>CM038347.1:21393248-22779614 GCA_021464625.1 Proterorhinus semilunaris
TTCAAATACTTTTTCAGCACGACTCAAGCTCATTATGGTTTGTACAACTACATGCATATTGTAAGTGTTACAGCAAACCCAGCAAACCTTTGCCACCCTGCGGAGATCAGCCCAAACTACAGCGGTGTCTCAAAGCCCGGATGGAGCGGCCATTGGGGAAGTGCACGGGGCTTTAACGCAACTGAGGGCTCTCTCTGAGGAATAAAAAAAAGACAAGTATCAGGCGACCGGAGGGCCGTAGGATAGGACATACAACAGGTCCACATAAGCTGAACTGAAACGCCTTCATAAAGACTCACATGCCTTCCTGATACCAAGCGAAAGACTTGAAGTGTGGAAGTTGGAATCCATCGGAAAATACACACAGCTGAGCCTGCGCTACGACTACGAGCCTTTACGCTTAGCGGCATAACTAGCCACTTTAGCCTTGGGTGCTAACTGTAACTGAGCTGTGAAGTTTCTTTCCTATCACAGGGCTGGGAATACATTTACACGCTCAGACTCCGTGAGAATCCAGAGACTTGCTTAATGAATTATGTCTACCACAAGCATTGACCCTCAGGTAGGAAGGACGATGTGCTTAACATAAAAAGTGCTTTAAACCGACTAGCTCGGTGCTAACTGTGCTAACATTTACAGGGCTACGGCTATTCCTCGGAAGTGCTAACTAGCTACTAACATTGGCTGGTGTAGTCCTCAGTAATCGTCTACGTAGAACTAATGTTTTAAGACTGCAGAATTGAGTTTGTGTGTATTACAGTAAATGTTTGTAAAATAATCTCAAATGGGAAGTAGTGTTACCTTATCAGAACTGTACCAAAGTACCGAGGTTTCTTACGTGAGATCGAAAAGCTAATTCTAAAATACAGTGCTCGGAAATAAACCCACAATTTCTGATCATCTGCACTTGTCATTTACGTAGACTGATTGTATATATATATATTACAGTAGGGACTGAGTAGGCTAAACATATTTATTAGATAACAGCGGCGTTTATACATAAGGTCTGATTCATCATGCCGCGATTTGTGATGAGGCCATTTCCCTTAATTAAAGACATAACAATTGTCACATAAATATACTTGCTTGAACGTACAATATCAAGCTCTAGTTTAGGTTGTATGAATTAAAGTGACTCGTGGCATTGTTTCCCAGAAGGCCTTATTAAGTGTGTCTTCAGGAAGTAGCGTGTAATTGTCTCTGCTATGGGAAGAGCAATTGTGCAGAAGAAAGTATCGCAATAGTTATTTTTCTGTCTCTTTTACATGGTCCAATTGGATGCAGAGATCAAAGGGGCAAGCGTCTAAAGGTACGTTTTTCATATATCTTTATTGTTTCTATTTACCTCCCAAAAAATACCCATGATCCATCACTTAAATTCTCTTTCTTTCTCTTTCTCTCTTTCCTTCTTTTTTTTTTTTTTCGTTAACAAATTCCGGTTTACACTCTTACACAATACTATGAGACAAGTATAGCCACAAACTACCACCTGTGATGATTTGTCGGGTTTAAGATAAATAATTCATATTATGCCACCCATAAACTTTGTTCTTTTATTATTTGTAACTTCATTCCTAATGTCTTGTTGTGATATTCTTAGTAAGTGTAAGCGCATTCTAAATCAGAATCTATGGAGTGCTTTTCAAAGACGATAACTATTTGATTACTTTACATTTTTTATAAATGTCTTTTATTTTCAGTGCAAAATGGTTCACTGCATCAGAAGGAGACAGTCCATGACAATGATTTCGAGCCATACCTTACACCTGGCCAATCTACTCAGGTATAGGCCCCCATTACTTAATAAGATGAAGGAACCGTTTTCATAGTTTGATTATGGTATGCTTTACTTTTGTCATCCAGAACAACAGCTACCAGTCCATCACCGATCCTTACCTGTCCAGCTACTATGCTCCGTCAATTGGATTTCCATACCCTCTCAGTGAAGCACCCTGGTCTACTGGTGGGGATCCTCCGATACCTTACCTCACCCCCTATGGACCACTGAGTAATGGAGACCATCACTTCATGCCGGACACCGTGTTTGGACAGCCTGGGGGCCTGGGTAGCAGCATCTACCCCCATAGGTTTAACTTTTTCCCTGAAAACCCTGCTTTCTCTGCTTGGGGCACTAGTGGTTCCCAGGGCCAGCAGACTCAAAGTTCAGCATATGGTGGCAGCTACAGTTACCCACCCAGCTCACTAGGGGGCACTCTGGTCCCTGACGGGCAGACAGGCTTTCATAGTGAGACCCTAAACAAGGCCCCTGGCATGAACAGTCTGGAGCAGGGCATGGTAGGGCTAAAGATCGGGGGAGATGTCACAGGTCAGGGCTCGGGTGTGAAGGCAGTGGGCTCTGTCATTGGGGGACCAGCTGTGGCAGGTACAGGGAACGGTGCCACACCCATCGGCATGCCACCACCTAAACCCACTTCTTGGGCAGCCATTGCCAGTAAGCCGGCCAAACCCCAGCAATTGAAGTCAAAAGTGAAATCAGGGATGTCCAATCCAGGGGGTGCTCTGCCTCCCCCTCCTATCAAACATAACATGAACATAGGAACCTGGGACAAAGGTCCTGTGACTAAAGTAGCCACGGCTCCAATGCAACAGCAGCCAATGGGCATGCCCCATGCTCTACCACCTCAGCCCCCCATGCATCAGGGTCCACTGCATCCTCCTCCACAGTCTCTGGTACAGCCCCCCATGCAGCCAATGGCCTTACAGCCCCAGCATCCCCCTCACCACCAGCCCCCACCGCAGCCCTACCAAAACCACGCTCAGCCTCCACAGACCCAGACCCGCTGGGTTGCCCCACGCAACCGGAACCAGGGCTATGGGCAGGGCAGTCCCAGCCAGGATGGTAGTGTCTTGGGTATGGTGGGAGGGAATGGTGGCCTCCAGAATTCAGCATGTCAAGGTGCTGGTGTAGAGTCCCATCCAGTGCTAGAGAAACTGCGTGCCTCTCATAGCTACAACCCTAAAGAGTTTGAGTGGAATCTGAAGAATGGCCGTGTATTCATCATTAAGAGCTACTCTGAGGACGATATCCACCGCTCCATCAAGTACTCCATCTGGTGTAGCACGGAGCATGGCAACAAACGCTTGGATTCAGCGTTCAGAGCAATGAACGGAAAAGGCCCTGTCTATCTGCTGTTCAGTGTTAACGGCAGCGGCCATTTTTGTGGTGTAGCGGAGATGCGCTCACCAGTGGACTATGGCACCAGTGCTGGTGTGTGGGCACAGGACAAGTGGAAGGGCAAGTTTGATGTGGACTGGTTGTTTGTTAAAGATGTGCCTAACAGCCAACTGCGCCACATCCGCCTGGAGAATAACGACAATAAACCGGTGACGAACTCCCGCGACACTCAGGAGGTTCCTATGGAGAAGGCCAAGCAGGTGCTGAAGATCATCGCACAGTACAAACACACCACCTCCATCTTTGATGACTTCTCCCACTATGAGAAGCGGCAGGAGGAGGAGGACGAGGTGCGCAAGGTGCAGGCTCTTTACACTCAGTGCTTCATTTAATTACACAAATACATACATGTATTTTCTGACATTGTGAGAGACTGATAGATTTTTCTATGTCTTTTGGTGACAGACTTTTGAACCGCCTCAAATACAGAATCGTTCTCGGTTGGATCAGGTAAGATGTTTGTTCTTGAAGGCAATTAATTTGCTGTTATTACTTTAGCTCTTCTAAAATGTCTTAAAATGCTTTCTCTCTTGTTTTCCAACAGGAACGCCAAAACCGGAGTAAACAATAGAAACCATTAATCCATGGCTTGATCAGCAGTTACACTAGAACTTTTGATTTGAGGGATTGAAGATGAAAATGCAACAAAACCCTTCTTTTTTCTATTTTAATCTGGCAAATCTCTGCCTACACTGAAACTTGTGCTTTTTGCCCCATTTTCAATCCATTTCTTATGCAGGGATAACAGAATAATTTAATGTGTTGGTCAACTCCACACTCAAGTTTTATTTTATAATTTTCCTCCTGTTTTTGCCATCTTGTCTTCTCTCACGGACTTGTGATATCTCTCCTGCCCATCTCCTCAAAGTCAATCAAATCAGGGTTTGACTGCACCACGGTGAAAAATCTGCCACTTTCAATACAATCAGGAACGGATGTGTTCTGCTCTTTTTGTCCACTTGAGGGCACCATTGCCATGCATCATCTGTGCCAACAGGGTTAGCAGATCCCAAAGGCAATGTCAGACTTGGAGCTGCATGATAATAAAACTTCAAGGGTTTATCTATTTTTCATTCAGATCAACAAAATCTATATTTTTTGGCTTACTACTGACAATTTTAATTTCAGAAATCTGTTTCTGGAGCCTTACTTTCTTAATTATTGGTGACTCTTCAAAAGAACTGCTTAAACAGTGACACTGCTGGAGATATCAGGGATAATGTGAAGTCACACACGACTTGAGACATTTCAGAGGAGGAAACGCAAAGGCCTCTGGGAAAGAGATAACTTATTTGCCCTCCACAACTAGAAGTTGTACTTTTGACATCTTCGGCACCCCATGATGTTTTCTGTCGATAATTGTCTTTGAGATCTTTATATGTTTCATTGGGAGGTTCAGCTTCTTCTAAAACAACCCCAGTCGGAGAGAGATTTTCACTCACCATTTTAAATTGTTTTATGATCAGAGTTATGTAATATTACTGCTGCGTTGAATGAATTGTTGCTATGGTGTTTCGTTTCACAAAAGGGGGGAGGGTTCATATATTTGTTCATTCACCATCATTCTGTCTTAATCCTTTGTTCTTGCCCCTTCCCTCTAAAATTTGGTTTTGATAAACCAATCATGTTGGTCATAATGCTAAGCTTTAATGTAGGAGTGTATATATATATATATATATATATATATATATATATATATATATATATATATATTCATGGAGAAAGCCTAAAATGTATAACCTAAAATTAATGTAACTGATTTACTATCAAGTAAGAAAAATGCGAATGAAAAGTGGTTTCTGTGTGTTTCTTGGATATTGTTTAGCTGATACCAAGATTAACAAATATTGAATTAAAAGTACAATGTGTGTGGATATATGGCAAGTTGAGATCATAACCCCGTTATAACTACAATTTGCATCTTCTTGGCATTGATGACAAACTGGTAATGTTTGAAATCATTTCGTCTTGATAAGTCAAGTATTTTACTGATGGCAAATGGGAGAAATGCTGCTAATCGTAATCGCATAGTGTTTAGAAATGTCTGTATTTGATGATGTTGCATCAGTGTCTTTAAGCCGACAATGATGGATAAAATGGGCTGGTTTCAAGATCTACCATGTTCACAACATGACCATGTTATAACCATAATTGTATACTTTTATTGCCTAAACCTTAGTATAAATTCTCACCATAGTATTTGAAGCATTTAGTATTTACCAGGCCAGTATATCATTTGTAGTCTGTCAAATCGCAGTCATTTACACATTTAACACAACCATGTTTTTCTTTTTCCTATCCTGCACTAATGAGTAGGTTTGAGCCAAGCAATATGCCCTTCACATTTTGACAAGGTGAAAGGCGGGATCGAAGAATCAGCATTACCCTCAGGAAAGCTGGTATTAAGTGCATGGGAAGGGCTTTACAATGGCCCTGTGAGAAGAGAACGTGTCTGAAGATGTATGCTGTAGCACAGCTGTAACGGATCTAGCCATAAAAGCCTATGTATCTACACTATAAGAAAGACATGAAATATTAAATTAACATTGATTATCTTATAGACCACAGTTGTAGTGGGCATAATAACCTGTTTGACAAGATCTATCTATCTTGGTTTTTCTTTCTAGAGGAAATCAAGCCTTAATAAACTGTCCATTCAGCAATTACCTTGTCTTGATGTTGTCAATTGTGTTAGTGGTTTTCAAAATGGTGACCTTAAAGAGAGCTCTGCAGGCCCAGAGCTTCACTGAATGATTTACAGTGGTTTGTTTCCTCTGGTATCCTAATCTATCAAGAATGGTGAAAAATGTACAACCTATCAATAGGTAAGGCACAGCAACGCACCATATTTGTGCTCATCTGTGTTTTCTTTTTTTCATGGAGAGCTCTCCAAGGTGCTGATGATAAAACCTGCTCAGGCCATTCTCGCCAGAAACACATTGAAGATTTCAGTTATCATAGTTTACAGTTGATCATTGCCATGTCCAAAAGGGGTACACATAGGCTACAGCCTATTAGGTTCATTGTGTGGTGCAACTGAAATATTCCACTGACTGCTTAAAGAAATGAAAGACTTTGAAATAATAATTAAAAAAACTTTATTAATTGATCACACTATTACAAAGTGTCACATATCATGGCACAAAGCAGAATTCACAGCATGCATTTTTGAATAAACAAGCAGTATATGCACAAACAGTGGTATTATTTTAAACGAACAATGTGTGTTATGATAACCTAATCCTTTCTGTCTAAATATCATATAAATATCATGAATGACTGAATAACATGCTACATTTCAATGTGATATTATTGTAAGAATAAAGCAAACTACATTATGAAAGGCCTTGCCAAACATACGGTCTAGAGCGGGCTATATGAGAATGTCTAATATAGATAGCTCATTATAATCATAATTGCACTGGATTAGTGAAATGCAAATAATTGTATAATAACACAAAATTGATTTAAACAAAAAAAATCTTTTACTTTTTTTGTGGTAAATGTTATCCTTGGCAAAATCTTCATTTATGCCGTGTTCAGTCTCTCCCATTAGGGGGCACTGGTAACGTAACCTCTCTGAGCCAGGCTAATGCCAGATAAATCCTTGGGGCTGTATGTGCCTGACTTTATGGCTGAGATTAGTAACATAGCTATAGGCCTATTTGATCACTTCAACAAAACAGCACTGTAATTATTTGTTGAAATAATAATAATGTTGAAATAAAGGAGTATTCAGTGTACTCAGCACTGAATCACTTTTTAAAGATAGCAATTGGTCTGGAATTTCACATATTCACATATGTTACAAATTTATGTGAACCTACCAGTAAGTAATAATAGATGCCCTGCATGAAAGGTTGTTGCTCTGAAGTCTGTAATTATTAGTTGATTGGCTGCGAGCTCGGTTGGTCCTCAAGAGGCCTACGGCGCACGCTCCGTGTGTCCAGAGGCCCGTCAACACCTATGCACACAAGACAAGGCAAAACGGCCCAACGGGAATATTTCCCAAAGCTGATATAATAAGCAGAATACAAAAAATAAAATAAGCGTTTGCACACCCACACGCGCAGAACAGAGGGAGTCCAGCACCAGGCTCCCTCTCTGAGCCGCCAAACTAGGACAGCACGTTCAGATATTTACAAATGTAATGTATGAAGTGAGAAGCAGTGTAGATTCCTCTCTTGGCATTCACCGCGTGCCTTAATTGTATGGACATTAAATCAAGGTCCGCTGTGAACACGCAGAGTGACAACCCATCCATAAGGCGCCCTGTCACCGCGCTTGCGAGTGCAAAGCCTTTAACCTCGCGTGTCTAAACGCACACGCATTCTCTTCTTCTGTGGAGCACACTGCGCAGCTATATTTTAACTACAACTCTATATGCATGCATGCACACATATGCCCGGAGCCTAAGCGGATTTCCAGAGCAGTCAACGCACACGCACGCGCAAACACTCAGATTGGAAGCGGATTTATCGCCTGCAGCAGCACTTTACGCGCGAGCACACACTGCACCTCCAAGCACAGATATTGATATGACTGCGCCACAGCTCTGCACAGAACTGCTTTCAATAAGTGACATAAGCATGCATATTATTTCACTCTTTTAGAGATCTCGAGCCCAATAAAGTATTTACAGTTGCCATGCCTGACATCTCCACAAGTACGACCATCAGCAGAATCCCCTAGCCCCCTGACCCAACAAAGCAAATAGGGTACTCCAAACAGTGTTGTACGGTCCATTGGTTTGGCTGCTGCTCCTCTGTTGATGATCGACGCCCTCCTCCGTGCAACTGAGAAGATACACAAACTATGGCTTTACATAAGGCTAGACCTGGTTCTTCTATTGGCCACTGGTCTCTCTATCACACATCCCTACGTCTCACTACCGTAGAACCTTAGGAATGGAACAAAATCCTCTTCGGTCTGCAGAAAAGTCCCGTTTCCATAAAGACTCACTCGGTTCCTTTGATTTGCGCCTTTAATCTGACCCATTTGAGGCGCAATCCGGTGCGTTGGCCGCGTGCCCTCGCGCGCGCTCTCTCTCTCTCTCTCTCTCCCTCTGTGATTCACTGTCTCCAGGATTAGAGCGCCCTCTCTTCCCATCCCAGACAATTCCGAGTCTTCGCTGATTGGGCTTCAACGGAAGAGGATTACATGGACGTACTGTGACGTCATGCTCCAGGACCCAAGCCCCTCTTTTCCTTCCCCCATTAAAACTAAATCCTCATCAGCCCTCAATGTCCTTGAAACCGACTGCCTGACTTTCTGCAGCGCGTCATGCGCACACATTGGGCAGACATATTGTTGGCGCGTGCAAAAGAGCCGTAGATGGCGTTTACCAAAACATAAGTTTAGGCTATAGGATGCATATTAGAGGAATAGGGAGTATAGCCATAGCAATAACTGCTAGGGTTCCCATGCACCTGTCTTTGCTATTATAGAAAAGGCACCCGACGCCAATTGTGCATGTAATTCCAATCCATTCTTTCACATTTTTTTTAATATCCAGTTAAAGTATTAGCAAACGATAATTTGTAGAAATAAATCAGTAGTCCTATTTGTAGCTATCTGTAGGTCAGTGAATTGAATGCCTCAGATGAAGTATCAGGCGGTCTGTCATCCGTTAAGATTTTATTCTTTAGTTAAAATTAAAATTTGGCTAATGTAAAACTTTTCCTATCTTTTGCAATGTGGATGTTCATTTAAGTATTGTGTTAACAGCATCATCAATAAATATTGCTCACAGTTTTGCGTAATGTGAGTCACACCCCCAAAGTGAACGTAGCATAAAGAATTTGTCTGATCACTAATCAAACACTTTGTTTTATTTCCAAATAGGGACATGTGTCCTGTGAGACATTTTTCTTGCAACCTCCCATCGTTGGATGGACAAAGGGGTGTGCTTTTAAGGACTCTCCTAATGTGAGCTTTACAATCGCAAATCGCTCTTCATCTAAGCCAGTGGTCTTATTAACTGTGAATTATCTAACGTCATTCATCTACATTTCAAAACCTGCATTACCATCAATAAGTCAGGACTAATGCAGGGATTTCTAATGCTAAGTACGGAGTGAAGTGGCTAATAAAGCTACAGTGGAGGCCACCTGCTGCAGTAGAGGTTTCCATTGTCCATTGGGTTGTATAAAGCAGTCCAACCTACGCGTAAATCCTTTGTACCGTCTCTGCTGCTGTCGGTGCGTGTATCCACAGTATTGCGCACGTTTGGTCCATCAGGTCCATTCCATTTGGAGGCTTTGCGGCCTCGTGGTGTGTGCCGCAAACACAGTTCTGCACCAAAAGCCCGCTGCCCACTGAGAGCTGCTCTCGCTTTTCTGCTGCCGGCCAACGTAAAGCAGCGGCCTTCGCTTCTGAGGCTCAATGAAGGGGGAGTTGTCCATGTGCATTACAATGACATCCAGGCCCCATTCATTCAGCCGCTGTCTAACGGTCTTTGGGCAGCAAATGCACCCCCATCGGGGGGCCGCAGCCTTCTGATTACACCCCCAATCCCAACACGCAGCCCTCACAATAGCCCCAACAAAAGAAGACGCAGAATCGGCCCGAGTGCGCGCTCCGGCCCCTGAACCTGTGAGGTACATAGGAAAACTGTTCTGTGCGTTTGAGTCACTTTTGGCGCCTTGCTGACACGTAAACACGTGGTCTTCACAGCAAGCAAGTTGTTTTCGGTGCAGAGGTGGATATGGCCACACACTTAAATGTCTGCAATTTTCTCTCTTTCTCTCTCTCCCTCTCTCTCTCTCTCTCTCTCTCTCTCTCTCTCTCTCTCTCTCTCTCTCTCTCTCTATATATATATATATATATATATATATATATATATATATATATATATACATACATACATACATACATATATATATATATATATATATATAAATATATATGTCTCCTCGTTCTATCAGCCCAAAAATATAATCACATATACAACAGCGTACAGGCAACTAAAGCTACGAGTCTAATAATAATATAATAATAATAATAATAATAATATGCTAATACAATTTGTGTTGAGGTTCTCAGAATGGGAATGAATATCATGGCGATTGTAAATCTTGGTGGAAGGGCCGAGTGGACACAGCTGGGCGTCTGCTCAAAGGAGGAGCTGCTAGAGGTCACTTTGCGCGCCACATAGGCCTACACAAACATAGCTCCAAAAGCAACGTGGCCCGAAAGCAATTTAGGGTGGGTTATTGTTCTGTGTGCCTATTGCTAGGCCACTATGTTTTTTTTTTTCTTAAGTATTATCAATATTATCTTCTTTATTTTTTGTGTACCAATTGCCTCGAGATTTCGTCCCTATTTGTATTCCGTTATTCGTAACTGCGCAAAAAAGTAAACAAAACAGAAAACAAAACAAAAACGAGCAACTACCGATTTATTTTGAAAGTGTCTGCTACTTCTAGAGTGATGTAATTTTGCAAACATGTCTTAAGTGCTGAAAGCCGAAGTACTCTCCAGTATTGTTCGTATAGAGAAAGAGAAACACATCGACAAAAGAAGCCATTGTTAACACAGAACAATTCAAGGGGCCTAGTAAGCTGTCCTCCGCGATCAGGGAGCTGGCCGCTGATTTGAATGCAAGGGGCCCCTTGCAGGAAAAATGCAAATATAGTATAGCTACATATGAGAAAAACTAGCCTGATAAGCTCAGAGCGCGCCGAAGTGGCTGACAGCATGAGGTAGCCTATCTGGACAAGTTGCACAGACATTATTATTATTCAAGGAGGTATCAAAATTTTTTTATGGGCTTATGAACAGATGCTGGATACAAAACCTTTGACAGAAAAATCCAAGCAGTTTAGGTACCCACGGCAAGCATGCAAAAAAGTTTCTTATTTGTTAGTAGCTTTTTTTGTTACACAAATATGTATTTCATGTACAATATGTGAATACCTTTTACAAATGAACAATAATTTGACAAATGATCACTTGAAAATAGTATTATTATTTTTTCAAATAAATATAGATATATAAATGAAACACGTTCAATGTACATAGCCTACAAGTAGACCTATTTATTTCCATATATATCTCCATTGAAATGTAAGTCAACAGGAATAGAATTTCATATCAAATCTATAATGACTACAATATCAGACAATATTCAAATATCCCTATTTCCTATTTAAAAACTTAAATAGCAAAGGCTCTGGCCCATTCCTCAGCTGTCTTCAATAAAGCACTCTGCTGATTTAGGCTATTTCCTTTTTGAATGTGTTGTCCTCCAAGGAGTTTATATCAATAATGTTGATCCCCTTGACCGGCGAAGTGTGCATCAGTTCTAATACGCCGCTCCTTCACTCTTATCTGATAAATGTCACAGTCTGTTTGCATTGATCTGAATGTGGATGTAGACACAAGGACACCATCCGTACAGCATTGGACCTATTAAACATTACACAATGTGGCCATACCGCCTTTGCGGTGGCCAATCCCGTCAGACCTTGGAAGCTACGCAGGGAAGGGCCTGGTCGGTACGTGGATGGGAGACCCTTTGGGAACACCAGGAAGCCTAGGCGAATGTAGTGAGTGAGTGAGTGGATGGTGATGGTCGGAGGGGCTGATGGCGCAGACTGGTTGCCTCGCTTCTGTCAGTCTACCCCAGGGCAGCTGTGGCTATAATAGTAGCTTACCACCACCAAGTATGGAGTGAATGAATAATGTAATGTAAAGCGTCTTTGAGTGTCCAGAAAACCGATGCATTATTATTATTATCATTATTATTATTATTATTATTATTATTAATAATAATAATAATAATAATAATAATAATTATTATTGTTATTATTATTATTATTATTATTATTGTTATTATTATTATTATTATTACAAGTTCGGGATGTGTAAATATTCAAATACAAAAAAATAAGAATTCATTTGTTGATAGACCTAAATGCTTATGCATTGGAGCTGTCCTGCAACATTAAATGTATGGTGTCCAGACCTTAAAAGAGATGCTCTGTCCAAACCACAAAGTTCTTGTATTTCAGATTAATCTACTCAAACTGTAATGTTTTTTTGGGGAATAGTGTCATGGATCTATATCCAAAGCTACAGTTGCTGCTTCACACACAGATGCACACAATATTGTGTTCTGGTCAACAACTAAACATTTCAAATGTTTTGTTTGAAACATTTGATTTATATAGCACACTGAAGACCAGGGAGGGACACCATGAAAATTGCTGGAGCCACAACTCAACATGATGTTGAGGACAGAACCGATATGGAATGTGCTGCTTACTATCGGCTGCACAAAATTAGACCCCTAACTTAACATTTCATCACTAAAACATATTTTTTTAAAGTATTTATTAGTAACATTTTGGCATGAAAGAAATTGTATCTTAGAGAGCAGAAGTAAATGTTGTATTGTATTTCTAGTTTAGCACAAATCCTTGTCCCAAAGTTTCATATGTGACTAAAATGTGTCCTTAGTCTCAAATCCATGGCACACTGCTCCTTGACGGCATCGGCTAACCCCGCAATTAACCCACACCTCTTCAGCATCATTTGGTGAGCGAGGGCAAAGAAGGAGGAAGACTTAGTAACTCATGGTAAAAATTGCAGTGGTACCAAATAGTTTATATGCTATAAGATATAACTGTACAGTGTTGGAGTAGGAGATGATTTAGTGAAACACTGGCTCACCTCAGTGACCTCTCCCCTCCTCCACGGTGGTGCATAGATTGACAAGCCCCATCGAGAAGTTTGGGTGCTGAAGCATCAGAAGGTCTTTGCATACAGCTGTATTCAAGCGGTACAGCCAAATATAGGGTAGAGAAAAGCCAAAATATGGGCAATACAGATATTATGGTGTATGGTGGCAATTTAAAAGCGTAAGTGAAAGTTACAATGTACAGCATATTTCTTGGGTATAGAAATGAACTGTTACCTTATTTGTATTTGTTTATTTTAGATGGATCAGTTCAGCATGAAAATGTTCAAAAAAAGTGGGGGGAGACATTCTGAAAATTATTATTTGGAGCCGAGAAGATGAGGATGATGAGAAAATGATTTTTAATCTTGCATAGTTTGAGTAAACCATACTGCTTGCATTGAATGTGAAATATACAGTAACTACACTAATGTCACTGCGTCTGCAAAGGCAACAACTCAAACCGTTTGCACATTCAATTGTGCTGCTTACCTTCATTTCCAACATCCTTACACCAAGGCCCGAAAAATACAGAATACAATACATCATCTGTATGTTAAATAGTGGGGGGAATATTTTTTTTATAATTAAAACTAAAATTAAGTTAAGAGTATTGCCTGACGAATTTATGGTTGTTAATATACACAAAACAATGAAGGATGGCAATTTATGAAAATGCATCATATGGCGTTTAGTCCACAGTTGTGCCTCTCTGCTGCTGTAGTGCAATAGATGTGTATTGATTTTCTTTACTCAGTCCTACATTTTCTAGCAACCATTTATTGCTTTATTGTATTTTACTGCCACCATATTAGGGCTATACTCACAAGAAGAGCATTTCAGCCCAGTTTCCCCTGCTCCTTTCTAGTGCAATGGCCCCGGTGAAGAGTGTTTGGGAACTGGTAGCTGTCCCATAAGGAGATTAGAGATGATTGTTTTTATTGACAGCTCTGCGCCGCAGTTATCAGGGCGAGTCTTAAAAAGCACAGAGCCTCGCTTTTGTCCTGTCCTCATTGTTCAGCCCTGGACCAAACTGATATGAATTTGATATGACAGGGAAGCACCAATTATGTACATGCGTGCAAGGGCCTGCTCCCATTTTGAAAGGCTATGAGCCGACAAAGGCCAAACGAGACGCAGCGGCAATAGTTTGGGGTAGCGTTAGCACGGCTTGGACATAATTTGCACAGAGAATATAGGATGTTTTAGCTACGTGTTGTCAATAAAATTCAAACAGAGATAAGTGATAAGGAGGCTGCACGGGGGTTATTTCATTGTTCGAGCCTGTCATATCAGATCAGCTTCAGGCGCCACCGAGATGGACCGATAATCTCCGTCAATTCGAGAGTTACCTGTGTTGCCAGAGTTGTACTCGTTCTATTGAAATGCAGGTGAGATGACAGTTTCACCCACCTGCAACATATGTCCCACAATTGTTACATACTGCTATGGTTTTCCAGAATGAATGAATTATGTGTTCTGATTTATTTAAAGTAAACATCAGAGGGATTTTGACATAATATCAAAAGCAATCCTTTTTGTAGAAGTAATAAAAGTCCAGTTGTATTTGCTGAAGAGTAACATTTGCAAAATAAGGCTTTAAATAATGGTGTACTTGAAAGCTTAAATGTAGAAACAGTTTTAGTTCTTAGTCTTCTCCCTTTTTTTTTTAATAAAAACAAAATATAATACCGTTTAAAAATGTTTTCAATATTTCACATTTAAATATTATACTAATCAAAGTACATGATCTTATTCAAGTGATCAGTGCTATAACATCACAACAGTAACTTTTGAGTTTTGTTGGTATCGGACTGTATAGCGTAAAAGGAGGTGCAGAGTGTGTAGAGACATTCGGCAAACTGTTCGAAGGAGAGTCAATCTCACGAAGATGAGGCCAGTAAAGTGCCCATGCTGCAGCTGTAACCTCTGGGCACACAAAGGCTTTACTTCTTGATAAGAGTGTGTTTCTCTTTTATTTTGATCATCATGTTCTCTCTTTTATGCACTTGTCCTAAAAGTAGGTGTTAAATCATCGACATTATTCCCTGCCTATTATATCCAATTAAAGCCTCCTCGTGGTGTTTTATTGTGTTACAAACTGCTATTGCGTGTGGTTCAGTGAACAAATACAATGTGTGTGTGAAAGTAGCGCCTGCCTACCACCGGGACAGAACTAGGGAGGGACAGAGGGGGGTAACTTGGCCACTGCCCATGGGGGCTCGGGCCACTCTAAATCAGTTAGTTTTGGAGGAGATCCTAGTCGGCTTTTTAAGAGGTTCCATTATAGGCTTGTTAATACGTCGGCCGAGGGGAAACACTACTAACTGCACTCAATTCTCTATGTACCCAGTCTCCTTTCGCACTCCCTGCTCCTTTTAGCGGTTCTCTGGAGGAGTGAAAAGTGCCTCCACCATGGTGTCAGTTCACATGAGACACACCCAAATCACCAAGTTATTTCCCTGTTCCATTTCCCCCCCTGTTCCTCCCCTAAAGCATGAAACACATTGTTCCTCTATGACTAAGAGGAGCCCGAAGTGTTGGGAGAACTTTAAAAACATCCAAGAGGAGGACTTGTAGCCACTGCGGCCCTGGGGCAGACTGATGGAGACTTGCAGGTTACTCACACTAACGCACCAGTATACCATAGAGATCATCTTTAACCTTTTAATGTCAATGTATTTCTGTATTAAAACTACACAAATAAAATATCCATCTTGTAAAAGTTGAACGCGATGATTTTTGACATTATGATTGAGTGACTGGTTCTTGTTGAGACAAAAATAGAAATGAGATGCTCCAACAACTAAACTAGTGCAAACCGTGCGTTGATCCTGGCTGTGCTCCTGTGTGCCGCTCTCACTCTTCTCTCTCCCTCTCCCTGTGCAGTGTAAAATGCGTTAGGCAGATCGAGAGTTTCTTTGAAGATTTATTTGGGAGCCTTGAGGGGCTGAAGGAGTGTGTTATTGCATATTTAGGACAGTGTGCGAGGGTCTTTTGAGAGTGTGTGTGTGTGTGTGAAATTTTAATTCACACCAGCAGAGAGAAGAGGCTTACTTCATTTATCACTGAGAAGATATACCCAGCATAGTGCTTCTGTTCTGGTCCCAGAGGTTCATTGTGGGACTGCGCTGGGTAGGAGCAGAACTATAACGGCAAATCCCCCCCCCAAAAAAAACAGGACGTTTACAACATCCTTAGATATTTAGCAATGTTGTAGTTTGAATAGATTTTTTAAATAATTGCATCTTAGGGAACAGGGTGACGCTCGGGTACAGCTAACTACCAAGTTTACTTAATGATTTAGGTCTGGTTGACACCGGTCATACACAAATGAAAGGTTTTGTTGTGTGCTTACAGTAATTATTTTATGCCGACTATGGGTGTAAAATGATTGATCAACAAAATACTAATAATAAGGAATTAAATCACTTATCCCAGAGTTCTACAGGCGCCTGTCAAATACAAACTCAACACTTGAGAACTAGTGTATGGTTTTAGGGGTTGCCATCAAACATGTAAAGGTCCAGAGACTCAACAGAATTGCTCTCTGTTTTTTTTTCTGTAATCCTTGTTATTGTTGTGCCCCTTTGAAGCACTTTGTGATTTTATCTGTGAAAGGTGCTATATAAATAAAGTTTCTTCTTCTTCTGTTTTTAATACAGCTTTGAAAAGATCTTGAAGGGTTTCCATAATTTGTTCTTATCTTAGACAAACTTGGTTGATCCATAAGGGAAATTGCTTTGTCACAGTAGCTCACATAAGTAGCTTGATAATGATCTTATGAACCAGTTAACAGCAACACAATACCATATATAATACGGATTAAAAGAAAGAATGAATGAATAGTTAGTAGAAAATCGAGCAGAATAGCTTATATGTGTACACAACTGGGTATGTGTACACATTTAAGTAAGTAGAAAAGTATGTTCTCTGGGATTATATTCTTAGTCTTAAGAAAAAAAAACTTTGAATACACATGTAAATAAAGTATACACTTAATTTTGTGCATGGGTTACAGGGAGATTCTATATTTTGCAGCTTTGTTTGACATTGCTTTGTCTTGTTCGTTGCTTCATAACAAGCTGCTCTGCTGCCTCCACTTGCTTTGTTCTGCACAAGGCTGAGCTATAGGCAGTGGTATTGCCACACCTGAGGTGCAAGCTAATGTCTTCAAGCTCTGCATCCTGAACTGTTGTCAGGGAAAGGTGGCTCGCGGTCGCCCTGGAAACCGAGCTCCCAGCATGCCTTGTGCTTTGTGTGAGTGACAGGAGAGAGGTGTGACAGAGGGAGCATGTGAATGGACATGCCACAGGACGGACAGGTTTTTAAAAAAATCTGTCCATTCTCTCACCTCTTCTCACATCAATGACTACATCACATCTTCCTGTTTTTAAGTCTGTGGGTTTTGAATAAGATAAAGTAATACATATTTCAGAAGATATATTTCACAATCAATTCAAGTCAAGTACATTTTAGATGAGCAACGGGAATACTTGATCTTGTTTGTTTAGGTTGAAATGATTTGGCTAAGTAATGGAAGTGGGAATGGTAAAAGTATTAGCTGTGGCTTGTTCTGTCTATACCGTATGAGTAACATGAGAAAATGCTCAGAGACTCCCATTGTGCAAAACATTCAACAACCTTGAGGGTAGCAGCAGATCTAATTGTGTGGCAGGGCTACAGCAGATTCAGCCCGAGCACGCCCCACTCCCCTCTGTGCCTGCTCATCCGGGACGGTCCCACTGAGTGTCCTTATCACTGGAGACGTGTGTCCTCTGTGTCCACAAATCAGGGCTACTTCATCTGCGAAAACAATAATAATTTGGGGTTGGCATGAAAACGCAGGAGATCACGGACACCTTACTGTGGGTATACCCATCGTGAACTGTTAGTCTGATATTGCCAAATCGCACTTGTTTATTTTCGGATTATTATTTTTTTTTTTTGTGAATGCATAATTCATCTTAAATGCTAGGAAACTGCTTCAGCAGTCATACGTTTTACAAATCAGGAGCAGTAAATAAAACATCTGAGTGTCGTCAAAAAGATTTCTGGGATTCCTCATGCGCTCCATAATGGCCGCCCATGGTGTTATCGTTCACATCAAAGCATTTGAACACTCACTGCACTTCGTTGGACGTATTTACCAGTGGTGGTGACCGGGATTGTTTCATAGCGCTTTTCTTTTTTAAGTTAAGTTTAATTTATGCACCCCACGGTAAACGTCTCATGTAATGTTCAAGTTACAACTGTATAGAGGTATATGATCATAATGTAACTTTAGTAAAATACTAACAATGACGTCCAAACCGGCCCAAAATCAGACATGCTTTATTGATCCTCAAGGGAAATTCATAAAAAGTCCCCAAAATGATCCAGATATTGTGTGTGATATGATGCACAACACAATCAAAAGTGACAGAGAGATAAAAAACAATAAAAATGCAGTAAAAGTAAAGTCAAAGCCAAATAAATAAATAAAAGTCGACAGCTTCCATAACTGGCTGCACACGAGTCTTCAACATAAACACACTTTTTAACCTGCCAACATTGTGTTCAAGGTATGGAGTCATTAAGGCTTTTCTCTCAGCGGCACAGTACATGGGTCTGATCCTGCCCTTGTCTCTACTTCACAGACAGCTCGAATCATCTTTCATCGTGTTCGGCAATAAGCGCAGACATTTTCAGACTTTCCCGGATGTGAAGGGTTCAATCTTCAAGCCGTCAGATAAAGTGTGAGACCAATAGCTGATACAGTATCTGACGTGAGGCAGCAGTGACCTGACGAAAAGACCACTTCCTGAACACCGGCCCGATAAGCAAAGACCAGGAGGAGCGACTCAGAGGAGTACCTGTCAGCGCTTGCAACTTTGATAGTTTACTTCTACATCTCAGGACTTTGTGAACAGCTTTACTCATATCTGGGAGAGCAGTGGAAGTATACATAATGTTTGAGAGTAGAACAACTCTGGACTAAGATGTCACAAATGAGTCGACGGCTTCGATCTCTACTGTTGGATATATTGATTGTCCAATTTCAAAACTAAAATCAGCAATATTTTTAAAGCCCTGTAAAATGTGTGTGTCCTGTTGTACAGTATATAGGAGTCCACAAAAAGCTTAAAACGGCTGCAGAAATGGGTTCATTTTTACCACTGCAGTCCGGCTCTTAACCCCATTGAGAATCTTTGGGATGTGTCGGAGATGCTTTGTGCTGTGAAAAATTAACGCAACACTGGATTTTTGGCATTACAAAGGCTTACTGAAACAGTGAAGGCGTGTTGCAATCAAAGATAAAGATGGTCCAATCAAATATTAAAGTGAGTGATTTACTTTTTTCTGGCAACTTTATTTTTGGTCTGCAGCGTATATGCCTTTTCCATCCTACTCCATGTATCTCGGAGCCTAGAATCCAACCCCTACTTTCTTGTGGATACATTACACATAAGTATTTTTCTGAAAAACATCTGTAACAAAATATGAAGTTAACGTGTTCAAATAGCCCAAAATAACATGTTACAAAATTACAAAAAACCTTTCACATGATATCAAATATGTTGGTCTACTGTTTGTTTTGGTTTAAAAACTGATAATCCAATCAAAAATCAGACTGGGTCCTTTGCTTAAAGGTGCATTATGCAACTTTTTATGTGAAAAAAAGGTTGTGTGTATTTGACCTTGTAGTGACCCAGCAGCTGTATGAGTGGTCAGCATGGCGCCTTTACGTTCGATCACGTTGGTCTCTACAGTACAGCGCTCCAGAATCAATTGTGTGGAAGGTTTTCATTGCTGACGGACCCTCTCACTAGAAAACCTACACAACAATTGATCCTGGAGCGCTGTACTGTAGGGACCAACGTGATCGAAAGTAAAGGCGCTATGCTGAATGCTCATACCCCCAAGGGCCAGATCTTGTGCCTGGCGCAGTCCGTGCGCAACTCCAAACGCAGCGTGGTGCATGTGGTTTTAGGCTAAAGACTGCGCCACTAGGGAGAGGGCGTTATGTAAGAAAAAGAGGCCGACTGAGGCGCAGTTCATTACAAGCAGCACTCGGAGCGCTGCTCGTCTGTGGCAACCTTCACATCATTTTCCTCTTTACATCGCGCTGCCTTGTATTCTTCCTTTAGAATCGATGTATCATGTCAAATTGAAAACAAAAATGGAAAAGTCTGCTTGAGCGTGCGCACGGGCTCTTGGGTACAGTAGATTAACGCGCGCACCCCTAACACCAAAACAACAACCGTTTCCCATAAACAAACCACACACTCAAGTGCCACAACACCACGTCTATCTGCGTTTTAAGGTGAGGTTTACATCGTGTGTCAGTGTTTACCTCATGATGAATGAAGAGCATCAGCGGTTGTCGTTGTAATAAGCCTTATGTCTCCTAGTTTATTTTATTTCTTTGAACAGGGACAGTGTACAATATACATTAACCTCAGAAAGGAGCGATGCATTGTACCAGGTTGTAGCACTTGCGCTAATGTCCACCTGCAGTCCCGGGGCCGACTGATGTCAACAGACGAAGTCTTAGAAAAATGCACATGTTAAAAATACATTTCCCCCCAAACAGCATTAAAATGAAACGCACGCTTCATTCATTCCTAAGCATTAATTTGCAAATACACTCTTGCATACACACCAATTACACTACATTATACATTATGGGAACACGTTT
Organism: Proterorhinus semilunaris; assembly: GCA_021464625.1. NCBI lineage: Eukaryota > Metazoa > Chordata > Actinopteri > Gobiiformes > Gobiidae > Proterorhinus > Proterorhinus semilunaris. The sequence goes on from CM038347.1 coordinate 21,413,808, forward strand.
GTTTTAAAAGAAGCATTTTTTTGGCCTGGTGTGAAAAAGTGTTAAAATGTACACACGTGGTCAGCTCTGTTGGAAACATATCCCACTGCCTGATGGCCACACTGGAGAAGGCTGAGCTGCCGAGTGCTGTTTTACACTGAGGAATCCTACACTCGTCCCGAACAGTCGACCGAGTGGCTCGAGATGACATTTCTGAGCTCAGTGAAATAAACTTTTTTAACGGAGGAGCTGCAGTACCGTTCATTATCTTGAACAACAGACAGAGATTTGAATATGTGATTATGTCTTCAAAACTTAATATACTATGTTTTTAAAGAATATGACAGTGGTGATATAGCCGAGATTTCTTGTCATGAACCTTAAGAGAACTTTTGTACAATATGATTCCAGGAGCCTTAATGCTGTTTTACACGCCTGCGACCAACTCGTCATGCAATAACGAAAGTGCGGAATTATCATTGCATTTAGATATAAATTAGAAGCATCTATAGTCAGAGAGTTCTTTTTACATTGTTGCTCCTTGTGTGGGCTACAGCTCAGTCCAAAAGAAAGAAGCGCATTTCTCAAAAGGGGCGCATAGCAAACTTTTTTAATTAATTTGTATTTTTTTTTTTCAATTCAACCGCTCCAAGAGTCCTGCAGCTGTAGCTCAATGTTCCAATAAGCTAAAATTGTCTTGCAACTACTGCATAACTCTGCAACTCCTCCGTAGCCAATATGACAGTTTCTGAACAACGAAATCCTTACATTTGGTAACTTTGTGCATTTGAACGGTGTCCAACGCCGAGGCTGCTGCCTTTCTTTCCCCGCCCGCTCATCTTGGATCTGCAGCGGAGGGACAGTTTTATTTCTTTCATCTTTATTAAACATTGCGCGCTGCATGTGCAGGTTATTAAGCGTTTACAGGACAAACTAGACCCCCCGCAACCCACCGCCGTCCGCCGTAGCGGTCTGGGGAAACCATGGGGAGGGGGCGGCACCACAACATCGCTATGCGCCTCTGTCCATCCCCTGCCCTGCCCACTTTTTGCACCAGGTATGACACTGAAGATTGCAAGGAGCGCCACCCGTCTGCTCCACAGCCTGCGCTATGAACCGCGAGATCTGGCCCTTGGTATTTTGTTCCTATTTTCTCCTTTCATATAAGGAGACTCGAGAGATCCGAAATGTCACCCCAATAGACACGTCACTGACAGTGTGAATTCCCAACAGTCGCACGTTTTCCCAGCCGATCATCATTATCACTGTTATCACAAAGTGCAATTAACCAGAACGAAGGCTGAGTGTGTGTCATTAAATATTTGTCTCCAATTGTGATTAGAGAGGCTCCCACATTAGTCGCTGTGGTGAGAAAGACCCATTTGGATTTGAGCTTTGATGGGTAGTTAAATGCTTTGGTGTGAAAGGACATTTTATTATTCTGTTTGCATTTGCATTTCAAATTTGAAAGATGTGCCTATAATCATGATGAGGATTTAAAAAGTGTTCTTGTTTTATTTGCAGGTCTATTACTTTTATTACTATTACTAATTACTCATTTTAAAATAGATCTTTAAATCGAAGCTCTGTGTAGCAGAGTGGGGGTGATGCGAAATAGTTGGCTTAAAATAAATAAGGTTGCCACAACGCCACCCAGTATAACTGGGAAAACTTCTTAAGGTTCCAACTTAAGGCACACAGGTTCGTTAAAAAGGACCGGGCAGAGGCAAATGATTTACAAAATAAGTCTTGATTTTATTATATAAGTTAGATTCCCCATTGGGTAAAATCATGTTTCACTTATTTCGTTAAAAGTAAAGTCCAGCGTACATGTACAGGAGGAGAAGCGCATTTAGCGCAACAAGACAGACATCTTAACAGACAGTGGACGCACAGGTGACAACAGGGGAGGCATGATGGTGCTGCCAGGACCCAGTTGACGAAAGACAGAAAGCGCGACACCCTACGAGCCCGCAGACCCCGGACCGCATCCAGCTATACGGCACCACTCGGACCGGCATCGGCGCTGTCAACGAGGCATGGAAGTAGTTCAAAAGTTGTTGGCCTTAAGCCTACGTTGCCGGCTTGACGCTCCCGACACAACGAACAACCAGACTAGCCGCCAGCCCCGCTGTGTCCCGCAGCAGGTGTGACGTCAGAGAGGTGAGAGGGCAGGTGAGACTGAAAAGGCCCTTTTTATAGCGCGCCCCCTACATTTAATTGTCCAAATGCAGGGACACCTACCCCACCTCACTACATCTGTATTAAAACTGAAATGGAAATTGATTTACAAAAACGAACATGACTTGAGACCGTATTAATTCTTATAATAACATAGAAATTACAGAAGAGGTCTGCACCATCTGTGTGCTGAATTGCTTCAAATATGATCAAAATAATAATGATTTACTCTGAGGTAAAGACCGTGTAAACTCACAACACAACAGAACTCATAACCCACTTTTACACGTGTAATGACCTCAGAGGAAAGGAAGCAACACTGACACCAAGATGTAAAATGTGAATAAAAATGGTCAAATTTGTCAAAATCAAGGATCACCAGCCTGAGTGCCCATATAATATAAATCGCACAGAAGAGAAGAGGGAGGCGCATGTACACCAAAAAAAAAGGGCCAAGGCCCGTAACAACGCGCTAATCATTTTCTAAGGGTTGTGCATTGAGACCTTTTGGCTTTAACATCACGCATATGTGGTTGATGGGTTGTCAACAGCCTCCTTGATCCTTCTTGATCACTTGATACTATGTAATGTGCGATGCCTAATGCTAACCCTCTGAACAGGCTACAGAATTCTGTTAACCTGGAGCACAGTAATTGGCTTGTTATTTATTTCTACGATAACAGTTGTTCCACTATAATCGTAAAAAATCCTTGGGTGAGAAACAACTCAATGACATTTAACATATAACATTTTTTTTTCATCTATATTGCTCAAAAGGATATAATTTCTCTGTCACTTAATTTGAATGAGCTACTGTCATGTTGCCTGTATCATCTGAACTCATTGCCCTACTTTTCTCATCTGCTCTGTTTGCTGCTCCTCCTCTTCCATAGAGTATACATGCCTCCACAGCCATCGTCTTCCTGTTTGTCTGCACGTGTTGGCATGAGCTTCCCCTGTCCCACCGCATATCCCGCCCACCTGGCTGTAAGCTTTATCCTGACTGGCCGTTCTACTTGAGGTTACTAAGGCAACCACAACCTTGTCTCCTAGCAACCGCCCCCCCCCCCCTGATTCCTCCACAGTGTTCACCACAGGCGGAGAGGAGAGACATCAAAAATTACCTCAGATTCCTTCCACCCGGTCTTTAGTTTTGTTGTGCGGAGATATGTTACTGATGATGAGATGCTTGCACTAGCCAGTGGGGGGCTTTGAAGCACATACAGTATTAACGCGCCCTGCTGTCAAATAATTGTGAAATATATTTTTGGGAATTGTGAAAGCGAAATATTCTCATTGCAGGCCACAACAATTACAAAAAAGTTCTGTACTGTGGATCAGTGTATATATAAAAGTGTCTAACTATCTTACATGGTGGCTGTGCCTTGATAAAAAATGTGCTGAAAGCATAGGATGCCAGTCAACAGAAAGATGCTCACCATGTGCTTTAGATATGGAGCCTTGCTGAGTTTGAGTCCTTTCAAGCGTGATCAGAAAGCAAGGCTAAGTGTTGCTCATGTTAAAGAATTGATGGTGCTGCTGCCTCAGTGTAGCTCTATGGCCTTAGCATACTAATAAAAAAATGCTGAGCTACACGCAAGAACAGATCATAAGAATGAAAACATGTTTAAGTGTTGGCGCGTGTGTTGCCATGGCCCTATACTGTAAGGTCAATGCCCACCGTAATTTTTTGTTTTTTCAGATTGACTTCTGTTTTAGTCTGGGTTTTCAAAATGTTAGTTTTAAGATATCTACAAACATTACTTATATACTGTTAATATGTTAAAGTCTGTGAGACATTATAAAGTCGGACGCCTAATTCCATGTTCATGTGACAATTGATTGATAATCAGAATAGGATTTCACATGTTTTCTTTTTCCTACTCCTTCTCGAGAGCAAAATCATTTATTTTTATAATTAATGTGCATGTTTTCTATTTCACTCGATAAAAACTATGAAAATGAAATCAAGAATATAAGTAACTAGCTTCAATGCAATGTTTCTCTTTTACTTCTTTGTTTACTTACTTAGCAAATATAGGCCTTTCACTTTACTGTGGAATAGATACTTTAATATTAGTGTTTCAACCACTCTGATTGAGGCTCCTGTTTTTGATATTTGAAGTGAACTATTTTTACCACTAGATTATGCTGTTACTAATGGAGTCAATCCCATGGCCAGATAATCCATCAGATCATCCCCCATCAACCACCACCCCATCCTGAGTACACTCTCCTTCTTCAGCTCCCATAACTGGATCTCGGCACTGCTCTAATCTTTTCTTAATGCATAATGTTTTTTATTCCTTTAAAAGCCCTCTGGATATTTGTTGACACGCATGTTTAATTATCAGTTGAGCTGAATTAAAGTTCATTTGAGGAAGGCCACAGCACTTTAGCCCATGTGGATAAGTACTAACACAACAAACCCATACAGAAACAAACAGTAATTAATGAGGCGCAGTGAACAAAACAATAAACCATTTTAATATTTTGAGACCAGGGCTCTCCATTGTCCTTGAATTTGTTGTTTGAATCAAACAGACTTTCACTGCAATTGATAGAACTCAATTTAACAAAAGACAAAAGTCCAAACAACAACGATCAGCTACAGCAGTAAACAACCGTACATCTGGATTTTTTTTGCTATTCATATTACACACCAGGCCTATTAAAAAGGCGGTCCCAGGACCAGATCCAGCCCCGAAAACAATATGGTCTTGGCCCACTAATAATGTCTCCATAATAGTAACAAAAAAGTGCGAGGCTGTCACTAATGTTTTAGCCAAGTCACGGGAAACAGTCACCGCCGCGTAAATACTGATAGACGAAGCTACGCGGTACCTGTTAACAGTAATAATTGCAGAGAAAGGATTCGTGTTGCCTTTGCAGCGCATTCATTTACCCTTTAGAGTGGATTACAGCTCTGGCAGAAACAATTTCAGCAGCTGTGATCGGGAGCACTGAAGTAGGATACTTACGTTTGGTTACATGGTGAATAATTAGCCATGTGCTACCGGTGCTTAGCTCTTTTACAGGCCTTCAAAATAATAGAATTGGAAAATAAAAATAGAACTCTCAGCCAGCAAATCTGTAACACATTACTCAAATGCAGAAGACCCTCAACTCTGTATCATTCAGAATAAACTTCTCTCACCTGTCATTAAAAGAGTTTAGTGGTTCATCTGTTACTTTGGCAGAAGATGGTGGTGTCTCTCAAGTTTTCTCTGTAAGCACTCAGGAAAGCCACAATGTCGGACGGACCACACGTTTCTCTGAATTGGATAATCCGCCATCAATCATGCCTATTGAAACTCACAGAGACTATGTCTTTTTAAAGAATAGGAAAGTTAGCTTCGGGTGACAGTGGCTGAGGGGGTATTCGTCCTTGAAGCTGAAAGTGTGGTGACTACAGATCCGACTGGTGCATACTGTTGCTGTGTCCTTGGGCGGTAAAATCTTCCAACCTTGCCTTTGTATGACGTTGGTGTGCAAGAAATTGGAGGTGTTTGGAGAGTTTGATGGGGCAATGGCAGCTGTGACTACAGGACTGGACATGGACTATTCACCCCTCTCCCCTCAGGCAGGATGCCACGGTCTATCCAGACCCATAAATCCCGCCACTTGAACAGTTGTTTCCCCTCCGCCCTCAGACTCATGAACAATGACAAGACTCAATAACTTAGTTACAGACTCATGGATGTTTCTGCTCTGTTGCACCGTGTGGTTTGTCCACACTTAGACCCGCTGCTATCACTCATCACTTAATCCCTTTATACCACTTAATATAACTTTATATGCCTCCACACCTGTAAATACAATCCCACTGTTGTTCAATGTCAAATGTTCTTATTTATTTATTATTTTAGCCTATAGCCTTAATAGTTTAAAGTTTTTTAGCTTATTTTTATCTTAACTCTGTGTTATATGTTTTATGTTGCACATTTGCACCGAGAAAAATTCCTAGTTTGTGAACCTGTTCTCAAACCGTGGCAATAAAACCTATTCTGATTCTGATACACAGCTTGCCACCACTGAATATGTGTCTGTTACGTGTTATTATGCCTTATACGAATATAGAAATGTTGTATGCTTAATCATTCCTCAGTATAGTACTGAGCAATAGTACTCGAACCATCAAGTATTCCAAGCTTGTATTTACTGCTTGTTATGATAAAGGCGTCCTTATTATTATAAGTAAGTAAGTAAGTAAGTAAGTGCTTTATTGTCATTGTACAAGCGTACAACGAAATAGTGTTCAGGTGTTAGTCCTGAGCTGCTGCGGCTGAGCCGCGCTGCCACTGTGTGTCAACCTGACCCGCATGACCTTGGAGGTCGGGGGAACTGTAGCACTCGGAAGAAACCTGGCTGCCCCCTGTCTCCTCTGATCCTGGGTTTGTCCCTGTTCAGAGCGTGGTGTCCTGCACTGGTCAGCTCCACCTCCTCCTTCCTCCCTCCGCTCCCTCCGCTTCACAACAGTCTTTCACCATCTCTCGTTTGTCCTTTTTTTATCCTTTTTTTAAGCTAGCATTTTGTTTACCTTTAAAAAGCTGCTTTCTTCAGGACCATTTTAGACTCTCAAAGTAAACAAATCCACCAAACCTCCACAAAAACACGACAAAGACGTACAAAAGTATCCAGAAAAACAATGTGGAACACATAAATCACAAATGCAGTTCGCAGAAAAAGGCAAAAAACTCAGCTGCACAAGGAGAGAGCGAGGTCGCTTCATGGTATAAAATAAATATTGTTAGGGTTAAAACCAAATCAGTTTGCCATATAATGTAATCATACTGTATATTCAAGTGTGGTCAGCCCCCAGTTTTGTTTACCTTGGACACTCACCATGCATTAAGGATCCGTAGCTTTATTTGATACTTCATTTTACACACGATAGGATGAGTGCATGTGCCAACAACAAGCCTGCCCTTTTAAGAACACCAACGATGAAAGGACCTTGGTGTAAGTCATCTGCATGGCTGGCTACATGCATAGTCCATTAAAGAATAGGATAAAGGGAAACAAGCCAAGTCTCTTATAGTAATTGAAATATTTTTTTTCCTGAAAGAGCTGTCGGTCGTTCCTTTAAGATTTGAAGCATCGCTGGGCCCCTTGTGTCAAATGGGGCTCTAACACCAATTTGTTTGATTAAACGACCCCATTTCAACCAATGAGAGGTGATCTGAAGTAAAATGAACATAAAAACAGGTTAATCTTTTTCTTAAAAATGTCCAGGGAAATCCTCAGTTCCTTCTTAATCTAAGAAGTTAAGTATAATTTGCATGATCTATGGACAGAGGATACAGTAATCCAGCCAAAAGAATCTTTATGGCAGTCCCAAATCTGGACAAATGGAGTAGGTTGCATCAGTCTAAAACCTATATGTTAAATCAATATGAGAATCACTGCATAATCAGTTCCAGTGCATGCATTGGTAGTGGCTTAGAAGGAAGCAGCAGAGGATTTAAGAAAAGTGGTTGCAATTTGAGCGTGTTTTATTCATATTTAATACAAGTAAGAATTGCAAGTGCATCCAGAAAGTATTCACGCCCCTTCACTTTTTCCCCCCCACATTTTGTTAAAAACTGAATCACTGATCACATGTACACAAGTAATCACACTCTGCATTCAGTACTTTGTTGAGGCACCTTTGGTAACGATAACAATCTTAAGTGTTTTTGGGTATGATGCTACAAGCTTGGCACACCTGCATTTGGGGTACTATTCACATTCTTCTCTGCAGATCCTCTCATGCTCTGGAACAAGAACATTCACAGACTTCGAGGCCACTCCTTCGTTATCTTGGCTGTGTGCTTCAGGTCGTTGTCCTGTTGGAAAGTGAACCGTTGCCTCAGTCTGAGATCCTGAGCGCTCTGGAGCAGGTTTTTATCCAGGATGTGTCTGTACATTGCTGCATTGATCTGTATGTCTATCCTGACTAGTCTTCCATTTCATGCCACTGAAAAACATCCCCACAGCATGATGCTGCCACCATCGTAGGTGATGAGGTGATGAGTGGTGCCCATGGCTTCCACCAGACGTGACACTTGGCATTCAGACCAAATAGTTCAATCGTGGGTTCATCAGGCCAGAGAATCATGCCATGTGCCTTTAACTGGGGAGAGGCCTCCGTCTGGCCACTACACCATAAAGGCCTGATGGTAGAGAGCTGCAAAGAATGTTGTCCTCCTTCTTTTCTTCCTTCTGGAAGTTTCTCCCGTTTCCTCAGACTAACACTGGAGCCCTATCAGAGTGACCATTGGGTTCTCGGTCACTTCCCTGACCAAGGCCTTTCTCTCCCAACTGCTCACTTTGGACGTATGAACAGTTGAACGTCTTTCATTACAGGACCTTAAATGCTGCAACAATTATTCCCGGGCCCTTCCCCCGATTTGTGCCTCAATACAATCCTGTCCCTGACGTCTAAAGACAATTCCTTTGACTTAGGGCTGGTTTCTGCTCTGAGGTGCACTGTCAGCTCTGGGACCTTATATAGACATGTACTGTATGTGCCTTTCGACAATCAGTGGAAACAGGATGCACCGGAGCTCAGTTTTGAGTGTCATAGCAAAGGGTGTGAATACTCATGTACATGTGATACAGTATTTCAGTTTTTGATTTTGAATAAATTTGCACACAAAAAAAAACTTTTCACTTCGAGTGCCTAATGTAGGTGGAAAAGCTACACACCATATTCCATGTTACGTTTGACAACATCAACTAAATAAAAAATAACTAAATACCAAACTTGCGTTTTGGATTCAGTCAATTAAGGTTTAATTTAAAATGCTGTCATTTATCTGTAGCTTCAGTAGCTTCAGTAACAGATGGCTGCAACACACTGCCATATCTGTTACCTTTCCAAAGTCACATGCAATATGGACTCCTCTTTCTCTAACCAACAACCATGGAGATACAGCAGCTGCCCGTACCTCTCTGTACTGCCCACACACTGTTCAACCAGGAGCCAATTCCAAAAGGCTCAAAATATCCACCAAAATGAACAGATAGAAGGATATGCACCTGCTGGTAATAATAACCATCCATTTTTGAGGAAGTAATCAAGTGGTGCATTATACTTATATATTTGTTTTTTTTGGTCAGATTAGGTTTTGCCAAGTACACAGTCATTTTCACGATTAAACGTTAAGATATTCCTGGAGTTTGCAGTGATAAACCTCACCATGGGGCATTAGTCTGAACTAGTTAGTATAAAATGTGCGGTCTGACATTATTGCACTTTAAAAGTTAAGTATGGTAGCACATGATAAAAAACCAGCAAGAAGGTCCTGAGTTTGATTCCTGGACCAGACGGGCGTTTGTATGTGTGTACTTTGAGAACTTAGTTTTCCCCAAACAATAAAAAGCATGCGTGTCAGATAGGCCATTATGTGGAGATGCAGCAATTTATACTTGTCTAGAGGTAAAGATGCAGGGAAATTATTTACTTGAATTTACTATTTGCTGTTCTTTTAATAAAAAAGCACGTTGTGTTACATGAAATGTATGAAAAGTGAGTGATTGGCTTCAAATAGCTGGCACAAAAAACTGGCATAAGAAAGTAGCAGGGAAACTATCAATATGCAGACATTATACAAACAGTAAGACAAACATAATTTCTGTGGCTTATGACTCACAGACACAAGTGTATACGTGTACCTGTCTTGATATACAATGGACTAGATGTGAGGTACTTCCGTGTCATGGATCTAGGGACTTGGTCTAATTTGCATGAATCCATGTTGATTCATAGGCCAAGCAGAGGTTAATGATAGTGTCACTTATTGCAGCTTGTTCGTGATAATGTAATGTGGTTATAAAGAGACCAATGTGAAGACGCTGGCTCTGTGTCCATTGTATCTTGCACCACAGTGGCCCTCCTGACCTTCTGAAAGTTCACTCTATGTACTTTATTATCACAAAGTTTGGGAGCTACTTTTAATGAATGCATTTGATCATTATTTTCTATATTTGTCATGTGTTGAAGGTCAAGTGAGTCATCATCAGCATGCCATCATACCACCTCAAACAAAAGCATTTATGTAAAGTGATGTATGTGCCATTTTTACTAATGTCTCAACAACATTGTGTTGTTTAGGAAAACGTGGGATATCAGGAGTAACAACACGCAATATCTGTTCAGTGGATTGGACAAAAAAGATAACGATGATAACATGTGTTTCACCTTTTATTAAATAGGAAAATAGTGTGTCCAGTAGTGTGTCGCATTACTAAATCCTAAGCCCAGTTTGGGCATGGACACTGCACCTCTGCCTCCTAAGCCACAAACAATACTGCTCATTTTTCTTATTGGCATCTTCAGTGTGCTACTTCATGGAGCAGACTGCAGAGAGTTGTTGAGAAGTATGGATGAATTGCCAATAAAGCTATATATCATACATTTGAAGTCTATAAAGGTAAATATAAAAAAACATATAACTTTAACAGACCAAAATGGTTGATAAAGAAATGTAGAACATGTCGGTTTGAAAGAAGTTGTGATTCGTTCGGTTTTGGCCAACAGAAGCTGGCACAGAGCTCTGCCGCGCGACAAGGTGCCTCTGCCAGACCATCTGGTACCAACACACAAGCAGCGCACAGCAAGATTTCACATGACTCAGAGAGAGAAGTACGTCCAACTACCTTACAATGCAGGCTCCTAAACCAAATGGATCTGTGCAGACCTAAAACATGGACATTTTGGATGTGAGTGTCCCAATGACATGGTAAACAACATCCTGCAAATACGTTATGTGCATTTCAAAAATGAAAATAAAACAAAACACTTCATAATGCTATAATTGCTGGTAGTATCATAAGCATAATAATCATTGGATTTGGGCACCCTGAACCATGCAAACCTTTTCCATGGCACCCTATTTGCAAATAAGTCATACATTTGTTACTTTACTGACCCCGTGTGGCTGTTTTTTTTAAATAATTTGGGTAAGGGATAACTTTATTAAACCTGAAGGAAAATCATGGTTGATTTTAATTAATTCGCTCTAATGGGCCACTATATTGACTAAGCAAAATTATCCCTCAAAAATACTTCAAATACAAATCCATAGGCTTTGGCTTAAAAAATCGTTTCACTGGTACCCTTTCTGATAGTCAGTCTAGCCAGTCATCTATTTTACATCATCCGCAGGCTCTAGTAGTTTATATACAGGTATATATCTACCATGCAGGCCTACTCTACCATCAGTAATATTGAGTAGGTTACACTTTACTTTTCTGCAAGCCCAAACTAATTTCACTTCAGTAGTTTGTAATGCAAACTGACACAGACTGGCAAAAAATGCATAGTTTAATTGCTATTATTATCACCCCTATTAGCATAATAATAGCATAATTTGATGATGTGGGTTTGAATGAGAGTAACGTTTTTTTTTGCCTGTATTGTCTGAACGCACGTGTCGGCAGGTCATGTTTGGCTGCTGACACAGTTTGGGTCAGAATTGGAGGGTTAGGGGTGATTGTTAAAGGTGACACTTTTAGGCCTCACTGTGTCGTCTGTCTTTGTTTGGTAAATCAGTACGCCTTCTGTCGGGGCGCAAGGTTTGGTTAAGGCCAGGGGTCACCAACAACAGCATGGAGTAGGGGGCTGGTTGGCCTATAGGTGCTTCTGGTGCTGCGTCTGTTACTGCCACAGACACAAAGGCACACACGCGCCAAGACTAGACAGCTTATCTGATAGAGCAAAATAGAGATGGCCCAGACCCCTAATGTAATGTTTCAATGGCTGCTTATGCAGTCTGATCTCCATAATAGACACGCCCACACAAATCCCCAAATCACCTCTATCCTCAACGCGGAACTGGCTCCATCTGCTATCTGTGTGAAGTTAAAATATATCTTTAAATACTTATGTGCAGGTATGTTCTTGATGCCTTTTGAGATTCACTAATACTACTACTAACAATAATAAAACACTCTGTCAATCACCATCATTAGTAGCAAAATGCCAATTTGCAGTCCTTATCGCTGAAAATCATCTTCGTCTGGGACTAAATCTGTCTTTCTGCTTCGGTTTTCTTCTTCTACACAAGTTTAATATAAAAATCCTACTGGTATCTTTATAAGATTGCACACATTTGTTTTTTTTACTAAAACCACGGGAAAAAATATGTGGTTACCCAACAGTGGCTGATACCACTTCCCTAATACTTATTGTACGTATCCACTCCCCTCCCCAGTCCGCCAGCTGGGCTTGTACGGATGATGGCGGCAGGATCAGAGTGGGGGTTTGAGAGGTCTGTTTTTGAGGGTGTTGGGGGAGCACTAGGGAGGGGGTTGTTGGAGATGAATGAGGTCGTCTGAACGTGCGCCACGTGCCGGAGACTCCACTGACTACTGCTGATTCACTGTGTCACCCCCCCATTAAAAACACAAGCTGTCACAATATGCATATGAGCAAAGCCAGGCTGCGATGTGGAGGCTGTTTTAGGGTATTGGTCTTATTGTTTGATTGCTCTTTTTAGGTTGCCATCCAACAGCGTAGCTACAGAAAATTAATACATGATCAGACTTTTTTACAATGTACTGTGTTAACCTTCCTTTACATGCAAATTCGGTCTGTGTTACTATGGTTTGAAAAGTATAATTATAAATTTAAGTATGCCTATTTTCGTCTACTTTATTTATTTATTTGGTTGGGCTAATTTCCTACTATTGTCCCACAGTCGAACACACAAACACACACATGCATTCTGGACCCGACTGTGCACATGTTTAGTGGCGGGGGAAAACGGGAGCACCAGGCGGAAAATACAGGTACAGGGAGAACATGCAGATGTCACACTTTCGGTCTGGGAGGCGAACTTGGGGCCTTCTTGCTGTCAGGCAAGAGCGCTGCTCACGCCTCCCAGTGCTGTGTAGTCCAGTGTTGTAAAAAATGTTTTGTCTCGATTCGATTGACCTTAATTTGGCCTAAACGACTAACACTGCAGCTGCGAGTACAACACAATAAATCTCCATGTCACTGTCTTATCTGTGCTTAACAATAACACATACACTTACATAGCTCTTTTCATTAAACGCAAATATGTTTAGCAGAGGACAAAAGTGAAATGAACCATGCAGTTATTCACTGTGCTCTATCTATTATTTATCAACATTTCATTTTGACTCATAGCAAACATGCTGCTTCAGCCATTTAACTAAATAACCGGCTCTCAACCTCAGAGTCTCTGGCCCTACACGCACACAAATAGTGCCTGAAGCATTGTTGATCCTGATTGGCTGATTGAGGCTGAAGCTGTAGAGGGGAATTAAGGTCACATGATGCGCTCTAGTGTAATCTGTTACTGCACCCAAAACGGGCCAGCCGCCAGCAGAGAGGGGGGGTAGATATGGCAAGGGGAGAGAGGGGATGAAGTGCTTTAGCATCCCATTTGAACAAGAGGATCAGGCATAAAAGGGTCACAGAATGTATATCTGTAACACCAATCAGGACATTTGATTTCAGAATGGCTGTTAGTTACTGCTTGACTTCTTCGCACCCCTTTTTGGACATGTAACCATGTAGACTTCTCAAAATATATTTAATATTCATTCACACTTTTTGTTGCTTTCTTATTTTTTTTTCATGAGATAAAGATGTGCACAGCTCTTTCCGTTCATTCATTCATGCTGAAACAAAGTATGTTAAAGCGCTTAGATTACATTTCCAGCATAAACACATTAATTCAGAAACTCATTCACTCTTCTGCTCAATGTTAAAGAATTTACAATAAAAAGGTCAATCTCACCACTGTGCCATGCTCATGTTTGCAAACCAGGCACCAGTAATGACAAGTCGCTGCCAAAATTGATCTAACTGGGGACTTTTGCGTGATTCCCCATAAAATGTATCACTTATTGTGTATGCATCATGTATTTAGACAGAGACAACCCGGTCGATGCACTTACAATTGACATAAACAGTAAAGGGCTATTCGAAACGAGGACAGTAGCGGTACAGTAGTACAGTACATGTATTTTCAGTGGGGAGGCGGAGGTGACAGACTGCTACGCCTCTCACTCCACTGATTCCGCAGTGCCTCATATACCGCCGTTGCCATGGAAACTGCAGGATAGGGTGTACGGGTGTTTTTGTGTGTGTGTGTGTGTGTGTGTGTGTGTGTGTGTGTGTGTGTGAAACGAACGCCGGCATACAGAAGAGCACAGAAGAGGACACAGAAGAGGGCGGGCGCTCGTATCTGTGTGTGTGCAAACATTACAGTCTGTTCATCTGATGGAGGGAAATTTAGAGAGAAAGAAATTGATTTCTTATGTAAATCACTTGACACGTTTTGACTCACTATTGAACCTGTATTTTGCAGTTTTTGTGTGTATACCTGTCTAAAGTGGACAGTGGAGGTGGGTGAAAATAATACCTGTATATTTTTGGGAAAGGTGATGGAACTTATTTGCCAAAATATTTGCTATTATTGCATATTTGACAAGTGACCTGGGTGTATAGGTGATCAGCATGGTGCCTTTACTTTACATCACGGTGGCTCCAGGATCAAACGTTTTTAGGGGTTCTTGTGGGTTTTCACTGCTGATACAGACGGCATCTCTAGAATTGCCCACATGTGGTCATGTTTGAAGCAGCTGAGGGGGAAAACAAACAGGAGACAAATCTAAACTTTCGATAATTACTCCAAAACTGCTTTAAAAAATGCTGAATTATGAATAGTTGTCTACTAAATAAAGATACAAAGGCACGGAGCGGAGCAAAGTGGTTCAACAGCCCATAAGTACATAAACAACGCAGAATGCTTCATGTTAGCATCATGCTACATGCTAACGTTAGCTATGACTGTCGTTTTTTTCGCTTCTACTGATCAATCTACAGGGAAAAAAACATGTGTGTGATAAAAAAGTTTATATTCTGCCAAAAAATGGCTCAAAAGAGTGAAAAAATGTGTTTCCTTCCCCCTCGGCGAGGCCACTAAAAACAAATGATCCTGGAACCTCATAAATGATGGAAAGTGAAGGCACCGTGCTAACCACTTACACAACTTTTTAGTGGGTCACTAAAAGGTCAAACACGCACTAATATTTTCTTTTCATAAAAAAAGTTCCATAATGCACCTTTAATATTAATAATATAATATTCAAGTAGTATTTTTGCAAATCATCAAAAATAAGCTGAAAATATGCATGTTAAGTAGACAACATAGAATGATTTTTTTTGCTAATATCTGGCAAGTGTATTTTATCCCCCAACAAATTGTTGGCTTAATTTAGTAACTTTGCATACATTCCAAACAACAACCAAGACTTTTATCTTGTAAACAATATTTTGCCCAGGTCTTCTTCAAAGTATGGTTAGCCTCCTTTTATATGAGCACTTTACTACAGCCCCATGTCATCGTCTGTAAATGTAAACGTTAACTGTCAAAATGAGTCAAAGAAATATATATTGAGGCACTTTCTTACCTTCATGTCGTTCTTGATTCACCTTTTTGGATTGTTTGAAATGCCTTTATCTGTTATGTAAGATAAAAAGAGAGATGTGACAACTCAATTCCTGACATTCATGCTTGTTTGTCCGAATCAGCAGACTCTGAGTATACAGAAGCATGGCGGGTTTTAATTACGATGTTAATTGATGGAAACCAAGGGGCTTAATTAGGTGCAATGAGGCAGTGGGCTCAGTGGCACTGTGGACTTAATGATTCGGTGCACCACAATGTTCACACACACACACACACACACACACACACACACACACACACACACACACACACACGCACACAAATACTGTCAGAGAGAAAAAAGATATCAGTGCTTTATTTAGTCAGGTCTATTCCTTAGTTCATCTGCAGGTAAATAGAATAAATGCTGCATGTCCAAAAAAAAAAAAAAAACACTTAATACTTAAAACAAATCAAAAAGTTAGAATGGTAAACTGTCTTAAATTATGCATCTGGCAATAAAGCACAGTGACAATGTGGTAATGCTGCAGTGGAACACGTTGCACAATCCAATCAATATTTCCTCACAGGCAGCATCAGTCTCAGAAATAAACACAGCTTGACAAAGCGTGTGGAAACACAGCCAAACTCTGGCAGGGACTGCGGCTCGGAGATGGAGACCGTGTGGCTACAGCAATTAAGCGAGACTCTATTTAAATCATGGGAGAATGTAATTATTCCAAATGTATTATCTGTACATCAAAGCTTATGTACACATGTAATATGTAATAGGCTACTTTCTCAAGGTAATAAAACTGCAAATAACTGCAGACAGACATAGTAATTCCAGTTGTTCAGAAAAACAATAACTTGCTGGCATGTAATAACATTATTAACAAAATATTAGTATGAAGCCAAAATAGTTGTTGGCTGGTAAGGTCCATTAATACGTTACTGTTTGATACATCATGTTTGATGACTTTGATAATAGTCATCAAAAGTATAACGACTCCTCATGTTCGGGACCTCCCTTCCCTCCCTCCTCAGTGATATTTTTCTCTGCTCCATCCCAGAAGTAATTTAGCTTGTGAAATTGCACCTTTTTCCTCTGTCCCCCCTCCGAGTGCTTCTCTTCGATTTCCTGTCTGGGTGGCTGCAATCACTCTCGCCTCGTCCTTGGTGTGCGACCTTCGGCAACCGACACCCCCTGCAATCCATCGTCATGGAGATAACCCCACATCTATCACCGTGGAGATGACCTTTGCACAGTAGTGGGCCACACCTTTCTCTAAGAACATAAAGAGATGTGTTACATAAAAACACTGAAAACACAAGAGGTTTTGAGTCACAAACAGGTTTATGTTATTATGAATCCCCCTATGAAATATGTATCCATATGCGGAATAAATCAGTAGCACTTGTGGGTAAAATGGATTGTCAGAAAGACTAATAATTCAATAATATTAAAAACAATGTTTCAATGATACTCATTGATCATGTTGACTGAATGTGAATGTGTTAAATATCAATAGTGATATAACTAAATAGTGAATGAATGTTTAGACAGGAAGAAGTTTCAAAAGGATGCATCTCAGACATTTCCACTGTGACTAAAGCAGGGTCTGATAAGGGAAATGAAGTAGATAGAGAAATGTTGTGATCACAGATTGAAGCAGTGATCCTTCAGGCTACAAGATAAACGTCTGTCTGTGCTCCACTTCACTTTTACACAAATGATGATCAAACAGAAATCAATACTATCAACAGAGCCACTTTTACAGATTTGTTAGAAGTGTCATATTATGTTAAAATGCACTTGATGTAATCACAGAAAAACTGTTTGCATGACATCTTATCAGAATACACAATCTAATAAGTAATCAAATTGTAATCATCATGTTGAAATTGGTTTCATTATCTGATCAATTGTTAAAGGGATAAAGTCAGAAATTATAACAATTTCACATTTTCTCTTGAGATAATCTTTTAAAAGAAAAGAAGAGAGTATCATCTGTACAGTGCCATAACATGTCCCAACAAGTTACCCAAAGTGCTTCCCATGGGACAATTCCTCATTCACTGGTTAGCTACTGACAGAAGTGTGAGTGAGTCCTCTCACTCACACCCCATGAACTCCAGTATGAATGCTTGATTTTGAATATTCATACAGTGATAACTTATTTAATTACTATTACTGAGCATTCTGACAGGCAAGTTGATAAAAGGAACTATTCTTTAGTAGAACACGGTCAACTTGAGCTATTATGTCAAAACTTGCAGTAACGACCAATACAAATCTAAATTTGAAGCGACAAAAAGATCCACTGAAATTAACAACATTAGTGCAAAATGATTGTTTTTTCCGGATGCTGTTTTCTGTAATATAGTGCTAACATCCTGCAGATTATTGTCGATTCTGTTTGTCCGTCTAAAAGGGAAACTGAAGAGCAAAACACCAAAAATAACACGAACCTCACCCCACTCATTTAGCCCTTAAGCCCCACCCTCTCATCTGTGCAAAAGGAGAAATCTTTGGACTGTATTCCTGAATTGCCACAGTGTTATGCAGATTCCGCGTGTGTCTGTGTTCACAGGAGGTGCAGTGGTACCCAGGCCCTGCTCGTTGCTGCCACATCATTTGTTTAAGTCATCCAAACAAAAGCCAGGGGAGAGCACCATATGATTGGTGAAATATGCGGGTTGAGAGGGACCGCAGCCACAGAATAATGATTGCGGAATTACCCCCACGTGTGCCAGGGGTCTGTGCGCTGTGGCCATTTCATGCCATCACTGAGTGATGTAAGGGATGTTTATTCATGAGGCAGAGAGAAGAGGTGAAAATATTAAACTTTCGGAGGCAGAGGGGGCACTTATTGGTCCTGTTTTGGTGAGGTCTGTGGAGGACTACATCAGAGGGATGAAAAGACTCCTCAGGAGCACAAGACATTGACCTCTGTTAACTGTGTTATTTCAATGAATTGTTTGACAGGATTTATAGCTATGAACATTATTTATTTGACCTTGAGTGAATTTCTCCACAGGGAAATCATTAAGTTCTGAAATAGTGTAATCACTATTATTATTTCCGAAATTTTCATTCATAGGTGAAATTCTGGCTTTGTTTAACAAGTATTTGTACCGACTGGTGAGTAAAGGTTTAGTTGTATGGTGTTCTTGTCTACCCAAAGCCCAAAGGCTTTTTTGGACAGAACATAGGGGTTGGTTGAAAAGTGGAGAGAGACTTTTAGAAAATTGTTCTTAAAGTCAGGACTGAAACTCACAACGTTGAGGCAGAGCAGCGTTTCGAGAACATATATAGCAGGACAAAATTATCCCGCATATGTACTCAATGTGTCACCCAAAGTCACCCAAAGACAATGACTGTACTAAAATGAACCCATTGTAAAAAGATCTTTATATCTATCTATCTTGTCAACAACGGCTACTTGTTATGGAAAACTCATGGTCCCAGCACCAAGATTGTTGTGCTGTGTGTCAAATTGCCAATTCAGTCAGAGGAGGACGAGTTGTATCAGTCCGGGGCATATATCCATACAAAAACCGATGCATGCTAAATAGTACTGTACATCATTTGCAAAGTGACGACATGAAAAACAAGATTTCCCAAATATTGTACAAAAATGTCTGTATGTGCAAAGGAGTCTACAGTGCCTTGGAAAAGTACTAATACAACTTGAACTTTTGCACATTTCGTCATGTTTACAATCATAAATATAAAGATTATTATTATATTATTATAATTATTTTTATTTTTTACTGAAAGTTCACACACAAGTAACAGACAACTGTGAAGTGAAAGTAAAATGATACATGATTCTGTTATATTTAAAAAGTGAAAAGTGGGGCGTGCATAAGTATTCATACAGCATTTTCTGTGTGCTTTAAATTGCCTTTACAACATTCCTAATGACTGCAGAATGTTCACACCTTGCCCTAACCATTAAATAGAGGCCCCCTGTGTGTAATCTACTCTCAGTATAATTCCAGCTGTTCTGTGAGGGCCTCAGAGCTATGGTCAGAGTGTATTGGACACTAAACAACATAATGAAGGCCAAGGAGCTCACCAGAGAGGTCAGGGATAAAGCTGTGGAGAAGTTTAAAGCAGCGTTAAGTTATACAAAGATTTCCCAAGATTTGAACATCTCACAGAGCACTGTTCAATCCATCATTTGGAAATGGAAAGAGTATAGCACCACTGCGAACTTACCAAGACACAGGCGTCCACCTAAACTAACAGACCGAACAAGGAGAGCACTGGTCAGAAATGTAACCAAGTGCCCCAAGATAACTCTGGAGGAGCTGTGACGTACTGCCGCTGAGCCGGGGGAATCTGTACATGGGACAACTATAAGTCGTACTCTACACAAATCTGGCCTTCATGGACGAGTGGCAAGAAGAAAGTTATTATTGAAAGGAGGCCATAAGAAATCCTGTTTGAAGTTTGCTAGAAGTCATATGGAGGACACAGCTACCATGTGGAAGAAGGTGCTTTGGTCAGATGAGACAAAAATTCTGTAACTTTTTGGCCTGAATGCAAAACGTTATGTATGGAGCAAACCTAACACTGACCTAAATCTTATCGAAAATCTGTGCAAAGACCTGAAAACTGCTGTTCACAAACGCTCTCCTTCTAATTTGACAGAGCTTGAGTTGTTTTGTAAAGGAGAATGGGCTAAAATGTCTCAAGATGTGTGAGTCATACCCCAAAAGACTTGCTGCTGTTATTGCAGAATAAGGGGGTTCCACAAAGTATTATTTCATGCTGGTATGAATACTTGTGCATGCCCGAATTTTTCTATTTTTTGAAAAATAACAGAATCATGTATCATTTCGCTTTCACTTCACAGTTGTCTGTTACTTGTGTGTGAACTTTCAGTAAAAAAAAATCAAAATAAAATCTTTATGTTTAGGGTTGTAAACATAACAAAATGTGCAAAAGTTCAAGGTGTATTAGTACTTTCGCAAGGCACTGTATTTCCGCTCCATGTTTGTAAAAAAAAATGTGTCCCAAATTTAAATCAAACACCCAGAACAAAGCTCACTCCTGAGTCCCATGTTGCTGTTGTGTAAGCACTGGTGCAGACTCATCCCGATAGTTCTGGGATGCTGGTTTTTACATCCTCCAAAAATGCACTGATCATTTTCTGGCTGCGCTGCTTGATCTCACTTGTCTCTCATGTTTAACACCAAGCTAATTAGGACAGTTTCACTCAGATGATCAAAGACACGGCATTCTGTGTGTGCCAGGCGGTTTCAGCAGCAGCGCAGAGAACAGGCACGTCTATACAGACACACTGTGAAGGCTTGTGATTGGCAGCAAGGCTCAATTAGACAACCTTGCCTTGCACGCTGGCGCATCAGGAGAAAAATCTTCACAGAAAGCTATCACTCACCCACGTGATTCCAGATGCATATTTTAGGCACCTCACTATCTTCACCCCTGCTCCTCTTTTTTTCTTGTTCCCGTTTTCCCTCTCATTATCGGCCCAGGAAATGACATCCTATCTGCCTGTACGGTAAATATTCCACAACCCTGAACTCATTTGCAAAACGGGTCACTGCCACCTGTGCTGAAATGTTCTTTGAAAGACAGATAGTCGCATGCACACATGGGGTGAGAGAATCATTGGTGCACCATACAAGAAAATATACAGTTACTGATGTGCACAGCAAAGGCAGTCGAGAAATGCACACAAAGCCCACCATTTTGCGCCCTGCTGCTACTGCTATCTCTCTCTGTACCTTGCCTACTTTTGGCAGAAGGCGACGCCACATTAAAGCAATATGGCAGTAATCTATGGTGACAGTTTGAGATGGCGAGATGGCAGATATTAGTCACTGTGGGAGGCACCATAACTGTAAGCTGCAATTGCCACAAGGTCCCAAGAAACGGACAAAGGTGGCGTTTTCAGAACGGCAGCTGACTTTACATGTACTATCTGTCACCATTTCAGTTAGGGTGTTCATGAGGAAGCGGACCGAACTAATCTACTCCAAATATAATGCAGAGAAATAATCTGGTCATGAATTTCACATTTGAACTCTGGTTTAGCCGTGTAAAAATAGCAACGTGTATCACCATAAGTTATACCATTCAGTGTTGTTGGATATTTCCATTATATTGTGCATATTCCTGTGGTATAACTGTTTGTTATAATAGAGCAAAAGTGTTTTACAGTTTGCTCATCTATCTTTTTGTTTTGTTGAGTTCAAACCTCAGCAGGAGTCGGCAGCCGTGTGGCACGCTGAACCAACCAGGTGTGAAACATGCAGAAGGCCAGATGAGGAAAGGGCAACTCGGAAGTGGAGCAGAAATAATGTCCTCTCATGCTGTCTGTTTCGCTTACAAAGCCGCTTGCATGGCACACATATAGTTTACGATTTGTCTTGTCTTAGCTTAACTATTTCCAGACAATTTTGTATTTAGAGACAACCAATTCGGAAACAACCAACGCCTGACCCTTTTACAGTGGGTAAAGAGTAAGACAGTATCTTTGTGCAGCACCCAAGTTCAGATAAATGGAAAGAAGTGAGGGACATTCAGAACAAAACTTCCCAACTGGACACAAATCAATATTCAACTTAATTCACAGTACCAGGTTGGTGATTTTGTAGCTAGCAGCTAGCTTTGGCAGGTCCATGTGTCCATGCACGTCCTAACGTTGCTGAATATTCATTGTAAACCAATGTGTGCTTGTTACGTTTAAATTTTCTATTTGAATGCAAATTCATATGTATGTGTGTGTGTGTGTGTGTGTGTGTGTGTGTGTGCGTGCGTGTGTTAATGCCTCGGTGAGATACATAAAGGCCAATGGCAGGCTAATTTATATGGGAGGCCACACAGTTATCAGTATGGTGCACTCCGCACAGGCCTTTGTTTGGATGCTGTGGTGTTGGTAATGAGAGGAACTCTGTCGCCTCCATGTGAGCTGCCGAGGGAAAGGACAAAGCTCCACACAGTCAGGCAGCTGCTATGTGCAATGGGGACACTGCATTGATTTACACTGACTTAAGCCAACTATAATATGATGAACATAAAAACAGCACCCATGGTACTGCTGTGAACAGAAAAGTCCAAATTGCATGTGTACTTTAAATGGCACAGTAGCATTTTGATCCCTGACTGTATTTCTGTGCAGTTTCAAGTGTTCTTGCCAAACATTCATTGTTTTTTGCAAACCAAGTTGTATTGCAGTCAAATGTATCACAGTAACAATAAATAATAGAAGCCTCACGTATCGACTTAAATGTTTTCCTTGAAATAGTATACTGGCTCTATGCATGCAAATATAACACAATAATAATAATGGTGATGGGATATCTGCAGAAAATACTTTGTAATTTCACAAAAACCCAATAAAAATATTTACATATATATATATATATATATATATATATATATATGTATATATATATATATATATATATATATATATATATATATATATACATTTCCCATAAATCCCCATTATGTAGTATTCATATTGGTTTAATTTTAAAACAAGGACAAGACGACAAGAAGAGGGAGGTAATTTGTAGTGATCCTAAAAGAAATGGAAGTGGCTAAGTAAGATGGAGAGCTACGCTGCACCCAACTTTAAGCCATGCACACCAGCAATTCAGGCCTGACCTTGTAATCAAAGCCAGTTGAAAAGCAATTAACTGGGACAATTATAACGGTCTGAAGAGGCTGAATGCTTGGCTAAGTAAAGCACTATGTCACTGAATGAAAATTAATTGATGAAGGGAATATTTCAAGGTCTCTCTCTGGGCTGGACAAGTTTGGGTTCAACATGTTTGTCCCTGTCAATACATTGTTCATAGATTTTACTGCTTTTTTTAAGTAAGGTAAAAAAAAAATGTTAAAAGAAAGAAAAAAGGATATTTTTTTTGTCTCTTATAGATCTTATAGTAGAGATGGATGACCTATGACTAAGCTTTAAGTGACAAAAGAGTCAAATTTGCAAAGAAAGCCATCATCGTTTCTGTGTTGCACTCATTCTTCCTAGTTATTGAGATACTAGTCACTCCAAATGATGAAGTTGAGCATATTAATAATGTACTGTATCATGTAATGTTGGCAGACAACTCTGTTTTTGCCAGGGGTCTCCCCAGCAAATTTAGTTGCATGCCCCACCTGATGTAAATAGACACAGAAGAGAGCACAGGAGAATACTTAACTTATCCAGAGACACCAACATTATTTCGGCTAAAACGAACATGCTGACAATGCTTTGCCAATTCCAACATGGCTAGCCTTATAACTTTTTCATTGTTTACTGCATCGTTTAAATGTACAGTAATTCTTAAGGTTGGACAATTTGTGTAACTTCATTTTTTGCTGGTATCATAGACTTTTCCCAATTCTGTAGCAAAGCAGAAAAGTCTTTAAAGATCTGCTAGAAGCTTCAAACCAGAAGGAAACGCAATAGCAAATAATTGGCCACAGAAAAATCCGTCATGATATGTCTCAAAGCCCTGCCCTTTGGCTCTGATTTGTCTGGCCAGAATGTAGCGGAGGAAATCAACCGATTCAGGATGGGATTTCTTGGTATAGAATACAAGTTATAGGGCTTACCAGACAGCAGCCTAGCAGTGATATCTTTGAGTGGTTTTGTAGGGTCTGATCCTGGGGCAACATCAAAGCACCAAAAGTGCAATCACAAATTCATGCTTTTTGTCAGTTAATATGAATGTTAACATAATAATTTCCACACAATTGCCTCCAAAGAGAGCTAAATAACAAACGTTTAATCAACCCCCTGTCTGTCCAAGTCCACTCCACCTCATTCTGCCACAAGTACATCACACATTAATAATCACATCCTTTTTCTATACTCAAACACACTATCCAGTTGCAAAGCACCCTAAACCGAACTACAAACTGCACCAAATCAGGTTTCTTAACCATGGATAACTCAGTACCAGAGACCAATCTATGTATAACTATGTCATATCTGACATAGTTATACATAGTTATACATACCCAGATTAAACAAGAAGTAATCAGGGTCAATTGAAAGCTGTACATGGACATTTGAAAGATTTATAGCAGCTTTTGTCATTTTGGGACGCATGCAGCATGACTTATTGGTTACTTAAAAACCGGCAGGTGTTCCCATCCAGTAGACCTGTGTATGTCATGTTAACGGCGATGTCATAAGGTGCTTCACAGGTATTATCAGGAAAAATGACACACGTCACATAAATAGCCTTTGAAGAGTAATAGGATGTTAACTTGAGTTCACACAACTCTGTTATTAAATCAAATATTCATCAATAAAGGTAAATAAAAGCAATTATATTTTGTATTGTGCATCCAAATTATAACAAGATGGGCTATAAATGTGAAGTGAAAGTGGATTCTCAAAGAGTGGATTCTCAAAGAGTGGATTCTCTAAGGGTGGGTGGAGATGAGGAGCTTGCAGTAGATATCCTCCTTGACGTTGAGAGGAGCCAGCTGAGGTGGCTTGTGACTCTGTTTTAGATGCCTCCTGGTCACCTCCCTGTGGATGTGTTCTGGGCACATCCGTTCAAGACAATGCTCGGGGGAAGACCCAAGACTCGCTGGAGGGACTATGTCTCTGAGCTTTCCTGAAAAAGATGCAGGATCCCCCCTAAATAGCTGGAGGAAGTAGAGAAGTCTGTGCATCTCTGCTCAGACTGCTGCCTCCACAATCCGGCCTCGGATAAAGCGGAAGAAAGTGGATGAATAGATGGATTCTCAGACTTTTTTTTAAAACATAAGGGCTTTGAGAGACAACAAGATGGCGGAGATTAATTGAGGGTGTTTCCTTTATGCTTGGACACTCCTCAGTCCAATTAAAAGTGCTTTTCATCTAATTTCCCCTCTGTTTTCGCCTTAATTAACCCGGTAGTGCAAGGCTGCATGAGAGTGTGTTGATATTTTCAATAGGTGCACTGCAGAGCTCTGGATGAGTGCAGTTATCAGTGAGGGCCAGCCGTCTCACTCGGCCTCACACTCACTCAGCGATGAACAAAAGCATGAAGAGCCTGTCATTCACCAAGCACACATGCAACATACAACATTTACTGCACAAACGAAATGTGTAATGTTGTTGATCGTCAAACTTTTCACACCAAGTGTAGCCTCATGAAATATTAAACTTTCCAAGTACCACCTGGCCTAGAACTAAACAGAGCCTAAAAAGGTTGAACATTTTACACAGCTTTGTCGAAACCGGGGGTAAACCATGTCTAAACCATGAGGGGGGACATACTTAAATGCATTACTAAAGCCTAAAATGAAATTATCTCTAATTAAAATGAGTAAAGTCTAAAATTGCATAATTATGTACCACCTGGAGAAGCCCAATTTCACTGTATGTTGGTACTTCAGTTTGATAACCACTGTTCTAATTTAAATAGACATCAAATCATACATTTCTAATCATAAACTGACATGTTTAAAAGAGCAGTAGCCTTGATTTGTCTCAGTGCCTCGAGTCCCACTACTTGTTTCCACAATGACCCCATCAACTATAGGCAGCAACTTTGTTTTTATCTCTTTTTGTTGAGATATTCAGTAGCCTTGTAACAATATAAGGATACATTACATTGCAATTGCGTTATAGAGATTTTAAACGTCATGAACATAATTAGATTGTTATAACTGGGAACAGGTTTGGATATAAAAACCCGACAAAAGGTGGGCCAATCATACGCAAATAAATAAAAAGACTTTCACATCATTCACTGTGACGGGTTGAGTTTGGAAAAAACACATACCTCAGCGGAATGTGGAAAAAGGCAACAACATTCAGATCACCACGCACGACTAATCAAGGCGGTATTTAGGCTAAGCTTGATTGACAATGTTTGTCTGTTTCATTACAAAAGGATTTCATGTAGCACTTACAAAGCAATGCCTAAATTGTCAAATGGTATGCCGTATTTTCTGGGGGGAAATGTGCCTTTTCATAATCCTCCTCCTCCTCTCAAGATCTCAAGAGTTTGCACAATAGCGAGTATACAGTAATAAACCAGCTCTTCTGTCGAATCGACTTTTTTCCAAATTGAAGACTATTTTCCCCCCTGTCTTTCTTTTTGTCCTTTTTTCAGGGGGGTGGGAATAAATGCTGTCGGTTTGATGTGGGGAAACCAAAAGTCCAAACAGATTATCTGCCTTTTTTTTTTTTTAAGTTACATTAGAATCTGTACCTGTGATCTGATAACAGTCTGCTGTATCACCTAATTAACGTGCTGAAACAATTGAACTGCACCTTGACGATGTTAGACTAAGTCCTGAAGGTACAAAGAGTGTAACTGATACTGTTTCAGGTCATTAGCATAAACAAATGAGGGCATGGCTCCCTCGTTAGGCCAAATATGTCTCATTAGTGCCACCGCTGAACAAACCTCATGATTACGCTGCACCGTCTCTCTTTGAAGCTTGGAAAGGGGAGTCTATTTTATAATTAAACTCATTTGCATATACTAATGCAAAGCTATTATCAAAGCTAAGTTTTCCTGGCCTTTTCTTATTTGGTAAATCTAACCACCATTTCGACTTGATTGTGACAAAGTACAGTAAATATTGCCTGATTTGACGACCCAGATAATTTATCCATTGGTGGTGGGGGAAAAAAAAATCTTCTCAATGAGCAAAGCGCTACGTGGCATTCACAACCGCAAAAAAGTTGTGTGTCTGAAACCTACGGATAGCGTCTCTGTCAAGCACATTGAGTTTTACTGTTAAATGATCTAAATACTGCATTGATTCCAGATTTGTATCTCCAAATAGACAGTGTTCTATTCACATATCTGATAGTTCTGTATTGTTTAAAGGAAGCTGTGAAAGTGGAACTCATGTGAGCACTGGTGACAGGGCAAATATATTGAGCACATTTACTGTTGTGTGTGCAATGCGTGTGCGTGTGCTTCAGCCAATTTGACGCTGCAGCAATAGAGGGAGAAAAAAGAAGGAAAGAGGTGTGATATCATCAGTGAGTTAACGTCCCCACGCAGCATCTGGTGCTCTGTCAGCCCGTGTGCCTCTTCCTCCGACTGTCAAAATTCTGTAACAATTGCCTTTTTTTTTTTTTTATGACCGCTTTTATGATGACAGAACAATTATAGCAAAGAGAAAGCATTTGAAAACAATGTCGTGAAATGTAAATTTTTTAAAGCATCTTACAACAGTATCTGTTCTCTCTCGGACAGGGGTTTTCCCTCGTGATACGCACTTCAGGCAGAACAATGAGGTGAGGGCAGATTTAAGGGTTAACATTACGTGTTGGAGAAAAGAACAAATGCAACCCCAACCCTGTGCAGAATAGATGACGACTTGAACATCTTTTCTTCCTTCCAGCAATAAACTCTTAATAAACATGACCAAAAGTTACCATCATAAATCCCATTAGTATTCCTTTTACTTGTGCCTATGCAGGGGCAAATTAGTAGTTGTGTTGATGTAAGTACCATCCTTCCAATTCAAAAGCTATCAAACTTCAGCACTGGTTTACCTCATATATTCAATTTCCCATAGTGGTTGCAGGCCAAAAATGAATCCAAACCTATGTTGCTGGACCGATGTTTTAGTATCCGTCATGCATCGTTTTTAAACTTCTATTTTCTCTTTGTATGCTCTCTTTTTCCTGTAGTTTGTCTTAGTATAGAACAGCATAGAATCTGAGTGCCCTAAATCTCCGAAGAGAGCTTGAAGAAAGTGCTCATACTAATAGACAAAATCCAATTATAAGTTTTCTGTGCAGTGATTTGCGTTTGATGTTGGATTCTGCTTGGAAAGAGAATGAAGAAAGAGGGGGGAGGGGGGGTTTGTGATAGTGATTAGGTATAAATGGAATCGATCAATCGTCAGTACTTTGAAGTCAGGTGATGAATGGAAATGAAGGCTCTTAATGTGACACGTTAGGGTGAAACATAGGTTAATGCATTTGCCTGCGTGAGCTGCGGCCGCCTCATTTCCACTGCCTTATAGTTTGGATCTAGGTCAGAGTGGTGTAACAATCTGCATCCCACTGCAAGGCTACTGTAAAAGCGCTTTCACAGGCACAATACGCCCACATACTCGCACCACACAAAGCCACAAATATAATCCAATTTTAGATATGAACATTTGAATTGCTCAAGGAGAAATATAAAGATACATATCTAAAGATGACTTTCTCTTCTTTGTGCCTCAACTCATTTGAGAGTGTGCACAGAAGAGAACATATTACATTGTAAGGTATGCATGAACCTTGTTAACTATAAGGGTTGCATAATTCGAGGAAAATATCAAATTGTATTTTTTCTGACAAACGTTGTTATTGTGATTCGATTTGCTCTTTATGTTTTCACTATTCACTTCACATCGCACATTTGAAACACATTCAGAGCATGCAGTGCTGAAATACTCCTGGCTAAAGTCAGTCAAGAATCCCATGTCTTACAGAACATGTTTTAGGTCTAAAGTCTAAACTACAGGGTTTGCAGGTTTTGTGCATAGACAGACGTGACAGAAAAAAAAGTTATTTTCCCCATAAGACAGTGAGTAATAACTAAATAATGTAAGTATTTAGATTTGCCAATTGCGACCATTCAAATTGTGATTTCCATTATTTTTGCAATTAATCTCACAGCTTTGTTATTGAGACAGGGCCAACGATTCAAGTCTTTGAGCCCTATTACATTTGAGAGGAAAATTAGGAATCAGAATTAGGAATTTGGAAACAACTTTCCCCCATTGAATGATTTTGCTCATTGGGCGCATTTACTCAAATGTTGCTTTAATTTGAGCAATGTTTTTATTTGTTGTTGTCATTAAACATTGACAACAAGTGCTTGCTTATCTGTTACATATATGGCATTGCTTTGCAGACTCTTTTGAAACAATGAAGCTAATTCTGTGAGCCTAAACACTGCTGGAGGTAGCTATCGGACAGTTTGAGAATCACCGTGGATCTTGACATTAATTTGAATATGGGGCTAAGAGGACTGTTTGAGCTTGTGTGTTACTCTCTGAAGAGGCTCGGCTGCGGGATGCTTTGTGTTGAGTGTAGTGATGCGTATTTATGTGTAGCTCAGTGGGACCCTGTTTAGCCCCCTCAGGAGCAGCATGCTCTGATGGATGCTAATGTGGACTGACGCAGGACGTCCCCGGAGGAAGTGCATGCGGCCAGGGAGGGCGAGGGGAGTGTGATGGGGGTGCACTGGTCCTACACCGCGAGAGAAGAGAGCACTCAATGAATAAATAAAAACCTTCGCCCCTCTGTCCTGCCCAGAGCCCTGAACAGGAGCACTTAAAAGCATTTGAACAAGACAGTCACTTAATTAAATATGGACTTCCTGTCTATGAAGAAACATGGGGATGAAACCGGGCGACTTCTCACATTGGGGTAGGCGGAGGAAAAGTGTAAGCAGAAAAAAGAAACTATTGCACAGAGACAAAAGGGATGGGAATATCGCAGTTTGGAAATATGAACAAGCAGACGAGATAACACGAGCAGTGAAGTGGAAGCGTTGACGACCTGTCAGCGTCGAGCTCAGGGCTGCAGCCACATCTGTCTGGGGGCCTGATTTGTTCCCTCAGCATGTATTTTAGGGCCCCCAGAAGACTTTTCTTATTTATATGATTACACATAATAGAGATCGGACTACCTGTGAAAATAGTCTTAAATACAAAATATACTGTACTGTCCATTCTCCCCTGCTGAGTCAATATGGTCGCACTACTATTTGTACAGTCTGATGCTTGAGTTTGGGCCATCATGGGGTTTGACTTTGCAATAAATGGACCAGCCACAAAGAAAACTTGCTTACCTCTGCTACATCATGCATTATCTAAACATACCCAGATTTGTGTGTTAAAATACTTTAATGACATCCGTTGTCACTACAACACACTTTATTCACATTGATGCATCACTTTGTGGCGGTGCATAACTTGGCCTTCACCAACAACAGATTCAAAGCACACTGATATTGTCTGGTTGCATTGAAAAAAAGTATCCACATCATTCCACTCTAAAGGCAATTCTAACTTCTGTTTATGTAAAAGGTGGTTCAAAATCCCTGTAAAATAATGGAAAATATCAACTTAAGCGGAGGCCTATCATAATTTAAGGGTCAGGTCTACTACAGGCCAGTACGTATGGTGGGCAGTTGATGTTCCTTATTGTGAGAAATCAATCCAAAATCCTTTTCTGCCACAGTGTGGTCTACTGCAGTCACTGCATGACGCCTCTCTACTCTGCATGCGCATTGGATAGTCCTAATAGACTAACGCGCTATGGCCCCATTGTATGCAGTTTCAATGGAGACCAAGCCAAGAACAGCATGTGACTTAGAGGTGTATCAAAAATGTTAAAAAAACGAATTAAATGTAATGATAAAATGTTGAAATAGTATTAGTGGAGGGAATAGGATCCAATTTAAAACCACAGGTTCTAGAGCAGTGATTCCCAACCTTTTTTACTTGAAGCCCCCCCTGCGCGTACTGTAGTCAGGCTGAACCCCCCTCAGTCTAAACTCGCGGCCCCCACAATCAAGGCAAGGCAAGGCAAGGCAAGTTTATTTGTAGAGCACAATTCATACACAAGGCAATTCAAAGTGCTTCACAGTTGCATAAAATTACAAGAAAACAGATCAAATCAATCATTAAAACATCAACATAAAAATTTATCAATGACAGTAAAAGGCAAGAGTGCAGATAAAATACTTTCAGTTTTCATATGCTCGGGTAAAAAGAGCTGTTTTCAGCCTGGATTTGAACATTGTCAGAGTTGAGGCCTGTCTCACATCCTCATGAAGACTGTTCCAGATTTTTGCTGCATGAAACTGAAACGCAGCCTCACCGTGTTTAGTCCTGACTCTGGGAACCACCAGGAGACCCCTCCCTGAAGTTCTCAGGGCCCGAGATGGTTCATACGGCTCTAACATGTCAGAGATGTACTTTGGTGCTAAACCATGAAACGACTTGTACACGAGCAGAGCTGTTTTAAATTCTATTCTCTGAGTGACAGGAAGCCAGTGCAGAGACCGGAGCACTGGACTAATATGGTCATATTTCCTGGTTCTTGTCAGGACTCGAGCAGCAGCGTTCTGGATGTTCTGCAGCTGTCTAACAGCTCGTTTAGAAAGGCCAGTGAGCAGGCCGTTACAGTAGTCTAACCTGCTGGAGACAAATGCATGGATGAGTGTCTCCAAGTCTGGTTTTGACACTATTCCTCTGATCTTAGCAATGTTTTTCAGATGGTAAAAAGCTGATGATGTTATTGCTTTAATGTGGCTGTTTAAGTTCAGGCCTGAGTCCATGATTACTCCTAGATTTCTAACCTGATTTTTTGGTTTTAGAGAGAGAGACTCAAGGTGACTGATAACACTTTGTCTTTGTGTCTGTGGGCCAAAAACAATGATCTCAGTTTTGTCTGAGTTTAGTTGGAGAAAGTTGTTTTGCATCCACAAACTGATCTGTTCGATGCAGTGACAGAGAGTATCTACAGGCCCATGTTCACCTGCCGTCAGTGACACGTAGATCTGAGTGTCATCTGCGTAGTTATGGTACGACACATTGTTGCTGTTTATTAGCTGACCCAATGGAAGCATGTACAAGTTGAATAAGAGGGGTCCCAAGATTGACCCCTGGGGGACTCCACAGGTCATGGAAATTTTGGAAATCAAAACATAAAATAAATCAAATAAAGCATTTATTTCAAACAATAATGTGAGTGTTTTAGTCATTAATTTCACAGTAAGATTGGATGATTTCTAACCATTTAATTATCTCAGATAATGTGACTTATGACCTTCTGACCAGTTAAAGCTCAGGAACAACAATACATTCTGAAGTCCTTTATTGAAAGAGGGACGCCACACACACATTCTTCATCAGGTGTGCTAAATAGGCTGGATAAGTGGAAATTGGTGGAAAGCCACCAACAGTAAATGGTAACCACTATTAAGGCTCATTCATCAACAAAATGATGTTATTGACTTAAGTCAAGTGACATAATTTTGTTCTTGCATCCCAGGGTGCAAGAACAAGGTTTTTACGTCTTATGGAGTATGAACAGAACAAAACATTAAAGTAAAAGAGAATTATAAAAGCATTTGGGACCTCCTGGGGGGAGGCGGGACACCAGTGCTGGGGTCGCAAGATGATTTTGAGACAATATTTCAGACATTGAATATATGAATTTTGTCCCGAGTTGTTTGTTGAGTGATTTTGGGGGTCACGGCCTGAAAGGTTTGGGAACCCCTGCTCTACAGCATATGAAAAACTGGCTTCATGCAAAGACAATTAAACAGAATTATTAGTTGTTTGAATTTCTAGTTTTTTGGTTAAAATATGCTTTCTTTTAATTTGGTTTAACAATGGCCACTGTATTATCTTAGTAACTTTTTTAGTTCAGTTTAGTTTATTTCACAATTTCACACATACATTTGGGATGCAGCTTACAAACCATCATGTTATGCTACATTGTGAAAAATGGGCACCTACGAGCTTCAACAGGGGCCCATCACATCACCACCCTGAGCAACACAGATTACACATCTTAAACCAAGTATAGCTGAACAACCAAAAACTAGCTCCTGCTGGCATCATTGTGTGGAGGGAATTACACCCAAAGAAATCAGCGGAGTCTAACAGGATGTAACTTACTCACATGAGACATGGGACACTCAAATCCCTAAACAGTCCAGCACGGTTACCATACCAAAAAGGAAATTTACAATATTCAATTACATGTCATCTTGCTTACAAATGTGGTCCTAGGTACACATATAATTAAGATAAGATAAACTTTATTGTCCCATAGGGAAATTTGTCTTGGACTTGCCATGCTGTGGTTCATACAGTAGCAATATATAAAAGATGCATTAAATATATTCAAAGTACAAAAAGGACAACAGTCAGCTCGTTCGGCATAATTTCAACAGTGGAATGTGGCTGCGCCATAACAATCACAATACAACAATCACAATACAACAATCACAATACAACATAATGTGTTACACATTAAGGCCACAATGTTGCCCAGTGTAACATCAGGCAATAAGAGAACATAAAAGGCCTAACAAAGTGTTGCACTTGTTAAGAAGAGCAACCGACACAGGAATAAAAGAGTGTTTGTATCGATGTTTTGTGGCTCTTATAGCCCGATATCGTCTCCCTGATGGTAAAAGCTCGTATTCATTAAACAGCACATGAGAAGGTTCTTTGAGAATGTTTTTTAAAGAAGGATACTCTTTCCTGCCAATTATCTTCATGGCATTTCGGACCAATTTCTCAATTTTAGTTTTACACAGGACAGTGAGAGGGCCAAACCAGGCAACCATGCCTATATCTAATTAGGCTTTCCAGAACAGCATTATAAAACCAAGACATTATTTTGTACTCACGCCAAACAATCTCAGTCTTCTTAAAAAATGAAGCCTCTGGGACAATTTACGACAAAGAAAATCCACATGCACATTCCACTTGAGTAGGTTGTCAATATAAACACCAAGATATTTGAAGGACTCAACTTGTTCTATTTCACTACCACCAATAAGAATTGGGTCATGTGACATAAGCCCTTTGGGGTCAACGACCATCTCTTTAGTTTTACCTACGTTAAGAGTCAAGTTGTGCTCCACGCACCAGGAATGGAAAGAGTCAATTTCATCAAAGTACTTAGATGAACTTTCGCCTTTTCTTAGTCTTGGCTTTTTGCTTCTGCATTCGTTTGTATATAAAGTAAAAAGAATGGAAGAACTTACAGCTCCTTGGGGCACTCCAGTGCTGCTTGTTTTTGCTTCAGACAAAGTGTTGTTTACCCTCACTCGCTGGGACCTGTTTGTTAAAAAAGAGTAAAACCACTTCACCAAAAAAGGGCTATTCTGTAGGGCCAACAGTTTTTGTACAAGTAAGTGAGGGCGGACAGTGTCAAAGGCCGATGTAAAATCAGCAAATAGGACCCGTGCGTAACAATCAGAGTTTTCCAGATGTTTACAAATCAAATGAGACATTCCAACAATAGCATCAGTGGTGCCAAGACCCTGCTTATAAGCGAATTGTAGTGGATCTAAAAAAGCTGTATCTTCTGATTTTAACGAGTTCACCATAATTTTCTCAAAACATTTCATAACAATGCTCGTCAAGGCCACAGGCCGATAGTCTTTATTTGTAGCTGGGCAAGAAGTCTTAGGTAAAGGTATAATTGTTGACTTTTTCCAGAACTGTGGGACCACACAGCTCTTGGCAGACAACTGAAAGATGGGGCACCAGGCCTCAGTTAACTCCAGTGCACAACTTTTCAGTATAGGAAGGCTGACGGGCCATCCGGACCAGCACCTTTTTTACTAGAGACCTTGCTAAAAATGGCTTGGACTTCCTGCGAATCAATGAAAGTCAACCATCGACAATTAAATCAGCCACAGCAGAAAAGTTAGATTCGCTGTCAGCCTCATGATGCCTCAAGAAGAAGTCAGAATCAGAATCAGAATCAGAATAAGTTTATTGCCAAGGTTTGTTAACAAGGTTTACAAACTAGAAATTTGTCTTGGTGCAAACGTGCGACATAGAACATATAACACAGAATTAAGATAAAAAAAATAAGCTAAGAACTTTAAACTATAAGGCTATGGGGGCATGCATAAAGAATATTAAATAAATAAGATAAAATAAAGTGACATATGTTAAGACAACAACAATTTGACAATGAACAACAGCGGGATTGTATATACAGATGTGTAGGCATATAAAGTGATATTAAGTGTTATAAAGTGATAGCAGCGGGTCTAAGTGTGGACACACCGCACACTGCAAGTGCAGATACATCCATGTCTCTGTAACTAAGCTACAGAGACTTGTTTTTGTTCATGAGTCTAATGGCGGAGGGGAAAAAACTGTTCAAGTGGCGGGAGGTATGGGTCTGGATAGACCGTAGCCTCCTGCCTGAGGGGAGAGGGGTGAATAGTCCATGTCCAGGGTGAGAGGGGTCAGCTGTGATCCGACCTACACGCCTCCGGGTCGTGGAGGTGAACAGGTCCTGGAGAGATAGGAGCTCACAGCCAATCACCTTCTCTGCAGCACGCACAATGCGCTGCAGTCGGTGCTTGTCCCGTTCTGTAGCGCCGGGGTACCACACGGTGATGGAGGAGGTGAGGATGGACTCGATGATGGCCGTGTAGAACTGCACCAGCATCTTGGTTGGCAGCTTGAGTTTCCTCAGCTGCCGCAGGAAGAACATCCTCTGCTGGGCCTTCTTGATGAGGGAGCTGATGGTCGGCTCCCATTTGAGGTCCTGGGTGATGGTGGTGCCCAGGAAACGGAAGGAGTCCACGATGGAAATGGGGGTGGAAGAGTCTGTCAGGGCAAGGGGGGACGGTGGGGCTGTGTCTTTCCTGAAGTCCACGATCATCTCCACTGTCTTCTGGGCGTTCAGCTCCAGGTTGTTGTGGCTGCACCAGGACGCCAGCCGTTCCACCTCTCTCCTGTAGGCGGACTCATTATCGTCCGAGATGAGCCCGATAAGGGTGGTGTCGTCCGCAAACTTGATCAGTTTAACGGACTGGTGACTGGAGGTGCAGCAGTTTGTGTACAGGGAGAAGAGCCAGGGGGAGAGTACAAGGCCCTGAGGAGTTCCAGTGTTTGTAGTCCGAGTGTCCGAGACGATCTTCCCCAGCCGCACGTGCTGTCTCCGGACCGTCAGGAAGTCAGTGATCCACATGCAGAGGGAGTCGGGCACGCTGAGCTGGTAGAGCTTGTCTCGTAGCAGTTCAGGGAGGATGGTGTTGAAGGCAGAGCTGAAGTCCACAAACAGGACCCTGGCGTAGGTTCCTGGGGAGTCCAGATGCTCCAGGATGAAGTGGAGGGCCAGATTGACTGCGTCGTCCACAGACCTGTTGGCTCTGTAGGCGAACTGCAGCGGGTCCAGGAGGGGGCCGTGATGTCCTTGAGGTGAGGCAGGACCAAGTGCTCAAAAGACTTCATGACCACAGACGTCAGTGCCACCGGCCTGTCATTAAGTCCTGTGATCCGTGGTTTCTTAGGGACAGGAACGATGGTGGATGTTTTGAAGCAGGACGGCACGCGGCATGACTCCAGGGAGGTGTTGAAAATGTCTGTGAAGACGGGAGCCAGCTGATCTGCGCAGTGTCTCAGGGTGGAGGGGGAGACACCATCCGGCCCGGGGGCCTTCCGCAGTTTCAGGAACTGCCGGCGCACTTCCTCTTCTTGGATGGAGAGAGCAGGGGGAAGGGGAGGGTCTGTGGAGGCCTGTGATGTAGTGCTGGGGTCGTTGGTGGTGGTGGTGGGGGGGGGGGGCAGAGGTGGCTGGGTTCTCTGTAGGCTCTGGAGTGTGATGAGCTGATGGGCGTTCATGGCGGCAGTAGTGTGTATTCAGGCCCTGGGTGAGGGACAGGTCGTTCAGAGTCCGGGGGGCCTTGGGCTTATAGTTCGTGATGGCCTTAAGCCCCCTCCACACTGCTCCCGGGTCGTTTGAGGAGAATTGCTGTTGGAGACGGGCTGAATATACAGATTTGGCATTTCCCACTTCCCTTCTAAAGTGGTATTTTGCCTGTCTGTATCGTACTTCGTCCCTGTTTCTGTATGCCACCTCTTTATCCTTGCGAAGTTTGGGTGTGAACCAGGGCTTATCATTCTCATAACAGACCCTGGTGCGCGTTGGTATGATGCGCTCCTCATTGAACTGGATATATGAGGTCACAATGTCCATGTATTCATCCAGGTTGATGGAAGCAGCCCCAAATACCTCCCAGTCTGTAGTCTCCAAACATGAGCGCAGTTCCTCTACAGCTTCAGGAGTGTACTTCTTTGATGTGCACACTACCGGTTTAGCAAGTTAAGTTGCTAAAAAAGTCATTTAAGTTGTTAGCATATTCCTCATCGTTCAAGGTCACCAAATACTGTTTATTATTGTTCATGCACGTGATCTTTTTCATTGAGTCCCAAAGTTTTTTATTGTCCATGGAGCTAAGGCTCCTTTCCAAACGTTCTCGCTCCTTTTCCCTTGCTTTTCTGAGAACAACATTGAGTTCCTTCTGGGCTGCAGCTGCCGCCACTCTATCCTTGTTCTTAAATGCTAGTCTCTTTTTGTTTATACTGGCCTTAACTTCCTTGGTTATATGAAGCTTGTTATTAGCAAAATATATAACTTGTTTCATGGAACAACAGAGTCTACACAGAAATTAATATAATCAGTAATAGTCTCAGTAGCTTCATTTAATTCTAGTTTATGGAAGATGCTCCAGTCCGTACATGCAAAACACCCCCTCAGTGTTTCCACGCTGTCCTCTGTCCACACCAGCACAGATTTGTGTTGTGGCTTTGATGACTTTAGCACAGTTTTATAGGTGGGCATCAGGTGGACAGTGGCATGATCTGAATTTGCCAGTGGAGGGAGTGCCTTTGCTCTGTAAGCATTCTTAATATTTCCAAAGCATTTGTCCAAGGTGTTGCCCTTCCGAGTACCACATTTAATATACTGAAAAAAACCAGGCGACAGTGGTTCAGATCCCCCAGGACAAAGACAGCGGCTCCAGCGGTACGCTGAAGTTGATCATAAACACACTCGGACAAGCGGTTTGCGGCTTTACTAGAATTCCCGCTCGGTGGAACGTAAGCCACAATGACAATGACATTACCAAATTCACGGGGTAAATAGAAAGGTCGCATGGACAGACAGAGCAGTTCCATGTCTGGGTCACATGACAGTTCATGCACAGTGTATTGTTTACACCATTCATTTTTCACGTAGACACAGATTGCCCCGCCTCTGGTCTTACCCGAAGATGCAGTCCTATCTGCGCGCACACAGGAAAAACCTTCAATGGCCAGAATTGTACATTCCATGTTTTAAAAATGTAAAGACCTTATACCTTGAAATGATCCATGTGAAAAGGAGAAAGCAGTTTTAACCTGCATGTAAACCAGGAGCATATTTCTCAAGTAGACTCTTTAGTTTTCTTTTAAATATGTAGCAGATTGTTTTAATCTTCCAGCTCTTTCCACAAGTCTGGACCTCTGTGCGGCACATTTTAGTTTACTATATTTAATGGAATGAGATGACACAATCTGAAATGTAACGTGTTGACAACTTTATATAGTGCAGTAGTTCCCAAAGGGGGGTCCAGGGCAACAAGTACATCAAAAATACATTTATTCACTTAAATGTATTACTTTAAACCAGTTTTAAACCACAGTCATCGCTAGATGTTGCTTTTAATGTTATTTTAGATGTAAAATAATAAGAAAATTCCATTGACTAGAGATAATTTTGAATTGACAAGAGGGCCGCAACGTTCTGGACTCTGGGAATGGCTGACATAGTTCATACATTGTGATAAAGATTAACTTCAGGAAGAGAGAGCATTTGTTGGAGAATTTCTCGTGGATCATTAAATAGCACTCATAACTTCCTTTTGTCCTTCTGTGGACATTATAGGTCCTGCAGGAGGATCCATAGGGGCTGGTGCAATGTGACATGGGCAGCTTCAACAGCTGCCTCCTCAACCCGGCAACGGACAAGTGGAAAAAAATGGATGGAACTTCCTTTTTTGTAATAACAGAAGTTTTGCAGTGTACGTAGAGTATTATTCCAAATAATATTACAATAGTTCAACTGAGGCTCAAACAGAGAGTTATACAATGATAAGAGTGCTTTTTGTGGGAGCAATTGTTGGAGTCTCACTTGAAAAATAGGCTGACAATTTTAGAATTGTTTTAACTAGCTCTTCAATATCTTGTATAGTAGGTTATTATTTAGTAGGCATTTATAATAATGAATAATCAATTTCGTCGTTTTTTGTCAACTAGTCTATTATCATGTGGCAGTCAATTTCGGCTGGTAACCTCCTATAGGCCTAATTGGCTTCTTTTTTCTTTTTTGTGTGTGCTTTCTTCCACTCTGTGATGACAAAGAAATCTGCATCTATGTTTGTATACTATGCCCTCCTAACACGCTGCTCACGAGCCAATAGTTCGGGGTAAACTGACAGTCAGTGTTTATGCTTTAAAGCTAAGTAACTTGTTTACCTTAATAAATCCTTTTCGTAGTCCCTCTGGGGGTAATACAAGTGTTAATGGGTCTTTCATCTCCCCCTGGTGTCTCTGGCCAGAAAACCACAATTGCCTTGGACTGCACTTGGCCGGAGGCACAATACACACTAATGGAATCACAAAGAAGAAGCTAACAGGCTAACGGGTAAAGCTATAACTGCAGCCTAGCGCCACTTTAGAAGTAGTTACAGCCATGTTTGAATGAAAACAATTATCTCCATTGTGTAATTGGATGTACAATATCCCTCTCTTCCTTTGTCTTTTCTGTCAGTGTAGTATTTACTCTCACAGACAATTAATGAGTAAAAAACCGCAACATGCTACGACACCTGCAGTGGTGCTTATGGCCTCTAGGGGCATGAGCAGGGTTGCCAGGTCTGGGTAGCCAAGCCCGCCCAAAAATATCTGAAAACCACGGAAAACCCGTAGACATACTGGAATTTTCAATATTATTTACCAGTAAACAGAGCCCATGTGCTCCCGTGATGATGAGAAACCACCCCTTTCTCCCTCTCTTATTGAAAAAGTCGCTCAAAGAGCCTTGGATTTGAGATTTTGTCATTCGAAATAGTGATTTTGATAAAAAAATAAGATAGAAATAGCCAATTTTACATTGAAAACAGCAAGGCAAAAAAACGCGGAAAGTTTTTTCCACCCGTGGAATGGCTCAAAAAACCGGCCAATTCCGCGGTTTAACCACGGACCTGGCAACCCTGGGCATGAGTTACTTAGGTTTGCTTTAATTAGGCCCCATGAACTTTTTGATATATTATAAACCCATGTGAGAACTAAATGAATCGGAATATGTGTTTATAACTCTCTCAAGTTATTCGATTGTAGCCAATCGAGCCGTGAGTCGCGGCCATCTAGCACCACATTATAGGTCCTGTTTTTTTTCTTGCTAGGAATAATACATTTGTGACTTTAAAATATGCATTAACAAGCTTTCTCAAATGTTAGTTTAAGACATTATCCTACCATAGTAAATATTGCGTATATGGCTCGTAGGTGTGGCCAAAAAGGAAACCATAGGCTATGTCAAGGATAAGCAAGTTAGTGTTGTGGTGAGCCAATTTTCGGACTTATCCAAAGTCCAGGGAAGTAAAGCCCCACATTCATCATATCGGTCCTAATATAGGGGTTGGGGTATTTCCACTAGGAAATATTGACTGTATTTTTAGCACATCATATTTTGATTTTGCCTCGTTAGCAAGAGAGAACCTGTTACACTTCAAAGCAGCTGTTTGAACACGGACCACACTTACAAAGCACTGTTTGAGATGTTCATAAAATTAACAAAAATTAACAGAAACAGAAGCGAAGCACAACAACAACAACAACGCTCTCATTTCATGTACGATGTCTGGTACAAGCAAGTGATAAAAATCAATCATTACTTAGTTACAGATGGTTATCAATGCCAAACACAGTTAACATTCCTGAAAGTCACTAGTTTTGTGTTAAAAAGAACATTAATATACATATTATCCGTGATCTTGCTACTTCCCAGTTGTCATTTCCATCCTTGATATGGTATTGATTAGTGTACAATGTTACTTGGTTGCTTTCTTTTTTAATTTTTTATTTTTTTATGTAGAATGAATGATGTAATATGTAACCCCTGCATAGTGTTAAAAAGCCAGGGTGTAGAGCGGGTCCATTGAACAGGGCAGTAGCTCCTCATCAACAAACCCCCACCCAGCTGCCCCAACTACAGTGCCTTGCGAAAGTATTCGGCCCCCTTGAACTTTTCGACCTTTTGCCACATTTCAGGCTTCAAACATAAAGATATAAAACTGTAATTTTTTGTGAAGAACCAACAACAAGTGGGACACAATCATGAAGTGAAACGAAATTTATTGGATATTTCAAACATGTTTAACAAATAAAAAACTGAAAAATTGGGCATGCAAAATTATTCAGCCCCTTTAAGGAAATACTTTGTAGCGCCACCTTTTGCTGCGATTACTGCTGTAAGTCGCTTGGGGTTTGTCTCTATCAGTTTTGCACATTGAGAGAGAAATATTTGCCCATTCCTCCTTGCAAAACAGCTCGAGCTCAGTGAAGTTGGATGGACAGCGTTTGTGAACAGCAGTTTTCAGTTCTTCCCACAGATTCTCGATTGGATTCAGGTCTGGACTTTGACTTGGCCATTCTAACACCTGGATATGTTTATTTGTGAACCACTCTATTGTAGATTTTGCTTCATGTTTTGGATCATTGTCTTGTTGGAAGACAAATCTCCGTCCCACTTTTGCAGACTCCATCAGGTTTTCTTCCAGAATGGTCCTGTATTTGGCTCCATCCATCTTCCCATCAATTTGAACCATGTTCCCTGTCCCTGCTGAAGAAAAGTAGGCCCAAACCATGATGCTGCCACCACCATGTTTGACAGTGGGGATGGTGTGTTCAGGGTGATGAGCTGTGTTGCTTTTACGCCAAACATAACGTTTTGCATTGTTGCCAAAAAGTTCGATTTTGGTTTCATCTGACCAGAGCACCTTCTTCCACATGTTTGGTGTGTCTCCCAGGTGGCTTGTGGCAAACTTTAAACAACACTTTGTATGGATATCTTTAAGAAATAGCTTTCTTCTTGCCACTCTTCCATAAAGGCCAGAGTTGTGCAGTATACGACTGATTGTTGTCCTATGGACAGAGTCTCCCACCTCAGCTGTACATTTCTGCAGTTCATCCAGAGTGATCATGGGCCTCTTGGAAGCATCTCTGATCAGTTTTCTCCTTGTATGAGCTGAACGTTTAGAGGGACGGCCGGGTCTTTGTAGATTTGCAGTGGTCTGATACTCCTTCCATTTCAATATTATCACTTGCACAGTGCTCCTTGGGATGTTTAAAGCTTGGGAAATCTTTTTGTATCCAAGTCCGGCTTTAAACGTCTCCACAACAGTATCTCGGACCTGCCTGGTGTGTTCCTTGTTCTTCATGATGCTCTCTGCGCTTTAAACTGACCTCTGAGACTATCACAGAGCAGGTGCATTTATACGGACACTTGTTTACACACAGGTGGATTCTATTTATCATCATTAGTCATTTAGGTCAACATTGGATCATTCAGAGATCCTCACTGAACTTCTGGAGAGAGTTTGCTGCACTGAAAGTAAAGGGGCTGAATAATTTTGCACGCCCAATTTTTCAGTTGTTTATTTGTTAAAAAATGTTGAAATATCCAATAAATATGGCAGTATAAGAGAACAATATAAGATATGTAGAGCTTTGATATTTAAAATGTGCTTTGCTTTTGCTATTTCTGCAATGCTGCAAATTGTAGTAGTTATATATTTAATGTGAGATTTCCAAGTAATTCTATCGTCTATAATAACTCCAAGGAATTTAATTTCATGCACCCGCTCGATAACAACACCCTCTATCTGAATTGCTTCCTGAGCATTGGAATTACAGTTGCCAAATATCATCATTTTGCTTTTACTCAGATTTAAAGATAAAGTTGCCTTGTGTATGAAATTTGCGGTATAAATAATGTTGCCTTGCCTTGATTTGTGTATATTTCTCAAAATCATCTTGGGCCCATGGGTTCTATGCTGGAGGGCCGAATTTCGCCACCGGGCCAGACGTTGCCTACCCCTGGGCTAAGCTTTCAGCCTGGTCATGTTTGTAGCCTACATTTTATTTTTCATGAGGCAGGGGAATTTTACTTTTGGCAGGAAGCAACAACAGCTGAAGATGCTGCCAAAGTTCGATAGGCTTACTGGCAATGTGAGTA
Source organism: Proterorhinus semilunaris (assembly GCA_021464625.1). Lineage (NCBI taxonomy): Eukaryota > Metazoa > Chordata > Actinopteri > Gobiiformes > Gobiidae > Proterorhinus > Proterorhinus semilunaris. Next base: position 21,457,165 of record CM038347.1, read on the forward strand.
CACTGGCTCTGGAGTGAGTGGTTGTGCTCCAGCACCAGCTGGTGGTCATTTTGCACATTGCAGACAATATCAATCAATAGGATATAAGCGTAGAAAAACATGTTTCGGGAGCTTGTCTCAGCACCATAGACATAGGCGAGGCACATTTTTTTGTAGCACACACTTTACATATACTGTACACAAGGCAATTCAAAGTGCTTCACAGTTGCATAAAATTACAAGAAAGCAGATCAAATCACTCCATAAAACATCAACATAAAAAATAATTAATTACTGAAAAGCGCAGTGCAGATAAAATACTTCCAGTTGTCATATGTACGGGTAAAAAGAACAGTTTTCTGCATGGATTTGAACATTCTCCGAGGCCTGTCTCACATCCTCATGAAGATTCAGTTCCAGATTTCATCTACATAAAACTGAAATGCAGCCTCACCGTGTTTAGTCCTGACTCTGGGAACCACCAGGAGACCCCTCCCTGAAGTTCTCAGGGCCCGTGATGGTTCATACGGCTCTAACATGTCAGAGATGTACTTTGGTGCTAAACAATGAAAAGACTTGTACACAAGCAGAGCTGTTTTAAATTCTATTCTCTGAGAGACCGGAGCACTGGACTAATATGGTCATATTTTCTCTTGATTGTCAGGACTCGAGCAGCAGCGTTCTGGATGTTCTGCAGCTCTAACAGCTGGTTTAGAAAGGCCAGGGAGCAGCCGTTACAGTAGTCTAACCTGCTGGAGACAAATGCATGGATGAGTCTCTCTAAGTCTGGTTTTGACACTATTCCTCTGATCTTAGCAATGTTTTTCAGAGGGTAAAAAGCTGATTATTGCTTTGATGTTGCTGTTTAAGTTCAGGTCTGAATCCGTGATTACTCCTGGATTTCTAACCTGATTTTTAGGTTTTTGAGAGAGAGACTAAAGGTGACTGATAACACTTTCTCTTTGTGTCTTTGGACCAAAAACGATGATCTCAGTGTTGTCTGAGTTCAGTTGGAGAAAAAACTGATTTGTTTGATTTAGTGACAGAATGTTTCTACAGGCCCATGTTCACCTGCCGTCAGTGATACAGGTCCAGGTCCGCTGAGGTCCAGCAGAGCTAAAACTGAGACTTTGCCTGCGTTGATGTTTATGCGGATATCATTTGTCACCTTGATCAGAGCTGTCTCAGTGCTGTGGTAGGGCCTAAATACTGACTGGAAAGTATCAAACACATTGTTAGACAGGCTTTAGTGAGGTCAACCTAAAATGGCTCTCGAACCGAGAGCGGCACTTTTGGGTCAGTGTGACTGTGAACCCAACCGCAGCAGATCGGGCCGGTCTAAACAGCCGCTCCAAATGCGGCTGAAACAGGTGGTCTCGAAGCGGCCTGTAGTGGAGTGGGTGTGGTGTGAAGGCGGCCGACCTAGGCCCGAACTACTCTCACTTTTACGCCTTTTTTTTGCGTAAAGAAAGAATTAATAGATGCGCTGCATGACGTTTGGATTATACTCTGATGAGGCTAAATGGATCATCTCATCGGCGGCACAGCGGTTAGTGCTTGTGCTTCACAGCTAGAAGGTCCCGGGTTCGATTTTCACCTGGATGGGCCCTTTCTGTGTGGAGTTTGCATGTTCTCCCCGTGTCTGCGTTGGTTTCCTCCGGGTACTCTGGTTTCCCACCACTATAAACATGTACAATAGGCCAGGATGAATGAGAGTGTGTTTGAGAGTGCACATGGGGGACGACGGCTGGAAATTAGCCCAAGGCTACAATCCGGTGTGGCGTGTTTACATGCATGAGACCCATGTATGTTCATTAACATGCACTGTCCCAATAAAAATCAAGGTATGTCTCTCCTCTGCCCCTCTTTTCCCTCCTGCTGCGCAGTTAAGCTTTCCTCTCCTCACTTCGCAGATTCATTGTATTTTACCACAAGAGAGAAGAGTGACCATAGCGTAACATCAGGCAAGTGCCCACATGCATGCGTGTGTGTCGATGAATTGACAGGTTGATGCCCGTTGTCATGGGAATAAGTTCAGCGAATAGCTGATCGTTGTTACGTGGCTGATAGTGCGGTGTGTGGTGTGGGCGTGTGTACACATGGACTGAACTATCATTGAACTTGCCTAAATGCAGTTGAAATTAGGGCGGTCTTGGGTCGACCCATAAGGCTCTCCGACATGTTGTACCAATGCCCCGAGTTGTTGATATACAACTTTCTCCAGGATTTTTCCTCTAAATAGCAGGTTTGATATGGGCCGGTACTGTGGCATTAAGGCTGCTCTGCTTTAGAAGAGGCTTGATGACCGAAGTTTTCAAGGCCTTTGGAAATCCGCCCGTCTCAAGTGAAATGTTAACTAACTGCTTGTGGTAACAAGCTCGTCAGCACCGACTTAAGAAATCTAGTGGGTAATTCGTCAAGGCTTCACACATGTAGTGGGCTACATACTCAGACTGGAGATAACGTCAGTTTAAACATGAAGAGGAATAGGCTACAGGTGATCATTCAGAACTCACAAGGACCTGTAAACATGTCAAACAGTTCATAAGGAATTCATATTGCATCATAAACAAACCATAAACACTATATGAGTAGCCTAAATAGCAAATAGCCCAAATGCTGCCAGTTTTGACCGTCAGCTTTACCGTGAGCCATTGGCTCAATTGTGTGCCTCTAGTAGTGCGTCTCTCTGAATTAGAGCGCAGTTTATAGTGCTTTTTTTTAAATGTATTTATTATTATTATTATTGTTATTATTATTATTATTATTGATCCTCCACATGGGGGCACTGTCGCCTTAACAACTACAGCCTCTGCTGTATGCTTCAATTGCGTGTGTTCAACGGAGGGGGGCAGTATTACCTCATATTTACACGTGCTGATAAACCCGATGGCAGTATGGACACCTGTTCTAAGACGCACAAAGCCTTGACTGGCAGTGAAGACGTGAGATGTTTGGTGAGTCTTTGAGGAGAAAGCAAAGCCTGTGTGCTTTTCATTTCTTTAATCCATAATTCGTCTGAGGGAACACTCGATTAGAAAGGGTTTCAATACTTCTCTTCTCTTTATTGTTGTCGTTCGCGCTATTACAACTAATACAAATTGCATTATATTTACAAACAAATTTGATTGTCTCTGTCAGATGTCATACATACATATTTTGTATTAGCCTACCCATTCGATATCAAGGAAAAGCTTGATTAGCCAAAACAAATATTCAAATAATACAGTGCGTATAGTTGTTTCAAACTTTAAGCACATCGTGACATTTTAGACTGTTGATTAGACTTAAATTCACCAGCAGCAACTTATATAGTTTTGCCCCTAATTAAGCCAAAACATCACGATTCAAAACAAGGGGTTGTTTGTTTTACTCTTCGGCCTAAAATATCCCCGAATAATAACAGAAACGTACATGAACGGACATATATTAGGCTATATTATTACATTATCTCCCTAGTGAAACCACACATTTAAAACATTGTCAAAATATGTTCTATTGTATATGGACCTTAACACAATGGCCACTTGAAGGAGTGGTTGTTCTTGTATTGTCACTTTTCCCTTGGAGCATCCATCCCTGGAACGTCCTGACTCAATTAAAGGATTCTTCTGATTGGTTGGACACATAATCCCACAGGGCCTCATGCTCTATACTAACTCGCGCACCGGGCACAGCGCGAGCCACAATCTGCCCAAGGCGAGGGAGGGCACAGATAGGAAAAGAGTGAAGCGGAAGCCTGAAACGTACGACACATCAGACAAGAGTTGTTTAACGTAGGCTATGCGCGCGTTGAGGGGGGAGCGCTGTGCGTAAAGGCTTCATACACACCGCTCCTTCTTCTAAAGTCACTGTGAGCGACAGGAAAGTCATAGAAACAGAGCAACTGTGGAGTGAAGTGCAAACAAAACAAGATAGGACAAGACGACAAGAGGAGCGCACTTTTTTACGGAAAGATGAATGCCAGTGATGAGAACCTCTTGAAGTCCATCAGCAACGACGCACTGCTGGACCTGACGCAGCGCTACGGCCAGTCCGCGTTCGGCTTTGGTCCTGGCCACGGTCCTGGAGGTCCTGCCCGGTTCCCGCTGACACCCGCCACCGACTTCATCTCCGGACAGACTACAAAGTCCAATGAGAGTGGTGGGGAGCACACAAGTGACGATGATGATGCGTTTGACTCTATGGAGTCCAGGAAGAGGGGCCCGTCTTTTGGGGACGACAAGCCGGGGGGCCCACTGGCCAAAAAGTCTAAAGAGCAGCGGTCCTTGAGACTCAGCATCAACGCCAGAGAGAGGAGAAGGATGCACGACCTGAATGACGCACTGGATGGCCTGCGCGCGGTTATCCCTTACGCACACAGCCCATCTGTGAGAAAACTCTCCAAAATAGCCACTCTTCTTTTGGCTAAGAACTATATTCTCATGCAGGCGCAGGCTCTTGAGGAGATGAGGCGGCTTGTGGCGTATCTGAATCAGGGCCAGACCATCACGTCTCCCATTCCTACCGCCCTTGCGCCCTTTGGACAAGCAGCAGTCTATCCGTTCTCCAGCTCTGCGCTCGCCACCTGCGCCGAAAAGTGCTCAACTTATTCCGGGACACCGTCAAGTCTCTTCAAACACTGTAACGACAAGCCTTGATTTATTTCCTTCAAACTTATGAACTTTGACCTCTGATACATCCATGTCAGTCTCTCTCCTTCTCTAGGTATTTAAATTGTAAAAAAGTAACGTTTTACACATTATGCACGACGCACAATGAATTTATTGCTAATAAAATGATTGGCCTCCAATAAATTGCCCTGTTACTTTCAGTAATTTAAAGGCCATGGTTAAATGAGTTTACCATATTAGTAAACTTGATGAAGTTTTGTACTGTTTTGTTGTGAACTATGCAACATTCATTGAAGCTGGAGAAATTGAATTATGGATTCGATAAACTGGTGCCATGTTATAGCTCGTATACACCATTTTCTGACAATTTAGGGTTTTATTTTTAATTTATTATTGCACATCTCACTTGATTGTACAACTGTTAAAAACCTGACTAATATATAAGTGCAGCCCCTGGGCTGTGTCGCAACATGGATTCCTATTGTTTATATGTCTTTATAAATAAAACGTATTCTATGCCTGGATCCACTCTCAGTTATTATGCCTATTTTGATTTATTTGCTTTTCCCCCACAAATGCACCACATTGTGATTCAGTTAGGTCTCAAACGTAAATGTTATGCGAAAACTGCGTAATTTATTTAAATTAACTGAATGCTAAATATTTATTTAGCCTAACTTTTAGAGACGTTTATAACTTTTAAGTGAAACCCTTTTTTGTTGTAAGCAGTTTAGACCAAAATGTAACTCTCGTTTTCATGTTCGAGTTTCTGCGCGTGAGAAGTCTGAACGCCTCTGAAGATGTTTATAGACCGGTAGGACCCTCTGGCACGCGCAGGGGTTGGTGGCGCTTAGAGGAAAGACGTGCGAGACGCCCAGGGCGCACAGGACCTGTCCCTGGGTATTTGGCTGATCGCACGCAGACTTCCTTGCCGCTCTTTAGCCCTGGTCAGCTATTAACACGATTTCTGCCCTTGTCTGTATGCTCCACTAAATCCAGTGAGCAGGCTTCATCACTCTGCAGGTCGCCGTGCTTTTTTTTTGTACGTTGCAAGAACGCAGGATTTGTAAATCACGACTATCTGAACATCTTTAAGAGTGAGTTTATTAACTGTTTTGTTTTTATGCTCTTAAATTTGTATATAGTGTGCAAAAACACATGCTAATTAAAATGCAGAACCGTTTATATTCCAAATTATTGATACTGTTTTCTAAAAACCAAATTATATTTGGCTGCAATGTTTTATTATCATCCAGGACCCTTGACAAACAAGGAAATACTAGTTCTCTTATTTTGGAATTGCACAAATGTGGAGTCACTCACATTATCATCAGTTTGTATGTAACTAAGTTATCCAGTCTGTCTTTAGGTCTCTGTCACAACAGTGGGCCACCAATGGCATGTTAAGTGTTTCCTCTGATGACACGTGTCATGTGTGGGTCCTTGAGACGGTTGGAGGATATAATGTGACAAAGCAGGAGTTGAATTGATGCTTGGGGCCTGAGCTCCATCAGAAAAGGAGCACTCTAATTGTAACAAATGAGACAGTTGCCTTTTTGCATGGCAAAGTGACTGTCTTCTTTCCCATCGGCCCCATGGTTGTTGTACCGATTTATATGTTGAATTATGTCATCTTATTAATCTAATGACCATTGCAGTGAGTTGTCGCTGTGTGACATTGAGGTCATGTATGCAGTACATTAAGATTGGACATGTGGGCACCAGTCACTCACCAGTAAAAAAGCATCTCTGATTCTAGAACAATTAAGTAGGTCCATTTGATGTCAGAGTCAAAAATCACCTATTCTTCAACAAGCATGTTGTAAATGCGTTAGAAAATTGTTTCTTTCATAAACTCATAATTCTGGATCAAATTAAGTAAACACACAAAATAAATTTGAACATTAAAGCTGGGGTACCTGACTTTTTGTTGTTGTAAAGTAAAATACATGTTTGCCACCAGAGCGTATGTTGTAAACACAGCAAAAAACAGATCTTGTTGCATTGTCTTCACTCAAATGTTTATTAAGTAGAAGTAGAATCTAAATTATTGCAATTTATTTTGGGGGTAGTCCCCCATTTTTCACTTTGCCACTGCTCAAAGCTGTACATGCATGACACATACATACTAATTGATTTGCTTGAACAATTCGGATGTGCAGGAGGGATTATGACAGCTATAAATTAGTCTGGGCCAAAACTAAACATTTCAGTTTTTTAACAGGAAAAATCAGGTACCCCAGCTTTAATATGTTTATGGATTTTTTTGTTTTTAATAATTGGCTGAAAAATTAGACTGTTATATTTATAATTGATAACAATATGATGATAATAATAAGTAATTTTAACAAAGAAATGTGTGTTTGTAATATTATTAAAATATTCACATCACGCTTATCAATTCTTATAAAAATAATTCATAGGGAAAATGTGACATGAAATATAACGTATGAAATCCAATGGAGCGTTAATGTGGTGAAATGCTTGGTGTGTTTGTTCTGTCTGCGCAGGTGTGTGAGTGTGGACCCTCGCAGTGGAGTCCATGCGGTCGAAGCTGAGGCAGTAACAGCGCAGCGTGGTGCAGGAGTCAGCGCCCACTGTGCCATGTCTGTAAACATTTGTGTTTGCTCCCCATGGGATAGAAAGGGAGTGATTTCATTAGCATGGCTTTAAGCTTTGAGGTATGTTTGCGCACTTTGCTTCCACCCGACGCTGTAATACTAAAACCATATGCCCTTAAGTGTGTACCTCTGTCTAATGCTTTTGACAGCGCTGTTTTCTCTAATCAAGTTATCTCTATGTGCAAGCTCACGCATCCGAAACACATTGTAGCGCTCCATGTTACAACCAAGACTCGTTCTAGCCTTAAAGGAAGATATGCAAGCATGAATAATACAATTGTATTAAGACCAAAGCCTTTAAGTGTAACACATTTTCATTTACTTGATATATTCTAAAATGCTTGATGACATATTTTCTCAGATCTATAGTGAAAGGGGATGACAAAATAAGATATACAATCAAGGAGTGTCTGAATGCGAGGCTGGTAAAGACCGGGTTATGGTATAGACTGTCTCAGAGTGTGCCCGCAGTGCCAATGTAGGGCCGTTCCTCCCAGCCCCACCTTGTCGAAACAATAACTGGGTGAGTCAGTTGGTTCGGAGGAGCCGTGTGATTTGGGGCGACGTTGCTACAAGTGCACAGAGCTGGGCAAAGGCCTTTATTTGTTAATCAGACATCAGAGAAGGGGGTGGAGTGGAGGGCGTATGTAGTGCATTGTCTTTGCTATAGACACAGTTGCATATTTTAGTGCTCCGTTGCGCGAACATCAGACAGCGAAGAGAAAATATTTTGCACTGACCACAAGGCACCTGACACTAGGGCGGCTGGTAAGAGCTGAAATTGTAAAAAATTAAATGAGAATTGTTGTATTTCATGAGATGCTTCATAAGACAACAGTCCTAATACTCAAGTGCCACGTCCTTCCACTCGCATTATTTTCTCATTTCCCACAGTTTAACCATGCGCCGCCCCCAACACCCCCCAACCCTCCCCCCGGTTTACCCTCATCACTCTCACTCTTTGCTTTTAGCTTGTTGTCTTGACAGAGGATCGGAGCTGACAAACCGGGGCATCCGTTACTGTAGCCCGGCCTAATCTCTATAATGGCCCCACAGATACTGGACTGGTGGTGTGCAAACACACCTCACTGCACAGGGCAAATATAAACTACCAGAGAGCCCTCGGGTAAACAAGTCATATCCGTGTTAGGTCCTTGGACATCTCTGACCCTCTGAACTGGGTTTGGTCATGGTTTAGTCCTGGCTTAGTTTAGCTTTAGCGGTGGTTTGGCCCTGGAGTATTTCGAGAAAAGACCATGCTATGCTTTTTTCTTGAGATCTGCTGAGTTAGACCTAGTTTAGACGTAGCTGGATCTGTTTGGATTTAATCCTGACTTTTTAAGTGCCTTACGTCTATTCCAGACTAAGACCTACTCTAGCTGCGACTTGAAGCTTGTTTGATTTGTCCGATAAGAACTTGTTTAAACCTAGTTCAGTCCGTGTTTAATTTTGGAACACTCTGATTTAATATTAGTTTGAAGCGTTCTGAAGTGAATAATCACATTCAAATCCTGCTAAGCTGTGATTCAGAGCTGGTTAGTCGGGATTAAGGCTCATTTTAGCCCCTTATTAGTACCGTCTCTCTCTCCTTTTAACAGTTGCACACCCCTTGCTAACTCGCCCCTCTTCTGTTCGGTACCAGCTGAGGAGGACCGCGATTTGTGGGGAGCAGGGGGAGCTCGTTATCCTCATTAATTAATGACAAAAGCGATGTAATTGGCCATCCATAATCGTCCATGCGGAGATGGTGTGACAGGAGGGGCCGGGACCGTCCTCCTCTGCTGCAAGTGCAACTCGTAAACACCCTCGACGGTGGCATTATTCCATCAAGTGTGTGTCCAGTGATGGAGTTGATTTGTGGGGTATTATACCATGGTTTGACATGTAAAAACGATCTGCGCTGCTGTGGAAAGATTCATTTGAGGGGTAATGAACATTGAACGTTGTCAAATTTTAGAAAAGCAATCAAATTCAAACAGAATAGCATTTTCTTCTTCTAAGACACAGGCGCTAAATGACAATAACGACACTGTTTCTTTGTATAATGGCACAAAGTCTGAAACAGTTGGACTCAATCTACTCCAAAATGCATAAATGTCTCCTTGACCAATTAGTGACAGTTCAAGATACAATTCAAGAAGTGTAAACATACTTTGTTATTTTTTTTTATTGCAGTTTTATCAAAGCAGTTAATACCGCCTTCAAACTTTTCCTCAGCACCATATCCGAGCTCAAGCTTAAATCATCCTGTTTTTGTCTAATTCTTGTGACATTCAGATCCACTGGGCCCTCTCTGTCGCAACACGCTGTCCCCCTTCTTCTTCTCAATGAAAGACAAGATTAATGGCACTTCCTGTCGCTGACTATCTTGTGCGCGGTTAATTAAAACCATTGAAACATGCACGTGGCCAAGGATCAGTGGCTCCTAATGACGAGCTTGTAGTCTGATTTGGGCCCCATTTTCTGCCTAATAAGGCCAGTTTAAAAAGTAATTTTAGAGGGATGTGACTCCTTTAAACCTGCTCATTATCAACGATAGCGACTCACTTAAGGACTTCAGGAAACGCTGTGTTTAATTAATATTGTATCGCGCGCGTGGATTAGCTGACAGGGCCAGCCAGGGTGGGAGTGTGTGTGTGTGTGTCTGTGTGGAAGTGGGCAAAGGGAGCTGAAATTGATGAAGAACTTTCAAGGGCACTGATTTCATTAAGCAGCTTCATTACAACCCAAATAACTCTTCATGTCATTTCAATGCTCCAACAGCACACACACGGCCGCACACACGCCCATACAAGTGTACAGTGTACATAAAGTGGTAACACACCGCAGACATTTCAAGAAGCTGGTCAGTGTAATGGCGATAGGATCTCAACGTTTGTGTGTCCCTCAACGACTTGAAAACTCTGATCACTGAATTTACTCTCATTCCACATAAAATATAAAACAATGAAATGTATTTTTAAAAAAAAAATTATTATTAAAGTATTAAGTTAAAATACATTGTTGACGAATACAATGTCCCCATTGCTCTGATTTGTCCTGGAGTTAGCCGTTTATTTAGTCTTTATTATCCAGAATTGCATTCACTTAATTGACCTCCATGAGGAACATGCAGATCTTTTCACTAACAAACTGATCACCACCTAAAAAAGGGCTAAAAGTGGAACATGTAGATGTAGTGCTCTGGGGCTGGGACATGGTGAGATAATCCAACTCAGACCATCATAGAACCATTGAATTTGCTTTTATAATAGAAGATTTCAAAGTTCCATCCATCCATCCATTTTCTTCCGCTTTATCCGGGGCCGGGTCGCGGGGGCAGCAGTCTCAGCAGAGATGCCCAGACTTCCCGATCCACGCACACCTCCTCCAGCTGTTCTGGGGGGACCCCGAGGCGACACCAGGCCAGCACGGAGACATAGTCCCACCAGCGTGTCCTGGGCCTTCCACGAGGCCTCCTCCCAATAGGACATGCCTGGAACACCTCCCGAGGGAGGCGACCAGGAGGCATCCGATACAGATGCCCTAGCCACCTCAGCTGGCTCCTTTCGACGTGGAGGAGTAGCGGCTCGAGTCCGAGCTCCTCCCGGGTAACTGAGCTCCTCACCCGATCTCGGAGGGTGCGCCCAGCCACCCTGCGAAGGAAACTCATTTCGGCCGCTTGTATTCGCGATCTTGTCCTTTCGGTCATTACCCAAATCTCATGACCATAGGTGAGGGTGGGAACGTAGATCGATCGGTAAATCGAGAGTTTTGCCGCTTGGCTCAGCTCCCTCTTCACCACAACGGTCCGATACAGTGACCGCATCACTGCTGACGCCGCACCGATCCGTCTACCGATCTCACGCTCCATCCGTCCCTCACTCGTGAACACGACCCCGAGATACTTGAACTCCTCCACTTGAGGCAAGGACACCCCACCGACCTGAAGCGGGGAAGCCACCTTTTTCCGGTGGAGAACCATGGCCTCAGATTTGGAGGTGCTGATCCTCATCCCGGCCGCTTCACACTCGGCTGCAAACCGCCCCAGTGCGCGCTGGAGGTCCTGATTTGAGGAAGCCAACAGAACAACATCATCTGCAAACAGCAGAGATGAGATTCTGAGGTTCCCAAACCGGACACCCTCCGGCCCCTGGCTGCGCCTAGAAATTCTGTCCATAAAAGTAATGAACAGAACCGGTGACAAAGGGCAGCCCTGGCGGAGCCCAACACGCACCGGGAACAGGTCTGACTTACTGCCGGCAATGCGAACCAAGCTCCTGCTACGGTCATACAGGGAACGGACAGCCCTTAGTAGAGGGCCCCGTACCCCATACTCCCGGAGCACCCCCCACAGGGCACCACGAGGGACACGGTCGAACGCTTTCTCCAGGTCCACAAAGCACATGTGGACTGGTTGGGCGAACTCCCACAAACCCTCGAGCACCCGATGAAGGGTATAGAGCTGGTCCAGTGTTCCACGACCAGGACGAAAACCGCATTGTTCCTCCTGAATCCGAGGTTCGACTATTGGCCGGATCCTCCTCTCCAGCACCCTGGAATAGACCTTACCAGGGAGGCTGAGAAGTGTGATCCCTCTGTAATTGGAGCACACTCTCCGATCCCCCTTCTTGAAGAGGGGGACCACCACCCCGGTCTGCCAATCCAGAGGCACTGTCCCCAACCGCCACGCGATGTTGCAGAGACGTGTCAGCCAAGACAGCCCTACAACATCCAGAGACTTAAGGTACCCGGGACGAATCTCATCCACCCCCGGGGCCTTGCCACCGAGGAGCTTTCTAACCACCTCGGTGACTTCAGCCTGGGTGATGGACGAGCCCCCCTCCGGGTCCCCAGCCTCTGCCTCCTCATCGGGAGACGTGACGGTGGGATTGAGGAGATCCTCGAAGTACTCCTTCCACCGCCCGACCACCTCCCCAGTCGAGGTCAGCAGCCCCCCACCCGCACTGTAAACAGTGTTGGTGAAGCACTGCTTCCCCCTCCTGAGGCGCCGGATGGTTTGCCAGAATCTCTTCGAGGCCGACCGATAGTCCTCCTCCATGGCTTCTCCAAACTCCTCCCAGACCCGAGTTTTTGCCTCTGCGACTGCACGAGCTGCAGCACGCTTGGCCTGCCGGTACCTCTCAGCTGCCTCCGGAGTCCCACAAGCCAACAAGGCCAGATAGGACTCCTTCTTCAGCTTGACGGCATCCCTTACTTCCGGGCGCCACCACCGGGTTCGGGGGTTGCCGCCGCGACAGGCACCAGAGACCTTACGGCCACAACTACGAGCAGCCGCATCGACAATGGAGGAGGAGAACATGGTCCACTCGGACTCCATGTCCCCTACCTCCCTCGGAATCTGGGTGAAGCTCTTCCGGAGGTGGGAGTTAAAGACCCTACTGACAGAGGGATCCACCAGACGTTCCCAACAGACCCTCACAACACGTTTGGGCCTGCCAGGTCTGACCGGCTTCTTCCCCTGCCAGCGGATCCAACTCACCACCAGGTGGTGATCGGTTGACAGCTCAGCCCCTCTCTTCACCCGAGTGTCCGAGACACGCGGCCGGAGATCAGATGACACAACTACAAAGTCGATCATCGACCTCCTGCCTAGGGTGTCCTGGTGCCACGTGCACTTATGGACATCCTTGTGCTCGAACATGGTGTTCGTTATGGACAAACCGTAACTAGCACAGAAGTCCAATAACAGAACACCACTCGGGTTCCGATCGGGGAGGCCGTTCTTCCCCATCACCCCCACCCAGGTCTCACTGTCGTTACCCACGTGGGCGTTGAAGTCCCCCAGTAGAACAATGGAGTCCCCAGCCGGAGCACTATCTAGTACCCCCCCCAGGGACTCCAAGAAGGCCGGGTACTCTGCACCGATGTTGGGCCCGTAGGCCGAGACAACGGTGAGAGACCTGTCCCCGACCCGAAGGCGTAGGGACGCGACCCTCTCGTTCACCGGGGTGAACTCCAACACGTGACGGCTGAGCTGGGGGGCTATGAGCAAACCCACCCCAGCCCGCCGCCTCTCCCCGCGGGCAACTCCAGAAAAATGGAGCGTCCAGCCCCTCTCCAGGAGTTGGGATCCGGAACCCAGGCTGTGCGTGGAGGTGAGCCCGACTATATCTAGCCGGTATCTCTCTACCTCCCGCACAAGCTCAGGCTCCTTCCCCCCCAGCGAAGTGACGTTCCATGTCCCGAACACCAGAAGCTGCGCACGCGGACCAGGTCGTCGAGGCACCTGCCTTCGACTGCCACCCAGTCCTCTCTGCACCCGACCCCTACGGATCCCTCTGCGGGTGGTGGGTCCACAGGAAGGCGGGCCCACGTCGTCCGTTCGGGCTGTGCCCGGCCGAGCCCCGTGGGCAGAGGCCCGACCACCAGACGCTCGCATTCGAGCCCCAACCCCAGGCCTGGCTCCAGGGTGGGGCCCCGGCTGCGCCATACCGGGCGACGTCACGGTCCTTGTTATTGTACTGTCCATAGGAGTCTTCGAACTGCTCTTTGTCTGACCCGTCACCTAAGACCTGTTTGCCATGGGAGACCCTACCAGGGGCATAAAGCCCCAGACAACATAGCTCCTCGGATCATTCGGGCACTCAAACAACCCCACCACGTTAAGGTAGCAGTTCACGGGGTTGGTTTCAATGTTGGTTGTTTAAATTTGTGGATGTTTCAACTCAAACAACCAATGTTCCGGTCGAACCACCACCAACAAACCATTGCAATCTCCTGACCCAGAAAATATGATTGGAAACAAATAATATTTACAATGCAAAAAAAATATCACATTTCAAATATAATACTCATTTAAAAAATAAAGGGGGGAAATTACTCTCTGCAGATATTGCGTTCGGTACAGTGCAGTTCAGTCAATCCACCATAATAATAAATAAATGATAATCATGAGCATAAATAGGATGTTTGAGATGCTTCACACAGCGACGAAAACTGACAACTCTTTATTAGCATTTTCTCGGTGAGCATTTGCATTATGTATCATGTTTGCGATTGTTTTACTCACATCTTGATTCACAGCTTTCTTTGTTTTTGCTCATAAACAGCTTTTTAGGGTCAATCAGTTTAAAGGCTCAAACTTTCACTGTCACTCTCCCAACCCTGATAACAGTGAATGAGGGTCCAAAGACTCTTACAGCTTCTTTATCCCATTGTGCTAATCTCCTAAGCCCCAGACGCCACTGTTCTGCGTGGACAGAACACAATGACAGGGACTTCATGGCTTTAAGTGTCCAGTAAGCTGCATTTTTTTACGATTTTACCCTCCATAAGACCGATTACCCAAATGAAGTCAGATGTGAGATAAAGTGTGTCACTGTCATACCAAAGGGTAGAAAGACAATACATATATCCATCCATCCATTTTCTTCCACTTGTCCGTTGCCGGGTCGTGGGGGCAGCTGTTGGAGTTGCCCAAATCACACTGCACCGCCCCCTATGGCTCCTCCTGCAGGTGGTGGGTCCACAGAAGGACGGTCTCATGGTTCTAACCGGGCCTGTAGGTCTTCTTCTTCTTCTTCTTCTTCTTCTGTTTGCCATGGGAGACCCTACCAGGGGCACGAAGCCCCCGACAACAGAGCTCCCAGGATCATCCAGGCGCTCAAACCCCTCCACCACGTTAAGGTGGCAGCTCCAGGAGAGACAATACATATACTTTTCATGTTTATAATTGGATAGACTGCGCCGTGATAGCCAAGTGGCTGCACATGTATTGTACCCTCAACCCACTTTTAACCCTCTTTCGTCCTGAACTGTCCTGTCAAAGGAAAAGTTCATTTGTTTATATTATAATGTGTATTGGTTTAGCGTCAGGGTATTCTGAAATCTGCTTTTGTTTCTTCTCCAAAAATTTGTTATTGGGAACTCTCTCAATTTTTTTTTGAGCAATTGTAACAGACTTTTTCCTTAATCCTGAAGAAGTTCGTAGTTGAACTGAAGTTGTCATTATAGCAATAGAAGCCAGAAGAGTTGTAGAAATGCAATTGAAGTAGTTGTAGTTCACTATGTTCACTAATTATGCACAAATGCCCATTGCTGTTAAAAAATAAAGTGACTTGAAAGCTATTTAAGTTCAACAAGACATGGTCAAACTGAAAGAAAACCTTCTTCATATTGGAGGGAACAGTTAAATTGGTTGAGAGTCTAATCTCTGCATTGGGACCTGCTTACATTATTTTGGGCTTGTCCTGCTGATAGTATTCACAGAGTACAATCTCCTATCAGGTAAGATCAGTTTGGAAGGATTAGCGGGAATCAGAGGGCTTTGTTTCTGTTTTGTGAAGGGATAATTCCTCATACATTTGGAGACTAATATGGAAATGGTATTGAGTTTTTCTTTTTTTCTAAGGTTTCTCCAGGACACAATGACATGAAATGCAGGGATTGAACAAATGACCATATCCAGGACCTCTGTTGAGGCATTAACATGTTTTTTGGCAAACCATTTTCTAATTCTGAAGTTAATTCCGTCAGTATACCCCAGGGCAGCTGTGGTTACAATAGTAGCTTACTACCACCAAGTATGGAGTGAATGAATAGTGCAATGTAAAGCGTCTTTGAGTGTCCAGAAAAGCGCTATATAAAACTGATGCATTATTATTATTATTATTATTATTAACTGTCCCTTGAGCCTAAATCTGCTATCTGACAAATATGTCGGCTCGTGGGGCATCGATTAGCGCTTGTACTTCACAACAAGAAAGTCCCAGGTTCGATCCCTGAAAGTGGCGTTCCTCCGTAGGTTTCCTCCGGGTACTCCTGTTTCCCTTACCAGTAAAAACATGCACAATAGGGCCAGATGTGTGTGGGTGAATGAATGGTGTCAGAGGGACCATTGACGCAGATGTGTGCCGTCGCTCTTCTGTCAGTCTACCCCAGGGGAAACTGTAGCTACATGCGTAGTTTATTACCACCGTGTGTGGAGTGAATGAAATACCCCTTGGTGACTTGTGTGATGTGAAAAAACACTATAAAAATAAGCTTCTATTCCATTCCATGGACCTCCGAATTCATAGCATGATGCAGTTAAATAATAGCAACACAATTACTCAATTGCATTTATTTAGTTTCTAATATAGGAAAGTGAAACAGATGAAGCAAAATGAGTACAAAATGAAAGTACATCAATAAACACAAAAATGTAAAACTATAATGTTATACATGTCATAATTTAAGAGCATGCACACTCTTAATGGTCTCCTGCCAGGGTTAAGCTAGTTAGTTGCAGGTTAGAAGCATAAAAACACCATGCATAGTTGACATATACATACTGTTTATCTAGGTTAAATCCCACAACAACAGTGAGTTACAGTGGTTACTACAGGTACATCCAGTAATCCCCTGCATTATGATTTTGTTATTCTCTTTTGGAAAATAAGAGGATAATATCACCGGATATGATCCCCGAGCCAGTTATTGTGCTCGCTTGTTTTGGCCGAACAATAGAAAAACACCTTTGTTTTTTGGCACATTGCTGTTTTTGTTTGAACCAAAAAAGCAAAACATCCCGGGCTAAAAATAAAGCTTTGTTAATAAAATGGCATCCAATTACGGAGGCAATTACCTGTGGGGGCTAACTGTTAATAAATCATTCATTATCAGTGAGAGGCTAACCTTGCTATGTGCCTCCACAGACATACCCCTGGTCTCAAGGTTGATGTGGTCAGGCCAGAGACAGGTGCCCATCACTCTCCTGCACCTCTCCGGGTCATTAGTGTTTCTCAATATGTGTTTGTCATTTACAGCTTTAATTACACAGGGCTGTTAATGGACAAGATGACTTTGAGACATAGACAAAACTGAACAGTATACATTATAATGTTTATATTAAATCTGAATATAACATATAAATAGATTTTGTATTTGTTATTTTCAGACATACATGGATGATTTGAAGTTAAATCAAGTAAGTGATTTTTTTCGCTAGCTTTTGCTCCCAGACATCAAAGAGCCACTTGAATAACCAATTGTTCGCTATCACTTTTGAGACGATCTCTCCAGACCATTTCATGAGTAGAGAGATTATCTCTCCACTCAGAGAACTAGGTTTACAATGAATGGTCTAGACGTTCTGATTTTTACTGCTAATGTAGTCATTGTAGTAGAAGTCAAAGTACGTACAGAGCAGTTGTCGCACGCTTCCTCCAGCTTATCCCGGGGTATCCTTAAGCGTTCCCAGGTCACTCGGAAGACCCACTATCTTCCCGGGGCCTCTTCCTAATCAGACATGCCCGAAAAACCTTCCCTGAGAGGCGTCCAGGAGGCATCTGAAACAGAGGCCCGACCCACCTCAGCTGGCTCCTCTCGATGTGAAGGGAGCACCTGCGGTCTTGTCCTTTTGGAAATTACCCAACTCTAATGACCATCGGTGTGAGAAAGAATGTTGATTGTATTGTAGATTGTATTTCTTTGTACAGTTGTTGTATAATGACAAATAAAGCACCTTAACCTTAACCTTATTGATGGTCAACTAATGTGGCTACCTAAAACATTAAGTGGCCAGTAACATTTGAAAAACTACACATTGGCCAGTGTGCAATACAGATGATGTTGAGCCTTGAAGATAATAGAGGAATGTTGTTCGAAGTCATATTAGCAGCAGCTCCAATAAGCTGTGTCAGCAATAACATAAGCATATCGGAAATAGCACTACACCCTGCAGCAGTCATGGTGGAAGTGGTACAGCTCTGTTAATAGAGGAAACGACTTTGGGACCTGCATGACAATCAGCGGGACTACAATATGTTTCTGTAAGAGTTCAGGAGGAGGTGTGGGATGGGTGTGAGGCACACGGGTGAAGGCAGGGTCAGATTGGTATTATTTATGAATGGTTGGCCGAGTGTACTGCTGCCTCATGTGTGTTTGTGTTGTGTCGGTGTGTATACGTATGTGTGTTAATGGGGTCCCGTGGAGTGTGCTGGTCCGTCCAGGTCGCCTGCCGTCCTCTCTGCAGTATTAAGGATTATCCCAGGAAGTGAAGTGGAGCAACGGTAATATGAGGTGTGCCTGTTACTGTAAGCCATTGGTGTCTCTTACCCTAAAGACTATTAGACAACTCTGGTTTCAAATTCAGTACATAAAAAGTCATGTCAGGATTGTTGATAACACCTAAACACCCAGTTCCTCCGCTATCCTCAAGATCCAAACTGTCCCTCTTTCAGTAACAGATGCATGGGTACATTTACGGCATAGCCACATTTTCTACTAAGACATCAAATCAAGGTATAATTAGCAATTAAATTATAGAGATTTAAAGTTAAGTTTTAGTTTTTCATTGTTGTTCTGTCTGTTGTGCAGCACTTGAAAACGGGTTGCTTCATATGGATAAGAATTCTGTCAAATCCTGCACAGGTGCAACACACAAAAACATGTTTTCTGCACATGAACGTCCTCAAACAAATTACTTTGATATGTGTTGCAAATTATTATTGCTAAACACCTCCATACAAATCCTATCAGTTATAATCTCCATTTTGTTTATGTTGCAAACATTAAAGACACTGCAATGATCCAGACCTGTGCACATTTAAATAATGAACTCACACACTCACACACATACCGTCGGAGGGATTTGAGCGATATTTCCTCCTGAGGTGAACATGGGATTTCTGATAATGTCCCGGATCCACTTTCATTTTAATCATGCCAATGGGATCAGACAAGCTGTGGGGGCGGTCCCGGGCTTGTTCTGATTGAGATTTCTTTGTTTGGAGATATGTAATACAGTCTGCTTAAGAGGATTTGATGAGGGAAAGAGGTTATGGTGTGATTAAATCATGTCTGCTGAGGTGAACCTGGACTTCTGACACACACATGGTTCACAGAGGCGGAAAATATTAAAACCATACTCTACTAAAGCTGCGCTGCTGCGCCATTCAGTCCCTGACCACTTTGTTTCCACTGGGAAATGGATCGACATATATGGAATAATTAAACAAAAGTCTGAATCTGAATAATTCATATCTCAAAAATAATTTAGAAACTATTAATAATACAAATATATGTATAAACCATTGATGAATTTATTATTTATGTCATCTGTACTGGGTATTTTTAGTATTGTGGACTTTAGCCAGCAGAAGCTAATGAGCACACCACCACACTTATTACAATGTGAGTAAATGCTTTTGTATCATGTCAATATAAAACCTAAAGAACACAAATGACGAATCACTGTAGTATTGGAATCATTAATTGTTTGTGGGTCTTAACGGTGTCAGTGATAATGTTGTTCTAAATATGTCCATAATGATGCCTTCTGCTGCAGAGGATTAACTTTGTGGTGGGGTGACCCTGTTCACCGCATGTTCACTCCCTTTTACACAATTTGGCCAATTCAGGCTCTTTTATGTCTGTTTAAAATGTGCCCCATTTTTATTTATTTTTAGCTAAAACATTTTTGGTTAACTCCCCATTGATTTTTTTTTTATTCATAGTCTAGTCAAAAGTATATTTTTTTACTACTTTTGATACTAAGTACCAGATGTCTGGTAGATACAGCTGATTTGAACAAATATTTAATTGTTAAATTGAAATGGAGTTTTGGTTGTCTGGGCATGTTAATATGCATTTTTAAACAGTGTAGCCTTAATTACTTAAGCCTCTTATGTCCTGTCCATTAAGGCCAAAACAGGGTCATACCACATCTGTGTATGAATTCTAATATGGGGAGATTGATCTGTACCCCACCTAAACACAGTGTTCCCCCGGAACGCCTCGAATTCTTCTACACTTTTCCCATTTGACTCAACACTTTTGACTCCCTGTATCAGCGTGGACAATGGACATCCTTTTCTTAACTTGTATGCTTCAATAAAGATAGTAATCACTGTATTCTCTATATCTCTCTAAGAAGAACAAAATTAAAATATGATAAATCCATTAAAATAAAAGTATTCTAACAGTATTCATCCGACTAGTTCAAAATGTACATATAACGCTTGAGTAAAGTGCTCCATGCCTCAACTATTGTCTTTAAAACTGCTACAGCAATACTATATTTATTACAACCTCTATAACTATTTGGTACCTACTTTGTTTTTAAACATTTTAAATGTCTGTGTAATGTACCTTACTAAATCTATATTACTTGAGTATATACTGTATGTAGTCACTGTACCTGTATAAAAGTTTACTGTCAAACTACACAAATCTGAATTTTGCACAAATGTTATTGTCTTTTAGCGCTGTAATTGCAGCTGATCTCTCTCCTTAACACAATGTCTGCTGTATTGACTTTGTGGCTTCGAGTCAGATGTTGGCCTACAGCCGTGCAGCTCAGATTGCTCCAGATTAGGCGATGGGGCACTCTCACAGCAACTATGATCCATATTAAAGCTGCATAAAATGAAAATTGCAAAGATTTAGAGCTGGATCATAGGCTGCAGAGAATTTAATCACAACCTGGTGTATATGTGTGAGTGTGTGTGTGTTACTGTGTGTGTGCGTGTGTGTGTGTGTGTGTGCGTGTGTGTAAGTGCAGGGGGATTACTCATGTCGCTGTATTTACTCATCAAGCCAATGTTTAGGGCTGTTTCACCAAAATCTCCAGTTATCTGATGAACAAGACAAAGTGTAGAGCCCTTTGAAAGTTTGAAAGTTTTGGGACTAATGTGTTCCCAGAGAAAGGACGTCGTTGACTTGTTGTATTGTGCGATAGTGCATGAGTGGGCGATGGTGAGGATGAGGCTGGTCTGGTGTCCTCTACACTTGTAATCCCACTAAAGCTTTAAATACTGCTACTGACTATTGTTGGTTCTGTGCAATCCATAATGCATATGGATAAAGCCAAAATATGCAGTCATTACGCTATTATTACTACCACGGATACAGTCCGGCATAATGGAAGCATTTGGTTTAGACAAACTGAACACACAGTTGCCCTGCTGACATTTCTTTTTGTCATTTTTTACTTAGAAGGTTCAACATGGAGACAGAATATTCTGTTGCTTGCTGGAAAAAGAATATAAAAATAAATAAATAATGCATTTGCGATTTGCTTATTGCAAACTTTCAAAACGGATTTACTCACTAGTAAAAATAAACCTTTAAAAATATTCATCAAGTGCATAACATTTGCCCCCTCCTTCACCTCCTCTTTCTGCTCACCTGCATGTACAGTATCTCCTATCACAAACTCAATTCCAAACTTTCTAATCATTCTGATATCTCTATTGTTCTTCTCTCTCGTCTTTTCCGTTTGTGTGCTCTCGCCCTCCCCTCTTTGTGCCCGTCCGTATTTCCAAATCTCTCTCCAAGAGCCACACTGCACACACACTTTCACACACCCAGATAGAGAAAGAACACAGACTTGAGCAGATGGTGACCGTATTCTAACATTAACCATTCATTATAGACAGCAGACTTCAGCCAATCCCACATCCACCCCCGTGCAACATGTACAACGCACCAGCAATGTCCAAATAATGTCTAAATCACTCAAGCCATAAGCCTGGACGCTTGGCAGAGGTGGAAGTAATGAATGACAAATTACTTACATTACTGAGGAATTTGGGGGTATTTCAGTATTTTATGGACCGTCACTTTAATTTACCTTGACAATATTCATTAATAATATTTATTTTACACTTTAAACCCTTTAGGCCTATTCCTGGCGTTCCATGAGTTCAGCCTACTTTAGTATGTCAGACAGTCCGATGTAACGGCCCTAATGCTTCCATGAAGGTGCACTTTCCCCTCAAGGCTAGTAAATAGTGTAAACTGGAACTAAAAAGTGAAATAATTTGGAATAATAACAAATGAATCAAAAGTAGCTCTTGATTAGTAAATGATTGCCTGCTCCACAGTGTTGTCGTCAGTGTGTGTTCTCCTCCAGACGGTCTAAGCTCTGCTCTGACTCAATCTGTTGACATTTCATCCATGTAACTCTTCCCACTTCAGCAAACCCGGCGAGCATCTGACAGTTTCTCATTTTGCATCCTGTTTGTCATTCTTTTGTTCACTACCTCTTCTATCCAGGTTTTTGTTTTTTTTTTCTTCAAAAATAATAAATATACTGAATCAAACATACCATATCATAAGTACTACCACTGCCATATATTATAACAATTTTTCACTACTGCAAAACTAGGCAGCATTTCATTTGATCCAACTACTTTGTCCGGTCACCTTCTCCTGCAATAAAAATTTCCCCCTGACACAACTCCCTTTTGTCTCTCTGTCTTAGTAATTACATTGAAAAAAAAAAAAAGAAAGAAAAAGAAAGAAAGAAAGAAAGAAATTGCTTTTTGATCTAGTTCAAAGAAAAGACCAAGTTTAATCTACAGCTGTCCACTATGATTTGGGAGAGGCTGTTAAGCTTCTGACCATGTGGTGCAGCGGGAATAAATGCATGCTTTCCATGCAAATACTTTTTTGTTACATTTTCCCCTCTTTTGTTGATCTTAAAATGGGATGTTCGATGTTACTTTAAAGCAGCACTAAGTAACGTGTTTACCTTAATAAATCCCTTTCATAGTCCCTCTGGGGGTAATACAAGTGTTAATCGGATGATTGGGGGGTCTTTCATCTCCCCCGGTGTCTCTGGCCAGAAAACCACAATTGCAGCTTTCCCTGTCGGAGGCACAATACACACAATCACGGAGAAGAAGCTAACAGGCTAACGGGCAATGCTAACTGCAGGCTAGCATCACTTTAGCAGTATTTACAGCCAAGTTTGAGTAAAAAAGTAATCTCCATCGTGTAATTGGATGTACAATATCCCTCTCTCCCTTTGTCTTTTCTGCCAGCGTAGTATTTACTCTCACGGACAATTAATGAGTACAAAACCGCAACATGCTACGACACCTGCAGTGGCGCTTATTGCCTCTAAGGGCATGAGTTACTTAGTTCTGCTTTAACATGATTTGGTAACATGTCGACGAAAGGTGTCAAACAGTAAAGACTACTTGTAAAACGATGCAGAAACAGATATATTAATGCCGATTTTGTTGTATGCCCTGCTGTAAACTGGGCATACACAAAATAAATGGACAAACAATTGTTAAAGGGACCTGAAATCAATTTAAATGTATCACTTAAACTGTGAACAGCAAGTCTAATGATGTTTAAAGCATCAGTTCAGATACACAATTACTGGGCAAGCCTTTGTTCAAGCCATGCAATAACATTTTAAATCAATATAATCTGAACGATACAAAAATGACCAACTGCATCTTCCAAACATCTTCCTCTAATCTGCATCCATCTCTATCCTCTTTGTGACACTTTTGGCGACCCCAGTGTCAAAACTCCCTGACCGGCTTGACTGTGTGTGACTGTCCCAAGTTTATCCCTACAAAAGTGTATCTGTTGCATTCCCCCATCTCTCTCTCTCTCTCTCGCTCTCTCTCTCTCTCGCTCTCTCTCTCTCTCGCTCTCTCTCTCTCTCTCGCTCTCTCTCTCTCTCTCTCTCTCTCTCTCTCTCTCTCTCTCTCTCTCTCTCTCTCTCTCTCTCTCTCTTTCTCCCTGTGCGCCTGTGTGCTCTAAAGGGATTGCTGTAATTACTGGGATCTGTGCACCGTATTTATCTTTTCAAGGGAAGGGTGATCCTGCCATAAAAAAGCCCAACATTTGGCAGTTAACTAATGCACACCATTAGTTTGATTGTGGAGGATTTGTGTGTGCCTGTGAGCGTGTGCGCGTCCCGTAACTCCGCACTGCTGTCGCTCCGTCTCTGATCTGTATTAAATAATGTGGTTGTTCACTGTAATCCTGATTAAATGGGGGTTAATGTGTGTCTGTTATACTTTGTCTTAGGCTTTTCCACATGTGACCTTCTGCAGCCCGCCAGCGCCAAACACAAACTGGACTGAGGTATGAGGCATGCACTGAAACAAGTTTATATGAAAAACAGTAGACGACTTTACACGATTGTAGGTCGTGTCCACGCCACCAATGCACAGTTAATCACAATTTGAGTGATCGCAATTAACTAATCGTAGACTGCAATATGGTTGTAAAATATCCTTTAAAATGAAAAATATATATATATGTTTAAGACCTTTTAACTCTGTTGTTCATAGCTCTAGAATCAGTCTTCAGAAATCTATTGGATTCTGCTATTGGAGCAGTTCAATTTTCAGTCTTCTCTCAAATGTGAATGCTCTTGGACATGTTTGAAATCTTCTGTGACCTGAACCTTTTTCCACAATCACAATATTTACCCGAAATCGTAAATCGAGCCTGTATAGTTTATGGCTGCAAATTACAACATGTGTCTAATATTGAGGTGAAGGACAGGACACTCGTATAAAACAGTGGGGGCATTTTTAGGCGCAATTGTTGACAGTTTAATGGATTTTTAACCATCAGATAGAAGCGAAAACAACAAAATGTGATGATGGATGATTCCTGGACGACTGAGAGCCTACCCAAACTCTTAGCCATTACATTAAAATGGCAAACTTACCATTTGAAGGTAGGTATTGTAAGCTAGGACGCTTACAATGTGTGATTTATTTGCTTTGTAGATTTCTTTCTAATCCAGTGAATCACCCACAGAGTTGCGTCTCAGGTTATTCCGTTGTATTCATAGTCACAAAAGATTGATGCCAAAATTCTCAAATAAACATTTCCCGAAACAATGCCTTTATCCCCTTGTGGCCGTTTGTGTTTTGCGTTAGATCATCGAAGTCTGAGGTGCTCTTTTTGTGTTAACGTGATCCTCAGCATCTTTCTCTAATACGGAAGGTTAAGCATACAAAAAAAAATAAAAATAAGTCAACCGAGATAAAATAATGAAGGAAAATGAAATTATCACTCTTGTTGGACGTGGCAGAGAAACAAACAGATTGACCAGGCTCCTCTTTCCAAAATCCTCCCCCGTGCAGGCAGCATGTTCCTCACGTCCATCTTGGCTGTTTTTTCAGATATTTGGTGTCAGTGTGTGTGTGTGTGTGTGTATGTGTGTGCGCGTGTGTCTGTCTGTCTCTTGTGTGCGCTCTTGTACTTGTAAATGTGTGTGTTTGTGAAGACGGAGGCTGCAGCAGGCTGTCCATCCTACACACAGACGGGCTCGACGCCACATCACCTACCATCTATTGCCCCCAAGCATGTTTTTTATTCAATTTAATATGTGTGTTTTGGTCGAGATGAGAGACTCGAGGGGAGAAGAGGGAGAGAAAGGATACAAATGCTGGAAGTGTCAGGACAGGAGATGCGTGGATGTCAGACAACTTTAGCATTGAACGGAGAAAACTTATTGTCACTGGCAAACTGGATTACTGTTTGCCGTAATCCTCCTCAGCTGTAACGCGTGCATGACTCCTAAATAGCATGTCTCCTTCTTGGCTCCCGATCCGCACCTATGTATGCCCTCCTCTAACCATTACCAGTCACAAATATTATGGCCAGAGTGTCCCAAATGTCTTACAGTAATGCCATAGTGTGCTCCTAAACATACTTCGATGGGTAGTCTTTTATCTGTACACCCTGCACAGTGGTGGCGGAGTAGTTGCAACATAATTAACTGAATTGAACTGACAAGATATGAGAGTGCGGGGACTTCCGTTAAATCATTTGCATTAAGAAAACTTACTTTGTTACTCTGGCTAATTTGATCTTCTCCCCACGTCTCCTTTTGCCCTCTTGTTCCTTATTAATTTTTATGTGTCTGACCTCAGAGTGGGGCATGAGTATACAGATATATTACTGTAATTATCTCATTTTACAGTGCCATTAAACGTCAGGGAAATCCAGAGTTATTGCATTAATACAATAAAGACGGTTTTGGCCATAGGAACGATAACCTAATACTCTCCGTACAGCGTGTCCTGCTTCTATAGATGTTCGCCATGCCTTAACAGCAAACCAATAAGAAAACAGTCAAAGTGATGACTCCTGCTCAAATGTCTTCTGAGGATCCCATTTAGTGTGTATGCAGATGACATAATGTTCTAATCTTAACAGATGGGTTTCAGTCACATGCTTTTCCATGGTCAGCATTTTGAGAACTTTTCACTCTTCAGCATACTATATTGTTTTTTTATTATCATTAGGAAACGCTCATTGGACCCACAGCGAGTTCTATATCTTCCCAGTCAGCTTTAAGCCCCAAAGAGGGAATGCTCATTATCTGTGAGTTTTCTCTTTGCACATTTCTTTCAAAAAACTCAGGATGCCCCATAGTTATATACAGTAGGTCCCTGCCCGCCATATTCAAATAAAAAAATTTAATGACTCCATCTTACAGACTGAAGATGGAAAGCAGCGACACATTTTTTTTTCTACCATCAAGATGTGGCGTCAAAAGAACATTAATAGCTCTCATGCTTTTGCAGAGTATTGTAGTAGCGCCATCCCCAAGTCTCAATAATAAATAGTGTTGCCTCAGAAAGGGCTTTCAGCATAAATCCTGTATGCAAACTCATTGCGACGCTCACTGCACATTAGAAGGTATAAATAATTAGCTGAGATACATAAAAGAGCTGAAAGTATAATAAAATAAAGGAGCTTGTGTGATTGTATTGTCAATAGATTTCCGAATGGCACTGCAGTGTTGACTGAGGCACATTTGGGAGCATTTCAAATTCAAAGCGGTGCCAATTTACAGCGTCCTTTTTTTTGGTCTTTTTTCACCCCCACAATTTCTCTACTTTCGCAAATGCTTTTTTTCTTTTTTCTTTTTTTACCTCTGTCCCAATAGATGGGAGATGAGAAATATTTAAACACACTTTGTTGTTCGGGGACAATGCACTTCACCAGATGGGCCATCGCTGCACAGACCCCGATGTATGCAAATCTCCCATACAAAGCAGCCCAGGATGTTTTCAATATAACAGAACCGCCTCGGGCCTAGTTTTAATCCCTCTTACCCATCGCCAATGCACTGTTTCATCCAGTCAAACGCCTTAAGCGCTATGTCAACTTGGACATCTGGCCACATTTCTGAACCAAAAACAGAGTGAGCGTGTGTGTTTTGGGAGCATCCTGTTTACTGATGGTAAGGAGGAGGGATAAAGGTGATTGGGTGGAAGTCAAGTAGAAAAAAATAAATAAATGTTTTATTTGACATTGAGAAAAAAAAAAAAAAGCAGTTCACTTACAAAGGCATCAACATTCAGAGTCAAGTAAGGGTAGTAATGTAATTGTAACCTGTCGATTTGGCAGTCGAGGGCCTATAAAACAACTGTGTGACAGGTTTTTAGCCCAAAGTAAAGCACATTTTTCTTCAAAGGCCAGTGTTGTACATCTTATACGACCTAATACAGTGATTTGCCAGGAATTTTTTAATTAATTGACAAATTTTCAAAGTAATTGATCTCTGGTTTGTGCAATACTCCATCCATCCATCCATCCATCCATCCATTTTCTTCCACTTTTCTGTTGCCAGGTCGTGGGGGCAGCTGTGGAGCTGCCGAAATCACATAGCACCAGCCCCCTATGGCTCCTCCTGCAGGTGGTGGGTCCACAGAAGGATGGCCTCATGGTTCTAACCGGGCCTGTTGGTTTCTCATAAGGGGCTTCTGAACCGCCCTTTGTCTGACCCGTCACCTAGGACCTGTTTGCCATGGGAGACCCTACCAGGGGCACGAAGCCCCGACAACAAAGCTCCAGGATCATTCGGTGGCGGTTCCATGACGGGTGTGCAATAATGTTTCTCTATATTATCTTAGGGGTCTGAGGTTCTATGATGAGGGCTATACCTCTTCGTGTATTACATCCTGTTCCCATGCCCAATAAGGAAGGGAAATAATAAACTTCCCCAAAAATGTAGAATCAGGAAGAACTAGGTAAAACTTTAAGTGGAGGAATGTTCTAGTGAAATTCAGTGTAACCTGTCATATGCACTGTATATAACCAAAATATTTTCAAAGTTCTCACTCTAAAACAATACAATTAATGTTGAACTTGAAAAAAAGCCTGTCTGCAAGTCTGAAAATGGTGTCGATCACATAAACCCCAATTTTCAGCACTAGCCGGTTAAGAAATGATGCTGTTAGACTATTCTTTCCAAACCACACACACCACAGTCCCCATTTGAGTCTGGTCGTCACTGCTCAGTGGAGTGATGCTCGGTGTCAGTGTCTTGTACCTCTCTGCTCCCAAAGTGTGACATGCATCAGACTGATGATTGTCGCGAGTCAACTTCAACACCCCTGACATATAACTTATGCATTTGATATCCTCCGACTCCAAACAAACTAACAAACAAGGTGTCAAAGACTCTGCGCAGTCAAACAGCAATGTTTTTTGACAACATATTTATAACGATCAGGCCGAACAACAAGGCGACATCGTAACGGGTTGATGCGTCTTAAATTTCACCACCGCACTTTATTAAGGACGAAAGATTGCTTGAAGCTAACACGAGCAGTGATTGCAAACATTTTGTGTCTTGCGGACCCGTTGGAGTACTGCATTTAAGATAGTTTCGAAAGAAATGGACTAAAACTACAATTTATTAATAAAAAAGATAGTGTTTTGGATTCAAAATAAAGCTAATCACTGCAAATCTAAAATATTTTCCTTTCAAAATAATGTTCTAATAGCGTTCAATTTCTGTTTTGATCTGAAATAAATAACTTTTGCAAAGTCCTTGAGTACCTCGAGGAGCCCCTTTACATCTGATTGGGAAACACTGAGCAGACTTTTTTTTTAACTATATCATCAGAGAACCCCCGGACATTGCATGTTTTGTTTTGGTTCCATGCTTTGGCGATTTTTGTCCTCGAAGAGCACCTGATCTGGACCCACTGATGCACTCAGATACACTAAAATGTCGAAATATAACATTTGTTTTGCTGGTTTGATGCTGGAGGAAGAGCACATGGATACTGGAGTCTGGGCACTTCTTCATAAAGCAAAGAAAATGGATAGATTTTAAGGTCGATGTTGATCCCTGTAAGCTGGACTGAGATATCAGTGATGTGTTCCGCCTGATTCGTCCAATAAGGCTTAAAAAAGATACATCATTTAATGGAATACATTTTTGATAGAGGGAAAAATTAAGACTTTTTATTGGAGATTATTTTTCAACAAAGCATGTTGCACCATTTTGTTTAAATTTCAAGTGATTTCCCAAATAACAACTAAATAAGTCGTCGGGTATGATAATAGTTGACTAGACACAATTAATCCGATCAGTTGTTGCAGCCCTACTCTCCTCATCGCCAGGAAACAGGTGCCACTGCTGCTTCCTTCAGCGCCTGTTAACTTGTTTTGCTGTTTTCTCACTTGTTTTTCTCACCCTCGCCCTCTAGGAACGATCTGGGACAAGAGGCACGAATACAAAGATGCACAAAGACGAGCCGACCTGCACTCACTTTCACGGTGTCCACCAGCGGGCTCTGATTTCTGCGGTTGTGACATGCCGAGGCGTGCTACAGCGGAGGGACACACCTGGATCCACATGGCAGCCTTCGGTGTGCGGCGCTGCTGGTGAGGTGAGGCGTGGGGGGAGGAGGTAAAGTGTAAAACTAGCATCTCCTCAGGGGCTGCTCATCAGTTTGTTCCTGGACACACCACAAGTTCAGTTCGGACGCTTGTGGCGATGCTGCGTGTCCTTATTGACCTACATGATACAAAACATGTGACCGAATGTGTGTTCTTAATGTGTTAAGTACAGTAGTGTCATACAGTACATCATGATATACAACAGGTTTAGTTTACAAATACAGTAGAAAATCGATTTGAATGGCAGTTTACAAATAGCGACCAAATTAGCCCTGTACAATTTCATATTTAACTCTGAAGAAATCACTAAAATAATGATGTGTTATTTTTTTTGATGGGAATTTTTATTTGTTTTATTGAAATAGCAAATTATATTAGTTAAACTACACTTTATTTAAAGAGACGGGTTCAAACGGGCCCAGATAGGCGTAAAGAGGCGTAAGTGTAAACCATTAAATTAAGAACTTCATCGAGAAAGCATGCTTTGTTTAGAGTGGGTTTGTTTTATTTATTGAAGGCTCAAGACATGTCTGTATGTGTGTGCCTGATAGAAAAAAGCCATAAAACTGACGCAATACATTGAAGTTCAGCACTCCAATTAACTATATTAATTAACCTTTTTTTTTTCTTCAAATTTTATCAACCCAAAAACAAAAAAGCCATTCTTTACTATTCTCATCTTTGTACATTGAATAAACTGTTATGTGGCATATGTTTAGAATTTGAATTGTTTGTGTCAGACTTTTTGGGACTTCGACTCTTCACTGTGTGTTAGAAGTAACAAAGTGTCACACTTAGGTTCAAATGCATATTTTTAATAAATTATGTGAAATGTGTCTGGTATCGTTAAAAGGTGTTTCTGATCCAGCTCTGCTCTTTGTATGGGAGCTCAGTAAGCATATTCATGTTTCTCTGTGTTTGTATCTGGCATGAGAGAGGGCGCCTACAGCTGGTGTGATGGTCCATGGGTACGCGGTGCTGTATGCAGTGTACTTAAACCTGAGGCCATGCGAGTTCATTATGTGTGTGTGTGTTTGTGTTATAGTGTGTAAGAGTGTGTGCAGAGGGAGCAGAGTGGAGGTGAGTGCACGAGACAGAGCTGTCAGGTCCACAGCTGCTTTGTGGAGCTGCGGGGCTGCGGCCGGAGCAGTGACACTGGGCATCACGGTAACACAGGGCCTGGGGTCTACACACCACCATATACTACACACACATGTACTTTATGGCTGCCCTCACCCGCAAGACCACATCACACCACCTGGGCAAGTCTTCATCTTGTCAGAGATTTTTTTTATTTATTTTTTGGCTCTATGAAGGTGTGAACAACATCACAGACCAGATTGCCTGGCAATAGACTGACCATCATCTTGTAAGGAAGGAGTGGGGGTAGGTTGAGAGGAACACTGAGTGAGAGAAATAACAAGAGGGAAGTATACATGAGAATGGATTTCTTTTTCTTGGCATCGCTAAAGGGCAGAGAGGCGAATGCTGGCTTGTCTCCCTACATCATGGACAGCACTTGCTTCATCTCCACCATTACAATATTACGGCCGCTCCGAAGCTATTATTAATGATAGGACTTGACATGGACTATTAGCGCCATGGTCTCTTTCTGCGTCAAGAAGAGGAGATGGTGTTCCCGTCTTTTGGACTCATTTAGAGACGCACTTCACAGAGAGCGTCCAGAGCAGTGTTACTGTCTGTGGGGACAAGTGCCTCAGGCAAACCTCCCCACCCGCTCCCCCATAACCACCACACAACAACCCCCACCCCATCCTCCACCAGCCCTGCCTGTCCCGTGTCCGACTAGGTGGAAGCGATAGGGTTTTTAGGATGTTTTGTTTTGCTTGTTATTATTACAAAATGCATGAGGTTAAGAAATCCTTTTTTGTATCCATCATCAACAACAATCTAATTCAATTTTACTTTAAAAGCAGGTAACGATGGGGAAACCTTGTAGACCTTTTGGGGCAAGTCAATTATATAAATAAAGTAAACAGTCTTGACAGCTGAAATGAAAGTGTGTTGTGACTGCTGCTGTCATGAGCGTTCACTCCAAAGTTTACAAATGCCTCAGCCCCAGTGCCGCTGCCCTGGTGTGTGTCCGTCTGTGTGTTTCACTGTGCTCCGATCAACTTCAGCTAAATACTAATTACTGAATACTTAGTGCGGTCGGTGCCCTTTCTGTTGGGTCCCTTTAGTATAAACATTCATTATGGCTCTTTTTCTCCTTTGTAGCTCCATCATCATTATTCTGCTGCATCCCCCGAGGAGAGAGGCAGCGCACAGACCAGGCTTGGACCAGGGCTGAGGGGAGAAAACAGGGAGAGAACCACAGCGTCAGGACCTGGGAACGCACACAAGTGATATTTGTGAGCCGAGATCAAAAAGCGTTTACCTTTAGATGTTTGCCTGATATGAATATTCAACATCCTTATTGAAATCTAATTTGGGTCTCCTTGTCTCGGGGGTCTTTTCATCAGTGCCTGTTGCCCGAGGCCAGAGCTGATTGACAGCCAAACTTTAGTAAAGAGCAGGCGGGTAAAAAGAGGGGATCTGGTGGTGTGAAAGATGTGAGTGTGTTAAAGCCAGCAAGCGAGAGGGAGAGAGAGGGAGATGAGTGGAGGCCAGTGACTGTGGGGCGGGGGGCATTTAACCTCCTTGTTTGCATGCACAAACAGAAACATGTAATAATTATTAGTAACTGCATACAAACATTACTGGAGCACATATACTAGTAATAATAACACTGATGAATAAATTCTCAAACGTTGACGACACAGCTACAGCAAATGATCAGAGTTCAATCTAAGAAAACAATAGTTTCACTGATCATTTAGATTAATTTGTATGCAATAATACATAACATTATTTAGAAAACTATTACTATATGCACAACCGGTTACCAGGTTAAACTACCTGCAAATAATATAAAGCACAAATTTACTTTAATGAAATAAATACTAATAATAATAATAATCATTTAAAACATGTAAATGATAATAACTCTCTACAAAGCTACAGCAAATTACATTTATGTTTAGAGTAGAAACGTTATCTCTGACGGAACTGTCTAAACCCAGAAACTTTCAATGACAGGTGTTTTAATTTATGTACTATTGTACTACACTAGTTTTAAAATAATTTTCAATGAAACATTTTTTTAATGTAGGAATAGGTTTGATACCTCCTTTAAAATGTTTTTATTTTTGTAAAGAATAACCAACTTACAAGGAAGTTGTCCTCTGAAATTACATTTTCACATTTCCTGAAGGACTTATGGACTTAGAAACCTCACAGATTTATTTGGCCCATTTACTCTGGACTGTTATATTGCATTATAGCTAAAAATGAAAGTCGTTCTCTGTCCCTCTCGCTGACAGCAGGGAGAACTGGTTGGAGCGTTTGCTTACTTGTTTGCTGGCTTATATAATGGTAAATACAAAAATCTGTGCTCCATTTATGTTTTGCATATAAGTGAACCAAATGTGATGTAGCTGGGGATGTGCGCAAGTATTAATAGTTATTTTGCACCATCGGAATTTGCTCTCGGGGATCAATAAAATAATTGTACTTATAATCTTGTTAAATATATTGTCAACTTTGTTTTTAGTCTAACATTTGTATTATTGAATAAAATTAGAAGAAGAAGAATTTCCCTTCTGAGACTAGTAACTAAAATAATGAATCTTGGATTTTTTTAATTAATACAACATTTGATCAGTGTGGTCAGTCTTGTTCTCCAGCGGGCTGTTCACTTCAGGCCTGCAGCTATATTATTTATCCAACGCTATTCTTATTCTTGTCATTATATACACACACACACACACACACAAAAGCTCAAGTGGTAAAAGTGTTGTCAAAATGTGCTTAGGTAGAGGAGAGTGTCCGAGCCCCTCCACTGTCCTCAACTGTCCAGTGTGCCGCTGGTTTCATGATTTTATTGCGCAGGTGTGGCCTGTCCCTCTGGGTTCTATTAAAACGATGCCCCTCTCAAACGCAGCTCATTTTGCTCTTTCCATTTAACACGGGCCATATGTCTAACAGGAGGCACACAGCTGATGGGGTTTAATGACACAAATCAACATATTCACTTCAGGGAGATGGTGTGTGTCTGTGCGTGTGTGTTTACATAAAAGGGTCAAATGTGGATCAGAACAGTTTGGAAAAATAAACACACAAATTTGTGTAAGCAAATACTAAAATGTATTTTGAATGAAACGAGGCCAAAGCATTGATTGGATTTTACTTACTTAGACAAGTTTTTACAAAAGAGCAATTCTAAATAATGAATACTACTAGATTTCATATGGTGTCAAATAAGTATGAGACAGGAAAAGACTATTGTGAATTTGAAGATTTTTAGTTGCGGTTTTGTAAATATGGGAAACCTTACCATTACCATACCGTTTTTATTTATTTATTTGTTTAAATATACCAAAGAATTTAAAGAATTATTGTAATGTTTAAGCCAATTTATGTATGGAGTTATATTACTTTGTCAAAAAAAGAAAGAGAGATATGATAAATAAAAATAAATAAAATAAAATATGTGTTTATTAGTACTGTACAAGCTACTAACTACTGATTTAGAATTGTTTTAATTTCAAAGGTCAAATTAATAAGGGCATTTTCAGCATTGCAAACAGTTTGGTCATTCATTCCATTAAAGTAGTGAACAGACAGTGTTCTATCTTGACTTTCTGACTGTTTTCACATCATACAAAACGATCTCTGTCAGAACAGTTTAAGCTCAGGAGAGAAACATCTAACGCCTTTAGGAACTTTCCAAATGAGAAGAAGGAAAGTTGTGGGACACCTCATTCAGGGTTACCACGGCACACCAGCCACACATACAAGCTCTGACCGGAGTAGGATATGTGGCAAGGTGTCTTGCCCAGTAACACAACAACAGTGTATGCGGGTGAAGTCAGCATCATTAACCCTCAGGCTGGGGAGGGGCGGGCAATGCTTAACCACATGACCCTGTCCCTGAGAGAAACAGGCAGAAAGCTGAAACTGTACTTCCACTCGAACTCCAAACTTCCCCCACTGCACAATACAAAGATGCCATTGTATCTACAGTATCTTCAGAGACACTTTCACTCATTCAAATATGTTTTAACTATGTGGGGGTATTGGTAGACTAATAGGCAGAACGCAATTAGCACATGAACCTGTCACTGGTCCCATATCAGGTCCCTCTGAGGAGAGACACACTGCTGATCCATTACTGCTCAGTGATTAATCCTCTTCAACAATGACCACTCTTAAGAAGGCCTATATTCAAAGGTATATCCCTGCACTAAAGCTGTACTAATTAACATTCAGAAGTGGGAGTGTACTGAGAGGCAGCACCCACTAGAGGAAGGACAGAGGAGGCGATGTGACACCCTAAAATGTCATTAACTTGATGTTAATTACTAATTAATGGGTCTATTTCATGTACACGTATCTCTGGTTTTTGATGGCTTTTACTGGGTAAGACTGGAGCCAGCTGACAACTTGGTGGGGGATGGTTTGGGCCGCACTTCCCCCTTTTTTCTACAGATTCATCTCTGCTAATTAAATACTGGGCCACTCATCATGATTATATCTGCTTTTACAACACCATTTCGGCCACAAGAGCCACTCCAGTCAGTGCCACCTATTTAACAGTGGTCCATAATGTCTAATGTACATCCAAGGCCACTTATGGTGTGACTTTTAGTTGACCTGATACTTAGACTAGAGAAAAAGTAACAAATGCTGGTGCAGAACAAGTTTTAAAATTATTATTTTTTACACAATCCAATAGTAAGGTACATTTAGATTTGGGATGGGATTGATTTAAATCTATTAGGCTTAGACGGTTACCTATGGATATAAGTTTTGATGATAAGTTCTAAAACAATAGCGAAGCAATTTCCCAAAGTCTAGGATGTCGCGGCCCCCTTATCGATTGAAAATCTTTCGGGAGGGCCCCCCAATAATATATTTACTGTATTCTGAGGAATTTGCAATTATTTTACAGCTAACATTACATAAAAAGCAACATTTAGCCATGACTGCAGGCTAAATATTGGTTTCATTTCCTTGTCAATGTTGTTATAGACAACTTGTTTAATAAATTAAAAAAGTAGCTAAATTACAAGCCAAGGTAATATATGTAATATATATATATATATATATATATATATAACATTTAAAAAAACGGCCCTTCTACATCTCCCCTTGGGCTGTGGATGGAAATTATACTTTATAGTTTAAGAAATATCTGTCTGTCTCATCCTTTTCACGCATCTCCATGGTAACCTGCATCTCTGTCCCACGAGGACCATGCACGAGAAGGAGTGGGCTGGGCTGATGGTTGACGAGCGTCTGGCCGTTCACACGTGGGCAGTGTGAACTAGCCAACATGGCACACAGCATTAAGCCATATGGTGCCACCACACAGGGCTACTGTACGTCCCGCTGGCCCCAAACCAGATCCCGTGCACGGGAGCACGCGGGGACCGGGACACTGTCAACGAGATGGAGTCGAACCAGACTCATGATACACTCACAGGTTTTAGGCTCGTCCATGTCTATTGTTCATTAACACAAATAGATTTAGAAAAGAAGTCACCAATAAATCTGTACAAAGTGAATCTTAGTCGCCAATAACTTAGGGTTGTAGACCCACAACGTGCTTTCTCTTTTCAGTGACGATGCTCCACTGCCACTCAGTGGGTGTTGAAAGTATTACCCTGGACTAATGGAATGTTTTTTACATTAGGTGACATTTGTTATTTCCAATAATTGTTTGCCTTTTTTTTCTTATCCACACACTCGGGTTAATCAATTAATATCTAAGGCTATTTGCTCAATTAGCAAGTTAGCCATACATCAATGTCATCTTTTGCTAAAACTGCCTAACCTTTTGCAAATTCTAAAAAAAATAAAGGCCCACAAAAATATTTTACTAAATACAAAATATTTTGATCAAATAGCTGGGCTACAAAGGTGTTCGTACTAAGGTAAGGTCACAATCAACAAACTGAGGAAAAAACAAAACACATACACACACACGTCAGTAACTGACAAAATATATTTATTCCTTCTTAATATTTTAATCACTGCATTATTAAAGTGTGCAATACTGCCACTTGCTTCATTTCAGCAATAAATTATAAATTACATATCAAAATTATTTGTACAGAAAACAGAAATGTTGTCACTTTAACTTTAAGTATATTTCCATTTGATCTTTCTAAAATGGCACCACATTGCTGGCTTTTTGAGTACAAATTGCATTGCATAACTTGCAGTGATTTAAAGTTCACTGATTTGATAAAGCTAAATGATAAGGGCTAGTAGATGATCAGTATTAAACATGCCAACCCAATCTTAGAGACTTATCCGTTTTTGCTTCATACTTTCTTGGATTAATTGCTACATTTTTGAAGTACATGTTGTAGACTACAGTATTCAATCCTAGACCAGACAGTGATGCAAGACATTTACCAAACCAGTGAGTACAGTGGGAGGAAAAAGTATTTGAACCCTTTGGAATTTCTCACATTTCTGCATAAATTGGTCATAAAATGTGTCTGCTTAAACTAATACCACCCAAACAATTACATGGTATTATGTTTTTATTGGCAACATGGAATAAGTAAGTGAACCTCCTGGCTAAGGATCCTCCAAGAGCTAATTAGACAATGTATTCAGAAATTTAGAGTCAGGTGTGAGCCAACCTGAAGTCCAATCACTGCTGTGTGGCTTAAAGCTGCCCTTGCCACTGAAACACACACACTAGTTAAGAATTGTCTTTTGTCTAGTGTGCACCATGCTTCGCTCAAAAGAGCTCTCTGAAGACATACGATCAAAAATTATTGATTTGTATAAAGCTGGAAAGGTTACAGAAGCATCTCTAAACGTCTTGATGTTCATCAATCCACAATTACAAAAAGGGACTCTTAATGGAGAAAGTTCAGTACTGTTGCTTCACTTCCAAGGAGTGGCGTGTAAAGATGACTCCAAGGGCAAAATGCTCAATGAAGTAAAAAAGAACCCTAGAGTGTTAGCTTTAGATTTACCAAAATCACTGGCACATGCCAACATCTCTGTCGACACATCTACAATACGTACAACATTGAACAAGAATGGGGTTCATGGAAGAAAGCCACAGAGGAAGCCATTCTAGTCTAAAAAAAAAAAAAACACTGCTGCACGTTTGAAGTCTGCGAAAGAGCACTTAGATGCTCCAAAGCACTACTGGCAAAATATTCTGTGGACTGATGAACCCAAAGTTGAATTGTTTGTGCGGAACACACAACTTCTTGTGTGGAGGAAAAGTGGAACAGCACACCAACATCGAAACCTTATCCACACTGTGAAGTATAGTGCAAGAGCATCATGGTGTGAGGTGCTTTGCTGCCTCAGGGCCTGGACAAAGTGCTATCAATGGAAACATTAATTCAAATCCTGACCTAAACCCGATTGAGATCCTGTGGCATGACCTCAAGAAATCCATTCACACCAGACATATCAGGAATCCCGCTGAACTGCAACAGTTTTGTAAAGAGGAATGGTCCAGGATTTATCCTGGTTGTTGTGCACATCTAATCTGCAACTACAGGAAACGTCTGGAGGAAGTTATTGCTGCCAAAGGAGGGTCAACCAGCTATTGAATCCAATGGTTCACTTAACTTTTCCTCCCTGTCCTGTAAATTAGCTTAAGCAGACATGGTTTACGCATTCTTGTGATTTTAATAAAGATAAGAACAAATTTTATGACCAATTGAGGCAGAAATAAAAGAAATACCAAAGGCTTCACATACTTTTTCCTTCCACTGTAAAAACCTGAACACTGGGAGGGCGCAGCTCCAACATCCGACAGGAGAACAGAAAAAAGGGTAACACAAGTAAACATAGTGGGTTTACATAAAAATTATGGCACAAAATAGTAACTGCATGGACAAAACATATCATATTGTGATCAAACACCGTGTTTTAAAGACGTAAGATCAGTAATATTCGTCAGGTCAGTTTATAACATGGAACTGCAAACTTAGTATGCAATTCGAACCAAGTTATAAAATAACTTCCACAAGAAATGAATGCTATTTTCTGGAATCATAAAATAATTACTTTTTTGGGGATATATTAATAGAATATTTTCTTTGGTTAATTAT
This sequence comes from Proterorhinus semilunaris, assembly GCA_021464625.1. Classification (NCBI taxonomy): domain Eukaryota; kingdom Metazoa; phylum Chordata; class Actinopteri; order Gobiiformes; family Gobiidae; genus Proterorhinus; species Proterorhinus semilunaris. The sequence goes on from CM038347.1 coordinate 21,495,934, forward strand.
AAAATGCTTTTTTGGACTTGATCTAAATCAAATCTCAAGTCTGGTTTAGTGTTTGTACTGCAAAAATCATGATTGACAAATGTAAAATGACTGAAAATAAATAATTGAGGTATTTTGATGATACCATCTTAAACTTTCACCAGCTACAATAAACAACATAAACTTTCATCTTCCTTGTTAATACACTTACTTTTAGAATCCAGATTTGAACAAAGATTAATGATAAACTTTAGGAATAGAAATTATGAAAGGTATCTGACTATGCCTGTAACTTAATCAGTCAATGGCTAATGAGATGTCAAAGAGAAGAACAGCTCACCCATTATGTGAGTGACATGAAAAAGTACTGCCGTGTAAGGGACAATTCCTGCAGCAGAAAAAAAATGTCATAGCTGTATACCTCTATACATGCCATGTCTTTGGTTACAATTTCAATACTCCTCAGTAACACATTCTGTAACAATCCATTAACACAAATTACCTTCAAGTTTCAAGGGACACAACACAGCAAAATAGTACAATACAAATCCCAATCCCAAAGACTAACAAACTGCCAAAGCCAGGATACATAGAGTATGGAATCTCATGAAGGACAAACTTGCTTTGTAACCACAAAAGAAAAACAGCAATACTGTCATGTTATACATTTGACCAAGATTAGCCTACCATTGTCATATTATAATCACTATTATATCCAAGTGTCCCATTCAGGCAACACAAAACACACACAAAAAATTTAACCTTTAAGTTATAGTAATTGGCATTGCATAATAATATCACCCAGCATCATCCTTTTTAACCCAAAGAGGGCGACGCTAAAAACAAAAGAAAAAACAAAAACGAACAGGAAAGTGCTATACAAAATTTTGCCCATTTGTTGCATTGCAAAAATTCACATGAGTAAACCAAACGCAGGATCTCCATTGATTCATTCCAGTAATTCTGTCTTGTCTTTTAAAATGCTGTGCTGTAGACTTGGATCCTTACACATGGCTTTTGCACAGTACTGTACACCTGTGTAACTTGTGTCTTTTGAACTCCTGACCTAAATGTGGAGGTTGTGATGGCGGCCCTTCGAGGAGTCTATGTCCACTCGTTTGGCTTCTCCAAAGGCCAGAAAAATGCCAAGCCCCAGCAGGTTCAGTGTGGTGATGAGTGCAAACACCGAGGCCCAAGATCCCGTAGTTTCAATCAGATACCCCGAGAAATACACTAGCAGGACCCCTACAGACAAGCAGATGATTAAATTTAGTGCTAATATCTTCAAAGGCAAGTGTCAGTCCATCCAGTATAACCCACAGGACCAGAATTATCCGCTTCTGCACTCTGTATTTTTCATCTGTAGTACCTTTGATCAAATATGTATGGTGCAATGGGGACAAGTTTGATTGACAATGAAGAACTATGCACAATTCACTACGAGTAATAATTTAGAGCAAACTGTAATTGTTTTTAGGTTAATACTAAATATGAATACTTGCCTGAGAAAGCGCCACATGTATTCATTACACCTGCAAAGAAAGAACACACACTTTCAGCGCCAAAAATGTGCCGAAAAATATTTCTTAATGCTGAACATACCAAATAATGCCCCAGCACACGAAGGAGCAAGATCTTGAACATTTGTCGATACACCACTGCAAGAAAAACATATAACATATATTACATAAAAATGGTCAGATTTAGAAATGTAACCATTCAAAATGTAGTTTATAACAGAATTGTTTTGCCACTACACGACTAGTATTCAACATAATGCAAGTGTTTTCTGTTTACTTCTCTACCTGAAATTGAAGGTGTTGAGGCCCATGGTGACAGACACTAATGCTACAGCCCATGGAAATGTTGTTTTACCACACAAGCACAGAGTGAACATGCTGGACACACCCATAGAGAAAAACTGCACAAACACATAAAAAAATGAAATAAACACTCTACCTATATGCAGAATAGTTCAAATATACAATAAGTTTAATTACAGATGAACAAACATGGACAGCATCTTTTTGCAGGGAGAAAAACAAAACAAAGAACAACCGAACAGCATCATTTTGCCTTTGCTAATTCCAAGAATAAAACAAAAATGTATCTCTACAGTTTTTCAGAGTGTTTTTTTTAGATACCAGTACTTTTAACGATACTTGGTTTACAATACCAATTCATGTAGGATACTTTTTTGATACTTATATTAAATATTTTGTCATCTAGAACAATAATGTTCATTTATTCCATAAAAGACCATTTCTTTTAAATGTGTATCATTTATTTGAGCTGAAACAACCAAGTCACTTCCTTTAATAAGAAAATGTAGTGTCCGAGGCACTCTGTTAAGGTTAAAAGTCCTTTGACAAGGGACGCCAACGTGTTTCGATCTCACTTCCGTTAATGCGGTCCCTGGGCCAATTGGCATCAAAACTTGGTCTCTAAAGATTTTTTATTTTTTTTTGGTAGCTACCAGTAGTACCTTTTTTGTGTTTAGTTAATTTGTTTATTTGAGCAGCAAACACTCTGCTCAAAAGGATTGGGCCGAAGCCCACTGTGTGTGCCCTCTATTAAAGGCACACACAAACCCTCAAAGCACAAGTTTCCAAAGAAGAAGCTGTTTGTTATGGAGAGAGCCAGGTTCAATGGCATCCTGATTTTTGCTCAAATACTATGGGCCTATACTTGGGCAGAAATATCATTTGATATATCAATAATCATTACACACGTGGAGCACCTCATAGATTCAATACCTGCATCAACTTCCGTACAGAGGTTGTATCAAACCCTGCAAGAATGAGCAAATAATTAACAGAGAAAATATTGAAAATCAAAATGTGGTAGGATGCTTTACCTTGACAAATGAGGTTGTCAGAGAGGCATCCACTTAAAACAGATGAAGGAATTGCAACCAACCAGGGAACTACATTGAAGACCCAACCCTGGAGAAAAATCATGTTCAAACTTGAACTAAACACAACAATATAAAAACTAGGAATCTGGGGATTGTTTATGACGTGTGACAGGTATTCCCTCTATAATCTTCGTAAAATTCAAGATCCAACAAATATGCCTTCAGTGTGTCATTACCTTAGCATCTGGGAAAGTGTCTTTAAAATAGGTCGGCAGCCAGGACGAGAGGGTGAAGAAGGTGCTTGATGAGCAAAGATGCGTAAGAATTACAGCACTGTGGGGCAAATAAAGAAAAATTATCCATTATTGCAGTTTAAAAATTAAGTAAGATGTGGATACCGTATATGCAAAGTCATCTTACAAGACTGCTGGTTGTTTGAAGAGCCGCACCCAGTGTCTTTTGGTCAGTTTGGATTGTGTCCCGCTGTTTCCCAAAGACTCAAGCGTTATGATGGGACCTGAATAGACAAAAAACATTAAGCTATTTAACCACCAGTGGAAAATACCAGTGCATATTACACAATAAGAGGAGAACATAAAGTTGATTTTATTGTTTTGTATTAACACCTGACAGATAATAATGTGTAGAGATAAATTATTTCTATTAGGTTAGTTTTGTTTCCAAACAATGAAACATTAAGGGTAAAACATTTTCACTGTTATCGTCCAAACTCATGTCTCCGACTTTCCTAACGCATTTCTAACATCCTAATTTTTCCCAAGGATAAGTTTCCTAGCGCAGTTCACAACTTTCAGGGAGAAAATGTAAAGTTAACGACTAGCTAACTCCCTCACAACCCCCCCCCCCCCACAAATAATTATCTTTCACGAATGCCAGTTTTCACAAGATACAAAAAACAAACTTCATTCCATTTTTAGATAAGCAATTGGCTGTAGGGCCTTTAGGTATTGCACATTGTTGTTTCTATCATGCAGCTCTAGTTAGTAACCTAGTAGGTAACATTGATATGGGAAAAAATGTGATGATTCATTGTTAACAAAAAAATCCTTGCTTGCCTTCTCCTTTGAGTAGATACTTCCACATGCAGTAGGCCCAGAGCACGGAAAGCAGCCCAGACACATAAAACACACTCTCCCAGCCATAGAGATCCAACATGAAGGAACCAACTCCTCCAATTACCAGCGTGCTGCAGAAATGTCACTTCAAATTGTATATCAAAACATTATTTGATAATAGAATAATCTATAACAGAAAATATGTTTTGACTCACCCCAGGTAGGAGCCACCTCCGACGGTACTCATAAGGAAACCTCGTTCACTTTCCACCACCTTTTGGGAACACAGACTGGCCAATGATGGGTAGTGCACTCCTAAAACAAAATCAGAACATCCATTACTAATTATATATTTTTTTTAGGCTAAGCTCAGCATTTCAGAGACCAGGTATGTTGAAAATATGACACTAAAGGACAACCTGTTGGTGGATATTTTAAGTAGAACAAAAGATAGATAGGAAAGCTATAAAGGCACCATCATTTTTGTATGCATGTATGTATGAATGAATGAATGCTACTACTACTACTATTATTTAATGCAATGTGCTATTACAAAACAAGTTTACGTTAGTTACAGTATGTAGCAATAAAACAACACCTGACATCTCACCTTGCAACAGTCCCATCAGGAATCGTGCGAGAGTCATTGAGACAATTGGCTGTGAGCAGAAGTGGGCTAGGACCGGAGTAAAAGCAGTCATAGATCCCCAGGCTGCAGCTGCCAACAACAAGACCTTCTCACCTCCAACGCTGTTGACACAAATGATCTCACAACAATGTTCTCACAACAATACACATGATATTTAATTAAATAAATATCTGTATTAATATTATACAAATGATGCATGAATGATAAGCATCGATGATAAATAATTATTTGGTTTCATTCATTGTTAAAAAATATATATAACAATTACAACAAAGATTAAAAATCCTTTCCTTCCCCACTTCATACCTGATCTACACATACAAACAACCACAAGCACAGACAAACAGCACGTGTATTTACTTAGGTGAGTGTGTTTACTTAAAGCCAAGAGAGTGCATTTACGTTAGGCAACATGGACTTTAGTGTTGACAATGTGATACATTGTGTGAGTTTTATTTTTATTTTTTTGAGAGAGAGAATTGAGGAACTGTAGCCTTCAAAACCTAGCACTTACCGGTCACTGACATAGCCCCCAAATATCTGGGTGAAGCAGTATCCCCAGAAGAAGCTGCCCAGAACCATGCCAGACTCCTTGTGGCTCCAGTGGAACTGCTCTGCCATGCTCACAGCACAGATGGGCATGGTCATTCTGGCGCAGTACAGCAGGCATGTCCCGAGGAACAACACCACTGTCCATAACCTTGCCTTTGGCCTGCAAAAAGGACAGAATCGCATAGTCACATAAACAAAGTCACAGTTAAGGCAAAATAAGAAGATCATTATTTTGGTGAGGTTCCAGTTAACTGTTTCCATCCCACACGTTTGGCTTGATTTAAAGGTTACTTCTACCTGATATTGCAAGATATGACCAGTCCATTGCCGTCGTTCCAAATGCTTCTTCTAGACACAAGTTTTGTTTTACTTAACCATCTTTCCAAGGGATTCCAAATGCAGTCCAAAACTTAATTACACTGTGGTCAATTCATCATGAAGCGATGAATTCAGTGATTTAAGTATTAATGTAGGAATGGTTTAAAAATACATCAATATATAAACTCAAAATAGCAACCCAACGGTGTTAAGAGTTCTTCTCAGTATACCAAAATGTTTTACAATCCAGGATGAAATGTGCATTTCTTACCTTGACCAGTACGTGCTCTGCTCAGCCCATTTCTTGTGAGACACCGCAGGGGCTCCACCGTTCTTGCAGGACTGATGAGTTTCCTTGTGACAAACCAAATCTGGATCATAGTGTTTGCCATATTTTTGAATTACTGCCATTCAACGCAGGGTTATGGCAGCCTCCTTTCTGCGGCAATTTCGTATTTTACGCACGCCCGGGCTAAAAAGTTCAAATTTCTCCAGTCCGCTTTACATAATAGGCCCTATCCACACAAAAAAGCGACCAAAGTTTTGAGGTAAAAAGGGGTCTTTGTACAAATGGAAAGAGCCGGAATGGTCACGGAACGGGCTACAAGAGACTGTCTGTTTTTCCTGATACAGAGGAGGAGTAATCCACGTGTCAGTTTCTTTACAGCCAGCCTCCTCCAGCCAAGCAATACTTTTACCGAACGGCAGGGTATTCTTCAGGAAGTAGCGGTGTTATGGCGCTTCAATTTAAACCCCATGTCTAATCGTTTTGTTACTTTCAGCCAGTATGACTAATCGTGACAGTGCATGTTGTGCAGTAGACGATGTCTTGTTCAAAGAGGCCGTTGTCACCACCACGCTGGCTCTCTGGATCTGTCCGGCGGATGGAGTCTGTATGGGCGTATGGCGACCCCTGCCGAGGAAGTTGCGCTCCTTTGCGGTCTGCCACTTTGACCGTTTTGTCTGATTGTGGTACTTGCGCTACTTCGGGGAGTACTCTCGTATTCTGTACTTTATTCGTTTCAATTAGAGATAATTTCAGTTGCTTCAGTAGTGCATTTATTTATCCTTTAGACATAAGTTAGCCTTGATCTTGGCTTACTGGTACTTGGAAGGTCATACATTGTATGAGCTGGTACATGAAAGATATTGTCACACCACTTATCTTGGCTTTGTTATAATTACACTTTAATTGCAAACTTACTGATACACAAGCAAAACACACTGAACCATGTCTCAAAAGTGCAGCTTAGTTAAATTGTCTTTATATACACGTTTCTGTTCACATCATTAATCTGAGAAAGAGTTTGGTTGCATTTATGCTTGTGGCCAAAGGTTTTGAAAATCCCTGCATCATTCCACCGAATACGTTTAAATTTGCATTAATCTTTAAAAATCACTGTCTGTGTACAATGAAAACAATGTTACAGCAGAGTATCGAAGACGGAGCATTTGCTGTTATGTGTATGTTAAAAAAAGAAATCTATGGGGTAGTTCTAAGTACCATTTACTACCAGCCCTTTCTCTCTCTGAAGTAGTCACAGTCACAATCTGACAGCCTAATTTAGGCTTCATTCATACTTTCTTCTTCCAACTTTCTCTGCCAATTGACAGAAAAATAGTGTAACAAACTAATAAAGAGAAATACAAAAACAACAAAAAATCATTGCAAAAATGTAATAAAACAAAATTTAAAAATAGGGACTTGCATCACTTTTTTATCTAAATTCAAACAGCTTAAGTTATTAAAGTATCAAAAAGCAACCCTTCCAAAATAAAAGGTTGTTTTAAATGAGTTTTAAGTTTGTTGGCATATAAATAGAAAAAAAAATGTCCATTTTAATTCTGCTGTTCAGTGAAGTTGCGGCTCCTTATTTTTGGTCTTCGATGGTGCCTTTGCTGAGGTCTGTCATTTTGGGATACTTCACTTTCTTCTGGTCAAGCTCATTTTGAGCCCACAGCAGAAGCTTGAGGAGCTTGGCTAGCTTGGGTGTGGATTCTCTGTTTTCATAATCTAACACGGATTGATTTACTTCACTCCACACCTAAAAAAACAAAAACAAAAGTGGGACAAATATACTTAAAATAAGCACATAAAACAGAAATTATATAACCCAATTGACACAAATCTTTCTTATTTTTATATTTTTTTTAAATCAGAAAAGAAATATATTTGTTATTGTAAATACAAAATAAAAAAATGTAAGCGTGGTCTACTAAATATCTAAAAAATATGACCTTTTGTCTCTGCATCATGTTGAGCAAATCTCCAAATGGAGAGTCCTCTGGGTTGTCAAACGCCAGTAGAGCAAGTGTCCTTTCCATCTCGGTCAGGCATTCTCGGCTCTCTTCACCTTGCTCTGCTAACTGGGCCTGAGCAAACTCAAGGGCTGCTTCAGTCTCTCGTAGCCTAATGAGCTCAATGAGATGTTGTTGCTGCAGAAAACAAAGCAAAAAGCAAGGAAAGTTTTGCAAAATATCAACATGTATCACACAAAATATCTAATTTCCCCATCATCAGAAATATTGCCATTTACCTGTAGATGGAAGTAGAGGTAACGATTAGTGTCCAGAAGTTCTGGGTGCAAACTATTGATAAGAGCAATGGCATCCTGGATCTGCCCTTTCAAGATCATCTCCCTGATCTTAATCCGTTCATCAAGAGAGTCCAAATCAACACTAGGCTCAATTCCAGACTCCATTCGAAACTTCTCTGCAGCTTCTTTAAAGCCCTCTGTAAAAGAAAAAAACAAACAAATACAAATGAATGATTTTCAGAAAAATACAGTGAAAACATTATTAAATAGTGTTAGCAAAGCAAAAGCTAGCACCCACCGGTCACTAAATAATTCATGATGAGCCTATTCATATCCGCTCTTTGAATGTGGACATTGTTGATCTTATCCATCCATTCCTCTCTAGTTATGTCCTCTGGTTTCTCAGCATAACTCATTATCCTGCAAGAAAGACAAACAGTTCCCTTTAAAGAAATGACACGTTTTTTCTTAAAGAATAGATACACGTTTCTATTCTATTTTCTACTTTGGGCACGTACTCCTTGGTATGGTACACTTTTATGTCTATGCGTACCTGAATGTCAAGGCCTAAAAACTACACACTCGTTTACATTAATACAAATCAACTATCATTTACATTGCTTACAGCGCTGGTCTTTGCTGTCCTATGGGCCTTATTAAAGGTGTCGAAAAAAGTACGCACACGCATATATGTTGAAGTCAATAATATTACCGTCCAATTGTTTTGCTACTTCAGCAGCAGCTAGGCTAGCGGAAAAGCTTCTTCGTTAACTTCCGGTATTTCTTTCTTTCGTCAAACTGCATCAAACGCAGTGCTACAGCGCCACCTATACATACAAAAGCTGGTGGTCCCTTTGAGGGTCATACAACAATGCGTCATCAAATTGTGTCTGACTTTTACCGTAAATTCAGTTTCTCGCAGGGCTGTAAAGTTGCCTTGTTGTTATTTTCAGCAAATCAGAAAAATAAATTAATACAATTAATTCTTTCATCCCTTGGAGACCTGCCTTCTCCTGTTTTGTGTTGCCATGGAAACAGTTCATACCTTTCCTCTCGTTGCCCGTCCAAGTGAGACGTCAAGCGTCTTTTTGTAGTTTGACTAATTAAGCTTAAGATTATTATTATTATTTTTTTAAACAACCACCACAACAACTGATGCAGGTTTCTTCTATAGGAACAAGCGGGTAAAATCGTTTAAATGTCTTTGAATTGGCTTATACAGTAACGTTAAATAACTAACCCTTTGTTTATGTCAGTGCTTTGTTGCCAAATGGCTACCTCCAGAACTTTCAAAAGCAAAGAAGAGGATAGTTTGCCAAAGTTTCCTGTCCTGCCACCGATCGACACGAAGCAGGTCGAAGCTGTCAAAGAGACATGCATGTTGATTAACCAAAAACTTCTGAAGCGCCGAAAAACAAAAAGGCAAAATGACCAGCAGCGTTTGCTCTTGTAAGTGAAATTTCAAACACAATTGCAAATAAGAAACTTTAATCAACAAATGTGTCCAATTATTGGTTTCAGGGTGTCCAGAGCAATGGATGGCAGCAAACAGAGCCTGGAAAGAAAACCAGAGAGCTCATTACCAGAGCCACAGTTACCACCATCAGTGAGAAACAAACTTACATGCAATATTTAAGATTTGAAGCCTCCTTCTAACACAAACGTTCTACATTCTTCACAGATGATCAGCGAAAAGCAGAAGGAACGGGTTAGTTTACCAGTTTGTCATGTTTTGTAGACTTACTATTCATATTCTAATTTAATATTGTGCATTTTTTCAGATGAACTATGTGTTCTCAAAGAAACGTGTGGAAAGTGGCCCATTTGCTCCAATACAACAAAAGTGGCTGGACTCCATCACTGCCCGGCTGACGCCTAAACTTAAAAACACTCCAAGAACACAAGCACTGTTACAGGAGCTCTGCACTGAAGTGAGTGAGGACTTCCGTAATGCCATTGTCAATCACACAGGTATTGTATCATTTTCTTGCTGTCTTTTAGGTATAGTGCTCTGAAAATAATTAAATGTACTTTGTTAATTCATCAGTGGCCTCAGTTTTAATAGAACCACATAAACAGAGACATGAGAAACATGCAGTTACACCACCTCAGTGAGTATGTCATACTACAAAAAGTTCACACAACATTCTAAATATTGTATCTTGTGTTATAGAATTCTTGATTTCTCACAACCATGGCACAAACATTTTGTCAAAAGCCACAAGAAGATTAAATCCAATCTACACATTCTTCATCCAGTAATGCAGATAATACTGGACATCGGTTATACCACATTCTCTCCTATTGTCTTGGTTGAACTTTCAGAATACAGGTAATAATTTAACTCAACAGTCCCACCCACTTCCCATTTATTTTATCTATCTACGTTCAAAAATGTAAAATATTAAAAGTTTAAAAGCACGATGATGGGGCTTAACTACTGACCATGAGGTGGACATTTAAATAAAATATTTGTATATACTTTTTTATATACTTTTCTATAAAAAATATGTTTTTATTAAAAAACTTAATACAATTAAAATTAACTTTTTGCTTTACAGTTTTAGATAAATCTTCATGAATTACCACATAGCTCATTGGCTGCTATCATTCTTCGAAACTATTTTTCCCGAAAAGTCAATAGATAAAATTGATGGGATTTTTACTTCCGGCACCCACCAAGTGGGTGGGACTGTTGAACTTATGGCATATGTTGCTTCAGAGCTTTAGGGCCCATCGACTGCAAAAGTTTGCACAATAAAATGGCAGTAGAGTGCAAGAGAACAGAAGATCGAATAATGAACACCTGGTTTCCAAAAATTATCCATCTGTTAACCACAAAAGAGAGAGTGAAGAGCATTAAAGAAGAGAAAGTGCACTCTTTCTACAACTGCGCATCCACTCTTATGTCCAATCAGGTAACATTATTGTTTACCTCAAAATTCATGACATATTTCATGTATTTAATGCCTGTATATTAAATACAATACTTTGCAGCTAAAATCCCTGCTTCATACAAGTGTGGAGCAGTATGTCAGTGTCTTTGATCCATATGATCACCATAGATTGCCTTTGTTCCGAATGTCTCTGACATTTGATGATGAAAAAATGGAGATCTACCCAACTGTACAAGATCTAGGAGGAGCCATTTTTGGTATTCTCAATTCAATAACAAAGACACTACAGGTATGTGCACTTCAAATTGTTATGCTTTTTAATAGACACATGTGACACATTTTGACACAGAGCTGCTTTTTTTCTACAGAATGTACAGACAGTTCAGTCATGGTTAACACAGTCCATACCGTCATTTGTGGATGCAAAACTGGCTGATCATATTTTGACAAGTGCCAATGCCATATTGAAGACAGCTGTAGACAAACATTTAGACGATCCATACAAACATTTCCAGAGTTATGGTAATATACGTATAGTACAAATTGTACTTACACTTACTTTATACAAGACTACTGATGTATATTTCTGTTTACATCTTTAGTCAAGAAGTATGCATGGCTTGTCAATGGGACGGCACAAAGTCAGGTGCATATGTTTATGGAGAAAGAGCACTCTTTTAAAGAATATACACAGGTAATGAAAAAACAACATGAAAACTTTAGAACTTTTTTTTATTTGACCAACCTGTTATTTTTAAGAAAGTGGAGGAGTTCCGCCGTTTGTCCAAAGAGATTATCGACCTTCCAGCCAAAGCTCACTTCACAATGGTCCATCTGGACTGTGAGGAGCTAAAGCAAGGGCTGGCCAACAAAGCTACACACTTTGCTGAAGTGCTCATGAAGAAACTAGTTAACAATCACCGGGAGCTTAATCTGCAGTAAGTTATTTGTTGAGCAGAATAAAACTGCACACACTTTGCATAATGTACAGAATTACAGGTGTATAATTTGCATAACAATTTTTTCACTCTTTGTTTGAAGGATTTGTTCTGAATTTGAAACAATCACAAAGAATGCCCAGAAAGTACCAGAGAACACAGAACAAATGACTCAATTGATTGAATACATTAACTTCACCAAAACAACAGGACTCTTACAACTTAAAAAGAAAATATCTGTGAGTAAATTACCGCCGCAACTAATGGTGAGGATTTATGCAGTTTGATAGTCTAATGCATATTATGTCATTGTTGTGCTACAAAAGGAGTCTATGAATCAGCTACTGTATCTTCTTGATGTCCACAAATTTGAGCCAGATGATCTCAAACTTCATACAAACGTCTTTCTCTGGCCAAAAAATATCATGCAGGCGTTCGAACTCAATGACGAGGTAGAGCTCGTCTCTCACCATATATTATTAAACAATTATTTCTTACTTTAATTTAAACATCACGTTTTTCAGGTGATAGACAAAGCAAAGCAAAAAGGAGAACATGTGCTGATAACTAGAAGAGAAAAACTAATGGTTGAGTTGGCAAAGTTGTCCCACAGAATCTTGGATTTCCCAGAATGTTCAGAGCAGGATTTGATCCCACAGGTAAACGAATACAGTAATTAGTCACAATAGTTATATTTTTGACTTTTACAATTGTTTTTTTGCAGTATGTGTCAGATATCAGGACTGTTCAGAAATTGATTCGGGAGGCTGAGGAAACAATAGAATTCATTAATAAAGAGGAAACACTTTACAAAATGGACCAAACCAGTTACACAGAAGTCGCTGTTATGAAAGAGAGTATTGAACCTTTCCAGAAAGTGTTTGGTATTGTGCTGAAGTGGCAGCGCACAGAAAAAAAGTAAAAAATTTTTTTTTTATGTTTTACTTTAGTTAGTTGTAATAACAATATTACATTCATAAATATCTTTGTTTAGATGGATGGACGGATCTTTTCAGAGCCTTAATGGAGAAAGCATGGAGGTGGAAATTGATGAATTCTTCAGGGAAGTCTTCAAAATGGTTAAGTTTTTCCAGCAGAGACAGAGTAAAGAGATGGAGAAGAAACCAAAACGAAAACCTGGTGAGGAGGAGTCAGGCAAACACGAGAGCCCCACTGTTACTCTGTGCAGCACCGTATTGCGGGAGATCAAAGAATTTAAGGTTGTAGAAATCATACTTATGTAACATTGCTTATGCTAGATGGCTCTACTAATTAAACAACTTCCATTATAGGAGAATGTTCCTCTTGTGTCCATTCTGTGCAAACCAGGCATAAGACAACGCCACTGGGACCAAATGTCAAAAATAGTGGGATATGATCTCACTCCCGACTCCGGTACTACACTACGTAAAATCCTGAAACAAAACTTGGCTCCCTACATTGAGAATTTTGAGTCTGTTAGTGCTGCAGCCAGTAAAGTAAGTAAAATGTGGTTACATTATGAAGTGTATTTTTGTTTAATATCTGGCCAATTTCCCTCATCTCTGCAGGAGTTTTCGCTTGAGAAAGCCATGCGGACCATGGTGACTATATGGGATGGTGTTGCTTTCAACCATCAGCCTTACAGAGAGACTGGTGTATCTATTTTAACATCTCTGGATGAGATTCAAACCATGCTGGATGATCAAATTATTAAAACACAGACAATGAGAGGCTCACCGTTTATTAAACCATTTGAACATGAAATCAAGGCAAGTTACACTATTGCAAAAAAATATATACAGTACATAAAAAAAGTCAGCTTTTAATGTTTAATTCCTTGCTATGTTTTTATAGAGTTGGGAACAGCGTCTGCTTCGTATCCAGGAAACCATTGATGAGTGGCTAAAAATGCAAGCCCAGTGGCTTTACCTGGAACCTATTTTCTCGTCAAAGGACATCATGCAGCAGATCCCTGAGGAGGGACGGCTTTTCCAGACTGTTGACAAAACCTGGAGGGAGGTCATGAGACACTGTGTCAAGGACCCTAAGGTATTTATTATTTATCTGTGGTTAAAATAAGGAGTTACAAATTACAAAAACATTAGCCCTTAGCAAATATATGATTTACTGCTTGCCTATAGATACTACCAGCAACCTCACTGCCTGGTTTACTTGAGAAACTACAGGAATCCAATACCCTGATAGACACGATTATGAAAGGACTAAACGCATATCTTGAGAAGAAACGACTTTTCTTTCCCAGGTAAGCTGAATTAACTTTGTGGTTCTAAACTGAGACATTTACATAATACCAATAATTTCAGGTTCTTTTTCTTGTCAAATGATGAAATGCTGGAGATTTTATCAGAGACTAAGGACCCACTAAGAGTACAGCCTCATCTCAAAAAGTGCTTTGAGGGTATCTCTAAACTGGACTTCTTACCAAATATGGATATTCAGGTAAGTGTTATATGTTTTTTAATTAATATTGAATATCCAACATGATTATTCTTCAAATTTAGGCCATGTATAGTGGTGAAGGGGAACGTGTTGCCCTCGTCCAGAATATTTCCACATCTGAGGCAAAAGGAGCTGTGGAGAAGTGGCTGGTGCAGGTGGAGGACGTGATGCTGCGCAGCGTCAGGGATGTCATTTCACGTTCAAGAGAAGTTAGTTAATTCATTTACAATATTACCATCTTGCCTATTCCCCATCTCATCTACCTGTATATGTGATTAGGCTTATGCTGGGACCAAACGTTGCCAGTGGGTGAGGGAGTGGCCAGGACAGGTTGTACTTTGTACTTCACAAATCTTTTGGACATTGGAAGTCCATGAAGCTATCAGAACAGGGGTGAGTCAAATGACGCTACTCAATAGATACAATAAATAGTAGTGAAGACATTTTAACTCAGCGTTTTGTTGTGTAGAATTTGAAAAAATACTATGAGCAGCTCCAATGTCAAGTCAATGAGATTGTGCAGCTTGTAAGAGGAAAGTTGCCCAAGCAAACGAGAACCACTCTAGGGGCACTGGTCACAATAGATGTACATGCCAGGGATGTAATCATGGAGCTACTCGAGAAAGGTATACTACGGTACACTTTTGTTTCACTTTCTATGGAGCTCAACAATGCTGCCCATTAGAGGGATCCGGAAGTATGATAGAGGCTAACCAGATATGTGCAAAAAACGTTTAAATTATCTGACTTAGCTGAAAACTTACTAACCAAAAACTTCTAAAAGCATTTTGCCATATTTTAAAGCTAGGTATTTTAATCGTTATCGTTAAAGCCCTACCACATACAGTAGCTGGTTCGCCTCCCTTGTGCCATTAAACTCTTACAATATATTTTGCTGAAAATTCCAATGGCAAACAGGAAATGGAAAATGTTACTTCTGGAACCCTCAGATGGGAAGGACTGTTAAATTCTACAGGATTTTGCTCAAAACTGATTTTTAAATACCATGTCAACTGCCCACAGGTGTCTCAAAAGAAACAGACTTCCAGTGGCTTGCCCAGCTCCGTTACTATTGGACCAATGACAACGTCCGTGTTAGAATCATCAATTGTGATGTAAAGTATGCCTATGAGTATCTTGGCAACTCCCCACGTTTGGTCATCACTCCACTGACAGACAGATGCTATAGAACTTTGGTAAATGAAACAAAAATGTGCACACAAAAAAACAAGAAACCTAATCTATCTTGTTAAATTATTTTGATTTTAGATTGGGGCTTTCTATCTACACCTGGGCGGTGCTCCTGAGGGCCCAGCAGGAACAGGGAAAACTGAAACCACCAAGGATTTGGCCAAAGCACTTGCTGTTCAGTGTGTGGTCTTCAACTGTTCAGATGGATTGGATTATCTTGCAATGGGCAAGGTAAGACTGAGCTCGCATCTCGTTAAACTCTGCGTTTGTAGATCTTACACTGACATTTAGCCGTTGTACAGTTTTTCAAAGGTCTAGCGTCATCAGGCGCATGGGCATGTTTTGATGAGTTCAATAGAATCGAGCTGGAGGTGCTGTCTGTCGTGGCTCAGCAAGTGCTCTGTATTCAAAGAGCCATTGAGGAGAAGATGGAGTATTTTGACTTTGAAGGAACAACGCTCAAACTCAACCCTAACTGCTTCGTGTCCATCACTATGAATCCAGGGTATGCTGGACGCTCTGAACTACCAGATAACCTTAAGGTGAACAAAACACATGTTTGCCAGTTTTGTGTATTTATCATGACATCAAACATTTTCTTGTTCATTTTCCTAGGTGTTATTCCGAACTGTTGCCATGATGGTCCCAAACTATGCTTTGATTGCTGAGATCTCATTGTATTCTTACGGCTTTCTCAATGCCAAACCACTCTCAGTAAAGATAGTGATGACCTATAGGCTTTGCTCAGAACAGCTCTCCTCTCAGTTCCACTATGACTACGGAATGAGGGCTGTGAAGGCTGTACTTGTGGCAGCTGGAAATCTTAAATTAAAATATCCAGATGAGAACGAGGATATATTGGTATGAAGTCAATTTTTTTTATTAACAATGCATGCTTTAGGACATTTTGTAATGGCTTTATGAGTTCCTGTAGCTTCTGAGGTCCATAAAGGATGTTAATGAGCCTAAGTTTCTGTCCCACGATATTCCATTGTTCAATGGAATTACCAGTGACTTGTTTCCTGGCATCTCTCTTCCCGAAGCTGACTATAAGGTATTCGTCTGGTTTAATGTATAATTTTTCTTATTAGTAGTTTAAAATTATTAACCTTTTTAATCCTCTTTGTAGTTGTTTTATGAAGCTGCTGAAGAGTGCTGCAAAATCCACAACGTCCAACCCACACAAGTATTTTTAGAGAAGATGATACAGACGTATGAGATGATGATTGTAAGACATGGGTATGTGCTTTAATCTCTGCTTGTTAACAACCTCCTATACATCAAAACTATTAATGCTGACATTATTTTATTTATTTACAATGTATTTTTCTGCAAGTTTCATGTTGGTAGGAGAGTCGTTTGCGGGAAAGACCAAAGTCCTGCATGTTCTGGCAGACACGTTGACTCTCTTAAATGAACAGGGTCATGGAGAGGAGAAGGTCATATACAGGACACTTAACCCTAAGTCCATCACAATGGGGCAGCTCTTTGGCCAATTTGATTTGGTTTCTCATGAGGTATATGAGTGGCAATTACTACTACATACTGTGAAATGTCCGTTATCCGTTCAACAATTTATTTCTCTTTGGGACAGTGGACAGATGGCATTGTGGCTAACACTTTTAGAGAATTTGCATCTTCCGAAACACCAGATCGTAAATGGGTGGTGTTTGATGGGCCCATAGACACACTGTGGATTGAGAGCATGAACACAGTACTTGATGATAACAAGAAGGTAAGAAAAAATATCTGCAATGTTTGCTCAAGATGTATGATTTCATTTTTTTTTCTCTGACAGTTGTGCTTGATGAGCGGTGAGATTATTCAGATGTCTAATCAGATGAGTCTACTCTTCGAAGCAATGGATCTTTCACAAGCATCTGTAAGTTACCAGACATACCTGTACTACCTTTTCTTTCAAATCTTAAAGCACACATGTTTTATTTACATCGTTGTACTGCAGCCTGCCACTGTCAGCCGATGTGGTATGATCTACATGGAGCCATCTCAGTTAGGTTGGGAGCCTTTAGTGCTTTCCTGGACCAACACTCTCCCAGAGGATTTACAAAGTCCAGGAAGCCGGGCCCTTCTCTTGGAACTATTCCACTGGCTTTTACCCCCAGCCCTGAGAATGTTGCGAAAATACTGCAAGGTAGTCTAAGACTCCCGTAAAAATGTACATTAAATGTGAACGTATAATATTTGAAACGCTCAATAATGTAGACTACTTTTTTACAGGAAGTTGTCCCCACTAGTAACAGTAACACTGTTGTGTCATTGTGTCGGCTGTTTGAGATGCAGCTCTCTGAACCAGTGAAAACAAACCCTGGGGATAAAATCCTTAATGTGTGGATTATGGTAAAAATGAGAGAACTTATTTTCTTCATTATCAGCTTATTGTTTCATTCTGTTTTCTTCAATTATTTCCTAGGCTGCCTTTGCGTTTTCCCTGGTGTGGTCAGTAGGGGGCAGTTGTGATGCACAGAGCAGAGAGAAATTCAGTGAGTTCCTCAAAGCCACTTTATCTGGGAAGACCGAAAAAGATCCATTGCCCAAGACAATAGCAAAATGGGAATGTCCACTTGATGACAAAGGCCTAGCTTACGACTACTATTATGAGGTACTATTATGTTTGTACCTAATTACCTCATAAATTGTTCTAAATGATGTTAAGCTTTTGCACAGTTTAAAGGTAAAGGTCGTTGGGTTCACTGGAATGAAGGTATTAAGAATGTCAACTTAGGAGGAAAAAATACCAAAGTGCAAGAGATAATTGTTCCTACAATAGACACTGTCCGGTACACGTACCTCATGGATCTATGCTTAACATATGGAGTGTAAGTATTTTTATCAGTCACATTGATGATGTACAGTGTTATATGTATGTGCCGGTGATGTACATGGTGCTGTGTTTATTTTCTATCCAGTCCTAGTTTGTTTGTTGGCCCTACTGGCACAGGGAAGTCAGTGTATATCAAGGACAAGCTAATGAACAATTTGGACAAAGATCTCTATCTACCCTTTTTCATCAACTTTTCAGCTCGTACAAGTGCCAATCAAACACAAGTAAGTATCTAGCAGTTTAGGACATTGTTTTGTATTTCGTCCTCACATCTCTGTTCTCAATCCACATGCTTGTATGCAATTTCTTATCCAATCCCTGTGTCTACTGTTTTGTCTAGAACATCATCATGTCCAGATTAGACAAAAGAAGAAAGGGGGTCTTCGGGCCCCCTATGGGCAAGAAGTGCATAATATTTGTGGATGATGTAAACATGCCAGCTCTGGAGCAGTTCGGAGCACAGCCACCAGTGGAGCTCCTTAGGCAATTCATAGACCATGGAAACTGGTACTACTTTGGTAAATAGATATTAAAAGTGAGCTATATTTATATTTATATTTTTTATGTTGCAGGTATGAGCTCAAGGACACATCCAGGATCTCTCTGGTAGACATCCAGCTTATCTCTTCAATGGGTCCCCCTGGTGGAGGAAGAAATGCTGTTACGTCTCGTTTCTTGAGACACTTCAACATCTGTAGTATTAATGCCTTCAGTGATGACACAATGGTTCGCATATTCTCCAACATTGTGTCCTTTTATCTCAAAAATAACGAGTTTCCACCTGAGTATTTCACTATTGGCAACCAAATTGTGACAGCCACCATGGACGTAAGTTCTGTAAACACAGGCCACTATTGCTTCATACTTGGGCTTAATTATGTGTTTGCCGCTCCAAAGGTGTACAAGAAAGCAATGGAGAACCTACTTCCAACTCCAGCTAAGTCACACTACACCTTTAACCTCCGTGACTTCTCCAGAGTGATCCAGGGCTGTCTGCTGCTGAAGAAAGCGTCGCTTGAAAGCAAACAAACTATGATCCGCCTGTTTGTTCACGAGGTGTTCAGGGTCTACTACGACCGCTTGGTGGATGACACTGACCGCGCCTGGCTCTATCGATTAATGAGCAACATTCTCCGGGACAATTTCAAAGAGTCTTTTGATCTAGTGTTTGAACATCTAAAAACAGGCAATCAGGTGAGTAAAAAAATCTACAGAAAAAACACCTGTAGATTCTCAAAAGATCAGAAAGGTCAAAGTCATGTGATTTTAGCTCCTGGAAGAGGACATGCGTAATCTTTTATTCGGTGACTACATGAATCCTGACCTGGAAAATGATGACCGGCTGTATGCGGAAGTGCCTTCAGTTAAAAGTTTTGCTGAGGTCGTGGAGTCCTGTTTGGTAGAATACAACCAGATGAACAAGAGCCGCATGGACCTTGTTATATTCCGGTAATCTATTTCACTTTACGAAAACAGTATTGTACAAGTCAGTGTTTAAAAGAACCTGTATCAAAACTAAAAGGCTAAATATGTTCCGTTGAATAAATTGTCCTTTTCATACAGTTACGTTTTAGAGCACCTGTCCCGCATTTGTCGTGTGTTGAAGCAGCCAGGAGGTAATGCTCTGCTGGTTGGATTAGGAGGCAGTGGTCGCCAGTCCATAACCCGCTTAGCCTCTTTCATGTCCCACATGACCATGTTTCAGCCTGAAATCTCAAAAAGCTATGGCATAACTGAGTGGAGAGATGATCTAAAGGTAACAATCTTACAACATTTCTTTACTCGTGTTTATTGATGACCTTTCAGAGACAAATTGTGTTTGTTGCAGATGCTGATGAAAAATGCTGGAGTGAAAGGTCAAAAGACTGTGTTCCTCCTCACAGATACTCAGATCAAAGATGAAGCGTTTCTCGAAGATGTGGACAGTGTTTTGAACACGGGAGAGGTTCCTAATCTGTTTGCTGTAGATGAAAAGCAAGAGATCATGGAGGTGCTAGTAAAACTAACTTGCTGACATTTTTAAGATAGATCTGATTTGACACAGTTAATTTTATCTTTTTGTTTCTTAGGCCATACGTCCTATTGCTCAGGCTGGCGATAAGAATGTGGAGCTGAGTCCTTTGACACTGTTTGCGTTTTTCATCGCACGCTGCAGAGAAAACCTGCACATTGTTGCGGCCTTTAGCCCAATAGGCAATGCCTTTCGGAACAGACTTCGTCAGTTTCCATCTCTCATTAATTGCTGCACTATT
Source organism: Proterorhinus semilunaris (assembly GCA_021464625.1). Classification (NCBI taxonomy): domain Eukaryota; kingdom Metazoa; phylum Chordata; class Actinopteri; order Gobiiformes; family Gobiidae; genus Proterorhinus; species Proterorhinus semilunaris. The sequence goes on from CM038347.1 coordinate 21,516,464, forward strand.
GATTGGTTCCAGGTAAATCAATTTAATCTAAAATATTGTATTCTTAGAATTATTATCCCTTGATAGCTGTATTTGCATATTATAAAATTAGGGCCGGGACTTTTTTCGATTAATTGCGATTAATTAATTACATGAGGTTTAGTGCGATTAAAAATATTAATCGAAATTAATCACACTTTGCTTTCCACACTTCAGTTTCCTCTTTTCCTGCAGTCGCACAATTAATGGCGATATTGCACTGGTCTGTTGGACTTGGTTGAACAAAAATAAACAATCTTTTGTTGCTTAAGCTCATGTATTCAGTCATTATTCAATGGTAAACTAAAAATCCTTATGAAAAAACTTACTTCTCACTGTTCTCAGGTCAAATATTTATATGCGATTAATTTCGATTAATTAATTACAAAGCCTCTAATTAATTAGATTAATTTTTTTAATCGAGTCCCGGCCCTATATAAAATACATATCATGATGGAAATGTATTCATCATGAAGCTAAATATAAACGTTATTGTTCTGTACCTTGTATATCAGCCTTGGCCAGAAGAGGCTCTTGAGAGAGTAGCCATCTCATTTTTAAAGAAACTAGAAATGACTGAAACAGAGCGACAGGATGTTATACCAATATGTAAAACTTTCCACACTTCAGTTAAACGGCTCTCAGACAGGTACAATATGACTGAGTATTTCATTATTATTATCAATCAATATTTAATCTTCTCATTAAATAAATTGTTTCAGATTTCTATTAGAACTTGGCCGCTTTAATTATGTGACACCTACTTCCTATCTGGAGCTGATGGCAGCTTTTCGGCTGCTCCTCACTGAAAAAAGAGACATTGTTATGAAAGCAAAGCAACGTTATACTAATGGTTTGGATAAACTGGCTTTTGCTGAATCTCAGGTACTTTATAATTGCAAACTACAGCAGTACTGCATTTTCTCTGCAGCAATGCTTAATTAATACAGTTTACTTTCAGGTGGGAGAGATGAAGAAGGAATTGGTAGACCTACAGCCCAAACTGGAACAGGCAAAAATTGACAATACCAAAATGATGACGGTGAGCTTTAATTGTTGAGCAAAGATGATAGCAACAAAACAATTGCTTGATTGTAATGTAATTCAGGTTATTGAAGTGGAGTCAGTGGAAGTAGAAGCCAAGAGTAAAACTGTGCGTGTTGATGAGGAAGCAGCAACTGTTAAAGCTAATGAGGCGCAGGCTTTAAAGAACGAGTGTGAGAGTGATTTGGCTGAAGCTATTCCTGCTCTAGAGGCAGCTCTTTCAGCCTTAAACACTTTGAAGGTCAGTGTTCTCTCACTAAATATCTATTGGATGTCACATGTAGCCATAGAAACGATTGTGTCTGGATGTTTCAGCAAGTTAAGCTGCTTCCTATTTTTCAGCCTTCAGATGTCACTATTGTGAAGTCAATGAAAAATCCGCCGTCAGGAGTGAAGCTTGTGATGGCAGCTGTGTGTGTAATGAAGGATATTAAACCAGATAAAATCACTGACCCAGCTGGAACTGGGAAAAAGGTCAGACTGTAATATTCCTTATATTTAAGTGAAATAATTGTTATATTCATACATGTGCACTATTTTATAGATTTTTGATTACTGGGGACCAAGTAAGAAGCTTTTGGGTGAAATTAACTTTTTACGAGATCTTAAGGAATATGACAAGGACAATATACCTGTATGTGCTGAAACATTATTATGATTATTACATTTTATTTCAATGTTTATGCATTATATATTATATTCTTCTTCCTTTCCAGGTAGCTGTTATGCAAAAGATTCGCAGTGAGTACATGACTAATCCTGAATTTGAACCCAGTATTGTGGCTAAAGCATCTTCAGCAGCTGAGGGCCTATGCAAATGGATAAAAGCAATGGAGGTGTATGACAGAGTGGCTAAGGTACAAAGCTGTGCTTTTGACATCTTGTCTTTACCTATGTTCTAGTCTAAGTAGAATTGTGTGTGCCTTTAGGTTGTAGCGCCTAAAAAGGCTAATCTGGCAGTTGCCCAGGAGTCTCTTGCTGCCACTATGGCCCTGTTGGACCAGAAGAGAGCTGAACTGAAAGAGGTGGAGGATCGCTTGGCTGCACTTCAAAAAACGTTTGAAGAAAAGACTGAAGAAAAGGCACAGTTAGAGCTCCAGGTGGATTCGTGTGCAAGGAAACTGGAGAGAGCCGAAAAACTTATTGGAGGCCTAGGAGGAGAGAAGACAAGGTGAGGAACGGGCAACATGTTCATGCTATAGATGTTGTTGTTATTTATGTATATTTGCTGGTGCGACGATTTTAATGATTTTTAAGCACTGTAAAGCACGTTGTGTTACATTTTGTATGAAAAGCGCTTTATAAATAAAGTTTGATTTGATTTGATAGATGGTAGATAGTATATTCTGTATATGTCTTATCATGGGTTATGTGCTTGTACACATTCTTGAAATACTGTACATGTCTATGAAAGTGACACCTCAGTCAGGCTGACTCAAAACAGTGATTACAAAGAAATCATGTTCTTACCTAATCTTGAGCTACAATGTTTCAGGTGGAGTAAAGCCGCGGAAGATCTGCAGAACACTTACGACAACCTAACTGGGGATGTCCTCATTTCTGCGGGTGTTATTGCTTATTTAGGAGCTTTTACAGCCGGCTTCAGACAGCACTGTACAAAAGAATGGACTAATCTCTGCAAAGTATGTCAATATTTTACATAATAATTGAAAGAAACTTACATGTAGAAAATTATGCACTTGATAAATTGTTTAACTTATTTTTACAGTCAAGACATATTCCTTCATCTGAAGAATTCTCTCTCAGCAAAACACTGGGAGATCCAATTAAGATTAGAGCTTGGAATATTGCAGGTCTTCCCAACGACAGTTTTTCAATTGATAACGGTGTTATTGTCAGTAATTCCAGAAGATGGTAGGTATTGTATGTCATAAAGCGAAGTAAAATAATGTTAGTTGAATATATGTAATACCCATTTGCTCTCTTAGGCCTTTAATGATTGATCCTCAAGGCCAAGCCAACAAGTGGGTCAAGAATTCTGAAAAGGACAACAACTTGAGTGTCATAAAGCTGACGGATGGAGATTATATGAGAACTTTAGAAAATTGTATCCAGTTCGGCACGCCACTCCTACTTGAAAATGTGGGAGAGGACCTGGACCCTTCTTTGGAACCACTGCTCCTCAAGCAAACATTCAAACAAGGTGATGCAGACGTATCTACAATAGTGTGTTGTAATATTAATTATGTTTCATCTTGTCCTCTAGGTGGTGTGGACTGCATCAGACTTGGGGAGAGTGTGATTGAGTTCTCTTCAGATTTCCGTTTCTACATCACCACTAAACTACGAAACCCACACTACATGCCTGAACTATCCACTAAAGTGTCTTTGCTCAATTTCATGATAACCATTGAAGGCTTGGAGGATCAGCTTTTGGGGATTGTGGTTGCCAAAGAAAGGTAGTCATTTAAATGAAACTGCCTTGGTATAATTTTAAAATGGCTCCTAGAGTTTGCAGAGTAATGTTAGTGCTTCATCTGCTTGACAGGCCAGAGCTCGAGGAGGAGAGGAATGCTTTAATCCTACAGTCAGCAGCCAATAAGAAGCAGCTAAAAGAAATTGAAGACAAAATATTGGAAACATTACAGTCCTCAGAGGGGAATATCCTGGATGACGAGTCTGCAATTCAGATTTTAGATTCTGCAAAGATTGTGTCCAATGAGATAAACAAGAAACAAGAGGTTGGCAAACAGAAAACAGTGAATAGCATTAAGTATCACTGCAATTTAACATTCACACACTAAACTTATTTTTCAGATTGCAGAGAAAACAGAGGTTAAGATTGCAGAATCACGAGAAGGTTACAGATCAATAGCAAAGCATTCTTCCACCCTGTTCTTTAGTATTGCTGACCTGACCAATATTGATCCCATGTACCAGTATTCTCTTAGCTGGTTTGTTAACCTTTATATTAACTCCATCCAAGACAGGTAAGCATATACAAATATAGTCCATACATCTTTTGGTTGTTTATCATGTCTTACTTTTGTACTTAGCTAATTTTACGTAATTAATAATCTTATTTAATCAGCAATAAGTCAAAGATCCTGGAGAGACGTCTTCGGTACCTCATTGATCACTTCACCTACAATTTGTACTCCAATGTCTGCCGCTCATTGTTTGAGAAGGACAAACTCCTTTTTTCATTGCTCCTCTGCTCCAACCTTCTACTGTAAGAATACTATTACTTAGATACAAAGTATATAGCATGAACAACAGAAAAATATACATTTTTTTATTTGATTTGAAACTTTAATGTTCTTTTCCTTTAAGGGCAAAGAATGAGATTGAATACACAGACTTCATGTTTTTGCTGACTGGAGGAGTAGGCCTACAAAACACCATTCCCAATCCTGACCCCACTTGGCTTCAGGACAAGAACTGGGATGAGATCTGCAGAGCCAATGAACTCCCGGGCTTACAGGGCATCAAGTAACTGTTTTTTTGAAACTTTTTGAACTTTCAGCACTTTCCAGTTCTTTTAAGTTGAAGTTGGATGAATAACAATGTTCGTCTTACACAGAAACGCTTTCATCGACAACTCTGGGGAATTCAGGGCCATATATGACAGCAAAGATCCAGCAAACACTGCACTGCCTGCACCTTGGTGTGACAAACTCAATGAGCTTCAGAAAATGATCATAATTCGCTGTCTACGACCCGATAAAATGGTGCCTGCTATATCCAAATATGTGACTGATAAACTTGGGAAGAAATTTGTCCAACCACCACCGTTTGACCTGAGCAAAAGTTACCAAGACTCTAATGCCACAATTCCACTTGTGTTTGTCCTATGTCCCGGGGCTGATCCCATGGCCAGTAAGTGTTATTTATTTTTATGAATTTAGGTGATGTGATACAATTTTCACCTTTGCTATTATTTGATTCCTGGTTTTGTTATGTTATGCAACAAAAATTAAAATAAACACATTGATTTCTTTTTATTTCTTCACCATAATGAATAATTATTCCTCCCAAAGGTTTGCTCAAATTTGCCACTGATAAGAACATGGCGGCTACTAAGTTCAAGTCGATTTCTTTGGGGCAAGGTCAAGGCCCCATCGCTGCAAAAATGATCACCACCGCAATGCAAGAGGGGTCATGGGTGTGTCTGCAAAACTGTCACTTGGCCGTTTCCTGGATGTCAACCCTGGAGAAAATCTGTGAAGACTTAAGCCCAGAAACATGCCATCCAGACTTCCGACTTTGGCTTACAAGTTACCCATCTGCTAAGGTACAAGACCAGACAATCTTTTTATTTTTTTTTAATAATGTGGTCACTTGATAACTGTAAATCCCTTGAACTCGTTACAGTTTCCCGTGACAATCCTGCAAAATGGTGTTAAAATGACAAATGAGCCCCCAACTGGACTTCGACAAAATCTGCTCCAATCTTATCTGTCTGATCCCTTATCTGATCCGAACTTCTTCAACAACTGCCCCAATAAGGAGCTGGTGAGCATTTTTTTGTAACACACTTTTATAACATGGACTCCCAAGACAAGACACCTAACAAGTCCAAATGAATGTCAGGTCTGCATTGTTATGACTTGGATTTTACACTTAGCTTAATTATTCTTTCATTCAGATCTGGGAAAAGCTCTTGTACGGGCTGTGCTTCTTCCATGCTCTTGTCCAGGAGAGAAAGAAATTCGGTCCACTGGGTTGGAACATTCCCTATGGTTTTAATGAGTCTGACCTGCGCATAAGCATCAGGCAGTTACAGGTATTGTCAACACTGTCTTTTCAATATGTAAAAACTAAAATATTCAAAACGTCAAAAGTTAAAAATATATTTTTTTTCTTTTTCTGTAGCTGTTTGTGAATGAATACAATGAAGTGCCTTTTGAAGCAATAAGTTACTTGACCGGAGAGTGCAACTACGGGGGGCGAGTGACTGATGACTGGGATAGGCGGCTGCTGTTGACCATTCTGGCCGATTTTTACAATAACAATGTAATTGAGAAACCCCACAACTCCTTCTCACCCAGCGGCAATTATTGCACCCCGCCAAAATCTACATATGGAGAATACATTGAATTCATCAAGGTAAAATAATGTGAGGAAAGTCATATAGTGGTATGTGGTATGATTTGTACAATGATTGATGTTTTACAGGCATTACCATTCATACAACACCCAGAGGTTTTTGGGATGCATGAAAATGTGGACATTTCAAAGGATCTTCAGCAAACAAAACTGTTGTTCGATTCTCTACTACTTACTCAAGGAGGAGGCGGAAAAGCAGGAAGCAGCTCTGGAAGTGATAGAACACTTTATGACATAGCTAATAATATTCTTAAAAAGGTATTTGTTTCTTAAATGATAACAATGTTATCACTAATTGTTTAAAGCTCATCGTGTGGTTTTATTATCTAGCTGCCCAATAATTTTGACATAGAGACGGCTCTTTTAAAGTTCCCAGTCCGCTATGAGGAGAGCATGAACACTGTCTTGGTCCAAGAGATGGAACGTTACAATACGTAAGCCCAAAAACCCCTTCACAAAAGGTTTTCACCTTTCCTTGACCTTATGCCATTACTCTGTTTCTGTCAGGCTGTGCACTATGATCCGTGTTAGCTTACAAAACTTACTCAAGGCCATCAAGGGGCTGGTAGTGATGGATGCTGAGCTGGAGGCTGTGGCTGGCAGTTTAATAGTGGGGAAGGTGCCAGAGAGGTGGGCCAAGCGCTCCTATCCCAGTCTCAAACCCTTGGGTAGCTACATAAACAACTTTCTTGCAAGGCTCAAGTTTTTGCAAGTAAGACTTTTTTTAACTTTTTGCTAGAAATACATTTTACTGTTCCAGTTTAAACTGCACTAAATTGTGTGATGTTGTACCTTTTATTCATAGACATGGCATGATTCAAATAAGCCTGATGTATTCTGGCTGTCTGGATTCTTCTTTACTCAAGCTTTCCTCACTGGTGCTATGCAGAACTATGCAAGAAAATACAAAATTCCCATCGACCTACTTGGGTTTGATTTTGAGGTGAAATTATTTCTCTCTTTAAAAATATTTTTAAATGTTTTTCAACATTCTAAAAAATGTATAAGGAGCTTTTTTTAATGAAGGAGCTTTGTTTCTTACTTTGGCTCAAGGTTCTTCCTATTCATCAGTCTAACACGTCACCTGAAGATGGTGTGTATATTCATGGGCTGTTTTTGGACGGGGCTCGATGGGACAGCGATAGGTATGAAACATCATAATGGGACCTTCTTACAAAAATAAAACAAAACAAAATGACTCATGCTTTCAACAGTGGCGTTCTGGCTGAACAACACCCAAAGGTCCTTTTTGATTCGATGCCAATTATCTGGATCAAGCCAAGTAAGAATATTTTTAAACAACCTGGATAACTGTTTTACACATATATATGCATTTTGTTATAAATAAGCAATTTTTCAAATTAATACAATTGCTAGCTTTTCTGTGCGCAAATACATCCGGCCATTTAGTTAAGAAGTTAAATCTGATCACTGGAATAACCCCCACTAAATTGACACCAGTTTATTGTGACACCGCTCTGAGAAACACCACGGTTCTCACTCACGTACATAAGCACAACAAACCACTGCTGCTATTGTGTTGTTTTTATGTGTACCCCAATGTGGCTCTTGGCTCAAAAGGTTTGCTCTTTTCTTGCTCTAATCTATTTTTTCTTACAATACAGCTCAAAAGAAGAACATCATTCAGTCTCCAAAGCTGTACATCAGCCCGCTCTATAAAACCAGTGAGAGAAAAGGCACTCTGTCAACCACTGGCCACTCCACTAACTTTGTCATCACGATGATGCTGCCAACCAGCAAGAGGCCCCAACACTGGATCAAACGCGGAGTAGCCATGCTCTGTCAGCTTGACGACTAACACTCAGACCTGAGTGACGTATTCTTGATGTAAAATTACAATTTAATTTTGAGTGTGCATAACAGTTTTCTAATCAGTAAAACTTATTTTAACCATTTATTGAAGTCTGTAATATATATTTTATTTGAACTATATGTAAAATTGTCGTAGAAAGACAGAGCAGATGCTCCATATGGACACTTGGAGGTGTAGTAACCTTTTTAACCAGATTTAATAGATCTACATATTGACTTGGGCTTGTATTTCGCAGGATAATTTTAACAAAAAAATGTCTAGACTAGAAATGCCTAAATGTGTTAATAAATTACCTAAATTAAAATAAAGATATATTTCTAAACTATTCCTTTCATAAACTCATTTCACTGTTCCATAACATTTCTGAAATGACCGTGCTGTAAAGCAATAGCTTGACTCCATGTGGTGGGTCCATAGACATAATAAATAGTGGGTCAGACCTAGGTGTTGGCTATGGTGGCCCCGTGATCTCATATTTTTAGAAGGCCTAATATAGCAACAGTATGTGGGTAACGGAGCCTGCCGCCTTTACTGCTGTGAACACCAGCAGCAGAGTGCAGCCGTTGAATGAAGGTAACATGTTTTCTTGTTATGTTCATTTACACTTTGGAGATATAGTTATGTATTGAATTATATCACTTTTCTGTTTTTCTGTTAGAACCACAGACAAAAAACAATAATTGAGCAATATTTTGAAGAAACTGTTCACTTTGGCCCAGTTTTGGTCTGTATGTATTTTTAAAGACAAGTTAACTGATTAATTCGATGAAAGAATCTATGCCGGAGCATCAATGCTGCTTTTGTTGTTAGTATTCAAGCAGTGTGCCCATTCTGTGCCTCCAGGCTTTATGGTCTTGTTTACCTTTTCTCTCTCTCCAGCTCCTTGTGCTTGAGAGCTGCACATAAACACAGATGAACACTGAAACACAGGAGGACTTTTACCAATCAGACGATGACTTGGACAATGATGAGGCAGCCCAATACATAATAGAACAGAGCCTGATTCAATACAGGAAACTCAAAGGTCTCAGTCCAAGGTGAAGATCTCTCTGGGCAGTATTTATGACTAGATTAGATGTTTCTATTTCCAAACAAAAATTGTAAATTATGTCTTACCAAAATTAACATAATTAACATTAACAATACCCAGTGAGAGTTAATTGTTAATGCTTGTTGAGATAAAACAATATTTTGCATTTTAACGGCTTTGGACATAAGATTTAATCATTGTAACTCTTTCATTTTCACCTGTCATCAGCAGTGATCTGAAACAAAGTGACGATCCACATGAGATTTATAAAGCAATCAAAAAGGGTAAGCTGAGGACAAACACAAAGTAAACATATTTATTGTCAAATAATAAAAAAGATTAGTACTTAATGTAATGACATTGTGTTTGAGACCTTTAGGTGATGAAGATGCATTGAACAGTCTGACTATACAATCAGAGACTCTGTGCAAAGTGGATGAGCGAGGGTGGATTCCACTGCATGAAGCAGCAGTGCAGGACAACAAGCACATCCTTGAGGTCATCTTTTCAGGTCATTGCCTTGATTGTATTATCCTTTTTAAATCTATCTTGACATATATAATATGTAATGCATATATAATATTGGACGTTTTGCTGACATGTGACCAATTAAGGGTTTCAATCTGGCTAATATGTATACATTTATTTCTATCAGAGTTTTAAATAGAAACAAGACCAATGTCAAGATTTTGTTGTTGTTATTCTTAGACTAAGTTTCTCATTTGCATTTGTTTTCTTAATGTGTGTGCATTTTAGCATCGCCCCCTGGTGCCGCACAATGTCGGACCCTAAAGGGTGAGACTGCACTGTTTTTGGCCGTTGTCCATGGACTTAGAGAGAATGCCACATTCCTCCTACAGAACGGCAGCAGCCCAGACACCCAGAATGATGAGCAGGATTCTCCACTTGTGGCTGGTATGATGCATATAGTATTTAGGGTTGCAAACAATTGCCCCAAGTGTATGGGTGCACCACAAAGTATGTCATTGTAACAATATTCTACATAGTTATTGCATTTTCTTTAATCCATTTTATAATTTAAAGTACTATGGTCCACTCAAGCAACTTTAGTCCTTAAGTAACTGACACGGACTGTTCTAAGCCAGAGTTTTAGTTAATGTATTTGGAAATTACTCAAATAAATCAGCAAACCTTTTTTCTACTTTCTTCAATAGCTATTTTGAATGATCAGTACGACCTGGCCACTCTTCTACTACGATACAATGCCTCCATTGATCAAACAGGGCCATTGAACAGAACAGCTCTTCATGAATCGGCATTTCTTGGCCTGGAGAACTTTGTCTATCTGCTCCTGGAGTCTGGTGCTAATCCAAACGCATGTGACATCAAACAGAAAACTCCACTTGCTCTGGCTGCTCAAAATGGCCATCTTAATGTGGTAGAAGTCCTATTACAGAAAGGTATGGAAAACACTATCAAAACCCTTACTATATAGTATAAATTCAATAAAAAACACCAAATTATCCAAAGTCTTATCACACTGACACTACTTTATCTTCATATATTTATTGGGATGATTACTTGACTACCCTGTACTCACGTTTGTTTTTTAGGTGCAAATGTAAAATGTGAATCCGAGTCGGGCACCATTTTGTTCGAAGCGGCTGCGTCCGGAAACCCTGATGTCATATCAGTGCTGTTGGACCATGGAGCTGATCCTAACCTACCTCTGTACAGTGGACACCTGCCCATCCATCGCGTGGCTTACCATGGGCACATCCTGTAAGGAAAAAACATCAGGTTCAATGTTAGAACCAGAAATGTCCAAATTCACAGCCAACCATTAGTGCAGGGGTCCCAATGTGGGGGGTCGTGGAACACAGAGGTGGGGGCCACCAGGGGACAATATTTTTCAAAAAATATGACACTGTATCTAATGTATTATTTTTAATGAAAACAGTATATTTTTGTATGAAATTAGGCCAAATACCAGATTTTAAATGTTTTGCAGCTGAAATTATTTTTACAGTGAGGGTTTTGGGGATTGCGACCCGAAAGGTTTGGCAGGTTTGGTATTTAATTTAAACCTGGTTTAGTTCAGGTTTTTAGCCTCATTTCATTTTCATTCTCATTTATAGTTCAGGTCCATGCAGGATTTTATCACTCCAGACCAGTTTAACAGAGACGGTGCATCAGAGTTATGAAATGGTGCAAATAGAGATCTTATAATAATAATAAAAACATTGCAATTACAACTGAGTATGCAAACATTTTAGAAGTAATTGCAATGCAACAAATTTAGATTTTTGTTTCATCTGTATCCAAACATCTGTATCTTTGTTATGCATCTTTAGGATCTGTCCTCAGCCAGAAAGCTTGTTACACACAAAACAAATCTGATTGTGAGTCTATGAGGATCTGGAAGTATCGTTTAAATGTTCTCAAAATCTTTGAAATATGACTTAGGCTATTATTTTGACAAAGCAATTATGTAATATACATTATTATGTATGTGAGCATAGTTTTTATTAGTCTCCACTCTCCAGTGATCTCTATGATCTGCATATGAACCCATACTGTGCATCATAATGGTATAGGAAGGTAGATAGGTTGTGTTCATCACGCTCATTCATTCATTCAGAGAAGAGATTAAACTTTCTACCAGTGTTCGTTTGATGTGGACAGGCCTTTGACCACAACCTTTTGAGCCATTGTGTTACCACTGCATTATTTTGACAGAGCACTTGATAAGCTGATTCCAGTAACTGACCTGGATGCAGTGAAAGACAGTGGCATGAGCCCTCTCCACTCTGCAGCTGCTGGAGGCCATGCCCACTGTGTGGACCTGCTGCTCAAAGCTGGATATGATCCAAACTTTATGCTCCACCCACGAGTTCGCCGCAACTATGACGACGAACGGAGGTCTCCTCTCTACTTTGCTGTGTCCAACAATGACCTCCAATGCAGTCGCCTGTTGCTCAAGGCTGGAGCTATGGTAAACCAGGATCCGGTGAACTGCTTACAGGTGGCCCTTAGACAGGGCAACTATGAACTCATCAACATATTGTTAAAGTTCGGGGCGAATGTCAACTATTACTCAAGGATCAACACGACGCACTTCCCCTCTGCCCTTCAGTACGCTTTAAAAGATGAGGTGATGCTGAGGATGATTTTGAACCATGGTTATGAAGTCAAACGCTGCTTTGACTGTCCATATGGTAACAGCTCCCATGATTATGCGCCATGGGCTTCTGCTGTTATAAAAGACATGGTGGTAAGTCAAATTGCAAGACATCGATTTATACGTTTCACAAAGCTATCCTAACAACTTTATACACAGACAACAGTGTGTCTTTTGTATATTCAATATTTTTTAATGAGCCTATTGTGTTTTCTTTCTTACAGTTCTGTGAGGTGATAACTGTGTCCTGGCTAAGACACCTGTCTGGTCAGGTCGTGCGCGTCATGCTCGACTACACTGACACAGTGTCGTTTTGCACCAAGCTCAAAGACACTTTACAAGACCAGAAGCAGTGGCCAGAAATTTGTGACATCCAAAGTAATAAAAAAATAAATAAAAAAACACTACTCCTTAAATCTTATTAGAGAGTATTTCAGAAATGTATGTTCAAATGTATTGGTCACATGTTGTTTTATTTCTCTTAGGAAATGTGAGAAGTCTGAAGCACCTGTGCCGGCTACATATACGAGAACATCTCTGTAAACTTCGCTTGAAGGCTCCATACTTTATCAATTTCCTTCCTCTTCCTCCGAGGCTGAAAGAATACCTGCGTTACAAAGAGTATGATGTCTACAACAGGGGGACAATGGGAGCCCCATAGGCTCTATTATTACAGAAATATTGATATCAGTAATGATAATTGATTCAAATAATTAATACAGTTTGCAATCAAGTGTATTGATGAGCTGTGTTTGTCATAACATATTTGTACAGTATTTGTTAAAAATAAATGTGTACATAAGAGCATATATATACCGTTATATTTCAACACTAGACATATTACTTTTGACTTTTAGTGAAAGTTTTTCACAAATGACTTTCTCTTCTCACCTTTTTGACACTGAAACCTATCTCTCAGCTTCACAAGTCTTGACCCCACTTGAGTAAAATTGCATTATTGATGCAGTGCCCGTGCCGTCCGCGTGGGGGCGTGGATTCCCCACATGTAAACAGTGACGGCAGCGTTTTGCGGCGGTGGAGAAGAACGTGTACGTCATTTTCACAATGGCGGAGGCAGGGTGAGGAGCACAGAGTGTGTGAAGCGGTGCCCGGATTGTGAGACCCATACTGCCCGTGTATACGTGCGTGCTGTCCGAAAATGGCCCTCAACCCTAACGCACTTGCTAACAAAGACACGGACTGTACCACGTCGGGCGGGCCAAGTGCGGACGGCGGCGGATCTCAGAAGAATTCTACCGCCACCTCGGCCACAGCCAACCAAAATGGCGATCAGCCTGGATGTGGAGATCGTGTAATGCCCGAACATGAAGCCCCTGAACGGCGAAGGGCTGCTCAGACAGACGCCCGGACCTTCAGCGGTTCTCCTTTACCAGGCCAGAGACCAAACGATGAGCTGCCACGGAAAAATTTTCAAATCCCGAGGAAGATACGGGAACGGAAAGGTGGCCCGTATTGCTATTTTGCACCGTTGCGTTTCATGGCTTTCATAATTCTGTTATTGCACGCTGCTAGGCTGCTAGCCCGTAAGCATGTGGAATAAGTCAATACAGTTTTGACTGCTGATACATGCACTTCATAATAAGCATTGGCATTCAGCACCCTGTTAGCTTGTAACTCTGTAGCGTGGGTTGTGACAGACTTCAGGCTTACTGTAGTGGTCAGACTTTGGTCTTCAAGTTGCTTCAGAGCAGGAGGCAGGTACAGTGCCGTGAAAATCCCCGGAAGACAAATGTTATGGACTGTTTGATCTAAGAACACTACATGTTTACATTATGCTGTTGAACACTTGAAACCCCACATTGTCACAGTGACCCCAATGAAGGACACGAGCTGATCCAGCCATCACAACATACATGCACGCACCATATCTTGACACGTGCAAGACTAGAACGCGATGTGTATTATTAAGCCCTATTATTCTGGCTTTGTACACAATTAGGCCTATGCAATCGTTTGTAGCTCCATTATGGTAAATGTAATTGACTGCTAGAGAACCAGGAAGCTATTTTTCTTGGATTACAAACCGATAACTTTTAGGGATTGAAGTGCTTCACACACTTCACACTCATTTAGTACATGTAAATAGCTTCTTCCTTAGCTTGAGGGTAGCGTGCAGAAGCCCCACCAGTTTGCATGTCTTGAGCAACCACATGTAAATACCATTGTCTTTGAGTGTACTGTAGAAAGTAATTTTTTGACGTCTTGGTTTGACCAGGTAACTAGATACATTAGAGTACGTTTTACTCAATAGGGAATATCATTTGACACATTGTGCTAAAATGCTATTGACGCTTTTCTCGTTGACTGTTATAGAAATGGTATTGTTTCAGAACATGACATCAGTTCGGCCGTAAGAAGATGTTCGTGATCTCTCAGCTCTGATGTTTGCATATATACGCAAGTCTTGACCCCACTCTAAATCTGTGACCTCTCTGTGCCCAGGCCTGTACCAGTTTCTACCTCCGGACAGTAGGGAGTTTGAGGACCTTGTGAAGACGATATCCTCCTTTTACCTGGACTCTGCATCACGAGGAACCTTCACGTACTGCAAGGCCAGGCTCATCCACAATGAACTGCTGGAGAAAGAGGTAGGCTTATGTCATGTGTCGTGCAAGTACTGTACACAACTACAAGGATCAGAAAAGAGACACTCATTTGTTCTTTAGAATTTAAATAGTCACGTTTATAACGCAAGGTTCGTGAAGTATCATTAAGTACCAGTCAAAAGTCAAGGATGCACTTTCCCTCAACAATTGCATGTGAATGTGATGGTGTGTCCCACGTTTTCAATGGCACTACATGTTCATAGACTTGGAGATTTCATATGTGATGTAGCCTTATAGCTAGTGGTCAGAAAAAATGACATCTCATTTACCTTTTCTGTCTCCTAGTTTATAGAGAGACGGCGAGAAATGAAGCAGGAGGGTCGAAGTGAACCAGAACTTGCAGAGTCTTTTTGCTTTCTGTATCCCGACAAAGCCAAAGTAAGGTTTCAATTCACTTTAGAAGAACTGGTTTGTTAGTTTTACTTTTTTAACCCTTGATCATTAATTTCTTTAGCTGCAGTGGATCTGTGAGAAAGGTTTGTCAGTTGGGCACTCAAGGATTACCACTTTGGGAAATCCATCGTCTGGTAAGTTTGTCTTCTGTTGAAAATGGTAGTTTTGTTTGTGGCTCCCTTGGTACAACATATGCTGGTGTGCCCTGTGTTTGATTCAATTTCTCTCACTGAATGCTGCTGTGGCGACTGTCCCTTTTTATATAAACCTCTAAAAAGTGGAAATGGCTGATTTCTTACGAGATGAAGTAATGAATTCAGGATTTCTGTCATTTCAGGTGTTTACCTCTCTAAATATTCAGACTTATTACAAATTAATCCATTCGAGGCTGGATCATTTGGGGACATAATAGTTTTCAAAGTCATGAGGGTAAGTTTATGTATTTTCTGTTGTTTATTTGTTATTATATTTATATTTGTTATTATTTATTCACATTTGATATTTTTCAGGGTCGAATAAAGCACATTCACGAGAATATGCCTAAAAACGCCATTGAACCGACTCCTAAATTCGACTGTCATTTGTCCAAACGTGCCAACAGGGTTACGTCGTTGCTTTCGTACAGAGCTTTTGAGCACACACAGGTGAATAATGTTTTGTGCTTTTAGTAAGACTTTTTTTTCAACTTGCATTTCAACATATTGCATGTATAAATCAGTTTTTTTTGCTTTTGTAGCAATATTTTTTTGAGTTTGCATTCGAAGAAATCAAGGCACGACCACGGCACGTTTGCCCCTACGCGGTGGTTTCCTTTCAGTACAAAAGCAAGGATGGAGGGATGGCTTCTATGACTTCCCATAGGTACATTAAAAGAAATGGTGCCATGAAAATACTAATTTTATTAAAGTTTTATTTTAAGTATGCTATGTATGTTTTAACAGGTTTAACACCATTGCATCTGAAGGAAGTAGAGGTACTAATTGTAATGCATATATTTTGTGTTGTGTTGTGTGTTTGAGTTGTGATATTATAACATTTTTGTGATTTAGAAAAAAACTGTTTTACTGTATGGAGTGGGCCACTAGTGAACAAGGGGGAAGAGTTGTTCCCCGTTTGTTTACGGTCTTCACGGCCTTACCTTCCCTTTAAACTGTACGTATTTCTTCTTTTACACTAATTATATTTAATGATGTTAACTTTGAGACCAACTGCAATCTTGTATGTTTTGTAGGTCTGAAAAGCTGGAGATAAATCAGGGCATGCAGCTGGAGCAGGTGAAGAGGAAGATCCCCTCAATATTGTTTTCTTCAGAGACTTACCTTGCATCGCGGGAAGGTCAGTCTAGACCACACAGTTACTCCTACACATAGCTCTGTGCAGGCATTTCAATGTCAAGAGCTATCGCTTTGAACTGTAGGCTTTAGCTTCTTGGTCTTTATAACTGTATCATTCACAGCGTTGAAATGTTGGTCATTCTTTGCAGTGATGAGGTATGGGATGTGGTGCAGCCTGTTTGACGTGGTGGATGGAAAAGGCAAAGCCGGCAGAGGCAGCCTGGCCGCTCTGATCAACAAACTGGAGAGGGACAGGCAGGTGAGTTATGGACATGCATTGTTGATATAGATTCTTTTGTAGGGATGTAACGATTCATCGGAAATTTATTTAAAATCGATTTAATATGCGTAAAATGTGAATCGATGTATAAAAATAAAAGAATCGATTTTAAAGCCACCCTCAGCTACTCCATTTTGCACGACCAAAATAGACCGGAACAACGTTACCTTTTTCTCAAGACAAGCTCCACACCTTCCCCGCCTCACCCCCAACACACGCCACACCATGTAAACACATACACGTGCAGGCATCGAAGCAGCAGACGCAGCTAAAGTTAGCGGCTACGAGATTAGCGTTAGAGGCTAACGCAGAGTTGAGCATTTTGACAGAAGTTTACCAAAGATCGTAAACTGACAAACATCTGACCAACCTGCTCTGATTCTGCTGAAATCCTCATCAAATGTCCAATTGTCAAATAATCCAATACCTACAGGAGCTGTCATGTCTTTTTCCTCCTTATGTTTACAAAGGCTGCACCGGAGGCAGGGAGGCGTTCGAGTGTGGAAAAAACGGCACTGTAAAATTAGTTCGAAATGGTATTATTATGTTCAAACTGCAAAAAAAAAAAAAAGGTTTCGTAAAATAAATTATAATCTCAAAATGTTTGCTTTGCTACACATCTTATTTATGCTGAAAACATGTACATTTCAAGCACTCTGTCAAAATGATTATAGTTCATTTTCATGTCTTGTAATTTTTTGTAATGTAAAGTTCTCTTACTGAGACAGTTGCAGTTTGTTACAAGGACAAAAATACAGATGTTAAAACAAAAGAAACATTGGTATGAAGGAGACATTCTTTTCTGAAAAAAAAAATAAAAAAATCAGGTTTAAAAAAATCGGGAAAATCTAAATCGGGAACTTTAAATCGGAAATTGGATCGAATTGGGGCTTGAGTGAATCGTTACATCCCTATTCTTTTGTGAATAACAATATGGGCATAATTTCATTAGCACAACTTAAGAATAGACCTCCAGTGTTTCCCCTAGGTTTACTGGTTTGGCAGGGGGGGGTATGGTTACACGTGCATGCGCGCGGTCCGTGCATGCTGCCGGGTAAAATTAATGTTATTATTTGTAGCAATTTATTGTTTGAATTTCTATTTGATTCAGTTTTAATTCAATTGAAGTAACTGTAAAGCATTTTGATGATGTAGGGAAAAAAACTAAGTTTGAGTATGTAATATACTATTGTGAGATTAGCCTAATGTAGGCTACCGATATTTAATTTTCCCATATGTGTTTGGATTTTCCTCATATTCATGTCTAATATTGATCAGTGAGTTCCACAGCTTATGATCTAATAGGACACATGTAATAGGTCTGTGTCCTGCTTAAAACAAAAGGAGACAAAATCAGCATTTTAGGCTAAGTTCAGGACTTTCTACAAAATCCAACAGCGCTAACTTCATTGACTTCATGTGAAACAGATGCTAACGGCTTCACCTAAACAGTTTAGGCTAAACTCAACTGTTGCATTGGTTGGATTTTCTTATTTACAAAGTGCCAAAGGGATTTAATGTTAATTTTATTATCATCTAATTGCTCTAGTTAAACTTACTCGCTCCTGTCTCTGCCCCGTTTCTCCGATCTTTTCTGGTGCAGCCTCCTCAAATAAACACGACTGCATGGCCGGTCCCTGAGTGCAAAACGCGGAGTGGGACCGTAAAAAACACTGAATCGTACTGGATTGAACAGGCGTAGTAATCGTAAAACAAATAACGTAATGGATTCGCGGAATGGATTTGGTAAAGACGCTAGTTTTAACGATCGGTGATTAGCGCTGCTTAATACAAGGCTATTGTCCTGAAAGGGCGGGGGGCGCTGATGGCACACTAGGCACGTTACCTTCTACGGCTAAATGTGACATCTGTGGCTTTCCATTCCAGGTGCTAGTGAAGGCTCTGTTTGATCGGGGTTTTCTCTTCCTCATATCCTCATCTCAGATGCACGATTCCAAAGGTGCCTGTTCTGTACTTGTAGATTTCCCGAGAGGTTATTCCTGCCTCTGGTAAACGCTGAGGTTTTACATCTTTGTTTGTTTTGTAGAGCGCTGGGGGAAAGTTGAGAGAAGCCTACAAGCATTATTCATCTTCCAGGAGCCAAGGGTAGTTGCAAAATATCGTAAGTATGATTTGTCTCTAGATTCTTTTAAGTAGATATAGGCCTGTTTCATAATAATGTGTCTTAAAATAGCTGTCTAATTTATAGCATTGTTCACCTACTATCCCAAATGTCAGCGCTAACAGTATAACACATTATTATGTTTTCATTTCACCTATTTTATTTATTGGGCCATGTTTTCAAAAGATGGTTTCAGTCTTATACAATGCTGTCTGTATTATTGCTCACCAACCTATATTTCTTGGGAAATAGAGCCACCAAATCATACTGCACTTTTTGTTTTTATTTTAGCATCACGAATGGGTGAGCCTGAGCCGTTGTCTATGGAGCCTCTTTCAGCGACCCTGTCCTCTGCGCAGCCCTTCCTTCCAGCCATCCACTACTCTATGTTCAAACTACGCCCCAATCCTGGAAAAGACATGAGCTCTGGGGTGGAGCGCCAGGCCACGGACTATCTGACCCGCATGGAGACGGGCACAGTGCGCCCTTTTATCCTACCCGATTATAAAGGCAACGTGGACGATAGGACCAACCCTTTGCAAATCATTAGACCCAAATACAACATGGATGCCGCATTACGAACATACGTTCATAACTGTAGTAACTACATGTTACCTCTACACAAAGCTAAGGACATTGTTGATAGGATACATAACCCAGTTCCAGTGGCTGTACCTGACCCGCCGCCCGTGGAGTACAGTCCTGTGTCTGACTGGGGTGGCTCTGATAGGGGTTCGGACAGGGCTGAGAAACCCCCAGAGAAAGTACAGCCGGAAAAAGCACCACCGGACAAACGGGTCGAGAAGAAGAAACCTGGAGTCGCCCATTCGAACGGTGGGCAAGTTCAGCTCAAGGCACTTGCTGAGCAAATGTCTCCAGCTCAAAAACTGCAAATGAGCCAGAGTGAGTATGATGAAGAGAAAATGAAGAAGTTACTTAAACTTATTCAGCTCCATAAGAAAACACGCGTAAAGGAGCCTGGGAATGAAGAGGAGGAATTAACCTGGGACACCAACAGTTTGAAAAGGAAATTTGAAGGAGACGAGAGAGGAGGGACGAACAAACACCAGCGCAAAGATTCACTGAGCAACGGGGAGCCCAGCCGAGGTGAGCCCACAACTAGGAACAAATGCCTTAACGTGTCGACAGACTGACTTTGGGCCGTAATTAAGTACACAATAATGTCAATGAGCTATTGAAACAAGACCGCAATGATAAAGCTTATTGTTTGAACATTAACGAAGGCAATATATTAAAGGGCTAGAGTTGGAAAAAACAATTCTTTAATAATACAAAAAACAACTAGATTTGATTGGACAACTGAATTAACTAAATGTACCATTTTATTATTTCTGTAGCAACCAATAAACATTATATCCTGATATATATTTGTATATATTTTTGCAACTTTTGGCAGCGTGCAGGATTTTTTCTGATCGACGTAGCAACCAATAAAAGAAAATTGAATTTGGATAAATTTAATAAAATCATTGGTTTAACAAATGACGTTTTCAAGAATTTGAGCAAATAAACGTCTGAAGCATTATTTCTGAATCCCATGATGAGCCTCCCGATATACCCACTGATATAATGGGTATAAGTGATATTCTGGTCAATTGACATTACCATAATTTCTTATCTTTAGTGAGACGTAAGCTAAAACTGACCTGTTACTTGCTTTTTCACTCTGTGTGTGCTAGGATCCCTTGGTCCTGAAGGTGCACAGACGGACAATCTGATCTCTGAAATGGAGCGTATCGGTTATGACACGGACCTCCGAACCCACAGCGCGCAGGGATCAGCCGTCAGCGAGACCCAAAACCTGCTCAAGATTTTACTGGCGACTCTCAACAAAGCTGTAGCTCAGAGTTCTTTGCCAGGCCACGGTGAGGCAGAAACCGAAAGGACTGGCTCTGTCACCCCCAACATCGACCAGAAGAAGCTAAATGAACTGGCAGCACATACAAACTACGCTGAGGTAAATGGTGTATGTTAATTATTTGTCGCTCTAATTATTCACACACACATGCTGTTGTTCAGGAGGACATGGATTGTAGCCCTGGAAGTCCATTTAGTGCTGGGTCGCCAGTGGAGCAAGGTCACACCTCAGATGATCTCAACTTGACTGCCCCCAAAACTGAAAGTATGAGCGACGCAACGGCCATTATTATGTTTAATTGTTTACGTTGTGTAAGGCTAACACTCCCTTCTGCTGCTTTGTAGACCGAGACCAGTTATCGGAAGAGCTACTGAAAAAACTGAAGTCTGAATTAAAAGCTGAAATCAAATCTGAACTTATGCCTGACCTTAAACCCAACATAAAGCAAGAAGCCAAGTCTGAGGAGCAGCTCGAGGTGAAGGCCGGCCCTTCAGACGATCAAAAGCCAAAGGCAGTTGCAGAAGTTAAAAAGGGCACGTCGCCACCAGTGTTGCCTGTTGTGGAGGAAATCCCCGCAAGGCCCTCCATCAGCCTGGACACTATTTTAAATCAGGAAGTGCACAGCTTAACTTCTGACATCAAGAGCCTTATGCAGGGTCACCATATTTGCTATACCTCCAAGCACCCGCCGCGGTTACCAAAGTGTCACAGCTGGCACCACAACAGCGGCTTCTCAAGCTACATCGTTCCCTTCATCAGCCCGTCATCTATGGAGGGCCACGTTAAAACACTGTGCGAGAAGATGGACAAGTTAATCCAGCCTGCTCCGTCAGAGGACACTTCTGCACCTCCCACAATATCCTCTACCCCCATTCGGGCTGCGAAAACTAAACCCTCTCCTAGCGCAGCCCCTGGTGATAAACCTGTCCCAGTCAAACGCAAGCCATCTAATAAGGTCAAATCTGGGGGCTCTAAAGGAGAGGAGGAGGAGGAGGAGGAGGAGGACATGTACTCGCCCACTCACGTTACTCCTGACTCCCCGGAGATCTACCGGGGTGACCCTCCCTCAGGCAGCGGCTCTGGGCTGCTGGCTGGGAGCCTCATTGGTCATCTAAAGCCAGAGGTGTTCAGCAGCTTGGTGGAGATTTTTAAGGACGTCACAAAGAACACAGTCAAGTTTTTCATCTACTCCGGAGATGAGGCGGATGAAGGCACTGTTTGTAAAGAGATCAAGGTGAATGATGTGTAAATAGCACAGATCGGAACGCTTATTGTTGATATTTATATACTTTTTGCTTAAGAGTGTTGTCATTACCTGAGAAGTGGGCCAAAATGTATAATATTTATGTTTGTTTTGATATCGAAATCCTAATGTGCGAGTGCATTGAAAATGACTGGTGCTTGGTTGGGTCAGCCTGCACTGGCTTGTGTGTTCGTATATGTGCCCGGCTCTAACAAACATGTCTCTGCTGTCTGTCACAAAGGAGTACTTGATCAGTCTGGGCAACAGTGAGTGCAGCCCTCAGACGTTCCTGGAGAACAGTGGCAGTTTAGATAAGCTCCTGATCATCATTCAGAACGAACACATCGCTGCTCATGTGCACAAGGTAAGGCACACTGCTTTAATACACATGAACCTTTAGTCGCTCCAGGCATCTAAAGATATTCAAATGAGATTAGGATCAGGAAAAAACTAGGCTGTGGTTTGACATGTGCAGCGACCAAACAACGATTTCTACCTCAAGTGTGCGAGGGATAGTTCAATGATGCACTAAATATTTGGGGAGAAAAAAAATACAATTAGTAAGTATTTTCCCCATATTGATGCTGATTTTTGTTTTTGTTTTTAATGATCAAAACGATAGATGTCTTGTGCCAGCAAGTATAAGGATCGGGTGGCCGGACTGAAAACTGTGTGATAACTCTGTACTGCAGAAGCAAATGACAGAGTTTGAAGAATGTCAGAACCAGGCAGCGAGAGTTAGTGCACTGTCCGGGTTGTGTACAATTACAACGCATCACGCCATTATTTAGATTGACGTTTATTCAAATCACCAGCACTAACTATTGAATATGTGAGACCAGTGCATAGAGGGTATGCGGATAGCATTTCATCATGGCAACAGGAGTTGCTAAGTTGTTATTACTTACACACGGTACGGAAAATAACCCAGTCCGGTTAGCATTGCATTGATACTTTAGTCACATTCCAGCTGCTAACATTGAAAACAAATCTGCCGGAAGAATCAAATTGCAGCTCTAAACACACATTTCTCTGATCGTAGATCCCGGCGTTGGTGTCCTTAAAGAAGCTGCCTTCTGTGAGTTTTGCTGGAGTGGATTCTCTGGACGACGTCAAAAACCACACGTACAATGAGCTCTTTGTGTCCGGCGGCTTCATGGTGTCTGACGAGTTTGTCCTCAACCCTGAGTCCATCACTCAGGGTAGGCCTTTTGTTTCTTTATGTTCAAACGTGGCTGCAGCTCTTAGCACATTAATTAGTGACTCGTTTTTTCTGTCCAGATCGTTTGCAAGGGCTACTAACATTTCTAGAGGAACAGAGCACCCCGGAGCACCCCTGGCAGTGGAAGGTGCATTGCAAATCGCAGAAGAAACTGAAGGAAATGGGCAGGTTGGTTGTTGAGCTACATTGAATAATCCCTTCGAAAACCAAGTTGGAAAAATCATGCAAATTTAATAGGCACTTTCAGGGCTGTTAATGTGAGGTTTTATTGAGCAAAGTTTTGCAAACGTAATGGAATTTGAAACTTTTTATCATTCAAGCTTCACACGCCACATTTTTTGTCCCGTCTCAAATGAATGTGCATCACTCAAAGTCAAAAAGACGAAAGGAAGAACTATTATAATACTATTATAGTATTATAGTCACCTGTAATATTCCATTAACATTTAATAGTCATTCTATGTTAAATTAAATTTAACAGGGCGTTGCAGAGATGAATAGTTTTAATAAACTTGGCGATCTTCATGTTTGTGAGATGATGCTAATATCCATGTAATGTTTGTCTCTTTCTCTCAGGCTCAATGCGAACGCAATGGGACTGTTGAATCTTCTGAACACGTATCAGAAGAAGCACTTGGTAGAGTTCTTGCCTTATCATGAGTGCGACGCTCTGTCCAGGCAGGCACCAGATCTCGAATGCCTCATCAAGCTCCAGGCTCAGCACACACAGCAGAGGCACCTTATTTTCCTCACAGGTAAAACAATCATCATAATAACTATATAGCACTTTCTTTACCCACATTTTTTAACGTGTTTTGTGTCCACAGAGCGACCATTTGAGATGTTCCTACAATACTCCAGGAATGGGATTGTGATAGCGAGCATTGATGATGTTATGAGCAGTTTCCACAGTCTGATTGGTTCCATCAATCAAAATGAGCTTCCCACGCCTCCCTCTACAGGTATGCCTTAAAGACACAATAAAATACCATTACTGATTTTTCATAAAGTAAAACCTTTTTGATAAAATTGAAATGGCTACAATTTCTTTTTTCATTGGTTGGTGGCAAATTTATGTCACAGTCGCAGCTTTGAACTTTCCTATTTCACTCGAACTATTAGCTTTGCCAATTCTTGTTCAGTTTTCTTTATTGAATGGTCCACATATGGAACTCTGACCTGTACATGTTTCTTAAACTCCAGCTAATATTTATATTTGGCATGTGTTGTACCCTTGATATGGATACTTTGAGCCTGGCATACTGTGTTCTCCCCAAATCGATTGACATGCATTATTTCATCAAGGATGCTTTATATTTCTCTTGGTGTTTCTATTCTGTTATTTATTTTCTTCTGTCTCAGTAGTGAATGACGAGTGCGTCGAGGAGGACATGTCCATAGACTCGGAGGACGACAGTGAAGCGCCGGTGATCTCAGACGAACAAAGACAAGAAGAAGAGAAGCCTGAGAAGCCTGAGCAACCCCCACTTCCTGAAAAAGAAGAGTTTCGTCCTCCTCTCCCGGAGCAGCAGGCCACCCCAGGAAAAAACCCCTCTATGTCCGACTACAGCGCCCTCAAAAGCGTCATCTCGCAGTTTAAAGCAGTAAACCATATGGGATCACCTGACTTTGGCAGTTTATCGCCTGGAGGATTCCCGGTCAACCCTCATCAAAGCTTCCTTTGTCCCTCTGCGCCCTGGTCGTCCTACTCGGGCACCTCCAGCTACACGGCCTCCCCAGCTTATCCAGCCTCTCCCTGCAGCAGCACCCAGGAGGCGGACCTCCGGCCTGCAGTCACAACAGCCGCCACTGCGCCCACCACAGCACCCACCACACCCGCACTGGCCACAGCTGAACCTCTAGCCACCCTGGCATCTTTACCTCTCGAAGTCAAACCGCCACCTCCGCCTCATCTCATGATGTTGGGCCACACGTACCGTTCAGACAGCACTGGCACTGAAACTGCGGGGGCATCTCCTCTATCAGCTGCTCGCCCCTTCTCAGAAAACGCAACAATAGGCCTCGCTTCCAATGTTCCTGGGGCAGTGGGGGACAGGATACTGGGTAGTGGGCTTGGGGAGGGTGTGTGGGGGACACCCGTCTCTGTGGAGAGCAGTAATGAACTCATGGGAGGCAGTACGCCTAGTAGTCAAGGGGATAGGACTCCATTGAACTCTGACAAACCTTGTCCAGCTGTGGGTTTTCCTGCAGTGGACACTAGGGGGGGCTGTATACCCAGGCCTAGAATGCCTCCTCCACATTCAATGCCTGGGGCGGGCTACAGTGGCTTTGTCCCTCCACATGGACAAATGGAGCACGGGGCCTTACGGGGTGGTATGAGCCCAGGTGCTGTTGGTGGTTTTCGGGGACGGGGTCCTGTGCCTGGTGGACATTGGCCCCGACCTATGCGGGGTGGGGGTCCTGGAGGACCACCCTGCTATTGGGGCTTTCCGGGGGGGCGAGGCGGAGGACAGAATTACTACTCGGACTACTCATACTCTCACAATTATGCTCCTGAATAGACAATCAGCTCAATTGAAGGGGCATTTCGAATTCTCCACAGACTTAAATGAATGTATATATTTCCTTGTCATAAACCCTTCAGTAGGTTCATCATTTTCTACATTAATAAAGTTGATAACAGGCAGGGCCGAGTGTCCTGCTGTCGCATAACTAAGTACACTCTGTGTGATCTTTGACCCTGTCAGACCACTATATTTATATTTGCCAACAAAAGTTTATGGCCTTTCAGAACACGTTTCTTTTTGTCCCATGTATGAAATCGGTTTGTGAGCAAAGAGGAAAGGCTGATATTTTTTTAAAGAAAAAAAGTTACGCAAATTCCATTTTTGCTGTTTTTTTTTTAAATGATATTTGGTTGTCCTAAATTCTATACAAATAAAACATTTCAATTATTGTTTGAGTGTGAAAGGTTTGATTATGGTGCAAATAGAACGATTAAAAACATAAATACAGCTTGTTTACTGTGCCTTCACTACAGATCTCTTCTCACATGGGCCTGTGTTTCCAGTGGTTTGACTTAACAGTCCTGCCTTTCAGTGTCTTCCTTGGATTGTTTGTCTACATTTTAGTTATTTGTCTGTTTGTAAAATGTTAAAGGCCCTGATGTAGATGGTACACAAAATTGCCGAACAAATTATCAGTGTCTTTGGGTCTCCTCTCCCAGATCCCAGGCCAGGGGGGTCGTTGTGTTTTGTTTGTTTTTAGACATGACCGAAAAAAAAGCATGGCAGTAAAAACTAGTTGAATCTACCCGCTCACGCTGAGAGCCACCCTCACAGAGCAGAGGAGTGCGAGGAGGAGGATGCTTAACATCTCCCCTCTAAGACTCGTGGAGAGATATCTGCCCACGAGAATGGGTCATTACTGCAGGGGCCTGATGGCTTCTCCTGCGCGGTTGCAATATGTGCAGTGCCGAAGTTGAACGCAAGAGGGGGCGATTTGCACGGATGTCCGAGCAACCCAAACTCGAGTCTAAACCATTGACTGTCAGTGGTCGAAACAGTGAATTTCAATTTCCCCAATACACAATTACAATCCTTTCCCACTCGCTCTACAATTCACAAAATTACTTAGTCTGTCGAAACAGGCCTTGTTGTGTGGGTCCTTTCGTTTTTATGTGATTGAGGGAAGGGGTCGCTGCTGTTCAGATAAGTTATAGCTTTAATTATGTACATTATTTAGAGGAAGAAGATGGAACTCAAAAAACGTGATTCTTGCGTCAAATCCGAAATCATCAGGTAAATCCTCTGTTCATTTTTACCGCATGAATAAATCACCCCAGTAGAGTCAGAGAAAAGCTAAATTCAACATGAGTAAGTAATGGAATACAAAGCGTAAAACAGGAGTATTTACATACACATACACTGCAGTTTTTCTTGTTTTATTATTGTAAATGTGTTGTAATTCCATACTTGATTATCTGTTCCTAAATGTCCAGCTACTGAAGGCTCCCTCTACAAACACTGATCACGTTAGGTCACGCCACGCTTTTATTGTGCTTCACTGTTCAGTTATCAATTACCCAAATGGTTGCTTAAACAGTTGGTTAAGTTAAACTTTGTCTTTATGCAAATAATACTGTTAACATAAACATTTCTAATTTATCATGTTTGCATTTTTGTTTTGCACAGTAAAACTGCCACAACTGTATCCAAACTGGTTCAAGCTCAAGAAAGCTGTTTACAAGGTGAGCAAAGATACTATAGCCTACACTTCGCCATAGAAAAATCACTCAACAACCTTTTCTATAACTGTGATGCTCACACCATTTGTATTGCTCTCACTGGCAGTAGAGACAGACAACATGCACCTTTTGATTCACGGGGGTCATTGTCAAAGACTATAATACAATAGTATAGTGTCTGTTGCAATACGCATTTATCTATTGGCCATCATATTTGTAGGCTGTTTAGTCCTTAGTTATATAGTCAGGATCTAGCCTGTGTTCATATTCATTGCAGTATATATGATGAACCGCCTGTTGTCTGGTCCGCAGCACTAAACATTTATTTAAGTCTTTTTCTGGGAAGCAACGAGGCTATCCCCCAAAAAAGATCCATCCAGTTTGCCAAGCATTGAAACAAATAGCTGTGTATGCCTGTATGTGGGGTGCTTACTCTGAGTAAAGTATCCAATTAGGATGAAATAAGGGCGGCAGGTGGCTCGGGTGATACCAGGCCGCGTCACAATTGGCATGTGTGGGTGTATCTCAGTGTCTCCTGGAGCCATTTCAGCCTGATGACTGTTTTGACAGTTTGGTAATAGCCCCTGTTGACAGCACAGGTCCTCTACACAGGCACAAAAACAGTTAAATGGTGAATGGATGATCACATTTATATAATGCTTTTCTGCCTAGAATATGCACTCAAAGGAACAACTCACCCATTCACATTCTCTTTCATACACCAGTGTCAGACACTGGAGGTAAGGTGAGTGAAGTGTCTTGCCCAAGGACACAACGACAGTGCGCACCTGTGAGATTCGAACCGCCGATTCTCCGGTAACAAGACGATTCACTCTACTAGCAAAACTCTCCTGTACCTGAGTAATTCAATTCTTTAACCTCTTAACCAAGTGCATTTTCTCCAGTTCGGCTTTACCCAAATCTAAAGGATTACAGCCTACAGGCCGGTGTAACGCCTCATTTAAAACCTAAGACCTATCAAACTAATCTAAACTCATATTTTTGCTCACATTGTTGCTGCGTTGTCGTCACTTTTGAAAGTTTTTTTTTCCATTGATTTTTGTTGCGATTTTGTCACTTTTCTGTTACTGTTTTGTTGCTTTTTCATCGCTTTTGTTGTGTTTGTGTTGGATTTTCAACACCTTGCTGCTTTTTTGTGAAGTTTTTTGTTGCATTTTGGTCACTTTTCTGTTACTCTTTTGTGGCCTTTTTGTTACGTTTTTGTGACACATTTTTGACACTTTTTTGTCACCTTTCATCTATATTTTTATCACGTTGTTGTCGCTCTTTTGTTGCATTTTCATCCTCGTTTTCATCTCATTTTTGTTGGTATTTGGTACACCTGAACCAAGCCAACCATTGGCTTAGTTCAGGTGGGGCTTAAGAGGTTAATTAATCATCCAGATGATCTCAGTTAGCCAAGCCATCTCAGAAAATGAAGAATTTGCTTTTTAATGTCTTTCTGCAGATGTTTTGTGTTGGGATACGATGAATACCATATTAAACAAAACTTTCAATATATCAAATAAAATATAATCTTCCCTTCAGTATTTAAAAGTGGTATTTGTTGTCAGTTGAAAGGACTATAAGCCTCAAGATTGAGCAGCCAATTCCTCAGACAAATGATTAAGATTCAACATACTGTATGTAGATTTTCTGTTTGGAGAAAATACCTTAGAATTATAGGCACTGCCCTCTGAGATTTGGGCACCAGATAGTCGAGCATTGTGATCGCAGCTTATTTATTTTTTATATTGGTCTACATTTGGACAAGCTACACCAAGGAGGGACCAAGTTCAGATAAGAATGCATAAACACAGACTAGCTTATGAGTTTGAGCCTGTTGAGACCAACTTTTCTTTTCTTTTGATGTGTTTTGAATATTTGTCGATGTGTTGACAAGGAAGACCTTCGCTGGCAAAATATCCCACTTGACTGGAGCTATTCAGAGCAAAACTCCCCTGTTTCAGGGTAATTAGATTCTTGAATGAAATGATTTGGAGTCCCTCGGAGCCCAGCTGATCTGGGGAAAACAATTAATGAGAAAGAGGGAAGATGGGTGCGTTAATTGAAGCTCGATGGAGTGTTTTCTTTTGAAAAAGCATCCTTTCAGCTGTCGAGGGGCTTGTACATTGGAGTAATTTGTTCAGAATAACATTACAGAGGAAAACATGACTGAGATATACACTTTTATGAAAATTAAACATGGGATTTTGCGCTGTATTTTTCAAGCTTTTACAAGACAACAAAAAGGGAAAGAGTCAACGTTTGTTTATCTCAGGTGTGCACTAATTGTGATTCCTTTGGCTTAAAATACTCCAAATCATTTTCTCGCAAACGTCGAACAATCCAAAAGCTTGAGCAGGCACAAGTCCTTGTACATTTTATTTCCTATTTTATTTCTGGAGAAGATTCTATCAGAAAGAGTGTCTGACTTCAAACCTAGACAAATAAGTATGCAAATCAATGCATGCATGCAAATACTTTGTTGTGGCACAATCATGTAAATAAACCACCAAAATAGTAACACACTTTTATTTCCATAATGTAATGTATTGTTGTTTTCTTATCCTGTCTTTTCTCCCTGTTGGTTAATACATTTAAACTGATACATATATATATAATGTGTAGAGGAATTTGTCCATTAATATCCATTATGCTTTTTAGCTCTCTTCTCTTTTTTTTTTTTATTGCAGATGCACCCTCGAAAGGTTAAAATATAAAGCACCAC
This sequence comes from Proterorhinus semilunaris, assembly GCA_021464625.1. Taxonomy (NCBI): domain Eukaryota; kingdom Metazoa; phylum Chordata; class Actinopteri; order Gobiiformes; family Gobiidae; genus Proterorhinus; species Proterorhinus semilunaris. Next base: position 21,546,640 of record CM038347.1, read on the forward strand.
AAGCCATCTGGATCCTGCCATGTCCCTGTCCCAACTCTCTGACATGCTGCCTGCCTACACTGCTGCACTACTCTTAAATCTGCCTGGGCCCTTACATAACGTAGCACAGGTCACTCTGCGAAATATCTGAAATGCTCAAATGATGTCCCCCATGTTTTCCAATCCCATCTGCTAATCATATCACAATGCATCAGTGGCCCAGATGTGCGGCTGCTGCAGCGGAGCTTAGGCCCAGATTAAAAGGATTAGGAAACAAATAGTGAAATTGGCAAAGTAGTAATCTTCTAAAATCTGTACATAATAATGTCTGTAGTTCAGGGAAAAGTACGAAAATCACGGAGGCTCTACATCATGGCAGACTCGTTACGTCATATAGCAAGACGTTTTTACTAAATTGTACTTTGCGAAACAAACAAAAAGGTAATATGGAAAGTAGAAATTGAGGACACTGATCTGAGATTATTCCCAATGATTGGTATATTGGAAAATGGATCATTACTGAACTGTGGGGGAACAACCTGGAGAACTGAACTAATGCTGACACCAAGTAAAAAAAATAAAATTATATATTTATGAACTATTACTGGAATAATACTCTTCCTCCTGAGTGAGAAGGTTTAAAACAGATGGACCTTATGTCTCCTACGCAGTCAACACTTTCCCTTCAAGGCCAAGCTCGGGTGCTAAACCAGATAAGGAATGAGCTCTCTGTGTGATATTTTCCATTACACTGACTTTCAGGATCTTAAACAACTGCACACACATACCCCTCCCTAACCACGCCCCCATTGTTCTGCCTCTGCCTCAACACGTTTCCTCAGCCCAACCCCCTGATCAATCCTTCCAGTCCCCAAGAAAAAGATTCCACACGTGACCTCGTGTTCTGTGTATTTCCCATGTCTTGATGTTTTTATGTATGTGCTTAACCTGATTGTAATTTCGCATATCTTCTTTTGTATTGGCGCATTTGAGTTGGGGCTGAACGATATGAACAAAATTTCATATCGCGATATTTATGCCAGATATCTCAATATTGATACGATATAACCGCGGGTTCGGTGAAAGCTAAGCTTTTTTTCAGAAAAATACAAACATCATAATAAAAGAGTGCAGTCTTGAATGTTCATATCTCGATATCGATACGATAACGATATATCGTTTAGCCCTAATTTGAGTTGCCTTGTGTATAAAATGTGCGATATAAATCAAGTTTCCTTGCCGTGCCTTACTATATTCTTTGTGCCAGTCCCAAGCATGTATTAATGAAGGAGCTTGCATCAGTCGTATCACTTCAAAACAATATCTAAATCACTGATGTGGAGAACGCTGATACCAGGAAAGAGAAGAAGAAATAATTACACACAAAAAATTGAAATCTCCCACCTGTCTCTGTGTGACATCACCGTATTAAGTGATCTGTGCCAATGCAACATGTACTGTATGATTCAAACAGTTAGGACATTTTTCAAAAGGATTTCTGCCAAATCCCTCAGTTGTGATTGCACTGTCCCACTTTCATGCAGCGTTGTCCTTTTGATTCAAGATTGCCACCTTTGCTTGAAGAGCACTTCTCTATCCAACATGCTCACTTCTGGTTACTTGATTGTTTTCTTTTATATTATATATGAAAGAGGATAACATCCAATCACATTAAATCCCTGAGACCCACCCACAGCTGGCATCAAGATTAAGCTACAATCCGATAAAATATATGTATTTTTCTCGGCCCTTAAACAAATTGATTTGTGTTTTTGAAGGCTTATCCTTGTCTCATTCTAGCTCTTATCCCTTTATTTCCAGCCATCCATATGTTCGCTTTGGTCTTTCATGTCATCGACTATATTCCCATCTCATACACAAAAGCTGTTCGCAAATGCATGTGTACAAGCCCTTCTTTCCACCGTTGATTTGCATAATGTTCCCATTTTGAAGCATGTTACACTGAATTAGAGCAGCACATCCCCCCCCCCCCCCCCCCCCCCCCAAGTGCGTCTTGAAGAATTTGTCATTCCAGTTCACTTTTGAAACTCAATCCAATCAGTGTTGGTTTGTAATTCTTTACACTGCAGAGTTCCTCACTTCCCATTGTGCCAGATATTGCGTTCTTTGTTGCAACAGGTTAATGCGAAGGTGCGGGTTGTATGTGGCTCACAGCAGGATACACCACTGTTTTACTTTTACTTTTGTTTTTATTTGTGTACTACATATTTGTTTTTTTTTTAAATAACAAACAAAACAAGAACACATTTGTGAATACCATTTTCCCCAAATGCTGGGATATGGTTGAGTCTTATTTGATCTCAAGGAGACTGTGGTTTGTTTTTGGATGTTGTAATATTAAAAACGGTCCTCGTCTTTCAGTAAAATGACACAAATTTACAGTGTGTGGAATAAGGAAAAAGAAAACTCATATGTTCTAACAATTTCATGTCACAAATAACTACACGACTGTAGCAATGAAGTTCATTAACCGTGAAAGGTTTACAGGATCATGTAAGTGGCCCCGATTGATGAGAATTACACAGAAAGAGGATGGTTTCTGCTTTTCCTTTTTACATTCATATGCATGATAAAATAACACGTTACAAAGTGCCTCAACTTCGGTTTGTTGAACTTCACAACAATCGGCTGGTCCATTACCTCTTACAATGAATCTCTTTGAATAGAGTTTTCATCTTTGAACGACACATGCTTGCTTCAGTGTTTTTTGTTTTTTTTTATGTTCTTTCAGATCTTGTCAATGCAATACTTTCTTGAGGCTCCGTGCAATTCAGTTGTCTACATTGCGTATTTCAATGAATAAGGTCCCAGAAGCAGACTTTGTGGTGCAAGATTGCTTTACCAAGCTGTCCAAGCTACATCTGGCAGTAGCTACTGGTTGTACATCTGATCTTATCTCCAGCTCAGGCAATAAAGTATCACAACTTACTGCTTGGAGTCCATTACGGCCGTAAACTGCTTTGCCAGAGTCTTTCTTTGTGTTGAGAAGCAGGCTACATTTCTGCGCCTTCACAACCTGATGTCTGAAGAAATACTCCTGCTGTCACCCGCGCTGCATGAGTTGGTGGGACAAATTATTAGCCGATCTTAAAGGGTGATAATGGCTTTGCAGAAATTTAGCAGTCAGAGCTAAGAGCAGCATAAACCATAGCTGAAACCCACAACCCAACTCGAACAAGCAGCCACCATTGACAGCTAATAAAGATAATGAGTTACCCTACATTACACAAGAGAGGAAAAGGCGTACTAATGAACATACAATAGAAATTAAAATTGGTCAGGAGGGACGTGTTGCGATACAGAACTCTCAAGTGTAGTCATGGGTTCTTTTAAAGTTTAACACCATGTACCACCCCATAAAATATGTAAACTTGTAAAGTTCCAGCAATTCTTGATCAAGATCAAATCACGACTAAAATGAGTTTTAAACCTAAAATTTGACTAAAATATGTTTACATCGAATGTAAATCAATATCTTAGCTAGAAAAATACCTCAATGCCTTAAAGGAACAGGCCACCGTTTTTCCATACTGAGATATGTTCTTACCTGAGCTTTGACGAGTTGATGCGTAACTGTCTGGTCTTTGTGCGTGCGCTCAGTCACGCGAAAAGACCGAGGATGTTGTTAGCATTTAGAGTACAGTGAAGTGAAAACATTCCTGCGCGGATGTCAAAGTGCTCCTAAGGTGTTATTATGCCTTACAATTTAGTAGAAAATCAACATGATTAATTTTGTGTAACTATACTTGGACCGTCACGTAACCGTTTTTAAATATGGAAAACGTGGAAGAGCTTGGCCGCTTCTAACTTCACCCCCATTTGGCCCTATAGAGGTGAGGAGGAGCTTGGCTAAATGCTAACAACATCTTTGGTCTTTTTGTGTGGCTGAGCGCACGCGTAAAAGACCAGACAAGTGCGCACCAACTCATCTAAGCTCAGGTAAGAACATATTTCAGTATGGAAAAATGGTGGCCTGTTCCTTTAAAAGCATTACTAAAGCATGAATAAAGTCTAAACTTATAGAAGACTTAAAGAAGTGTATACACTTTCCACAATTTAATAAATAGTAGTGTTTTGTTTGTTTTTTCATAAAGCCACAACACTATACAATTTAAACGTTTGAATTATTGGTCTCTATCTCAAAGTTTAGAATCTGTATCAGTGTATCCCATTTTTTGTCAATTGCAAAAATACAACTTAAGATTTGTTGTTAAAGCATTCTTAGCTAACCGGTTTTTGTCAGACCTTGTTTAAACACTCAACACATTGCGTGTAGTTTTTTTGTATGAATTGTGAACGCACTAATTTTCTTGTTTCCACTCTTCTGCCCCCTCTTGGCTTATCATTGGCTCGAGAAACGCGATATGCTTATCACTGTAGACTTGGGCCTGCTCTCGGATGGAGGAGGTGAACGCGGAGGAGAAACTGCTGCGGTCGTATGTTGGGATCGTTGTGGAAGGGGGCTTGGGTTGCTTGCAGCAGCTGCAGCGACAGGGGGTGAGGTAGAGATACATGAGAATTAGGATCATTGTGATGGCGCAGCCCAGCAGAGTTGTGTATCCCGTGTTGAATGACTCGGGTGGAGGTAATGACACAGTAACATTCACCTCCCGCGTAGCATTGACCCCTAGTTTAACATCCAGCGCTGTGCACACGTACAGACCGGAGTCGTTGAGCCTGACAGATTGCATCTCCAAAGTGCCATTGGTGAAGATGGTAATGAGCGTGTCATTTATGCCAGCAGGGGTGAGGTAGCCCTTGCCAGGCGTTTGCCAGGTAAATGATAGGTCCATGCTTTTTAGGGATGTATGGCAGTCTAGGCGGATTGTTTCCTCTTCTGTGACCCTAACAGTGGATAGGTAGACAGTGACTGGTTGGGAGACGGCTTTTTCCAGTGTGCAGTTTTGAAAAAAACGTGTATGATGCAAAAACGTGATAGTTGCTCGCCTTTCACCATAAATTGTGCACCTGTGGTAATCTGTAAAGTCTCTGAGAGTGTCGTAGCCTCGTAGCTGCCAGTGCCAAAACATACTGTACATAGTGCAATCACAGACTAAAGAATTATTATGCAAGTACAAGCCCCTTTGGATCAAACTGGGTAAAGCTTTAATATCTTCCCAAGGTAACCTGCTGAGACGATTTGATGAGAGGTCGAGCATGGTTAAGAAGGGGTGGCTATGGTCCTGTATGGTGAAAAATGGGAAGTCTGTTAACTGGTTGAGACTAACATAGAGTTTCTTTAAGCTACTCAGGCCAGTCAGTGTACCAGACTCAACTTGTGTGATTTTGTTGTTGTAAAGCAGAAGCTCCTCCAGTCGCCAAAGTCCATGGAAGTAGTGCTGTTCAACCACATGGAGTCTGTTAGAGGACAGATCCAGGATCCGGAGACCAGAGGCGTTTTGGAACACACCTTCCCCCAGACTAGTGAGCTGATTGCTGGCAAGGCGTAGGTTTTCAAGCCGGGGCATCTTCTCAAAGCTGCCAGCACTGAGATAGGATATGTAGTTGTGGCTGAGGTCCAGAGTCATGGAGAAAGTAGGTAAGAACATGGGGAGTTTCACCAGGCCGGTTGAGCTGCAGCAAACAGTGTCGGATACGCACAGGCACATTGCGGGGCAGTTCCCATCACAACATCTCAAGAGACAGAAGAAAACCAGGAGGGAGCACCCAAACATCACGTGGTCTGGCATGGTTTCAAATGCTGCAAATGCCCCTGCACAAAAAAGAGCACAATATAAATGTAACAATTATTTGCATTTTGGAAGCAACACGGTATTTATGGTATTAATTCAATACTAAGAAAAAAAGTTGTTCCTTATATAGCAAGTTGAATTATATAAAATTTGAATGAAATTAGTATAATGTACATATGCCATATAACAAACACATATTGAAATTATATTTAATTTCATGATAATCATTGCAAAATGCGTGCAGTTTCACTCGGTGTGATTACAAATTAATGCATTTAAACTACTGGAATAACAAGTGATTTGTATAAGCAAGAATAATTACTGTTAGATGTGCACATGCACAGAATTTAAAGGCCAAAACATGCACTTACAGACGCGTGGAATTTTGCTCACTTGGTTAATCCCATTTTTATTCCAGAAAGTAACCAGAAAATTGACCAAATTTGCCCATCCAAGTCCAAAGTAATCTCTTTAGCATCAACGTATAACTTGATTTCCACTTTCTGCATTTCTGAGTTGGCTCCCATTGATGAATGAACACAAAATGTGTGTTTAATCCTCCGTGGTTTCGTTTAGTATCTTCTCAATGCTATCAATCACAATGCGCTGCTTCTGGTTTTAGTCTTGAGGGCCAAATAAGGCTCCCCGCTGGCTCTTCCGTCTCTTTCCTCGTCCCAAATGAAAGAACCGCTGCACAAACATCCTGCAGAGCTTTGCGGTCTTTAACAAACAGCACACAGCTCACTTAATCTCCCACAATCCCCTCCTCCTTTCGTGTCATTTACCGACCAGCCATGTGTCTCCCTCTCTCACATCATTAAGTTATGAGGCTGCATCAGCCACGTCTCCCATTCACAGAATATCAGATTTCACCATATCCTCTTCATATATACGACTATCTCTTTATAATGGCAACTGTTAGTGTAATAGAAAATTTATTATGGCAGACGATTGGGTTGATGGACTCTCCAAAGCGGCTTTTCCTTATGGGTTTTGTCCAATTCTAGGCCAGAGAAAAATTTCTGAACTGATGAGAGGCGATGCACATGGGAAGTGGAGGTTGGCTGTGTGGTCTGATCCAACTGACAAGCTACTGTAGCTCAAATTACAGGAGATAATACCTTTATTCCAGTGCATAATATGCTGTCTTTAGTTGTACAGTCTCCAGATGATTATAATTGTGTACCTTATTGTGTATATGTGTATATACAGTATATAAAACTCTCTTTCTCACCCACCACGGGCCAAGCTTGCGTCCTCTACCAGAGGCCTGGGAGCTTGAGGGTTCTGTGCAGTATCTTTGCTGTTCCTAGGACTGCTCTTTTCTCGACCGAGATGTCTGATGTAGTTCCTGGGATCTGCTGTAGCCACTCCTCCAGTTTGGGGGTCACTTCCCCGAGTGCCCCAATGACCACGGGCATTACTGATGCCTTCCCCCTCCAGGCCTTCTCCAGCTCTTCTCTGAGCCCCTGGTATTTCTCTAGTTACTCGTGTTCCTTTTCCCTGATATTGCAATCACTTGGTATTACTTATTGCTAGGGCTGGGCGATATATCGATATTTAAGATATATCGATATATTTTAAAAAGAGATATGGAATCAGACCATATCGTATATATCGATATAGTCCAAATTTGCGCTGTAATACTTGCTTCAGGCAACCCGCTGAGCGGAGCTCTGCACTGCTCCCAGCGCCCCGGCCCCGCCCCTCGTCTTTGCATGCATAGAGGGAGAGGGGGGAGAGGGGGAGGGGAGATGGGGCAGGAACAGACACTCCGCCGGCACTCTTCAACAAACATGAATAAAGCAACAATGTCTGTGAAGCGCGCGGAGGAGAGCCCCTTGGTTGGTAAAACAAAAACAGTGGCTCAATCATTTGGAGATGGTTTGGACAGAAGTGAATGCAGCGGCGAGATATGGCGGCGCCGTGCGCTGCGCCATGTGCTTGTGTTTACCTCTCAGTCTAATTATGGTTTGCGTAGATCGTGGATGTACTGTGAAAATATCAGCGTTTGTTATGCTGCCACCGCGAAGGACTATCGCTTTTTCCTCGTTAGCATTGCGTTAGCCGCAACGCTAATCACACCAGTCCCTCGCGGAGCTCTGATGATGAGCAGAGATGGCGAGCCTGTGCTGCTTGTAAAGAGTAAAGAGTCGTTTGTGGCTCAGTTTAGGAGCTTATGTTGGGGAATGCTTTGGATAAAGATAAGAACTTATCTCAAAACCACTGACTAAAACACAGTTAAATCAAGAGCAAATATCAAGAAATTATTTGGGCTATTTATTTATTTATTATATTTCATGATTATTAAGGACTAAAAAGTAAGTAATACTTTAATAAGTCATATTTCATTGTCTCAGTTTAGGCTTTAGTTTAGTTATATGCAACATAAAGTTATTAACAGCAAATGGGGTAGAAGAAAAATAAATACAATAAAAATCGCAATATTAAATATTAAAACAGTCCTATTTGACAGTGACTTTGACTTAACATTTCATTTCACAGCTCTCACTTTGTGGGAAAAATATCGGGATATATATCGTATATCGATATTCAACCTAAATATATCGGGATATGACTTTTGGTCCATATCGCCCAGCCCTACTTATTGCCATTACCATTCTGTCCGTCTTTATCTGGAAGTCCCACAGGATCTTGGCTCGTCCATTCTCTCCCTTTGGAGGTGTTTCCCACTTTGACCTTTGGGTTTCCAGTAGGGAGGGCCAATATATTGGTGCCGCCGATATTTGTCTTGTAAAAAACAGGTAACAAGACATATTTTTCTAATAAAAAGGATTGTTTGTTCCATCATAATGTGTGAGACGGTGAGTCCCAGAAGCATTGTATTGTTTATTTTCCAATAGTGGAACGATCATTTGAAAACTTTAACTTTTGAGTGAGCCTTTCTATTGATTTTTAACCTCAAAATAAATATTGGGAAATATTGGATATCGGCCACAGCGGCGAGGCAAATATCGGTTATTGATATCGGCAGAAATTTGTCATATCTGACCATCCCTAGTTTCCAGCCCATACTCTGCACAGATGTTCCTACACTATGCCAGACACTTGGTCATGGCGCTCCATGTAAGCTTTCCCTGGTGTCCCCTTCAAGTGCACACATTAACGTCAGGGCACCTGTCTGATGAAGTTCACCTCAGCAGGGATTCAACTTGACAGGTGTGGTAGATCTGGGCCTCCTATTGCTCTGGTGCTCAAGGCCTGCTCCTGTGCAGCCATGATGAGTGCCTCTGTGCTGTCCTTCAGTCCAGCTCTGTAAGTAAGTAAGTGCTTTATTGTCATTGTACAACTGTACAACGAAACAGTGTTCAGGTGTTAGTCCTGAGCTGCTGCGGCTGAGCCGCGCTGCCACTGTGTCAACCTGACCCGCATGACCTTGGAGGTCGGGGAAACTGTAGCACTCGCCCTGGCTGGCTGCCCTCTGTCTCCTCTGATCCTCTGAAAAGGTGCCGCGCCCCCTGGGTTTGTCCCTGTCTAGCCATTGGTAGGATTTCTTGATATCAGGCACTTCAGTTATGTTTCGGTGGTACATCCCGTGTAGGCGTTTGTCCTCGCATATATATAATTTAGATCAGTGCTTAATTTGTACATTTGTATTTTCAGTAACACTTTTGGTCTGATGTTATGGATTCGGAGAACAGGCCAAAACATTTGCCGGAACACTCTCATTAAACACCATTATAACAGATCAAATCTTTGTCGGATCCTCCTAAATAATTTCCCGGATCCTTTTCCCTGAAAAACTGACAATTCGGGGAATGCATTCCCCCAAACGGGGGGTCAAATTAAGCACTGATTTAGATGCTTTCAATTGAACTACTACATTAAGTCGATAATGTTCTTTATTTCTTTATTGAGTTTCAGTTGTATACTTTGATTCCATCCATGCCTTCTCCTCTGAGGCCAGCCTTCACTCTGCCCTCAATCCTGGTCAATTCTATTTTTGCTAGTCTTTAGTGGACAAATATCACCTGCTCCTCTGTGGGCTGCACACACTATCAGTCTAAGTGCATTATCCGCTGCATCCGATCGCTTTCCCCTCTGACATCCTCTCTCCTTTTTCCTTCAGGCTGCTTTAGTTTGACTGGATCCACTGTGTCTATGCGGTTTGGTCATAGTGGTCCTCACTGCTCTGATTCCTGTCACAGTGAATTAGCTTTGCTTCCTCCTCACTGCTAACCCTCCACCACCTCCACTACCACCTACAGCTCTGGAAAAAAATAAAACACCTCTAAAAAATGATATAAATGTTTCTCTGGTTTCTTTATAAGTGCACTAAATTAATAGTTGATTTATTAAAGACTTGTGCTAAAACAAAAACAGAGTTGTGTCCTGCCCATAGATCTAAATACTAGAGATCAGCGAGTATCATTCAACCCCATTCAAAGCAATGATAACGAGTGGTCAGTGAAATTAACATGGCTGCCAAGTCTCCTCTTACTAGGCAAAAAGGCGACGAGCCTCCACAGAGCTCCAGAGCCTGTCAATCAGAGACTTAGGCTTCCACTTTTTATTTCTAAGATACAAAAACCAGCGTGGTTAAAAATATGATGCCTACCCCAGCGTTGTTACATGGGTCATAGCGATTTTTAAAGAAAATAAAACTCTTTTGGAGCCAGGCTTTTAAACAGTACAAACGAGGTCCATAGCAACATAAGAATCCTGTTTTCGAGTGTCGCGATGAGTTGCCCCTGGCCACCAGGGGGTGGTATTACAGCAATGTCAGCTCCCCGCCATGAGGACCATAGAGAAGTGCTTTCCTCGCCCATTGGTCCTGCCCCTTAGTTTGAGAACCCTGTCCTAGTTGTTGCATTTTGGAGGCAGATTACACCAGATGCATGTGCTAAAATGCCTGTCTGCTTTGTAGCACAAGCCTGTCCCAAGGCTAGTCATCAGCTTAGCTTTGTACATTGCATTGCATTGCACACTCCCACACGCTTGTTTATTTGAATAAGTTGTTGCTTAGGCAGGGCCTGTGCCCGAGTGTACGGCCTTGCAAACCTCTCTGTGCTTGGAACCTTGGGAAGTCATTCGCCTGCTTTGCATTGAGAGTGAACTTTGTCCTACTGCAAAAAACACTTATAGGTTGTGAAATATTCATGTGCCATTGATTGTTTTCGAGGTATTTTGTAACATGTTTCTGTTTATGGAATAAGCTCTTGCAATTATTGCCTCTAAACATATACCGTATCAGACGCTAGGTTTATTTGCATAAACTGGAAATTATTCATGTTGCACAACATATTCCAATACAGATGGAGCTGCATGTACATTTATTTTTAGCTTCTTTCTAAAGATGATGCTCTTGTAGCTGTGGTACACGGCTAAAAGGTGCATAAGATGCGTCACATGACGTCATAACGTGCTAAAGAGCTTTTAGTTGATGCTGTGTTGAGGTGGAGGAAAGAACTGAATAGTGTGGTTTGCCTACAACTCTCGAGATGGAGATGTTTCTCTATCTTTGTATTGACTGTCTTTTTGAAGGAAACAAAAACTGACATAAAGTTCAAGTTTTCTAAAATGAATATGTGTAATACATTTTTCTCCTACACTATGAAATAGTGATGGTATTCAGTCTCAAAGGGACGGTTGTTTTCAGTTGAAATTCTGCTTTAGTAAAGGGTTGCTGGATGTTTTTATTCTATTTTAGACCTGATATAGTTCTTTGGTATTTTGGGGAACAAGCATGATTTAACTCTTGCTAAACTCTTGCTCGCTGTGATTAACCATTTTGTGCCGTTGTTGACATTACATGAACGACTCTCTATTTCCTGTATTGACCGCCTATCTGTCCTTTTAAGAACAATCACTCACCAACACCTGCCACATTAAATGCAATCAAACCATGGCTGTGTACACAAGTTGTGCTTTATGAATCCTAATTGCTTATACTTTCTCACATATAAAAATATAAACATCTCACCTTTCTGGAAAAGAAATCCCCATTTCCCTCATTTACAGTAGCTCTATTGTTATGTTGCCTGTAGCCTGCTGCTCTCCACAATGCCTATAATCTAATCAGCATTTTCGAATGACGCCTCTTTGTAAATCCTATGCCTTCCTCATTCGCATTTATTTGATTAGAGGAAGCACGTATGCAAAACTGCAGCAGGGCAGTGTAGGGAGGCAGGTTCACAGTGGACCTCAAAAGCTTAAAGCCCTGACCCTGATGCTTCCTGCTCCAAGCGCAAAGTGATTTTCTCTTTACCATCTGCTGCGGAGCCATGGCGGGAGAAAAAGAGGGGGAAAAGAATCCCACATAGCCCCAGCAGTAGCAGCAGACTCCTCTTATCTCGCCCTTGAGAGCCAGTGGAGCTCACTAGTCGATAATATAAAGCTATAGATCCTCACATGCACTTGGATTTTCTTTTTTATTAAAGCTGTGGAAAAAAGGATATAGCTGTACCATAGACTGTGTTATAATCATCTTTTCACTGTAAAGCGTCAAACCATATCTTAAACCAGTGGTTCCCAACCTGGGGGGAAAATCTTTTCTTCTAAACTTACTGTTAGCTTTTTAGCTTCTGACAATAGAGTCCATGTTCAAAACTCATCTTGGAGGATTGCGTTTCTACACAAAATATAAAAAATTATAATTACTCTGTAGAAATTCTTTATGTTGATCTCTACAATGTTAAACAGGCCAGCTCTTATTTCCAACATGTAATCACTTTTTCACAAAACAGTTGAATGTAAGAATAAGAGTAATGTTTTTCTCCCTGCTATTGCTTTCCCCCGTGATGCATCCTTTTCAAAAAACAGTGAGAGATTGTTTGCTTCAGTTGTACCATTGGATGAGGAATATTCCCAGTGATGGAAGAGCTGTTTGTGGCAATGTCTTACCCAAAGCTCCTGCAGCCATAGAGTGCACTGATGTTTATATGTTTCATCATGCCACACAGTAGTGTAGACAATATGACTCCAAGGGATTTTTGCACCGTCCCATCAGGAGGCAGAGACAAGCACTCCATCTAGTGGCTTCAACAGTCAACTCAGTGTCTGGTATCAAAGCAAAGAACAAATGCATCATGAGGATTTCTAAAAGTCATGCTTATGTCTTATTAGGGTCTGCATTGCTGATTTAACTGCAACTGTAGATCATACACTATATAATGTAAACCAGGTACACAAGGGATAGTTGTGTGGGTTTTATGTTTTCAATACATATTATAATTCAGTTGAATTAGCTTTCGTCAATTCTACCATATAAAGTACATTTAAAAAGACTTTAAGTAACACTACAGAGCTACATCAAATACATATGTGGGAGAGCAGAGGGAGAGGGAAGGGGAGAGTTCAGCTTCCTGACAGCCTGGTGGATGAAAGTGTCCTAATTTGTGTTATAATGTGATACAAATTAAATATGAAGTATAAGAATAAGAATAAAGTAGTGTGTGAGCGTATACTGACATGACACAGTTGTGTTTGTTTCGACTTCCTGCTCCACAAATAATTTGAATGGGTGTGGACACAAATGAACAGTGATCCAATTCAGGCGCTCTTAACACTATTGCACAGTCTGCAAAATGAACACAAGGCACATACTACTATAGCTAGCTATGTCTGGACACACAACATGTTAACAACACTGATCATTTTATTTTCTCCTCTTTTCTAAAATAAGTTTTACTACTGTGAAACATTTTCTTTCCCAATTGATGGAAAAATGACGTAAAGAAATAGCCGTACCTTTTTAACAGCAATATACCCGCTGAGTTTTATCCAAGCGCAAGTCTTGATCCATAACACACCCTCACTGATGTCAATACAGCTCACGCCCAGTGTATTTCCAGCCTTCAACATCCCCGGACTTGTCTTAGCAGATTCCCATTAACCCACAGAGGAGTTAATACGATTGCATGCTGTTTACCCTTTCTTGCTTCCTTCCATAGAAAGCCAATTATGCATGAGTAGCAGTAAATGAGCGCTGGACGTCGCTAATGGCTGCGCATCTCCCCTTTGTGTTCGCATTACAGAGGGATATGGCTTGTGAAATGAGATCACTACTGACTACTCTGTGTGCTATCTGTGCTCGTGCTATAAAACATTATGGGCCAGAACGTGGTAAATTGTGTGATGTGGCAGTATGGGGTGGCAGCATGTCTCTGAGTTTCTTAGCCTCCTAGTTTCCCTGTTCTTTCATCCCCTCCTCGAGAGATTTGCCTCTTATACTGTGCCTCTTCCCCGTTGGAGACGGTTTGCCGGTCTCTTCTCATCTTGTACTCCTACCCTTGCGTTTCTGCTCTCCACCCTTATCATCCCACATCACTTGGAGCACTCTTTCATCTACGCTCTGTGCTCTGTGGTTATCAGCCGAGACAGACAGGACAGCAGCCATTGGCCTTTCCCCTCCTTTCAGATCACTTACTGTATGGTCGACCGCCGTTGTCTGCGAATCAATGGCAATTATAGTAGAGTACATAATGAGGGTTATTCATATCAAGCTCAGCAATACTACAAAGACTAATTCTGTCTAAAGTTTACTCAGTTTACTTTGGTCACAGAGTTATGTTACATTGGGAACAAACTGAAAATGAAAAGCACAGATTGAGGTTCTAAAAGTTCTAAATCAAATGTTAGTCTGATGATTTGGTGAAATAATTTGAAACGTGCTTAGATACCGTATAAGCCGACTGCCCTGCCCACTCCTGTCCTGGCAGTTCAAGACCATTATTAGCCACTATTGACTGTGAAAGCTGTAGAGTTCTGTAGCTTCGATAATATGCCTGTTCTCTTTGAAGGGCCTATATCATGCAAACATTTTTGAGGTTATCATAAACGTACAGGCATTTTTGTTTTGTTTCATTTGCGCATGTTTCAGTAACCTTATGGGCTATAAGCACACGCGGGCAACACGTGACTTCCGAGTGAATTGTCTGGAGGTGTTGCTCTTCCTGTGTCTTTTCCAAATGTATAAATATTTAAAAGTTACATGGCAGCAGGCAGTGAGTTACAGATGGTCACTGGTCTAGCATAGTGTTAAAAACATTGCGTCGGGAGCAAAGACTTCACAGGAGGAAACGTCTGTATTCATTACTTAGATGTTTGTGTCTTGAATTTATTGATGGTGTGTTTGAAACGTATCTTTCCAAAACTTGTTTCTGCTTTTTCATAGCACCGTATTCCAGTATTCTTGTTTGTTTCTGTTTCTTGACATGTTCTATGAAATGTAAGTATAAAAAATATTGTGGATCATCAAAAAGAAGCCTAGGCGCAAATTCCACCTGAAAGACTCATTTCAGCATCACCTACCCCCAGTTAATGATCGCGTCTGCAAGGGTCACACCTCCACCTCAGCCTATCAGGGCAGAGCCACACCTTCGTCGCAGCCAAACATCGCCCTGCGTTTAAGCGCCAGCGTTCATGGCCCGTCAGCTGCGACCCACCTCCACCCCTTCACCGCCTCTTCGGTCCGAGGGTTCACCCTGCTACATCCTTTTGCCGGGGTCTGATCGCAAAAGTATTTATGTCAATAAATCTTTCTAATCTCTGCTTTTGTCTCTAAGTCGATCCTGGTTGAAATGTATACGCCTGTTACCGTGTGAAATATAGGAAATATAGGATTTGCGAAGCGCTGATGTTTTACACGGCGTCCCAACCTTTTAGCATTTGGATTGTATTCTTGATACAAACTCAAACTCCTATTGTTCCACATTTTTTCTGACACTGGGAAGTGAATACGCTTTAGTCTAAGCTGAAGTGTCCTTCGGTCAGGTCTTTACTTCTATAGAAAAATCTCCTTCAGATTTCACACGAGCCACCCAAACACACATGTTATACTGCATTGAAGGAAGAGACCAGAACATGAATAAAGGGAAATTTAAAGATTAAGTTCTGTTTTACAGTAACTGAAATCATTTTGATTAAAAAATTGCGTTTTACGCACTGTGCCAAAACACCCCCACAGCAGCAGTATTGGACTGACCCATCCATGTCATGTGACTGGAACTGTATGTTCTGTTTGTTCTGTTAAGCATAACATATTCATTATGTAATTAGTTTAACATTGACATTTTTAAATAACCAGTTCAAATGATTGACATATTAAAGGTGTATTATGGAACGTTTTATGCAAACCAAACAAACAAACCTTGATATTGCGTGTTTGACTTTTAGAAACCCAGTTACCATTACGTTGGCCTCTATGACACTCCAGGACCAATGGTTTTCAGACTATCCGGTAGGTTCTCAGTGCTGATGGAATTATCTCCATGGTTACGCATACGTTCCATCCCCCCAACCTACCAGCAGAAACCCTAAAAAAGAAAATGATACTGGAGCATCATTAAGGCCAACTGGATGGAAAGTGCAGGCACCATCGATACAGCCACTGGGTCACGAAAAGGTTGTTTTTTTGGGGGGGGGGTATAGAAAATAACCCGTTTTAGAAATGTGTATGATTGTAAAGCATTCGACCAAATGACCAGTATCATATCGACTGAAATGACCCCAAAAGTTTATGTTATTCTAATATTGAAAAATACAAGCCATCTACAAGCCATGAAAAATACAAGCCATCTTGACTTTGTGGATTTATTATAAGCCATTTTTAATTTGTACTGAACCTTTTATGCACAGAGACACTTTAAATTGACCTTTTATTAACTTCGCACCATGCTTAAAAATGACCTCAGTGTAACTACATTGTCTATTAAAATGACTTTTTCATAATATTATTTCTCATGAAACCGTGTGCAGTAACTTTTGCAGTAATGTTCTTTGTCCTGAAGCCCTGAAGAGTCTCTGTGTTGCAAACATGTGTCTTTTTTCATGTTGTAGTTAAGGTCCAAGAGTTGATGAAATAAAGATTATAACTAACATTGTGAACATATTAACCCAAATTAACCAAGTTGGAAGTCTTTGTCTGCTCCAAACTTCTTTTGTTTTTGCCTTGATTCATGCAACAGCTCTGTGGGTGGTAGAGCGCCGGTTTAACAAATACTAAATTATGCATCTTTACTGTTGTTTCCCAGACCGGAAGTAAACATGAAGAATGCTTTCAAAATGGTTAAATGGGTTTGAATGCTGGAGTGGTTCGGTATTTATTCCACTTGATCACTGAACAAAAATGCACTTGCTGAACTAGACTGTAGAAAAAGAAAGGAAAAAGCTGGCCCTTTTTTCAGTTTTGTGTAATCTATATTTAAATAAGTATGTTTATTTACTATGCCCGATCCCGTCAGACCTTGGAAGCTAAGCAGGGAAGGGCCTGGTCAGTACTTGGATGGGAGACCCTTTGAATAAATAATGCAATGTAAAGCGTCTTTGAGAAACTAATGCATTATTATTATTATTTTATTTATAGCACATTTCACAGACAGATAAGCCACAAAGTACTTCACAAAATAACAAAAATACAAGTGAGTTACACAAGGTACAGTGCAGTCACAAAACATGATGTGCGTATCTTAAATTATAAAATGTGTATCAATAGCATGTTAAACGATTGTGCAAACTTCCTGTAGCCATACTTGTAATATACTGCAGACTGAGTCCTATTGAGATTCAGAACATTTGGGTATTCTGGCAGTACTTTGTGAAGCCCTTAAGCCTCACACTTTTGGCAGCATATTTTTACTTTCCCTAAAACGTTCTGCCATGCACCTTTTCAGCGATCATTGCATTAATTTAGAAGTCCCTGAGGGGAGAATCTGCCATATTCTTTTTGCCAGACTCGAGTTGTAAACCAAAGCTTTTGGCTGCATTAGTTAAACTAAGAAATGCAACATGAATATGTTATTTCTTGCAATCAACTATTTGACATATTTTGGTCAAACTCAACTGGCATTTTTATAAAGCACCTAACAGCTATTATTGATTTATTTATTTAATCTAATTTTCCAATTATAAATCAAACCATACACC
Organism: Proterorhinus semilunaris; assembly: GCA_021464625.1. NCBI lineage: Eukaryota > Metazoa > Chordata > Actinopteri > Gobiiformes > Gobiidae > Proterorhinus > Proterorhinus semilunaris. The sequence continues at coordinate 21,564,219 of CM038347.1, forward strand.
GTACATTTTTGTGAAGTCAATATCTCAGCCCTGAGCCCTCTGTTGATGCTGTATCAGGTAATTGGCTTCCCTAGCTGAAATAATACTGGGTTTTCCCTCAACCACTGAATACTGAAGAGTATTTATGATTATTGGTTAAATATATGTACACTAATATGAATATTGCATTATGCATTATAACCAAGGTGCATGTTTTAGCCTTCCATATCACAGATTATGGTTCCTGTTAAACTTAAATTATTTGATGATTTTTTTTAAGTCCATTGATCTGAACAGAATCTCTTCTTAAATCAAATATGAACATTTACAATGTACATGCATCATAAATCTTTATTGAATGCATCATATATTAGCCATTTCAGTTTTGCAATATCCATCCGCTCTCTTGTGTTTCCTGCTCAGCTCAGTTTCTCTATCCGACTGCTCTCCACAGTTGAGATATTTTGATGGATCCCGCAGCAGCTGTCTGTGCCACCTGAGTCACAGCTCTGCGTTTCCTTCAGATCGACATGGGAGGGGGTGCACTGGGGTGAGGAGCAGTTAGTGCTTCAATCAAGAGGCTCCGAGGCCATCCGTGCAAAATGAAACCATCGCCAAACAGGTAACTCAATTTAACTCGCGGTCTCCGTCTGCCCCACTACAAGCCCAAATACTTTTCCCAGCTGATGAGATGAGGTAACAGACCATGTCAGGAGTCGCCGAGCGCAACACGAGGGGCCCGCTCCTCCCCAAATTGCCTGGACATGGTCAAAAGAGACTCTCCCCTCCATTTTTGCGGAGCCAGGAGTGAAGGTCTGAAAAGCAGAGAAAAGGCCCTCCTCCTCTTCCTTTTCAATCAATAAAATAGACTGCCTTTAATCATGGGGCTATTGAGTTCTGGACCTGACAAAATGGAGAGTTGGTCTCCTGGAACCGTTTCCAACTTCTTGGAAAGTCCTTCATTTAGACATTTTCCTGCACTGAAGGCAAGCACTGTCCTCGAGCTGAAGGCAGTCAAGTGGCAAATCTTGAATATGTGATTCAATTATACTTAACACTGCCAGCCAGGAAATAAGGTTTAAACTACTTTTGACTTAAGTTTTGTAAAATTACAGCAAGATCAGAGTGAGACAGCACGCACGGAAGGAAATATTATAGGAGACTGGCGCGACAGTGGACCTGGTGGTATGGTGGTTTTCTTATAACTGGAAGGTTAATGGTTTGATCCCAGTTCCGGAGGTGGTGTGGGGAATTAAACAATGACCTACTGTAATGCGTTGAGAGGCTAGTTAAGATTGTCAAGCCAGTGTAAATCCAACCCATTATTATTACAGGCACTGCCTGTCAGTCACCTTAATCCACCTATACCGTCTTTGCTGTGTCCGATCCCGTTGGATCTCGGAAGCTTCTTGGATGGGAACTGGAAAAGCGCTATATGACTAATGCGTTATTATTTTTATTTTATAAGGGCAAAAAGTGTGAGTCTATCCCAGCAACTTTGGGCTTTGATTTGGCATTAATGGAGTAGTTTAAATAATTATTTTGCAGGACTGGTGAGGTCGAGAGAAGAAGGATGTTTGTCGAGGTTGAACACTGATGACATTGAAACGATGGTAAATGAGGGGGGTGTCTTCCTGTTTAGCTTCATGCTTCACTTGTCCCTCATTAATCCTTTGAAGTGGAAACGGTTCATTAAATAATAAGCCTCAAACCTATCAATAACAATGCCCAAAGCGATGTTCTACCTATGTGAGAGGCCAATAGTTCATTTCATATCATTGAAAGATAGCCACTACATTGTTTACTATCTTTGTCAAGGAAATATCTTTAGCTTGTTGTGTGCGTGTTTGTCCGTGCGTGATAAGGAAATCATACATTTTATTTGTCCCACAGTGGGGAAATTGAATAACAATCATCATATATGGGCCAAACACTTTAGAGCAGAGAACCACTCAACTTCAGTATGAGGAGAACAATGTTGATTGATTTGTTCATTTTTGCAAGAAGTTTACTTTTGCTCCTTGAGGTTGAAATACATTGCTGCATATTTTAGTCTGTTAGCCATAATGAGTGCTTTTTAGTTTTTCAACAACACCTAAAAAGCAAGAAAAAACGGTGCCTTGGATTTCTGTTTTGTTTTTTGGGAACGGTTACACTGAAGTCTGTTCATTTTAAAACCAAAGGACTGTTTGTTCTGGTTCACATGTTCCTGTTTTTTAGCATTGTTTTAGCAGATCAAATACTGTTGAAAGGATTTTCAATATCATTCCAAAGCAATACCACATGATAAAGGCAAGGCAAGGCGAGTTTATTTGTAGAGCACAATTCATACACAAGGCAATTCAAAGTGCTTCACAGTTGCATAAAATTACAAGAAAACAGCAATAAAACATCAACACAAAAATTAATCAATTACAGTAAAAGGCAAGAGTGCAGATAAAATACTTTCAGTTTTCATATGCTCGGGTAAAAAGAGCTGTTTTCAGCCTGGATTTGAACATTGTCAGAGTTGAGGCTTGTCTCACATCCTCATCAGGACTGTTTCAGATTTTAGCTGCATGAAACTGAAACGCAGCCTCACCGTGTTTATTATTGACTCTGGGAACCACCAGGAGACCCCTCCCTGAAGTTCTCAGGGCCCGAGATGGTTCATACGGCTAACATGTCTGAGATGTACTTTGGTGCTAAACCATGAAACGACTGGTACACAAGCGGAGCTGTTTTAAATTCTATTCTCTGAGTGACAGGAAGCCAGTGCAGAGACCGGAGCACTGGACTAATATGGTCATATTTCCTCTTCCTTGTCAGGACTCGAGCAGCAGCGTTCTGGATGTTCTGCAGCTCTAACAGCTCGTTTAGAAAGGCCAGTGAGCAGGCCGTTACAGTAGTCTAACCTGCTGGAGACAAATGCATGGATGAGTGTCTCTAAGTCTGGTTTTGACACTATTCCTCTGATCTTAGCAATGTTTTTCAGATGGTAAAAAGCTGATGATGTTATTGCTTTGATGTGGCTGTTTAAGTTCAGGTCTGAGTCCATGATTACTCCTAGATTTCTAACCTGATTTTTTGGTTTTAGAGAGAGAGACTCAAGGTGACTGATAACACTTTGTCTTTGTGTCTGTGGGCCAAAAACAAGGATCTCAGTTTTGTCTTTTATTTAGTTGGAGAGAGTTGTTTTGCATCCACAAACTGATCTGTTCGATGCAATGACAGAGTGTATCTACAGGCCCATGTTCACCTGGCTTAATGACCGCAGTGACCGCGGTTTTCAGAGCCTTTGGAAATGCTCCAGTCTCAAATGAGATGTTAACTAACAGAACAAGTTGTGGTAACAAGCTGGTCTTCAGAAATCTAGTGGGTAATTCATCAAGGCAGCATGTGCATGAACTCAGACCGGAGATAACCTCTCCGATTGTTTTGTCCGTAACAGGTGTGAAATGTGTCAGCTCAAGGTGTTTATCTGGTGGCAGGGTTGCTATTTGTGTTGTGGAAATTATGGCATTTTTAATGCCTTGGACTTTGTCATAAAAAGATATTGCAAACTCATTGCACTTAGATGTAGAGATTAGTTCTAAGGGCAGTGAAACTGGAGGGTTAGTTAATCTGTTTACTGTCAAAAACAGAACGCAAGAATTGTTTCTGCAGTTTGCGATGATTTTAGAGAAGTACTTCTTCCTTTCTCTACGCAAAATCTGGTTGAACTCACAAAGCACTTCATATATCTCAAAATGAACCTGGAGCTTTGACTTGCGCAATTTCCATGCATTCGGCTTTTCGGCACTCCCTTTTCTGTGCCCTGACCGAATCTTCACTTCTCCAAGGTGCCTTTTGTCTATTGTTAATCATTTTAACCTTGACAGGAGCAATAGTATAGCAAGAGTCCAACAGATTATCTGATAAGAAACATGTTATTTTTTCATTGCGTTTTTTTTTCATTTTTATGTCACTTTTTTGTTGCCTGTTTTGTTTGCGCTTTTGCCACTCTTTTGATGCTTTTTTTCTTTTCATCCTCATTTACGTCTCGTTTTTTTTTTCTTCAAGAAGCTTTTAGATTTGCGTAATGCCACACTGGAGAAAATGTGCTCGGTTCAGGTGGGAGTTAAGAGGTTTATAATGTAAATAGAGCATGTTTTGCACAGCCCTTTTTTGAATAATTGTGCTCCATTCGATTCCCATATTGTCACTCAACTTTGTGCGTTGCGTTCAATGTGTGGCTCGATAATGCTATACCTTTTTTTCTCCTTATCGGTGAAATAATTAGCTTTGTTAATTATTGCAAATGCGGTACAATGAAAATGTCAGTGCCTCTTGAAAGGTATGTTACACAGGAGTGATGTATTGCTGACTCCTTTGGGACTCAACTGATCGTAGACATACTGCACATGGAAATGGCTCTGGATGTTTCACATGGTGTTTCTGCAAAGTCTTGTACGGCTCCATTAGAAGACATTAGATAAAACTTTAATGTTCCCTCTGGGCAGATTGGATCAGTGCACCTTCATATTGAGGGGGAGCACTTTCAACATACCACTGACTGAATCTATCATGAGGAGATAATGAGAGAGGCAGGTCTGGGTTATGCAGATTTGTCCTCATAAAGTGTCCTTGGACTGGCATTTATATGGTAGAGGAGATAGTCAATCTTAACACACAAACATATTTGATTACACATAAGGTCCTCATTCATGATTATTACCTACTTCTACACAAACGACCAGACTAGAGGATAAAAATATATGATTCTTTTTTTCAAGGCGTCGAGGGACATGTAGTGAAACCCTTGATCTGTAGGGTGTATTTTCTTTAATAAAGCCACAAAGGTCTGTCTTCATGCAAACCACTGCGCACTTTAAGGCAGATGAAATATTATGGTGATGACTAAATTTGTAAGGCAAAGAAAAAGAAAGATCTATGAATTAGACAGTTTGTGCTAAAAAAAATCGTATTCATAAATCTTTTAAATTAATGACTGTGTCTCTCTGCTCTAAACTTGCATAAAGGTTAGAGACGACACAGCATATGGGCTCAAAAAAAGTGTAGTCAACCTTCAACGTGACTCTTTAAAATTGCGGAAGACATCTTCAAAGATGTCGCAATGGTGACTTCCTAAGTCTATGTGAACCACAAACTTTGCTCTTTTCTACCCGTGTGTGCAGTATATGGAATTAGTTAACCTACTGGGTAATAATGTCATACTGCATACTTTTTATTTTGAAAGTACAGTATCTTTCTTTCAACCTTAGAGAAGATTCAGCTGTTTCCTGCTGTATCTGTGTGGCTACAAAGAGGCCCTTACAGAGATAGTAGACGTGTATCAGTGTCCATGCTGCTTAGGGACTGGATCAAGACTACAGAGGCTTGAAATGTTCACTGTATGGTTGGAGCGATGATTACCACCCGCTGTGTCTTGTTATTGCTGTAGTGTGCTCTGCGGTGTATCGGACTTACGCGATTCCTCATTATCACAATTCAAATAGCTTAGGCCCGATAACATCTATCCAAAACCACATTTCAATAGAATGTTTCCTCCATCTCGCAGGCCAAAAGCTAATGAGAGATAAGGGAGGCGAGATGAAGGAGTTTGGGCTTGCGGGGTGTTCTTGTTATTTCACTAAGCAGTCAAGCTGATCCGAAAGGTTATAAAAGACTTAGGATGCTCCACAAGGCGGCTGCAATACAGTGCAAATGATAGAATGCTACTTTATGTTTGTTTGTTTGTTTGTTTGTTTGTGTTATGTAACAATACATATAATTGCAAAAACAAAAACATGTGTACAGGACCGGTCAAAAGTTTGGAAACACTTTTTATGTAGTGGCTTTTCTTTCTTTTACTGTTTACTGTGTTGTACATTGTGTGATTCTCATTAAACTATGAATGAACACATGGATTATGTTGGAAACAAAAAAGGGTGAAATAACTCAAAATATGTTTTATATTTTAAATTCTTCACAATGTAATCTTGGCATTTTCTCAATGAGCTTCATCAGGCAGTCACCTGAAATGGTTCTGAACAATCCTGTGACGTGAAAACGATTTCTGGTTACTATCATGACGCCCCATGTAGAAAATGTGTGCAAAGCAGTAATCAAATCACCCCAGTGTATTAATGTCTGCATATTCAGGTAAACCACCATGTTGGACAGATTGGTTAATTGCCTGTCGATCACGCCCATGTGAACTTATAGAAAAAAACGTCAGGTACCAGACTGTACTTGTTTGTAAAGAAGAGGAAAAGCTTGTAGTTTAACTTGCCAGGCAAAAAAAAAAACATCTCTGGAGTATATCACTTCACACATGCAAGTTTCACTCATTACGGCTGTCTCCTCCTGAGCAGCAGAAATCACTTTCTTCATATGTTTATGTAACATAAAGCAACCTGGAAGACTCCTTTTAGTCAATGAATCCTCACTGGACCCGTGTCTTTGATTTATTAGCGGGCTTACGACATAGCTAAAAAAAAAATTCTTGTATGGACCATTTCCCTGCTTATCACCACAGGGCTTGCTTATCAATTGTTTTTTTTCTTTTTCTATAGATTGTCAAAATCAATGCTGAGATGCTCAAAAGCAAGTTTACTAGCCCCAATTAAGCCAGAAATGTGAATGTGAATGGGTTAGTGTCCCGTGCCACAATGCTTAATATTCAAAATAGGGCTGAACGATTAATTGCGTTTGCAATTTTATCGCGATATTACACAACGCGATTTCGTAATCGCAGGGCACGCGATTTTGGAAGTCAATGGAGGTGCGAGATATGGCAGCAAATCCGCTCCGCCGCCTGCTTTTGTTTACGTCTCAGTCTCGTTAAGGTACGCGGTAGATTGTGAATGTACAGTAAAAATATCAGCGTTTATCATGCAGCCACCGCGAAGGTGGCTAATTCCACTGTGTTTTGGTGTGTGCTCCATCTGGCCTTGCCGTGTCCATCAATAACACGCATCTCAAGCAACTACGAGTCGCAGCTCAGAGAAGGATTTGATTGGCCGAAATAATAAATAATAAATCGTTTATTTTGTATTAATTGGGAGTTTGATTTCCTAAAACCTTTCTAATTGTTAAAGAGTCTAATTTTAAGTTCAGACAGTTTTTAAGAAGTGCAGTCCACAAATTTTGAATAGGTCAAGCAACAATTGTTTTCTTTATTGTTGCAATTTTCACTTCAAATTAATCTAATATTGTTTATTATGAAACAGACTGATTTATTGCTTATGTTAGGTGAAAATCGCAATTAGATTATTTTCCAAAATCGTTCAGCCCTAATTCAAAACCAAAATGAAAATAGCACTAATGAAAGCATCCTTATCAAACAGCATATTCGCACCATGCCTCAAGCATTTGAACGCTGATCTCCCATAGCATTTCACTGGAAGCCCATTTGTCAGCATGGTGCCTGAAGTTAGTCTTTGCTGCTCTGTTTTGATTATTTCCTTATCTCGCTCTTACTGCCGGCTGCTGGTGAGTAACAGTGACCGCTGAATTGCCTCTGAAAACCGTATTTCCCGGTCTGACTTTTGCACCGCCATCCATTCCTAATGTCAGGAGATTTATTTGAAAGGTTTAGAATCTCCCAAAGTGCAGAATGGTTTCACAAGAAAAGATGTAGGGAATTCTGTTCTATTGAAAAGCAAGCACGTAACGATAAAAAAGGGTAAGCTGTGTGAACCTTGGCACATTGCTGATTAAATTGGACTGGTTTATAGTTAAGCTTGAAAAAATACACTTTAAACAATAGCATATATGGACATATTCAGGACAATTATATTCCCTTGCAACAAGATGTTTAGAATTATTAGTTATTTATAAATCAAGATTATGCATACATTAATGAGGGTGAGAACTGTATGGATGCTGCTTTAAGGCCTAAAATGTAATAGCAATTTTCCTTTGTACATCAAAAGGACTCACTTTTTGTTATCATGGTTTACTTCAGATTCTTGTCTTTTGATTCAAACTAACACACATTTTATCCATTGTTGCCAGACACTTGCATCATTTTTGCCAAGAGAAAACCTTTCCTATAAGACAGAAAAATAGCATTATTTAGCCAATAAAAATCCCAATTACATGCAAGTAGCTATTATCTTTGCATTGTCTGTTATATATATGGCAACAAGTGGTGGGACTCGATTCCATTTTTTTAATCGAGTTAATTACAGGGTCTCTAATTAATTTATCACAATTCATCACATTTTAATTGAAAACCAAAAACAATATTTTCAATTCAAAACCCCCTTTTGCAACTAAATTATTGAATAAATAGATAGATACACGAGCTCAATATATGTATTGTTGTTAATCTGTTAACTATTCTACTTAAGAATAGTTATAGTCCCACGTTTTCCATTGTTTATAGTAAAATAAATAAAGCAAAAGAGGCATAAAACATTGCCTTTAAGAGTTTAAAATGTGCTTATCGCCCATCATTGTCGTGAGCGGCTGTAGTGTGTGCATCAGATTTACGGGCGTACCATGAAACATATGACTAGAAAGGCTCCCGCTCGGGACTTTTGTATGAGGCAAAATCGTGGAAAGTGCGACAATTTTCTTTAAAAATTTGAATGTGTTAAAATCTTTATAAATAATTAATAGAAATCAACGCGTTTAAGTCCCAGCCTTAACGAAAGCATGAACTGAAAAATAAGGATTTTACTTTAAGATTTTGAGCAAAGCATTGGCCTTTCACGAAGGCCCCTCTTCTTTGTAAGTGCAGTGCAAATGCATGCAATGGCAGAAAAAGTGTCAAAATTCAATATTGGTTTCCCTCCAAATCAATTAATTGAAAAGTAAAATTCCATTTCAGAGTTTAGGTGAGTGGTCGTTCAGATCCAATTAATTCTTACATAAACACAGCCTACTTGCATAAAGTAGCCTGTCATTACCCTTGAAGTTCTCCATCCAACCCTTTTCATGTTTAATTTAGTTCCATCAACCATGTTTTTCCTTTTGGACATATCTTTAAGCCGAGTACTCCCTGCCAAAGCACTTCAAATCTTGACATTGAAAAACCTGGATATTTAGTCTACCACTCTGACTCTCCTGACTTGAACCGCTAACCTGTGCCTGTCACCGTTTTCCTCCCCGTCCGCCCTGCGCGTAATCTCCCTCTGCTCTGATTGTGTCCTGTCTGAGTAAACAGTGTCTTTGAAGTATTCGCTCCAATGTTAATAGCCGTGGCACCGTTTTAATGATGAGGCAACAGACAAGGAAGGCCTGGGAGAAATATTAGCTCAGCAAGGTCAAAGCAGACAAGGTCCCCATCTGTCTGTGTGCAGATCCTAGGCCCATGCATTACTCTGGCCCCAGGGCAGGGAAAATGCCTCATCAATCTGATTTAGACTGGAGCCGAATAATCCTGCCATCCCCAAAACTGAGCAACACTAGGTTCTTCTCCCATCACCTTTCCACAGGTATAACGTCATGATGATAATGAGTGCTATTAATAAACTGTCCATCAACCCAGAGACCTCACATCACATCAATACATCGCAAGGCTTTGAAGGCTTCACGTACTGTATGTTGCTCTGCATTATGACTATTTGATTATGATTATTATTTTTTTAATCTCTCAAAGGCTTCTTTCAAAAGCCCTACAGCAGAGCAGTCACAGAGTGATTTGTCAGGTACACTGTCCTTGTCGAACAAATGCGTGAAGGCAATGTGGAAGGTTTTTTGCTTAAACAAAACTATGAAGTATAACAGTTGGGTGAAACAGACAACATTTCTCTCTGGGTGGATGCTTAAGCCACTGCTGATGCCTTCATTTTGGTTATTGTTCTATTGAAAGCATCTTTTCTGGTAACACTATATTTTACACTATCTTGATACATTGTACCCAACTAGGTTTAGTACAATGTAATGTACTATGTAACAATGCCCCGCCCTGATATGTTTCACTGTGCCCTGTTTCCTCATGTATTTATACCCCTGTGTTTCCCTTGTCCGGGGTTGTATCATTGTCTACGTTAGCCCCGGTGTGTTTGAGTTTTGTCGTCTCTAGATTTTGTTATTTTGGTTTTCATTTATTAAACATCACCAGTTTTGTTGCAGTCCTGCATTGTTTTTGTTTTTTTTACTTCACTCCATCGTCACACCATGACATAGAGTTTGTGTCTAATGTCTTATTACATTATGTACCACCAACATACACGTTATTCCATTGTGTATGGAACCTGTAGGTAAAAGTTATTACACATTGTTACACAGCACATTACATTGTACTTAATATGGCAGGTACAATGTATCAAGGGTAGAGTAAAATAAAGCTATACCTTTTTTCCTGTACGTGTAATAATGACTCCAGATGAAGTATTGCGGTGCCGACTGAATCTATCACTGTGAGATATCGCTTGCATCTTGACAGAGGTCTGCTCTCTCAGTTGATTTTTAATGTTTGAATGCTCTTGTACATTTTCATTTGGTTTGTAACTTGTCATGGGACATTGGCACAATACTAGCTTAATGCAAGAGGGAGTTGAAAGAAAAGTAGACCAGGAAAATGAAATGTGCAATGCTTTATTTCATATTTAGCTGGTCAATATATTTACAGACAACACCGCCATGGCTCTGAGTCTGTTGGTAAACTCAGTATCCAATCATTTTGCTTCAGGTGAAAAAAATGAGAGACCGTGTTGAAATGATCAGCTTTACTTTGAGAACTGCTGCTTTTACTTTTCACTTCCTCTCACACACACAAACCACACACAGCTCTCGGTGCTCTCTCGGGAGACGCCATATTGACTTATTCCCCCAGACCTTAGCCACAACATATGTAACGCTCATCCTAAAAGCAAAGTCTGTAAGAGGTGACTGCAGAGACAGATTTAAAGGGCTGTGACGTGATAAAGCCGGGGCCCGCACACACACTGCCCAGCGCGGAGTGCAGGGTTGTGGCTGACCAAGTAGAATTGTGGTGTGAACGGCAGGCCTCTGTGGTCACACACTGCTGCAGATAATGAGACTATAACCTGTTTGATAGCACATAAACACAGGGAAGCCATTCAGGTCTGGCCGGAGGAGACAGTCTAACAGACGTTGGACATTTTTGATGTTGCAAAAGTGAGATGCTCTAAAATATTTTATGCTTTGTTGAAAAAAATATATAAATGTTATAACTCCCAGAGGCCCTTTTCTGTTTGTTTTGTTCAGGCAGACTATTCATTTTTGTATGGTTGCTTTCATCAAGCTCTTTTAGAGGGTTCGGAAAGTATTCAGACTTCTTTGATTTTATTATGCAACTGTTTGATACTAAACTCAGATTTGTTTTTCTTTTGGTAAAAAATCTACAATGATGCATTAAAAATAAAAAAAATAAAAAAAATAAAAAAAATTAAAAACATAAAAACAAATTGGACAAAGGAAAAACAATTGGCAATTCCTTGTATTGCCATTGATACAGCCTCTTTGTGATTGTGCATTTTGAACAACAAAAATTTTGTTTTTGTTTTTACTTTTCCGGTATCACTCAACATTATAACAGAGTGGTTTTAGCTGAGATGAAGGCCTCTATCAAGGCTTTGGCCTTTCTTAATGTAGTAACAATACAGATCCCTAATGTGACTGAAAATAACTGCTGCACTTACTGTATCTTTTCAACCATAGAAATCTAGAAATTGATACAATTACATTACAATAAGATTAACCGTCTGGCTATGTAACCACATTCTTCTGCTTATATATTTTCAGATCCTTCTCTTTACGTGTCCAAATCAGCTTAATCTGGCCTCTCTGTCGAACCATGGGGCTTCCTCATACATAAAGGAGAATGAAATCAAATCCCACTCATGCTGATTTCTGTCATCTCCTTTTCACGCCGGTTTCCCAGTCGCTCCGATCCCAGCTGTCGCCTTATCAGCCCGGCCCACCTACAGCACCAAGCCTCCACATAAGCAGCCTCTGCACCCGGGAAATGTCACGTCTGTTCGCCTGTGTAAATTTGCTTATCTTATACAGAAGAGAAGCTGCAGGAGAGAAGAGGTTGCCTCCACAGTGTAGGCCGCAAGGGATCTATAGAAATCCTGGTTCTTTTCCGCTAAGCACCAGCCTAATAGGTAACAAATGCCCCCAGTAGAGATGCTGCTACTATATTGTCATATATAAGTTGTTTTCTGATGATTTTGACATGATTTGGGTTTTTGTTGATTTAGCACTTTTACAATATTAAACCTAATGTGCTTTACTCTTGCGAAAGCAGGTGGTCAGGCAGTCAGCTTTTGTAGCTGATCAGGGGCATTCTGAATGATGTCTGGAATTGTGTGTCACAGAACAACAATGAAACTGGAAAATAAATCCAGACCCCCAGTCCAAACTACACTCTCTTCTAAGTCACTGTTACAAAAACACAGCAATGGCGATACATGCCTAGATAGTCGAGAGCCAGCTCATACATTTATCAGTTGCACCGCGCAAGAAGGACCCGAGTTTCTCCCTTCAGTTACTGGGTGCTTGAAAACCTTGGCCTTTCCCCAAAAGGCCAGCGGGTGGCATAAGCATGTTGCACTGCTGCAGACTCTGAACCGGATTCCTCTAAATCCACACATTGTTATTCAGCTGGAACTTGCTGTTTGGTTAACTTCCAGCCCCGACCTAAACAGCCTTATTGCAACACTCAGCTCCGTCTGCACTTTTTCCCTGCATCACATCACACTTCCACACGGCATTCAAAACATCCCTGTGGAGCTGCCTCCCTCTGCTCCCAGCGTGAGACTGCACGCTTTGTTCTCTCTGGCAAGGTGAATATCGTCGAGGGATCGTTTAATAAGGGAAGGGAAAGGACAAGAAAAGGCCTGAGGTGGGGACCCTCCCTCTGATGAGGATTAGTTTTATCCTGAATATGCAAATGACAGTGATTAAGCCACAGACAGCCTTGTGGAGTTCCTCTGCAGGTATTCTTTTCTGCAACGCTGCAACAGGAGAGCAAGGCTTCGATCACGCTTTGGGGCCCAATGGAAAGGTGGGCCATATCCTGAACATAGGGATTATGGTTCTTTGGGAAATTACTTGTTTATGTAAAATCCCATTAACAGTATTCATTTGTTTATTTTATTTTAAGAAAGAATAAGTCTGAATGTTTTCCTTATTCTGCACTCACAAGTTTCCCCCCACAGTGGACAGGCACAGACTTTAATAGCCGTTTTCCACTGCCGCAGTCCACACAGAAACTATCCTTTTTATTGAGCATTTTCACTTGGTGCTCGTGTGCCAGACAGCAATTCAGCACCCAGTTTGGAACCGTCTTGCCCCTTGAGCCAAAGTGAGTGACGTAAACAGACTGTTCTCTGATTTGCTAAAGGAAAGAAGACAGCTGTGTGAAACAGGCATGTCATTTGTAATTTAATATTGAACAGCATCATAACTTTGGTTGCATGAGGTGATATTTGCTGACCGATAGCATTAGCATGGGTGCATTAAAGTGCTAAAGTGGCCACTTTAGCTTACCTTTTTAGCTGCTTCTTTCCGCTAGTTTTGGGCTCTGCAATTTTGAATAATTTCATTAACTCCATCAATAGGCGTTCAAGAGTGTCCAAAACGCGGCCCCGGACTTTCCAGGCTTAATTTGGTGTATAGCAGTGTTGCATGCTTCGTGTTTCCTCCATACGACAGCCCACTACGACAAGGTGCTAATGAAAACACTAAAGGTATCAGAGCAGAGTGATGTTACGTACTGGGTTAAACTGTGCTGTTTGGAAAACCCCCATACAGTGCTCCCAGAATGAGTACGGCTGTCCTGGCGTCAGACCTGCTACTGTTTTTTGTCTTCAGGCAAATGTATTAGAGGGGCGGGCTCTGCGATGTGTCACCATATACAGGTAATGAAGAATCGCTGTATCGTTATTGCTCCTCATTGAAAGTGGCTAATTACACTATAACCTGTCTTTGGACAACTGGGTTGTTTTCATGATCTGCATGTTGATTAGCATGATAAGCTTTGTAGTTCCCATAGTTGTGTGTGTGTTTGTGTGTGTGTGTGTGTGTGTTTGTGTGTGTGTGTGTGTGTGTGTGTGTGTGTGTGTTTGGCACAAACGAGTAGCCCTTATCATCTGCCTGTGTTCAGTAGTTAATATCATAATCCCTCTGTATATTGTAGGAGATTATCTTTCTAAAATTAACTAGTCCGTGGAGACCGCAGAGATAGCAGCTGCTTTTTTGGTTTGAAAGAGTTTTGAAAAAAAACAAAAAACTAAATGGTTTATTGCATGAATATGCTTATTAGTGGTTTTATAGCTGACAAATTATATGACTATTAATTTATAAAATAATGTTTACATTGCTATCTGTTGTATTAGTTAAGCAAAATAATGTTTGTATGCAAAGCATGGTATATTTTTCTATTTGCGCAAAAGCTTTATTGGCAGCATGGGCGCACTGCATGTCGCCCCCGAACAAAAATAAAATAGTGGGATTTTTAAACGCTGCCAATCCCTCTTCAGCCTATTGCGTTTATGAAAGATCGTCAATCAACATTTTTCAATCAATCAATCAATCAATCAAACTTTATTACAACATTTAAAACAATACGGCCTGCATCAAATATATATATAATATATATATATATATATATATATATATATATATATATATATATATATACACACACACATATATGCATATTATACACACATATGCACGCACACACGCACACACACACACACACACACACACACACGCATATATATATATATATATATATACATACACACATACATACGTACACACAATATACAATATATAATTAGGACTAAATAAATAGATGTCAGTTAAAAGCTAAGCTAACAAGGCGGGTCTTGAGCCTGCTCTGAAATACATGAACGTTCTCTGCGGTCCTGAGCTCCTCCGGCAGGTCGTTCCAGAGACGAGGGCCATAATATTGGAAAGACGCCTCGCCGTGAGTCTTTCTGTTGACTTTAGGAATAACTAGGAGACCCCTGCTGGAGGAGCGCAGGGGCCGTGAAGGTTCATAAGGTAAAAGCAGTTCTGAAAGATAAGAAGGACCAAGACCATTAAGACATTTAAAAAACATTAAAAGAACTTTAAAATCGATCCTGAAACACACGGGGAGCCAATGCAGCAACGCTAAAACCGGTGTAATGTGGTCCCGCCTCCTGGTCTTCGTCAGGACACGAGCTGCTGAATTTTGTAAAAGTTGTAAACCTGAGATACTCTTTTTGGGAAGACCAGAAAACAGGGCATTACAGTAGTCGATACGACTGGTGATAAAAGCATGCATGAGCGTCTCCGTGTTGGCCCGAGAGAGAATGGGGCGGACTTTGGCTATGTGCTTTAGATGGTAAAAACCTATCTTTGTGATATTCTTAATGTGTGGAATTAAAGTCAGCTCAGAGTCAAAAATCACACCCAGGTTCTTCACCTGTGAGGAAGGATTAAAAGACAGTGACTGTAGTTTGGGTAAAAGTTTCTCTCTCTGGGCCTCAGGACCAATGACTAAAACTTCAGTTTTGTCCTGGTTAAGCTGGAGAAAGGTTACGTTTTTATGGACTTACTCTGCTCTGCGTCTTTGTAAACAGAAAATCAATGCAGATCAAACGTGGTTATAGCTTGATTAAACACGATTTGATTAAGTCTTGCTGATTAGAAAGCTTGCTGCATTTGAACATCAGCTAATAATGTTAGCTCATTCATTATTCCAATTAACACATTATGGGATTTCACATGTGACGATATCGGCTAACAGGCTTTTTCAGAATAGACGGCTAAAGATTCAGATTTAGATTTTCTCAGTAAACTCTGTATCACCTCCACTTATGTTTTTTATCAATTACATTAAAAGAGCTTTGTTATCTTTTTTTTTTAGGCAACATGTTGTTTTGCAATCTATCATACTGTATCACAATGTATCTTTGTTGTTGTACATATAACCTTACTGGAAGCCACGCAATACTTTTGATACTCAACTCATAGTATAAAATAATATCATTGATTTATAACGAGCCATGTTTTTGATCGTCACATATTTTACAGTAGTTTAAACATATGAATACATATTTTCATTTGGGTTGTTTTTGGTCATAGGCTGAAGGTGGTTCCCGACATGACACCTGTTGAGCCCACTGATTTGTGCTGTTTCACATATTTCACCTTTGGCTAATTTACTGTCTTTGATCCTTGTGATTTGAATTTGTTTAAAGTGTGGGAGGAAAGCTATAAAGACACTGGCGTAATATGGACTCAGTGTACAGTGTGTATTTATATTTTTTAAAAGTCAAAACTTGTTTACTTATTTATTTTTGTATTCTTTTAAAACCATTGGCAAAGAGTATCTTGACATCATTCTGACTTTGAGATTTCTCTTGAAAAAAGCTATGATATTTTCTCACTATGTTATGTTTTTGATTGATTGATTGATTGTGTATTCCGAGTTCAATGTACATTATACACATGTCTATTTTTCACATTAACATGTGCAGCTTTTAGGACATTTTAACATGCCTTCATGACACTTTTACATGCTTCCATATACCTGTATATGTACAATACTGTACATAAACTCAAAAAGGAGTGGGAAGGAAGTATAAATTATAAGTTACACACGTTTATATTTAACAAAATAATTGTGTGGATTCTTAACCACTGAGAAATGAATATCTCACTTAATTGGAATATTGTGGAGCCTTTATTCAAGTCGAGAACTGGGCACTACGGTTCTTACTTACTGTAGTTCATTGCTTGAAGTACTCTTCAACTATCTGCTGCCATTATGTCTGTGACCTTCAAATGCAACTGATTGATTTGAAAACACACAGTATAGAGATAGACTTATCCAAAAAAACAGATCTAAATGCAAGGTTTGGCCTTAGTGGATTCCCAGCATTGCACAGCTACTAATAAATAATTGAATAGGTCAAGCATTTACCCTCACTACATTGTGATTGAACACTTAATTCTTTCACAGTTTTTCTTTTATCTATTTCATCTGCGTGCCACCACAACCCCAGAATCTTCTCTGTTATTGCCTTGCTCGATGACCTTTACATTTCTGTTTTTAATTCAAAAACAGCAATAGCCTATCTTGTGTGCAGCAGGCATGAACCTTGGGTATAGCTCTGGACCGTGAACTTGGACCACAACACATTTAAGGGGCACATACGATACCACGTAACCGATAGAGTAATGAGCTTATGTTTGGGGGGGTTCTCCACACCCGTGCTTGTGTGTGGCTTTATCAAATGATACTCATTACTCACCATTTGCCCCTGCTTGCCTTTTCTGCTTTACTGACTTTGGTTTGACATAAACAATTTTATATGCAGCATCCATTATGTATTATCTGAAAAAGATTTTGTCACGCTACTATATGGAACCCCTCTAGTGCCCCAGCCTCCTAAAGCTCAGAGTCAGACAAGTGAGTCGTGTTGAAAGTGACAGCAGATATTTATCACTGCCAATGTTTATGGTGCAAGCTGCATCAAGGCTTTCCCCTTTTTTTTGGTTCTTTTTATGCAACTCCTGTCAATCTGGCGGCCTGAGCAGGAGTTAAGCGCTAATAAGACAGCTTTGGCATTCATCTGGTGCACACACTTCCTCAGCCTTGTCAGATGAAGGGAGAGATGAGAGTCCTACGGAGAGCCTCCCCACTGTTCGGAGTATATGGAAATAAAGCCAATTGCTTAAGTTGTACCAACAAGCACTACACATGACGGGCAGATAGGCGGCCCTCCGTTTCAAATATTTATAATGGTGCTGCGCTAATTATTACATGAAAGACACTGCTGCTGCTCTTACATCGACCAAACGTGCTGCTGTAATACTTACTACCATTACTAAAAAAAATACTTCACCACAGCAACAAGAAGTATTGCATCTAATTGTAATATTCTACAAGCAATGGTATCTCGTACATATTATGAAAATTCCTGCCACCACTGCAGAGTTGTGGGTGAACTCTGGCATACGGCTGCATTTCAAATCTAGGACTTACTTCAGAAAACCCATTTCAACAAAATATCTTGTGATGATTAAAAAAACATTATGAATTATTAAGAGGAAAGAGCAGAGGCAGCATGCAGGGTGATTTACACATTTCCTAAAAGGGCTGCAAACATCAGAACAAATCTAGGTGATACCGACTTATCTTCTTCTAACCTCACAGCTTCCATCAACGTCTTCCTCTGAGATACAGAGAAATATTTTCACGGAAGAAACGTTGCATTGCCAAAAGTATGCCGTGCGCGCCTGTAGGAAATTGTTTCAGTGGAAACCTTTTTTTAGTTTGTTTGTTTCAATAATGATTATTATCTGCTCATCTGCCACAGCACCTCTAATTGTCTATCTCCACTTTAGTCACCTGTTCAAATAATTACATAATGAACTTAGCTTTGAAACTAAAGAAGTACACAGTTCATTTATCAATATTTCTCCTGATTTTCATACTATTCCATTAGGGATGTAACGATTCATCGAAAATCGTAAAATGTGAATCGATGTAAAAAATAAAAGAATCGATTTTAAAGCCACCCTCAGCTACTCCATTTTGCATGACCGAAATAGACCGGAACAACATTACCTTTTTCTCAAGACAAGCTCCACACCTTCCCCGCCTCACCCCCAACACACGCCACACCACGTAAACACATACACGTGCAGGCATCGAAGAAACAGACGCAGCTAAAGTTAGCGGCTACGAGATTAGCTAGATCGTAAACTGACAAACATCTGACCAACCTGCTCTGATTCTGCTGAAATCCTCATCAAATGTCCGTTTGTCAAATAATCCAATACCTACAGGAGCTGTCATGTCTTTTTCCTCCTTATGTTTACAAAGGCTGCCCCGGAGGCAGTGAGGCGTTCGAGTGTGGAAAAAACTGCACTGTAAAATTAGTTCTAAATGATAGTATTATGTTCAAACTGCAAAAAAAAATGTTTTTTAAATAAAGGTTTGGTAAAATAAATATAATCTCAAAATGTTTGCTTTGCTACATAGTTTACTTATGCTGAAAACATGTAAATTTAGAAGCATAGTTCATTTTCATGTCTTGTAAGTTTTTGTAATGTAAAGTTCTCTTACTGAGACAGTTGCAATTTGTTACAAGGACAAAAATACAGATGTTAAAACAAAAGAAACATTGGTATGAAGGAGACATTCTTTAAAAAAATAAAATAAAAAAAAAGGTTTAAAAAAATCGGGAAAAATCAAAATCGGGAACTTCAAATCGGAAATCGAATCGAATCGGGGCTTGAGTGAATCGTTACATCCCTATATTCCATAGTATGAAACTTCTCCCGATTTAATGAAATCGCTATGCCTCGATTCAGGGCTTACTTAAATGCAGCTGTCATCAATACTTTCCCTTATTGGTCTTGCCCGATGAATTTGTTTTTGCCTGATGAATTGAACAACAACCTGGAATAGTTGAGAGAAATTCGAAATGCAGTTTCTTATTTTCTTTCCCATTGAGTTATACAAGCATTTTGAAAAGCTATCCAGAGATGTTGCATGGTGCACGTCTGTGGCCCTCATCATTCATGTCCTTGGAGAGCTGAGTCTTCTCTTGCATATTTCCACAGCTAAATGAATGAGATTCTCTATTATTTAGCTGCTAATATGGCTCCTGATGGCCTAAAAGTCTAAAAGGATGGGCTTTGGTTCGCTGATTTCCTGCACTCTTGAGCATTCTAGACACAGTAGCTGACTATATGGCCGCAATGGTCATTCTATCTATTCTCCCTGCTTCCTGTTCGTTGCATTAGCTCTCCCACTTGGGGTTCCTTTTAGCACATTAAAAGAGATTTGGGTGAATAATTGATGTTGGGATTTATGGACTCCACTGACTTCAATTGTACGCCTCCACTTAAAAGCAGTGCTGGCTTTTCACTGCCGTCATTCTCCACAAACATGTTGATTTATGATTTTTGATGTACCGAGATTTATTATACAGTAGGCCTTGTGCAGAAGAGAGCCAGACATATTATTTTTCAAACATTAAGCATTGAGCAGCTTCAGATTTCACACGCCAATCTATTGAAATAGCGCAGTAAATGTGCAAGACTTGTTTAATTAAGAGAAGTACAGTTGATTATGAATGCAGTGTTTTGACATTATGCACAAAGCTCGATGGAGGACATTAATCAATGGGAATAACAGGTGAGAACAGCAGGTGTGATGCATGTGAAGGGGCTTTAATTAAAACTGCACACCACAGCGGTCTAAAATCTCATGATTCATAGAGAGTGTTTGTGCTGCTTGTCCACAGATGTGGGAGTGAATCACACATGGTGACCAGCCATTAAAGGCTGAGTGAGATGTTGGTATCACGCTATTTGGAAAAGAAATCTCAACCAACAGATTTCTTTAAAGTTTCCCATATTATTATTGTTCATTGCGTTCAACGCCATAATCTCCCATCAACCTATACACTAACTGGTCCACCTGGTCACTGTGCAACTGACTGATGTACGTATATTGTTACTGGGCGACCACAGTCAGTGTCAGAGCCCTGGTGGTTTAGAACATATTCATTTGCTACTGTCAGACCCGTATTTAGGACAATACTGTTTTTCCCCATTTCTTCGGCCAGTTAATTTGTCAACAAACAACATGCCATTAGTGAACAGGTTCACAAACTAGGAATTGTTTTTGTTTCAATCGTGCAACATGAAACATAAAAACATATAACACATAACTTAGATCAGAGGTTCCCAACCTGGGGGGCGCCTGGGATTGCAGGGGCGGGCCCAGAGCTTTGAGGGTCAGAGGGTCAAGTCATAAATGATAGTATTTTAGCAAAATAAATTGTCTAAAATCATCAAACATAACTGAGTAAGGACTACAGGTGTATTAAACAGTCCAATTTCAGTGTATAAACTTATTAGCAATTATTTTGTTATTACATTTGTGGGGGCCACAGTCTTAGGCTGGGGGCGCGTGGCCCGACTACAGCACGTGCAGGTGGGGCTTCAAGCAAAAAAGGTTGGGAACCACTGACTTAGATAAATAATAAACTATAGACTATAAGGGAATGCATAAATAAGATCAGAATAAAATATGATAAAGACAGCAAAAATTTGACACAGAGCAACATTGGGATCACAGATGTGCAGGTGCATTAAGTGTTAGCAGCGGATCTAAGTGTGGATATACCACGTAGTGCATAGAGCTGTGCAAATGGCTGGAACAGGTTAATACATTCATGAGTCTGGTACAGCGTTCATAAGTCTGATGGCGGAGGGGAAGAAACAGGATTCTGGCGTAGGTTCCTGAGGAATCCAGATGCTCCATGATGAAGTGGAGGGCCAGAGGGAGGACCATAACCCACTGTTTGAGAACCATTTTCTGTCAACACTCTCAGTCAGGTCCTGTTCACAAGAACACTTTAAGCCATATTTCAAAGTATGTAACTATTATCACAGAGGGACTATAGAGAGCATCCTGACCAGCTCCATCACTGTGTGGCACGGCGCCTGCACTGCCTCCTGCCGAAGGAGCCTCCAGCGCATCGTGAGAGCAGCGAAGATCTGTGGAGCTCCTCTCCCCTCCATTAAGGACATGTGCTCCCCCCGTCTCACCCGCAAAGCCGTCAGAATCACCAGGGACCCTACGCACCCATCACACAGTCTCTTCAAGCTAATGCCTTCAGGGAGGAGACTGTGGAATCTACGGGGCAGCTCCAGTCGACGAAGAACAGTTTCATACAAGGCCATCGGGAAGCTGAACTCCCAGCCCTGAGCCCTCCCTGCGCTGAAGTTTATGCATGAATATCATGATTCATCATGATTTTTAAGAAAATTTGTTTGCAAGATATACCTTAATACAACATTTACTGCTGTAATTAAGTCATTATTAGCTAATCCTTAGTTTATTCATAAATTCATGATGATTGCGTCCCCTATACTAAAGTGATGCACTTTGTGCTTTCGACAAATTTGTCCATGAGTAAAAAAAGTGCTATATTTTTTTACTTATTTACATCATGAATAAGTCTTAATATACAAGTGAAGCATAAATGTAAGCAATAGGCAGTGTTTATGTTGATGTAAGTGAAATGTAATGGACCACAAAGCTTAATTTCAAATCATAATGCATTGTGTACAGTTCTAAATTATAATGTCTGTGAAGTTTGTGTTTGTTTTGTCCTTGATTATTGTCCAAAGCATAAAAGTGCATCACTTTAGTATAGGGGACGCAATCATCATGAATTTATAAATGAACTAAGGATTAGCTAATGATGAGTTAATTACAGCTGTAAAGGTTGTATTAAGGTATATCTTGCAAACTATTTTTTTTAAATCAAGATGAATCATGATATACATGCTTACACTTTATATATTACAATTAGTTAATGTTTTTGTTAAAAAAAATTATGTTTTAGTGAATTCATCATGATTCTAAGATCATGATATATTAACAAGATTTTCTCATGAATTCATTACAATAGTTACTTAATTAATTCTTGCATGAAGTCATCTATGAAAAAACATGAAGTCATGTTAACTCATGATGAGTCATGATATCGTCATACATGAATACATCATAAAATCATGCATACATTCATGCATGACTTCATGTAACCTTATTATAAAGTGTTATCAAAAAATCGTTTAAACTTTTAATCTTATAGGCTAATGAACTGCCTCAAAGGCCTAAGCTAAAATGTCCACCCTCTGGTCCTCGACCCAAAGTTTGGGAACCACTGATTTAAACTAGCTGAAACCTGCACATGACTGCTTATTTTAATCTTACTATTGGGATTTAGTCTCATGGCAATTAGTGTAACCATTCAGAGAACTGAGGGACAGTTACTGAAAGTAACGCAGTGTGCACATCAGAGCTGCTGAAATTAACTCCCCTTTGAGACAAATACAACCACTTGTTCATTTCTATTCGTCAAACTACTGTCCACATTGGACTGTCCTCTACTTGAGACAACAAGAAGATGGTTTGGAATCAGTGGTGGATGCAGCCCCATGACCATGTTTATTTTAGTGCACTGTGGAGAAAACATGAGGCGAGCATCACACGGGACACTGGAGACGTCCGAGCGGTAGAGAACAGACGAGAACGGAGATGCACTCATGCTGTGGGTGATAAGGGAAAGCCAGAAGGTCTTTCCTGCACATCAGCCGACTGCTCCACGTTGTTGTTAGGTGTGGCAAGGTTTAGGTAGAGATTAAGAGAGAACACTATCAGACTTAGCTGCTGTAACAATGCATTGATTTTTTATTTTTTTATTTTTATTTATTGGTTTATTTGGTCGGGACAGTGCATGTTCATGAACATACATGCATGTAAACACGCCACACTGGATTGTAGCCTTGGGCTAATTTCCATCCGTCGTCCCCCATGTGCACTCTCAAACACACTCTCATTCATCCTGGCCTATTGTACATGTTTTTAGTGGTAGGGGAAACCAGAGTACCCGGAGGAAACCTACGCAGACACGGGGAGAACATGCAAACTCCACACAGAAAGGCCCCGCCCAGGTGGGAATCGAACCCTGGACCTTCTCACTGCTGGGCTACCGTGCCGCCCATTAACAAACTAAACAATACGTACTACTAGTCTGCGAAGATCCGGCACTGGTCAGTACACGCCTGCAGCGATACCTTCAGAAACATTAAACTGAACACTTCGAGGGCATGTGCCGATCCTCGTTCACAAATATATCACTGGCCAAGAAAGGAGAAAAACATGATTACTTTCTTCACAAACTGAGAAGAACCAGAGTCCTGGCCCTCTCATGTGAGAGCATCCTGACCAGTGTGGTATGGTGCCTGTACTGCATTCTGCCATAGGAGCTTCCATAATAAAAGCAGCGGAGACAATCATGGATGCTCATCTCCCCTTTAAGACATTCACTCTCATTAAGTCCTCAGCAGATTCTACTCGCAGTCTTTTCAGTGTGCTGTCTTCAGGGAGGAGATTGTGGAGTCTTAGGGCCAGGTCCAGCTGACTGAAGGACATTTTCATCTGCCTCTATCTGTATTCACCACCTGTGATATGCCCCAGCCCCCTCAGGGATGCTGAAAACTGACTTTAAACTTTATTATCACTCACTATTTAGAGTGGGTGCATTCAATCCAACCCAAAAGAAATGTATAATGACAAACATGTCTTCCTTCCTTGACATCTCTATCTTCAAAGCCAACCTCTTGCCCCCTATGTGGACACAGCACATGCATATTTAGTGTCAACAGTCTGTGCCCTATTTACCAAATAGGCCTACAGAGCTTTTTAACAAAGACCATAATCCCGTCCTGGTTTATGGTTTTGTCTAATAATACTCAAATACAGTTGTTTTTTATTTCTCTCATATTTTCTAATTGAAAGACCAACAGGCCCGTTTGGAACCATGAGGCCGTCCTTCCGTGGACCCACCACCTGCAGGAGGAGCCATAGGGGACTGGTGCTATGTGACTTGGGCAGCTCCAACAGCTGCCCCCACGACCCGGCAACGGACAAGTGGGAGAAAATGGATGGATGGATATTTTCTAATCAGGCCTGTTCTAATCCTGGGCACACATGTGTTGTTTATTGTCGGCACCTGGTGCAATCATGAGCTTTTATGTAAATGGAGTTCAGTTTGAAGGTCGGTCATGAATTTGTGCAGCGCCAACATTTTAGAAGGTCTCAAAATCTGTACACAGGCTATGTGTACTGTGTATACTTTTACTGCCAAAGAGTCTTGCTCAAATAACGGATTTTCTTGTATTGTCTAAAATATGCTGTCCACTACGCAACTGTACCTGCAACACAATGTTACTTTACATAATGATATTGTGCGTCTATTCCACAAACAATCAAACCCTGACTTGTATATCACCCTCTTATTACTGGTGAAATATTTGAGTTTCCTTCCACTTCCAGCACTGAATATTTCAATCAGGAAACAACAGATACTTTAGTGCAATAAAAACATCGTAAATCAAGCGGGCATTTCTTTTGTGATATGTGACAATTTGCTGGAACGATTTGATGTGCTCTGCCGCCTCAAATATTATAATACCCCGCACTTGGAGAGAATAAATGAGGCAGAAGCAGATCATCACAATACAGTAAAGTATAAGACTCGCTCGGATATGCACCTGCTTTAGATCCTCAAAAAGAGGGATTGCCACAATTTGCATCTCCGTTTTTAATGTCCTGTTATTCCCGTCTCCCTCTCTGAAGCCATGGGGACTCTGAGCTGACTTAACTGCTCTTTTTTGTGGCGCTCTCTCACATTGCCTTTGATTTATAGATTTGATTTCTGTCTTGGAAGCAAATATGAGTGAAATTCCTAAAGAGGAGGAAAACCACATAGTTTAGCTCAAAGGAAACAGACATATAAAATGCCCGTCGCCTGCTGCGCGCCAGAAATATGTGGAATTGTGGCAAACCATGTAAGAAAAGGTGGTATTATAAATGAACTGGGTCTTACTTAATCCCACAGCAGCCATAAGAGCTCCCTGCGTATTGTAGCGCGGCCCAGGTCGAAAGGACTCAATTTCACTCGACACCGTTGGGCAGCTATTAAACGCTACAACACACAATAACTCCTCCAACGAACTTTGTAAACAGCGAGGCCAGTGTTGTTCTCTTTCACTTTGAGCTGGGATTTTTCAGAACTTGCTTGAGGATAGACCCTTAACAGGTTGTATAAAAGGTTGTAAATCTTTAATCTGGATGTTCTTTGTTTGAGACTAGTTTTGCAAGCCTAATACAGTTGTGAAATACGTGACAGAATTCAACAATTTCTAAAGCGTATTGTTGTTCTACCACAGATAAACACGATCAGTATCAGGATTTACAGCTCATTTTGAACAGGAAGTTTCCAGCCTAGAGCTATCTGGGCTAGACAGCAGGGGTGCAAAAGAGTGCATTGAAATCTCATTTTAAAACGTTTTGCCCTCAGTGTTACTTTAATGACAAACATCTCTTGTTTTGCACCCCTTTGTGACTCCAATGCACTCTCTGTCAGTTTGTCCTGGGACCGGAGCTGTGTAACGTAGCTTGTCCACCAGCTTTTGCGCTAACTTTATGCCACGCTTCCACCTTTGCTCTATGGTTTGTGCGCGTGACGGACTCGTGCCAGGTTTTCTCAGAGAGGCTGGTTTAATTTCCCATCTCTTGTAGATCACCTTCTCGAACTATGTGTTGGCAGCACATAATTCAAGTTAAATCTCTAGGCCATGTGCAGTGAGGATCAGTCAGTCCTATAACAATCCCTGGGGTTGGTATGTTTTCAATGAAGTCCCCAGTCTCCTCTCGTCTGTGTCTCTGCACTCTCCCCGCGGATGTCTTCTCCCACTGGGCTGAAGTGGCTGCAAAGTGAGGTCAGAAAAAGCCGCGGTTCTCCCCTGGGCTGATCTGCTTATCTGCACTGGGACCTTTCTGATGCTCTCCAGCTGATGTCTTTGCGCAGAAGCTACATCAAGGCGACAAAATACAATTCTAAAAAAACAAAACATTATGATGTGAAAATTAAATTTAACATTTCTTTTCTTACTTTTTTCTTTAGTACTGTGGCAAGAGTATTACAGTGTATGTCTTGTTAATAACAGCTGCCACTGTATATAATTTGGGTTGGGGGAAAAAAGGGAGTACACTAGTAGAGGCTTTTTCCCCTACTAAGATGTTGACTTTTATTACGGTGACCTCAGCACGAGTACAACTGCGAAATAAAGCATAAAATTCATAATCATAAAAATAAGCTAGTGTTCCGTTCACCATTTTCCCTCATTTAGGATTTAATAACCAACAAGGAGATCATTTTGCATTGGCTTCTTATTTGTCAAGAGGTGCATTTGTCGACAGAAGTGCATGTCTTTTGTAAAGGTATGATGGACTGTCCTGCCTCTCTGCCCAGGAATAATTTGTAACCGAGTTAATTTCCACATAATGACCGAGCCAGATTAATCCATGTGTGATGAATTGTTCAGTGAGAAGTCAGGCTGGGCTAATTCAAACGTGTGGGTATGTTTTGCAGTTTGTTTGTGTACTGTGTTGAAATTGGGCAGGGGAGAGTAGAGTGCACTTATCTAAAATAAGTATCTGCCCTCCACCGAAGCCCCCAGCGGTGTGTGTTTATTAGCAGTGAGATGAGGTAAATATGTTGTACTCAGTAAAAAGTGCAATTCTCAACATGAAAAATATATTCAGGGTAAAGTCAGCAAGCAGCATAGGAAGCTACGAGGGAATGTGCATCTCCATTTGTGGTGTCGTAGTTGAAATCCAGTGGCAATGGTGTTTTTGACGGTCCATCTCTGAGCTGTGTCTGCCAGGAACAAAAGAAACTGAGAAAGGTTCTGTGCTGCTAATGTAAAGAGCGATCGGGTTCTATTTGTTCTCCGTGTCTCATTTATCCACCAATGTGCGCAGACACTTCCAATCATGAGACGACCCCTCTACCATCTGTGTCACTGTCGCCCCATAGGTGATTCCTGCTCTAACCAATGTATATTCTTTTGTCCTTGGGCAAGACGCTTCACTCTCATTGCCTTCAGTCTTATTGATGGGTTTCAGGTGACATCACAGCGTTCTAAAGGCCTATAATATTATATAGAGGTAAAATAATTTTGTTTTTGAGGAAATGTTTGGTCTTGTACTGAGAGATCATGGACCCAGTGACTGATATCAATGATCATTTTTGTAATTCATACGTTTTCTTTTGAGCTACGTCTTGTGAAAGTGTAATGCTGTTAATAGGCTTAATCTTTAATCAAAAAGACAGTGGTATGAATTATTGCATTTCATTGTTATTTTTCTTAAAATAACTTTATTTTTATTAATTTGTTTATTTGGTCGGAACAGTGCATGTTAATGAACTCGAGCTAACGGTAACTGCGCCGCCCAAGAGGTGATTTCCGGTTTCCATCCAGCACGCCAGAATAAAAGCACACACAGCTCGTCTCATTCTTTAGTTCAGTAGGTACTTGCTACATTACAAGAATATAATTAAATACACATTTTAAGTGTCACTGTGACAACAATAAAAAAAGAGGCATGTTTACGATAAGGACTGGTCTTTTCAGAGCCAGGTTTACACTTGTTGCAGCGTGAGCAAGATAAACAGTGGATTTTACAGGAACCGGAATCAAAACCGGAAATCACTTTTTGGGCTCGATATCAACGTTATGCACAGAGTCAATTTCCATCCGTTGTCCCACACTCGCACTCTCAAACAGACTCATTCATCCTGTTCTATTGTATAGTGGTAGGGGAAACCAAAGTACACAGACACGGGAAGTACATGCAAGCTTCACACAGAAAGGCACCACCTGGGCATCCTTAAATTAATGCTATATATTAAATTGTTAGTGTAAGTAGGTTCATTGGGTCTTATTATAGCAATGATAATACACACTCTTCTGCCTTCGTCAAAATTGCCATGTGATGTTGCTGCGATGAGGCCGGTCAGATGATTTAAGCAAATTGTGGCATGGTCTGACAGGACGACAGTGGCATCTACAGGCTGACTTCTCCTTCAGCACTGTATCCCAGGTGAGAGAAAGTTGGTACGCCCCTTTATCCTGGTTTACAGTTTTGGGAGCCCTTTTCCGAAAGGGCTTTCTTGATCCAACTGTGGTACTTCTTGCACTCTCTGCTGATGCCATGGGTGTTTTCCCAATCCATTATGTGATTCTGCCTTTTGCAGTGATCTAAAACTTTAGCTGTCCTTGTTCTGCTTGGCGTCTGGTGGAACAAAACACACAGGTCGAGCTATTTGATAATAAATGTTTTGTCAACAACTTATAATTTCATGATGCCTGTTTACAAAGAGCACTCGGGGTGAAAATATATCCATAACAACTTACAGTTCCCTCATAGGCCCCTATTGTTTAATAATGAATTAAACAAATCTAAAAGCATGACTCCCTGAAACAGCAGAGCAGCAGTGTCATGCAGACTTTTGTATTAGAACTAGTCATCACGGGGCAAAAGCACAGGTGTGAACACAAAAATGAGAATGGCTGGGGTCCTTTTAACTGCTTGGGTTTTATGGTATTAGCTTTAATTCTGCGCCTGCTAGCTTTTTGTTTCACTGCCACACAGTGCCCACAGAGACTGAATTACAATAGAGCCATCATTATGAAGTGACACCTGTGTAGAAATGTGCTCTGAATAGGGCTATTTATCCATCATGAAGTCATTATGAAATCATAAATATAATGAAACTAATTGTATATGCGTGTGCTAAAATTATAGAATAGAATAATGGTCTAAAAGCTTACAGTCGAGTCAACTGTCAAAACAGACCCTTTCAATCAATCCAAACTGTCACAATAAAACCTTACATGGGGTTTATTTGTCACAATTTATTTGTTTGTTATTTATAAATATCTTCTTCTGCCTCCTCCCAAAACAGTAAAGCTGGGATACATGTCCAAGTCCATGGATGAAAAGGCCAACCATCAACCAAACCATGAGTCTATTTGGGAAATAAAAATGTCTGCTGGCACAAATTACAACCAGAACCACCCACAAAAGCGTCCAGTGATTTTGTATTTTGCCCAAAATTGCTCATCAAACAAAAAAACTAAGGGGGTAATTTATCAAAACTGGTGCTAAATAGTGGCTGCAAGTTGGAAATTATTATATAGCATTTTGTGAACATATTGCACCCAATTTACCATTTGAAATGACCAGCATTACAGTATGAGGGTCCCAAATCTGAACTAAAGGAGAGATTGCGACGTGAGTAAAAAATGCGTAAATGTTTCTGCTACTGATCCACTTTTGCATGTGCTACTTGTTTTGCACATGAGCAGACACTGCATACATGACCACCTAAAGCTAGTGATATGCAGCTGTGCAGAATATGCTTCTAAAATGTCAATGTGTCAAATCAGGGTTCCAAACAGAAGTCTCTCAACAACTAAAATCACATCTGACTAAAAGTAGTGGTTTTGTTCCTTTGTTGACCTCATGTGGCACTCTTTGAATCAACACAATTTGTAATTTGCTGCGAAAAATAGAAGATAAACATACCAACAGAAGTTATTTTGATAAATTGGCTGACAAAGTCAAAGTATGTAAATAGTAACAAAGTCAAACTATTTGAATATAAGGTTATGTTCAGAAAATATACTTTCAATATGACTAATTGGCTGGTTATTGTTGCCATTATTAGGAATGAAAACATGAACTTGTTGTAAAACTTGTCTATTATAGAAAAATAGTGCTGCTTCTGCTTGTGTCCAATCAACTTTCCAAACAAAACACAGAAGCTATTGCCGGTGCCAAAACACACACAATGAGGGCCTTGTTATGGATTATCAGAAATACCGTACACATCCATTTATCTCCATGCGCCGTGAGGATATTTATGCAAAAATTGAATCAAACTGATACTAGGAGGGACAGCTAATTAGCTGACACAAGCGGCAGACATTTGCGATCACAATCAAATTTGCAGCTCAGTCCTCCTCAGCTAACTAGCCAAGCTGCACCCACTCATCATGTAAGGCCAGTGGAGCATGAGGTTGGCCTTCAAAACAAGGGCTCAGTCACCAGCTAATAGGAGCGCTGGAACATTTCAGGGCTATGTGGGTGTCAGGTCAGCACCTATGGGTCGGTTAGTGTCACATATAACCACTCTGATCATTATTATCCAGACAGCAGGACCGCTGAGCAGGTCCCTGTCACAAGTCAACAACAAGTCAGCTCCTTTTGAATTGCTTTTTAAAGAAAACTTACAGTCCAGTCTCAGGTACACATGAGACTTTTCGTGCCTTATACAAGCGTGGATAAATGGAGAACGAAAAAAAAAGTTTTCTTTAAACAAAATTGTCTGCTCATTTTGAATTTGGTAAAATGTCAGGGCAGTTGAGACAGGGCAAATATCACTAGAGGGTTTTGCAGAAACAGCATTTCTGTATGATTTATTAAATGGCGATTTTTAAAGCTAGTCACGTTCATTGGATGGGGCCTCAGTGCCTTAGATAACCAACATTTGGAACAAAGCTATGTGAGCGCTTTTGTCTTACAGAAAGAAGGTCTCTGGGTAAGATTTTTAGACTGTTATGTGGGTATGTGACGAGAAACTATCCTAGAGCATACATTATTTCTCCAGTTAGGATTCCTCTGTGGAGTCCTGGCCAAATTAGGGTTGGCCAGGATTCGGAATCTACATGTGCTCCTCAGGTCGCTCACTGTACTCCTGACAGATTGCCCCATGGGCATTAAAGAATGGGTCAAATGCAGGTGACACATTTCTATACAGGCACAATGAAGTCTACTAAATCTTCACCTTGTTGAAAATCACTGAATGGAAGATGATCGTTAAATGTGATATGCTTCTTCTTTTGTTGCTGATAGTTTACACTGTGTCCGAACTATTCTGTAATTCTCGTTTGCCCAGAAAGTCTCTTGTCCAGCACATTCATTGACACTTGAGTACAGGGTTAGGCCTTCTCATCCACTTGATAGCGGGTACTTAAAGTGTCATGTGGAGTATTTCTGCTCATCAGTTATAAATTAAAGTGGTCACTCCTGCATTATCTGTCTATCTTTCACATTTTTATAGAGCCGATGGTTTTGTGAGTGGCGGGCTGCACTTTTACCCAGACATAATTAGAAGGGAGCTGCTATGACAGACGGATTACAATCATAATTGAGAGCATGGAGAGTCTATCGTCCTTCCTGCTTAGTCTTTGCTCGAAACAGCAGATGAGGTAAGATTTCTCTGCTCCACGGCATGCCTGCAGAATTACAATTTGTTTTGCCTCTCCTATCCTCACCAATACTCAACTGACAGAAAAAAAAAAAACATAGATAGCCTTTTACTATTGCAAAGCAGATGGCACCGGATGAGACCGCAATGACCTTTGTGTTGCTAATCTTACACTGGCACTACATTGATCAAACATTAACATCTCACCTCTGACAGAATATGCATGTCCACTTCCAAATAGGCCAATAGTGTGCTAGCTTTCTAACAAATCACTTCGACATGCAATTATCTCCCTCTCCCAACGTATTCCCTTCCTTGTGGAGACTGCAGCCCTTTTCTTTTGACTGTGGGAATTAAAGCTGTTTCAGGATAATTAATTTGACAGACAGAGTCCATTGTGCCCTGTGTCCTAAAGGGAATCCGCACTTCCTGCTGTCCTGAAGGGTGACTTTATTGTTCTCCCATCAGATACATTTTAGTGGGAGATACAGCTTACCATCTTGTTACAAGCAAAGAGAAGACTGCATCATATACCTTATTGCAATTACAACTGCAACACAAAACTGAAAATAAAGAACATACTTACATAGACTGAAATGTATGAGTGCATGTACAGGTGCTCGTCATATAATTAGAATATCATGAAAAAGTGCATTCACTTCTGTTATTCAACTTAAACTGTGAAACTAATATATGATAGACTCATTCCATGCAAAGTGAGATACAGTGCCTTGCGAAAGTATTCGGCCCCCTTGAACTTTTCGACCTTTTGCCACATTTCAGGCTTCAAACATAAAGATATAAAACTGTATTTTTTTGTGAAGAACCAACAACAAGTGGGACACAATCATGAAGTGAAACGAAATTTATTGGATATTTCAAACATTTTTAACAAATAAACTGAAGAATTGGGCGTGCAAAATTATTCAGCCCCTTTACTTTCAGTGCAGCAAACTCTCTCCAGAAGTTCAGTGAGGATCTCTGAATGATCCAATGTTGACCTAAATGACTAATGATGATAAATAGAATCCACCTTTGTGTAAACAAGTCTCCGTATAAATGCACCTGCTCTGTGATAGTCTCAGAGGTCAGTTTAAAGCGCAGAGAGCATCATGAAGAACAAGGAACACACCAGGCAGGTCCGAGATACTGTTGAGGAGAAGTTATAATGTTGATGATTATGGCTCAATGAAACTTGAGCAGGCTTTCATCTCTTGAATCTGTCTCTGGTTCACCACAGTTTTGTCTGTTAATCACCCCATATATATGCACCCCTTCAAGAACTGGTAATACTCTCACCTAGTCATTTAGCGATCACATTTTGGCCCTTGTCAACCTGACTCAAGACCTTAGCCTGACCATTGTCACGGGGTGTGGGGGAAATGATGACCCAAAGTGCAGACACAGCCCAAAAACTGAGGTAAACTTAAATTTAATGGTAGCGTCCAAGAACAATGCAGATGAAAATCCAAAACTCCAAAACAAAATACAACGAATACTCACAAGACGCAGCACAGACACAGAGGAACAATGACATGCATACAATCAATGAACCGACAAGGACAGGGGAGAACACAGGGGTATAAATACACAAGGAAACGGGGCACAGGTGACACACATTAGGGCGGGGCAGGCAATCAACAAAGGGGAAGCAAAGCAAAAGCACAGGGACAGAACAGACATGTCAAAATAAAACACAGGACAAGACCGAAAACATCCAAAACAGGGGAACACAAGACGAACCGTGACAACCATTTCCTCTTTCTCTTCGCTTGAAGATTTTAAGAGAAGTGTACTGCACACATCCTTTACGAAGAGGACAGGTGTATTGGAATGGGTGAGCATTAAGCTAAATGAGCAAAAGAATCAAACTCCTCACTCTTGCAATACCAGTCGTTTAGCAAAGTGACAACTGATACCAAGTGACAACAATCACTTGGTATCATTTTCACTTAGCGTGGGGTTAGCCCTCCCACCTCACAAGAAGATGGTTCTGGATTTATTCTCGGACTAAGTGAGGCATTTCGGTGTGGATGTAACGGTTGCATGTTCTACCCATATGTAGGTGTCCTCTGGTTCTCCGGATTCCCCAATCCTAGTGATGTCAGGACTTCTCTTTTGATAAGATGAACTTTCCTGATGCCATGTCCTGCCTCTTTGAAGATAAAATCTGTTATCACCTGCCAGCTGATCCATGGATGTTTCCCTCTGTATTTACTTCACATCATTGTAATGTATTGTATTTCAGTTTCATGCAGCTAAAATCTGGAACAGTCTTCATGAGGATGTGAGACAGGCCTCAACTCTGACAATGTTCAAATCTAGGCTGAAAACAGCTCTTTTTACCCGAGCATATGAAAACTGAAAGCATTTGCACTCTTGCCTTTTACTGTAATTAATTAATTTTTATGTTGATGTTTTAATGATTGATTTGATCTGTTTTCTTGTAACTTTATGCAACGCTGAAAACACTTTGAATTGCCTTGTGTATGAATTGTGCTCTACAAATAAACTTGCCTTGCCTTGCCTATTGACGTGTGCCTGTATGTGAGTGATGCTCCCGATACTAAAAACTAAAACTAAAATGTCTGGTCTCTATTCAACATTGGCCTCCTTCCTTCGCAGAGGATTCCCACTCCCATTGGTTGCTCTCTCTCCGCTTTCCCCACGGTGAAATTGAAGTGGAATTTGTGTGAACGTGTGCGAGCAAATGACTGGGGTGTCCGCAGGAAAGTGCAGCAGGGAATAGAGGGGAAGAACCAAGCCGAGGTGTAATCTTAGACTAAATCACATGTGCTCCCAGGGGAAAGGCCCTCCCTTTTTGAGGTTAGTCAGTGAATTAAATCACCACACGGGCCCCATTTTTCAAAAGTAACCTTTCTGTTGACAGTATAAGTGGGAGTCGTGGTCTGTGCGTCAGAGTCCGGGAATTAGTGTCCTGCATTTGCGACACCAGTCTCTTAGGCTATCATTTGTTCCATGCATTCCTGTATTTCTGTGGGCCTGCCTGTCTGTGTCAGTGTGCTCGCCATCTGCCTCCTGCGCCTCCTGCATCCCTCTGCTCTGTCTCTCTGTCGCTTCCCAGCAGATCCCACACACTTTCCTTCAAGGTATTTTTGGTGCATTTCATTTCAATTGGCCCAGGCATATGTGCTCCAAGAGCCGCATTATCAGGTGCGGATTTGGCAGAGAGAGGAGAGGACAAAATTTGTACTCAAAGAAGAGTTTTGTCTCTAAGAAAATAAGAACATAATTAAAAGCTACTGAAGTAACTGTTTGAATATAACTAATAACTTGTAAGAACTGTACTCATGTAATGTTACTTCAAGATAATATTACAACACAAACAATCCAATAAACTATCCTTAGAGATATAGTTTAATCAAATAGTTAAATACTTAAGTGTTACCTCATTACTGCCAACCTCAGGGATTTTGACATTGAACTATAACTTTGCTAATTGGAATAAATATGCGACAGAATAGGATTATAGATAATTAATTTGTATTCATTTTAATTAATTGTAAATTAGTCCATTTGAGCCTGGAGTGTCAATAGGACATGATTCAATTAGAGCCGCTTGGCTTTTTCTAATCTTTGAATTGGCCAGAAACTGGGTTTCTGGGCCGCACGGTCACATGAAGATAAAGTGATTCTTAGGCGTTGCCGTTGAGTTGTTTGTGCCATTTGTCCATTCACAATTTTCAACTCGGTGTTTTTGTTATTGCTGTTTTCTACAATGATGGAGGAAGAATTTTGATGTGAGACAGACTTTTGGAAAATGAAATGTTGAAGCATAACCGAGGCTAATCAGCTACGTTTTACCTGGCCATATCACAATTATTTTTCATGAAAGAAAATTACAAATGGTATGAACTTTTTTGGTTTAAAAAGTTTTAGATAAAAAAATGACAAATGTGTTTTTCATGTTCACCAGTTACGTGGGTTTTGCTGATTAGTTTAACATTCTGCACTGATTATTATTGTCCCTAAAAGACAATTGGAAAAATGAATTCAAATTTGCTTTCAGAAAAAGAGCGGGTCTCACTGAACCGAGCATGTTTCCTCCAGTTTGGCTTTACCCAAATCTCAAAGCTTCTTGAAAAAAGTGTCAAAATGGCAGCAAAAATTAGACGGAAACGAGGATGAAAATGCACCAAAAAAGCGAAAAATTCCCAAAAAACAACTAAAAAGAAAACGCAACAAAAAAGCCACAAAGGAGCAACAAAAAAATATTAAATGTGGCAAAAATGTGTGACAAAAATACAACAAAAAAGCAATGAAAAAAAATAAAACATTTAAAAAAGGTGACAACAATGCAGCAACAACACAAGGAAAAAGATCAGTTCAGATGACTTTTGTAGGTCTTAGCTTTCAAATGAGGCGTTACAACCAGCTTAAGAGGATTCATTAAACACAATATTCTCCTCAGAGGCCACCTTAAATTCAATCTTAGGTTAATCTATAAAATGATTCAATTACATATTTGTATTTATATATTGACATTTATCTGATATATATATACCCCCCCCCCCCCCCCCTGCCACATAGCACAAGGTGTGGTTTTATGCCACTGCGTGTCACGGCATGCGCGTTATCCGCTCGGATGAATCAGGATTGTCTTCTGAGGAAAGGTTGCCTGGGAGACCAGCACGGACCCCTCCAGGCTCTTCTCTTGCTCCTTTACGATTTAGAGGTGCACCCATAATGGAGCCCAAAGTATTTCAGTAATACTGTCATGCAATTCCGGAGCTCCCCGTGTGTTTTTCTTCAGCCACACAGTTTTGTTTCATGCTCACATCAAACGGCAAACACTCACACTGTTGTGCCTCTGCGTTTTAGGGGATAGAGGAGTGGGGTGGGCGAGAGAGCGAGACGAGAATAATCTCTGGCGAACAATTACTTTGCTTTTTGTGTCTGTCTAAAGTCCTGTTTAGGCTACCCTTAATCATCGAAGAGTGCAGACACTTGCGTAAACTTTGTGAAAATGGTTTGCGACTCTCTCTCTCTCTCTCTCTCTCTCTCTCTCTCTCTCTCTCTCTCTCTCTCTCTCTCTCTCTCTCTCTCTCTCTCTCTCTCTCTCTCTCTCTCTCTCTCTCTGTGAGATGGGTTAAATAAATGACGCCTCGAGAAAGGATAAGGGGGCTGCAAACTCCGCGCGCACAGTGAATCCCTCGCTGTGACTCATTCATTTAGTATTCCGTGACCGGCGAGGACGCTCTAAAGACACAGCCCGTGACAATTAGCAGGATCTATTGCCGGGAGGAATTCTGGGCTTTTATTTATGACCAATTTACTTTGCATTTCTGGAGATGATCTTCTGCGTGCTGGGAGAGAGATGGACGATCCACCCCATGCCCCGGTGTAGTTGGGCTGAAGAAGAATGTCCCCGACTTCTGCTGGTCTCCACATTTAGCAAACCTCGAATGTAGTCCCTTTCGCTCCAGTTTCCACGTTATTGGTTCGCCTCTCTTTGTCCATTTTGCACTTCTCGAGTGAAGCTGCTTCTGCGTTTTGCTGCTCCAGCTTTCGGATGGTGATATTTTTTGCTAATGGCTGGAACATGTGATGGAAGTGAATCCTCGTCTTCACCATTCAACAAGCTGTGCGGCTTAATTCATGGGTTGTCTTCTAATTTTTCCTTAGCCCTGCTTGTTGACTCTCGTCTTTGGTGCTAAGAATGGGCTCTTCTCCTGTATTTTATTAACACGCTTATTTTCAAAGTCAGTATTTTTCTCCAGATTAACAATGATTCGATATTTGAAGCTCTTTTGGGGAGTGTTTTGCCTTGCGGAATTGTTTTTGGACACTCTGGCACAGGAGGCTTACGCGCCTCACTCAATACGGACAGATGGGCATCTGACCCTCGGCGGGCTCTTCCCCGTGCACGCAAGGGGGGCCGATGGCATCTCTTGTGGGGACTTAAAGAAGGAGAGTGGGATCCAGCGTCTCGAGGCAATGATGTACGCCTTGGACCAGATAAATGAGGACACTCAGTTACTACCCAACATCACTCTTGGCGCGCGGGTTCTAGACACTTGTTCCCGGGATACATACGCATTGGAGCAGTCCTTAACTTTTGTCCAAGCCCTGATCACGAAAGACACATCTGATGTCAGGTGCACGAACGGAGAACCTCCGGTTTTTGTGAAACCAGAAAAAGTAGTGGGAGTCATTGGAGCTTCTGCGAGTTCTGTATCGATCATGGTCGCCAACATCCTACGCCTCTTTCAGGCAAGTCTTTAAAAATAGTTCGGTTTCTATAGGAGAGAGTGTCTACGGTGATTATCTCTGCAGGTTATTATTAATCCTCCTATAGCCGCGGGCTTTTGCATACATGGAAAGCTTGGAGGATAGGCTACTGTGTTTGATTTCAGTCATCGGTTTCCAACAGAGAACGAGTCACATAAACATTATTACGGGCCCTTACTATGCTACACTTTTAAGATGGAAACGTTTTATAAAAGGGGGCAGAGGGAGGAAATGTAGTATCCAACAACTCCTGGTAACTTGTCATGCAGACTACTTTGCATTAGGCACCGGTTACCGTTTCCAAATCTGTCTTACGCTGCAGCTATTATGACAGCGAGTAATGTGTGCGCGAGCTCGCCCCGTTGACTCCTCGGATTGAGACAGCTGACTGCGCCGTGGCATGTCCCCGGTGGTGCTGAAAGAACAGCTCCCGTCTGTTCCTCTCACACTTTGGGGGGAGTCTGTGCACTGACAGGCTGACACACCATAACGCCCCCAAAGCTGCACTGCCCCCCCTGTGAGAACACACATAATAATATGAGCAAGTTTTCCCTGGCGCCTATTGCCCTGCCCCGTCGGCTCTGGAAGGAAAATGAGAGACCACAACAAAATGATTTGTGAGTTTAGAGATATGGTGGAATACATAATAATATTTTATATTTAAAGATTGTTACAGAGGAATTAGCATTGGAAATTAGTAAGCTGTTTTGTTTACCAACCCCGGGGCATGACAAGGATGTGTCCTGATCACCACCAGCGTTTCTCATTACTGTTGGATAAAAGTAGATGGCTGCTTTCAAAAGATATTGCCATGGTCTCTTTGTTTTTCATCTTTCTTTCTTTCGTTTTAGAAATGAGCGGCAATTATACAGAATGGATTTATTCCCTGTAATTTAGGAGGCTGCTGGTGTTTATGGAAGTAGATCTCTCTTGCTTGGGCTTAGAGTCAGCTGATGGCTGTAGCTGCATGGGAATGAGAAGAACAGCAGGGCACCCGTACATGTCATTAATAATTAAAAACACATCTCCATAGCAAAACAGCTAATTATGAGAAATAAAGTGAGGGGTAAAGAAGACCTCATGTACAAATCTGATATAATAATAACTATGTCCTTTTAAAATTTGTGTTTGTTTGTTTTTTTGGCCAAAACTAAATATTTGCTATAAATATTCTTACATTTACAATATTGTTCAGTGCCAGTGCAAAGGAGCAGTGTACTCTTGGGGCGTTGTGAAGAGAAGCCTTTAAACTGATGGTGATGATGCTCTTAATGATTTGTGGTCGGAGGTTGTAACTCACAGCCGTGTCGTTTGGCGTGTTGTTCAATTAGACTGACCATTGCTTTGGCTTTGAGGAGCTGTTTAAGTGCAAGTGCAAGAGCAAAGTGCTAAACATGCTTTTAGTGACGCAGCTTTTCCCCTCCTTTTCACACATTGTTTTATCTCCGCTGAGATTTGGTGGTTCCATTATACCCAATGAATACAATGTTCAGTAACATTTAAGTGATTTTCTGGATCAGAGGCAAGTTTTTGGAAGGTGTGAAAAATGCTCAAAGGGTATGTATGTCAGAAAAAGCATTTACAACTGGCCTAAGATTTGGGCACGATCATGTCCAAGTGTGAATATATTTCGCCCTGTATGTGTGTGTGTGTTTGCGACTTATTGATGAGGATTTGCATTGCATTTCCTTTGTGTATAAAGTATAGACCTGTGTAGTCCCAGGTGGCAGAGCAGCCTTGCAAATTGATTCTCAAGTCTCCAGTTGCCAAACGAGGGAGTGAGTATGTCTACTATGCTGTTACTATAGAGATATATGTGGATTGGCAAAATGGAAGATACTTAATTTGGCTAATAAATACAAATGAGCATTAATCACATTCAGTAGATAATGGCTTTATGGTTGAATTGAAAATGCATTTACAAATCCTATGTTTCTAAATATTTGTACAAGCTGGAATATTGTCAGATACGTAAATCTGAAATGTTTGAATTGAAAAAGCATTTACAGAGAAAAGAAAAGGAAATTTCAATTTGTCTCACAGTGGAGAAATTGAACTCGGCGGGGGCACCCAATCTGTCCGTGTCGAGACTTGTTTTCTTGAGTATTAAGTTGTGGAGCTTAGTTAGTCCTTTGGTATATTGCTGCTTCGTGAGTTATGTCCCTTTGTGTTGGCGTGTCAAGTGTTAAGCCGGTGAGCGTGTAGGTGTAGTGTGCTAGCATGCTGTTAGCGCTCCTCGAGATGTGTGCAGATTGACAGGAGTTGTCATGAAGCTGCGCCCTGCGTTAGCACTGCCACTCACTGTGCATAGCTTCACGTCGCCGGAGACCAGGATCTAATCAGTGCAGTCTATCCAGAGGGGGGGGGTGTAGATAGATAAAATCACGCTCTGCTGTAAACCCATTTGCCCTTGAGCCAACATATTTTTTTCCAAACAGTGATGAAAGTATTGATAATGATGGCGATAAATAAGACGTGAGGCCACATGACACCGAATAATCAATAGACAGCACGAGTGAGAGCTCCCAGGCGTTGTACGGTCATTAGTCATTCAGTGTTTGATTTGGTGCATGTCGGGGATTACGCCCAACACAAAAACCCGCGCATCCATCAAATATTGTTTGAAGTTACAAATCTCAGAGCTCCGAATGCACCTGTTCGAATGTGTTGGTGATAGATCCATTTGTCCAGGTATTTAATGGAACAAAATGTTTGCTCTATTTGGTACTCCTCCTTTGCATTATAAACTTGTGTACAGCCATTCAAATGAAGGGGGGGAAATATAGCCTAATCATCAGGACTTATGTATAGAGTTTAAAGATTTGGTGACAGATCTGAAAAAGTTGTGGTTAAGTCATTTTACTGAAATAAGTTTAAGTTTTAAAGGCAAGGCAACTTTATTTATACCGCGCATTTCATACACAAGGCCACTCAATGCGGCAACAAATAAATGTACAGGACAGGATAGCTATTCACC
Organism: Proterorhinus semilunaris; assembly: GCA_021464625.1. Lineage (NCBI taxonomy): Eukaryota > Metazoa > Chordata > Actinopteri > Gobiiformes > Gobiidae > Proterorhinus > Proterorhinus semilunaris. The sequence goes on from CM038347.1 coordinate 21,605,028, forward strand.
CACATCTGCTTTATCTGGGGGCAGGTCGTGGGGGGAGACGTCCATCTCCACAGACACTTTCTCCCCCCCCCCCCCCCAGTGTATCCTTGGTCTCACAGGGCTTTGCATCTGGAACAGCTGCCAGAGCCAAACCCAGCTTCTTAAATAAAAAATAAATGCGTCTGCTGTATAATTTCATGACATTTGGACAGGATTCAGGCACAATTGCACACCAGATTTGTTGTGATCATTTTTAAAGTGTTGTTTTGTTTGTTCTATTCAACGTTAAATGCCACTGCCACATCAATCATTAAGCCCCATTCAAAGTTTTAAGCCTCCTGTCAATTTCAATTATACTGCCTTATCTTCCCCAGCACTTTCGTGGACTTTGAAGACTCAGACTTCCAGACACTGACCTCCCACTCTCTGCTCTCAGTTCATCTCGCCCTCACTCCTGCGATGATAACCAGCTCATCAGGGAGGCCAAATAGTGATTGTGGATTTTTATTGCCCTGATGCCTGAGAATGGCTCGTCTGTCGAGGATGCGAGTATAGCTGGCGAACGGTTAATGCTGGGAAGCTGACATGAGGGATAGACTTTTCAGACGACCCACGAGAATTGATCGATACTGTTTCCATGGTGAGGCCGATTTGCTGCTAAGATGTTTTTATTTCTCCGCCGTTCATGCTGCGTTGGAAATTAGAAGAGCAATGTGACAGTAAGAAAATGTAGCTACTTTGTTGAAAAAAAACATATTTTTTTGCCAAACTTTGTCAGATTTGGCCTCAGGTGTCATGTTGAATATGATTTCACGGCACGGCGACACAGTGGTTAGCGCTCGTGCTTCACTCAGGACCTTGAAAAAGGTCCTTCAAGAAGGTTCGAGCCCAGGCCAGATGGGGCCTTCCTGTGTGGAGTTTGCATGTTCTCCCTTTGTCTGTGTATGCCTCCAGGTTTCCCCTACCACCAAAAACATGTACAATAGGCCAGGATGAATGATGTCTTTGTGTGTGTGTGTGTGTGTGTGTGTGTGTGTGAATGAATGAACGGTGATTGGCGCAGATTTGTGCAGTCGCTCCTCTGTCAGTCTGGCCCAGGGGAAACTACGGATACATACGTAGCTTACCACCACCATGTATTGAGTGAAGGAACACCAAATCCCGTGCACCGGGCGAAGCACTTTGGGTCATGTGAACAGCGCTTTACAAGCACGCTTTGAGGATGGCTGTTGTTGACAAAACTCATAGGAAAGTAATCATTATTATTTTCAGGGAGGTGGATATTTAGGCCTTGCATCTTAGAGGATGAGAAACTCTGTCCCTTCTGAAAGTACTGGCCTCTTGAATGAATCATGAAATTGATTTTTATCCGTTTGACATTTACATCAGGGAGTGCCAGTGTGACATTCTCGGTTTGCCTCTATTTTTACAAATGACTGAGGGGTTACGCCAGAATCGAATGCAAGTGGAACTCCATCTTGTCGCTGTGTCACAAGATGTGCCCCCTGCGGCGAGCTAAATATGCGTTTGTGTTCGCGACAAAGCTTTTTATTAAGTTGATGTACAAATTAAAATTAGCACCATTTTTTATCGGGGGGCTTGCTGTGTCAAGTGTGCCACCTCTGAGTTGACGAAAGTGAAAGTGGTGGGTGGGTAAAGCCTTAGATGGGGGTCATCCTATTGTTATATTCGGACTAAACAATAACCATGTCGTCAATTTATATTTTTTTACCTTTTTACCAAGCCCGAGGTTTTTGGAGAGACCCACAACCTCCGTGATGTGCTCTGGATACGAACGACTCTGCTATTGTGCTGATAAAATTCTAACACAGAGCAAGTCAACTGCATTTCATAGACAGTGGTTGCTGTATATGAGAGGAGCATGATTTGTTCAGAACAACATGCTAGCACACTTGCGTGAGTCATCGTAGCCTTTGATTAAGAGGATTAGGTGCGCATGTGATTCACTTCAGGTGAAAAACAAAACAGTGCCGTATGCGTCTCAAAAGCGCAAGTAGGGATTAAGTAGCACTTTAAAACGAGACAATAAAATCCGAGCCCTGCCAGGCGCTGAAGTCAGGGGAGGAGGGCTTTTACGCGACTATAAAAAATTGCATGTAAATAGACTATGGTTTTATTACACCTGGGTGAACCTTCTGAATACATTATTGGGTCCAGTGATCCTCGTCCAGGGCCTTGGACCAGGGCCGTGCTGCGTTTTAGTCCAGTCGTTTAATCAGCCCCAGACTCATGGACGGGCCATCTATATCACAGTGAGGTTTTTGGCATCCCAATGTACATAATGTTAAAGACAAGACAAGAGCAACTAAACTGTGGGAAAACAATCGAAATGTGTCATCAAAAGAGTCTCAAAATCACATGCATGTCCCCAATAAAATGATGTCATCTCCACAATTGATCAGCTTGAGGTGCTGTGTTTAACATCACGGTCTGCTCTATGCGGAGGAAATTTAGCCCTTTTATCTGGAGCTAATTATGTCTTGCCGCTGTCCTTGTTCTCATTGCCAAGCCCTCGACGTGAATCCCTCCAGCCTCACGCCTAACGCAAACAAACCGCTCTCAATCAATAGAAAAAGGAGTCGAGGTCGCTCCACCTGTCCGCCACAATATATCAGGGTCAGGGAGCAGAGTTTCAACACAGGACAATTGAATTTATTTGTCATTTAATGCATTTTCTGTAAACTTGGAGCTGAAAATCACATTCTGTTATGGCTGTGTGTCTGAAATGGTGCAAGCTTTTTGCACCGGCTGAAAAGCCCCGATGCCTCATACAGGTCCATCACAATCTAAACTAGATAACATTGCATTTTCCCCGCAATTAAATTTAATGAACTCTTTCAATCAAACTGCTGAAACAATTTCTAGTGATTCTGTGGTGGCTTCGTATCATTAAAAACGACTTTGGTGAAAAAATATTGAGCTGAGATTTCATATCATTATTTTTTATGACTAATTTAGACTGTTTCGTTTAATTGGATTCTGGCTTGTGCCAATTGAGCATGAAATGTATTTCTGTAACATTGCCGTTGAAAACAACTCGTAAGTACTAGAGTTTTGAACACCATGTTTTTGAGTTGTTAAAATCTTCACCTCCTCCCCTGATTACACACCGCTGTATATCATTTTGAAAAGGTGAAGAGGATAGTTCCAACACAAATACACTGCACAGTGTGGTCCAGTAATGTAATATTAATCCGATGAATAAAATATCTACAGTACCTATCAAGCGCATTGTCATTTTTAGTGATGTGAGGTCAAAAAGGTCAGTCTCCTGCCACAAGGGGAACAAAGCATGCACAGCTCATTTTAAGGTGGCTGCTATCCCCGGAGGCATGTACTTAACATATTACATATGTTCTGTATCCAGCTACACCATAGAGACCCGTGTAAAATGAATGTCAAAAGGTGGGTTCGGTGTGGAAATAGTGACAATCGTAGTCCCACAGTCAAACAGCTCGCAGAATCTCTTAGAGCGTATAGGCATCCTCAAGGCATTTTTCTTGAAATGATAAAAACTCTGCTCTGACTCAAAGTTGAGCTCTTTGTTCAGACTTTGTTCAACACTCTTTCTATTTACTCATAAATCTTTATATCTCAGACAGAAGATGCGACTCAAAGTGGTCAGTAATCCCTTAAAACACCACTGGCTTGACTGGATCCATATAAAAAATGTATCACGCTGTCCTTGTCCCGTGAATGCCCTTCGCTGGAATATTTATAACAAAAATGCAGTCCCGGTTGACAACATTTTCCCCACCTCATTAAAACGATCTAGTCCTGTAAGGTCAATTTGTTGGTGGTTCAGACGATGGCGGACGTGCAGCCTATATTTTAGTGTCACTTTGTATTAAACATATTCTGACACTTGCGGGTTTCTTAAGTCAAGTTTTTCGCCAACACTGAGGGGGGATGAGGCCAAGTGCTTAAAAGCTTAGCGCTGTTCACACCGGGTCATAGAGTGATGTTCCTTCTCAACACGCTGTCAGTACAAGTGTAATATCGGACGAGGACATGCCTGCGTGTGTGCCTCTGTATCGAGACTTTGTTGGAAGTTTTTCTGACTTGACTATGTGTTGTTGAGCAGAAGGAGCCGAGGAGCAGGAAACCCCATTATGTCCGATCCTCTTACAGGGATGAGCGGAGCGGCAAGAGGCTGCTTTTGGATCCTGGTGCGGGCTTCTCACTCATCCCGCAGCACCAAAACACTCTCCCAGATGTCTCTGCTGGAAGTGTCTGGTGAGGCGCATCAGAACAAAGGCTAATACGCTCTCCGCCAAAACACACAATGACGAGTTAATTGCTGGGCTGCTTTACAGTAGCAAAAGAGTATAAGGTAATGATAAGGATTGCATTTATAAAGGGCACTATGTTAAATCGTGTTCATTATTCTTTACTGATAGTCCGGTTCACTATGTTTAGATTTCCACTGTTGTGGGATTTTCGTGGAGAGTATGAGCAATGAGAAAAACAATGTTTCCATTTGCCCTTGTCATTCGGTAAAATTGTGTAAATGGAAAGTTCTGGTCATCACTACGGTAACTCCATAAAACATATGACAAGGGTTTCATTGACTTTTTTGATTGGAACGACCAAACGGAATTTTCTGCCACATTTCGTACATTTCTGCCAAACGAAATGTTTTACTCCCCATACAAACGTTATTATCGCTATTGTCGCACATTTTTCGCACTGCAGTTTTCATAGACAAAGGTGGCATCATCTGTCCTTTGTAGTTTGCGTTCAAGTTCATCCTCTCATCCACAAAGCTTCAACGGCAGCACAAAACAAATTTACAAACATGACAACATTTTATTCCCTGGAAATAACAGTATAACAATATGCAATTCACTACATGCTTGGAGGCAAATTGTTGGAAGGGAAAAAAAATAATACAATATTTAAAACACATTAATACTGAAATGCTTAAGTTTGGTATAGGTGAATGTAAAACCTTTGGAATATCCTCATCTATTTCCACTGAAACACATTTTTCATGACTTGTTTCAATGAATCTCTCGTCATCTCGACTCCTGTTTGTTAGCTCTAAGTTTAACATCAAAACCATTTTTTTTTTCAAGTGGAAAACTCAATGTTCTGCTTTTTAATTTGCAAATTTTCAGAACGTGTTTCCCAAATCCTGCGGAATCAGTTAACGACGTAGTTAAATGAGTGCTTTAGTGCTTCCCCAGTGCCGGCTTCTTCAAAGGGAACCTTGTTTTGTAACTTGGTCTTTGGTTCGTTTTTTTTTTTCTGGTTTTATCTCACTTTCCCCTGTGCGTGTGACTCCTTAAAAATGATGCTGCACTTAGGGCTAATCCCACACATCTATTTTTTTCCCCTCTCCTCACAGAAAAGCTGGTTCAGTTTGAATGGAAAAGTGGGTCATCAAAAGGAAAAAGAAACGCTACCTTTAGTTCTTTTGTGCCTGCCTTTGCTGGAGTTGATTCAGGTAACATGCAAAGTAATCTCCGCACCAGTTCCCTGCATGCGAGTTTAAGACTGAAGTCACATCACACTGTCCCGGGAGATCCGTGGCACGACCCGGCGAGCTCCCTGTGAAACTGGCACAGCACTGGAAAGTACATACAATAGTAAGTCACATGTTCAGGCAATCCATCAAGTTGTTTTGTATTTTATCCAATGTCATAACACGAGTTGCACCAAACCAACAGTGAAACAATAACCGATGTAATGTAGTGTCCAGGCATATTGATATGAACTTTATGTTACGAAAATGGGAGGAAAGGGAAGGGAGAGAGAGTCCAGCAAGAGGGGCTTTTTGTCTTTCCTACTTTGGACACTTACAGATGCAGATTAGGTTGTTGAAGCATTTTCTAATCAAAATTTGCTTTTAGATTACATTAAAAAAAAAAAAAATTGTGTTTGCTTAATTAAAAAATAATAATTAAGCTATATACTATTGTGTGTGTTTTTTACTCACAAACTTCAGCATTGCAAAGCTCCTCTTCAAAGCTTCCTGTATTTGCGGGCTTCTAATTAATGTTATGGACTTAATGAGATCTGTTTGTTTGACCGCACAGTTTTATGCATTAATGATCAGAATTGCCGAGCACAGGAAGCCTCTGTAGTCACAGAGGACATGAAGTTAGTTGGTGTGAAAGCAGAGGATATGGTTAAACGGTTATGGCTTCCCCTGAAAGGAAACGACTGAAAGGAATATACACCCTGGTGACACAAGCCGTAAAATCCATTGCACGTTCTGCTTGGCCAAGTCTTTTTGCGTGATATATTCTATTGTATTCATTCATGACATGCTGTGACACATTTTACTGACAAGAAGCACTCATCTCACATATACAGGGCCTTGCGAAAGTACTAATACACCTTGAACTTGTGCACATTTTGTCATGTTTACAACCCTAGACATAAAGATTTAATTTGGAATTTTTTACTGAAAGTTCACACGTAAGTAACAGACAACTGTGAAGTGAAAGTAAAATGATACAAGATTCTGTTATATTTAAAAGAAAATAGAAAACCGAAAAGTGGGGCGTGCACAAGTATTCATACAGCATGACTTAATACTTTGTGGAACCCCCTTTTTCTGCAATAACAGCAGCAAATCTTTTGGGGAATGACTGTACAAGGTTTGCACATCTAGAGACTGACATTTTAGCCCATTCCTCTTTACAAAACAACTCAAGCTCTGTCACATTAGAAGGAGAGCGTTTGTGAACAGCAGTTTTCAGGTCTTTCTACAGATTTTCAATAGGATTTAGGTCAGGACTTTGACTGGGCCATTCTAACACATTCATATGTTTGTTTTTAAACCATTCCATTGTAGATTTAGCTTTGTGTTTAGGGTCATTGTCCTGCTGGAAGGTGAATCTCCGCTCCAGCCTCAATTCTCTTGCTGACTCCAGCAGGTTTTCCTCCAAAATGTCCCTGTATTTGGCTCCATCCATCTTCCCAACTATTCTTACAATCTTCCCAGTCCCCGCTGAGGAAAAGCAGCCCCATAGCATGATGCTCCCCCACCATATTAGACACTGGGGATGGTGCACTCAGGACGATGAGCAGTGTTAGGTTTGCTCCATACATAACGTTTTGCATTTGAGTCAAAAGTTAAATTTTTGTCTCATCTGACCAAAGCACCTTCTTCTCTGTCCTCCATATGACTTCTAGCAAACTTCAAACGGGATTTCTTATGGCCTCCTTTCAATAATGGCTTTCTTCTTGCCACTCGTCCATGAAGGCCAGATTTGTGTAGAGTACGACCTATAGTTGTCCCATGTACAGATTCCCCAGACTCAACGGCAGGACGTCGCAGCTCCTCCAGAGTTATCTTTGGGCACTTGGTTGCATTTCTTACCAGTGTAAGAAACTATTTACTGTAAATAAAGCTCTTCATCTTCTTTTACTTATTCTTCTGCAGTATCACTATTTTGTAGTATGAGTTTAAGCACATTTACCTGCAGTAATTTCACATTTTTAGTCATTCATCTTTCGGAAGGTGTATGTCCATTTTTATTTAAGACTTTTAACTGCTGGGCTGTCTGTACGTATATGTGTCTGTGTGTCTGTGTGTGCGGGTGGTGGGTGGTGGGGTTGTAGTTATTTATGTATATTTACTGGTGGGGACGATTTTTATTATTTTTAATGATTTTTAAGCACTGTAAAGCACTTTGTGTTACATTTTGTATGAAAAGCGCTCTATAAATAAAGTTTGATTTGATTTGAAAAGGTGACAGTATGCAAATGAAGGAATAACTCCTCTTTGAGGCCTCCGTTAACTACAATTGAGTGGGGAGCTGGAGTGTCAATGAGAGGATATGGTGTGTTTTAACAGCGGGGCCGATGTGTGAGCATGTGCTGTTGCCTTCATTGTGACTATGAGGCAAATCAATAGAATGTAATTTATCAATAGATTATTCATACAGCTGTCTCATTCTGTCAATTCTCAGGCCAAAGGTCCACCAGATGTAACAGTGTTTTAGTCACTGATACCCAGCTGTGTTCTGCACCAGCCAATTACACTCATTTGGCTGAGTGCTCAGGGGGTCAGGAATATGTATAAACTCGTCTTATTATGTTAGAAACTATGTTGATAAACACCTAAAGTCATAAAGTCACTATGGAGACATAACTGTTCACTTGGGAGTTAGTTTTGTAACATCTGATTTTTCTGTGTAAAAAGCACTGACTTGGTTTCAGGGTGTGGGCTCATAGGGGTGATGACTGTGCTGAGGAAAGTCTCTAGGGCTCCATATAAAGTCGATACTGGGATAAAACAACAGGTTTCTTGTGGTTAGTAATAATTGTGCTCACAGTGTGTGGGCTATTTTCCTGTCTCTGAGCACAGCAGGATACACATCACACCTTTTTATTCGGAGAGGCCATCAAGACTCAGGTCATGGGGCCTGAAAGTGCACCAAATGAACGATAAATACAAAATCTAACCAAACTTTTAAAACGCGTTTGCATTGTTGACTCAGAGTAAGTGGTTTGGAACAAACAGGGCAGTCATTTCACAGTTCAGCAGTAGGCTGATCTCTGAGGCTCACATTCTTAAATACATACTTTAAGACTTTAATATTCTTCAAAGTTAAGGTTCAAGTACTGTCTATAACTTCTATGGTCAGATTTTCTGCTCTTTATACTGCAGAGTCCATTACCTGCAGAGTTTCTTGATCCGGCTAATCCTGGAAAGATAGCAGAGCTATTACTGCCCTGTATCTCAGTGTAGAGCCTCCAATTCACCGCCATGTTTTTCATCACTGAAAGAAGAAGCCATTTATTTAATACTTCTGTTGACTCTCAAAGTTTCTAAATTAACTTTGTACAAATGTGTTGTTTGGCACAGTGTGTTATTTAGTTCATTTGACATTCACAGTCTGCTAAAGCAATGGATGTTGTACGTTTGACGTAAAACCAAGCTCCTTTACTGTAGCTGGTGACATTTCTTTTAAGCTTGTCCGATACTTTCACGTCTCGACTGGTTGACTCCACTTATCTTCTCTGCGCTCACGATCCTGTATCTAAAACTTATGTCTGAGCTCAGCCCTCTGCTGCTCTGTCTTTGCCAGAGGAAGTTATGCGAGACGAACTTCTCCCAAAAACACAAAGCACATAAATCTCCTCGCTCCATTACTCCGGACACTTCGTCTGATGGATCATGATCTTCGTTGGAACGAGCCTGTTTACAGCGCGCTCCGCCTCACACTGTCGACACTTGTTCAGAGCTGGCAGCTTTGTCAATACAGAGAGGGAAAGCTTCTGAAGTTTGGCCACTGGGCAGTTGGTAGATTTCTAGTTATGTCACAACACTTTGCAGGCCTATAATGTCAGTGTAAAAGGAAGGCAATCTATAATTAATGGAAACATCTCCTGCAATGTTCTAATAATGATATATAGGATTCCTGTAGTGCCTTTATAGACTCTCGAAGCACTTAACTATAACTCATAATTCGTTCCCTCCCCCTGCTCTCAGTGGTGCTGGTAGTACAGGTTTACTCCGGTTTCCCCTACCGCTAAAAACATGTACACTAGGTTCTCGTCTGGGGCCAGGACTCCCCTGACAAAAAAAAAAGATTCTTAATCTCAGTGGGACTATCCTGGTTAAATAAAGGTCAATACAAATAAAATAAATATAACAGAGATGTAGAGCAAATCGTCTGTATTTTGAGTTTGGTCAAGCCATCAAGTAATACTGTCTCCTGCCCTCTGTCCATTGTCTATTGTTGTGTCTGCTGAAAGTACTGTCCTTTGAAGCACTTAAAACGAGAGCATAGAGAGGACCAAGAGTCACAGGTCAGATGCAAGATCACTGTCAACACTTTTATCTCCCGAGTGCCGTAAACATCACACTCCATCCCTGTTGCCTGTTATTCCCAGGTTTTACAATCCACTCCACACTCACTAATGAAACATCTTCACTACATCAGCACGAGCCTTAATGTGGCAAAATGAGTGCAAACTTGATCTGAGGGATTTCACCTCATCTTCAAAGTCTTTCCTCGCTCAGATCATTAAGAACTCATTATGCACATCAGGGGACAACAACATACTTTGCATGTTTAGTACAGAGCTAAATATCTATTACTTAGACAGGGTTTAAGCAAATATGGGCAAATTGAAAAAGAAAATGTTGTTGTAATCAGTCACATTTACTCTAACTTAACTTGGAATAGGATCGATAAATACATTGCTCTTATTGCAGATTACAATTTTAAAACTATTTGTGTTAAAAGTACTTGGTTGCAACTATTGGCTCCTCTGTATTTAGAAAAAAAATGTTCAATGACATTATGTCTTGATAATAGGGTTTTCAACCTCACTTACTGGGCGGCACAGTTAGGGCTTGTGCTTCACAGCTAGAAGGTCCCAGGTTCAATCCCCGGCTGGAAGGGGCCTTTCTGTGGGGAGTTTGTATGTTCTCCCCATGTCTTTGTTACTCTGGTTTCCCTTACCACTAAAATCTTGTACAGTAGTTGGTTGGTGGTGGCACAGATCGGCAGCCTCACCAGTATGGAGCAATTGAATAATGACTACAGTGTGGCGCTTTGAGAAACTTGGTATCACTGGCTTGATAACGCAATACAAGTGTGAGCCTTCATTATCATTATTATTTCAACCTGGATAGACTCAGACAGACAAAAGCCGCAATTAGGAAGATTTATTGACATGTATATTATGTGTTGGCGATCAGACCCCGGCAGTAGACATAGATATGTGAATTAATGTCAGTATGGATGAGCAGGTTGGCGTTAGGGATGTCTTCCCCCAGAGCCTGGACACTGGTGGTGGCATAGGCGAACCGTGAAGGACGCAGCAGGGAGAAGCCATGGACGGAAGAGGTGGAGATGGGGCGGAGGTGGGTTGCAGCACAACTGGAAAGTGCATGAACCATGATTGCTGGAGGCTTGATAAAGGCTGTTGGTAGGGAGGTGCGGCTGTCACGCCGATGGGCTGAGGTGGAGATGTGGCCCTCACAGAAGCAATCATTGGCTCGAGTTAGGTGATGCTGAAAATAGTTTCCCAGGTTGACGCCTCAGCTTCATCACTTAAAAAGTAATATTTTTGACCAAAATACTACTCAATCAAAATGAATGACAAAGATGTGGGAAACGTCACAGAATTACTCTTTTAAAGGTGCATTTTCAGCATATCTTTAAGCAGGACGCTTTAGGGAAAAAATTAATGTTTTTCAGTGTCGGCTGCCTGAGATACGACCAATGTAAATCACATTTTGGCAGGCCAATCTCTCTGAATAGCAGCAGCAGTAGTTTTATTTCCTCTAGAGCAGTGTGGGATCCTGAAGGCTGCTCTGATCACTGCTGTCTAGACAAAAAGAATAAAGGTGACTATGCTTTCGCCACCAGCAACACGTCGTCACAGCCTTGAATTAAACTCTCAAGGTTACATCCGCTCAGAGCCATGAGCTAACTTTACTGATCAGTCTGCCTCTGACACTGATGCAACCGCTTCAATTAGAGTTTGTCACTATGGGCAGAGGAAGTGAGTGCTGAGGGCCTGTAGTCACGAGTCTGATTGGGACACTGACGTAAGTCTTGTGTGTCTGAATCTCATTTCATGCTGTGTCTAAATGGAGTTCTGACTATATAATGAGACTAGGGACTATGCGTATAAATGCATGCAAGAGAGATTAAAATTTTAATTTGTAAACAATAGACTGTTATTATTAATGAGTGGAATTTCTTAAGAACTCCTGCATCACATACCGTCACCAGGCTTAGATACTTGCTCACTTTATTCAGTGCGATATAATTGCACTGGTTCTGACAGTCATATTTATATTTTTACTTGTGACATGACTCTATTTTAATTGTAAATGTTTATTTCTGCTTAATTCATAACAATATGCAATAATGAGGGAGATGTAACACCAAACGGTTTTATACCAAAAACACAATACTTCACCTTACTGCCTACTCGCTGTGTTTTGGCCATTGCTCAGTCGTTTACTATATCATGCTCTTGGCCTTTCAGCAGTATCGCCATGTTTTCTGAGCTCGTGTCGTCAACGGGCTACTTTATAATTTGTACCCCGAGCATTTTAAAATTTGATTGTTCATCTGGTTATTCATTATGTCCATCTAATTTCTGCATCACTCCCTAAGTCTGCATTCTTCTGGGTCTTATGGCCTGTTTTAGATTATAACGTTCTTTGTGGTTACGCCGTTTTTCCCCGGCATGAGATTGTATTGTGAATGGCAGTTTAAGCGGCTAAATGTGACGGTTCGGGGTAACATAAGAACCTCAGCTCTGCATAAATTTCACTCTCGCAGTCTCTAGCGTCGTCTCCCTACAGCACTGCAAACACTACAGCAGGATGCACATTAGGCTGCTCCATTCAAACGTCTTAAGAAGGGAAATACTTAGTCATGTGCAGAGCCTCTATAGGCGAAGATGAATGTGGGTTTTGGAGAGATTTGCAAACAGGTGTTGCTGCTGTACTTAATGTTCTTAAGCAACTCTAAGAGGCAGCACTGCTAAGCCAGCACATATCGGCCTCCCTAAACATTTAGTTCTGTTCTCTGCGAAAGGAGGGAAGAGAAAGATAATTCTGAATTCACTGAGCTTTGAAGTCGACGCTCTTAGTGTAACTTTATAATTTAGATCAAATAATGTAATATTGCTAAAAGATCTATACATTTCAGTCATGGTTTCTTTGCTTCTTTTCTCTGAATGACTGAATGTGTGATGAAAAGTGGTGAATGCAAAGGTGAATTGTTTATTTGCCCAGTTCAATAAAAAAAACACAAGAGCATTTGAGAAGAATCCTTATAACTTTAGCCAATACGCGCCTATTCCTAAAATCATATTTGCACATTGCTACGCTGATGTTATGCTAAAAAGTAGGCATGGTTTTGCATGTGCTGTGAATGAATAATTACATGGGTAACCCCTAAAGAATTCAATGTGAGCGACCGAGAGATACAATCGAGGACACTCACTCGGCTGCATTGTCTGTTAGAGGAGAAATGGTCCAGAGAATGACTGTGTGTCGGCCTAACTCCGAGGATCATTGTGATGCAGGAGGAGAGCCGAGGTGCACTGCTCACAATGGAGGTGTCAAGCCTGTGCGCTCCAGGTGTAGGCACAAAAACATGTTCACTCTGTGGTGAGTAATATGTCAAAGGACCAGACCGAGCGATGAGCCTCGGCAGAGATGTAAAGATGCTGCTCCGCACACCAGAAAATGCAGCTATTTGTATTCAGCGTCCAGGAAAATGTGCCCGCAGATAACTGAACATCCCAAAGCTGCTTGCATTGAGATTTGATTTTCCCTAAACTTGCAGCCTGTAAGAAATAGTCTATCCTTTGCGAGATTATCAAGTTGCTTTACTCCAACCGTGGTACAGAGTGGTTATGCACATTTGTCTTGTAGATATTTCGTAAACATGACAAATCTGTGTTCGCGAGGTAAAATATGCTCAAATCTCATTGGTTTTATTGATAACCATTGTAATGTTTATTTATTTTCAGTTACTAAAGCTGGTGATGTAGAAGATGTTTGTTTTCTCACACTTTAGTTGCCAGGTCCCTAGGGTTAAAGTCAGCGTATCTCTACAATCCCAGAACCTGACCCCAATCAAGTCCTAATCTGTGCAGGCGCCAAGTATTTAAAGCTCAGAAACTGACCTCTGGAGGTTCTTAGCTTTCAAATGAACAATGGCACTTTCACATATGGGGGAACCCAATGAGCAGCTTTAGGCAACCCAAGTTCAGTTCAGTCTTTTTAAAGTACTGAGAGTGCGTCCTAAAGCAATTACTTTTCAGTCCAAAATGTTTTCCAAGTTAGATCCCCTTCCTCATAGTGTAATGACTCTGCGTGTAAAATAAAGAATACATGGAGTAATGTTTACCAACATAAAAATAATAATAATAATAATTACTCCCACTTTCCTCTAAACTTAAAAAAGCAACACCTGAATACTGAACGCACACACATCTCCGAGAACATGGGCTTTTTCATTATCATTCAAATTTATCTGTACATTTTATTCCATTTAACACATAAATCAATACCGGCGATGGCTCAGAATGCCGTTTTATGCCCCTTTGGTTGTACAGAGGAGCCTTTCATAAAAACGCTGGCCAGAAAAAGAACACGACCTTCTTCTGTCCACTTTGAAAAGTAAAAATCAATGCCGTGAATCCATCTGAAATGTGAAACCCAGTGGCTATAAAGGATATATTGGATAACACTTGTTTTTAAAGCCTTTTGTGAGATTCGTGATTGTCACACCTGAGGAGAGGGAGCCATGCAGCCGCTGTGATCAAGGCTAACCTAACCTTGTCTTTTTTCGGAGGGCTTTTGTTTTGTGTGAAGACAAAATTCACAACTCAAATTACAGAGTGGAGTGGCAGTACAAAAGCATGTCTGTCATGTTCATAACGAGAGAGGCGCCTTCGAGTCACTAGGTCTGACTTAAAACATGGATTTGTGACAGAAGCACTCGCACCTTTTTTGAGATTGGGACGTTAGCTTTATTTAATGAGATTTAAGAGCTATTTAGTACTGAAGGACGGTTTTCAAGCCAGCTTTAGACTCCATCTAAAGACTGCCATCCGTGCAAATGTGGACTTATTGGCAGAACAAAATGGGGCATGTGATGCTGAGCCCTGGTCCCTTATTAAAACTTTCTGTACATAACACAAAATATCAATACTAACGTGGATCAATTGGACAGCATGGACAAACACTGAAAATGCCAGTGTTAAATAAGAGTGCTTTTCTGGAAATCTCCCTTCAATCCTTTGCTTCTAATTTGATCTGTTTAAAAAAATGATTTTTTTTTTTTATTATTATTATCGTTTATAGCCTTGCTGCCAATTTGAACTATACCTGTGTGGAAAATGTGAGTGATATGTGGTACTATTTTATTTTAGAATCCACCAATTAAGTGAAAGTCTTTGTGCCAGCTGGAAGGATGCAGGTCATTGTGTCATTGTTATTTCTCCACACTTTTCCCTCCCACACTCCTCAGTCTGTGTATGCACTGTGTTTCTGGTCAGATATCTGATTTGTGAGTCACACCTAACCCTCTGTAAACCCACAGAGAAGCACATGCTGGCTGCTCTTAAAATACTCCAGGGCAGGGCAGCCAAGCAGAGGGGTCCAGGGCTTCACGGAGCATTGGAGCGGCGCGGTGGGGACTGTGCACCAAACACATGCTCGGGCAGAGACTACAAGTGGGTGGAGAGAAGGAGTGAAGGACATGGCTATTTTAGATGCATAATAACTATTTACGATACGTGACTGTGATACCAGTCATGAGCGCAGATCCCGTGGGTGCTGCGGGGCTCAAACACCCACCCAAATCTTTGGGCACATGGGCGAATTGGCCCTAACTACAAAAGGACTCAATAGATATAACCTGTAAATCACGAGAGCCATCGCTGCCTTTCCTCCTAACATGCGAGCGCCCATTGGCTTTACAACGCCAGACTCGATTATGACTGGGTACTTACTGGGCAAAGCATAAATTGGCACCTATACCAGTGTAGGTGTATAGCTAAAACATGTTGGCTGTCACTGCATAATTTGAAGGTATTTAAGAGAGTAGATGTAAACCAGAGATCAAAGCCTGTTAAAGTACTCTAGAAATGTGAAAATACTGTCAATTCCTATATGATGTACAACACGGTGATGGTGGCGCAGTTGCTAGAGCGGGTCGTCTCTTGATCGGAAGGTCCTGAAATTGCCCACTGTCGTTGTGTCCTTGGGCAAGAAACTTCACCCTACTTGCCTCCAGTGTCTGCGTACATTGATGAGAGAGTGAATGGGTGACTGGTTCCTTACTGTAAAGCGCTTTGGGCCGGATAAAGGTAGAAAAGCGCTAGTCCATTTACCATTTGCCAACACTGGCATTTGTTGAGAGTGATGCTTTACTGGAGGGTCCAGCCCTTAGCCTTTTGATGATGAAGAAAATCGGCCCTCCACCAGGCAAACCTGCCTACCCTGCCCTGACTGCCTTCAGCTTCACCTTTGGTACACAAATACAGTACCTTTAGCCAAAACAAAGGAGAGGCGCTTGTGATTCCCAGCAAAGTTGCGAGTCAGGAGTTTCAAGTTTCATGCTAATAATTGCAATTGCTCACTGATTTTATCACTGTGCAATTAAAGTCTGGATAATTGCAAAGCCCTACACTTACAGTATAATACTTATTGTGCACAACGACGTAATCTAAATGCATTTCACGGTTCGAATTATCTCACCAATGCTTATATGATCTCGCTTTCCTGCTTTTGCCTGATTTTCCATAAAGCCGCTCGGGGAATACAAATGCCTCATAATCAATAGTGCATTTGGAAACGGTTGTATAACATCCTATGAGTTTGTACGCGTTATTTAGCCAAGAGCTCGTTCAGCACATTTTGTATCCCGACTCTTTTCACTGAGGACAAGAATGCTAATTTAGAGGCGAAACAACATTCAAGATAAACACCAGGCTATAAGTGGGGAACAAACGTATCCTTATTTTGTTGATAGAAAATATTATGTGTGTGGTGGGGGTTCAGAAATCCATCTATCCATCCATCCATCTTCTTCCACTTGTCCGTTGCCGGGTCGTGGGGCAGCTGTTGGAGCTGCCCAAATCACATTGCACCAGCCCCTATGGCTCCTCCTGCAGGTGGTGGGTCCACAGAAGGACGGCCTCATGATTCTAACCGGGCCTGTTGGTCTCTCATAAGGGGCTTCTGAGAAATGTGTTTACTAAAACAAATTGAAAGTGATTTGCATAAGTTGAGGTCTGTATTTTGAATAGACATAAATATTCATGGGAAACAACTTTGTGTTGGTCATTTATGAGCAACATACAGAGGCATTTTAGGACCAAACTCAAAGATAAGATCATAAGGTTCAAGACTAAATGCGCTTTTCACTGAGCTACTGTTTAATTATTTTTACCTGTCTTGCAAGGGCAGACAAAAGGGAATTTCCACTAAATATTACATTTCTCTGTTTTGGAACCAAATGAGCCTGCTCAGAGCAAGAAATAATTATGTTAATGAGTCTAAGCTATGCCGCAAATCGAGCATGCAAAACGCTTCAGTAAAGCAGACTGCAGTTTACTATCACATGACTTGGCATAAAAATAGTGACTCTGGGGCAGATTGTCTCAGCTTGAAGGGGAAACTGGCATGACTCCCTCCGATTACCGGGAAGAGCGTGGTGGCCATTTGTGTGGGCGTGTCTGCCCATTGACAGACACTAATTTTGATTTGACAGAAGACGCACGAAGCGGACGGAAAGTCAGGCAGGTTTGTCAGAGGGCACGGAGGAGAGCGCGTTTCTCCTCTGAGTGAGGGACACAGATGTTGGGGAGTAGCAGACAGGGTTAGACAGTGACAAGCAAAAGGAGGGCTAGTTGTCATACGCACCGCCCCAACCCCTCCCCCCCTCGTCTCTCTCCCCCTGCCTGCCTGCCTGCCGTGCCTGTTGTGGCAGTGGCTTGCTCTGGACAAGGAAGATTACCAAAGCGCTGCCTGAGGAGCAATGTAATGTATGGAGTCAGCTACCATCCCTCCCTCTGGCAAATGGCTTGCTACACTGATAAGGCTTAACATTATGACCACAAGCCTATTATTGCTGGTAATCATCTCTAATGTTACGACTGCCGGTTTAGTGTGTTTCCCAAAGAGCAAAAAGAGCGACCCATTTCTTAGCATGACATAGCCTTGGACCATTTTGACAGATCCTAATCCCCGCAGACCAGGAGCACCACAAAGGAAACAGCTGTATGGACGCTCTGACCTGTCTGTCCAACCACCGCGAGCTTTTATCACATCCACTAAAATACAATCTTCATGGGGTCTTATTATTTACAAAACTTGAGAGCCCTTTTGTTGAGACCTCTTATGAGAATAATATGAAACTCAGATCATTGTATTAGTGCACGAATACAAGCTGTTGCAGAAGTGGGAACAAAAATATGTAAACGCGCACACAAGAAAAAGTTATTTATTCCTCTCAGAACTTCCTCCCCTTCAACAAATACCTCAGTGAGCTTGTCTACCCCTCGGCGCTGCTGTGATTTAACCACAAAAGATGTTTGCGCTCAGTATCTTTACAGGCCTGTTTATTGTGCTTTATGATTTTGTTTTTACGACTATCGACTCCCTCTCTTTTTCCAGGACTGGGGAAATAAATAATTTGAGATATGGCTTTGTGAGCAAATATTTACCCCATCATCGCCAGGTCTTTAAAACGCCGTCTCGGGTGACATCTTCAGCGGCCTGTTCTCTATTTATGTGTGAATCTCGTGTGGAAAGTCGGAGGCTGCGTTGGGGGGGGGTTAGACAGGGGTCTATTGGAAGTCGCTGCCACTTCCGACGCATGTGTGAAGACTGTCATGAAAAGCTGAGTGGTGCCGAGTGATGCCGAGATATACTTGGAAGCTAATCATGCAGCAAATAGAGGCGCTGGGAAGGGTAAAACAGGAAGTGCCTGGGTGCCCTCAATCCTGTTAGAGCATCCAGTGGAAGCGTGTCAGCCCTGCCACTCACAGCCTGTTTAGCCACTCCACGTCGCATGCTGCATTGTTGCCTGGCCAATAATAGCCTTCAAACAATGTCTCTTTCATACTGCTGTATTTATTGATTCAGCATAGGGTTTTGTTGAAATTTAGGGTATTGTAGTAAGTTGTGTTTATAGCTTGAAGAACAACTACAACCGATTCATTTCGAGTCAGGCTCCGTTCTGTTTTTCTGCTGGTGACTATTTGCAGCATCAAGGGGCAGTGGCACTAAATCACCTGGGGAATTTCTACCATTGTGGGTTATGAGACTTCAGCGTAATAGATATACACTTAGCCGATAGGGTAAGACTGCTACACATATCCTGTGCGATGTGCGTCGTGAGATTTACTCCTGGCGCGGACATTTTAGCGCTACAGCTTTCACCCCGTTTTGCACCGAACTGTCCAGCCTGCAGGTTATATAAAGGCCTTTATAAAGCATTTACTCTTGAATTGGAATACCCCCTAAGGGCTTTGGCGCTGCATAAAGGTTATCTTTCGTACAGTCACGCAGTCCCCCACCTCAGATGGCATGGATAGATGGTTGCCATAACTCCAACCGCGAGAGGCTCATGTTTGGCCATATGCTGCCTGTTTTTCTCCAAATAACATTCCCCTTTGCATGATTCACACATGAGAAATTAGATGGCAGGGGCTCCAAATGTTGCCCTCTTATTTGACTTTCACCTAAGCATAAAAAGATATAGCATCAGAGGTGGGTAGAGTAGCCAAAATATTTACTCAAGTAAGAGTGACGTTACTTTGAAATAATTTGACTCAAGCACAAGTAAAAAGTAGTGGCCCAGAAAATGAGTGTAAAATTCATATTTGTGTTTCAGTTGTGACATAAACAAAATACAAAATCCTATAATATGACGAAAGAAAAGACCACAAGAATGTATTCAATATATATATTTCTGAAGAAAAGGTGGCACAAAATACAAACTACAGATATTTTAGGTCGATATGAAGCTTTTGAAACTTTAAAATGTACTCACTGTGACTTTTTTTTTACTACTTTTTTAAAGCCACACCGCATAAAATTTCACCCAATAAACGAAATTGAAATACAAGCATTTATTTTATGACAGATATTTTCAGCATTGAAAAATACCTCATAAATGTACAAACAAACACGTGCCTTTGCTGTGAGCGGCTCAGCTCTCCTAAGACATGGCTGTCACTTTACCGGGAGTGGGTACGTCTCCGGCTCGTCTCCATGGAGATGTGGCTAAAGTCAGCAGAATATGAGATTTAAACAGGTTAGTTTCTCATCCAAATCTATTCTTTAAATACCCACTGCAGTAATGTGTCATTATAGGAGCATGTTTTGTACTGATGGCAACAATAAAGTCCAAATTGTTACGCAGTGTGCCTTTAAGTAAGAGTAAAGACACTTCATTAGATGTCAAGTAGATGTTAAAAAAGCAATGAATAATATAACTACTCTGCTTCCTCAAAGAGTTAAATTGTAACTACTCGCTTCTGGATATCAACACATTTAACTTCTTCATCACAAGCCTATTAACTTTGTCCATGTCCTTGCATATTCCAAAAGAAGGAAAGTAGATGATTGTATCATTGTATCATTGTATACGGGATTGAGAAGTGGCTAGTAATAGAAAATGGTCTCTCACGGATAAGAAGCGGTTATAAAAAGAACTGTGGCGAGGAATATTAGTGCGCTGATTTGTTGGCATTACTAATGGTCTGTCCAAACAGCATTTTCCAATATGAGGGAGTTGATGATGGAGGTTTTGCTGGAGTGGTGTGTGTCTGTCGTTCGCTAATCACGTTTTATGTTTTCTAATTTCCTTTAGTTAACATCCATATACTCCTCTCTTTTGTGCTCCTGGTGGGCAAACGTGTAAGATCAGAAGAAAAGGCCTGAAGTCTTACTGATTAAGTTCACTTGGCATTCCCGCTTACTGTGAATGCCTCTAACCTTTAGTCAACTCGTGTTAGCCCCGTGTCCTATAAACAGTCAGGTCAAAAAAAATCCTTGTTTCGTTTCCTCCTGGCCCCACAAAGGTGGATTTTTATTCAGGGCGGCCACTGCACTTTGTGGCGGTGGTGGATCAATACAACAGCGTCCCCTATAAGAGACCTCTGTGTTTTCTCCCCATCGATCCTGTCGCTCCCGATACGTGGAGAAGAAGCAGACGATTAGCCTCAGACAGTGAACTCTGACCTCTAGCGCCCGTGGCAGGTGACAGACATCAGTGCGGGATAATTGTGAAGTATAACAGGCATTGGCTGTTAATCTTTGCTTCTTGCGCCACTGAGTTATGGTCGTCTCAAGTTAACAAAGGTCAAACCATTCATGTCAGTGGCTTTATGACAAATATGCTTTGGTGTGTGACGCTGATTCACAGCTTTGAATGGACATTGAATAGAAAAGTTAATTCATATTGAATATTTGTCGCTACGGATTTAAATAGAATATTTGCAGAATTCCAGCAGCAATGGCACAGGTTGCAAAATACTGTCCCTTTACTATATCAACTCAGAGACCCACTCCAGCACAGGACAATAGATCTTTAGCAAGACAAAACTCCTTTATGGTAGATTACAGGCAGATGATGAGTTTCATGTCTCGCTCCTCTCTTCGGAGAACGAGAGGCAAAATGTCTCCAACTCAAAACAGCTTAGTTCAGATGACTTTCATGAACAGGCTTTAAAGCCGTCATCTGTACTCTGTAATTTAAGATAAGATGAGACTTTATTAATCTTACAATGGAGAAATGCACCTGTTACATTAAGAACACTCCGGGTTGGACATTTCGTTCTCATCCAAGAAGCTTCGTCAGAGGAACTGTTGATCTTACTCCTCACACTGGTCTTTTATAATCTCCCTGCTGCCAAGAGTGTTTGTGCTGCTAACAAAGCTTCTCGAAAAAAAGGGCTTAAGAATCTTTGTCTACAATGGAAACCTTCTGTACGTTTGAAAGCTTACACAGACAAAGTTTAGATGAATGAATGCACTAACACCAACACCTTTGGTAAAGGTAGGGTTTGTAGAATCTAATTTAGATACAGTATAAACCGTTGTCCCCGGATGTTATGGAGCCAACATCCTCAATTCAAATATCAATGTCATCAATAACATTTGTTATGTTGTAATAAATAAAAAAGTAATTGGTAATTCAACCCAGCGTTTATTTTTGTTTGTGCACATGTGTGTTCCTTGTGGTGTGTGTTACATACACTTAATATTCATACGATATAATATGTGGTATAAATACTGGATGAGAAACTGTTTCTTTTATTTGGCTAGAACAAAATGTACCATTTGTACTTTTAATTGAGTACAGATTTGAGAAAGCTTTTTCTATCTCTGTTCATTGATGAATTTTTGAGTCATCTGTGACCCCGGAAAGCTTAGTCATCGTTAATTAAATTATGCTTAAAATATTAACTTCTGCTGCACTTTTCATGTAAGCTATTAAAATACATAAAAACTAATAGATTGAAATCACTCGAATTAGTCAGCATTTCTTTGTATCATAATTCTGTGAGGCTTAATCTTTGCTGCTCTTTTTTGCAAAGTAGTTTTAAACCTGGAGGTCAATGTGGTAATTAAAAAGTACAGCCTCTAAATTTGACTGTTTGTAGTGAGAGATGTAGAATCCCAGAAAGAGAAGTTATAATAAAATGGGTACAAGCTTAGGACAAAGTGAAAAGACATTGCGTTTTAAACTGTTTCCTGCAGCAAAGCGCTCCATGGGGACAGACAGTGTTGAAGAACTCTGTACGTGATTGGATAAAACCATAACACCTTTTGACTTTGAGTATCTCTGCTGAATTTTAGATTTGCTAGATCTCCGCTGAAATGTCCCACGCACTTTTGGGAGAGAGCAGACTTTTTAAATGCAAATCAATGTTACATCTGCTTTCCCCTTACCGGCTCGACTCCATGTTTGATCCTGTTCATTCAGTGTTAGAAGTGAGATTTAAAGCATTAGATCAAGCAACGTTACCATTGTAGGAATGAGTCTGATTTGAACAGATAGCAAATCAGGAGGTTCTGTCAAAATTATCCTCTAATATTTGGTTTAAATTCCCACTAGTAGATTTTATATTTAGAGACACCGAATGTGTTATTGTCACAGGTTCGAGTCCGATTTGGAGGACGTTATGGGTGTGGTGTAGCCAATAAAACAAATGCAGTTTAAAAGGATAAAATACAATTTAATATAAAATGTTAAAAAGGGGACAAACTACCATAAAAACAACCGGTTGCAACATTAAAAAGCCCGTATAAAAGTGGGGATAAAACAAAGAGGGCTAAAACCTGGGGGTTTAAAAGGGAACTAAAAATGAGCGGGCGTGCGTGCTCCAAGGTGCTTCTGTAGGAAGGTGCGTGGGTATGTTCCGTCCATTGCCGGTGCCCTCCTCCACCAGCCAGTCCTCGCCTCCTTCCTCTCCGCCGCGCCTCCCGACCACAGCGGCTCCAGGAGCTGCGTCAAAGTCCAGGGGTCCGCCTCGGGGCACGTGAGCTGGGGGAGCCTGTCGCCGCGGCTCGACCCCGCCGCGCCTGTCCGGGGGACTTCCCTCTCCCGAGCGCTCCCGAGCCGCCTTCCTGGCCTCTCCTGCGCGCCCACGGCCCTTCCGTCCATGGTGGCCGTGTGTCCCCGTTCCGTCCCCATTTCCTGTCGAAGGGGCAAGCCAGGCCAGGCCAGGCCAGGCCGTGCGTGCGTGCGTGCGTGCGTGCGTGCGTGCGTGCGTGCCTGCCTGCCTGCCTGCCTGCCTGCCTGCCTGCCTGCCTGCCTGCCTGCCTGCCTGCCTGCCTGCCTGCCTGCCTGCCCCCGTGCGTCCTTGTCGTCACCTTTTTACGTGCTCCCCTCTGTCTCCAACCGCTTCTGCTTTTATTCTTTCCTCCCAGGTGTGCCCACTTGCCGTAATTAGCAGGGGCGGGGCAACGAGTTTAGAATAAAACATGCATAAAATCAAACATAAAACCATGCAGATAAAAACACACTAAAACCAAGTTAAAACCAGTCCACTCGTGCCCGTGTCATTATCGTATAATATGTTTGTGTTACTGATCTGACAGAAACTTGGCAGTCACTACTTAATTTAAAAAAAGATACAGGTTTTATTTCAATATTTCAAGCACTAAACAGTAGATAATCAGTGTAGAAGTGTTCATTAGAAAAAACAGATAGTGCCATTGAAAAAAATCTAATGTGCTTGTAATTGTGTCTTTGCAAAGCTGGGGTTTTAATGGCCTGATTTAAAAAGGGTTGCTCCAGTATCAAATTCACTCACCTCGTTTTCACCAGTCGAGCAGTGGTTCTCAAACTGAAATTCATGTACCAGGTCTTTGTCTGTTGTAAACACTACCATGAGACTAGGCTTGGTCTAATTTCCAGGCAATTTAATCTGGGTTTTGGTCCTCTTTTGAGTTACTTTTAAAAGTAACTCAATAAGTAATTGCTTTACTTCTCCTAATTTATTGAAATTAAAGTAAGACATTATATACTCCTGCGTTGCCAGTAATAAAAATCTATATATTATGGAGCTCAAGGCACCATTTCACAAATATATAAATATGTGTTCAATTTCCACCAGGACAGGCCTTTCTGTGTGGAAGTTCTCCCCGTATCTGCGTTCTGTTTTTCAAATACATGGGTACAACTACATAGTCAGCCACTGTTACCTCTACTCCCTCTACAAGACCACTGATACATCGAGTCTGCGTACTTGCTACTTTCTGTCACTTCTTTTGGCTCCTTTAGAATAACTTATAATTTGTGACAACTTGAAACATCTTGTCTTGCCCTCTCCCGCTGCTCCTCAATTTGTCAGCTCTGAGCGGTTGACCCCGTTTGAGTGCCGGGTCAAAGCTATCTCTCAGCCTGCGTGAGTTTGAAGAGGTCCCGCCGGTGAGCTGTGGTGTCCTGGATCCTGGTTCTCCCCTGCTACTGCTATGTCTGATCGCCCTAATACAAACGGATATGCTGCTCAAATTAGTATGTAATAGGCCTGGTGTATTGTGGGTGAGGCAGAGTAATGTATTTGAATGTGTGTGCATCGACTTGAGTAAGAGGTGCAGGGCACCGTAATGGACTGGGCTCCCTGAAGTGTGATTGAAGCATTGAGGTCAGAAGAGGCTGATGATAAAAAAAAAATAGAAGCAGATGAGATGGTTGGGACTTGAACAAGCTATTTCAGAACAATATGTACCAGTATTAGGTAGTTGTATTCCTGACAGGAGTTGCTGAAAAATTAACATAGTTCGGTAAAAATATGTTTTATACTTTTGTTATAATATAACAAAAGAATAACAAAAGTATAAAACATATTTTTACCGAACTATGTTAATTTTTCAGCAACTCCTGTTATTATTTTATTTGAATGGTCACAATGTTCAAATTGCAAAAGGTTTGTCTGAAAAATCACAACTAGATCAAAGAGTCAGTCACAGCGTGTAAAAAAGATTCCCCTCAACGATATCTGTATTATTATAGTGTCCTCTGAGCAGCTCCTCTGATAATCTCACAGCCATTATCTTCAACATTTTTGTGTCAAGTGGCCCCAGTGGCTCACTCCGGTGTGCATTACGCAGCAGTATTTACTAACACTGTCAGAGTAAATTAGACAGTATTGCTCACATGACCAACTTAAGGTTGTATGCATTAAGTTGATCTTGCAAGCACAATCAGTGTATTATAATTTTAATCTAATAGGTAATGTATATTAAACGTGGCCATTATTAATGCTTTCACATTATAATGTTCACAAAAAACAAAGCAGTAGATTAAAAGTGCTAAAACAAAGATTTTGACATTCCGATGTAAACTGGACAAGCCCAGTTATTATGTAACAACAACAACAAAACATGATAATTCCTAAAAGAGCATTAAAGTGTGCACATTATGTAATACAAGTGTTATATAATACCTGCTGTTGATACTCCTGTTGCCCATAATGGCCTCCTCTGTTTTCTTATCTCTCATATCCTGTCTTATTATTATGGTGCACTATATTACGTGTTAAATATTTAATTATTGATTCGATTTTATTAAAACAACATGATGAATTCCCAGTTAGTTTTTAGTCTGTGGTGTGTTTGAGGTCAAGATGAGTTTTGTGGTGAGATTTTGCATTACGCTCAATATCATCCCGTCCTGGGACTCTTCTCGGACCACTGCAGACCAGGAGCACTGCTGCTGTGAGAGGAAACTTGCTCACCTTCTTTTCTGCTTTTGACCCATGTTAAAGGAAGATGTTTGCTGTTTATTAATCCCATCCAAAGACAATCTGTGTGCTGTACTTCATTGTTCATATTGTGTGTCTCCCTTGCAGATCCCTCAGATAAGCTACGCCTCCACAGCTCCGGAGTTGAGTGACGATCGGAGGTACGACTTCTTCTCTCGGGTGGTCCCTCCGGACTCATTCCAGGCCCAGGCCATGGTGGACATCATCAGATCAATGGGCTGGACCTATGTCTCCACGATCGCCTCTGAGGGCAGCTACGGAGAGAGGGGAGTGGAGGCTTTCACACAGCTGTCCAAGGAAGCAGGTACTGTATTGTAGCTCTTAATCATGTAATATTTTGGTCCCTCATCAAAAACGTATCTATTTTCATTCACGCACATTTGAGTAAACTAGGGTTGTTTGTTTACTCTTCTACTGCGGAATCGACCTTATCGGTATTATCTGGATTTTGTTGCATAATAGAAACCGGAGGTGTCCTTGATATATTCAAAACCCATAAACTCTCTCTGAAGTCGCTCAGCTCTTGCATTTATCAAGGCGTCATTGATTTGTGTGTTGTTGTTAGTTGATTTGTTTGTTTTATCGAAGTTAATTCAACATGATGCCAGCAGTGGGTGCTCCAAGAAGAGAAGTTACTCACACACATTCATTTGAATTATAACACAACTAAAAAGCAACCAAAAGCAGATTTGTAAGCCACACTGCTACTACACCAAAACATTTTTTAAATTCAAACAAAATAAGCAATGATAATGGTATATTGATAATATTATATAATATTAGATAGCTATATTTGTTGTTGCCTTCCTTTATATCTGAAATAATTGCAAATACATTGCACAGTATCTTTATGCATCACTTCAGCTGCAAATCTGCATTGTAACTAGATTGATTGCATCGTCCCTGATAAATAAATAAATAAATAAAGATCAATACTATACAAAGATCAATACTATACAAATGAACATCAATATGCCAAAACAGTTATCCAGACTCCTGCAATTACGTAGACAATTCTATGTTGCGAGTCGAAACTACAACATCTAAATAAAGTGCTCACTAAAATAACATAAAGAATGCAGTGTCTATTACGACCCAGCACTTATACTCTCCCTGTGCCTGTGGGGGAGCCATGTGTGCACCACTGTATGAGTCTATGCGCATTTTCCCCGTAAAAGACTGATCACAATTGCATTTCCAATTCAGGTTCAAACTATGTTGTTTTAGCCGGATGAATTATTGATCTGTTTGCTAACTCCAGTCCTCCAGTGAGTTGTAGAGTGTTGTGAGAGTGGAGGCAGTGAATATGGCCTGCAGAGGAGATGCAATACTACTAATAATATTCACACTTTTACCGTTTGGGCCTGAATAATGATTTCTTTCACTTCTGTGGACAAGAAATGTGGACATTTGTAATACCAGACAACAGAAAGTCCGTCATAATGGGGTAATTTGGAAGGGTAATCAAGTAGTGTTTTGTTGTTGTTATTACCCCAGCCGTGGAAAAGTTTTATGACTCAGACAAATGGTTCTCAAACTGTGGTGAATGCGCAAATGGAGGTATAAAGGCCTATCTTTTACTGAAGTTCTTTGTGGTTTGGATTTCATCATAGAATAGTTTTGGCTTATTGAAAACTAGTTTTACCTAACTATGTAAATATTAGGAGGAAAGGTAAATACTGCATTTTCCATTATTTAAAGTGAAATGTTTTTAACCACCAATTATTTCCTTTGTCAATCACTTTGAAATGTCCTTTTCCTTTTCTATATTTTTGTTTGTGAAAATTCTGAAGGAGAAATATTAAAGCCTGGATGCTTTAAAGGTGTTCCCTGTGCAGAGGCCTACGGCATAAATCGTATCAATATGTTAATGCTTTGCTGTCTGCTGAAATGGAAAAGGCAAACATGAAACAGTTTATGTGGTTGTGGTAAAAGTGGTTACTGGTTCACAAGAACAATGGCAGATTAATGTTAGTCAAGGCATTTATAGCCAATTTTGCCTTGTCCCCTTTCATCACATTTTAAAATCATCCGGTCACTAAGCTAATGCTTAGTGGATTCGAGCCACAGAGCAGTTGGACTTAACATGTTTTGTGTTTTAAAAGGATCAAATCTCTGCTTTTGGGGACAGTCAGCTCACCAGGATTTTAGAGTGAACTGAAGCAGCAGAATCCTAATCAGCCTCATGTTCGGGTCATGCAACATTAATGATAATTGTTGCATGGCTAATTATCCGAATGAAGAAAACCTGTTACATTAGTATGTGGCTTTGGAGAGGTTAGTGTAAAGGTGAGACAAATAATGAAAACTGATTTGCATGTTTGCTTTTTAGCAACAGAAGCAATTCATCTACGTTTGACTTTTCGCTTGCTGCCACTAGTGGGAGAAATTAATTACTTCTAATGGATTTTCCTTTATTATCAAGCAGAGATTTTTACTTTAAAACATAAAAAGATTGTGTGCCTTTATGCACAGCAGATTACTGAGAGGAATGAATAATGTTTGAAAAGTAATGGACCACTGCACTGGTATAGCATGGTAATAGGATAGAATTACCATGGCATTTAAAAGTGTAAAAACATGGAAATTATGGTAATTAAATTGAAGCGGGACACACACCGAAATTAGTCTATTGTAATGAGTAAACCTAACGCTTACCCTAACCCTAATCTAAAGACTGTAAGTTACCCGGAAACATGGTAAATATTTTCTTGGTCACATCAACAACGTGTATATAATCGTTATCCACAGTTACCATGCTATTTCCATCCTATTACCAAGCACTGATACCAAATAGTGCATCATCCAGAACAAACAAAGGTAAAACAGAGGGGGGGGGGGGGGGGGAGCCTTGTACGATCAGTTTATAGAATCACTTCCTTTGAAGTGTTTTATATAGTTTACAATTTAAACACTTAAATGTAAATAACAAATTTGATTACGGAAACATTCTTTATGTTCATTTTAAGTATTCAGATTCTATCTTAATACATTTTTTAATTGCTGAAATATGTCCAAACATGAAAAAAGTGTGGATTTGTAATTTAAAACAAGTAGTAACCAAACCAACTAAACATTTTAAGGTTTTTATTCTGCTGATTGTCCATTCACTCCGACCATAAAGAGTCGTGTACTTCTGAACAGGCTAATGCACCGAAACCTCTCAAACGAGAAAGCTAACGACATCTCAGCGGCTCTGATCCAGTCCAGTCCACATTAATATTTTATTGCTGCGTCCATGTCCGCTGTGATCGCTCATTAAAACTTCAGCGCCTGATTGTGCCTGCATTTGCATCGCCACAGAGATGGATTATGTGTAGCCGGAAAAAAAGGTTTGGAGTTTTTCATCCTATTTTCTACACCAGGGTTCTCGAACCCAACAGAGTATTAACAGCAGGGCCACCTCAATTAATCACAAGAGACTTGAAATTCTAGTTTGACTGGTTGAAATCAGCTAAAACCTGTTGACCTCATAGTTTTAATGTTCTGAAATGCATAATTATTGCATTTTCAGTTCATATTTGAGGTTTACACTGAGAACAAAATCTTGAATTAAATGAGATAACATTGCAAGTCCTGTCGCTATTGCAATACAGTAAAGGTCAGGAAAATGGCAAAAGCTGTTTCTGAGCTGCATCTTCAACTGTCTATGAATTAATGAATGACTTTTATATAATTTAAATTTTAGATAATTAACATTTTTACTTTAGTTGTATACAGTATGTTGATTTTGATTTATTTTGTCCAGCCCAATATTACAACAGCAGTCACCTCATGGAGCGTGACAAAAAATTGCGGATAAGATGAAAAATCTCTTCATACAATAAAACAGACTAGCAGATGGGAATTTAAGGTCCATCAATCAATCAATCAATCAATCAACTTATATAGCGCTTTTCCACCTACATATAGACACTCAAAGCGCTTTACAGCAGGGAACCAGTCACCCATTCACACTCTCATGCATACTCCAATGTACAGGCGCATTGAGTTGAGTGTACGAAATGCGCGGTATAAATAAAGTTGCCTTGCCTTACACAAACACTGGGGGAAAGGTGGGTAAAGTGTCTTGCCTAAGGACACAACGACAGTGTGCACCTTCAAGAGGCGGGATCAGTCGTTTTGTATGGCCCAATGTCACAGCAGGAGGTGCCCCACAGGACGGGGCCAAGACCGCAGAAGAACGTCCAGCTTCAGGTCTTGTTGTCCAGTCCCTGTAGAAGTTCCTCCACGGATAGAGCTGAAAACTGGGATACTAACGACCAACCCTCTGAATCGGGGGCACTCACAAGGGGGTGTGGGACAGGGGACACATTGTGAATAGTGATGAACAGACTACAGATACAATAATGGTCTATCTTACCTGTGTTGTAGTAGAGAAAAGAAAATCATTGATATTTATGTCTACCCGGGTCATATTGAGTTAAACGAGTACAACACCAGGACTAAGGCCAACCTGCTACTGATTTAGGCCCGACCAGGAATAGACATAACAGGAAGTAACCCAATCTGTACATTGAAACAAGGCTGAACTCCATAATGGAGAGACAGTGCTTTATCTTAAGCATTAACATATTTCACTTCAATATTCTGAGGGATTGTCACTATTTGTTTGCAAAGAGAACTTAACAAGCTAGCAATCCAGTCATCTCCACAGTCGGAAATTATCAGTGATTGTGGCTGTTGACTCATCCTTCTTCTTTTGAGCTCAAGTCGGGCTGCTGTGTTTGCTGCCTTTATGTACAAATGTGTGTTATTTACACCAAAGAGAAAGAGCCTCCATTACCCAAGGCTCGGTATTTTTAATAAACACATTAATTATGAAATGGCATAGAGCAACTGAGAGCACTTTTTCAAAGGCACTGTTTTGCACTGCAACATCTGGAGAAGCATCGGGGTCTAATTTGTGCACCCACCAGCCACAACAATGTGCCTTTTGGCAAGTTGTTCACACAGGTTATCTCACCCGTTCGCCTGTTGTTATGTGGGATGTATGAATATGAAGAATACATTTGAACTTTAAATAAAATGTGTTCGAACACGGCGTCACCAAATTTGAAAAGGGCCTAGTTGTAAATTAAAGGCAGAGCATCTTGAAAACGTCCTTTTTTTGTGGGACATTTACGGTAAATATTCTCACAAACTAGCAACAGGTGATGCACACGAGGGAAGGCTCATTCATGTCCATCCAACCGATCATTTACCGGAGCTCAAGTTGCTAAAGTAGCTGTTTAGATATGGGGTGTCAGAATGCGTTGTTATTTGTTGGGGAGTTGTATTAGACAAGGTCAGAACTCATAATAACATTATATCCGCCTGGCAGGATGCCATGAGTTATAGTAAGTATACGCGATCGCTATATTAGCCATCATGTTGGAACTAACATGATTATTCGGTTGTTGCTACATGCGTGTTTCAGCTAATCTTTGAAACCCTGAGTGTTTTCAGCCTGTGTACATTTGCCCTATGCTCTGTATGTGCTCGCTGTGAAATGTCAGATGCATTAGTAGGATTCTCGCTTCACCACTTCAAGGAGAAGCCATCTAGCAAAACTAATGCAATATGGCCAGCCATTACCCCGAGCTGAAACGGGAGTGATGGTCAGGCCGTATCGATCCGCTCTCTTCTTTTCTCTGGCTTGTCTGCTATGTTTAGGCATTGTTCCACTGTGTGCACCATCCTCCGTCTTTGCTGCAGGTGAAGCTGGCAGAGATTAATCTTGTTTGTACTTTCTGTGCCTGTCTTGGACCCTTGCCAGGAGTGATGGAGTTCAGTTTTTCCCTATTTGATACAAAAGACTTGCATTTGAAGAAAACCTCCCACATTGTGTATCACAGTGGAATTGATTGCGCCGGGTTGCCAACACGAGGAGTTCTTAGATGCGGTCTAGCCGTGGAGAAGGGATTTAGGACTACAGGGACTTTGCAGCAAACACTTAAGTAGACTGAGGTACTTCTCTGACGCCTCTCCGGCCAAGTGTCCCGGTGGAAGTGCAATGCGTATAGTGTCACCTTATGTCAGGCGTTTTGAAGTGCACCCGTATATGAGAGCTGTTGGGAAGTAGAGGTGATAAATATAATTGCTGTATTATAGCTTCCCCTGTGGCTCGGGTTTCCAGTGTGTAGGTGTGTGTCTAATCCACTCGTATCGCACAGAAGAACCTAAACATTTTCACACTATGCTTCTGTAACACTGAAATTGATGCTTAAGGGGAAATACCAATATTGCACACATAAATGCATACGTTTGAACATCATGACGCGCTCCAGAATCAGCGGCGATAATTTGACTCATTCAATCACACCTGATCATTTGCCAATTTGTCAAGCACATTAGTAGGGCAGCACATCAAGAATTATTCTAATGTTAAGCGAAACATTATCTTTACCGCAAGAATCAAAGCAAGTATCTTAACCTCTTAACCCCCACCTAAACCAAGCACTTTTTCTGGCATTGCCCAAATCTAAAAGCTTTTTGGGGAAAGAAGTGTCAAAATAGCAACAAAACAGGATGAAAATACAAGGAAAAACGTGACACAAAAAACAAAGAACAAGCGACAAGAACATGACTAAAAACGTGACAAAAAAAAACAAGACAAAAAAAGAGGCGAAAACACAACAGAAATGCTTAAAGCTTGACAAAATGCGACAAAAAAGTTACAATCATTATACTTTTTTAAAAACTTTTGACTAGATTATATTCAAATCAGTGGTGCAAGTAACAAGTTATTTCTACGTTTACTTCATTATGTTTGTGTAGGCTCTCAGTCTACTTATTTTACTAGACCAGCACTTACTATACTTTCTACTCCGAGACATTTATGACCCGGTATTTGCAGTTGCCACTTTGTAGACACGTCGCAGATTAATCCAAACGCTGCGGTAGTTCACAGCACTTGGATCAAAAATCAGCAGCTTCTTTTGCGCCTGTGTCTGAAACAACTCGAGTACTTCTTGCACCGCTGATTAAAATATTGCAAGTTGGACGAGTGCATTAATCAAGGACGTTTTAGAATGCTGTTATTTAGATTTTATTTTATTCTTTCTGCGTTGTGTCTGGTCAGCATATACCGAGTATTTCTGTCGTTTTGTCTGGCATCTTGAAGTGCACCCTTATATGACTGCCGTTGGAAAAAAAAGGTGATAATTATAATTGCTGCATTACAGTTTCCCGAGTGGCTCGAATTTCAAGCATGTGGGTGTGTGTCTAATCCAACCCAGAGCTCTATTTTAAAAGGATTTGGACTTGAGTGAGAAAAAATGAGGGTAAAAGTAGATTTCTCAGCTGGCAGTGTGTTTTTTAAAGGGGACGGCGCCGGGGATGAATAATTGACGCTGTTAATACGGAGCATGACCTATTGCACAGAGATAGATAAGACAGGACCTGCCCAGGGGCTAATGAATTTAAACACCAGAGTCATCCTGCAGCCTCTGATACCAAAATGCAATGTCAAGCGCAAGGTTAAAGGTCATAATGTGTTTAGTGTTTGCTTTGGATTATATAGGGGAATAAATTGCCTGTGCTTGCAATCATTTTGGAAAACCTGTGTTCCTATGGGGCAGTGAAGATTTAATAATTTAACCAATCATCTAAAAACGCAGGGCCTTTTAGTGTTTGTTTTTGTTATTGATATTGAGACTTTGAAGGGTGAACAGTTATATATGGATTTCACCCAACACGTCACGCAGCCAGCTCATGAGGAAGGGCACAGTCTGGACCTGGTCATCACGTATGGCCTGTCCACTACTGTGTCCTCTGGCCGTCTCTGACCATTACTGTGTGTTTTTTAATGTCATCGGTTTTATCCAGCGAGAATCCTCTGCAAAAACTGTGAGGAAACGTAATCTCACCCCTGAAGTGGCTGCAAAATTAATTGATACAACAAATTCCTCCTGTGACTTTACCTGCTAACTGCGATTTTATTGTCGACAATTTTTACAGTAAACTACTCATCGCCCTCGATGCAGTTCCACCATTCAAACTTAAAAAGATCGCCCTCGATGCAGTTTCACCATTCAAACTTAAAAAGATTAATCCCAAACCCCTTCCCCCCTGGAGAAACGAGGAGCTAAAGAGAAATTGCAGGAAGGCCGAGAGGAGATGGAGGAAATTCAAAATAACAATAAATTATCAAATATTCCGTGCTCAACAAAAGACCTACAATACAGCAATAAGAAATGCAAGAAATACATTAGTTTCCACAATAATCACCAACCACAAAAATAACCCAAAAGTTCTATTCTCAACAATAGAAAATGTTTTAAATCCTGATTTTAACAGAGCTCCTTTAAACCCCACTCTCTGTGAGGCGTTTGCAGATCACTTCAGGGGAAAGATAGACACTATTAGATGTAATATTTTATCTACCCAAAGTAACACGGCTTTAAAAACATCTGGTTGTCTACTTGTTCCAAAAGAAACACTGCACAGTTTTGTCCAGGTTAATGCTGAGATGTTTGATAAAGTTTTCTCCTCAGTGAGGCCCACCACATGTCTTTTAGACCCGGTCTCAACCCCGTTTTTTAAAATATTGTATGAATCATTTAAAGACGAACTTTTACAAATGATGAATTGCTCTCTTCAGACGGGGGTCTTACCTGCTGCCTTTAAGGGGGCGGTGGTGAGGCCCCTACTGAAGAAAAGCAATTTGGACTGTAATAATTTTAACAACTTTAGACCGGTATCCAACTTACCATTTTTGAGCAAAATCTTAGAAAAACTTGTCTTTATCCAACTTAATGATTTTATTACTGCACATAACGTCTTGAGCAATTCCAGTCTGGCTTTAGGCTAAACCACAGCACCGAGACGGCCCTTTTAAAGATCTTAAATGATCTTAGATTAAATTATGACTCACAGAAGGTCACAGTGTTGGTTCTACTGGATCTGAGTGCTGCTTTTGATACAGTCGACCATACTATTCTTTGAACTCGTTTAAAACACATCGGCCTCTCTGGTGCTGTCCACAAATGGTTTACATCCTACCTCACAGACAGGACATTCATGGTAAGTGTGGATACTTGCTCCTCTAAGGTCCATAAAATTACATGTGGTGTGCCCCAGGGTTCGATTTTAGGCCCAGTGCTTTTTAACCTGTATATGCTCCCTCTTGGTGATGTCATCAGGAGACATGGAGTCAACTTTCATAGTTACGCTGATGATACACAGTTGTACATCTCCATGTCTCCTGATGACACCAGGCCAATGGATGCACTTTTTAACTGCATTTTAGATATCAAATCCTGGATGGCAGAATACTTTCTCCAGCTTAACCAGGACAAAACTGAAGTTTTAGTCATCGGTCCTAAGGCCCAGAGAGAGAAACTTTTACCCAAACTACAGTCATTGTCTTTTAGTGCTTCCTCACAGGTGAAGAACCTGGGTGTGATTTTTGACTCTGAGCTGACTTTAATTTCACACATTAAAAATATCATGGCCAGAGTCCGCCCCCTTCTCTCTCGGGCCAACACGGAGACACTAATGCATGCTTTTATCACCAGTCGTATTGACTACTGTAATGCCCTGCTTTCTGGTCTTCCCAAAAAGAGTATCTCAGGTTTACAACTTTTACAAAATTCAGCAGCTCGTGTCCTGACGAAGACCAGGAGGCGGGACCACATTACACCGGGTTTAGAGTCGCTGCATTGGCTCCCCGTGTGTTTCAGGATCGATTTTAAAGTTATTTGAATGGTTTTTAAATGTCTTAATGGTCTTGGTCCTTCTTATCTTTCAGAACTGCTTTTACTTTATGAACCTTCACGGCCCCTGCGCTCCTCCGGCGGGGGTCTCCTAGTTATTCCTAAAGTCAACAGAAAGACTCACGGCGAGGCGTCTTTCCAATATTATGGCCCTCGTCTCTGGAACAGCCTGAGGAGGAGCTCAGGACCACAGAGAACGTTGTTTTTTAGAGCAGGCTCAAGACCCACCTTTTTAGCTTAGCTTTTAACTCGCATCTATTTATTTAGTCCTAATGATATATTTTGTGTGTGTGTGAGCGTGTGTGTGCGTGTGTGTGTGTGCGCATGCACCTGTTTGTCTGTTTGTTATCTGTAAAGCACTTTGTGATACCTTTCGGTATGAAAAGCGCTTTATAAATAAAGTTTGATTTGATGATTTGATTTGAACAGTTAATAAAGGAAGTGACTCATTGCTTTCTAGTGTAGGCACTGTGTTGGCATTAGGGGTATATCACTATTATCTTCCTGTAGCCATTTACAAGAAAAAAGCACAAGATAGCTGGCTGATCCTTCTTTTGCAGCAGTAACCGCTATTCTGTAGTTGCACATTAGACGATCACAACGATCAGGATGAATCTTGGACTCTTAACAAAACTCTTACAGTTCAGCCAGATTTCACTTACTTTTTCCTCCCTGTCCTGTGAATGTTTATATGTTATGGCCAATAAAAAAATATAACATTTCATTGTTTGGGTGGAATTAGTTTAAGCAGACACCGTTTACTCATTATTATGATTTTGATGAAGATCAGACCACATTTGATGACCAATTCAGGCGGAAATGTGAGAAATTCCAAAGCGTTCACATACATTTACAAATTTTGTAAATGATTAAAGATTTTCTGGGCCTATTTCACGCATAAATCATCCCAAAATACCTCTACATTTGTGGAAAGTTCATAAACCACTCCTAAATTACATCTTACAGTAAAAGATTGCCTGCCATTTTCAATCTTTCATCCTCCACCTTTGGTGTGAGACAAAGCTTTATGTCCTGGCTGCAGTCTCATGCTCCCTGTGACAGGTGAGGTGCGTGACTCTCCAGGGTTCAGTCATAGCCCTGTATTTTCTCCTCAGCTGCTCTCACTGCTGTCTGCCCTCTGACAAACTGACTGGCCATCACCGGGACTGACTGGCTGACGCACATGAGCTATTCTTTCTTTACAATTGAATAATTTACCATCCTTGGATCCACTATTTTCAAATGATAGAATCAAATCTGTCACAACTAGAAAAACAAAACAAAGTAAATGTAACAATTTGCAACACTTTGCTGAGTTTATGGTGGCACGGTAGTACAGCGGTTAGCGCTCGTGCTTCACAGCTAGAAGGTCCCGGGTTCGATTCCCACCTGGATGGGGCCTTTCTGTGTGGAGTTTGCATGTTCTCTCCGTGTCTGCGTAGGTTTCCTCCGGGTACTCCGGTTTCCCCTACCACTAAAAACATGTACAATAGGCCCAGGGACTGCAGGTGGAAATTAGCACAAGTGCTATAACCTGGTACAATGCATCTCTCCTTTCTGAGGCTAATGTAGATTGTACACTGTCCCTGTTCAAATAAATAAACAAACAAATAAGTTAATCTGTAGTTTTCAAAAAGTCATCTGGACATGCCATTAGACCTCTGTTGATTTTTCTTTGTACCTCTTTGTTGTTTGATGGACTTTAATTGCAAAAACAGGGTAGGACTTGTCTAACTCCTCCACCTCTGGAGAGTATGTGTTGTCAAACCGAGAGATTTTGATAACAGTCTCTTGGACACTAAATGTAGTCAAATTAATATCCCTTAATCCAGATAATTTTTTTGGTAAAGTTTTGCTGCTATGGAACAAACCTAGACAACTGAGAACCTACACAATCATAAATTGTTAATCTACTCATAGTTTCTGTCCCTTGATTGCCACGAGCATTAGCATGCTGCTGCTAATGCTATCATTAGCATTACCGATCATTGATCGGCGATCAAAAGAACGTTTGATTTATTTCTCCAGGTTAAGAGCTTCCTAATAATGAATGTATTCACTTAAAGTTGGTGAAGTTGTTTTAAAATGGTGAGGGCCAAAACAAGTATTGGTTCAGTATCGGATATTTCGACCCGATATTCAATCGATATTCAATTCGATATTCAACGTATTTTTCCCAGGATCAGCTCCGATGTCCGATACCAGTGTAGAATTGGTGCATTCCTAGTTACTGTCACGATCTTGCAAAGTTATACCAAACTTCTAGTAGAAGTACTGATACTTTTCTAATTGAAATAAATGCATTTGGAGCAGACTGGCCTTAGTGAATATTTTAGATTGTTTTTTTTATATATATATATATCATAAGAAAAGGTATTGTTACTGCTGCTGCCACTTCTGCTATTACTACTACCCACAATTGATTGCAGTTTACTCCAAAATCAAATAAAAGTGTGCTCAGTCTGAAAGAGCTACAGTTTCTGGAAAACTTGCCACCTCAGTAGCCTTAGCATATTAACCCCATATATCATCCGGCTGTAACATTCCCCGTCAGTCCATAAAACCACTTTTAAAACTTGCACCTTGTCGTAAGAATTACCTGACATTTTTCAGTCCCTCCTCACTCCAACATGCCTGCTGCCTTTTCCTCCTGGGGTCTGAGCGCTGCCTGCCCTCTGGCGAACTGCCCAACCCACTCACTGACTTACTGACAAAATAACTGACGGACAGCGTGTGGCTATTCTTTATACAGTTATTCAATAATTTAGCCCTCTCTGCTGAGCCTCCAGTCTGCTGCCTATAGGGGAGCCCACAGCCTGGCGCATTCTCAGCCTATAAAGACTTAAGGAGAGCAGCGCTAAATGCCCCTCATCTTCATCAGTGGCTCTTGTGGTGGTGTGCGCCAGTATTATCGACTGCTGTGACCTATATTACATCTCCACTCAAGACTGTTAAACCGCCATAAGTCTCCGACACGCCTGCAGGCCTGTATTGTAATAGACTTAATGCATTTTCATGATCATTCCCGCCGCATTATCCCTGTACCGCCACTCTCTTCCGGATTTTAGTGTGGAAGACTTACCTGCGTCCAACATGAAGGTGCTTGTACTGTAACTCTCTCATGTGGCAAAACTTTAGATTAATACATTCATAATTAGGGCTCGGTGATAAGTTTAATTTGAAATCCCTGGCAGTCAAACAAGGCAAATTCATGTACCGCCACCTCTTGACCTGCGTGCGCCTGTGTGTCTCTTTCAAAGAGTGTGCTATAGAAATAACTTAATTGGAAAAAAAAAAAAGGAAGATTTTAACTGGGCACCACTGGGATTAACCTCAGACAAATCTGAATTAAGTGTATTAGCAACTTCAAACTTCAAATAAGCTATGATTAAATGTGTCTTTAAAATTTTATTCCGTTTTCATCAGTTTTCCTGTATACATTTTTGCTAAATGCCCAAGCCGGACCTATATGGGAAGAGAACCACTGCTTAGCTCTAACAAGTATTACCCTGATATTTGTACACTCCATAAAGCTACATATAAAAGTTATAAAGCCTAAAGTGCACAGTTACGTTGATTGTTTTGTGTGTCTTTGTGTGTGTGTGTGTGTGTGTGTGTGTGCGTATGTGGGTTGTGTGTGTAACATATTGTACTGAGACAGAGCTTCCTCTTCGAGACCACCAGACTGAGCCTCTGCATCGTGTAATGCTCTAACAGGATACAAGAGCGATACAGCAGAAGCACAGCTGTATGAACTATGATACAGCCATAGAGCAGCAACACACATCTAACCCACCACCTGGTTTACAGCAGGTTTTTTTGGCCACTGGTTCAGAACTGGTGCACTCTTTGTCCATAGCTTTAAACAAGGAAAGACAAAGGCTGGTGGCTTTCTATTGCCGGCCAAACTTGAGCAGCTATTTAAAGAACCGCATACCTTTTATAACAGTATGATATGTGTTACTTCTTATCGTCTTAACACCGACCTGAACCAAGCTTGTTTTCTCCAGTTTGGCTATACCCAGATCTAAAAGCTTCTTGCAAAAA
Organism: Proterorhinus semilunaris; assembly: GCA_021464625.1. Taxonomy (NCBI): domain Eukaryota; kingdom Metazoa; phylum Chordata; class Actinopteri; order Gobiiformes; family Gobiidae; genus Proterorhinus; species Proterorhinus semilunaris. The sequence continues at coordinate 21,644,507 of CM038347.1, forward strand.
AGCGTTCAAAAAGCATCGAAAACGAGGATGAAAGCGTGTCAAAATTGTGACGACAATGCAATAAAAACAGCAGAAAAAAGCCACAAAAAAAGAGATGAAAAATGTGACAAAAACGCCACACAAAAAAAAGTGACGGCAACAAGGCGAGGAAAAATATCTGCTCAGTTTTGTAGGTCTTACCTTTCAAATGAGGCTTCACACTGACCTATAGGGTGTAAGCTCCAGTCGAGAAGCTTTTATTGTAGATTTGGGTAAAGCTGAACTGGAGAAAATGTGCTCAAGTGGGGGTTAAAAGGTTAATTTAGCTTTAATATTGTGTAGACAGGTTCCAAATCAAATCAAATCAAACTTTATTTATAGAGCGCTTTTCATACAAAATGTAACACAAAGTGCTTTACAGTGCTTAAAAATCATTAAAAATAATAAAAATCGTCCCCACCAGTAAATATACATAAATAACTACAACCCCACCACCCACCACCCGCACACACAGACACACAGACACATATACGTACAGACAGCCAGCAGTTAAAAGTCTTAAATAAAAATGGACATAGAGTTGAGTATGTAAGGCTGGGTACAGATGGACCGAAAGAGGAAACATCATCCAAGGAGCCGTCTGCACCAGGAGCAGCCCATCGGCCACAGCCACAGAGCGCCAACCCAGGGGGCCCGGAGTAGGTGTAGGAGAGACGTCCTACCTCCATCCAGGCACCCCCAGGAGAGCGCCCGCACGGCCACAGCCAACCAGCACTCCCGGGGCAGAGGGCTCCCTCAGAGGAACCACTAGTAGAACATAAAAAATGAATGAATAAAATAAATAAAAAATAAATAAATAAATATTTAATAAGAGATACATTAAAAACAGCTAAAACTGTGCGTGAAATAGCACAGGATAAAAAGAGGGAAAATAAAGAAATAATAGAACTAAAACCGGTAAATAAGGTTAATATAAGTAAATATTAATTAAAAGCTAAACTAAAAAGGTGGGTCTTGAGCCTGCTCTTAAAAACATGAACGTTCTCTGCGGTCCTGAGCTCCTCTGGCAGGTCGTTCCAGAGGCGAGGGCCATAGTATTGGAAAGACGCCTCGCCGTGAGTCTTTCTGTTGACTTTAGGAATAACTAGGAGACCCCTGCCAGAGGAGCGAAGGGACCGCGAAGGCTCATATGGTAAAATCAATTCTGAAAGATAAGAAGGACCAAGACCATTAAGACATTTAAAAACCATTAAAAGAACTTTAAAATGGATCCTGAAACACACGGGGAGCCAATGCAGCGACTCTAAAACCGGTGTAATGTGGTCCCGCCTCCTGGTCTTCGTCAGGACACGAGCTGCTGAATTTTGTAAAAGTTGTAAACCTGAGATACTCTTTTTGGGAAGACCAGAAAGCAGGGCATTACAGTAGTCGATACGACTGGTGATAAAAGCATGCATGAGCGTCTCCGTGTTGGCCCGAGAGAGAATGGGGCGGACTCTGGCTATGTTCTTTAGATGGTAAAAACCTATCTTTGTGATATTCTTAATGTGTGGAATTAAAGTCAGCTCAGAGTCAAAAATCACACCCAGGTTCTTCACCTGTGAGGAAGGATTAAAAGACAATGACTGTAGTTTGGGTAAAAGTTTCTCTCTCTGGGCCTCAGGACCGATGACTAAAACTTCAGTTTTGTCCTGGTTAAGCTGGAGAAAGTTTTCTGCCATCCAGGATTTGATATCTAAAATGCAGTTAAAAAGTGCATCCATTGGCCTGGTGTCCTCAGGAGACATGGAGATGTACAACTGTGTATCGTCAGCGTAACTATGAAAGTTGACTCCATGTCTCCTGATGACATCACCAAGAGGGAGCATATACAGGTTAAAAAGCACTGGGCCTAAAATCGAACCCTGGGGCACACCACATGTAATGTTATGGACCTTAGAGGAGCAAGTATCCACACTTACCATGAATGGCCTGTCTGTGAGGTAGGATGTAAACCATTTGAGGACAGCACCAGAGAGGCCGATGTGTTTTAAACGATTTAAAAGAATAGTATGGTCGACTGTATCAAAGGCGGCGCTCAGATCCAGTAGAACCAACACTGTCAGCCTTTTGGAATCATAATTTAATCTAAAATTGTTTAAAATCTTTAAAAGGGCTGTCTCGGTGCTGTGGTTTACCCTAAAGCCAGACTGAAATTTCTCAAGGACGTTATGTGCATTTATAAAGTCGCTAAGTTGGGTAAAAACAAGTTTTTCTAAGATTTTGCTTAAAAATGGTAAGTTGGATACCGGTCTAAAGTTGTTAAAATCATTACGGTCCAAATTGCTCTTCTTCAGCAGGGGCCTCACCACCACCCCCTTAAAGGCAGCAGGGAAGACCCCCGTCTGAAGAGAGCAATTCCAGGCCAATCTTTGCTATTAATTACTGCATGTCACTTGGCCTGAACAAATTTAAAAACAATTCTGATAATGCCTCAAAAGTGTAATTTTGTTCATTATTTTTCCCTCTTGTCTTGAACGAGCACAAAATCACATTAAGTATTGCTGGTACACAGTAAATTCTGTAGTGTCAAAAAGACAGTGCTAAATTATATCAACACTTAAATAGTTAATTTAACCCTAACCAGACTTGGTACAGTGGAGTCAGTGTCAAATGCCGCACCAGAGCTGGTGTTGATATGCAGTGTAAAAAAAGGCCATTGTTAAATTTATAGTGTAATTGTAAATATACACTGACAGTGTCATATAATCAGTAGTGTTACTTTTGCAGTGTCAATGTGACACCAACAGAGTGTTCTCCGACCTCCACCTATTGTCAAACTGGTTCAAACCAGATTCAGACTGTTTCAGCCTTGGCCTTCACCTGCACTCGAAGCCGCATTCGCCAACATACGTAAGTATATAATTGCATATGAAGCATATTCCTCCAAAATGTTAAATAAAAGATTTATGTCAGGAAGTGTTTTTTGTATGAATTTTGAGCGAGAATGTGGTCACTTGTTGGCTAAGCTTAGTAAGCTAGTGCACCTTTGCTTGGTGCTAATAAAACTGGCTTGCGTTTATACCATAACATACTAAAATCTCATTATGTAAATCTGTTTTATAGTAAATTGGTACCAAACAGTAACACACGCATTGTTATGAGAAAACACAATTTTTCAGACATGGAAAAGTGTGTTTGATGTTTGGCTTACTGGACCCTAATTTTAGCGATTTGAAATCTTACACATAAATGTTGCATTTAGATAATTTATTTTCCCTCAATTCCATGCGTTCGCAAATCAATTCATGTGCTTTTACAAGTCACTTTGAACTGGTACACTGGCTCTCATAGTGGACAGGTGTCTCTGCCTGATTCGCCCTCTTTACTATAAGCACGGCGGACAGGAGACATAGCCGTCATTCAGAACACAGTCACAGGCCAGAGACCAGAGAAATTACATAGCCTAAATGTCATAAATAAGTACATCATGCTTAAAGTGATTAGCACATAAGTTTAATTTTAGATTAATAAGATAGTGTTTTACCTTTGAAACTAATGAAATAGTTTGAGTGGAAGAAATGTTACAAAAATCCTGATTTGTACTGGATGAATGGTGATATGTTGTGTAATAATCATGTTTCATTCTAGTGCACATAATTGTTATAACTTAACGTATTTGAAATATAACAATAGTGGATGTAACACCCTGCTGAGACTGTAAGTAATTCAATTATTTTAACTACTATTACAGAGTCTATAGTTTCACTTAATAATTTATTGTGTCACTCTTTACACAAATACAGCCATGCTTATCAAGACTAAAATAAAAAAAGGAACACAAATAGGCTAAGATCAACAAATCAACGCTTGTTAAAGGTTTGGTAAGTATAGGTAATACTTTTTTTACATATTTAAATGATGCTTTATCAAAATATTTTAAATCCTTTTTTGCACATTAATCAAGATTTTGTGATGGAGTTTGGAGAAGATGTTGCTGTGAGATTTCTAGAGAGGTCGGTTTCTCAGAAGTTGTAAGCAAAATAAATAACTATGTATGATTTTTTTTCTCTCTCTGTCAACTACATTTAAAGAAAAACTCATTAAAGCCCTTCCTCCTGCAAGTGAGCTAGAATAATTATTGTATTGCGCTGCAGCTCCGTCACATGACAAACAAGACACAGGTAATTTTTATATATTGACATTGAGTTTTGTTCTGTAGCTCTCACGTCATCTTGTACTAAAACTTAAATCATTTACAGGATGTGATAGTGATCTTGCATCAATCCTTTTTCTGCTCCACTTGATCTCCTCATCAGCACAAAAGACCAGGCAAAATGTCTTCTGGCTGAGAGTTGTACAGTTGTGTTCATAAAGGTACGTGTTAAGGGTCATAATTATTTAAACTTTATTTCTGTTTTTTACTTTTGTTAAGATTGTGTTTAATTTTTTAGACTGGCACAAGCTTCTAGGAACATGTTGATGCCATAAATGGGACCACTCAGCCTTATCTTCCTGTTGTGGGAATGAAGAAGAGCTTCATCCAGAGACTAATCCATGGTTTCCTTCCTGGTAAAACACTAACATACTAGCATGGGCTTTATGTACCCATGTGACACGAGACCTCCAAGTGCGATCTCCAAACACTGCTGTCCGTCCTCTCGCTATTTTCCCAATAAGGATTAGCAATGTCTTGCACAAAAAAACTAATAGTTCAAGTAAACACTTGACGTATTAGTCACTGGGACGTGTTAAAAACATTACGTTGGATGTAAATTCTTGACGCAGAACTTTTTATCTCAAAGCTAACGGCTAGTACTAAAGACAGGCCCATTATTTTCTGAGCGGGCTTGTTCAAAATCTTGATGCAATTAAAATTGTTATTTAGTGTTAGCCATTAGCTTCAAGACAAAAACACAGACAGCAATGAACACAAAAGTTTCCTTCGGTGACGTCTTTGCTCCTGATCCAATGTTTTTAACATGATGCTGTGACTGTCCACCAGTAACTCACTGCCTTCCATATCTACCTTGAGATACAGTGCCTCTCGAAAGTACTAATACACCTTGAACTTTTGCACATTTTGTCATGTTTACAGCCCTAAACGTAAAGATTTTATTTTAACTTTTTACTGAAAGTTCACACACAAGTAACAGACAACTGTGAAGTGAAAGCAAAATGATACATGATTCTGTTATTTTACAAAAAATAGAAAAGTGTAAAGTGGGGCGTGCATAAGTATTCATACAGCATTTTTCTGAGTGCATTAAATTGCCTTTATAACATTCCTAATGACTGCAGAATGTTCACACCTTGCCCTAACCATTAAATAGAGGCCACCTGTGTGTAATCTACTCTCAGTATAATTCCAGCAGTTCTGTGAGGGCCTCAGAGCTATGGTCGGAGTGTATTGGTCACTAAACAACAACATGAAGGTCAAGGAGCTCACCCGAGAGGTCAGGGATAAAGCTGTGGAGAAGTTTAAAGCAGCGTTAAGTTATACAAAGATTTCCCAAGATTTGAACACCTCATGGAGCACTGTTCAATCCATCATTCGGAAATGGAAAGAGTATAGCACCACTGCGAACTTACCAAGACACGGGCGTCCACCTAAACTAACAGACCGAACAAGGAGAGCACTGGTAAGAAATGTAACCAAGTGCCCCAAGATAACTCTGGAGGAGCTGGGACGTACTGCCGCTGAGCTGGGGGAATCTGTACATGGGACAACTATAAGTCGTACTCTACACAAATCTGGCCTTCATGAACGAGTGGCAAGAAGAAAGACATTATTGAAAGGAGGCCATAAGAAATCCCGTTTGAAGTTTGCTAGAAGTCATATGGAGGACACAGCTACCATGTGGAAGAAGGTGCTTTGGTCAGAGGAGACAAAAATTTAACTTTTTGGCCCAAATGCAAAACGTTATGTATGGAGCAAACCTAACACTGCTCATCGTCCTGAGTGCACCATCCCCAGTGTCAAATATGGTGGGGGGAGCATCATGCTATGGGGCTGCTTTTCCTCAGCGGAGACTGGGAAGATTATAAAAATAGTTGGGAAGATTGATGGAGCCAAATACAGAGACATTTAGGAGGAAAACCTGCTGGAGTCAGCAAGAGAATTGAGTCTGGGGCAGAGATTCACCTTCCAGCAGGACAATGACCCTAAACACAAAGCTACATCTACAATGGAATGGTTTAAAAACAAACATATTAATGTGTTAGAATGGCCCAGTCAAAGTCCTGACCTAAATCCTATTAAAAAATCTGTGGAAAGACCTGAAAACTGCTGTTCACAAACGCTCTCCTTCTAATTTGACAGAGCTTGAGTTGTTTTGTAAAGAGGAATGGGCTAAAATGTCAGTCTCTAGATGTTTAAACCTTGTAGAGTCATATGCTGTTATTGCAGAAAAAGGGGGTTCCACAAAGTATTAATTCATGCTGTATGAATACTTATGCACGCCTCAGTTTTCACTTTTCTATTTTTTGTGAAATAACAGAATCATGTATCATTTTTCTTTCACTTCACAGTTGTCTGTTACTTGTGTGTGAACTTTCAGTAAAAAATTCAAAATAAAATCTTTACGTTTAGGGTTGTAAACATGACCAAATGTGCAAAAGTTCAAGGTGTATTACTTTCGAGAGGCACTGTATATATTTATATAGTATATATATTTGGGCAAGACGCTGCTACTAACTCAGGGAAATAACGGGACAGGAAGAGCAGCTCCTCCTGAGGATCCACATGGAGTCAAATGACGCTCGTGTACATATGGCCCTCTATTGTGAAAGATGAACATGTTCTTAGTGGTTCTGCTTTGGAAACCGTCTTAATGAACTTTAAGTTTTTTTAATTGTTCGGAAACCATTACAACCACCTCAAGTAGTTAATGTTAAGGAATTACTGTATTTTAAACCCGTAGATCAGTGGTGCCCAAACTTTTTATCTCCGAGGGCCAAAATGAAAAAGTGCCTGTGGGTCGGGGGCCAAACACGGCGATGTCAAGCGTGAAACACATATAACTGCAAATAATAATAGTTACTTTGTTTTATTTATCAGTAGCCTATACATTTGCATTTTATTCTATATGCAAATAACATGCTACATTAAAACAAATGTTAACTATGGCAAAAGCCTAGCTTTAGTAGAACAAAATCCACAATTGTTGCAATATAGTGCAAAATGTAAACAAAAACACCTGTATCTACAGAACCTACAATGACTTTACCTCATTCATAGCTCAAAGAAAATGCGATATGAGATCATTTTTAAAGTGTCTGTTCAGCAGCAGTTCTTTTATAAGTATTTTTTTAACATGTACCAGTTGATGTCAACAACTTTGCAATAAAAGTTCGAAAACTGGGAAAGTTGACGCTACAACGCTCTGTGATAAACACCAAGACACCACAACAGTGTTTCCTTAACTTTGCGAAAGGAGTGAAACAGCGCCCCCAATTTGACGCTGGTGGCCAGAAAGTGTACTGCATCCATATTTACCATTGAGAATGAATGGGGGAATTGGTATTAACCATATGCGGCGCAAAAGTAGGTCACTCTCTGGTGGGCCAATGGAATTGTTCCGGCGGGCCAAATTTGGCCCAACTTTGGGCACCTCTGCTGTTGATGCATGACGTACATTTCAGAAAACTCCTCACTATGTCGTTCAACACTGTCATTGAATATCACTTACAAGTGTTACATTTGAGTGAAAAACACGCTTGTGTACATATTGTACAAACTAAACTTTGTATTTACCAATGTTTTTATATGCCAACATGTTTTAATAAATTGGTTTCAATTGTTTGTGTGACTTGTTTTAACACTGCTTTGTGTGAAATGAACAATGTTTAGTGTGAAATAACGGTACGGTAGTACAGCGGTTAGAGCTCGTGCTTCACAGTTATAAGGTCCGGAGTTTGATTCCCACCAGGACGGGGCCTTTCTGTGAGGAGTTTGCATGTTCTCCCCGTGTCTGCGTAGGTTTCCTCCAGGTACTCCGGTTTCCCCTACCACTAAAAACATGTACAATAGGCCAGGGTGTTTGAGAGTGTGCATGGGGGACAATAGATGAAAATTAGCTCAAGGCTACAATCTGGTGTGGCATGCATGAGACCCATGTATGTGCATTAACATTGCACCGTTCTGACCAGATAAATAGTGTAAAATATTAGTATTAACTAAAATGGGTGTCAATTCCAGTGTTAACCCTGAACCTAGTGTCATCTGTGGATAGCACTGAATAGTGTTGTTTTGAACCCTTTCAACACTAAGCAGTGTCCGCACAGTGTCAAGTACTAACACTACACAGTGTGGAATTAACACTGAGAAATAAACACTATCTATAGTGTAAATTTGATACTATTTAGATTAGGACCATATAAGCTCCGAAATAGTGTTGAAAATAACACTTTAAGTGTTAAAAACTCAATCTGAATTTTACTGTGTAACAGGAAGTGATTCGTGACTGAGTGTTAAATGAGCAAATGTCTTCACGGTCTAAGCTACTACTCATTTATTTACGCATCATAAGCACAGACAGTGATTGAGCAGAAGAAAGTGTGTCTGTGGTTAAAGTAATTTCTAACAGTCAGTAAATGCACTGCATGTTTTTCTATCCGGTGCAGGCCAACATTGAACTTGTTTCCTCTACAAAACAGTGTAAGGCATGACTTGCAACCAAGTGTCTGCCGATGCTAATGACATGAGCAGTTAAGAGGAGGCCGTGCAGTTGTCATTTTGCAGTCTTTTGCCTTAAGAAATGTTGCAGTTAACAGACTGGTGATGTGCAATGTGCCAACTAAAAGCTGTTTATATCAAAGTAATGAGGCTGAGGAGACAGGAAATTTGGAGCTTTCTCCATTCCTGCATTCATTAAGACTCAGACTGAAGGTTATTGGGTAAGAGCCTGAGTGGGAGAGTTTTAATCTGTTTGGGCAGAGCTTAGCTGCGCCATTAGCACAGACCTCTGGTACAATGCAGTACTGTAGACCATATCTTTATATTTTAATCATTGCTTCAAATGTGACACTCCAGAGTTCTTGTAATCGCTACACTGAAGTGAAATAATGCATTTTAAGGGAGTTTTTTTTCACTGTCACCTCCTTAATGAGTTACTAATTCCCCAAACAACAAGCTCCCGAGTAACTAAGGAGCTTGTTGGAGCTATGTAATACGAAACATTACACGTAATGTTTCATACTATTTTAATTGTGGTTTAAAGCCGGTCACTTCCCTATTCTGCTTTGGATGAAAGTTTTTAAATCTGATGATAGGGCTCTGCAATTCATAAAATCAATCATAATCAAATCATGATCAAATTTGCAATGTTTTGGCATGGTGCTTTCTACAGCCAATCTTGTGGCAGCAACAGCTCATTGTTTGGAGTGGAGTTGACTTCGAGGAATAGTTTGGGTCAATTGGTCTTGGAGTGGAAAGCATTAGTTTGTTGTTTAATTTAAGGTTTATTTTGAAATATCTATCTTATTAGGTCTTCAATGAAGGTACTTGAAGATGGACAACTCCTGTATGACTGAGAACTTACACAGACATCTATCTTATTAGGGTAAAGTTTGCCTTAGTTTCACTCTACACAAAACCCTTCAAGTTCCATACTGAGTGTCAAAACAAATTATAAACTACTTAACACTCATTTGACTTTGGTTACTAGGCAGTTGCTAAGCTGGGACATCACTTGCATTCCCTGAATAAAGAAAAACTAAATATTTTTATTTTTGGTGCATAGCTTCTGAAATAAAAAGGCAAATTGCAAGAAGCTACATTAGTATACCAGTATGCCCCAAACACCAAGACATAGACGCCATCTGACATCTTCATCCCATGCAGATTCATTAGCAATGACCTGCCACGTCATGATTGATTGCCCGCATTAATATCCTCACTGTTGTTTTATTTCACTCCGTTATCTGATTGGTTCGACTTCCAATAGAGATGTATGATAATTACATAAAATGGAAAGTCAATGGCCTCCTGTTGGATTCGCTCAGATCCATAATGTGAAATGTAGCTTTATGTCATCCCGGCTGGCGAGGATTATTGGATTTGCTCCAGCAGATTTGCCTATAACACTCACTGTGAGGAAAAAAGACTCTGTTGGAGAGCACAGTTGGAGTGTTACAATGCACGTTACTGTAGGGAAAGAAGCCGTAAACAACACAAAACTAATGTGTTTTGAATTACCCCTATATTTCACTGTAAATCCTAACTTGCAATGATAACTCAAATAAAGTGGGGAAACCCGCTGCACCATATGGTTGTGGTACATAAACCTAAACTAATTGAGTTCACTTGGACTCAAACCATTTAGTCAACAATAACATTAAAACTATTGGTATATGCCACATTAATTTAAACCCATTTTAAAAGGTTTATTCCCTCAATTAAATTGAGGAAACATACAACACCAAACCATGTGAGAAATTATTACACATACAGGAAGAACATTTTCTATGACAACTTAATTTAAGGCCAACTTTCCACTAACAAAATGGAACTGTAAAAGATACAGACAGCAAAACATTGTTTTGACCACTATAAAAAAATTAAAAAAAGTTTTTTTATCAAAACATATCATACAAAATCTACATGTTTGAGTCCAAAATCTTGATTTGTTTCCTGGTCAAACAGATTTGGAGTAGTCATTATATTCACATATTATATGGTTGTTAAGTTTTCTACTGTTGGAGCTCTAATCTGTATCTGGTTATATTGCATCAGGGGAAAAAAAAACTCTCCTCCATATTTTTAAAGCCCCTAATCCAACATCAGATGAGCTATCCTACGCTTCAAAGTTTGTTGAACGTTACCCAACACAGTAGCTAACCACATAGTTATTACTGTTTGTTACTGTTATTGTTACTGTTGAAACTGTAATTCACTCTGTTGTCTGTAGAGGGAGCTCCAGGCAGTAAATTCAAGCCCTTGGTTCAAGACTGACCAGAGGAGATTTTATTTTTTCCTCTATTCCTTTTTTATTCTACTCACTTTGGACAATGGAGAATTAAAGTGATATATCAATTAATAAAATTATAAATATTATTATTTTCCAAAATAATACTGACAATAATACTTGACAATAATACTGATATCATGATATCTAACAAAACAAGTTTTATGTTTTCTTAAAATATATATATATATATATTTTTTAAAACAACAACATGTTCTGAATGGTTAATAATGGGATTTTAAGAAAAAAGTAAGCATAGCTTAAACGGTTTCGGTCAATATAACTTGAAGTGTAACAACATTCATCAGCATGTATTTTATAATGTTTGTTGTACAGCACTTTGGGCGGTTGTGGCTGCTTTAAGTGTGCTATATAAATAAAATTGACATTGACATTGACATTGACATTGACATCAGAACTCAAAGCAATTGAGCTATCACGCCACATTTTTAGATTTGGGTCTCCATGACCTAGTTAAAAAGGGTTACTATAACTCTGGAGCACAATTGAGCCAAGATAGCTTAGTAGGTTTGAGATATTGAGAGGCAAAAAATAATAATATTTGTATTAAATTGTTTCAAACAAGACTTAAAAAAAAAAACATTTAATCAGGACCAAAACAAGGACAAAATGTAAGTAAATCAGGTAAAACCTTAGGGCATTTGGCTTCTTGCGATATGGACAATGTGACACCTATTGCAATGACAATAATTTGGCAATACAGCGTGCAGCCTTAATTTCCAACCTTTTCATTTATCAATGAAAATTTGATTTATGAATTCTGTAAACACTTCTCAGATATAAATATTTTGCATATGACTGCCTTGTTGAGAAGAGCAACTTTTCATCATTAGTTTATCACCTCTCCCGTCTGTCCCATTACACAGGTGGGATCTGCATCGCCCAGTCTCTCAAAATTCCCCACAACCCGAAGCTGGAGGATTATGACAAGGGCGTCCAACAGCTGCTGGAGTCTCCGCACGCTCGAGCCATCATCATCTTTGCCAGTGACGAAGACATACGGTAAATATCTGGGATTGGGGAGATATGTTAATGTTTTTAATCTAGGAGCTCCAACACCCGAAGATAAGCCGGAAGTTTTTCTGTGCCTGCATCGTCAGAACTGTAAAATCACAGATTAACTAGTTTGATGTAGTTGGCAGCCATACATTCCCCCAGGTTAATGATTTATAAGCTGCTTTTTAGTATTTGTTGCCTTGGTGAGGTTTGGCCAAGCATCAAACCACCATGTGTCAGTACAGAGAAACAAAAAAAGGTTTTAAAAATAATAATTATTTATTTATTGGTTTATTTTATTTATTGGTTTATTTGGTCAGGACAGTGCATGTTAATGAACATACATGGGTCTCATGCATGTAAACAAGCCACACCGGATTGTAGCCTTGGGCTAATTTGCATCCGTCGTCCCCCATGTGCACTTTCAAACACACTCTCATTCATCCTGGCCTATTGCACAAGTTTTTAGTGGTAGGGGAAACCGGAGTACCCGGATTTATTGTGGTGACTTTTTTGGTTAGGCAGTGGAGTGGGACACTGTAAGCTTGGTGTCTGGTTAGATTTGCTGATATAAAAATCAACTGAAAGATCTAATTTTCTTTCCTGAGGCCCACATATTACCAGGGTTCATCTTCTTCACAATCAATCAATCAATCAATGGTTTTGTATAGCCCAATATCACAACAGGAGTTGCCTCATAGGGCTGTAACAAACATTAAGGTAATAAAACAGAACAGTAAATAAGACAATGTAAAGTTCCGGTGAATCAAATATCTAGGCAAACATAATGTCCACCTCCTGTCTTGTCTTGTCTTGTCTTCTAACCTATACCTGTCCAGGCAAACATAATGTCCACCTCCTGTCTTGTCTTGTCTTGTCTTCTAACCTATACCTGTCTCTGCTTCAGGGGGATTCTCAACGCGACCAAGCGGGCCAATCAGGTGGGGCACTTCCTGTGGATTGGCTCTGACAGCTGGGGCGCTAAGAGCACCCCCATCCACCAGCTCGAAGACGTCGCAACAGGAGCCATCACCATCCTTCCCAAGCGCCTCCCCATTAAAGGTACGTTCACTGCAGCACAGCGCATTTCATGAAGGAGAATCCAGTAATAGTCCCCAACACATAATTTACTGAGATCCGTTTTTGTCAGTATATTACCAGCGTGTTTGTTTCTTTTAAAGAATGACAAACTCTGTCTCTGCAGAAAACAACTTCTTACTTACAAATTCTTCAGGTGTTGATTACAAACAGACTACAAATACATTTGGAGAGAAACAGCATACGGTCTGTGCAAATGCGAGAGGGCTGCAGACGACCGTGTTATTTTAAAGTCTTTAAACCAAGAAAGCTGAGTAAATGTGCAAAAACAAACACAATAGTATAAAAAAATAAAAAATTAACAGTAACGACTGCAGTTAAATTACTGCATGGCCTAGTGGTTAAGGCTTCGGGCTGCATAATACTGGACGTTTTACCAGCCTCAGCATAATGACAACCAGCTTTGACAATTTGCTGAATGTCTCTTCCCACTCTTCACTCCCTTTTACACTATGCATACCCTGCTACCCTGTCTAATAAAGCTCAGGGGCCAGAAGAGCATACTCGTCGCTCAATATTTAAAAAATTGCATTTTTACACTTTTTACACTAAATAGTAAATGTGTAATTTTGTGATTTTGAGTGCGATTTTGTTCCGCTGTCCACAGTGTCGTCCAATTTTGAAATGACATGTGAAATTCTTTATGCCGGGCAGATTTACAAGCTCAAAACCCGGCCAGTGTTAAATTTATGCCAGAGGCTACGCTTCTTTCACCCTTTACCCCGTGTTCCTGGTCTCTTGCACCTCATCTATTTCTACTCAAGTTAGCAATTTCCTGCATTCCTCAGAATGACTTTCATCCATCCTGGGAGAACAAGTCTGACCTTGTCTCTGCTTTTGGCCGTGAACACGACTAAAGTGACTCTGGAAAAATTGGCTGCACACAACTCTTACAGTAGATGTGTTTGGTTTAACTTTTACAGAGCTCTGATATAGACCTTAAACATGTTTTTTTTTTTCTCAATTCCTTTCTTACAGGTCAGTGCTGTCAGTTCCAGGTTTTAGTTAACGCAATGCTTTTTATAATATAGTAGTGATATATTATCCATGTTCATCATCACAGTAAAAGCTAAATGTATTTTTTTAAATGGACAAAATATCCTCCTGCTCTACACTATAGAAAAACAATAACATGTTTGTTTTTTTTATACAGCCTGAAGGAATCTTTATTGACTGTTATAACTGTGTGTTTCAACTTGACTGATTGCTCCTTGCCTGCCTCCCCATGCTGTGACTTTCTCCACCTGCTTACAATGGAGATTTAAATCTTCTTCTTAACAAAACACTGAGTGGCTGTACGCCTTGAAGACTTGCAGAATAATCATTGATTTTCCCTGTCACTAATTCCCGCATGAATGCCTCTTTTAAATTTGTGCTCAGGAGTTAAATAGCCTCCGATTTGGTGGGTCAAACAAAGCGGAGCTACAAATTAGTCAAATGTACTGCCGCATTGGACACAGCATGTTCTAATTCCCAGAGAGCATAGTCCATTTTAGATTCGGTCCACTGTAGCTTAAGCACTTATCATTACAATGTTATAATGGTAGAAATTTAAAGTCTGGAGTTTTATAAAGCCCTCCTTAATTAGGGAAGGTCTGTCCAGGACAATGTAGACTCTGGAGGCAGAAAGAATATTATTAATCCACCATGAATCATTGATGGACTGTTTAAAGAGAAAATCAGCTGAGTCATTAAGCCCTGATTAGTGAACACTGAGCACCTTCTCTCTGTGCACTGCAGAAAAAGTAAAATGTAATATAAAGAATTAGGAAATAAGACTGAAGATACTAATACTGAAGTTGGAATGTCCTTCTAATGCAAATGATCTCCTAATTATATGAACAGTAGGAGTGTCGTCGCATTCACTATTTGCGGCTTGGTAACTTAATGGATTGAGCTGTTTCACAAATGAATCTTGGCTCTTGGTTGTAGACGCCCCATAAACATTACAGGCTTCACAAACTTTGGACAGGATGTCTGATCTCAATATTTTATTTAACTTAAAGTCACACTGCGTAACATTTTGGACTATACTGTTGCCGTCAGTGCAGAATATATGTTTCCAATTACCAGCTCGACACGGAAAATGCTATTTTGGCAATGGGTAATCAAACAATGGATTTGGATGAGAACCTAAGCCATTTAAATCTCAAATTCTGCTGACTTTAGTCACATCTCCATGGAGACAAGCAGGAGACGTACCCACTGTGAGCTCCTCCCAGCAAGCACTTGAAGAAGAATTTTTGAATGATGAAAATATATGTCATAAAATAAATGCTTGAATTTCAATTTTGTTTATTTGGTGAAATTGTACGCAGTGTGGCTTTAATGCACTGAAATAATGGGAGAACAGTCTAGTAGTAAAATACTTAGATTGTATCTCGTATAAAAATAGCTTTTTCAAGAAGGCAAACAAGAAAATTGTGTCTTTATTGGTTTCACGATGTTCCTTGTGCACCATCCTGCTCTTGTTCAGCATGCTCTGTTGGCTCTGCCCGGGGCCGGCCGAGTGATCAGGGCCTGGGCTGGGACCACAGGGCTGCGGGGACTACAGATTATATACTGTATCTGTAGACTGCATGAAGTTAAGGGCAGTTTAATATGACGGGTCACGGGGCTGTAGAAGCGTGACATGAAGTGGACCTGCTCATTGTGAAAATGAAGTACATGGCCAGGGAGAGTAAGACCCTCAACTCCCCCTCACTGCCTGGACTTTGTGCATATAAATTCATGCACATGAAGAATGGGGATTTGTGGAAGGGTTTGTGAGAGCTAGAAATGAGTTGCTTCTAGCAGATTAAATTCAACTTCCTTCCTCCATCGCTGAACTGGTGCAGGCCTTTTAATTTTAGACATTAGAAAGAGCTGAGTAGGAATAATTTATTTCAGTAGCGTACATTATTGGGGGTGGGTAACACAGAAACTACCGAAGAAAGGATCCCTGATTTCTCGCCTTGTTTCCATATAAAAGTTGAACAGACTCTTCGACCATAAATCTCACTCTATGTCGTCCCTATTGCGTTTCCTGACCCATATTACAGACTAAACAAAGCAAAAATTCTGCACACAGGCATTTTCCAAACCGCATTGTTTCCGCCGTTAATCTCTCCTCCAGCTAATTCATCTCACCTAAATCATGTACAGATCAAGCACAGCTCTAGCTCCATCGATATCCGCTGTAATAGGTTTTATGAACATGTACACCTGCAGGATCTGACCGCCCCGGGCTGCAGTCTGTGTGGCGCCACTTACACTCCCTGCCTTATTTATCAGGCTTTCTGCTTTTTAATTAATGCCATTTCCTAGATGAAAGAAGTGATTACGGCTTTCTGGGGCTGGGGAGGAAGAGGAACCACCACCACAATGAAATTTTGATGAAGTAGGCCTGTAATGTTTTGCTTGCCTTGCACACAATAAACGACATGTTTTGGTCGTGCATTGTGCGCACGCCTTGATCCGGAGCCTTGAAATTGGGCCAGATCTAAGCATTTTTATTTTTTGTTGTGTTTCTTTTTTTTCCAGGTTTTAATGAATACTTTACTGGGCTGACCCTTGAGAATAACAGGAGAAATGTGTGGTTTGCTGAGTTTTGGGAAGAAAACTTCAACTGTCGGCTCCTCAGCGCGTCAAAGAAAGAAGATACAAATCGAAAGTGCACAGGTAACTATTGAACAGTGACCGTATAGCACCAAAGCCCTTCACTAGTGATTGCCATGTTTTTAGACCACCAGTTGTGTCCATCCCACACTGTGCCACCCACTGCCTGGTCAGAGTAATGCACATGTGTCAGACTGCAATGTTCTTGACCCGTTGTTACTTGCTCCACATAAACCTGGTCTCCACAGCGAAACTGTAGCACCAGGTGTTGGTGCCGGCGGGTGCAGGCGGGGATGGTTATTATTAGACCCACAGCGAACCACGTGTCCAAAACATATTACTATTACACTGTCGGCTGCTGCTGAGCCCTATACCAGTGTTTTACATTGTCGAGAAAAGTCACCTTCTCTCTGGCTTATTTTAGGCCCGCATTTAGGGCATATTCAGTCCATGGTATACTGTATGTACAGTATCATCCACCAAAACGGATTGACTTCTTCTAGTTCAGCCATATATGGCTCCACATTCAACTTGTTCTTGAACTCCTCACTCCTTCTCATCTAGATATGAGCAATATCAAACAGTAGTACTCTTATATATACTGTATGTGAAACTGGGGGCTTGGGCCAAGTTTAAGACTCTTTGCGTGGATAAATGAATAGCTTCAAATGTCTTTGAGATCTACCTGATGACCCACCATATGCCCAAAGGTGTAGGAGTAGAAATTATTCTCCAGTAACAAGGTGAATATTATTTTAGTTATGCTACAAATCTACCGAGATGTAAAGTGAACATGAGACACATAGAGTTACCACCAATGTTGATATCCATTCTTTCTAAATTGATACAGATGCAGCATTAATGTTACTTAACTCAACTAACATAAGGCATTCTTTTTTTATTACACATTTTACTCGATCATAACCACACAAGCTACTACTAAAGTTTAGAAACACTAACAGATGAAATAGAGCTCTATATAAATGCTGTGCATTCACGAAAAGGTTATCTTTGGTCTCGTCCTAAGAAATGCACTGAAATGTCAGCATGGCCGCCGTTGACCTCCTTCATTTTATAGTTTCACAACCTTTTACTTTTACTTATTCAGCAACTTGCTCTGTGAACAAGAGTCTGTCTGAGTTTCGTTATGATGATGAATTTCTCCCAATGTCTTGGATTGAAAACATTATAATTATGATCACAATGATCATAATCACAAGTAATCGCCATAATTTCCTCTCATTTATTTAGAATAGATTACTGCTGCTTTGATTTGAAGAATGAAAATTAGCTCCAAAAGTAACTTCAGTTTCAAAGAAGTGTAAAATTACAGCAGATGTGCATTTTGTATTCAAGTAGAGTGTGGCAGGGAGTTGAAATAGTGAAAGAGCAATGTGCCAGAAAGCACTTAAAAGAGCATTTTTGAAGAGCACAATACAATGTCAATGAGAGAGTTGCTAAAGTTCAGAGTAATTTTGTTCACCTTACACATTGGCAGGAGCACATGCATGCCGCAGTGCATCACAGAGACTCTATGGGAGACTGAGGTGTGTGTCTGGCAGCTCAGCTTGATATTCCCCAAGTTTTGCTCTTGGGAATTGTTTCAATGATAACACAACATGGTTCCCTGCAAAATTAGTTGAATTAATGTAATATCTTTTTGGTCACCAAATAGATTTTTAATATTCAACAATATTAAAATTGTTTTGTTTACCATTTGATATTTGATATTGAGGGGCGACGGTGGCGCAGATGGTAGAGCGGGTCGGCTCATGATCGGAAGGTCGGGGGTTCGAATCCCGCCTCCTGAAGGTGCACATTGTCGTTGTGTCCTTGGGCAAGACACTTCACCCTCCTTGCCTCCAGTGTCTGCGTACACTGGTGTATGAATGAGAGTGTGAATGGGCCCCCTATGAGAGACCAACAGGCCCATTTGGAACCGTTTGGAACCATGAGGCCGTCCTCCCGTGGACCCACCACCTGCAGGAGGAGCCATAGGGGCTGGTGCTATGTGACTTGGGCAGCTCCAACAGCTGCCCCCACGACCCGGCAACGGACAAGTGGGAGAAAATGGATGGATGGATGGACCATTTGATATGCCCATGTTTTAACTTGTGGTGTTGACTTTGTGTTAATGGGCGCTGCATGGAGTTGCCCACTGCTTCTTACGAATGTAGAGGGCAATATTCGTTGTACAGTTATAATAATGACAATAAAGGCACCGTAACTTTATTAAAAGTGTATCTCTTAAATAGCATTTTAGACTATCCATTTTGTGACTAATTCTAATTCAAATCTTTGCATTGTAGGAGGTGAACAATGCATAAAACATAAAAGTGTTACTTTTCATGTGTCTGTCAGGTCAGGAGCGCATTGGGATTGACTCTAAGTACGAGCAGGAGGGGAAGGTTCAGTTTGTGATTGATGCAGTATACGCCATGGCCCACGCACTCCACGACATGCACCGAGACCTGTGCCCAGACCACCCGTCTGTGTGCCCACAGATGGAAGCTGCCGAGGGCAAGACTCTACTTAAGTACATCCGCAACGCCAGCTTCAACGGTAAGTGATGCAGCACGCACTCACACCTCCTCAGAGACCAAACTGATAAAGCCTTTAGATCAATGAGCAATAGACAATGTCTTGGCATTCTAAAAGGTGTTATATGCTTCACACAATCTTTAATAAACCTGCAGAAATTGCGTTTGCTTCTATCTTTTTAAGTGCATATGGACTTTATGAAAGGATTTAATGGAAAGCATGAACTAGATAGTATCTTCTTCGCCTCACCCCCAAATAATCGTAATATATACTGTCGTGTCAGTCAGATCTGAGGTTTGAACAGTTAACCTTTTGGATCTGTGGTCGAATGCTCTGACCACTGAGTCACTGATCTTTAAGAATTTCAGCGAAACACGTTGCAATATGTACTAGTTGTCAATTTCAATTTTTGTCTTCTGAAGGAAAACACTGACAATGCTTAGACTTCACTAATTGTGTCTAAATAATGAGCTTCTGTAGGTCAAGTAAGATAGATTATAGTTTTATGTTGATGTGAAGCATAAGTTTCTCTACGTCAACCCACTGTTTTTGATAAAATATCTGCAAATGATATGTTTTAATTATTATTATTACCCTTATTTGTAAAGGTAAATGTGTCCATGATTTTGGTCCTGATTTAAAGCTTTTCAAAACGGGTCAGGGATTTCAATCCAGACAAAAGCATGACAAATAGGCCGATTTGGATGGACAACAGCAATTATTACAAACAAAAAAGTACACAATGGCTTCACAAAATGTTCCACACGTGGTTTGGTCTGTTTTGCACAGAAATCAGCATAAAAAAGTTTGGAGAAAAAAATGCCCTAGTTTCAGAAGTGTGTTTTTTCTTGTACATGTCTGAAAGCAGCTGGGATGTACAGATGGGATTAGATATAAAGAAGCAAGAAAACTATGTGCTTCACACATGGAAAGGCATTGATTCTAAAGCACCACTTTTCAAATTGTCCAAGTGCTGCTGCTATATTTAAGTATAATGAATATTTATTGGCTTTTGTGGCTTGATTAAAAAACTTTGTGGCTTTCGAAATAACTGCTACACTGTGATGTATTGCTTAAGTAAATAATATTTGTCAACATTACAAAATGTGTCAAACCTAACATTTAACAAAATTAATCTAATTTGTTTTTTGACTACTCTCCTACTGGATTTGCAGTCAGATTTATTGAATCTATACTTTCTTTTTAATTTTTTTAGGTTATCAACACAATAGAAATGCATTATCCTTTTTGGATTAATGTACTACTCCATAATAAGTATAATGTGATGTATAGCTTTGTTCATTACTAATATGACGCTTAAAAAGAATAGGAAAGCGTACCACAGCTCAAACGAATTAAGATAAATTCTGAATGAGTTGTGATTAGTAGTTGCATTGTGTCAGATATGTCACACATGACAGTGGCGTTAGTGCTAATGGGACCGTGAAGAGCGGGTGTGATTATACATTAGCCTTTAGAGATCGGCTGACGGGCTCAGAGGTTAAAACAAGGTAGAAATGGTGGCGTTTCCAATAGAATTAAGGCTTCGGCTTCCTTTAAATAAAAAAAAAATGTACTTGAGAGTAGTTACATGAAGGAGAGTAAAGCAGGATTTTAATATTGACTATAAAATGCAGCGTTGTTCATTAAAGAAATAACTTAATTGTGTCCATTTTTTATTATTGAGCTAACAAACAAAGCGCTAACTCCAGCAGCCGCAATGGCAGCATTCTCTCGGGTGAATAAAAAAACGATAGTGGTAATTGCATGAGCGGCACAAAGGGATTTTTCTGCTATTTACTTTCAGCAGATTCAAGAGGAGGATTTTCCTCCCTGAGCTGACAAAGGTAGAGGATCATTTCACCTGGGCCAAAATAAGGGCTTCACTATCTTCGCCGACTTTACACATGCCGCTCCCGCACCGTTTTACTGCCAAGTTATTGTCAGACGTATCTCGCTCCACCTTATTGCAATGGTTCTCAATCTGTGGCACTGCTGACGGTGGTGCAAAAACTTCCTCTGGTCTGACTCAGGAATCTTTACTTTGCGATCACAGAGCTATGTGTTCTTATTACTTGTCTTGTTCATCCTGGTTTAGCCCTTGTACTTGTGCTGGTTTCCTCCCGGTTCAGCTGTAGCAGAGTCCTGCACCGGGTCGGGTACCCGCGGGTACCCGATGGGTACCCGCAAAAATTGCTGAAACGGGCGGGTTTTACGTCCTGGAATTTTACCCGCGGGTTTGCGGGCGGGTAGTGATTACATACGGGCGGGTCCGCGGGTAGCTGCTACCCGCAATATATTTCATCTATATCCCACGTCACTTAACAGCGACCGAAATTCGCGGCAATTTACCCCAGCAGCATTAGCATTTAATTAGATCACCATGACCATATTACCTGTTTAAGCATTCAACCCTCATTAGCGCCACGTTGTTTCGTTCCGTGCGCATCGAAAAAAATAAAGTGCTTCAATATAATCGCATGCGTTTAATTTGTGTGATTTATCACGGGCACGGGTGGGTAACGGGTGGAATGTTAACGGGTCCGGGCGGGTGCGGGTTTGAACTCTGATATGATCACGGGTTCACGGGCGGGTAGGTGCTATAGAGTGCGGGTGCGGGTGGGTGCGGGTCTCCAAAAATGGACCCGTGCAGGACTCTGAGCTGTAGCACAGTAATAGCAGGGTACTTGGCAATTGTGGTATAACAATGAGATAAGTCATGACTCTAACTAGTAATGAAGGCCGTATTTTATTCAGAAGATTATGGAAACAGGGCAGAACAATTAATTACTTCTCCATTGTCCTTATACCATGTTATATCCCTCCTATTGTGGTCCCAACCTTTTTAGGCTGGCGTGCTGCTCGAGTCTTTCATTTATGCTCCGGGTACCCCACTCCACTCCTCGAGGATGTTGCTGATTCTCTCAAAAATTATTAACTCAACTCAACTCTGTCTCCAGAGGTCTCTGTAAACCTGGTTGGAAAACACAAAATAAATTGCGACCGGTTTGGTCTTGATTAAATCCTTCTGTGATCCTTCATCACGGTTTGATTAGGCTGTGGTTTAGGCCTGGGTTAATTTGTTTCTTGGTTAAAGCTGGTAAACCACATTAATTTAAACGAAATGTGTGTTCGCAAGCTGATTTTTGGGCCTTCTCTCCCCACTGTGCTCTCTGTGTCTGGAGAGAGAGGCTTTAAAGAGGGAAGAATAATGATGTGATAGAAGCGCAGCAGAGGCTCCCTGGTCCACCCACACCACGCAGCAGCCGTGCACTCCTGTCATGTGTGAGTTCACAGCCACATGCAAATGCATAAATCTTTCATCTGAGACAATGCATTCAGCGAGGAGTCAACTCTTGCCGTTTTGTTCCCTTTAAAATATCTGCGATAAAAAAAAATACACGTTTTTTCTCCATGCTTTTAAAACTACTAAACCAGAATCGCAACTTAATTATTCAGAGGAGTGTTCCCTCATAGCGGTTACATTACTGAATGGGCAAATCATTTGAAATTAAAAGCAGATATCATTGCCAGAGTATTTAGTACTTCTGGAGCTCTCTGTCGCAGGCCATCTGTATTCTTTCTGCCGATGCCTCTTTGTGTGTCAGCCGACTAACTTTCCTCCGCCAATCACCACCTATTGCAAGACCAATAGTTGCAAGAATAAGGTTCAGCCAGCGCCAAGAAATTGCATGTAAATGATTTCTTTTGAGACGGCAACCCTGTGTCAACATCTTTATACGCCACATCAACAAGTCAAATGTTTTGTGACGGCAGAAGTGACATGAGGCAACAGCCACCCACTGTGTCTAAGTTTAGGTTTTATGTGAACAATAAAGTCCCCTCAAATGCGACTGCAAGGATCGACTTATTTCTTTTTGACTTTCTGTAATCTGTACGTGCCCCTATTGTGCAGACGTTTGCATACAGTTAGTTAAAATTGATGTGAGAGTCGACTTCTGTGTGGAGCTGGTAATGTGGCATTCAGGGGCATTTCAGGATTTTCAGGATCTTTGTGGCAGCAGGTGACGCGGGAACAGCGGTCTTAATCAGCATGAAAATGGCCACTTAAAATCTCATGAGCAGACATCTATAATACACAATAGTGTCACAATGTCAAAAAGGAGATTTGGGTTTAGCCTGTCTGTCAATTTTATTAGAACGTCTCCCTTCTGTGCTGTGTCAGATGGATTTCACGGTCAAATTATGCTACTGCTTTAAAGGTGGAGAGTAGAGACACAGATTTGAATGTCTAATGGTGGATGTTTCAAGAATTATTTAATTTGCAAAGTCATCCTATAATTGTAGCTATCCTTAGAATGGTCACCTTGTGTAAAACAATCATGACAAATAGGCAAGAATTATTCAAATTTGGACACACATTACCTGTCACATTATGAAATCAACATGGAGATTATGGAGCAGATCAATTCAGAATTTGTAACATGTCCATGGTAGTAAGTTGTGGAAGGCAGTTGTCATATTCACAGCCAAAGTAAGGAAACGTTCACCCATGTATTAATACACAGACACTAGAGACATGAAGACATCATGCACTGATTACACCCTTGAGTAAGTGAAACTATTCACTACCGACTGAGCCACTGCCACCCAAGAGCCAATGGTAATTACTGTTGAATAAATAGTCATAGTGAATAATCATAAAGTTGCTGTTTTGAAAAGAGAGCTGCTCGTAGATGCAGCGTTCATTAATATTTTCCATTTTCTCTTTCACCACATTTCCTTTCCTTGTTTACCTGCGTCCTTGTTCTAAAACTTTGTTGAACAATGTTTGATGACAAATGTCCTTGGACAGAAACTGGAGGGAGATAAAATTCCCTTCTGCCTTTAAATGGAAAAGGTGTCGCGGCCTTCGAGCCAAAAGCCACAGGTTTTGTTCCAAATGTACAGTATAAAAAAAAAAAAAACACCTTCCCAAAAGTGTGAAAGGAACATACGCCTCTGCTGGTCTCTGTGCTGCACTTTTTATAGCCTGGCATAATAATGCATTTACTTCCCATGCTCGTGTCATCCCCACCCCCATACTCTTCACCAGCACACCCCTGTCCTTTTTCAAACATGGTGTCAAAAATTGTGCGCAGTATCAGCAGGTGTTTTCTTTTCTATATTAAAATGTATAGCATACTTTTCTAGGTTTAGCAAAGGCCTCACTCTTAGCATCAAGCGTGACAGGCTGGACCTCATCAGTGATGCAGAGTTCATGTATAAAATAAAGTACAACCGCTTTCCCCATTAGTGCAATTCCACGCAAGCTGCTCTGAAACATGGCTCATGTCGAGTGACATTTGCATTTACAGGCTCAGCATTCAGCCTTTGTTGTATTAAGAGACTTGCACCAGGACCTTTGCATGTTTGAAAATGAAAACGATTATTTCAGGTGTCTTTCTGCTAATTAGAGACATCTTCAGAGCTCGGCTTGAGACAGGTTGCTCCACGCTGTGAACAGATGGGGCCCGTATGATGCTTTGGCTGACCTGCTTATCCCCCTTATGTCTCCTGTTGTTGTCCGTGGCGTGGATACATTTATTATATAGTGATACGCATGTCGGCCTAATGATGCAGAAGATCCACTCGCTGGGTATTTTTAAAATATCCACTCTGCACCAAACAAGGTATCACTGAGATACAGCTCCAATTGTTTATTCATTCATATACTCATTTATAAAACTATGTGTCTAGTTTCAAAGTATGGTTTGTAGGATATTGAATGATGCATACCAAGGACAAATTACTGTTTTTTTTTGTTTTGTTAAATTGGAAGGTTGGATTCAGTCATAAAAGCCACTAGTAACCGTTGTTGGAGTAGCTGTGTTTGTGGTAATAATAAAAACAGTCACCTGGGGCATGTGACTTTGGCCTTGTTTTTCCTATTAGCCTTAAGCCTATCCCATCACAAAAAGGGGATGAAACTTGCGTCTTCATGTCTCGCACATTCTCTACTAGGACAATTTTTTTTTTGGGACACATGCAATGTTTTAATAATACTGGCTTTGGACTTCCATCGGTGACTAAATCCTCGGCTTGATGCAACGTGAACACGAGGCTGCCGGATAACGTGCTGTGTTGAATACAAAGCCACAGAGTCTATGAAAACCCATTTCTCCTGTTGCTTTTGTGCTGATACATATGGAGCAGGTGAGGTGCCGTTATATTGGTCCGTGGGGAGTTTTTATTTCTGAAGGTACAAGATATAGGTCAGGCTGTTTGAAGGCACTAACAGGAGAGAACACCTATAACTCTGCTCCCCTGTGAACATGTGGGCCGCTCCACACAGCAGGGGGTCAAAGGTTATGTTTTTCTCTTATTAGAGACCGAGAGCAGGGACCTACATCTAACTCTTGCACCTGTCTCTCTCTCTCTCTCTCTCTAACAGGAAGTGCAAACACCACCGTCGTGTTTAACAAGAACGGAGACGCCCCGGGACGTTATGACCTTTTCCAGTTCCAGATGACCAACTCGTCCATGCTGGAGTACAATAAGGTGGGAAAGTGGGTCGAGACGCTCCACCTCCAGGTATGTCTATTACTGTACTCTATGCTGCTAAATTTGATGAAGCTTTATTAATTTCAACATAGTAATAAATTAATAACTAAATTGTCGAAATAAAAGTTGGGATTTGTGTTTATTAATTCATTAAAGGGGAGTGGGTGGGTGTAAATCGCAACTCTTCCTATTACTACGAGTCAGGAACCTCGTCTTAGCCGCAGTGCGCACGACAAGCGGATTAAACAATCAGAGAAACAAATGGCCTGTCTCGTATCAAAACCAGGCGGCTTATGAGAAACAGACATCTGCGGAATTAACAGGTAAAGCACTGTCTTCTGTTAATCAAAGGTGGGCGGGGGACGTTATTAAGTTAGTCCCTAATGATACAGAGATATTTGGAAGATTTTGCTGCAATTTTCTGCCTTTGCAAATTCTTCTTGGTGAAGTAAACTCAAAGCAAATTCACTTTATTTATCCGTTTGGAACTTCACTTGCAGAGGAAGTGCCAGTACAGGCCCGATTAAAACAGTATATGCACACAACACTGCAATCAACATGTCACGTGCGACAATAAATACATTAAAAACAATTGGCCTGTTATAGTCCAAGGTGCACACGGCCATTTTTTAGCAGCCAGTTGGAGGTAGGGAGGAAAGTGGAGGTCACCCTCTTTGCCCTCAGTCAGAGGGACCTGAACCTGCGCCCCGACGGTAACAAGGCGTTGTGAGAGTGGAAGAGTGTGTGAGGGGTCTGTGGAGACCTGGGGGGCTTTTCTCAGAACTCTGGAGTTATAGATGATGATATATGAGTGGCTTCTGCTCCTGATCTATGCTGTGAGGAGCACTTCACTTCACTGCCGGCGGTTTGGCGGAAAGTGTTGCGGGCATCGTGGCCTCGGCGTTGGACTGTTCGTGTGCGTGATAGGGCGTTTGTGTACACGACCTGTGGCGTGCCAGGTCCAGCGCTACCGGGGCTTTGGTCATGTCAAGCCTCCCCTTTTTGGAGACATCTCGCCCATCCATGTCGCCTGGAAACATGTTATGGACACTTTGGAAAAAGCCTTCAAAACCAATATTTAACCAAAAATATATATATTTATTAATAGTAATAGTAACATAAAGTAAATGCTATGTCTCTTAAGCCTGATGAGAACCTGTGTCGCTTGCTAGTACAAAGTGGAGCAATGTTTACATTCGAGGTTATGGCCGCCTCCGAGTGCTCTCCCATTCGGTTATATCTATACGTCTAGTGATGTATTTGATCTGACGTGTTCCTTGTAAAGCACAATGTGCTTTACAAGGAACAATGTGAGAAATATCCCATGTATACAGAGATTTGACTCAAGGGTTCAGGAATAGCATAAAAGCAGTGTCTCAAAGAATCCTACATTAAAAAAAAGACCGAGAGAGTGGGAGACAGACAGTCCTGTCAAGGATCTCTTACATCTTGCGTCAGACCTCCCATCTGCGGCAGAAGAAAAAGGTGAAATTAAGAACATTTTTTATACCAAAGTGTCAGGCTCTGGATGGGCTGTTCACTCTTTGGCAGCAGTGAGGTGTTGTCAAAATCTGACACCTAAAAGCTTGGCTCTCATAGTTGCAGCACCACACAGCTTTCCAGGTTTCAACAAATATTGGGTTGAAACAAATATGAAATGGTGTAGCTATGAAACTCTATTTGACATCCACTGTATGAAACTGCCGGTGGGATTACTATAGGAATATGGATTGTTTCATCTTGTGGGACAGTTACAAGTTTAATTTCATTGCACAAATACAATCTACCGGGAGGTAAATCAATCTCATTTCTACCCTGCCAATATTTATCCATTATATTCTAGCCAGTCTGAAATAAAAAAGATTGTTCTGTTGCAATAATATCGATATTACGCAGATTGGGTTTACTACACCCATATGACCACTGATTGAATTAAATGATTATCTTTTCAACATAGCACTTGGAATAAAAAGGCAGCAAGTGAAAATGATGTCCTCAATGTTGATGTGTTAGTCAGCCACGCGAGACAAAGTGGTAATCGGTCAAAGAAGGTCCTGTGATCAATGCACTTGGGTCAAGTGGGGGGGGAATGATATGGAAGCCAAAGTCACGTAAAAATCCTCAAATATGAACGAGAAAGAACTACAGATGTATTAAATACTCCAATTTCAGTTTATTTGAAGTAACTTATTGGCAATTATTTTTAATGACTACAGCACGCGCATGGGGGGCTTCAAGAAAAAGGTTTGGAACCCGTATCGTCCTACAATATTCCTTTTATGCACTTCGCTAGCCCCAACTGGGCACTATGGGACGCCCTCAGTCCATGGCTATTGATGGACGCATGTAAAGTCCAAAATATTTTGCAAGCACTCTGTATTTCATATCAGAACAGATTGGTTCTCAAGCAAGATTATGTAGCACAAAACTCCATGACATCTATCTCAAAATGCCTCAGTGTTAATATCGTGTATACAAATAGTATCATCTCGTGGGACCAGGGACTATTATAAAGGGATAATTTCATTGCACAAACACAAAGTAATATTGGTGTTTTGAGCCGAGAGCTCCAGACGGTGCGGGCTGCTCCTTTTAAAGCTCGAGGTGTGGCTGATACCTGCTGTAATACATCTGGCTGTCACAACACACGAATTGGTCCGGGTGATTCATACGGACAATAAGGGAAGCGATGAGGGTTTTATTTTATTTTGGGGCTGGATTGAAACCGCGCTTGTAATAAGATGAGAGGAGAGCTAAAAATGCGGTGCAAATGTAAGTCAGATAACAGAAAACATGACATTTACATAGAGATGAGGTAACATTTGCATAATGGCTCTCTAGATCCCAAGAATTAAAGTCAAGCAAATGGATTTGATGGTCCAGGTGGAGCGTCGTCTGCTGCTGCAGCTCTGAGCCCTGGCTCTTTTTTCAGTGCGATTACAAAATCCTGTCCTGGTGGGAATGTAATTATGCTACTGTACTGCACAATAGCAAAGTAGCTACATCGATATAGTCAAGAAACTGAGCTGAACAAAAATGTGTACGTCCAGAGTATATTATGTGGTGATGTTATAGTTTTAATTAGCACAGAATTAAAGATATTGTTTTCCTTCCTGCCTATCAACCAATGGTACTTAGCAACTATAGGTAAAGGTTTTCAGATGATAAAAAACAACTTTGACTAGAAAAATGTTTCCCAACCAGCGGTGCAGTCAGCCCTGGGGGTACATGTGCATACTATGTCAAGGAAGGCTGTTGTAGTTAAAGATATTTTGCAGTAAAGGATATGAGTTTAAGAGTATTACATTTTTAGCTTTATTTTCAACACAACACATTGTCTTTACTCATGAATAATTACTGAATTTGATTTAACCAGGCAAGTCCCACTGAGAAATGGACAGTGCATGTACAGTAAATGAACATGTACCCAGGTGTAAAACTAAGGTTAATAGCAACATTCATAATTCATGTAAGCCACAAAGTAATGCTCAGTGCCAAAACGAAAATGTGCACTTTATTTACCTTTTAATTTTTATACTGTATGTCAACAAACTGCACTGAATTGCAGAATGATATGGAAGCCAAAGTCACGTAAAAAACTCAGCAACAAACAAACCGTCAGGTTCAGTTCATTGCTCCATGGTGCACGCGACCCCTCTCCTCCTCGCTTCTGCCTTGAGTCAAGTAGGGAGACGACGCGCAAAGCCAACAGTTACATATTTTGGAGAAAATCAAACGAGTAAATCTGAGAAAAATCTACATCAATCCAAGCCTAAAGAGGAGACCTGTCGCCGACCTGGAGCTGAAGTTGACAGCTGATCGGCCACAGGAAAGCCCTAAAAATCACACTGGACGCAGACCTCTGACACCGTTTCGTGAAGGAACAAGAGAGAATCGGCAGTCCCCTGCGCTGAGACCCACAGCCTTGACGTCACTTTGTTTTGGAGTACATGTTAATCGGTCAGGTCTTTTTAATGCGGTTTGGGAACATCCTTGGAGAAGACTACTAGATGGCGAGCCACCCCAACTGAACATCGGAACTGGATCAACACTATCACTAACCGCATGGATTATCGGCTGCGGTAGGACCGTATCAGCCGAAACTTGCAAAGAAACATTTAGATGCACTCACTAGTAACAGACTTTAAGGGTATATTTTTGGGTTATTTTAAAGGCACCATTTTATTTTTGTATCTTGTATATTGTATTTGTGGTTATAATTCTTGATAACTTTAACTAAATCAATTTAAATGTTCTTACATATTGTCTGTCTTTCATTGTGGCTACTATTACAACATTTAACATTTGAGCTCTTTATGAACCTAGTATTCATGTAAATTCCAAAGTGACACGGGCACGAGCGGACTGGTTTTAACTTGTTTTTAGTGTGTTTTATCTGCATGTTTTTATGTTTGATTTTATGCATGTTTTTATACAAAGCTTGTTGCCCCGCCCCTGCTAATCACCGCAAGTGGGCACACCTGGAGGAACGAATAAAGGTGGAAGCGGTTGGAGACAGGAGAAAGAAGAGAACAGAGGCTGAAGTGGTGCGCGGAGAGGCGCAGGCCACCATGGGCCGCCGGGCGGCGGAGAAAGGAGGACGGACGGACGGACCAATGTTCGCATGCATGCACCCACGCAGGCAGGCACACGGCAGAAAAAGGAGACCCAGAGAGCGGACAAGAGGGCCTAGGGGCAGGTGCGCCCCGGCCCGCGACGCAGACGCAGTGGACGGAGACCGAGCGTGCGCTGGCTGACAGGAGGGCGCACACACGAGGAGGCACGGACAATATGGACCGGACACGACAACAAACCAGGTCGGGACGCGAGATGGCGGCAAGGGAGCGGCGTCGAGCCAGGGATGTCCCCCGGACAGGAGCGGCGGGATTGAGCGGCGGTGGCAGACTCTCCGAGCATACTCTCCCCGAGGTGGACCCCAGAACCTCCGCTAAATTTCCAGAGCCGGCCGGACCCCCGTCCTGAGGACCACTACTGCACCTTAATGCACGCCCCTCGATTTGAACCTGTCTTTGTATTGTCCTTTTAACTTTAATTTTAGCAGGCCTTTTAATGTTGTCCACTTTTAACTTTATAAATTAAATTGTGTTTTTATCCTTTTAAACCGCTATGTTTTATTGGCTACACCACACCCATATACTCCAATCGAACTCGAACCTGTGACATAAGCACACCTCTTCTTGCTTCACCCCATCAGCAAGAAGGGCGTTCTGGTGAGACATCTCACTCATGCTACTCAGAGAACCGGGGTTATGAAAGTAACCTAAAGTTCTCTTTCATAGCATTCGTTTCGATGTCTCATTATGGGATATTGAGACTCCCGTATTGCCAGACATGCTTATTTTGACAATGCCAACAATTGCCTCTTAAAGAAGCCTAGATCAGGGCATGTCCTCAGAAGAGCCAACACTGAGGACAGCATGAGACAACCCTTGTGACGTTGCATCCAGTTTATAAAACCTTGCAAACGTCAAGGGGGAGGACCAACAAGCAGCAGCACAGATGTCCTTAATAGACACTCCCCTGAAGTAGGCCCATGAGGTAGCCAGGCCCCTAGTAGAATGAGCTCTGAGCCCATCAGGAACCTGGAGGCCTACTGTGGAGTAAGCCATTGAGATGGCCTCCACAATCCAATGGGAAAGCCTCTGTTTAGGGACAGGCTTTCCTTTTCTTTGTGGGGCTTTGCCCAAGACAAAAATAGCCGATCCACCCGCCTAAATGATCTGGTCCTATCAACATAGGCACACAAGGCACGAACAGGGCATAGCTTGTGCAAACGCTGCTGTTCTGAAGAAGTGTGAGGTGGAGGCTGAAAAGCATCCAAATTCACCTGAGAGCAACTACCAACCACCTTTGGAATAAAAACTGGGTTGGGCCGTAGAAACACCTTGAGATTGTAAGGGTTAAATTTCATATAAGATGATTGAACCGACAGGGCGTGGATATCACTGACATACTGTATTTTGCCGTGGCCATAGCCAATAGCGAAACAGTTTTAAGTGACAGCATTTTCAGCTATATCCTCCAGTGGCTCAAAGGGATGGTCCGTTAGTGCTTGTAGCACAACTGATAGATCCCAAGAGGGAGACATGGGCTTGGAGACTGGTAACAGTCTCCTGGCTCCTTTCGTGAAACAGAACCAGAGGATGCTGGCCGATCGTTTTGCCATCAAAGCCAACATGGCATGCAGAGATTGCAGCCAAATACACTTTGACAGTGGAAAATGCTCTCTTTTTGTCAATAAGGTCTTGTAGAAATGACAAAATGACATTAAGCGGAGAGTTAAAGGGGAATACTCCCGCTTTAACACACCAGTCCTCAAAAATTTTCCACTTAGGGTCATAAAAAGACCTCGTGGATGCGGCCCTTGTACTGAATAGTATTAATCACATTCTGAGGCAGACCCGCTGCGGTCAAGCTTACCCACTCAGGGGCTTGTAGCCCGAGCCGCTCTGGGTGAGAATGAAATATTTGTCAGTTCGCTTGGGTCAGTAAGTCCCTGCGCAACGGGAGGGACCATGGAGGCCCATGGAGTAGCGGTTGCACCTCCGCAAGCCATGGCATAGACGGCCAATGCGGAGCGATCAGTGATAGGCGGTGTTGCCTCACTCTGAGAAGAGTGGCAGAAATCATCGCCAAAGGAGGGAATGCATAGAGCAACCTCCGTGGCCACTCGTGGGCAAGTGCGTCCACACCCAGCGGTGCACGTTAATCGTGAAGGGAGAAGAAGAGGCCAACAGGTCCATCTGATCCAGATCTGGCCTACTACACATGGGTTTAAACGCCATTCCCCGTACAAGGGATTTCCTCTGGGTAGAAGATCCGCCCCTATGTTTAGGACACCGGGGACATGCGTCGCTCTCAGAGAGAATATGCACAATATAAGCTCCACAATATAAGCTTGCACGTACAGTAAGTGCGAGCACGGCGGGAGAGCACAGCCCCCCTTGGCGGTTTATGTGTGTTGTCCTTCCTCACCAACACATGCTTTCCCCGAAGAAACAGGAGAAAGTGCCTCAGTGTAAGGACCACTGCCATAAGCTCGAGATAGTTTATGTGCGCGCGGCGGAGGCAAGGACACCAAACACTGTTTATGGGTCTGCCCTCAAACCCACCGCCCCAACCAGTGAGGCTGGCATCCGTAGTGATCACCTTCCTGGCTATCACAATGCCCATACTCACTCCCTCAGTCAGAATACCTCTCTGTTTCCACACACGCAGCGCAAGCACGCAAAGAGGGGATATTGTGACCGTGTGCATCCGATGACGCACGGGGTCCAACTTGAGTGCTGACACCCAAATCTGAAAATTCCGAATGTAAAGGCGGCCCAGCTTCACTACAAGGAGAACTGATGCCATGAGACCCAACATCCTTAGACACAGACCGTATGAGACCCTCTTTCCCGGGGTGAAACGAGCCAAAGTAACAGGATTTGGGACATGAGAAATGCCATTGCAGAGCTCCGCATGGTATGCAGTCAACATGGAGGTGACGTTTAGAGCTCTCACCGACAAAGCGGCCGCTTTGTAGGCCCGTTCAGTCATGGTGGACTGAAAACGGTCGGACTTAAAGGGATGGGCGGGTGGTCTGGTGGAAGTAGGCGAGAGCTTCAGGTGAAGGTGGGCCGCCAACATGGACTCCATGTGCGGCATGCGGGCAATTCCAAGCCTGTCCATGTCCACACAATCCAGTAAAGAAGCGCCAAAAATTGGGTTCTTGCTGGAAAGAGGGTCTTTCCAAGAGACTGACATCTCCTCGAGTAGCTCTGGGAAGACCGGGAGAAGCTGCCGCGCGACCCGCTTAGCTTGGGGCAATTTCCCTTCATAACGGGAGTGGGGTGGTCAGGGAATATCCAGTTTCTCCGCTACGCGTTTGCACACGTCGTGGAGGTCTGAACTGAGTGGCAGCTATGCATCCCCGTCGTCATTCCTGGCCTGAGTCAACGGGGAATTCTCCTCTTGGCCCGGGGTAATTAAAGAGGAGTCAACTTCGTCGTCCTCCGACACCAAAAACTCCTCTCCAAATGAGTCCTCCTCCTCATAATCGAGCAGGAGCGGTTCCTCATCTTTGAGAGGAGGATGCAGATATAGCACCGAGCCCCAGGACAACGGCGCGGAATCACCTTGAGCCGCCCCGAGCTGGTGTGCTGCGGTAGCGGCGGACTCATTCAGAGTGGGATCCCTCTCCGACAGGGTGGCTTGGCGGGCCAGTCGGCAGCGGATACTTTTCACACTGAACTGGGCGCAGTGGGGGCACGAGCCGGGATGATCTAAAGCGGCTCGGGCATGTTCCAGCCCGAGGCCCGCCAAGCAGACCTGGTGTGAGTCATTGCTTGAGATTTTGTTCCCGCAAGTGCAAAGCCGAGCGCTATCCTGCTCCATCTCTGTGGCGGGAGAAAGCTTTTCAGCTGTAGCCATGTTCATTAACTGGAGTGCCAACGAACAAAGAGCAGAGTACTAGCTTGGTGTAGCGTAGCAAATCGTCACTTGAGCTATGGTCAACGCCATAGTCCGTCCTGTATGGTGGCAGGGCGTAGTGTCAAAGACCACTAACGCTCGGTGGCAGAGGGGTAGCTCTACCAATAAGCAGTTAAGCTAGCAGTCAAAGACACAGAAATGCGGGGACTTGGCCTAGTGAATCGAGAAGAGGTGATTGAATGACGGGCGACGCTGTGACTGGAGCTTATATGGGGGTGCCAACGTCAAAACGTCGCCACTGCCAGCCACTCAGGGCTGGCGTAGTGGTATAAAGGCTTCTGTGAATACGCGAGGGGGCGTATCCCATAGTGAGACATCGAAACGAATGCTATGAAAGAGAACACTTTGCTGCTGCCTTTTCTTTTTAACACCTGACAGATGCCCTTCTTGTTACAACTATAAAATAAACTGGTGACTTTCTGGTTTTAAGGTAGATAATTATGCCAATGAACCCCGCTACTTCAGCAGTAGCCTAATATATATATATTTTTTTAAATAATCCCTCTTCTATATTCTGTACAATGTTTTGTTGCGTGACTTACAAAAACCTTTCCGTGCAATGTAAAGTCAGACATCAAGGCTAAGTATAATAATTGGAAAAATAGAGATGAACTGAAATTAAATGAAAAGTACAGCGCTGGTTTGAGTCCGAGGTGTCAAATCCTGGCTGTGGTTTCCATGGTGATGCTGCCGATGGTCTCGTTACTGTTTCCTCTCTGTGTGTAATCGGGAGCTTTTCCATTGAGCGCCGATCATTGTCCAAATAACAAATGGCACCTTCATGCCCTCAGATAAATGGCAGATGATAATCGAGCCAGACAGCACAGAAACAACACATTTGTCATACAGGTGCACACAACCGTACACGTCAGGGATATGTGTGTGGGAGAGACAGAGGGAACGTGCTGTTATTGGACGGTCCCACTGTTAGACACTTGGGTATCTGTGGTTCAGGTGATGCATTAGTGCAGCTCTCAGACTTAAGTGGTTATTACTACACAAAGCGTATGAGGAATGTTTGGATAACACATTTTAGGTCAAATTCAAAACAGAAAAATACAGACTAAATAAAGCATGAGAAAGAGTGTGCTTTATAAATATTTGTGTTATTGATTGAGTGTGTATAGGCTGGTAAAGCATCAAGTATTGCGAACACTAGGCCTCCATTTATTATATCTTATACATACATCTCTATAATCAGAGGTATCAGAGAGCTAAAAAGATATGTTTTTCTTTTCTTTGCATACAATTTTCTTGAAAATGTAAAAAATAAAATCATGCACATTCTTCATTTGCGTAATGCCTGGATTTACAGGTTTTTGGCACCGATTTTTGGATGATAATACTGTATGTAAAAATAAAACCCAGACTTTATTTTGACTTGATGATTCAGACAGTGCAGGAACAAGCCTTAAGGCAAGCGTTAACGTGGCGATTGCTAGGGTTTTGTCCTCCAAGTATGTCACGTGAAAATTATCTAGCTATTCTGGTCTTCATTAAAGGTGGTACAGTATGAGTGTCTTGTGCATGTCTCACCCTTTTCCCCTGTCTCCTCTTCATGTTCCTTTTCTCTTTCAGGTGGAGGAGCTTCAATGGCCTGGAGGTGAACTGGATGTGCCCCTCTCTGTGTGCAGCCTACCCTGTAAGACCGGGGAGAGGAAGAAAAAGGTGAAGGGTAAACCCTGCTGCTGGCACTGCGAGCTGTGTGACGGCTACCAGTACCAGTTTGACGAGACCTCCTGTCGACTCTGCTCTTACAATATGAGGCCCAACCCCAACCGGACTGCCTGTCAGCCCATCCCTATCATCAAACTCGAATGGCACTCTCCCTGGGCCATCATCCCCGTCTTCCTGGCCATGCTTGGAATCATCGCCACTATTTTTGTCATGGCTACTTTTGTCCGCTACAATGACACACCTATAGTGAGAGCGTCGGGGCGAGAGCTGAGCTATGTGCTGCTAACGGGTATCTTCCTGTGCTACATCATCACCTTCCTCATGATCGCCAAGCCGGACGTCGGGGTGTGTGCGTTTAGGAGGATTTTTTTAGGGCTGGGCATGTGTATAAGCTACGCTGCTCTGCTCACCAAAACCAACCGTATATATAGGATTTTTGAACAGGGAAAGCAGACCGTTACCGCTCCCAGATTTATCAGCCCAACGTCACAAATTGCCATTACTTCAAGCCTCATATGTGTGCAGCTCTTAGGCGTCCTGGTGTGGTTTGCAGTGGACCCTCCCAATACCATTATAGACTATGACGAACAGAAAACTATTAATCCAATGCTAGCCCGCGGCGTGCTAAAATGTGACATCACAGACCTCCAGATCATCTGCTCTTTAGGCTATAGCATCCTGTTAATGGTAACATGCACCATATACGCTATCAAGACGAGGGATGTACCGGAAGACTTCAATGAGGCTAAACCCATTGGATTCACCATGTATACCACCTGCATCGTGTGGCTGGCATTCATCCCCATTTTCTTCGGCACGGCTCAGTCTGCGGAGAAGGTAAGTCATCTCAGTTTACTGAACATATACAATAAGTGCCACAGATTAATTTATTTAGTTTTTTATGAAACTTTGAGGAATTGCATGTACAAGTCTATGGACAAGATTTTGTTTCTTTCAGAGAGATTAGAAGTTTTGCCTTTTTCTTCTGTCCTACATTAGCCTAATACATTCTATATTCATAATCATAGCCTTCTCTAAAAACCTGAGACTTGTGCACAGTTCTCTCATTATTTTTGCTCCTCTTTAATCTTGTTCCAACACAAGCTCATCTGAATATTTGTGCAGCCGAAATGAAAACACAATTGGAACAGAAGGAGCACACGTTTAGTCAATGTAGAAGTTAAGGGATCGTTTTCTTTTGTTTGCTTTATTTCCTGTTCATTGGGATGTGGCACACTACGGCGTACACAGACAGAAATAGTCGTTCAAAGCCGGAGGAAGCGTGATGCTAAGTACCAGGATCCTGCGGCGTTGGGGTACTGTCATGGTTGGGGGTGAAAGCAGCTCCAAATTCCATTATCTCAATTCTTAGCCTAAGGGTTTCCACTGACTACTGTGGCTTTTTTTGGAGAGAAAAGGAGGATACGCTGTAAAACTCTGTAAAACAACTTACTAAAATAAATCAAGTTTGTTCTGCTAAATAGTTTGGGCGCTCACTCCAAAATACTAAACTGCCTTACCAAAAAAATAAGTTGCCACAACAAAAACACACACTCTAATATTTGGGTGGACCGCATTTAGATTTGATTTCAGAAAGAATAATAAGATCCAGTGCTGCATCGTTTTTTTCCACAAATATCTTGTATTCCCCTCCTGGAACCGCCACCTTAACGTGGTGGAGGGGTTTGAGCGCCTGAATGATCCTAGGAGCTAAGTTGTTGGGGGCTTTGTGCCCCTGGTAGGGTCTCCCAGGGCAAACCGGTCCTAGGTGACGGGTCAGACAAAGAGCGGTTCAGAAGCCCCTTAAGAGAGACCAACAGGCCTGGTTAGAAGAACCATGAGGTCATCCTTCTGTGGACCCACCATCTGCAGGAGGAGCCATAGGGGCTGGTGCAATGGGATTTGGGCAACTCTAATGGCTGCCCCCACGACCCGGCAACGGAAAAGTGGAAGAAAATGGATGGATGGATGGATGGATATCTTGTATTGATGATGATTTGTTTTATTTATTAGTTTATTTGACAGGGACAGTACACATTAATGAACATTTCTGTAAAATATTTTTCAACTGTTGTCCCTAGGCAAGGTGTAATAACAACAACAATTATAAAACGTTAAAAGTTGTGGCTACATACGTACATAACATAGCATTTGTTCATACAATTCATGCATTGATAACATCTGAATGTTCATTGATTTTAACCAATTTTTTTTTATTGAGTCCTGAATGTGTTAAACGTGGGGCATTCTCTCAGAGTGAGAAGGAAGCTGTTCCACATGTTACAGCCCCTAACCGAAAGAAAAGTCTGGCCAAAGGTGAGACTGTTCTCACCTTTGGCCAGATGTGTGTGACCACTGCGCTAAGCCTCTTCTCCAGCACATCCCAAAGATTCTCAATGGATCTGGACTCTGTGGTGGCCAATCCATGTGTGAAAATTATGTCTCAAGCTCCTGAACCACTCGTTCACAATGTGAGCACGATGAATCTTGGCATTGTTACAGTGGGTTGAAAAAGTATTCGCCCTCCTTTAACTTTTCGACATTTTGTCACGCTATGGAACATAAACATAAATATATTCAATCAATCAATTAATCAAGTTTTATTTCTAAAGCGCCTTACAACAACCAACGTTGACCAAAGCGCTGCACACAATAAAAAAATACAATTTAAAAACAGACCATTATCACATCCACAACAGTTGCCACAGAACTATGTGTCAAATGCCTTTTTAAACAGGTGAGTCTTTAGTTTTGAACAGGGGCAGGTCTGAAACTGCACATAACTGAAGCGGCAACGAGTTCCAGAGTTTTGGACCCGCCACAGCAAAAGCCCGATCACCCCACTTTTTGTAATGTGACCTGGGCACCTCCAGCAGGTGGTGTTGGGCAGAACGTAGGGTTCTGCTGGGCTGGTAAGGGGTCAGAGTCTCACATAAATACACAGGTGCAAGGCCGTGGATGGAACTGAAAACAAAAAGCAAAAGTTTGTACTGGATTCTAAAAAAGGATCGGGAGCCAATGCAGGGAGTAAAGGACAGGCGTTGATATGGTCATGTTTGCGAGAGTTGGTGAGGAGCCGGCCTTGCCCTCCTGGAACCGCCACCTTAACGTGGTGGAGGGGTTTGAGCACTCGAATGATCCTGGGAGCTAAGTTCTCGGGGGCTTCGTGCCCCTGGAAGGGTCTCCCATGGCAAACAGGTCCTAGGTGACGGGTCAGACAAAGAGCGGTTCAGAAGCCCCTTATGAGAGACCAACAGGCCCCGTTAGAATCATGAGGCCGTCCTACCGTGGACCCACCACCTGCAGGAGGAGCCATAGGGGTTGGTGCAATGTGATTTGGGCAGCTCCAACAGCTGCCCCACGACCCGGCAACGGACAAGTGGAAGAAGATGGATGGATGGATGGATGGTGAGGCGCCGGGCAGCAGCATTTTGCACAAGCATTAATCTGTGAATGAAGGTTTGACTGAGTCCAATATACAGTGCATTGCAGTAATCCAATCGAGAGCTGATGAATGCGTGAATAGTTTTTTCCAGGTCGGAGCGGCTGAGGAAAGGCTTCACTTTTGCCAGAAGGCGAAGCTGGAAAAAACTTGCCTTAACTACAGAGTCAATTTGCTTGCGAAAGTCCAGATTTTCATCCAGATTAACACCTAGGTTTTTGATGACAGTGTGGGGGACGAGAGACTGAAGACCAGGAACAATGGTGCTGAGTGGATTTTGAGCACCAAAAAGAATGAATTGAAATTGTATGTGAAAGACACACACTAAGTAACACACAATCATGTAAAAGGAAATTCATATATGATTTTTATTTCTTTTTTTTATATACATAAAAAACTGAAAAGTGGGATGTGCATTATCTACCTCTTTCCTTTTGGTGCAACCAATTGCCTTCAGAAGTTGCCTGATTATTTCTGAAGGATCACATGTTGCCCCAATGACTAAATAGAGTCTGCCTGACTATTGGGGAGCAGACAGCATCATGAAGTCCAAAAACACACCAGACAGGTCCGGAATAAAGTTATTGAGAAGCATAAAGCTGGGTTAGGTAATAAAAAGATTTCCAAAACTTTAATAATCTCTCAAAGTACAGTTAAATACACCATCCAGGAATGGAAAGAGAATGGCATCACTGCAAACCTACCAAGACACAGCCATCCTCCTAAACTTACTGACTGAACATGGACAGATCTGACCACAGCTGTTGCCAAGAAGCTTATGATGACACTGGATGGACTGCAGAGAGCTGCAGCTCAGGTGGGGGAAACTGTACACAACTATTGGTCGTACACTGCACAAATCATCTATGAATTTCATTTCACTTCACCATTGTGTGTCACTTAGTGTGTGTCTTTCACATAAAATTTCAATTAAGTAAGGGATAATGCACGACGAGGTGTCCAGAAATAACTGGATGACGCAGAGACGGTGGAGTGATATAGAACGTGATTTAGCTGTTATTTAACTGTTGCCGGACTAGGTGCACATTATCACTTTTGACACCTTCCAGCCAATCATTTCATTTTATTTATTCTTTTTTCATGGTAATGCAATATAAAATTAGTACAATAATCCAACAAACACAACAATAATACATTCCATGAAATCCAATTCCAATCAGAATCGAGTATTCACCCAGACCATGGTATAAATATATTTATGGTCCATAGTATGGCGAAATGTCACTAGTTAAAGGAGGGCGGATACTTTTTCAAACCACTGTATATTGGAATATGCCCGTGCTTTAGTCTTTTACGCTTACTTGAGTCATTATTTTTGCTACTCCAACCATCTCTGCTTACCACCAGCGAGTATAAAATGTATGTATATTGACTACGTGGTGCTTTGAGAAACTGGTCAACACAAGCGTGTAAAGCGCAATACAGGTGTCATTATTATTATAAAAAAAATTCAAGGAACACATTTGAGGGGAAAAGAAGTCCCTGTATTACATATAATCTAGTTAAGTAAATTAGCTTAATTATTGGAATTAATTGGGATCCCTAATTTGAGTTTGATTAAATTTTTAGGCTTTTAGTTAAGTAATCTTTTGTGGAAGATAAATAGGACGAGTAAGATGTGTGTAAACAACACAAACAGGAGGTGGCTTTGAATGATCAACAGCCGCACTCCACAAAACCCTTGACAACTGAAAGGGATTGAGTATTCGACATTTGGACCCAGGTTGCTGCCTAACGGGGCAGTAGACCGAATACAAATACCTCAGTCGGCAGGTCTCGTGTGCACTTATTCATGCCGTGTGTGCAAAACATGGCACACACACATAGGTTTTCTGTGCTCCGGCAGAATATCGATGCTGACAGGAAAGTGTTACCCTAACCTTTTGAGAGGCACGCCGCTCGATATCCTTCCTGCTAAGCGACTGCATGAGATGGATCAGAGAGTGATTTGGCTCATCTCAATTTGCTGCTGATTTCATAGATGAACGACGCCCTCAGCAGCGATTAGGAGTTCATTATGTTACTCGCGGCGACTAGAGACACAGTAATGTGTTTATCTTTCCCCTTTATGTAGTTAACTCTTTCTTCACACCAGCCGCTCCCACCCGCTTACCTCCAGTTCACACTATACAGCGCTACATTTCCCCAATGAATTGGTAAGGGATGCAGAAAAGCTCTCAACGCACAATTTGATTCAATATGCTTGCACTTCTCAATATGATTTTAGGATTTTTATTGACAATTATCCTGAATTGACTTTTTAAAACAGAATTGGTTTTGTAATTGCATCTAATAGATTTAATTTTTATTACCCTTTGAGGAGAAAATAAGATAGGATTTTGAAACATGATTGCAAAATAAACTGCGAATTAAACTGTTGGAGTTGCTTTGTGCCTTCTATGCCTGTTACAGATTAAAAATGATCTTGTAGTGCAGTCTAAAGTAGTGGTTCTTTAGTTGGTTGTTTGTTTTTTGCAAATGTGAGCATCCCACTGAACATGGTCCCGGCCCACCAGTTGAGAACCACTGACCTAAAGTTCATAAAATTGCCTAAAGTCATTTTACATTGTGACTGGCCACTAAGTCAAATTCTTGCTAATTTAAACCCGTTTTGACACCCATCAATGCATCAATGGTGGCTTCAGAATGTGGATTCTGCCCTCTCCCTCACCGTTACTGGTGAAAAGTGCCTTTTAGTGCCAGCAGTCATGTTCTGCGGTTGGGAAAGTGCAAACCATGACACCCATCACTTGAGTGGTGTGTGTACATGCCAGCAGCATCAGACTGTGACTATCTCTCATAACCTCAGGGATTCGGAAGTCACGCACAATAAACTCTGGGTTTATAAGATTTTTTTTAACCAAGTATCCATGATTATGAAAAAGAGTCTAGTCAGATATGTTTTAAGGTGGACTGATATGTAACACTATGGTCTATCATAAATATTGATATTTCATAGTTCATGATGATGCATACATCTTCTAGAGCGCTTTTTCAGGCACTTAAATTCACTTTACAATATAATTGATTATTCATGTATCACTTCCCTCCACACTTGATTGTGGTAAACTACATACTATGTAGCCACTGCTGCTTTGGGGTAGACCGATGGAAAGAGACTGCCAGTCTGCGACATTGGCCCCTCTGACTACTATGAATCGATCACCTAACAGTACCTGGTATTCCCACACAGTCTCCCGTCTGGTACTAAACGAGCCCAACCCTCCTTAGCTTCCAATACAAGACGAGTTTGGCCATTCTCAAGACCAGACTATGTACTGTTGAAGCATAGTTGACCTTTGGCAAATGATCAGGTCCTTTAAGTATCACTGATGATTTATACATTTACATTTTAAGTTTTTTTCTTTTTTTTAATCAGGTGTCCTTTTCTGTTCCAATCCGCTCCATTTATCATTGACACCTATTCTACCTTCATTAATCCTTGTCTCTAACATTGCACCTTAAGCTGATCTCCCAGTGTGATTCCAGCACAGGAGGGTATTTCTCTTAGGTTCAAACAACTATGACCTGATTGTCCTTGAGTTAAGTACTGACAATATATCCAAGCGTGGTAAGCAGTTTTTATAGTGGTATAGACTCTCACTCAAAACTAGCCAAAATAGCCGTAGGCTTTATGCTGATGTAGCTAAACAAACAAAGATTATTCACTTCTTTCCCTCTCTGTTGACCTTATCCGGAAAAAAATGATGATATGCAGACAACTCCCAGCCTCATGCCCAGAAGTTGGGCTTGATATGATGCAATTTTATGTTATTATAGTTGCAAACTAGAGCCAGAGGGATTTTTGAGCTTAGCTCCACACACTTTTATGGCCTTATTTTCCACACCTGTGACTCCCTCCTTTTCGCGCAATCTCCAGTTGAGGAAAGCGAGGGAAGCCATGCAAAAACAGTAACAAAGATGCTGTGCATCCCTCTCTTCTGCACCTGCTCGTGCTCAGTCAGTGCCTGAGTTAACGACTGTGAGAGTCACCAGAATTCACCTGCTTCTCACATCACAGATCACAGCACTGTGCAAAAGTCTTAAAATGATTTTAGAAAAACACAGAGAACATACAGTAGACCCTTTAAAAGACCCTTTTTCGCAAGATGGTGTCATACGCCTAAATTCCTTTTACCTATCTTTTTTTGTTTCTGTCAGTCAGCTGTTATAAGAAATAAAACTGCACGTCAAATGCTAGTGGTAGATACGTAGGAGAAGAAGGGGCAACCCAATAACAAGATTCATCAATAAGAGAAATTCTTGCACTCTGCCTAGCTGGGTTTACAAATAAAGACGACAAGTCACGAATCCACATTCGTGGCCGAGGATCACGAATGCGAGTGGAATTTGATGATTTGGGGTAGAGGTTTCACGCACTGCCACAAACTGTTGCGACCTGTTACTACGCGTTACGATTAATGGCACAAATTACTATGCACGGTCAACAACATGCACTGCTGCATGCTGTGGCGCACTGTTGTAGGTCATTGGGAATTGTCGAGTTCTGTCAGAAATCTGTCGAGAATTGGGCGAATGTGGACAAAACCACCTGCCGCAGACACCGGGTTGGAGGACGCCTCTGCCCCGCTGTGCTCTCACCTGACTCATTGGGCTCTTGCCAAATCGGGTTACACAAAAAGCAAAGACCAGCGGAGCGTCGTGCCTGTCCATATACT
Organism: Proterorhinus semilunaris; assembly: GCA_021464625.1. NCBI lineage: Eukaryota > Metazoa > Chordata > Actinopteri > Gobiiformes > Gobiidae > Proterorhinus > Proterorhinus semilunaris. The sequence goes on from CM038347.1 coordinate 21,688,504, forward strand.
GTACAATAGCACGAACGTTTTTCACAGACTATGGGACTGTCACAACAGTTCAACCCTAAACTAAGTCATATGCTCCTGTCACTGTGTGACACGGGCAAACGCTGAATCTATCAAGACAAACAATAGCAATAAACACACGCACTGTATGTCAAATGAGTCTGTGCAACATCGGCACATTCAGCCAGACTACTCCATAGAATAAGCATTAAAACACTACACCGTATGTAGCCGGGCTATCAGAGAAACTTCAGAGAATCTTCAGATTCCAGTGTACCACAAACCGGTGAACACACTAAGACAAAAATGAGTTCATCCCAAAGACAAAACTCCGAGCCACAAACAAAGTAATGTAGTTTATTCTATTCAATGCAAAGAAGAAGAATGAAAAGAACATTATATTGGAGAAACGAAACAAATTTTACAGAAAAGACTTTATCAACACTGAAGAGAAAGCACAAGTGGCCCCCAGTCGACGGTGCACCTCCACCTCAAAGCCTCCAACCACTCCTTTGAGGACGGGGAGGTCAACATTTTAGCTAAAGAAGAACGTTGGTTTGAAAGAGGAGTAAAATAAGCTATTTTTGTCAAAATGGGGCAACCCCAACTCCTCTCGGTTGGTTTATAAGCTGCGGGCTGAGCGGGACTTTTGTTGCTGACGAAGCCTTTTGGATGAGAGGTGAAACGTTCGAAGACCTCAACTACTGAGTACAGAAGATGACTCAAGTACCTTCATTGAAGATCTATCTAGACATCTTTTACATCTTTAGTTGACTTTTTGTTTGCTATTAAAATTTTATCCCTCTCAGACAACAGGTTAAATATTCAATGTCAGCGAACAAGGAAACTCTTTTATTCTCTAATGTTTTCTACCTTAAAAAAAAAATAAAACAGAGCGAGACAACGATACAATGACACATTCTCCCTCAGGCAGAGAAAAACTTTCGAGGATTAGACGCCCACAAGAATCGTCGGTGCATAAAAGACGAAATCATGTTGTAAACCTGCCGCAGATATCGCAACAAAAGTCTGGAAACCACTTAGGTAGTTGTAGAAGGGGCTCTGTACCCACATGAACTAGTAGAGACAGTCTGAGCTGACAGTTTGGATTAGGATTAACCTCAAACACAGGCAGGACTTTTTCATTCAAGCTTTCAGCCTGTAACAGAAGAGTTTGATCACCTGTCGTTCTGATAGAGACACCACTGACACTGGGCAGGACAGGGGAATGGAGCAAATAGGCTTAAAATGAACACAGTATTTTTTAGCAATAATCAATTATTAACAATCGTTGAAGCCTGGTGAAAAAAAAAAGTGTTTATCTGCAATGAAGGGGTGTAGTTGTCACCATGTCAGCTAGCTACACTGATGTCAATTTGAGTTTATGTAAGTTATGTTATAAAGTAGGCCACCTCCAAAACAACGCCGCACACAGGTATCACACTAAATCCTTGCTTGTACTTTCACATAATACATCCAACCCTTAGATCAATTACATATGCTGGAGTGTTTATCCCTAAAGGGTTTGCAGAATTATCTTGGTGTCAAAACAGCAAACCTGTCACGTGTTGCATGTTGGCCTCTTGTATGTCAGTGAGATGTAATATTTAGTTAGCATCAGCCGTTTGATTGCCGAAGAAGATGTTAATAAATTATCCTTGTCACTATAAATACAGGCGTTGCCATGGCAAGCAGCTGAAAATGACTTCATGTATTTATTTATGTTAAAGCTACAGAAATAAATTATTGATGTTCTGTGACAAGCTAAACATTTGCGCGGTGGGCGGGGAGTGGGATGAAAATTGGGTCAAGCTCATAATGAAGTACAAAGAGGAACATTGTGCTGGTGATTAGGGGCAGATTTAATTTAGCATGTCTCTGTGGGGAAGTCTGGGGGTGTTTTTGTGGTACTGGCATATAGGCATTTGCCAGATTCTATACAGATGATATACAGAGGTGCACGCACTCTCATAATGTGTGTGGTGTGACCGCGGCGTAACCTTTCCTGGAGTGTTTCGAAGGAGGAATTTGTTATCCAAGTAAACAATTTCAATTCACAATTCGTATATATTTTTTCTTCAAATATTTGTATTGCTCACGTTAATTCCATTCTTGCCTCTTTTTGCCACTTCCGTTGTATTGTCACCTCCGGTGGAGCACGAAGTCCGTTCACAAAGTGGCAAACGAGAGAAAATGTTTGCTGTATGACATACAGTAGATGGATTTGTCTAAAATGTCCAATGTTCATTTGCACCAACAACTCAACACTGTTTCTGTGAGCGGTCTGAAAATAGCTTTCTGTTCGTATAGTAACTGGTTTTCTCTTGACATCTGCAGTCCTATGTAAACTAATACAAGTGATAGGGTGGGCACAATTCATGGTGGCGCATATGGGAACCTCCGGGATTAGGTGAATAGCAAGGAGAGCTGAAGTTGTTTCTTTTTTCTTTTTTTACGTACAGTGAGTCTGCTTGACTGTCTCCTAATCTGCCGGTGTATCAGAATCAGAATAACTGATTTATCCCGAGGGGAAATTGTTTTCAATTACAAACACAAATTCCATTGTTAGAATGAAATAAGTAGCTCATGTTTTATTGCTATCACCAGGCTCTGATATTCCACAAACTTGTGATTTGACTAAAGACATCTATCGCGGTGATTCAAAGATTGGCGTAGTTTCTGGCAAATTCAACAATAGATTTGGACATTTTGATCTGTTTCATGTTATTTAGATAATGGCACAATTCCTTTGAACGCAGCCTTACTGTTGACAAACAATGCAAAGCTCTCATTAGTGACCAACCTTTTGAGCCTCTACAAAGAGTCTGTGGTGTTGCTATGGTTACCAGACAGGTTAGCATCCAACAAGGAACAGAAAGTGGGCTGCAGCGTGGGTATTCTCTGCTAATTATACCAAATTAGAACAAGATGAATGGAATGAAACTCTTTCCCCAATAACTTATGATAAACTGGGCACAACCCAAGAAACAAACACACAAAAACCTTTTTCTGGGAGTACTACCACATCTAAAAATAGGAATAAACCTTGTCAAAAAAAGGTTCTAAACAAATTATAAATATTGTTGCCCGAAACAAGTCTATCCTGCAGAGGAACCTTAGTACAATCTGAGGCAGCCCATGTGAACATTTGGAATAGACCATATCGACATCACTGCCGTAGCAGGTTACTCAAAAATTCTTAGTTTACTGATGTGTTTACCCCTAAGGCCAAATTCGATCACTGCTCAGAATCATGGATGCTTTGAGGAAATCTACAACTATCTACATTATCGTATCATAACGTTCCAAGCAAATGTGCGGCTCAGCTGTTTAACCCAGTTTCCCTGTCCTCCCCGGACTATACTGACCTAGTGGCGCAGACAGAATATAGCCGGCTAAGTTTTGTGAAATTCTTTCAGTTATTAATGCATGGGCGCTGTTGGCAGTTGCAGAGAGATGGGGGGAACACTGCTGGCATGTGTATAGTATCAGTAGCATTAAAATAACAGGAGATCAAAGCTAAACACACGACTGAAGTTCCGGGTAAAGAAAATTAGCTTTAGTCGTGCTGTTTACTAAGAGACGTTGTATGCAAATAGTGACATTTGCTCTATCAGTGAAGCGTTTTATTGTGCAGCAAATGTTACGGCAGCTAATCTATTTGCAATACTAAGAGCTCTGTGTTTTATTGGCAGGGGCTGAGTGAAAGACAGACTGTAGATGGTATTTGATGCTTTTCAGTGCAGTCGTTTAGTTAGGAGGATACACTTAAATAATAATAATAATAATTGCTGGGTTGCAGGTGACATCACAGCATTCCAAAGGCCAATACTATTATATGAAGGAAAATTATTTAGTTTTTGAAGACATTTTTGGTCTTGTACAGAGAGATCATGGACCCAGTGACTGATATTACTGATCATTTTTGTAATTCATACTCCTTCTTTTGAGCTACGACTTGTGAAAGTGTAATGTTGTTAATGGGAAAAACTGGGTCCTGCCCCCCGCTGGGTCTGGTGACATCATCACATTCCAGAACCTGCAACCCAGCAATAATCCAATAATAAATATATATTAGGCCACAATTGATTTCGGTATGAATCCATATAATTAGCCTGGCAGTTCATAGTAAAGACACACGAGTGTTCTCAAGAGAGCATTTTGTGGATGCAGCGCTTTACTGGTGTGAGTGCCATTTCCAGCGGTGGAGCCCTTTTTTTTTCTTTGTGTATGATGCATTCTTTATCCAGAACCTTTTAAAAACACCAGTACGTATATAATCCGTGTTGTGTGAGCTCTGTAGAGGTACTGTGCCGTCCCACAAACATGTTAATGCACAACATCAAAGACACTCGTGAACAATCGTTGCTCTTAACGGACTGGCGTTTTCCACTGCACACACGGAGGCCTATGTAGATGCGCCTGTTTCTTTCCCTTTTCCCTTGATATTTATTCAGCACATGGTACAATTTACATTAAAATTAACCTGGCTAGAGGAGTCATTATTGAGGAGAGTGGACTCATGCGACTCGCTACAGATAGATGGTGAGAAGTTAAGTATAAAAAAACAGTAATAAAAGGCTGAACGTCGCATCGTCCACTAAGTCAATCTCTCTGGTCGCAAATGGAACAGTTGCGAAAGATGTTTAAAATTGTGTTGTGCAATAGGTACAAGAAAATTCTGCTGATTTATGTATTATTTATTTAGTTCATTATGTTGTTTATACATATTTAACTAATAAGAGAATGGCCTGCATTTCAGAACATGTTGAGGTTTAAACTACAGGCTTAGTGGATTTACTCTAAGAGGATGTTTTGTTGTTTGGAAGTTATATTGCCTGAAATTTACAGCCCTTGTGATTTGCTTATTATCACCATTTGAAATGTTATTTTTGATTTGATGTGATAAGCTGTACTGACCTACTTGGAGCTTCCTTTAACTTTATTGTTATCTGTTCTTTGGAAATCTCTGTGAGACAAACAGATTTGTATTAGCTTTACATGTGTTCGCAGTCTATGGTGTCGCAATACCTTGGCTTCATCCAACTGTTATCAGCTGACTGTTCACAGCGGTAGTCGTTATGAACTTCAAAGATCAAATTGATTAATTGACTAGACAGAAAGACCATAATATTGTTAGGGTATAATCACAGAAACATAACAATTGCATTCTTGTGTTTTTCTCTGCAGCTCTACATCCAGACGACCACTCTGACCATCTCCATGAACCTGAGTGCCTCGGTTGCGCTGGGCATGCTCTATATGCCCAAGGTTTACATCATCATCTTCCATCCGGAGATGAACGTGCAGAAAAGGAAACGTAGCTTCAAGGCCGTGGTCACAGCCGCCACAATGTCGTCTCGCCTGTCTCAGAAACCCAGTGAGCGGCCCAACGGAGAGGCCAAGACCGAGTTGTGCGAGAACCCGCCTGTTGACCCCATGAGTAAGTTAACAGTATTTATTTATTTATTTGACTGGGACAGTGCATGTTAATGAACAAACATGGTATACATGCATGTAAACATGCCGGATTGTAGCCAAAGGCTCACTTCCATCCGTAGTCCCACGGGCTAGGGTCACACAGGGGTCATTCACAACACATCCACTAATGTGTGCAACTTTGGTTTGTCCATAGCAATGTTTTCAATTGGACTTTAAACGAGATATTATGTTGGGCATTCTCTCAGTGTTTGAGGAAGACTATTCCACCGGTTGATTTTAAGTGTTGTGGGGCAAGCAAGAGATCAGGTAGTCAAGCAATGGTCAAAATGAGAAATAATCTTTGAATAAAAAATATGTTTTAGCAGCACTCAGGGTTAAATCATTTTGAATATGCCAGAAATTTTGAAAAGTGAATTTGACGACATACGGTATAGTCATTCAAACATTATAATTAGGGCATTTTAGTAGAATGTAATTCAGAAAATACAAGTCCTGAGGTTGTAATTTAATCTAATTAATTAAATTCACACACCACACTTGACAAACAAACTCGTAAAGTACAGTTTAAATTCTCTGGCTTCTACAACCTGGAAAATGCAAGTAAGAGCCTAACCAGGACTTGACAGTTCACTTGCCAGCCAGTCACACACTGTTAGATTTCTATTCTGGAAACTTCCCCTCGCACCAGCCACTTTGGGAGTTGAGTTTGATCATTTTTGCAACCACATAGTTAAAATATGACTAAAGGCTTTAACATTTAACAAGTAACATTTGAAAAACAGTAGCAACCAAGTAAGCATGAAATCCATGAAAATCCATCAAATCCAATCCATGAAAACTACAAACCAAAGAACATGACTAAATATATCTATAATGTAGGACTCCATTTTGTATTCCCCGTACTCGTCCTTTCTTTAATGCCAAATAAATGTGCTCCATATATCAGCGTTATCCTGATAAATGGTTGCACTATTAGTTTGCGAGGATGTACATAAATCTTGAATTCAGACTTATTCTTAAAATGTAATTAGCCTCTTTACAGCTTAAATGTCCTATACATTAGATCCATCTCTTACTTGATATATGACTGCAATGGCAGAGTGAATAGCATGATGGGGGCATGGAGTGTGAAGAGGGATTTGTCTGCAGCTCAGAGATCATCCATGTCTCTATAGATGTGTGTAACTCATCTCATGTTGAATCATCCAGTCAGATCGATTTGATCAAGAAGAAAGTAGATACCTTTAATGCAAGATTAGACTCAATTTGATCAAAGACATTCTATGGCAGCATTCTCCTTGTGTTTGAAGATTAACCCGAGCATGGACTCCGCCAGTAGTATGTTCCAGTAAGTTTAATTTTAGCCCTGGTTTCACTAGCAAGGACCACAATCTCAAAATAGAGTGAAATAGACTTAATTAAACGAGCAAAGATGAAAATTGAAAGCTAACGTTGAGTCGATTTTTGGGGGCTTCAGAGGAGACAACAAACTCTCGGGCTCCCTCATACCTAAATTATAGAAGGAATGAGAACGTATTGAAGTAAGGGTGGTGGATAAATGAGAACACTGAGGCGAGGGACTGGAAGTATTTACAGGCGTGGTCCTGCTCCCGGACATAACACACTTATTTTCATTTATCTGTCCTTTTTATAGTCATGGTTTGGTAGAATCACCTAGATAGTAGTGCCTCTTCAAAGTGAAGCCTTTTTCATTTTAAAAGGTGAAGAATGTAAAAAAGTCCTTTAGTGGAAGCAGACACCTCATCATTCAGTCGTTGTCATGGCGCGGGGAGGAGTGATTGACAGTTTATGCAAATCCCACTTCACAGTCTCCAAAGGCCTGTGCAACACTTCTAATCACGCACAGTGATGATTGCGTCACAGGTGTAGGCGCCCATAAACCTGGCTTTGAATGGCGCCTCTGACAGACTCATCTACAGGAGTATGTCTCCTATAGCACGCAGTTGTCACACTCATCTGGTGAGCCATGCAGTAGTCCTCATCTGCGCATTAGGCTGCCTGATGTTAGGAAAACACGCAATATGTGAAGTTAAAAATTGCCACAATGGAGCAGCAGCAGTTGACCTCATGTCCGTGGGTCGCTGCTCTAATGGGTTATGGTTCAATCTCCACAGGCTTTTTTTCCCAGGCTGTTTTTGTGTGCTTGGCCAAAATACTGTAACGTTATGTCATCATATTATTTTTGGTACTTAAGGGGAAACTGTTTTTCTTTTTAACTTGCGCGCTATGCTCTCCGGCACAAGAGCATGGCCGTACTAAAAGCCCATTTGAATAACGTAATAATGTTTCAACTTAATATTTGGTATGTGCTAGCAGTGGCAACACACTACTTACAGTAATGGGAGTGTTATTAAATTTCAGGGCCATGACAATATTGTAATACATTTATGTTTTTTTTTGTAAGTTGCACTACCTTTGTTGCTATGGCATTGGCGGTAATAGTAATGTTCAGTTGTGTGAACTCACTGTATGCAGCATAGGCATGAGTGTGTCAAGGCACATCGCGGCTACCTCTACCTATCACACAAACCTCAACATCTGCCACTGCCGCACTTCAGGAGTCCCAGGACAGGACTACAGTCTGGAATCGCACTGCCCAAAAGAGCCCTGTGTCAGCTGCTGTGTGTGTCCTGTGCCTTCTGTCCTCTCTCTCTCTCCCGTCTTTCTCGTCTCCTCCTCTTGCCCTTCTTTAGCAGCAGCCGAAGTGACATTTATTAATGGCGAATTTATGTGCATGACCGCCCCCAAACCTGAACTGTGGTTCCCCCTTCCCTGGAGAGGGTCCGTCAATTCCTGTAACCATCAGAGCGCCAAATACCTCCCTTTCAGAGCCGTCAGCGCGGGGCGGCATGAACCAAGAGTGATTTATGGGATAAAGGCCATTATCGGTGCAACATGTTTAAATTTGCATCAATGATAAGACGGTAATATCCTCATCACTGCAGCTCTTACTGAGAAGATGTAGCTGTCTTGTAATGTAAAACAAACAAGCCAAATAGCGATAATGTAACAGCCTAATGTGCTGAACAACTGAGAATAAAATCATTAAAATTTTAATGAAAATGAATAAAATTCATGTTAAAGAGACAGAAGAAAGCTATGGTTACTTTTTACTCACTGTGTGTGTAATATGTTTCTCTGTGACTCATTTGGTTTGATAATGAATAGCATTTTTTCAGTGTAGTTAGCAAAGGACATATTTTTTACATCATGTTTTATTTATATATGAGTTAGGTGATTTGCAGAATAACATTAACATGCTGCAGTAGCATATAGTGAGCTATCAGCTCTGATCTTGCTAATGTGCTACCTCCTGAAATCCTCATATATCCGCAGAGCATATTTAATAGACACAAAAGTACGAGTACAAGTTGATTTCACTGGGATATATGAACCCACAACATATCGCAAAAGAAGATGACAAATGATTCATTAGTATTGTTAGGGGTCACTGATGCTGTGGATCAGTGGTAGGCAACGTCAGGCCCAGGGGCCAAAACTGGCCATCTATCATATAGATGATTTTGAGAAATATTATTACACAAATCAGTGATCAAATGCCTGTTAAAGTACTCTAGAGCAGAGCATCAATTTAGGCCATATACGATGTACAACACTGGCATTTGTACAAAGTGATGATTTACTTTGGCCTACAATTGGAGGGTCATGGTCTTTTGACGATGAAGTCTTGGCCCTTTACCAAACTTGCCTACCCCTGCTGTAGATGGACCTTGGTGGAATGCACCTTGAACACTGTTCTGACACATAGCAACCTTGTTTCATAACTATTCATTTATCCATTCACCGCCTCAACAGTGTCCAGGTCATGATGCTGATACAGAGACAGGACCTGGCACAAGCATTGGCTCCCACATGGCTTCAAATAATATGAAATTAGTTTTAATTTAATCATGTGACTGAAATCCATGAATATGTTGCATTCACAATATTATGGCGACAGAGGGTAGGAACCAATACAAAAGTGACAACAATCACTCAATCACTTTTAGTAACGCCAGCACTTTTTTACTCTGGCACAATCAGACCCAAGCAACTGGGCCTGGTCACCCCCCTCCAGCCAAACAGGAACGAGTGCATTAAGGCCACGCTCAAGACAAGCTCTTTCTTTCTGATCCACTGAATACTTTTTTCACGCATTGACAGACCACGCTGACGTCCATCTACTGTGAGGGAATTCAGACCATCCATCCACATGCATATTCTGAGTGCTTAGTATGGTACTTCCTTCACCTAAGTATTAAACATTTTTTCTCTGAATTTGAAAGCGCTTGGTGTTTTCCACAAAAGTAAACACATCTCACTTAAAAAGCCGATCCTTAAAAGCTTCAAAGAACTTGTTTGTGCTTTACAGCAGAAATCAGTCGAACATTTACTAATAATTTATTCATCACAGTGGCTGGGCCTGACTACAAAATACTGCTGTAAAGAAAATGGTGCCACTTTAATTGCACGGCCCCTGGGAGCCAGTTTCCACAGCAACGCTAAAGCAGAAGGAGAAAAGGAATTTATAGCAGTGTCTGTGATTGAGTAGATGTACGTCGACCTTTTCTGGTAGATAATGGAGGGTAATCTTCTGCTGCTCACACACTGGACAATGCAACTTTTATTTTAGTGTTGTTAAAAAAAAAACATGTTGGCCGAAATGGTGCCATTAGCGAATCGGACAACAATACTTGTTCATCAGGACATTTGCAAAATCCTAGTAAAGTGAAGCTGTTTCATACAAAAAGTTGCATATTCTGACATTTATCCCTTTTTTTTTAGCTTGAACTTTAGCTACGATTACAAGTCAACGCCTGGAGTTGGATTGTTTTTGTCACAATCCCCCTGAACCGCACCTCCTCATCCTCTCTTTCTGCTCCTCTGACTGAAACCACTATCAAACAACTTTCCCTTCATCTCATTTCTGATGCGTCTACTGAAGTTGCAATTTTGATACAGTTGCGATCACTCTTGCTGCTCTTCCGGACCATGCTGTAGTCAGAGAGAGAGAGAGCGCATGAACAGACAGACTCCACTCCAGTCCCTCTGATAGGTTTCCATGGTAATCCAGACTGGATCAGATTCAGGCCCGGCATTTGTTCAGTGCCCACTTGTGAGCTGTTTATGTTTTATCTCTAGTTAACGTCTGAAAATAGAAACACGTCTCTACACAAGTGCATTGTGTGAGATGCTGCACAGGTTGGAGATATTGCCTCTGATACCACACAGCTGGTGTTAAGAATGCCTGGCACAGCAGGGAGAGTTCGCCAAAGTACTTCATGTTTATTTGATTGAGGGACACTAAAAGATTCATATTGTGTCTTAGTCAAGTTGATCTTATTTATGTTCTTAGCCGGTATATATAAATTTCCATATCTTGAATGGTGGAGGTAGTGGATTTGTTGTTGTTGTTGTTGTGGTTGTTGTGGACCCAATTTATTTCCAGCTCCACCATTTCCTTTCGCGCATCATTATTGCTCACGTGAATTAATCCTATGCACTTTTTGTAGGTCCTACGGTATCTTCCAATCCATTCCACAGAAACTTTGTCATGTGTTTTAACAAATCTCCTTCCTGTCCCGACAGGTCAAGCAACCAAAAAGACGTACGTGAGCTACAACAACCTCAGGATCTGACTTGCTTGAATGAACCGGAGAGCTTGAGACGTCCCAGCTTTGGCACCTGCGCACCAGGCACCGAGCTCCGGACATCATTCATAACCCACTGGTCCACACCGGCCCACACAGGGCTGGAGTCAGACCGGCATGGTTTGGCCAGTCCCCGTCCCAAACGCAAGACCACCTGACCTCCTCCAGGGGTCGCTGAGGACACCGGTGGCTGCACAACGTGACAGCAGATCAACTCCAACATCTTTTTCTTTATTTAAAAACATCATTATTAAAGCCATATTATCTTGGGGTCCCATTCTCCACTTTTAATTTGTAAATGTGTGAGTTATTCTGTGCCTCATTTAACAGCAACTTCTGCCACATCTTTTTTTTTTTCCTTTTCAAATCAATTCAAAACATTGATTGACATTTAAAGGACACGCATTATCTATTTTTTTGTAAATATTTGAGAGTATTTTCATGTTTGGAGTACAAACATATCCAGCTATTGTTTGGTTGGATTTGGATGGTCAGCACCACAAAGTGTTCACTTTGCATGTGCCAATGTATGTCTGTTCTACTCGATGTTACAAAAAATGGAGAAATAAAATCTGAGATGATCTTGAGCTTCAGTATTCCTCTGCAGTTCCTTTGCCAGAAAGTCAACCCTTATTCAGAAAAAGTTTGGACACAATGAGCTGTTCAGTGGCATGAGCTTTTGGCTATTTGGAAAATGAGAAAACTTTCATTCTTTTTTTTACACGGCGACCAAAGAAGCGGGATGATGTTTGTGGAAGTAAAGGGTCATACCAGACTTTTTAGGATTGAGCTTCATTTGCAACATATAGGGATATCTTCACCGAAAACGCAAAAACTGCTAAGAAATGAGACAAACTAGAACTTATGTTTATGTGTGGAGTGAGACTTATTAATATTGTGAAGATAATAGTTTGCCGATGTCGATATTTTGCAATGTCCCAGCTTTTTCTGAAATGTTGTTGTACTAAATGATTGAACATGGCTTTGAACCAAGTGTTCCAACTGACTCCTTGTTTCTGCAGCATGTTTGTTTTACTAGTTTGGTACTGGGTATAATCATATGCCTCATAATTATGGTGTTGGACGACTTCATATCAGAGCAATCATGCAAGTTTGTTGTGATGTCTGTCAAAAGATGAACATGTAATAAAAATCATTTTGTTATCTTTTATACGACCAACCCAGGCAGCACATCATTATTACTGTGTGTTTGTGTGGGCTGTCTCTGTCTGCTTGTGTTTCATAAGATTTAATGCTCTGGTCTATGGCAGTGCTTCTCAAACTATAAGCTGGACAAACCACTGGTATACAGGTTTATTGATCATTATAAAGTCCACATTTAGCCATGGCTCTGGTGCATTTAGAACAAGTTCAGTCCAGGCTTTTTCCAGAGACTGATATACAGTATTAGACCAATATTTGATTGATAGTTATCGGCTTTGAAGTATCGGCATGTTAATTATATAAAGTAATTCAATTTGACTGACTCTACATGTAAGCATTAAACTATTGGCTACATATTGTTTATCAGCATTGACTGTGAATGGTCAATCTCTTATTTTAGTCCAAAATGACCTAATTTTACTATGGTCCTTACTTTGACATTGTTTTGCCCCAGATTAGTCTTGTTATTAAAGTCTTGGTTATGCTTTGACCTGACCTTTAACAGAATGGTAAATTGAGTCTTTAGTCCGTGACAGGCCATATTTTGAGGCTGAGCGCGTGATGCTCTCATGCATACGCCTGGACCCCCTGAGACCACTGTATGGTCTTTGCCCACAGCGCTGTCTGTCACCCTGGCCTCTCTGTTCTCACAAAAAAGACTGGGCATTTCTCCTAGCTTGGTTTTAAACTTGTTCCTATATTATTGTAACTTGCCCCCAAAATGGTAGTCTGCTAGAAAATTACAGACTAAATTGAATTGTTTTCTGTCTAAAAATTAGGGAATTGCACATTTATTGTGAAACAGGAGTACCCCGAGAAGCGTTACTCTCTCGCAATAACTAAGAAAAAATGGTTAACCCCACTTTCTGGCTATATTCAGCCGACTGGCTTCCAAATGGGTGTCACATGTTGTGGCATCAAAATGGCAACCTCCAGTAACACCAATAATCCTGTCTGCAGAAGACAGCATAAAGTACAGTGAAGCTAAAATAATTACCATCTCAATATCATATGATAAATGACTCATGTAATGTTTATTAAAAAATTCTATGGATCCTTTAAAGATGAGCTTTTACACATGATGAATTGCTCTCTTCAGACGGGGGTCTTCCCTGCTGCCTTTAAGGGGGCGGTGGTGAGGCCCCTACTGAAGAAGAGCAATTTGGACTGTAATGATTTTAACAATTTCAGACCGGTACTTACCATTTTTAAGCAACATCTTAGAAAAACGTGTCTTTATCCAACTTAATGATTTTATTACTGCACATAATGTCCTTGAGAAATTCCAGTCTTGCTTAGGGCTGAACAATATGGACAAAATGTAATATCTCGATATTCATGCCAGATATCTCGATATCGTTACGATACGATATAACTGTGGGTTAGGTAAAAACTAAGCATTTTTCAGAAAAATAAAATCATAATACAAAAGAGTGCAGTTTTATTGATGAAAATCTATATATCGTTTGTATCTTTTTTTTTTGGATTTTAATATTTTGAATGTTCATATCTCGATATAAATACAATAACAATATATTTGTCTTTTGCAATATTGATATCTTGAATGTTCATATCTGCGAGCTATTTCTGACATTGATTATTACATAAACAATGATGAGGAAGCTGTGTTTCACCTTTGAGGCCACTAATATGTATTTACAAAGTAACTTAGCAATTCTACTTTTCCCTAAAGCCACACTGCGTAGAATTGCACCCAATAAATACAATTGAAATACAAGCATTTATTTTATGACAGATCATTGAAAAAGTACCTTATAAATGTACAAGCAAAAATGTGTGTTTGTTGTGAGCGGCTCACCTCTCCTAAGACATAACTAACTTTACGTCTCCAGCTCGTCTCCATGGAGATGTGACAAAAAGCAGCAGAATTTGAGATTTAAACAGGTTAGGTCCTCATCCAAATCCATTCTTTGATTACCGACTGCAAAAACAGTAAGTGACACTTGCAAGTTGTACACTCTTCAGCACAGTAACTGATAATAATATTGTGTGCTCTGTTCCCCCTATATGTTTATTCAAATAGCAGGAAGGGCTTAAGCAAAGTGAGGCTGTGCTCTTTTGAACAAACATCTCTGGTGGTCCCCAGGTCATGCTGTGGAAGTGGGAAGATTGTGCCTTTTCAGTTTACACCCCCGAGCACGGGAACGTTCTTCCTCCTGTGCTGTCACTGAACTTTCTGTCTCTAAATCCAGTTTTGTTTTTAGCATATGGTTCTCTGTGAAGCATCTTGTGCACCTTTTTGGTTGTTGTTAAAGCACTATACAATTAAACAGTGATTGATGAGTAATACTAGAGAACATTTGTTCTAAAAAGTACAGATTATCTTTATCCCTACCCCCAAATTCCAAACCCTAACCAATGTACCCCTGGTACATCCAGACTGACATAAAGGCTCCATTCCCGACCCCACTCCTAACCTTCATTTTAGCCCTAACCCTAACACCAAGAATAAAAGTGCACTGGCACGTTGAGCTACGCAGTTTAGGAACATATAAAGGCTGATCCCCCACTTATGACTCAAACACACACCGGGTATAGACAATATTTCCCAGTCTCAGCAGTAATTTGCAGTCATAGACAAATGACCCCAATAACTAATTTTATCTGACCTGAAGATACTGTATCCTCCTCTTTTTCCGTCCTGTGTATGAATCCTGCGTTTGTCCAGGTTTTGTGTCATTTCTCTATCCATTTGTCTGATTCTGGCTTGTCTCCTCTGAGACCAGCTGGGCTTTACTCTCATAAACACAGTCTGTCATTTTCTGTTGCTTCACGGCCAAGAAAAATCCCACTTATTCCCAATTAAAACTAACTCTTCTACCCACAACCTAATTAATCGCCTGTGTCAGTGAGCGTGCGTGAAGAATCAGAGGGGGCTAGATCTGCCTCTCAGCAGAAAATGGAGAAAACGCCTAGGCAATAACATTTTGGGATAGATGTCAAGTTTGTGTGTGTGGGAGTGTGGTGGGGTAACGCTGCTTATCTTTTTAATGCAATACATTTAATCAAACGAGAACTACACTTATTTGTGTCTCTAGATCAGATGAAACCCGTATGATAATATTTTCAGATTATCTGTATTTATCTGTATAGAATGCAGGCTAGAAGATGTCGGAGATATTAATGGAATTTAATCTCAACTATGGAAGGAGAAATAAGGAGGATATAGTACAGAATGTAGTAGGTGTGTTAGATATACACGAATTGCAATAGATTTAGTGATGATTAGTATGTGGGTTGGCTGTTTGAAGAAAAACACACCACAGCTACAATTTTTTTGATTAAATAAATGCTTATCGGCAAGGTATTGTATTTTTCGTATATTGTTTTTTGATTCACACATTATTTTTAATACACACTGATGGCATAGTAGTAGGATGGAAATATGGCACGGTGCCTAAAATGTTACAGGTGATAGTCATAACCCTAACCTGTTCAAAGACTGTAAGTAACAATTTGTTGTTGATAATCTGTTGGAAACAAACTTGCAAAATTCATGATTCCCCTTGCTATCCCTAGTTAGTTGCATGCTATGTCCGTGCTATTACAATTTTATGTGCAGTGGAATAGCAGTATTAACAATTACAGCAGTATTTGTCACAATAATAATAGAGAAATAACTGTGCTTCATTACAATGTTTGGCAGATTACACCGTGAAGTAAATCCAACTACTTAGTATGAATTACTCCTAAAAATAAACGTGTTACTTCTTTGATTGCATTATACCAAAGGTAATCTGATTACTAGTTACTTTAGTTTAAAAAAGGATGTGTCGGTCTGCCCCACCTAAATGTCGGGACATAACTTGATGTACTGCCCTGTCAAGTGCTTTAATAAGTTCAATGTAGAGTTTTTCGCAGACAACAGACAACAATATTATTTTCTTTTGACGAGAGAAACTGAAAACAATGTCTATGTTTCCAGCCAAAATACGCTGACTCCCCGTATTTGTTTTGCTGCTTTCATGTCACATGACGTTGCCCGCACTGACGCATCATAAATCTACGACTGTTGTTTTACTAATTTTCTGACATTTTATGAATAACTGTTAATATATAATTAATATATATATATTTATAACAGATATAATTATCTGTTATAAATATAACAGATAGTTACTTGATATTTATCAGTTTGTCAATTGTAATGAGGTACATTACTGCATTACCTAAAACGTAATCTAATTACAGTAGTACTTAGTAATCTGTGACCGGCCAACACTATTCAATCATTACTATTAGCTCATTAACTAGTAGTGACAACTGATTTCATTTCACTTTTTCATTTCATTTCTTTATTTATCAGGACAATGTACAATTACATTATGCTCGTGGGCAAAAATGCTTGTACCAGACTGTAGTCCTAGGGGACAAATGCAGAATTACTGGTCTAATATCGTTTGATAACCTTTTCTTTTACATGCATTCGACTTTTCCCACCAATTTTCAACAAAACAGTAAAGCTCCAAACACTGATGAATTACAACAAACAAACACAATTAAGTGAAACTTTAAAAAAATTTGCGCAGCCAGTGTCTCCCAGAATGATATGAAAGTGTTTTGCCGCTCCTGTCTCAGTGCTTTATACGTAAGGGGCCACCTGCTCGGCCTGCACCTGTTCAGCTCTTCCTCAGAGGAGCAGATACGCACTTCAAAGGGAGCAAACTAATCACAGCAGACCGCAGCACCACTCTCCTCCAGGACCACTTCAGTATTTCAAACTAAAGTCTCACTACATTAGGGGACGGGAATATGAATCAAAATGGTATCACTGACATTTCTAACTTTAGAAGACACCTATAGGGCCACCCTTTTTTACAGACTTTCACGGTCGGTAAGTTCTCCATTTTTAACAACCAGGAGTGACTCAGACAGAAGCATTATCTTTATTGCCTATATGGCGGTATGGAGGATGAGGGTGGCGGGAGATCAGGACAGAGGCAGAGGTGGTGATGGAGGTGAGGCTGATGATGTAGCAGATAGGTCTTTCAGGAAGAAATTTCATCGGAGCTCTAAAAGAATAGGCCACCGTTTTTACATACTGAGATATGTTCTTACCTGAGCTTAGATGAGTTGGTGCATAACTGTCTGTCTTTAAGCGTGCGCTCAGTCACGCAAACACACCAAACATGTTGTTAACATTAGCCTCTCCTCCTCTCCTCTATGGGGACAAACAGGGGTGAAGTAAGAAGCAACCAAGCTCTTCCACGTTTCCCCTATGGTTACGTGAGCGTTTACACGCGCCGTTGGCGGCATGGTAGCGCTCTCGCTTCACAGCTAGAAGGTCTCGGGTTCGATTCCCACCTGAACGGGGCCTTTCTGTGTGGAGTTTGCATGTTCTCCCTGTGTCTGCGTAGGGTTTCTCCGGGTACTCCGGCTTCCCCTACCACAATAGACCAGAATGTATGATTTGTGTGAGTGAATGTATGGTGGTGGTCAGAGGGACCGTTGGCGCAGATGCGTGAAGTGGCGACAGCGCTTCTGTCAGTCTCCCCCAGGGGAAACTGAAGCTTCAAATGTAGCTTACCACCACCGTGTATGGAGTGAATGTAAAATGCTCTCATGTAAAGCGCTTTGTGACCATGTCTGTGAAAGGCGCTATATAAATAAAGAGCTTCTTCTTCTACACGAAGTATAGTTACACAATAAAGAAAACAGCCGTTTTCCTGTGTTGTCGCTGTACACAATAAAATAGTACCGCTACGACGGCGGTTACTTTTTCCCTATTTAACATTACCTTTAATTGACAACACCGCGTATTCAAACTGGAGGAGGAGTTGAGAGTCGTCAAAAACTACTCTACATAAACTAATAATTAAATACCAGGAATTGATGACACATCAAGGAGTTAAACAAGTTAAACGTTTATTTCTCTAACATGTCATCTCAATACAGAATTCTGTTTTTCCTATCCATCGTGAGTCTGCCTTCAGCCGTTCCCATGGTCAGACTGACTCTTCCTGGGGAAGCACAGCACTCCACATTCCATTGTCCACAAGATTTCCCATTGGCTCCCCAAAGCTGTCCATTCAGTTCCGTCGTAATTTGACCCCTTCTGTCCAAATGGCCAGTGGACCGGGTGGGGGTTGCTGTGTCTTGAAACAAAAGATTCTGAGGAACCCACACCTTTCTGCACTGAATGACAACTTTTGGTTAGTTTGCTAAATAGCCAAAGGAACAAAACATCGTATAAAAATATTATCTCTTCAGACCCCCTTTTTGACCTCCCAAAGGAGGACAACAAAACCATAATATTTTCAAGTTCACAAAAGTACAGCCTGTATCAAAAATCACAGTACAATTTCACATATTATAACACCAAAAAAACATGTTCACTGTATGTAGGGCATACTCAACCAGCCGCTGAGTGGTTTCAAAATCATCTCTCTCTTCCCATGTGTAACTTCCGCTTACTAATCTTTCCAGGCGGAACTCAGCTGGTTTTTATTCCGTGTCAATGGTACATGTCAACTTTTATGTCCCCCTGGGACCGTCTCTGATTGACACAAAAATAAACATTCCTGCACACAAAACACAGCAAGCGCAACAACACCGAACAGTGTTGTTTAGATATTATCTCCACCACAATATTCTCCATCACAGCCTTGTCGGGGGTCGTTCCATTCATATCTCAAAGCCTGCCGTACTCTTTCCAAGTACAGGCTGGGACCACCCCCTTCTGGCGTTTCCCTTGTCCTGAGCTCCGTGTCCCCCTGGGACGCATCACCCATCGTATAGATGCCCCCAGTGGAACCCAGAGCCCTGGAGACCATGCTGCGAATGAGAGGCACAACACAACAAAACAAAATACAACAAAACAAGAGTATTACACCTATAAGAATACCCACCTTTTGAAGGATATGGATCCAGGAACCGGAATTCAACCAATTTAGCCAGGTCCACTGAGGACCCTGGTCTTCTTGAGACGCGAGGAAGTCTTTGAGTTCCTTTACTTTATTTTTAATGGCTGTCCAATTGCCAGTTTCGTCGGGGAATATATGTACAGCAGTGGTCAAGGCCAACTGCTGCGCACATACCACCCTGTTCAGCGTACATGGCGTCTAACGCCACTCTACTTTGCATAACCACAACAGCCCCTGCCTTAAGTTCTGGACTCCGTTCCATTTGGTCCAAGATGTCGCCTATTACCTCAGTTAGGTCCTCCAGGATCCACCATACCTCATTTAGACGCTGCATGGAGGACGCCACACCGATCATAGGGATCAGCGTGGCGATAAATCCTTTCCCATCTCCGAACAGGGGCTTACGGCCGCCGTCATCAGAGAAAGGTACGTATGATTGACCGAGGGTACGGTTTCCCACCTGCAGGGTTGAGTTGGTAATCATGGCCGTGTGCTTAGCTAATTTTACCCATTTATTCTCTCCTGGTGTATGACCCCCCATATTGAAAGACCGTCGCTTCCTAGATCCATCTCCCTCTGTGGAAACAGACATGTTAGATACATCATAAATCACAGGTTTCAAAACAGCATATTTTGTTCCTTCTTTGTTTTCCCATGTTTTTATCATTTTTTCTGTACAATGGGTAATCCAGTCTAGGGTGTGTTGGTCCGACACTGCTTCTCTCATTTTCACCAACATTGTACCTGCATTGTTGCAGTAGATGACCAGATTTACTCCAGGTGTTTTACCTACTTCTTTGCATACCTTGTAAAGGGCCAATTTCAATTCTTTGATAGGGTGTCCTCTGACCCGTCCCTCACAACTATGTGGATCGTCTATTTTTATTACTGTTGGTATGATGAGCAAGCAAAGAGCAAGTGTCAGGCCCCACACCCCGTATGGACACCTTAAAAAAGGTCCTGGTTTTAAAACCCAGGCCTTAAGTCCATATTTGTTAGTCTTTTTTATGTCTTTGTGACCGTGTGGGTCGGGGTTGGTGTCCCCCACCCCCTTCAGTGGGGCTGTTAGACCCACTACCATATTCGTCAGGATGTGTCAACCGTCCGGGATGCGTATGAGTCCAGTGTAAGCCGGTTTTCTCAGAACAGGGCTTCAAGTGTGACCAGTGGTACCAGTTGTCACGCCCCTCTACCTTAACTGCGGTGGCAGTCCTTTGAGTCACTTCAAAAGGTCCTAAGTATCTGGGAGCGTCCAACAGGTCCTGGTGTTTTTAATGTAGACCCTCGATGGTAAGTCCGCTCAGGCAAGGTCGCTGAGTTAGACTTAGGCGGGCACCCGGGCATGGCCATTTTTATGCTCTTCCGCTGATAACAAGTTCGCAGCCGCCACGTCCACCAGTCCATGAAGGGTTATTAACTGGGTGTAAAAAGTGGAGCCGGACGCCCCGCTCTGTACATATGGAGGAGGGGCCGATGGGGCCAAAGCGGGAGCTCCTCCGCTCGGGAGGGGCTCTCGAATTCCTCCCCGTATTGATTCTGTCAGGTCGTTGTCTCGGTTCATGCTCCCTCCGCGTCCGCTATATTTTCTACATCACTATGCTTTGGTCAACTTTGATTATTGTAAGGCGCTTTAGAAATAAAACTTGATTGATTAATTTGGGTCAAAAACTCACAATTACGACCACTCACAAGCACCCACCGAGACAAGGAACCAACAGAGATCTGTAACAGAAACACAAAAGAACAGACGAAAATTACAAAAACAAAAATTCTCATCAGGGCCGCTCACCGTTAGAACGACCATGCCAGCTAATCTTGCAAATTATGGCTGGACTCAAAAACCTATTTAACTTAATCTATCTGTTGGAATGCTAGGGTCAATTTTATCTGGAAAATTCAGAAATTCAGGTTTCATTAATCTACAGAGAAAAACTCTCTTTTAGCTTCTGTTTCCCACATTTACCACAGATTCTGTGTGCACTTCAGAATCACAGCAAACGTAAAAAACAGAGTATTATAAATTGATTTACCTATCTGAAACTGAAATCTTAGTTGGCCATAACATTTGTCAATTCGTCACTTTATGTTTTCGTTTGTCTTGTCATTTAGATATATGTGTATCAGTTCCTTCTCATGCCAAAATAAACCAAATTATAATAATTTCCCCACATAAGTAACACCCCCTCTTGGACTGAGGACACTCAGTCCAAAAAAGAGTCACGTAACATGCATAAACAAGTGAGACCTCAATCCTTGTACAGGAAACACAACAAACCAACTCAAATTGCACTGGAGGTAAATACCTCCGGCACCTACATAACACAAAGAAAACAATAGCAAAATAACAAATGTCAGGTGCAGGCCAGGGAGGTTGAAAGTGGGAAGAATTGGGTCGACAGGGCGAGTGAGAGGTGGACACCACTCGTCAGGTTCGCGACCCGGACAGCATGTGAGGTCCAGGGAGTGTCCCCAAAAGAGATCACACCAGCACTGGTGCAGTCCAATCGCGGCAGAGGACCGTCAGACAGGCTTGGGAAGGAGCTCTCAGCGGCTCCCAAAGTGAGAATAACAGTCACCTCCAACCTGAGTACACAAACTAATGAGTGTAGATGGTGTCAATAGGGATCATAACATACAATCTTAAGATCAGTGTCCACTGGATTCCCGTGGAATCAAAGAGGAGGCTGAACTCAGGCAACAGAATGGCCTATCAAGTTCATAAAAGTTTCCTCTCGATCTGCTCACGGATTGACGCCAGGAGCAGAGCAAGAGAAAGGATCGAAACCCAATTCACTTCAGCTTTTTTTTCTTTTTTTTTTTCTCACAGTTCTATCACATGTCAATGCCCTCTAAGGCTTCAAATTCAAATTTTGTATTAAAACATTCAGACAAATGCATTTAGTTGTAACTGAAAGATTATCGATTCAATTTAGTAAATAAACCAGCATCAGTAGGTCCTAAAGACCATCTTTATCTGGTGCATTAAGATATTTTCAGTCAGTTCATAAACACGTAATTCTCTATCATGGTGTCGTGGAATGATGTCCCAAAACGGACATAAGTCTAGCATTAATGTCTATAGAGTAGGCATACATGGATGGAGAGTACAGGACATTTTAGAAACTTCAATTTCTTACCAATCTTTTGTTTCACTCACGCTTTGGTCATGGAACAAATTCTGTAGCCTATTGTCCAGGAGAGAGAGCAAATAAGTTATAAACACATTATATTATTGTTCAATAGGGTGTAAACAATTCACAGTCACACCTCGTTTGCCTAATTAATTTTGTTTTTTAAAAAGGACCATTCATGTCCACTAAGGTTAGCCTTAAAAGCTTTTCTATATCATTAAAGTACAGTGATCAATGGGTGGGTGGCCTTGGCAAAGTGAATGTTGGATCCAAGGTCAAACGTCAGTTGTACAGTCCTTCAGCTCTTCCCAGTAGATATATCTGCATGCAGCAACCACTGTCAGACAGCAAGGTGTTTGTCCAATCAGGGAAAAGTCACTGTTAGTCCATTCAGAGAGCACAAAACTGTTGCTCTCACTGTCATCAGCATATCACATCCGAGAAGAGAAACAGGAGTCTGAGTTGGCGTGTCAGATTCAGTCCTGTGAGCTGACTAGGCAGTGGCTAGGTGAAAGGTTTTGGGTGGTCTTCCTGTATCCACCCAGTAGATGGTGTCCGTTAATGATCACAGTCTCATAGTTCATAGATGAGTGTCGTTCACCTTTATCCACCAGCACGTCAAGAGTCTGTCCGTTCACCTTCACAGGTAACAGAGTTCTGCCGTCCCATGCCACTGAACCCAGCAGCTGCCAATGATCAGAGTAGCATGGTTCCCATCAGCGTTGTTGTAAACGCCTCGATCTCCTCGAACGTTGTTGGTCATCTCGTCTGAAACAATCCTTGGCCACAATTACCAACACCACACCCACAGGTCACTGCACATTCAAGTAAACTCATTATTACTCTTTTTTCATTATTACTTTCATTACTCGCTCCTTTAAGCTGCACCTTTAAAAGTTGCACTCATTTCTTTCAGTTCAATTTTGCTCTCGCTTCTGGTCAAGGGCATTCTCAAAATGTATTCATTAATTTATTTGGTTGTCTTTAACAATAATTTGAATTTTGCATAATTGCTCCTTCATAACTTTTGGTAATGCGTCCAAAATGGCGCATAAAGATCAACTTAAACTCTAAATCAATAGTGGTTTGTACTTTCAATCAATGTATTCAAACTCACGACAGGTCTTCCCTGCATCAGTTTTCATTCCACGGCGCCACCGTGTGGAGAGAGGTACTAATGTTTTAGCAACATCTCTCAGAGCCCTAAATGCTCCGTTAATCACAGGCTTAAAAAAATAGCATTTTTACTCACACTAATTTTGGATACTGGTTCTTCAAATGTATGCTGTGGAGACATAACTCTACCACCAGCAGAAATGTTCCTCTTTAAAAACAAAACAAAATAATAACTTTTAAAACAATAACCTTTAAAACAAGAAATTAGGTCAAAAAATGTTCTTTTTTCTACTTTTTGTTTTGCAATGAGGGGCGGAGCAATCTCTCCACTTACCCTCCTACACGGATGTCTGGGCACAAAGGAAAATGGCCACTTTCCCAATGCGCCCATCACTTCCCGTTTAATCAGTCCTTTGCTGCGTCTACACAAATGCAGACACAGCAAATGCACTTTTAGTTTCACTCCGGACACACTCAGTCACTCTACAATAAAGAGAACATTACACAAAGAGACAACAAGACACAATAATTTCCACAAACAAAACAACAGTTAACAAAAAACCAAACAGACTAACAAGAACAACCAAAACAATTTAGTATTCTCCCCCTCCGGTCAACAAAATCAGATAAGTGTATAAAAATAAAAACACGCGTTAAATAGTATAATGTGCCTAAAGTCCGATGCCTTTCAATGAAAACCTAGAGGCCATACGGTTGCACTACAGCGATGGCGGCCAGAAACTCCGGTATTACAAAACAACAGCCAAATAACAGTACGACATGGAAAAAACTAAATGCTAAAGCTAATCCTTTGTTCTCAGAGCTAACTTAGCAACCTCGCACACCAACAGCAAACAGATCATATTGAAAACAAACCATGCACCACACTTCAATAAAATCCTACACTACTACACAGAACAGCCTTCAGTGTCCACACACCGAGCTGGGTTTAACACATGTGTGGGTTTAGTACACGTTTATCAACAATATGCTGTATGCTAACGCACTAAGCTAACCATGCTGTATGCTAGCGCACTAAGCTAACGAAGCTAACGAAAGCTAACAAAGGCTAATATATAGAATTCAAGAAACCCCGTTTCTCAGGCCTTCAACCTATTTATAGAATCACCGTTCTAAGGGCCTTCAACCCGTCTTTTAGACAGACCCCAAATCTGTCTACGATTATTTCAACGTTTTATTTCAGACCGTGCGTCCACGGCCTTGGGCGATTCTGCCTACGTGCATTTCAGCTTTTACAGGGGTAAAACCCAACGCGCAGCCCGTTAATTACTCGTAATTTCAGTTTATCCCACTTATTTTGTCTTCTGTGGTATCTAAGATATCAAATTATAACGTTTCTTTCCTTAATTCCACCATCAATTCACAGATTACACCACACAACAGACAACTCCGTTAAAAAGTAATCTAAAATTTGGAAAAATATGCCAACTAGACGTACTTTGAGACTCACACAATAGTAGAGGTCAAAAGCAGTCTTACCTTAAGCTAGAATGACGTCCATGAAATTGTTGTTGTATGATGTGGAAGAAAGAACCTGGTATTTCTAACGCAAAATGGGTTTTTTTTCTCGAAGACCGAACCTCGTCGCGTCTCCGTTTGACGGCTCTTCAGCACCCCCTGCAGTTCTCCCGGGGTCACCACATAAAGAAAAACAGCCGTTTTCCTGTGTTGTCGCTGTACACAATAAAATAGTACCGCTACGACGGCGGTTACTTTTTCCCTATTTAACATTACCTTTAATTGACAACACCGCGTATTCAAACTGGAGGAGGAGTTGAGAGTCGTCAAAAACTACTCTACATAAACTAATAATTAAATACCAGGAATTGATGACACATCAAGGAGTTAAACAAGTTAAACGTTTATTTCTCTAACATGTCATCTCAATACAGAATTCTGTTTTTCCTATCCATCGTGAGTCTGCCTTCAGCCGTTCCCATGGTCAGACTGACTCTTCCTGGGGAAGCACAGCACTCCACATTCCATTGTCCACAAGATTTCCCATTGGCTCCCCAAAGCTGTCCATTCAGTTCCGTCGTAATTTGACCCCTTCTGTCCAAATGGCCAGTGGACCGGGTGGGGGTTGCTGTGTCTTGAAACAAAAGATTCTGAGGAACCCACACCTTTCTGCACTGAATGACAACTTTTGGTTAGTTTGCTAAATAGCCAAAGGAACAAAACATCGTATAAAAATATTATCTCTTCAACAATTAAACATATCGATTTTCTATCGGATAAAAAGACGTACTATTTTGGCTTTATTGCGCAGATGTCAAAGTGCTCCTAAGATGTTATTACGCCTTACAATATAGTACCCCGTAACGACCAGACAGTTACACATCAACTCGTCTAAGCTCAGGTAAGAACATATCTCAGTATGGAAAAACTGTGGCCTGTACCTTTAAGGCTCCTTTTACCATCATCACTACTGCTTCTTCTTCTTCTTAAGTCAAAAAGTATCATCAAGGGTCTTGAACATTTTTTGAGCCAAGGCCTGTAAAGAAAACAATTGAAATGGCCTGAGGGACAACTTTCATTCATTGTATCCAATTGCACTGAATGAAAGTTGTTATTGGGAGCTACAGTGTACCTCTGAGGACAACGACTCCCCCTTTGATCTACAGTGTTATTTATTATGCAATACAAAGATTGGTATCTGGCCATTAACTTTCCACTAATAATAAAATCATGGGGAATATTAAGTACCGGTCAAAACTTTGGGGACATTTCTTATGCATCGGCTTTTCTTTATATTCAACACAATTTACATTGTACGACTCTCACAGAAGACATTAAACTATGAATGAACACATGGGATTCTGTAGGAATCAATAAAGGGTGAAATCAATCATGTTTTATATTAAAATCCCCTATAGCTGAAGGATGAGCATGAGCAGTATCCGGACACTTGGAGAACATACTGTATGCAAACCCCTCACAGAAATGCCTATATGTTCCGAGACCCTTCTGTGTGGCGAGAGCATCGTGCCATACGTGGTTCATAAACAGCTGCATTGGGGGAAAGAACGGCGGCAGAGCTGAGTTGAGCTTTTTCTTTTGAGGTGAAGAGTTACTACTAAAAAAATAAGAGGCTGAGTGAAATTGGTTTGGGAGGAACAGTAAATATGAATAGCAGAATGTTTTGGTCAGAGATGTCAGGCACGTTGAATGCAATGGCCGCTGACTGCTCTGCTTTGTGACTACCAGTGATGCCAGTAACTAATTACTTAGTAACGGATTACTGTAATCGGATTACTTTTTTCAGTAACTAGTAATCTAACGCGTTACTATTTCAAAACAAGTAATCAGATTTAAGTTACTTTTCCAAATCACTGTGAGTTACTATTTAGTCATTTTCCTTTGGAAAAAAAATATTTTTGCATCTCGACGGGTGACGTAACATAATGTCATGTTTTCATCTTAAAAACACTCACACTGGTCGGGGAGAGAGATGGAAATACGTCACTTTTCTGAGTCTGCTTCAGCTTTGTTGATGTTACTGTTAAAATGCACTTCCAAGAAAGTGAGTGTTGGTAAAAGGGTTTGTCATTAGTGTTGAGGCGGTGGAGATGTTGTCGGCAGCATCTGAATGTAACTAATAAAGTAACTTGTAATGTAACGTAGTTACTTTTAAAATTAAGTAATCAGTAAAGTAACTTAGTTACTTTTCAAAGGAGTAATCAGTAATCAGTAATATATTACTTTTTCAAGTAATCTGTGGCAACACTGGTGACTACGACACTCACTTGAACAGCATGATAGGAACATCTGCGAGGCTTGCACCCCATAGACTTGATGGGAGTAACTTTTTTGTGTCCGTGCATGCGGAGTAGGTTTTTATTTTCTTACCTCTATTAACGTGAAGTGAGCAAATTCACTCATGGACGCGGATTCAGTCCCGTCCAAATCCCTTTTAGCTTTTGCTTTCTTCATGTTAAATCTGATCCTGTGTATTCAAATTGTGCAAACGTTGTTCATACGTACATTTCACACCCATGTACAGCATTGCGTGGTGACAAAGTGAAGCAGGCGCGTCCACCCCCAAGATAAATTTGTCATGGTCGGAGGTGGAACGAGGAAAATAAAACCCAAAATGCAGGACTGCAACAAAACTTGTGATGTTGAATAAATACATGAGGAAACAGGGCACAGTGAAACACATCAGGGCGGGGCAGGAAATCAACACAAGGGAAGCAAAGCAAAATCACAAGGACAGACCACACATGTCAAAATAAAACAGGACTAGACCAAAAACAACATACAAAAACAGGGGAACAAAAGACGAATCATGACAAAATTCCACTAATTTAGATTAGACTTCTATCATCCATTGCTCAATAAAACTTTAGGTGAAGACAATACAACAAGGTCTGTGTTTTGCTGTGTTTACAACATACACTGAGGTGG
Source organism: Proterorhinus semilunaris (assembly GCA_021464625.1). NCBI lineage: Eukaryota > Metazoa > Chordata > Actinopteri > Gobiiformes > Gobiidae > Proterorhinus > Proterorhinus semilunaris. The sequence continues at coordinate 21,716,338 of CM038347.1, forward strand.
CAAAAATAAATGTATTCTACAACACACACAAAATCAGGTACCCAGCTTTAAGCTAGTTAGGAAGACTTTAGACCTCCTTAACAGTCTACAAACGCACTAGCTTACTGTCGAAAAGTTCCTTGAAGTTGTGGTAAGAAGTAGTTTGAAGTGTGACCCAGTTTGGCAGACTAGGTGACACTTGTGTGATATTTTTTCGTCTTATGTAAAATATACAGCTCTCTGCTCCACAGCTCTCAGTCTCTCGTCCAGCCTTCGAGGAAAGCCGTCCTTATCATGTCTGTGGTCCTGATGCGCTCCTTCACACACCATTCCTCGATGCCAGCCACAGATTAGCAGTGTTTCATAGCTGCTGGGCGCGGGGCTCTTCTATCTCTCTATAAACGGCGAATTATCCGACCTCACACAAACTCAACCCTTATCTGCTCCTGTCAGTGACCGCCTGATTTACCCGCGGTCTGGATAGAGACACCTCCAGTCTTCATACAGTATTTGGGAATTTCTGTATCAGTTTGTCTTCCTCTTCTAGAAGTAAGATGTATCACTCTTTGAAAAGTATTTCTTTTTTTCTTTTTTAATTTAACGACAGAAAGTGGTGATGTGGTTAGGTTTGTTGTTTCACGATGATTGATTCCTTGGAGTGTCTTTTGTAGATTTTAGAGAAGTAGACTACATTCCTAATTTATATTCTTTTCTTTTTTTCTACATCAGGTTGTTGAATATTGGATTGGTTCATGTTTTGTGTTTTACATGAACCAAATCAATGTTGCATTGAGTTCTGTTCAAACTTTCATGAGGGGAGGACAGCCAGACACCTTTGCTTTGAAAAATAAGGCCGATGATGGTGCACCTGATGAACCTTCATTGCGGATCAAGTCCAGTTGAAAGCGTTGGAGACGATTAAATACAGGGCCAAAAGCAGAAAGAAAAAAAAAGCAATGAAAGGTTGCAGGTTACGTGTCTGTGTGCATCACTATTGTTTATTTTCACCTTTTCAACCGGCTGCTCTATCAAGTAAAAAAGACTCAGAGGTTATCCACAAACATGGCTGATCTCAAACCTTGAGCTGTCCTCTAGTTGCTTCTGCTCCTGTGATGTGAGCATGCTTTGTTGTATGATTCCACTTTCACACAGTTTGACGGTGTTCCCAAAAAACCAGGCCAGCCCGACAGTGACACCAGAATTGTGTAATTATCCAGCGAGAGAGAGCGAGAGAGAGAGATTGCCGTGTCATCTCTATGCACAACCACGGCAGCTAATTATGCACAAGATCACAAGTGAATTTGGGGACAAGATTTCACAAGCCCAACAAGATTCCGCAGCCGCATTTGACAAAGAATTAATGATCCATTGAGTTCCATCAAATGCTGTTTTCTTATTTCTAACCCGTACACTCCCTGACCTTTACGGGCCCCGCTGTTTGTGTTCATTGACTTAATTTATGGATTTGTAAGTCATTATTTAAATAATCACGTTAGTCTCTGCTGATAATCAGTAGATTGGAGAAACGTCACAAGGGGGCTGATCTCTAGGGAGGGGGGGGGGGAATCAACTTAAAGGTGATATGATGATACAAAATGTAATAGTGATTGATCAAGTGACGATTTTGTTTGTTTGTTCAATATGGACATAGCAGTAGCATTGGACGAACCAGATGCATTGTTTTAAGTGTTATAGCACATGTGCTAATTTCCAACACATGTCCATAGAGGGCTTTTAATAAAACACATTATTTCACAAGACAAGGCACATGGGAACAACTCAACAACCCGATTTAAGCCACTGTTTGAGCTCTCTGGTAAGTACAGTTTTAGTCCACAGTGTTGCCCCATTGAAGGAGAAGCTGCAACTGAAAGATTTTCTGACCTTCGGGAGCACACAGTCCCCGCTAACTGAGGCTCAGGTGGAGATTCTGAGAGAGCCCTGACGCCTCACCATGAGGCCAGAGAACAGCGGTGACAAGCAGTTGCTCAAAGATTTAAAAGTCAATTTCAAAATACTAAAATTGACAAAACTTTCAAAGGTAAACGATCTGCCAGGTGCAAGATTGCCCACCACTTATACCTCTGCAGAGTATTAGCTGTTGCAGACAGAAACTCACTGGTTGGGTGATTTTAGCGTGCCACATCAACAGCATCACAAACCACTTTACACACTGGTCCATTTGATTCCCGGACCGACTGGGGACTGTCTGTGCGGAGCTGCATGTTCTCCTGCGTGCACAATTGACTGCTTCCCATTCAACCAAAAATATAAAAAAAGGTTTCCCCAGGGGATAGGACTTCCCTGAAAAGAGCTTCTGAAATCTTTCCTGGATAAATAAAGGTAAAATTATGTATACATTGTAAGAGCAATATGGGATCAAATAATTGACCTTCAGATTGTAATAGCTAAAAGTATCTGGTTAGGAGCTCTTCTCATTATTATGTCAGTATGTAAATTACAGTGGGTTCATGCATTCATATCCTGTATTCCCGATGATTTTATTTTCTAAAAGAAAATGTACACTCAGGCTCAGAGGCTCAGGGCCGTCGACAAACTTGCTGGGGCCCAGAGCAAGAATGTTTCACATGGGTCCAATTTCCTTTTATTTTTGAGAGAAAATTGGGTCCTTCATGGCCCCAACCCCGCGCTTAAACTACACTTGTACCAGCCGTCCATTAGTCGTGGTCACAGTGTGTTGACTCTTGTTGGACACAGCAGAGATTTGGTCATGTGAATTTGGCGACAAATATGAACTGTGACAACCTACAATTACGAGTGTCACCTCCTCCTGTGCCACTCAGCTCAGTTCAGATGTAGCGCAGTCTCCAGTGTTCTCTTTTCATTAATCCTATAGTCCACAATGATGGGAAAATTACACATCTGACTGCATGCATTTAACTGACTGCTGTGTTAATAAAATGGCAGGACGCGACGGACGCTCTGAATAATGTAGTCCACCGTAGCAGGCCCACTAACTTCATTACACCTGTATGTGATATCGTAGTTGATAGACTAAGGAAATATTGTACTAATGTATTAAGATAAGACACTGGTTCCTACAAGCTTCAACAAACGATGGTTTACACAAGTTCATAGTGGTGTATAGAAATAGTTTGTAGTGGTCTTTAACTTTGAATCAATCACTAAAATTAAAGCTTTGTTTGATAATCCTATTTTTCCTTGCATATTTCCAGATCTTACAGTTAGTTTTATAAATTAGTTGTCATAGGCCAATGTGTAAGATGTGTCGCCCTAGGGCATTGTTGTTGGTGGTGCTAATGAAGATATACATGTTTCGTGGTGATGTGATGCCAGCAGCATTAACCATCTCTCCTGCATGTGAGTCTTAAACAGGACCTGACACAGATGAGAGCTACGTGTGAAACCAGACTGGAGTCCTTCATGTGAGGAGCATGGCATCGACAGCACAGCCCCCGCCTCCTCCTCCTGCCTACGCAAATGAGACAGCAGTCAACACCTCCACACACAAAAACAGAGAGAGACAGGGGCTGGCCAAGACCAAGACAGGCTGCTACTTCTAAAATACTGCTCAAAATAAAAATAATCCATCTTTTGAATGGCAGAAAGTCCTACAATAGCATCCATGACCTATAGGCAAAATGTAACTGAATCCCATGGACAGGTCCCACGTGTCTGCATAAGTTTGCTCCAGGTGCTCCGACTAGTGAAGCATGTATAGGGTTCCTCCTGGGGCAGACGGAAAGGTGAGATTCTGAATTTCATTGTTTTCTAAAGCTGAAGATGGGGCCTGTTTTAGACCTGTAACTTATTCAGATTAGTATTGGCATTCACTGGACTAATAGGATTAGCCCTGTTCAGTCCCAAGTTAGTCACAATGTAGTCAAGAAAGAAAGAAAGAAAGGATGCGCTCTATTGTCCCTCTGTATAAAGGCACACAGCTGGGATTATAATCAAGTTTACTAAATTAGTTCATTATAGTCCTGGTTTGGCCAGGTCTTGGCTTCTGTAATTTAGTCCATTCCTCATTTGTCTTTGTTAGTGCCTAAAAGGTCTGCTTCTTTGGTCTGCATATTTACTAATTTCATTTATGTGATATGAACATAACAATAGCACTGGACAAACCAAATGCATTGTTTTGGGGTTTATAGCAAAACTGCACATTTTCATCCAGTACCAGGCTATTCTATTTCATTTTATTTTAGTTAGTTGTGCTTTAGTTAGTATCTGGCCTTGTTTCACATATTTTATTTTATATAAGTCTTTTTGTTTATTTTACCAATCAAAAATCCAATTTTCTGAGATGCTTCTTTAACTTTTGAAATCTCTCCATAGAAAGAAGCATCTGTCATCTGTTCAGCTATTTATCACACGCGCCTAATTCAACCTCATAAATCTACCTTCAAAGCTGAAAAAGCCTTGCATTTACCCGGAGGTGCTGTGAGAGAAGTGAGTCAAATTGTTATAAATCAATTTAGTGTGTGAATGATAGTCTTAGCTCTAAACTACAACATCGCCGGAGATCGCTGGCCTCATTTCTCAAACTGCACTGGGGTGTGGACAGCCCTCTCCCTTTGATTAAAGTCTACCCATTGGCGGCATCAATTATGTATCTTCACAATGGACCTAATGGACTGCGATGAGAGTGGAAGATGACTGGGCTAAATTTCCACATGGCATAGTTAGAAAAATCTCGCGACAATAATGTAAGCTTGTCGGCCATGATGGATGAATCTTGTCACCGCAATGACTATAATCACATCATTTTCTCTTGTCAGGGTGAAATGAGGTCACTCATGATCAATAGCAACCACGCAGTATGTTTTATTCCTCTGTAATTGTAAACATTTGGCATTATGTTTGCTTGTGTGAGTTCCCATTGGGATTGCGGTAGCTGGGGTGAGCACGGAGCCAGATGGTTATGATGACCTCTACATGCAGGGGCAGTGAACATTAAGCTCATCTCCCAAGGAAATGATCTGGGGGGGAAAGGAAATTTGAATAGAAAATGTAAAGCAAATCAATTATGTTTCACTCCATCTTATTGGAAATAATCACCTAAACTAGAGCGAGGACAGAAGGATCATTACATCCCGTTTTCGGTTGCATGCCGACTGAGCGGCAGCACGCTCACGGCAGAAAGGTCCCGGGTTCAAGTCTTATCTCTCATGTATGAGTGGATTTCCTCCAATGCCCCAGTTTTCTCGACAAGCTTGAAATATACATAATAAGATAATCTCCAGTAGGTAGGACTCTCGGACTTCTGACCGCATCTAATTCAAGATCTGGAGATGGGGCCACTGCTCCAGTCCTGACTGGTTGGATCAATCTCCCAATGGAAGACAAACAAATAGGCTTTATCTTAATGACAAGCTATTGCAAGTCATTGTTGTAATGTACTTGCAAGTCCATTGTTGCACTGAAAAGAAAAGAGATGATCTCATATTGTTAAAACTCGAATTGTGCGTATGTAAAAAGTCTTGTACATAAACCTTCTGACTGATCTGACTGAATGATTCTCATGAGACCAACACATACATAACATAGATGAGAGACCAACACTCAACAGGGGCAAACAGATACAGCTGCTTTCACCTAAAGGCACTGTCATCTGATAAGAAATATGGAGTCTTATATAGTATGTTACATGACACGCATACAAAGGTCTTTTAATTAAAGCGGGGAAATAGATCTTTATACATGTGCAAATGAGAAGGTATAGCAATAAAAATACAGATTCAATCACTCATTCATCTATTATAGCACAAGCATAACTGTGGACTGGGCAAAGATGAGGAGAAAACTCAAATGAGATGGAAACGGAACTACAAAAGCCCTGTTACTGCTCATGAGAACTTTATTTTTAAGCGTTATTTTTTGGATTGGGATCGGTCATTTAAAGCATTTATTATGACAAAATAAAATGCTCTGTTTTCCTCCCTGCACCTGTTTGAGTCCCATTTGTGTTTGTTCCTGTTCATAGTCGTTTCACCTTGATGCGCAAATGTTGATAATGTTGATTCTCTGGAGTCTGTTTCCCAGGAGGGGCCCTCATAGTGAACAGAAGGGGCCCCGCAATGACTGGCCCATCCGAGGACAGCAGTGTGGACTATATTTCTGCTAGAACAACAAATCGTCAGTATTTGTATAGGAAAACAATGGTGTAAAAGTTGTATGAACTAAAATAGATACAGTTAATGAAGTAATACACAAATAGAGTGATGAGTAATTCTGCTTCAGAAATCTAAGATTTTTTATAAAATAATCAAAAAGAGATGAATTTTTCTCCACAAAACGGAATCATATTAATGTTCCATAGAGCTAGCCTATCGATATTTTCCAGTAAAAAGACTCTTAAATTGCTGCTTGCAAAAATTTTGCATTTAATGCTAAAATTACAGTCACTGATTTGATGGTGAAACATTTTTTCACCATCAAATCAGTGTTTTCAAAAACGCAGATTTGATCACTGCCTATTCATACTGTGTATATATAGTATAAACAGGGTTTGCTGCATGTAATCTTTAACCGAAGACATGCGCTTATGAGAAAGACAATTACTCCCCCCCCCCCCCCCCCCCCCCCACACACACACACACACAGGCATCCAGAGCTGTGATGAATGCCCCCAGTGGCATGTTGATCCAACTGTCATCTCTTTACAATGACATGTTCACAGGGTTAAAGCTCCAGTCAAAAGCACATCTATATAAACAGCTCTAATAACGCTTCACATGACAAGTGTCTGCTGCTGCCCACGACCCCTCGAGCGCTGTAACTAGTGGGCATCTGCCACGCTTTCTCCAGCCAAGCACGCAGACCCTCTCCCCTCTGCTGAAAGCCTATTAAACCAACCATGTCTCTCTTCTTTTTCTTTTTTTACATTTATTTATATAATTGAAATCTATACTTACATGGTAGAACTACTGTAATTAATTAAGGAGAGCTGACCAAGGACAAAACCAGGTCCAATGCTCAACTAAAAAAAGAAAAGAAAATTCATATTACAATACATTTTCGACACAGCAACACTGGGTACAGCCTGACCGTCTTCCAAATCCTCATTTAGGACACATAAAAGGGAATATACAAGCCAGAACTGGGATAAGCCAGATAAGACGCAATAATAATTATGATTATTCAACACTTTTAACTGTTTAATTTGTTCTAACTTATCTCTCACTCATTAAGTGACTGAGACAGTGCAGACACTTTGGATCATCAACTTTTTAATCCATAAGGAAGTGATGCTGATGCAGTTTTCCCCATCCTTGAGGGCGCGTGAAACTTGTCTGTGTTCATTGGTACCGTTGTCATTGGTTACCAGGGTAATAATGCAGTAAGTGAGCAGATTATAATGAATGCTGATTGCAGTATAGTGAGTTTTGTTTACCCATGATTCCCTTTCCCTTGAGCGCAGCTTGTTGTGTTTATTTCACAGCAGCAAGCGACGTTTATCAGTGGATCTTTATGGTGTGAGTCTACTGCCATCTACTGATGCTGCATCTCTTTACATTTGGAATTGTCAGTCCGACCACCTGACTAATAGTTGGCCATTTTATCAATCAGTTTATCAGTTTAATAGGTTATTGTCTTATGGTGTAATAGTGATTGTGTAAAACCTTTTTACGACCCTAATCTGACTCAGCCCAAATGTCCTCTTGGTGTTTCCTCTTAGACCTGGTTAGGATAATAAAGTGATTGGAGTAAAAAGCTATTTGTACATTGAGTTGTGTGTGTGTGTGTGTTTTTAATCCAAACCAGATCAAATAATAGGAGACGCTCTGGCCAAGTCTTAAAAGGTTTAAATGCTTTTGAAAATATGACTTATTTGGATGAATAACATCTAAAAGGAATAGGAAGTGGCATAGATAAAGGTAATGTTCCATAGGAGTTTGACTCGCTCATTTCCCATTGAAATAACATGGTTGACACGGCAACAGTTTAAAATTGTTGTCCTCTACCTATGTCAATGTCCAATGAGGAAGTGAAAGTATAATACATCACAAAAATGGTAAAAACTAAAGGAAGCTGAGAAAAATGTTTAGCAAAATCTTTAATAGAATTGTGTTTACTATGTTTTAGCAAAAAATGGTGTCTAATGTGTCTCATGCCCTTTAATGGTGCACTATGCAAACAAAAAAAAAGAATGATATTTGTGCTTTACTTTTGATCACAGTGGCCTGACCACTCATACAGCGGCTGGGAACTACAATATCAATCAAATACGCACAAATATAATTTTTTGTCGTTTTTTTTTCACATAATAAGTTGCATAATGCACCTTCAACGTTGAGTGCTAAATATTCTTTGGCTACCCACTGGAATGAGACGTGTCGAGAGATAACAGGAATAAAGGTTTCTCAGCATTCAAATCTTGGTTGTTCTAGGATTACACAAACGAGACATACCTATCTCAGTCACTAGATGGCGCTAGTCTTTCTTTATCAAGGGTGACTGACTGATATAAGAGCTGTGCAGGACGAAATTGGACGCTTAAGCTTGAACTAAGCTCTTATTAATCAACTAATTGTACAAAATTGCTCTGCAAAAAACACACTGGGACAAGAGTAAAACAGGGAACTTAAAATACCAAACATGAATTATGTATGGCGGAGGGAGAAAAAAAAAAAGGTTGTCACAGCATCATCAAACTAAGTAGCCTGATTAGAAGTTAGTGTAGCTAGGTCACTGATTACAATCAGTATTTAAACAAAAACATATATATTTCTCTTTTTTTATGATTGCCAGACAGAAAACCTCTTGATTAGTGCAGATTAAAAGAAAGAAGGATTTCATTAAATATTAATAGCTCTTATTACAGAATTAGTCTTTAGGTTTGTTGTTGATTATATGTCCTCCTCTTGATGCAAAATAGAGTGCAATCTTTCGAGCTGCATAATGAGTTATTGGTGAGTGGTTGACATCATACAAAGTGGACCATTAACTGTACACCTGTAACTATTCCATCCACTTTGCAAATCACTTTGAGGCATCCTAAGATAATAGTTGCACTAAATGAGAAAGTTTCAAACGTAATGACCATGCATCCCACTTTTAAAGAATTAAGCACTAAAATAAATTCACTCTTAATGAAATATTCCCTGGTTTGTTTATGTGAACCTGCCTGGCAACAGTAGCTCAGTGGCAGTGATAATATTTCTGTGGGATGAGACGCAAACCACCATCACTTCATCAAGTCCATAACTGAAAGGTTGCTTCTTCTTATACATTTAGAGGTCATATATATTTCATTACATAGACTTACACTACATTTGATCCTCCTATGTATTATTAATGTGCACAGGCTAAGACAGGACTTGAGTAGTTTAGAGATGGACTGCTCCATATAGATGCTATTTCCTGTTACATTAGGATAAACATAGACATTACAGTATACTAAGTTATTGCTAAGTTCAGATCCATATAGTGCAAACTCTCTTTACAGACTTGTATTCAAAGGAAGGTATTGGAGTGGTGGTACACTGACTTTTTTAGCCTTACATTTTGAGTGTTTGTGTCCACTTGGGTCACTCCTCTCCTCCACTCGGACACAGTAACGGTACAGATTTCAAAACAGGGTATCCTGAAAGAGGTAGATTTTGTTTTGCTGAAGCCTTGCTCCTGTCAGCTTCCCACAGAACAGGATCAGAGCTTAATCCTGTCTGTCAATGATGAGCTTAAACTGGCACATTCTCGTATGAAAATACTGCTAATTTTTACATTCATTTATCTTAAGATTCACTAATGGCTTGGACAACTTTCTCAGCCTCATCCACGCAGACTACAGTCAAGGGCATCAGACTGGGGGGAAAGGAATGTACTAGTTAGATCTAGAGTAGGAAATATCCATTCAAAAGCCTGTGTAAACATAAAAACCCTATCTAGAGAACTCACAGTCTTAATACAGAGAGACAGATGGTGACTTTTTTTACAATACTCTAAAAATTGTATTGAAGGAAACTGCACTATATATATATATATATATATATTAATCTTGAGGCTGTAAAACTCAGAAACATGCATCCTTTCATCAAAAGCTTAACACTATATTAAAACATTAAGGCAGATATCAGCCAGTGTGACACAGATTTCACCCGGAGCAGAATTACGGTACCCAGAGGAGAAACCCGTCTAAAAGATACTACAACTCTCCTGAAATATGCCGTCTCTGGGGGCCATTGATCATGAATCCACTTTCTCACGATGTCGCTCTTTTAAAGTTGCCAACCTTTAGAGCAGCATGACTCAATCAAATGTGGCAAATTGGGCAAGAAAAAGTGTAAAGGTATCAAAGCACAAGTCAATATGGTGACACAGGCCAATGAAATGAGTTGATAAATGTGGAAAACAATAGATAGAATAATTTTGCCGTGAGTTTGACCTGAGAGAGAACTGAGCAGGGCTCCTTGAGTCACTCTCTTTTTAAAAGATGTCTATGAAGATAGAGGGAAATACATGGCGGTATTTTGACCGTGATGGAGAGGTAGTAGTGCATAAAAAGTAAAGCATTATTGGTGTAAAACATCGTCTTAAAATGAATGAACATGAGACAACTATTATAGCTTTACAAATAGCATTACATTTTATTAATATATTTTCATAAAACAAGTTTAAGACTGTATCAAAAACTCAGTAAAAACATTAGATTTTAACCATTTTTTGTGGTGATATCAGATATGAAATGTACATAATTCACATATTGTTGCAGGTACTCCATCATTTTTGAGATAATGTTTTTTTGTATGATGGGCAAGTCAACTTTTTTTTGTACCGTCACAAATTATATAAGTGTAATAATCATCATCTAGATTAAAAAATAAAAGAATTTCCCGCTCTGAACCCTTTACCCCTCAACTAGTTGTATTGGTTAAACACTAAAGTGAGTTGTTTTTTCACAGGCACACAATTATGTACAACCTTTTGTTCCCATGCCTCTGAACTGGCCCTGCCTTAGACATCATTACAACAAAGAAACTACAACTTTAAACTGAGGGTCTACCAGAGGAGAAAGTAGCCAATCTCTTATTTCCCATGACATTTTAGGACTGCAGTTTTATTCGTAATTGAGCTTTGAGTCTATAACCTACTCTCCAAGGTGTAAGTATGGCCATGTAGAGTCATTGAGTAATTCATTTTTACCTGAGTTTATTATTCCTGGTCCTTGAACTTGTATTGAGTACTGTCCAGTACAACAGTATCATGTAGAACAGTATTTCTGCTAAAGAATGGATTGAACTCTTTCCGCCTCTGGAATCCACATCATTGACCACGTTGCCAGCTATGACCCAGCGTTAACCACTGGATTCCACTGGCCTTGACATCCTCGTTCTGGCAACAGTGATCAAAAGACATCACCTTGGCAACAGCACCATCTTATCTCACACAGGCAGGTTCAGAGGCACACGCACGGAAAAATAAAAAAAATATAAATGTTGTGTAACTTAATTAGGCTTCAGCTACCACAAACGTGACTTGTCAAATGTAGTGACCTTTTTGATCATGTAGTCGTATGTGGCAAGGTGGCTAAAGATTGTAAAACATCTTTTTAGACTACCACTTGTCTTTGCAACACATAGTGCAAGGTTTAGCAAGAATTTGCATAAGTGCAGGGGTTGCATGTTATTATCAAGAGGGATCAAAGGAAACAAAAAGAAACCAGTCTAAAAAAACAAAGTAATTAATGTGATCCTTGTGTTCAGTTTGGCATTTGTCGCTCATACCCCACGTTAACATTCGCAAAATCTTAGTAAACCGAGCAGAGTACAGATAAGAGTGATATCAACTCAGATTAACACGGTGATGGAGAGCCAGAGTCTGTTGTCATGGTGACATCTGTTCAAAGCCCCGTGGGCCTCAGTCTTTCCTGCTTCATTATTATTTTCTATACAATAGAAATAGTACATCATTGAAGATAAAATCGACTCTTCTTGGCAAAAATCAGACAAAAGGTATATGCAAGTCAAAAGCTGATTTGAAGAACAACAAAAACTGAAGTTGAATTACAAATAGTCCGTTTTCTCTGTGCTAGTAGAGAACAGTGTCTTATTAATTATGGTCTAAAGTATTGTTGCTTGCTTCTCTACAAAGTCAAAGCGTTTCATTGAGCACATGTGAATTAACTCCAGTGTTGAAATATCTCCTGTTTAGCCCCTGGTGCCGCAGAGGCGTTAGGGAGGCACGTAGGGAGGAGGTGACCTGTAGGAGGTCATGTTCTTGGGTCGAGAGCCTTTGCCCTCGATGGGAACAGTGAATGGTGGTGGCGGTTGGTACGGTGGAGCGTTGGGGTCGTCGTCCTGGTAAATTGAGTATTCCTCTAGTAGGTCCTGGTTCAGAAGAGTGCTATGGGGCCCAGCAATGGGATACTCCGGAGGGGGCAGTGGTGGTTTCTCTTCCTGAAGGATCAGTGGGATGCTAGAAGATGGAGGGGACTTTGAATCATCCAGCTCATCCGCAAATATTATGGGAACACCTTTTTTAATAAACGTGGCTTGCTCCTCTATGGTCATCTTGCCTTTACGCTTCTTTCGGTAGCAGACCATAGCAATAATCCCGGTTATAAGTAGCAGAGCTGCCACTACCACAGCAGGGATCACGGTGTGAAGATAGACATCATCTCTGCTGCTCACTCGCCCCGTACCAGGCGTGGGCGCAACTGTGGGCACCGGAGGTAGGGGGATCTCTGCAGGGGGAATGAAGGAGAGGGTCTGGCATTTATTGGTCCCGCGAACAGAGATGTTAATGGGTTTAAACTCCGGCTCCATGGCTTTGATGAACGCCATTTTGGGAGTACCTTGGTGGTCTGAGATCCTGTTGCTCAGAACTGTGATTTGGTCTTTGGGACAGTGGCTCTGCTGGAGACTGCTATTGGTCCATTCCACCACAATAGAGCCCCGAGTGATGTTTCGTATCGTTACGGTGCTGGTGTTGCGATCACCAAGAGCGTACGCTAACTTTTTTGTCAGTAAAATTTTCTTGTGGACGTCACTGGAGAGACTTTTTGGATCACCGTGGAACCGAGCGGCAAATATGGCAGAGGGCTTGTCATTAGACGCCCAGTTGTTAACTTGTACTTCAAAAGCATCCATGATACTCTTGCCGCCCTTATCGGTCGCCAGCATGAAATACTCATGTTTACCCGCGTGCTCTTTCTCCGGGAGACCATACAGCAGCTGGATTGTGCTGTTGAACTGTATCCAGGAAGTCTCGGCGACTGCTTCCTTTGGTGTCTTCTTCAAAGTCAGACGCAATTTGTCCGCCGTGCCGTCCTCAATGTCATAAAATGTATCTGCTGGAATTTTGACCTCGAAGTAAGTACCAACCCAAGCGTTAACCTGGTCTATGGGGTTGCGGATCTCAGGACTTCTATTTTCTGGGGGCGGGGACTGAGTGGTTGTAGTGCTGCGCCTTGGGGGTTTGGCTGTGTTGGATTTGGGCACTTTTGGCGCAGGGGTGGAAGATTTGGGCTTTTTTGGTGGCCTCTTTGTGGTCCCTGACTTGGGTCTCTTGGTGGTACTCGGTAGCGTTGGCAATGCGGTAGCCTCCACAATTGTAGGACGTGTCATGGTAGGCTGTACTGATATGGTACTTGTAGTTCCTAGCACCCTGGTAGGCTGAGGTGGCCCAAAGACAGGGGTGTGCGCGATTTGATCCCTGACTCTCATGGTTGGCTTGACTGGGAGGGGCAGCGGGCCTCTCACTGGGGGTACCGAGCTGTCCGTAGCGGATGCGATGACAGGTGACGTTGGGGTAGGGATAACACGCACCGGGGGCTCTGGGTGAGTAGTTGGAGGCAAAAGGGATGGCACAGGGGTTGGAGTATTGTAAAGTTGTCGCCTAACTCTTTTAATATTATGCGGTTTCTTGTTGACTATGTGCCAACCCACAACAGGGAAGCCAAGTTTGGCAGACATTGTCCCGTCCTTTGCCAAATCGTGCACGCTGCTAATATCAGGAATCCTGCTCTGGTCCAGCGCACACCCAAGTTTCCAAGACACCAGCGCTCCATTCTCCACCACCTTCTTTGCATTTCCTGGACCAGCCATGAAAGCAGACATGTCAAATAAGCGGTTGTTGACAACAGGGACCACCCTCATGTGCTCAGTGGGAACATGGGAGAATTTATTCATAATGTTTAGCAAAGTGACTCTCTGTTTGGCCACCATCTTTGTCAGGTCAGCGTCCAAGATGACAGTAAGGACAGTGACAGGCTCCTCGGGGCCACAGGTGAAAGGCTGAACGCCGCTGAAATCGCTCTGGACAGCCAGGAGTGCCTGCTCACTGTCTGCCCGCTCCTCCGGATGGACCTCAATAGAGAATACTGTACTTGGAGAGACTTGAGACCCAGAGTTCTCAGTTAAACCCTCTCCAGAGATCGAGATGTGATAGATGCCTTTATCCTGCTCCAGAGCTAAACCTCGTAGAGTGCAGCTCTCTCTGTCCCATAACAGCCAGGAGGGGAGGGTATCTTTCCCCATCTCGGTGACCTAGAAAAAAAGAAATAACATAAATAACATGTTAGGTTGTCTTTTTAGCAAAATTATCTTTAAGACATGTAGAAGCAATCGCCACTGCATTTAGTTTTTTACTTTCATTCTTTTTGTCTTATTTTCAATAATTTTTTAATCTTAGTCTAGTGGTTTCTAATCTTTCTAAATCCTCCTTTAGGATTCACTTGGCACACCACTGTAAGTCTCAAATGCGTATGCACTGCTTTCAGTTCACCAACTCCATTTGTCAAGTTTATCCAAATATTCAACAGGAAGTAGTCGCGTTCGTAATAACTATGACTCATCAGTCTTCATTGATTCCTATGACAGGATATCATAGTGCATTACCACAAAGCCAATAATCATCTCGCTCGTTCACAAGTTTGACAGAAACAAACCATAGCAGTCAGTTTCACTCAGGGCTGACACAGTAATCAGGATAAGCAGATAAATACTACACACCTGACATTTACACTGGGGCAGGATGTGCTGTATAATATGCATTTGAGCAAACATTCTCATTTAAAGCTACAATAAACAATGTCAGCTATCTCTTCCGATTTCAAACTATGTCATGCATTTTAACTGAAGGAGGAAAATGCTAAATTAATCAAGTTCCAGCTGTTATTACTTATTTTTCTTTGACATACGTGTACTTTGCCTGAAAGGGGAAGATGGGAAAAATATTTAAAGCTCTCCAAACGGAAATGGTGATTAACTAACTTTTGTGGAGGACCAAAGAAACCATGTTCATTTGCCATAACGAATAATAGGCTTTAATCACCCCTGTAAAAAAAAAAAACTAGCTGCACTTACATGGACATCACAGCTTGCATTGTCTGGTCCTAGTGGCACCTTGAGCTGAAACAACTGTCCCGCAAAGGCAGACGAGTCGGGAATCCCAGAGTGCACTCCCATCTTTGCCGTCGCCTCCTGCAGGGGGGAGGATGGACTTTCTCCGACTGATGACAGAGTGTCCTGCAGCACATTGAGCACCGAGGACTGCATCGAAGCTTCTAACTCAAAGGACAAGGCTTCCACCAGTGTGTTCTGATGGTCAGACTCCCTGCAATAGGCCATGTTCACTACAAGTCCTATTAAGAGTATAGTCCTGATTAGAATAACCCTGCTCCTCCCAGCCACAGCACACCTCATCTCGCCTTGTTTATAGTGCATAGCAGTAGGCCTTTGGGGCTGCCCAACAAATGTTTAACAACTGAAAAGGCCTTATGCACTCGGGTCAGTCCGGTGGCACCTTCAGCTTGTCTAACAGTGACACAGGTGTAGACTTCTTCTTTGTCGTCTTCTGTGATCCATAAAGAGTTTCCAATGTTCTAGGAAATCGCCATGACCAGTTTCTAGAAGGGATAAAAGATAGTTACAATTAAAATTATATATAAGTTATAACACTTTAGAGTGCTGCAACCCGACCAAAGTCCGACGGGACCCTTCGGAACCCAACGGGTTCTGTCGGGCTCGGACAAATATTTAGAACTTATTTTCTACACCAGTTTCAGTTGTTAAAACAACTGAAACTGGTGTAAAATTAAAATGGGCCTGTTTAGTTTTTACGCACCAAGCTCAGCAAGACCCTGAGCTCAGGTCCTGCTCCGGGCAAGTGACCAGCCTCTGTCTGACTAAACGGAGGGAGCGCTCTGTGGAGCTCGCTAAACTCTTAGACACGAAGTGAACGTGACAGTCCGGTACTGTCTGAAATGGTGAACTCTGTGGCGGTGCAGAACGCAGCGCGTCATGTGCCATGCCAACATTACACGCTGCGTAACCTCACTTCAAAGGCTTTTCTCAAACCGTGCAGCGCTTTAAACACATGATTTATCCATTGATCAAAAATAAAATAAAACACGTAAGTCCGTGTTGTAGGAGAGAAGGGAAACGTGGCTCTTTTTAGCAGGTTAATGGGTTCTGTGAAGCGCGTGCATCACAGAAATGTGGTGAAACTGTGTTTCAAAGCATCTCGGTGTGCGTTCGCTTTAACGGCTTATCCAAAGCCTACGGACTGAGTGAAGTTTAGACAAGTATTAAATACACCTGTGCTACGAGGTAACAGCGGGTTTACGAGCCCCCATTCCCCTCACAATATGTTCCCACATCCCTGATTTTCATTGTGTAGGGTTCGGTCGGACTTGGACACAAATATCTTAATGCCTATTAGGCTTGGCTCGGATTCGATCACTGCTCTGTCGGACGAGGGCCGGGCTCGGACAGAAAAAAAACAGCCCGATCCGCACTTGCTGTCAAATTCAATCATGAGAAAAGATAACTGGTGGCACAGCGGTTAGTGCTCGTGCTTCACAGCAAGAAGGTCCCGGGTTGGAGTTTGCATGTTCTCCTCGTGTCTGCTTAGGTTTCCTCCGGGTACTCCGGTTTCCCCTACCACTAAAAACATGTACAATAGGTTAATCCATATCTGGAGATGGTTCCCTAAGCTCTGGCCCACGCTAGCTGCTCACTGCTCCTACAGGTCACCCCAGAGGCATTGAGGATGGGTCAAATGCAGAGAACAAATTTCCCTACAGGGATTAATAAAGTAATCTAACTTATAACATGATGTGTTATAGTGTCACAAAGCATCAACCTTTACAGACAGCCTGATCACTACTTTCACTTCTATCACCGCACTTTCACTGAGAAAACAGCTAATCTCTCGAGATGTGAGTGACAAAGGTTGTTTGTCTTGGTTGTAAGTTTTAATTAGGTGCCCTAGGGGGTGGAATTAGAGTCTCCATTGTACTGACCGAGCCGACCCCAATCCTGTAGCACTCAGGAATGGGCAAAGGGGGGTCAGCCAACTACTGCCTCGAATCCTAATGCCTGAGTCTCTGATGTCAATACAATAAACTTTCCCAATGTAGTGCCAGACCTGAATGTGTCTAACACAGGCTGTATGATTTATGAATTAAAAGTGGTCAACTAAACGTGCTGTAAATGTGTTTTTCAGTGTAATACCCAATTCATTAAACTGCTGAATGAATTAGTTGTTCACATGATTCGTTTAGTCCCTTTTCCACTCATTAAAACCTAAGGAAAGTTGATTAAACCTATTTGGTTTGAGAATAAAAGAAGACATACATTTATATGCAATAAATATAGAAAATTGTGTAAAATGAACACTGGTGGTGCTATTCCAAGAACAGAAAGTGTGTCCTGAATTTACATGTTAAGGGGCAAATTAGCAGAAAGTTCATGACTGAATCAGTTTCCTTCTGCACTGCATTAGTCATCCGCCAAGACTGTAACCAACAGACATCACATGATGTGTAAGAGTCTAGACAGTCTGAAGTGTTTAGATTATGTCATTATAAATAGTTTACTACACTGTATGTACCACTTCTCACATAATTGAGTGACTACTGACTAATGAAGTGTTGTCTAATACTAGTAAGAATGTATTCAACTCCAAAACCAAACCCATGTAAATGTAACATTTTTTGTAGAAAACAAAAAAAGCCTTGATGGTTGACAGTCTTTATAGATCGCACGAAATAGTGTGAATAATTTTTCTTGGTATCTGTGTTGCTATTACGGAAGATAATTAGTCACCTAATTTGGGCAAAAAAATGGGTATCCACTGAGTCAGAGCTATGCATTGTCTGTGAACAATAGTGAACATTCTCTCTCTTTATTCTTGTCTTTTTTACTTAACTTTGTAGAATTAGTGGTCTTGATAATTTAGTAAAAGTTTTACCTCTAGGTTCTCAATCTGCCGTGGCTGCCCTCTATTTATTTGGGCTTGTGACTGGCACAGAATAGACTCACTGGTGACACCTTGAGGCTGGATTCTAAATTGACTAGTACAGAGATAATAGAGCTGTAATTTGAACCTCAGCCCACCTTCTAAACCGTGGGTCGTGTACAGACTTGCACTTCACTACCTAAAATGAATCAGTTGAGCAAGGCAGCAGCTAAACAAAGCTCTGCTAAGCACCCAAATCTGATAAGGTGTAAAGTTTAAACACGCTAAACAAAAACAATCTAAAATATATATAATATTTTTGGTGCTTACAATTATTTGGCACTAATATTGCCTATTTATATTTATAATAGGTGAAATACTTGTGGTGTTATAACTTACTTTGGCTAAGGCTGAGCAAATGTTACAGGCCAGAATATCCCGGTTATCTGTAGCTCAACCTAAAGCTGGGACTGAAAACCCATAAACATGATCTCAGACTTCTCACACGGTAAAGTCCAGGCCAACTGAACTGACGTACCACATCCAGCAGCAGTCTCCTGACAGTGCCTGAGCTGAATAACAAACATAAACACAGGACAAGCTTACGTCGCATTTTGTGCTTTCTTTCTACTTTGGATGTGTACAATAAACTGCTTTTGTGTAATAGCAATTAAGTATGAGATCACAAAGCCAGGCACAATCTACCAAAACAGACCAGTCAACAAGCTAAAGGTGAACTAAACAGTTATTAAGGCATAATGTAATAGCACAGTTATAGTCTGTATGAAGGTTTCAGGCCAGGTGACCAATGCAACACCTATGGTGCAAAAGGTGTTTCAATCTACTGTAAATAACATGATTTAATTAAACCTTTATAAACCTATGTGACACTTAAGTTTAAATCTTCAGTCATTCAGTGACCACACCATGCTCCCCCTCACTGAGAAAATGTGTAGAAGCTGGTGGCAGACCAATCTCAAAATATGCACTTACCTAAACAACACATTAAATGGTTATGCATACCAGAATTGGTATAAAACGAACCCTACAACATGTGCTAGTTAAATACTGAAATACTTGTCCTGTTGAAGAGCTTTGGGCAGCCAGGAGCAAACATTCCCAGAGCAAACCAGCTAACTAAAAACACATTAGCTTAGGGGCCCGTCTCTGCTGACTGTCGTGTTCATGTTTCGTTTCCATCACACAAAGGGTTCTAGATGTACAATGCGATCCGTGCATTTTATACGAATTAAGTTTGGGGATAAAGTCTAAACCACATGCGACGATATGAAGTGTTTGCACATAAAGCGATGGCTTACTGCTGGCGGCGCGCTTGGCCACTGCGCTCCAGTCCAGTCTGTGGCTAAACGCAGAGGTGCACCTGCTTTATTCTAGGCGCTGTAGCCACATAACAATGTAATACTCCTTTGTATAAACATTTCAGCCTAGGTTATTGCCGTACATCAAAAGGAACACATGGCATGACATTTCATAGAGTAAGGGCGTGGTTTGCACAAGACAACCTGATGTTTTTTTCACGTGTCGAAGTCAAAATGAGGGAAAGGATTGAATACTGATAGCACATAATGTGGCTAACCAATAAGCTAACGACAAGAGATGGTGACGGTGACAAATACAGATGGCTAGCTGGTTTGTCAGAAGATGGATGTCCAATACATTTCCCCAACGAGATGCCAAACCAGTGATGACGGGAGAGGTATTTTACAGGCACACATACACCCACACGGACAGCACCCACAACTCAAGCTGACCTTGTTAGCGAGCTAATGTTAGCTAATGAATCCTCTTCTGCCCGGAGCCGAGGAGCAGCGCCGCGGAGACCGACAAAATGCCATCAAACATCCACTTCCCCGAAGCAGAGACACATTTGCGGCAGAGGAAGCATCCGTGTGTCCGTGGATCGCGCTGGTTTGATGGGTTTGGGTACTTCACGGAGGAGATAGCGCCTCTGATGCACCCCTCCCTGTCACTGTTCTCCCGCAGACAGGTCCACAGGTTGAGACCAATCATACAGCGGCAAACTCCGCCTACACTCTTCTCGTTTCTTTCAGTCTGTTCTATTGTGTTTTTAAGACAAATGAAAGCGCTTCAGGTTACAATATGACTTGCTGCTATAAAGCAACTGCTACATCCCTATCTCTAGGTCGAAAAACAGCAATAAACTTAAGATTTCACATGGGGAAACTGCAACAAATGGATGTTGTTTGGCAAAAAAGAAGAAAACTTTGCTTGTTAATCAAAACAAAAAGGTCTTGGCAACATTAAGGCAGGCTTCTCAAATTGGAGTTACTAGGACCGCAGGTTTTGCTGTTACACTTTATTATACACTACCTTGATACATTGTACGTATCTAATAGTACAATCTGCTTTGTACCAGTCTGTAATAATTGGTTCCTATGTGTAGTACATACACAATGGAATAATGTGTAGGATCTTAGTACTTTAGAGGTACATAATGCAATAAGACATAAGATCTTAAAGGTTAGGGTTAGAGATAGGGTCTTATGTATTATCACATTATGTACTTCAAAACTACAAATACATATTATTCTATTGTGTATTTGACCAATAGGTACAAGTTATTACACATTGATACATAGCACTTTACATTGTACTAAATTTGGCAGGTACAATGTATGGAAAATAAAGTGTTACCTTGCCACTACAGTTACAGAACAAAACAATATATTTGTTATTCCTTTTGTCAATTGTGCATTTTTATATGCACATTTTGAATATCTGTCAGATTATGCGTTTTATGTGATGGCATCGTCATACATTTTCATAAATCGCATTAAAATCAACACTCAACAGCGAACCCAACAGGGCCCTTGTATACAGTTCTAATAAAAGTCTTGGCAGAAAGATTATGTCTTGACTGAGATGGTGCAACAGAGCCTGCCTCCAACAGTCCATAGAGCTGTCAATCATCTCAATCCGTATGACTCTTTGTTCACCCCTGCAAGGAAACTTATGGAGAAGGAGGCGCAGCTTGGGGGCCAAAAGGATTTTTATAACAGTTGCCATGTATAGGGCTACTGAAATCATTTATTTTGATGCAGCAGACAAGCAAAAAATTCCCCTATGTTTCATACTTGAGCACTTTGGAGGAGATCACAGATGCTCTCCTCCACATCCTTCACCTGTTATTGATTTATCACTTTCTTTAACCATGACCACATGTAGACCAAAGAGGCCACAAAATAACTGCAGTCTTAAATATTTAACCTATTGGAATAGTCATCCCAATTTGGTCCTTGTTAAACACATTGTCATTCAAACAGATCAAATATAAGGTTAACATGCTCGCCTGCTGCCTGCAACAGGTGCCAAAATACATTCACATGTGGCTATAATGTTATGGCTTTACACTGTATCTGTAAGTGTGTTACTTCAGGAGAAAAATAACATGAATGCACATTATGTATTTTTTCCAGCTACTTCTCATTTTGCCAAACGACTCCAACACAAAACACCCCCAGCTCCACTAGACCATGATGGCAGGCAGCGGCGAGGCTTTCATGTGATTGCACGTTTCAATTTGAGTCGTGATGTGTGAGCACCAAGCAACACAGAGAGCGGATTAGAAATCAGCTGACTCCCTGCATTTTCTTCCAACTGACTTAAGGTAGAGCTGGGCGATATGGGCAAAAAATTAAATCTCGATTTTTTTTACTCCGTTTGGACGATTACGATTTTAATCGATTTTATTGGAAATAAACTAAAAGTAAAAAATAATACTTCCCAAACACTGCCAACCTTGCAAAAATGGTTTATTAGGATAAAGTCAATGTTTCGGTCCTGAGACCTTCATCAGGCAAATTGGAAATAAACTTAAAAAGATCTCCTGATCTTTCATATGAAAAAAAAACTGCCCAGAGTCCTCCACATTAATATTTAAATTTCAAATATAGCCCACAATTTGGCCCATTAAAAATTGTTATTTCTGTTTTAAATATTCCTTGTCTGCTCTCAAAAGTAAAACTTCCTAATAAGCCATGGAGTTTTAGTTTTATCATCCTCATGAGCTCTGCTGTAATTGACATCCGTCTCCATGGAGATGTCAGAAAGTCACTGGGTTCTCCACTGGCGTCATTTCTGAAAACAGTCGCAACAGTGCGTCTGAAACGTTGCTAAATTGGCAGCGCGGCGCACGTAAGGCGGACATGGAGCGGCGAACACGATTTTACGATTTTGCCATTTTCCACATCGTCTGTTTTTAAAAGCATGAATTAATCGAATTAATTCGATTTATCGCCCAGCCCTAACTTAAGGGTTACACACCACAGTGTAATCCTCTTTGCTGCATGGTAGTAACTGGAGATTGAATTAAAGAAGTTGTTAATATCACCTTCTAGTACTTATACATTAGTCATGAACAATTAGTTCATTTCATAAACAGTTCAAGTCACTGCATTGTCTGTGCAACACACAGAGCCCACAACAAATAAATGTGTGAGACCCAAATGTCGTGGGTGACTGCAGTGATAGTTTCCTTATCAGCGACAAACAAGCCTAATGACTGTGAGACGCATCAGAAAAACATCAGCCAATACAGAAGCCACTCATGTCCTGACCACTGAATGAACCCAGGAAATACAAGAAATACAAGGAAATAAAACCAGAACTGACCGAATATGTCTCTATAAAACAGTACACTGCTCATACGAGCTAATATGGTATTGCTTTATATTAGCTGAAAATATTTGAACTATGTAGATACTATACGTATTGAGGAAAAAATGTGAACTATCTCCCACTATCTGATTTCACCTATAGCCTGCGGCCAGGTATTTCCGCTGTAGGCCTCATTCTTTACAAATAGCGACTGGGCTGTGTAACCCGAAACTGTATCCTATTGATCTGGGTCAGCATGACATCACATGGATGCCAATATAGTAGTTGACCTTAGTAAGACATTTCTTCATAATCTGCAATGTTATACAAGTTGAGGGTATGACATGTGTCAAGGACTGCCACATTACGGTAATGTGTGGGTGACAAGCATTGAATCTTCTCAGTACTGCAGTATCCAAAGCCTGAAGTGAATTGGCTGGGTTATCATGGGACAGGGAGGGGGTTGTGCAGGTGGGGTGCATGGGGATTCCCAGGTGTGGATGTAACACTATACACATCCATCACAGTTAAGATGGGAAGGACTACAGGGCAAATCGTATCATGAGTCAGAAGCTGAAGATGCAATTATCTGGAGTTCTAGACTCAAAATCTGCTGTGGACTGTTGCTTTACCTACAGACGTAGAAAAGTATTGCACAATCCAATACAAAAAAAATCAACATTAATGTTACTGTTTTGATTGGTAGCAACCCACTTAGGGTTTGATCCCCAACTGGCAATGCAGACTGCCATTATGTCCTTGGGTCCTTACACTTATGCAAGATACTTGCTTATGTGTAAATATGTGAAATATCTCAAGCACTTTGTCTTGGAAAAGACAAGACGACTACTAATGGTAAAATGGTAAATGGTCTCAACTTATTTAGTGCTATTCCACCTACAATAGTTACTCAAAGCGCTTTCACAGCAAGGAACCTCTCACCCATTCACACTCTCACTCATACACCAGTGTCAGACACTGGAGGCAAGGTGGGTGAAGTGTCTTGTCCAAGGACACAATGACAGTGTGTGCCTGCAGGAGCCAGGATTCTACCCCCCACTCTTGCGATCATCTGCGCCACTGTCTCTATGCCTACTACTCCATCTTATTCAATGTTTGTAAATTTTTCTTATCTTATTGGGTTTCATTCAGGTATTTTTGCCTTTTTACAGAATCTATGGGCATATGGCAAAATACACAGAAGGGACATTGAACTGAAACACCAAACCAAGGAAAAGTGCAGGTATGTTGATACGCATTGAAGAGAACTGCTTATAGGTTGTACCACTGAGCAGTCCATATCCATCGTAGTGATGTGCGAAATGGCTGTTCTCACTGGGACGTATATCATTGCTGATCGTATGTTGCAGCCATTTGTTTGATAACAGCTGAGCAAGAGAGAAGCAAACACATCCAGAGCTCCAGGGAGAGGACAAGGGGCAGTAGCTCATTGCATACTGCTGGTCCAAAAGCTGTACCACACTCCTCTGTTCTCTGTAACACTACACCAGCACTAGTGTACAGGGTTGATGCCAAAGTCTTGTTATCCAAATCCGTTGGCGCTGTTTCATTTAGCAGATAAGAGGCTAATCTTCAGGGTGGGCAGCAGTTGGATGTCCCAGTACAAGGCTGCTCTTGTCACACATGCTCCATTCTGCACATTCCTCCGATGAGTACAGGCATGTGCGGCTCAAACTAAACCTTGAAGACGGGGTTTCTGCCGTTGTCCCTGAGTCTTAAACATACAACAGTGATAACAATGGATTTGCTCTATTGTTGTCATTGTGCAGAGTACTAATAAGTCTTGTGTAGTAACAAGCAGCAAGGTACCGACCAGGAAGGGCTCCAAATCCGGACAACAAAAGTATGAGTAAAGAGAGGTGACAAAGTTATGGTTCTGGATTTTCTTTAGAGTAGTTTTGATGGTAGTTTTCCGTCAAACTAAAATATGCAGAGTAAGGTAATCTCCCGGTAGTATTCCTATCTAAGATTAAGTTCTGAATTGTGGTTGCCCGCCTGCTAACAGGTGGATGGGCTAAATGCAGAGCACAGAGTTTTCTCTCTGAGACAGACATTAACCAAAGCCAAAGTTATTTTCTGGGTTAACAAGATTACAGCAACAAAAGCTCCATTCTACTGTTATAGTAGTTGTATCTAGACTATTACATGTATTAATAGCTGAGCTAAATGCATTCATATGCAGAAAAGACCATGTTTGCAACAGTTAAACCTAGATTAGTGAACAATTCAGTGTAAAATCCCATCAGGCACAAACTGGCTAATCAGATCATTGTGTTACCCCTTTATGATTGTGTACAGTCCAACCCTTCAGTATATTTGAAGGTTGTTGGTTCATTTATGGTTAGATTGAGGCCATATTAAACGCGCCTGTGCTTTTTCATGTTTTAAGATTTTTATTTCGCTTCAACATTTTTTTCTTTTTAGTCACGTTGACTTTCCAAGGCCACATTAAGAGCTGATGGCGTCACTCGTTTGAGATACACAGAGCCTGTTGAGTCTTGCCTACAATCACTGCAGTAAGTCGCCTGTTTCACTGTCCGTGTCCACAAGTGAATAGGAAGTTATGTGCCACATTAGGACATAAGAGACATAGAAGACCAGATATAACTAGATTTCAATGACATTTTTTTAATGGAAGATTTTTTTCCTTCTACATTACAAACCTAGCAGTCATTATTTCTGCTTTTTCCAGGCGTTAATTACTTTTAGATATGCTATCTTTGGTATTTCATGGTATTGATATTTTTTGCATTTGTAGCCTGAAATTATCCTACATTCTTTTACATGCTTTAATTTTGTATGTATGAGCTCAGGACCGCAGAGAACGTTCATGTTTTTAAGAGCAGGCTCACGACCCACCTTTTTAGCTTAGCTTTTAACTCACATCTATTTATTTAGTCCAAATAATATATTTTGTGTGTGTGTGTGTGTGTGTGTGTGTGTGTGTGTGTGCGTGCGCATGCACCTGTTTGTTATCTGTAAAGCACTTTGTGATACCTTTCGGTATGAAAAGTGCTTTATAAATAAAGTTTGATTTGATTTAATGTATTGACTTATTTTATTCTTCTCGCAGAGGTCTGTAAAAAAGTTCTTATTATTTTTCTTGAATTGTCGCTAGAATTCTTTTTTTTTATAATTCCAGCTCTGTACCTGACTCTCCCTGGTTGAGCTCATGTTGCTCCCTAGGGCTCAGGCCCCCTCTAACACAGTCTCTAAGCACAGCCTGTTATAATGTTGTGAGATAAATACTTGCGATGACACTGTTTGAGACATGGCCCAGAGCTACACTTCCTCACACAGCACTAAACTAAAACACAGGATACATGATAGACAGAGGTCTTCATAAACTCATTTATTTTACCATGAAAACAGGTCTTTGTCGCTTTCCATATTCACATTTGGCTATAGTTTAACATGTCAAGTGAAAGTAAAGTACAATACCTAATGATGAAGGGTTTGAGACATCCAGGCAAAGGCGCAGGAGCAGAGAGCAGCACTGATCCGAAGGTTGTTTGGACAATTAGGCAACACATTTGCCTCTGGTGTCTTCTGGTTTGTTCTGGTTTATTCTGTTTGTGTGAATAAGTGTGGCACAGTGGATGGAAACTAGCTCCTCAATACAGTCTGACATCTTTATGCCCTTGTTTTTGTATAAGGAATGCCTTTCATATTACATTAGTAAACCCGCTTCAAAAGAGAATGTGAAACTACAGCTGATGAAACCAAGAGCCATGTTCAAGAAAATATAACTTCAGTATAGCTTATAGGAAAGATGAGGATGTGCGTGGCTGTCCCTCATTCAGTCAAAATGATCAATAGACTAGTCCTACATTTATAAAAAACTTATGTTATATTTATCTCCTAATGTATCTGTGTAAGTTCTCAGTCGTACAGGAGTTGTCTATCTTCAATGAAGGTACTTGATTCATCTTCTGTACTCAGTTAGTTGAAGTCTTCAAACGTCGAAGTCTACTATTCTTCATTAAAGATCTCCTAATGTAGGTAACCTGAGTCATACACACACATACTGTAGTCCTGGCCTCGACTCTCTGAGTCATGTGTAAATCAGGGGGTTAGTCCTTTGTCCTGCAACTTTCTGGTTGAGCCTTGTTTTATTCTCTTTTGACCTGGGGTTCCCAAACTTCTATATGGATTTTGCTCAAGATGTTCTTTTTCTTTTCTAATCTTACCTTTATGAGTAGGAGCATGTTTGTACCTGACGTTTAGTATTTAAGGTAGCACTGACAAAAGTAATTCAGCCACAGGCGGGGCCAGGATGACTGTTTTACTTATTTTCAAAATTTCACTCTAATAAAATAGCAACACATTTCACGTTGTAAGGAAAGCCTTTCCCAAATAAAATCTGCATAAGGGATCCAAACAAACACAGAGGTACTGGATTTTCTATGTCAATCCCTGAAAATAAAAAACACATTAACGAGAGAAGACGTGGTTATGGCATTAATGCTCTTTGTTTGCTGGATGAATATGAAGGATAGGGGGCAGAGATGTCCCTGTGCACGACTGCTGAGTGATGTGTTTGTTACTTCAGAGTTGTCTCCTCCTGTTTCTCTGTCATTTATAGTGAGAGGTATTTGTTCAGCCTGAATGCTCTGGGACAAGAACTGATGATGTACAATGTGTTCACTACCAAATGAGCTCTGTACAACACGGCACACTTCAGGGCCCGACAAAACATCATCCCCAAGTTGAAGGCGCATTGAAAGTAATTGGAAATGTGAAGAAACTCTGAAAGTGTGAACTGCATGTGGCTTGTACGAATACGCATTTTCATGAAAGGAATAAAAAAAGAAATGAAATTAAAAATTAACCCTTTACAGCTTTAGTGGCCAAACAAACACCAACACAGCAGTGTTAAATTATCAAGGTTTTAAATGTGGGATGAAAGAAAGTGTTCATATTCAAGATGACAAACCCAGTCACTTGAAGGTCGAATAGTCCCAAGAGTGGCGTTCTCCTCTTAGCTTCGTCATCTTTTTGAAATAGGCCTATGTCATGTTTGGCATGTTATAGATTTAAACTATACAATGTAGCCTATTAATGTTGACGAAAAGTGCCATAGATCTCAGTTTTATGTGAGTTTAATTTGGACTCAAATGCCACCCACAAAGTGACACATATGATGAACGTTCGCAGGCTGTATTCTGAGTCACACACCACCCTCTGCTGGTTGGAACTAAAATAATATAAAATTCATCATTGCCTGCTTCATGCATGTTTTCGTTATTCATTTGTTCATTATGGCTCAAACATTCTAAAACGCACAACATTAAACCACACCAGTATATGCTCCAATAACTATAACAAAACTAGTTACTTTATTTGTTAATGTCAGCCTAACAGCAAAAGTTAAAAAAAAAGAAACACATGTTTCTTTTGTAGGCTACTTGTGTTCTTCTTCTGTGGCACCCGCCCAAAATACGTACATTTTGATAAAGTCTTGGCTAATTGCTTTTAGTTGTTATCTGGATTATCCTTCCTCATTGCACAATCTTTTCCACAGTTCCAGTCTCTGTCAGGTCAGCTCTCACTCAGGGGCAAACCACAGTCAATGCCGAATTAGCATTATCTGCGCTGATCAGACTCAAATCCCGAGAAGGGCCTGACCTCATTATTAGCATCCCTACAGCCATAGACTAATGGGAACGCCACAAAGCTGGGATATAATGTGACTATGTTGAGCTAAAGCCAGACTGAGCTTGACAAAGTCCTGATATAGAGAGATAAACATCTTGTGAAGTCAAAAACAAATCCACTGTTTTTTAACTTAAAAAAAGACGTATGTAGACCCATGAGTACACGCGTGGTTATGGCCAATTTCACTTTGTAACGTTTTACAGCAATGACCACCAGATGGCGCCATTAAAGAAAAGTTGGCACTCTAAATATTTGCAAAGACGTAACTAATACGCAGCATTAGTTTCTGACACAGTCTCATCAGTGAATTAGTTAATTAATAATTAAGAGTTATCTTCGTCGAAAATGGGCACGGCTTGTGTTTCCCCCATGTCCTTTGACATCTTTGAGGTTGTTTGTGCAGTAGAGACCATGTAGACTAGTCGAACAAATTCGCCATGGATTCGATTCCATTTAATTAGCCCTGAGCTTCGTGCGTAAAGTTTTATATTTGGAAAGCCTGCTGAGCTCAATAACCTACTGAATCTCCCCATACTCAAAATTGAAGTCAATAGCAACGGTCACTATTTGTGTGAAGTGAAATGCCTGGCTCCGGTGACCCCCACGCGCACACACCACTGTGAGTCACGAGCACCGTCCAGCCCCAGCTGACACATAGCGACATAAATCAGAGCAGAGTCCCGTGAGGGGGGGGTATACGGAGACGAAACGCGCTGGGTCAAGCGCGGGGTAACAGCCTTCTGCCTCTTTCTGAGCGCTCCCACAACGGAACAGTCAACTGGATTATAACGGGGTGGTCGCATCTCTCTCCCTCTCTCGCGCGCGTGCCTCGAGCTCTAGTCTGCTGACACAACCTCCACGAGGGCGATCGGCGCTCATGTCATTGGGACTCTAATGAGGATACGAACTCGAAACGGCCCACATCCATGGATTGGTGAGATATTGCAGTGCGCGACCTTATTCATGAGAACAGGTAAGATATGTCGGCTATTGCGTCTGTACGGTATGTTCCGTCTTGTAAGTTCATGTGCAGCGGCCCGCCACTCGTAATTATGAACTTGTCTAGTTTCATAGACTCTTCAGCAGGCTGGGAATGTCATTCTCACTACAATAACACGCTACTGCAATTGAACGCTGGTTTTGGTGACGCGCAAATAACCTCACTCGTAAATGTTGTTAACTTCACTAATCGCTATGGGCAAGGGGAAATAAAACATAATGCTATATACCGGAATTCAGTTGCAGAAATATATCCCACCATTTTTATTGCTTGACTTTCGGGTCACTATAGCGCACGTAGTATTTGGAGTAGCTTAAATGACATGAAAAGGACCACTCCATAATGCCGTAGCTTAGTCAGATGCGCAATGAATACAGTGAGTCTAAAGACACAATTCGTCTCTTGTGAGTTTGAGCGTGCTTCTGTAATAATGAAACTATATGGGGCTCTGGCAGGACAGACCAGTCCCGAACACAAGGATCATTCTCTCGGAGTCCGTACTGAGGGCGCCTGATGTGTGCTGAGGCAGCGAGTGACAGGACCATTATTCACCAACATGGATAATTGCATTAGTCTTACTGTAGATGGAGGAGATGGTCTGGGGGAAAAAATGGGTTAAAGAAATCTCCAAATCCTAGGGGAATGTAATTTGGGAGAGTCTGGTTTCTTATTCCATTTGTGTTGTGAAAAAAATAAATAAAAAACACGTCAATGTTCTTTGCTGATAAATGCATTTAGGGCACGACTACTTTAATCAAGAAAACTGAATTACTCACAAATATGATACTGTTAGACACTTCCCTGGCCATGATGACGTTGTACATGTATCTGTGCCGGTCCTAAGCCTGGATAAAAAGAGAAAGTACCCAGACCATCCAGACATTTGGCTTAACCATATCAATCATATGGTACAAGCTCATATCCTGTTCCAGTGAATGTGTCAGGATAAGGACTGGTCAAAAGAATTTGATCTTTGATGACAATACTTTACATTAGCCTATACAATATCTGTTCAATATATTAGGTTTAGCAGCAGCAATTTAATCAGGCAGCTGAAGCCAACTCTAAAACTCCACAATCGGACTAATTTGTAAAGTAACCTAGAATCAATAAAGAAACATCTGGAGCTTATTGATTGAGGAAATGTGACCCTTCTTCCTGAAGATGCTCATGAATATTACATGCACTCGCTGTGCTGCACAGTACTTAGACTCCCAGAAATGTTCTTTGAAAAGACATTGAGATTAGAAATATTAATACTAGATCATGTAGACTCTTTATGTTGTCACAATGAGGTTTATAGGTCAGGGGGTTCCTTCTTCTCCCAAGACTATATTCCATTGTTTCTTTAACAAATACGATTTTTTAAAAAGAAGGATAAAGAATAGCCACCATTAGATATCCACAGCGTAGAGTCCTTTCCTATTTTAACCGTCTACAAATGGAAATGAATCCAGATACTCATGTTTAATTCTATTCTGTTCTATTATCAGTGAGAGTGCAAGGAAGTGCATTCGCTGTTAAAAAACTACGACAAATCAATATTAAAGTCAAAGCTGAGATTTACTGTGAAAATTACTGAAGCTGAAGGAAATGGCCAACATGTACTAATCATCTTTTATCCTTTTATAATACTTTAAGGTTAGGCTGAAGCCGTATGTTCGTGGTGTGCACTTTTGCTGGCAAAAGCAGACACATGTTCCCTATGGCAGCTTGGTGGGGGAAACAGTGGGGTGATCAGACATGTACGCTGCTGACTCTCCACACAGAGTAATTCCTTAATGCACTGAGAGGCCCAGAGATCTAATAAGCAGAGGAAGAGCATCGTCAATAATGGATCCCCACCTGCTTCAGGAAGAGACAGGAACCAGACTTAGAACTGCCAATTATAATCTCTCATCCACAATATGTTGTTTTTAGACCATAGAGGGAGGTGGGTTGGTCGTAATCAGTGTTATGCCTTAGTCCAGTCATATCCAATAATAAAGCTTACGGATATCATTCTGAGGCCTTGAGAATGCTAGAATGCTATAATGCCATAATGCTATATAAAAGAAGAGATAGGTGTATCTAAAAATTAAAATGAGCAGAGATGCTAGAGTTGTCGGTGTCGGTCTTACATTCACACTTTTTGAAAATATTTTTGTTGCAATAGAACATTTCTGTTTTTCTCTGTGAGTGAGAGCTTCAAAGGCTAAAGATCAATTCCTGCCGCTGCTTTGTGTCCTGATCATTATCGTTGTTTCTTGATTTCAGTTCAATTCAAATGTATTATTTTATTTTTGGCCTGGCTCTTCTGGGTGTCCTCGTCACAAATCACATCTAGCGAGTATACTGATTTGTTTGATATTCGTTCAAGCTTGGGAGTCCTTGAATCAGAATAAATTCATTAGCCGCAATGGGAAATTATTTTCATTTATTGACAAAAATCTGGACCAAGAAAGACGGAACATTTTGTTAGATTAAACTGAATTGATGTTTAGACAGTAAATATTCTTAGTTAGTTTACATGTCATGACCATTGACATATGGATTCATAAGGATTTATAATAGGCATATTGCTGATACACTCGTTTGACATCTTCTTTACCTTTAGTTGTACCCACTTGTGTAAGGGCTAATAACGTGTAAGGCTTATCCCGGCTTTATTTGACCATGCAAATGAGTCTGCCTTCATTTATCTCTTTGTATTTACCGGAGATGTTGTTTTACACCAAGGCATTGTTGTGATAATATTAATTTCCTCCTCAGTATCTCACCAAATCCCCTGTAGCAATTAACCTGCATTAGAACAATTAACCTGTGCTAATCACTTTTCAAAAGCTACTCTGTGTGAGGCTTGAGTTTGTACGGGTGGGTGTAAGATGCTTCCATTTTTGCACTTTCACTTGTTAATTATGAAATAAATGAAAGAACAATGCACCTGTAAACTATACAATATTGAAAATCGCATCAAAACATAGTGGGCTCTTTTAGTATTAGCTGTGTTAGATTCAGGGCAAATGTTTAGCCATGTTTTGTCAACATTCAGCTTATCGTGTAGGACTGTAATGTT
Organism: Proterorhinus semilunaris; assembly: GCA_021464625.1. Lineage (NCBI taxonomy): Eukaryota > Metazoa > Chordata > Actinopteri > Gobiiformes > Gobiidae > Proterorhinus > Proterorhinus semilunaris. The sequence continues at coordinate 21,748,854 of CM038347.1, forward strand.
TTGACATCAGGAGTGAGTTCACTGTGCTTATTTGACATTAGAGAGACGACTGAAACATGAATCATGCATTTCATATGTTTGTAGTGATGGAACAAAACTCCTTTAAACAAGCCCTATATCCACTGTATATAAGTGGCGCTTGCTTGTTTATGTATTTGTGCATCTCTGTGCCTTCGAGTTAGGATGATCTGGTGACTGCATGCCCTGTATATAAACAGTGTATTTTTGTTCTTGTTGTGAGATGAAGCAGCTCTTTCTTGTGGATAATAAGATGTGACTGTGTTGTGCTGCTCTTGAGGCTGAACCGGAGTGTGACGGTGCCAAAGGCTGTCCCGCTGAATGAAAAGATCCCACTGTCCCTCGTCTGCAGGCTCTGACCCACACAACCCCATGACTGCGCTGCTTGGACTCACGAGATTTATATAATAGACAGAGAACACAGAGAACGCCTGGACATTTGTCTGTGGTTTGATGAAATGTGTTTTTGTTAGAGCTGAACAATTAATCACTATCTAATCAAAATCACAATTGTTAATGATTGCAATTAACAAATCAGGGAGGCTGCAGTCATTTTTGGAATATAATGTAATCTGAAAAAAAAGCAAAAAAATGTTTGGCTCCAAAGCGTGCAAACCCTATAGTTCAGACATGTTTGGACCTGGACGAGTGATTCTTTTAATTGTTTTGCAGTCACTACTTTTTCATATTACGGTGTATTAAAACTGTTATTGTGTCTTTCTAACAAAGGGAGCTGCAAAACTTCTTTTACTCATACAATATGTGTGAAACTAATGGAACTCTTAAAGCATTTGCCTTCTCTCTCTTAAAGAACTAGTGAAATGTCTTCTAATTATTCAATCTGCGATGTTAAGGTTTGTGCACAAAGCAAAGACAGAAATCCTTGTTCCGGCTAATTTGGGCAAATTGGATCCTAGTTTCATGATGCGTTTCTTTCAAAAGCCATCTGGATCTGTGTGTGTTTTTGTTGTAACCGAGAATGAAAGGAGCTTTTATCTCCATCCAGCTGCTGAATCCGGAAATATTTCACACTATTTTTGTCCTAGGTGTCCTGCATAGATCGTTTCACCCCAGCCTTGACAACCTCCAGTGGTAATATTGATAGACTGCGCAATATTTTTTTTAATTTGAATAAAAAAAAATAAAAAAAATAAACATTTAAATAAATAACTCAAATATTGAAATGTACGCACATTTGTGGATACAGTTAAGTTAAGGATATAATAGCATCACAAAACGATGTTTAATTTACCTTAATTTAAGTCCCACCTTCAAAATCTACATACAGACAAATGCGACGGACAAAAAGGCTGTGCCTGAGACTGCCACTGTGCCCATAAGGCAATAGTGAGACAAATTAATTGGAGCTAAATGTGGACTTACTCAAGAAGGACTGAATATGGGACTGAATAGGTACAAATCAGACCAATTTCCAAACAAATATCAACACAATCATAGTGTACAGCACTGAAGACACTGACTTCTGATCCAGCTCACGTTTTCTATCCTCGGCACATCAAACCCTCTCAGGTTGCACACAATATTGATCAAACTCTACTTGTATTTTCTTCTGGTCTCTCTCTCCTCTGTTTCCTCTCAATTTGTCTTTGGCGTCACATGCCCTGGCCTGGTACAGGGGTGGAGGAGGGTGGAGAGGATGAAAGGAAGTCATTTTGCAGATAGAAAGAGACTGACCTTCATAGCTCTGAGAGGGATGGGGATAAAAGCTCCAGTTAATGCCCTGCCAAAGTGCATTCTCCACAACGCCACAGAAAAGCGTCCGCAGTGATATATGATCCTAATAGAAGCTTTCTAATAATAAAAATCACATTGGGAATCAAGGCCAAAGCAATGACCGGGAAATTTCACCTGGTGAATAAACCTACAAACCCTTCACCAATGGACTGGAGTAGACATGTAACTAACAGTTCAGTCTGGTAAGGCATCGCATTCACATAATGATATTGTGGTATAGAACCATATTATTTACAATCATACGTAAGTAAAGCCCAGGTTAATTGGCACATGGGTGGAAGGGCATTCCATTTAAAATGCTAATGTGCTAATTGTAACTCACTGACTTTCCAGAAGAAAACATTTTGAAGCTTTAAAATTAGTAATAATTATGATGCATTATCAAAAAATTGGGTCTGAGGTGTACAACAAATCTAATGTCTTAATAACATGAATCCAAATCTGCTCGAGCTGCAGTTTATCTGTCACTCACCCTTAACAAATGTTGAAACATTTGTAGTTTTTTCGAGATGTCAAGCAGCGTGTTGCCGGTTATGACCTTCAAGTGATGAAGATACTTACTTTATCAATGCTGATTTATTATTGTGTATATTAGCCTCAAAACAGCAGTGGGACTTGCCAAACAGTTCGAAATGACAAAATATGCCTGTACTGAGGGAGCTTTATTTCAGGCCGTCCCTACAGCCAGGTTTAAATACAGACTCAGTGTCAGCGGGTGTCTGGAACCAGCAGGGACACATGGGACATAATAGTGTTATGTTTGGTGTGGTGGAACCAGGAAATGGGACCCAAATGAAAAACTACCACAAAATAAATGTTATGGACAAATCCAAGGCAATAACACAGATGCAAAACAAGCCCAAAACTCAAGCAGGAGCAGACAAACACGGACAGACAGGAACACCAACAAAGACAATGATCCGACCAAGACGAGGGAAAACACAGGGGTCTAAATACACAAGGAACAGTTGAAACACATCAGGGCGGGGAAGGTAATCAACACAAAGGAAGCAAAGCAAAGCCACAAGGACAGAACCAGACATGAACAAGAACACTGAACAAAACCAGGGGGGAACAGGACACAGACAGACAGAACCATGACAAATAGAGTCATTACTAAGAGGCAACACTATCAAGAAAATATGCAATAATATGGCATTCCTGTTATTATGCTTACAGCAACATCCCAATCTACAGAGACACAGTAAGTTCAGTTAAATAAAAAAAAAACATGCAGATTATACATGCAGATCATTTTCCGATATTTTCTCATGTCATACAGTATATGTTACATTGTTCTGCTCCGGCTCGAAGTGTTCTTATCAGTAGCTTTTGTTTGTCTGTTTTTGTGCCAGAGTTTGATTTTTGTTGTGACTGTTGGCCGGTTTCCCTAATGATGAGATGCTTCTTTCAAAATCAAGGCCTGATCAATGGCTGCATCCCCCAGTGCAGTATGTCTGTAGCCTGGTGAGACCAGAATGATTCCCCTCTGTATTTTTTTATCCAGCGGGGGATCAGTCTGGTCACCCAGTCAACGCTCGCGCCTTCCGCAAAATTAATCAGTTCACGTCCAATCTGAATCGTTTATTTGCCGTGACGTGTTGTTAGCGAGCAACGTCACTCACGGGACGCGGAAGTCCCCTCAATAACAATCTACGAACGATGCACGAAAGAGAGAAAGCGTGTCTCCAGTCGGCGGTAAATGACCAAAAAACACATCGACAGTAGGTGAGTTTCGTTATTCATAATCCTGCGCAAATATTAACGCAAAACCGCTAAAAACACCACATCAACAGCAGACGCCCGGCCTTCGCTGATTGGTTTACTCCGCTTCCTGTTTGCTTGCGTATCTACCGGATCTACCGCTGTGGGAAATGGATTCGACGCAACGGTGACCAGACTCACCGGCTGGTACAGCGGTGAGTCTGGATTTTTCCAGGCTAGTATGTCTGTCCCGGGCCATCCACTAATTAGTCCCCACTTCCCACTAAAAAACACAGACACACAGTCACATAAAGGATCGCCTTGGTTGTAGAATCAGTTCACTAAATTGCTGTGACTTCTGGAAGTATATGTTGGTTCAAATAACTGTAAAAGATGATGAGGCAAACTGATTTAATAGCCATGATTTTTTGCAGAAAACAACAGCACATTGTTCAGGTGCACAAACTATTCCTTTGGTTGCCATGATGTGACCATTGAGGAAAACAAATTTTGACATGCAAGGGGTGGGAAATATTGGTCAGTATAGCATCTAGTATGATTGATTTCAATTTATTACGCAACAATGCATTTCATTTTGTCCACTCGGAGAGGATTGCTTGCAATGTTTTGAAACACTATTACTTATTAGTGCTGTGTCGGCTCTCAGCTCTCAGTCTTGCATGCATTTTCCATCGTGGGAGGGATATGAATAGCGTAGACTGGAATGGGTTGATTGTGTGGAGGTTGTTTTGCTTCTATCGTCCTAGTGTTGAAGGACTCTTGTAGTGTTTCGTCTCTCTGTAAGCCTTTCTTCTCCATGTCTCGTCTAATGCGAGGGTCAGCCCTGTGCTCTCCTATCTGTTCCGGCTCATAGACTTGAGTGTAGTGAGAGGCCGCGGCTGTCACAGCGGGGTTATCAGTGCTGTGGAGCCTGGCTGCTAAATGCGGACCGATCCTGATAACAATACACCCCGATGCAGTCCAAATCTGGGATCTGCGAGAGAGGAGTCAGGAGAGGAGAGGGCCAAGTATTCACTAAAATATCCCGCTAAATATGGTATGTTCTTCCTGTAGATGCTTTAATGCCAGATTAACTTAATGGCCAATTATAAAAATAAAAAAAAACATAAATAAATGCATCATTATCATTATAATAATTTTCTGTTTTAAGATTTATTTTTTACTGAATGGTAAATCTATGATCAGTCTCAATAATCTGTGTATTTTTTAATGGCCAGGTCGGACAAAGCTTTGGAGGATTATTTGAGGAACAAAGTGGAAAATGTGATTACTGGCGCTGCAGTGGAAAGCATTCGTTTGTTGTTGAGCTGGGGTTTATTTTGCATTGTCTATCTCATCTCTTAACCCCGGTCTTAACCGAGCACATGTTCTCCACTTTGGTTTTACCTAAATCGAAAAGCTTCTCGACTGGAGTTTAGGCCAGCGTAACGCCTCATTTGAACAAAACTGAACTGAAGATTTTTTTTTTTCTTGCATCGTAAATGTGGCGCTTTTTTGTCACATTTTTGTCGAGTTTCTGTTGCTTTTTTTTTTTGTCTTTTTATTGTAGCTTTTGTTGTGTTTTTGATGCTTTTTCATCCTCTGCGTTTTCATCCTCATTTTGACTCTTTTTTTTTTTTTTCAGAAGCTTTTAGATTTGAGTAAAGCTGGAGAAAATGTGCTCCGTTCAGGTGGGGGTTAAGAGATTAAAGAAAATCATGGTGTATTTTTTTGGCCATATTACTCAGCTCTACTCTGCAGATGTAAAGTATTTTTGGAGCACTCAAAGATAGATTAATCTTAGAATACTGTATGGTACTGTTGTGCTAATCGGGAAGCTTGCTATTTATAGATCAGTTTCGTATATATATAGACAGGCAAACCCCTCTATAATGTAATGATGAAGTGTTCATCAGTGTGAAATCTCCTAAGGATATTTGTCTGCGCGCTGTTCATCATTATTTCTGTCAGTGTCGCTCTCGGGGACTTTGACTTTGTTTGTTTCTGCCGGTCCTCTGGTGCTACTCTGAGATCAAAGCCTCTCCTCGCCCCTCGCTCCTCTCCACTAACTCCTTTCCTCTGTACCTTTGGTGCCTCTTTCATCCCGGCAGCTGTGTGTGTGCTCTGACGCGGCGGAGACTACTGTATTTGTGTCAATCGCCTTGCACCTCATGGCGTTTACAGTGCGAGCATATACGCCTTGGCACTATGCGGTTGCATGTGCTCACCCGGGGGACACCGTAAACCCATGACCCCTTTCCACGTCGGAGAGCGGGAGCCCCGTTCGTCCGTCACCACGGAGACCGGACATGCACTCACTCCACCTGGCCCCGTTGTTGTGGGTGACAAGTCTCCAAACAGGTGTCCAGACTGGCAGAAGGCAGCATCCTTTTCATCTCCGACTCGGGAGTGCGGGCCTAAAACATGGGAGCTGATGGCCGTCATGTTTACGTGATATCTTTGAAGTGCGCTGCGTAGAGCCCACAAGAACATGGTTGAATCCCCACTTTTTTTTTCCGCCCTCAAAGTACATCTTTTCTGCACCCCGTTGAGCCATGCGGTCTACAAATATATTTGCAAAACACTAAATGACACCTCAGCCTCTCTCATTTCCTCCTCTTTATCACCACTAGTGTCAATTCCAAAAGGGACTGTATTTTATTTGTCTTTTCAACTTCCTCAATTTTTTGTACGTGTGCTGTACGTGTGCTGTCACAATGACGTCCAAAGCGATAAAAAAAATCACTTATAGACTGGGAAGATACAGAGAGCGAGTGTTGCAGAGTGCCTGTTAAAAAGCATGTGTTCTGGGAGCAGTGAGGCAGGACAGGACCAAGGTTATCCCCATTAGAGGACGTCCTGGGACAGTGGATGGGCTCTCCAGGCCCCACTGTATTCTGTCAAAGACTTTGATAATTCTAACTTTTATAAAGACGTGTTCTTGACCATTCATTAAATACCTTTTCCACATACATGTCGTGTGTGTGAGCTCTTGCCTAAATGCATTATAGGCTCAAATGGAGAGACTACTTTATTTCATGCGGAGTTGTGGATCATTATGGGAACAAGGCATATGCTTTACGTCTGTATCAGGATGACTGCGCTTCAGAACTCGGCTCCACAAATAGAAACAGAAATGATCGCTTAAAATACGTTTTCCACAAAAGTTAACATTTTTAGGCTTTTTATTAACCACTTTTTCCCCGTCCTTTTTCATCTCATTTTTACCTGTTTCTTGTTGCTCTTTTGTTGCTTTTTTTTTTACGGCGATTTCATCAAGATTTGTTGTTGAATTTTTGCTGCACTTTCATTGCTTTTAGATTTTAAACTTGAGAAAATGTGCTCGGTTCACGTGGAGGTAAAGAGGTTAAGTGCAGAGGGTGTGCAGATGTTGTCATAATGAATAATTTGATTTAAAAAAAAACTGTCACAGTACACATTTTGATTTATTTTATTGTATCCTGTTCATTTATGTTTTTTTTATTGTGTATACGATACTTGTCTAAAATGACTGCCTTGTTACTCATCAGCAACGCACCTATAGAAATAATAACCTGCCGTTATTTCCTTTTGTAAACAGTAACACAACCTTGGTTCTCTTACGCAAAAGCAAAGAGGCGTTAAGCTCCGTGACATCTTAAGAAGGAAACGCAGGAGCATCCAAACGTGTCATAGCAAGTGTCTTCAGTAAATAAATCAGAGCGAGAGGGCTGACCTTGGACACCGCACAGAAGCAATAAACTTCCCTCCTACAACACCGGCCCGAGAGGAACCAGCCGCGTCTGAAATAACAGGCTTTTATTAAACATGATCCTCTGACACACATCACTGAGCCTACTCCGAGCGTGCACTTATAAAAACACAGTGCGGTAACTAGTGTTAGAGCCAGCGACTCACTTTGAATACTGCGCGAGGGGTTTGCAGCAAGGCCGGTCAAAGTATACAAAAGACTTATAAAAGTTGTAAACATAAAGCAATCAGATCTAGTTTGCCGAGGCACTCTACCATAAATCTACCTCTCCCATGTCTAAATTCATTATTTTGTCTCTCTTATTGTAGTGTGTAGCATGAAATGTGGAACCCAAAAGGAACTGTACATCTCATTAAACAGGGCCTCTCTCTGCTCTGGGCTCTGGGGTAAAACAGCACCCTTTACCCACTCAGCCCAAAGCCCTGTATTGTTTATTATGTCATGAAAACATGTTTTACATTCCTTACTCAAAGTGATTGATTATATTAGATTATAAATAATGTAATACATCTAGTTTGCTTGTGTATTGCTCCATGTAATTGGCTACTGATGCCTTGTCATATGAGCATCCAGTTGACTCACTCATCACTCATCAATATGATCCCTCACATGATGCTGCAGTTGGATCTGACAAAGCTTTTTGTTGTTTGAGCTCGCCGTACAAAAAAACAAACCTCTGCCAGAATATTAGGTACGCAAGTTAAATTAAGCTATAATATATAATCAGTTGCCTGACAGAAACACTCATGTTTCCTAAACCTCAAAACAGTTTGGCAACAACAAAAAAACAATGCATATTTCCTCACTAAACATGGGTCTGTGACTTTTTTATGATGAAGGTTGTTAGAGGCAAAATGCTTAGTGCTTCTTATGATCTTGTTTTGATGCTTTGAATGGCTGCCATGCAATTTATTATTTGACCAATAGTGTCATAAAATTGTTCCCATGATGTGTGTCATGATGGAAGAATACTCAGATAACCACTGGCACTTAGGTTTTCCTAATTATGTGTACTCTTGATTAAAAGCTTGTGTTTGCTGCATTCTTCTGCTGCGGCTCTATTTTTTTGTATTTGATTGCTTAAACTGCAATGCAATTACACACATTGTCAAATAAACAGAAATGATGTTTGGAGAACGGGGCCCTGCGGACAGTGCTGCTTTTGAGACGATGTTCGACTGTCTTGACTAAAGACTTCAGTTCAGCCTTCTGGAGAAAAAAAAACGTGTTGTTTATTTGTTTGTCGTAGACTGGAGGTGACGTCTTGTGGACAAGCAGAGGACCGACGTTAACCGCCCCACACCCCTTGCTGCCAGCCCAGTGACGTCGGCCCAGTGAAGAGCCCCATCCCCCCCCCCCCCCCCGTCCTGTATGACCCCTCTTCCCCCCTGTGTGTAGCCCCTGCCCGGTCAAACTGCCGAAGGAGCAGAGCAGAGCTGTTGATGCGTCTCCCTGAGAACCACTCCCTCAGTACTATGAACTGTGAGCCGGACTTTGGGGATGTCACCCTCACGCTACGACTGCTCATGCACGGAAAGGTACCTTCACCTGCTAATCAGACACTCGGCAGAGGTGTTGTTTTGATTAAAGCTCAGTTTTTTCATATTAGAAAGAACACACTGAAGTAAAAGTCGTAACTTGTACAAATATTATCTTACACAGCACACCGGCCTGAAAATGCCCTCATGGTATGCCTGTCGTGGTGCTATCTACCCCATGCCCATGCCCATTCAATAGGGACCTTGTTTTTATTAGCAGGTTCTGCCACTTCGAGCTTATTCGGCCAAATCTTGCAGTACCCGCTCATTGGTTTTTATTGGGTTGCTCCTCTCCATCTGGGCTATCTGCCTAGAAGCTCGCACCTGTGTGTCTACTTTCTAACATAGGAAAGCGACGGGGGATTCCCTGGCAAACAACAGCTTGCCAGAGTCCATCTCAGGGCAAACCTTTTTTTTTTTTTTTTTTACTAGGATACTCTGAGCTAGGACCTAATAAAGTTGTAAAGGATAGAAATAGTTTGCAGCTTGCCCTAATGTCTAAAATCACCAAAGCATCTGGTTGCAGTGCCGCCCATGTCATCCCTATACCATAAGCTTTCTTATCAGCGCAATATCCAACTGGAGTTTGCTGATTAATTTACCAGAAACAAGTAGTAGAGGCAGTGGTAGTAGTTTTAGAAGTAGCAGTTGAAATATAAATATGAAAGAAAAAAAATTAATGTAGCATAAAATTAAATAAAATCATTCATTTTAATGTCCAAAATATCCTTGCTTTGACATGCACAGCACAACGATGTTAAATTGAAAGTGAATTTCTCCGTTGTGAGATCAATAAAGGATTATCTTATCTTATCTTATCTTAAATTCATTGTGATGCATTGATCCTCCAGCTGAAAATATACTTAATCCTCCTTTGTCTCCTTTTGTTGTAGGAAGTCGGCAGCATCATAGGGAAGGTAAGATTGAATTGCTATGTTTTGCACAGATACCTTGTGTTCTGTCATTTTGCATCATCCGTTGATCAGATTAAGTTTTGCCGCACCACGACCTGCATCTAACACACAAACAACCAAGCTTTCCATTCCTTTATGCTTGTGACATTATTTTGCATCTAAATTGTTCTTTCTCTGTTCGTCAAAACATGCCGCAAATGTTTTTCATGATTCCCCCTTGAACTCCACTCAAGTGCCTACACCTCCCATAATGCATCAGTGTGATCAATCAAAAATAGAAATGGAAATTGAGAGCATTGACTGGAAGCTCTCTTGTTGAAATTGAAGACATATTAATGCTGTCTCGTGGGACATTCTAAGGCTTTTAGCCATGACTTAGATGGAGGGAGGGTGTTCGCTCAGTAATACAAGAAGACCGTGGAGCAAATGGATGCAAGCAAATGAAAGTAAGGGCAGCTTGAAATAAAATAATGCAAACGATGGTAAAAGGATATACAAGGTCAATTAAGGGCTGAGAATGAAAAATAGTCTATTTGCTGTGACACTATTTTAATAAGCTTCTGTCATGTCAATAGATCCAGTGTTGGATCTCCAGCATATCCCAAACATTATCAGTGGTGTTTAGATCTGGACTCTGTGGTGGCCAATACATGTGTGTTCCCTGATCCACTCTTTCAAAATATGAGCCTGATAATTCTTGGCATTGTCATCTTGGAACATGCCCGGGTCGTCTGGGAAGAAGAAATATTGATGGGATAACCCGGTCATTCAGAATGTTCTGGTCGTCAGCTGATCTCATTCTGTTGGCATAGACCTGAACAACTGCAGCAACCCCACATCATAACACTTAAATCAGGCAGCTTTTTTTTTTTTTCCAGGCCGCGTACTTGAGCAATCTCTTACATAATAGTTTGTGTACATAATTCAATTGTTCGGTGCATCTGCAAGTCACATCAATGTAGTCTAACCCATACGAGTAGTTTCACTAAGACGCTACACTAATCATTGAGCTTGAGAATTGATGAACTATTTGGAGAGGAGTGGAGAGTCAGTGATAGCTCCCAAGCTACAGGTTTGAGACCCCTATTCTAACCACTGAAATGAACATCCTCTGTGCCCTGTATATGGGAGACAGCAGAATACAATATAGAGAAAAGAAAAGGAGTGAGTCACTTTATCTACTATAATAAATATCCACTTCAACCTCAAGCATTCTCTTCCAATAGTGTCTGTCAACCTTTTCTCGCCTCAACAGAAAGGTTACGCCACAAATATGTTTTTGTGGGTTGTAACAAATGACAGTACAATACTGGGTCAGTGTTGGGTGGATTAGAGTTCAGTCTGAGATGTTGCAGAGGAAAGAGGAAAAAGTATTGGAAGGATAGTGGGTATATTGTGTTTTTGCACTCAGTATGACTTCTAAACCCATCTCAATTCAGCTCCTATATCCATATCTGACTGGGGTAAGTGTTGTAATAACTTAAAAATGGAATTGAAACTATGTCTTAAATCATGTAAGTGACAGTGGAATTACCCATCATAGTGAGGTGTCTTAATTCTCAAAAGAAGTAACTCATTGCCTCTTCAGGCTAATCTTAATGTAGTTTGGGTCAAATTTAAATCAATATGTAGGCTCTTAAAAAATGTGATATGAATTATATTGCCATATTGTTCACTCCAACCAACATGACAATGACAGACAGGTGAGATGTAGATAGATACAGTAAATGTATCTTCATCATGATTTCATAGTAACCCGGTCATAAGGTACTGGTTGTCTTTGTATAACCAATGAACCTTGTCCTCTCACATCATTAGCCTGTTTAAAAGTATTTGGTAACAAATTGTTTAGTGTGATTCATATCCGGCAGTATGCTCACATTAAGAATTGCAGTGCTGCCGTCAAAAGGAAAAGGCACTGCTGGCATTGCTTTTCAAAAATGACATTGATTTTTTTTAAGGTTGTCCTTCGTGTTTTTTCTTTCAGAAAGGAGAGACTGTGAAGAGAATACGAGAAGAGGTACAGTGTTACTGCTAACTGCTCTATGTGAATCGACTCTTTCATAATGTGTGAAGAAAACGTTACACATATATTTAATTTATCTCTAAGAGCCCATTTCAAATAGTAGAATCAATGTGTTGTACGAAGGGGTGTGTCAAGGGTATGGCCTGGGATATGCTCGGGTCACCAGTAAGACCCCATAGTCTTATTAGTGACCCACTCTGAGGAGCTGAGGTGGTGTATTGGTGGTAAATTAAGATATGCTATCACCAAACTGTGATAAATTGGGAATGCTTAAATTCAAATAGATTCTCAATTCAAATTTTGCTTAATACCTTACACACAGGTCGGTCCCAGGGCAACCCAAGAATAACTAGAAGCAACCCCAGTTACAAGTAAAGCTACAGCGCAAATGGTGATTTATTTATTTTTTATATCCTTTACCCTCACAGAGCAGTGCGCGAGTGAACATCTCCGAGGGGACATGTCCAGAGAGGATCATCACAATCACCGGCTCCACAGACTGTGTCTTCAGGGCCTTCACCATGATCACATACAAACTGGAGGAGGTCAGGCCACACTGCAGCTTACAAATATCCAACTTGTGATGCACAGACACCACACGATCTCATAATGCTAGCAATTTGGTAGTATATTCATTCAAGGACACACAATCATGGTCCATAGTATTAAAAGAAAACCAAAAAATATGCTAATAAAAGTAAGATAAAGTTACATCATACATTATTTACACATATAGGCAGGAGCGCCAATGCTTCCAAATTCTTGAAGTAAACCTGACTGAGTACCTCACTTTTGACTTACTGATACTGACCTGTCTGACACTGTCTGACACCTGATACTGTGACCCAGTGGGGTGACGGTGGCGCAGATGGTAGAGTTGTCTCATGATTGGAAGGTTGGGGGTTCAAATCCTGCCTCCTGAATGTGCACGCTGTCGTTGTGTCCTTGGGCAAGACACTTCACCCACCTTGCCTCCAGTGTCTGCGTACATGGGTGAGAGGTTCCCTGCTGTAAAGCGCTTTGAGTGCCTAATGTAGGTGGAAAAGCGCTATATAAGTTGAGACCATTTACCCAAGAGCAACCTCCTTCACTTGTGTTACTATAGTTTACTCTCACTGCAGATTTGACAGCACAAAAAATACTGTAGGCTATAATACATTTTTGTCCTCTCATCATTTTACTCCAGAGTTTAATCAATATCTATAAAACATACGTTAGCGGTAAAATCTTGATGACAGCATGGAAAGGAATAAGAAGCTTGTACTTATAGTATATAAAATCATTACGAAGTAATTTACAGGTATTGTAACAACTACTAGCAGACTTACTTTCTGTTGCTAGGAAATCATTCGCATTCCCTCTATAGTGAATAGTCATAATAACTTCTGGTGACAGTACTATAGAATCTATTATCAGCATAATGCAGAATATGCGTAAAAGATGTTGGTCCTGGGCTACCTCTTTTTATGTTCTAACGCTTGTGTTTCCATAGTAACCTGACCCTCTGAGACTAAAACGAGTGCTGAGTTGTTTTACACCAACACCTTTAATTGAAAACACAAGGGGTGTAAATTGTCTTTGGCCTGTGCCAATCACACACTGCATTTGTTGTTCTGTAAAGATACTGACTGTACTTTAAACCAAAAATGGCGAAATAAATTAGTTACTTAGTTATTTAGTTAGTTTGTTTGTTTCCTTTATCAATATCCAAAGGGAGAAATGGTTTTGGAATTGGGCAACACCTCAAAGTTATACACAGTCACCATACAACACCATTGTCACAAGTGCACATTACTGAAAAGCACAGAAACATAAAGAATCTCCTCCTCTGCCTGTTCATTTAAAATATGTTTTATATTTTAAATTCTTCAAAATTGTCACGCTTTATTTTTGGCATTTTCTTAATGAGGTAAGTCTCCTGAAATGGTTTGGCAACTGTGTCTCAGACAAAATCCACCTTTATTTGTATTGCACATTTTAACGACAAAGTCACCAAAGTGCTGCACAGGGTAAAAATAGTACTAATAATAATAATAATAATAATAATACAAGCAAACGTAAATTAAGTAATAAAATAGTATTAGTTAAAAATAGTAAACTGCCATGACCTGTGGAGTCCCCCAGGGGTCAGGGGGCCAGGGACTCCTCTAATTCAATCTATACATGCTTCCATTGGGTCAGCTAATAAACAGCAACCATGTGTCGTACCATAACTACGCAGATGACACTCAGATCTACGTGTCCTTGACGGCAGGTGAACATGGGCCTGTAGATACACTCTGTCACTGCATCGAACAGATCAGTTTGTGGATGCAAAACAACTCTCTCCAACTAAACTCAGACAAAACTGAGATCATTGTTTTTGGCCCACAGACACAAAGACAAAGTGTTATCAGTGACCTTGAGTCTCTCTCTCTAAAACCAAAAAATCAGGTTAATTCAGGAGTAATCATGGACTCAGAACTTAAACAGCCAGATCAAAGCAATAACATCATCAGCCTTTTACCATCTGAAACCATTGCCAAATCAGAGATATAGATATATCCAGCAGGTTAGCCTACTGTAACGGCCTGCTCACTGGCCTCTAAACGGGCCGTTAGACAGCTGCAGTACATATATATATTAGTCCAGTGCACTGGCTTCCTGTCACTCAGAGAATAGAATTTAAAACAGCTCTGCTTGTGTACAAGTCTTTTCATGGTTTAACACAAGTACAACTCTTCTTCTGACATGTTAGAGCCGTATGAACCATCTCGGGCCCTGAGAACTTCAGGGAGGGGTCTTCTGGTGGTTCCCAGAGTCAATCAACACGGTGAAGCTGCGTTTCAGTTTCATGCAGCTAAAATCTGGGACAGTCTTCATGAGGATGTGAGACAGGCCTCAACTCTGACAATGTTCAAATCCAGGCTGAAAACAGCTCTTTTTACCCGAGCATAAGAAAACTGAAAGTATTTTAACTCTTGCTTTTCACTAAATTAATTTTTATGTTGATGTTTTATGGACTGATTAAACTTCTTCTTGTAATTTTATGCAATTGTGAAACACTTTGAATTGCCTTGTGCTTGAATTGTGCTCTAAACTTGCCTTGCCTTTTCTGTGGAGTCAAAACCATTTACGGCTACTATATCGTGAAGCACATTGGGACAATGTCAAAAGTGTGCAAAGTAATCAATAACATTAAGCATTGGAGAGCTCTTAGGTACAAAGATACAATTTGCTTTATTATCAGCAGTATTTTTTACTACCCTGAATGTGTTGTAGTGTTTTGGCAATCTACATTTGTATTATTCTTTTAATTAATTTGAGCTTTATTATGATAGACTTTGTAGTTGCATAAGTTGGGCTATAACACGACTCACTGCATTAACTGTTGCAGCAGGTGTAGATGTTATGTAGTTTCAGAAGCAGTAATGGTAACAACAGTTCTACTGTACAGGTATTACTGTAGTCAGTCATAAACAATCACAACAAGAATTTATGAATTATAATACACTGTTTATGTTGCAATAAAAAAGAACATAAGATTGTTGAGAATTCTTCATCCTGTTTTGAGTCATTATCAATCTTTTTTATTTATATATAGGCCTATGGTTGACTCATCAGACAAGTAAAAATAACCTTCCTAGCAGATGCTGAATAGCTGGTCTCTATGTTGTAGTGACTTCTGCCTCACATCTATGTAGGGAGTGAAATGGGAAGCGTCAGAAACAGCTGGAAAGATTTACACTTCAAAGCTTCATTCCGACGCACTGTTGATTAATTAAAAAGGTCTTGTCCTCTCATAGACTGAATACAGGATGCACTTCACCTGCCAAGGAAACATAACCTACAACAGATTATTGTATTTACTGCTCATTGTGTGTTCTCGTGTATTTCAATCCATCCAATTACTGAAAAAAAGCCTTATTTTCTATTCCGATGAGCCCTCTACTGAGAATATATGCGATGTAAGGTACATTTCTATACATTTCTTCAGTTTGTATTCATAAGATGCACTGGAATACAATAGATGTGCCCACTTTCACAGCACGGACAAGGCTGAGATGAGATTCAGAAGGAGGACGACTGGCAATTGCTACAAAAGATACTCTTCACTCCAACATAACATGTATTTGTTAGATACAAAACAAAGGCATGAACTACACATGACTTTTCCCTTTTATATCTCTTCCAGGACCTGACGGCGTTAGTGGCCAACGGCACCATAAGCACTAAGCCTCCGGTTACTCTGCGCCTGGTCATCCCCGCCAGTCAGTGTGGCTCTCTTATCGGGAAGGGAGGAGCCAAAATCAAGGAAATCAGAGAGGTTAGATACTGTTAAAACATTTATCATCTTTTGCTGGTCACAATGTTTGTTCTATATGAACCTCATTCATTTTCAGTGCAACAATGATAGAGATTCATGTTTATCACAGCTGCATAGACTCAATTTGTTTGATGATAATCCAAGAAAGATTTTAAAATACGAAACATGCAAGTTAGCGTACACATTTTAGTATTCTGGTGGCTCTTGTCTTTCATGTTTTGATCTTTTTGACTGTTGTAATGCAACTCTATGGACATTGCGTGCAACGAACATGGCAGATTATGCCCCCAATGTTTGATATCTCCTATCTCCATTGATCTTTAGATCAGCCTCTCGACTGTTGGCTTGTTTTCTTTTTTGTCCAAGTCATCTATCAGCTCCCTATCTTTTCCCAGAGCACGGGAGCTCAGATCCAGGTTGCGGGGGACCTGCTCCCAAACTCAACCGAGCGAGGGGTGACAATATCGGGCACTCAGGACTCTGTCATCCAGTGCGTCAAACTCATCTGTAATGTCATACTGGAGGTGAGAATCTATTGTAAAGATTGGATACTTGTAAGTCTAACTGTTTCTATGTTTTACTATTCACTATTAAATAATATTGAGATACAGATAGTTTAGCAATTAAGTTATTAGCAATAATGTAGCCAGACTCTCTTGGTAAAGTTTATTTTAAGTCTGTTACCCTTGCCAGCAGTATAATAACATGTTCTTGCCAGTAAACACAACGTTACGATTGCCAGCCGTATTATAATACGATCTTGCCAGTAAACAGCTTCAGTAAAGTTCCCATCTCTTAGTGTATAACAGTTTATGATATCAAAAAGAACCTCCAAAAGGTAGATTGTATAATTTTGTGTTGTTGCTATGGACACAGACCATAACCTTGACTTCAAACGACTTTTTTTCACGATTTCAACACAGAAAAGTGCTCAGTGCTTGTGCAGGATATAGAAGAAGAATACAATTCTTTAGGGCCATACCGCCTTTGCTAGCCTATGCCCGATCCCATGGTGTCCCACACACTATATGAACAAGTGACCATTTTGCTCATACAGACTATCCTGTGTCTCTTTCACCCCCAAAAAAATAAAATACCTTTGTACATGTCTTTTTGTTGGAAGCTTCGGTTTTCTACCATCTGGTTAAAGAATCTGGCACATGCACAACACATTTAACCATACTTTTTAACTTTAAACCACGTTCTGAACGACCCGAGGACCTATACTGAGCTGCCCCTGGCGATGCGAGTCCAACTTAGTTCACATTTCCACAAAAATGGGACTAAGTTAAAACCAGTCAGCGATATTTCTCTGCACGCTTTAGGAGAGGCGTTTTAAAGGGTGTAAGTAAAACCTTTATTGACTTGACTGTATTTTTGTGGATGAAATGCAATATACACATTTCTATAGATCAAATGACAGTGGCAGCACACACTGTCCGTGTGGGGGCATCAGGACTGTCAACATCTTACCTCTCACAGGCAGGCGGGATACGAGGCCCGCCTGTGCACATTGTGTTTCTTTTCATTTTCATTTGCAATATCGTGAGAATACATTTTAAGTTGAAAATCAGCTTTTTAATGGTAAATGCTGTTGATTTTTCAATGTGAGGAACATTCCCACTGAGACTGCAGATGCAACTTCCTGCAGTTTTGTCGACTTTATAATTGGAGTTTATACAACAAACGTCACCGCACATCACTGCCACCAAGTATGGTGTGAATAAATAATGCGTCTTTGAGCATCTGAAAAAACATTATTATTTTAACTAAATGCCTGATTTACTAAGCATGTGCAAACATGATGTGTACTAAAGTGAAGGAAAGGCGCACAGGCGCACGACACCTGAGAAATGCCCCTTGAACCAGAGTGGATCTACTGCTGGATGTGCACTATCAACACAGTGTAAACATGGGTCAAATATTTGAACGAGACTCAAATCACAGGCAGTTGGCTATTTCTCTAAAGCCAAACATTCAGATAAGAAGATTGATTTGCTATAATAAGTATTATTTGTTTTTCAATTAACCAAAAAATGATTAACAATGGACATTTGTCATTTATCCATCATGACTTTTTTATGTGGCTCTTTCCTAAAAAGGTGCTGAGCAAGAGCAGCAGTCTCTACTCACGCAGTAAACTAATTTACATATCACATTTGTGGCACTAATAACAAACAGAGTTTATCATGATGTATCAGGTGCAGCATGCCCACAAATAGCACTTTCTAATTTTAAGTACTATTCGCAATTTAGCACCTGGCTTAGTAAATCAGGCCCTAAATCTGTTCAGCTGTAAATTTGCCATGTCGTATGTGCAGCTCTATTTTAAGAATGACTTGTGGAAAGGGATGTTGACTTTCATCCATAAAAAAGATAAACAATCAGGCTGGGCCACAGCAAAATCTGTCCACAATTGTTGACATCAGCTCCTTGGAGAAATATTAAAAGATGTTGTCTCAGTAATAGGCTTGTAAGCAGTGATAGCAGTAGCACATGCGAGGGAAACAAAAAAAGATAACATAAGACTGTTCAAACCTGCTGTGTAGAGTATTGTGATTGTACCTGTGAGTGGCTAATTGCTAACCTGATCCAGTTTTCCGGGGATTTCTTCAAAGGAATTAGGATTCTGCCCCAGCGGCTCATTTCTTTTGGCTCGGCAATGTAAATTATGCAAACTTATACCAAGAATTAGCTTAGCTGTGGCTCTTCTCTTTATGCATGGAAGATGGCCTATATTTTTAAACTCTTCTTATTGGTCAAATTTGACCCATTTATATTTTGGTAGTATTGCCAAAACTATTCCAGCAAGTGAATATCTGCTAGTTTGTGTGTGTGTGTGTTTTTTTAAATTATTATTATTTAGGCATATTTACATATAAATATGTCAGGTTGATAAGAAATCTGCTAATTTACGTCTGTTGTCCCAAGACAGACTGGTAAGACATCAAGGTCACAAAAAATATATGTTGCATATGGGATGATATACAGAACGAGACACTGTTCCTTGTCTTAATTACAAAAAAAAATGATCATGGATGTGTTTTTTACACTAAAGAAGAAGTCTATTAGAGGCAATAATTAAACGTTACAAATTATGTTATGCTCTTAACTTTAAACAAGGGTTACATTTATTTTGGGCTTTTAGGGAATCTATACAAGAGGCAATATCCTGCAACTCCACATCCTATCAACTACAATATCAGCAACTAGAATTAATAATAGAATAGCTAATGTTATCTGGGACAATAAGGACGGCTGTAATCTAGTTTTTATCACCGGGTTAGTGCCTCATTACTTGATACTTAAACTCAACAGAGACAATACTGAGCAAATGTATCAATAATCTTGTCTTTTCACTGCTTAGTCTCCACCAAAAGGAGCCACCATCCCGTACCGACCGAACCCCTCACCTGCTGCCTTCCTCATCGCTGGCAACCAGGTGAGTAAAACCTGTGGGAAGATATGGCTGCCAAGTGTGTTTGTTTCTGGAGATTAAAGGTGATAATCACCCTTTAAAGTGTTGTGTAAAACTGCTTGTTGTTTAGACAGGTCTATTAGCTTTTGTGAGCAACAAATGAGATTAAATGTGTTAATCTTGTGAGGATATACCCATTTTATTAATCTTCAGAGAAACCCAGGTTCACAAATGGTGCACATCAGTATTGTGGAGTTTCCAGCGTCCATTACATCGAAATTCACAGTTTTTTTAGAATAACTATCTGTTTGGGCTACTATGACTTGAGATAATGTGGCCAATCACGGGGAAAAACAATGAAGGCATGTCTGCGTATTCTGCATTCATTTACAGTGACAGCATTTAAGTCACAACAAGAGTCTATTCTGTTGGAAAATGGTGGAAAAAAGAAAGACATGGGTAAGATCACCAATAAAAAATAAAAAAATGTGCGTGTAAAAAGTACAGCAGAACCTAAGATTCACCTCATCAGCTGTGAATCATGTTGGAAATGTCTTTTATTATTAAGATAGATGCAGCAATGTGGTATCAGTGAGAGCAGTGGTTCTCAACTGAGAACCACCCAGTTGAAAACACTGAGCTAGAGAGACAGAAGTACAAATCAAAGTATACTGTAATGGCTTAACTGGAGAGCTGACAAGAAAAGAAAATTAAAGTTCTTCAGCCATTCATAGCGAGATTGTGGTTGTAACTGCTGCAACAGAGGTGTTGATGCTGATAAAGAAGACGATCAAAAATAAACCCAATATCCCAGTACATAGGTTATGCATGTTAGAGATACAGTATTTGCACTGTGTGAAAATCTAGTGCAGGTGAGTCATACCCTGCAGTCAAGTCAGAGGATGCAGCATTGAGAATGCCTTTCAGACTGGGATAAAAAGAAAATTGCATAACATCATATCATTACTTTCTACTGAATGATTATAAGAACTTTCTCTTCAGGTCACACCACAGGAAATATTTGGCTTTCGAAGTGCAATCTTGAAAGAGCTGAATTTTATCTCAATCACAGGAAATCTACAGTACAGGAGGGCCTAAAACAAAGCTAAAATCTGCCTCAATCTAAACTACATATGGCATCAATAGTTGGATGACGCACATAAAAAATAATCACAAAATGCTATCAGTGATATTTTGTACTCTCTTTAAAGCAGGAGGTTTGATTTCTGGACTTGACCGGGTCTTGCTATGGTGTACTTTGCCTGTTCTTTGAGTACTCTTCCTCTTCATACAAATATAGGTTAATGTAATCATTCGTCTGACTTGGAAACTCAACATAAAGCGACAAGCACTAGACAGGTGTTGTCTTTTAGTGCCACTGCCACATGTCACCCAAGAGGCAGCAATGTAGAGAATGAATTTCCCTACCAAACATGAGGGGAAGTCAAACTTAACTCAGGACGAACCCACTTAATCTTCTTTTTTTGGGGTCTGTGTTTGTAGATGTTTGATGCGTCAGAATACGCCCCACATCCGCTGTACTCAGTAGCACAGGGAGCTTTGGACCTCCAGCAGGTATGTGCATCCATGAATCTCTGTAACCAGTCCAATAATAACTGCACACACGCACACGCACGCACACACGCACGCACGCACAGGATTGGAAATGCCTGGGGTGGGCTGGAGAATGTGAGTGCAGAGGCTCAGAATGTCCACATTTACACAGAGCATCAGCCTCATCTGGCACAGAGCTTAACAACAACAGCTGAAGGTAAACCCTGTCCATTGTTTTGGTCTGGCAGATGAGCCCTGCCCTCATCATATGATACCGTTGTTCTGTTTGTGACCGGCTACAGAAATATTCCAGCTTTAGAAGCATAACTCTGAGGATGGCATCAAAAGGCATATGGCACTAGCAAAATAAAATGACTTTAGTGATTTTATTATAATTTAAAATGTGTTAGTGTATACAGCCACTTACTCATAAGCTGTACAATGTACTCCCTGTGTCTATATTCTTTATCAAATCAGGAATAAAGGTAAACCTTAATTACTCACATGACTGAAACACTAAGTGACATTGGTTAAAAAAAATATATAATATTTGAAAAACAATAGACCTAAGGACCAAGGGTCAAATTAGTGTTGCTAATTTTATCTTATTGGTACTTACTTTTCCTTTAGAAGGTCTAATGTGCAGTGCGGCTTTGTGAGAGCAGTGGGATGGTAACTGTAGACAGGCGGCTGGCGTCAGGAGGAATCCCGTTAAGCTAAGAGCTGTCTGCCCCAGAGCTGCCCAACCAGGGGAAGGCTGGCCTGGTCAACAGCCTGCAATAACAAATAAAGTGAGGTGGAGACATGAAAAGCCATTATGAACAATAACAGATGCACAAATTATAGAGGAAATTAACACATTTTATTTTTGGTTTGCTTTTGAAACCGTACCCTTACATAAACCGTATGGACCCACGAGGGACAAGAAGCTCAATAATAAAATCAGAAATAATACAATACTATTTTTAAAAATCTTTTTTTGCGTGAAACTATCACAAACCAGACTCTTCATTCATGCTTGGGACTAGTTTAGCTACAAACTAGGTTTTATGTCCTTTATACTAAATTACTGCACGGCATGTAAATGAACTTATTTGTGTTTATCAATCAACATACATGATGGAACACTGTGTCTCCAAATCTAATGAACTGGGCTGTTTATTGACTGAGCCACTTTCATTATTAGCCTATACAGATTTATGGTCGTTGTGAGTGTTTTATTAGTGTAATTTCCTTAATGCAGCCCACTCTCTTTCAGGCGTACACTCTGCAGAATCACTATGGGATCCCTCAGTCCGAGGTAGGACCAGCGCCTCTCTCAGTGTTTAGTGCTATGGGCTTTTTTCTGATGTTTTACTGTGCTTCCCAGCTGGCCAAATTACACCAACTGTCACTGCAGCAGGGCCTCAGTCCAGCCTCCCAGGCCTCCACCATTTTACCTGGTATGTACTGAAGTGTGTGCACACAGGTGTGCTATGCACACAGCTACAGACTATGTTGACCATAAGACCATTACAAATATATAATATTTGACAGAAAATTCCATAACCATGTAATCATGTGATTGTGATATCACAATAATTTGAAAACTAAAATGAAACTGCAGTGTGTAGTAACCTGCCTTAGGACTGTCCCTTGGGCGGGAGAAGCTCCTGTGTAGAGAGAGATTCCAGCTCTTTTGTATTGCCGAAGCACAGAGAAAACTATTGTGTACAGGACTTCAACTACTGAGTACAGAAGATGAATCAAGTACCTTCATTGAAGATGGACAACTCCTGTATGACTGAGAACTTACACAGACATATTGTGTGAAATTATTATCTTACCTGAAACTTTAAGACCAAGAAAAGTCCTTGTATTACATCACTTTATTTCAGTGGAAATGGTGGTTTCACTACATATTTCTCCCAAAAGTCATTTTCACAGAAGTAAAATGTTTTTTAATAATTTTTCATTTTACTTCAGGATTGGACTCAAACTCTCAGACGTCTCAAGAGTTTCTCATTCCCAATGATGTAAGTAGACACACTATTACAGTAAATACACCCACGACAGCTTCTAGTCACGCTGCTCTGCAGCACCAATATCAGTTGAGAGTGTTGGTGTCTCAGTAATGATCCTGACAATATTAGATGATTTTAGAGGTAAAGATCCTTCAGTAAAGTTGTGTCGACTGCTGTAGTGTCTTAGAGTGTGTCCCATGAGTGCAGAGTAAATCTTCTCATGTTTCTGACCTACTTAGAGCTGTCTGCTGTCAAAACAGCCAATACCAAAACACTCTGATCCTTTTCCTCTCCGCTCTGATGTGATGTTTCCTCAATCTGAGCCTCACAGCAGCTCATTTTAAACAACACGCTTCTGACATCTCGCCTTTTCAAAATGCATACAGTATGCAGGCCTCATAGGATTTTCACAAGATATAGAAAATAATCTTAGATGCACTTCTGGGTATTCGATTCAATGGCTTACTGGAAGTTGGATTAATTTCATAATATATTCAGCTTGAATAGAATCATTTTAATCTGACATAATCACTTGCCGTCTCTGCCTTGTTACTCTGCCTACTGCATATATGATGTATGATCTGGCACTGGCCTGCAGTAGCATATCTCACATGCCTCAAGGCGTTTGTCCAAGTACAGTCTCAGACACACGAATAGACACATGTACACAAACACGGGCCTGCACACTACACACAGCCCAGTAGCACAATGCTTGAGAGGAATGGGCAGTGCGGCCGTAGTGACAGGGACAGCTGTAGCTCGCACCATTGTTCCAGAAGAGAGCACTTAGCCCTGAGCCCAGACCACAGCCCCTCAGGCCTCACTCCGACACTGACTGCACAGCCTGGGCCAGGCACACATGCATCCAGAAACTGCTTACTCCAGTCACTATACTCTGTACAGAGAGGATTTAGCCAGAAGAAAAATGTCTGCCCTCCTCACCATCTCATCCCTCTTCCTGTGTCCTTCTAAAGCACTGCCTCAGCAGGAACTCCACATATAGGCCACTTGTGTTTGAAATTCAGAGCTGCTCAGCACTACTTTTACTAGAAAACACATTAACACTCCAATCTCTTGGTTATTCCTATAGCAGTATATCAGAATAAATACATGTTTACAAATAATTGAATTTACACAGTATTTACATTGCAATTAGGTAAAAAACAATCATTTTATGTACGGCTATGTCTGTTTATCTTTAGTACAGAAATAATGTTTATTTATACATCAAACCCCACGGCCAAAGTCCAAATGTTTGAAGAATGATAATATCTCAGGATTGTTTAAATCATAATCTTCTTCCAATAATTGAGATACTTGATGCTGACATTGTTTCCAAATAGAAACATTGTTCACATGACACCGGTGTCTGAGGTCATCCCCGCAGACCGACCGACTGGTGATAGCCGCTGTGGAAGTCCAGAGCAAAGACAGATACTGTATGTGTGATCTCAGGTCTGTGCTGCTATTGTCTGTGGAGTTACTGCTGGCTCTGCTCCTGTATCAACTGCACTGATAATAATAGCCCGGAGCAGCAGGTCTCTCACTGTGACAAATCAGAGCCAGTCTCCAAAAGAAGCCTGAGCTGGGGACAGGAATGTGGGCAGGAGCAGTTTGTGTTAGCATGTTGTGTGTTGGCCCCATGCGTCATGGCTCAGAGCAGCCACACAAGCTTCATCACTGTCGCTGCAGTCAGATAGTGTAACCTCTCTGGCTGTCTGATAGTATAACCATGGCACCTCCAGCCCTGTTAAAGATTCTCTGTCACCAGCTCGAGCCTAGGTCGCCTAATGAAAAGAAAGCATTTGTGATAATGTTTTTAAATGCACCAGACTGGAGCCAGAAGTCCTGTTGGGGAGACTGGGTTGGTTGTCACACGGGCTGGTTGTCTCATTGCTTTTTGCAGCCACACTAGGGGGCACTGTGACTTAATATTGTTACTGAACATTGAGTTATAATCCTGCTGCATGAGTTTTTATTCACTTAAAATAAATACACTGAAATAAGACGATAAGGAGAATGAGGAAATAAAGTCCAATAAATATAAACTAGATTATTTTGCACTGGAGTGTATACATGTATACGTATAACCATGGCAGCTCTGCAGCTGTGTTTAAAATCCTCTGTCAACAGTTTGAGTCCAGGTCGCAAAAGGAAAACAAAGCATCTGAGATAATGTGTTTTAAATGCACCACATTGGAGCCCTGTGCATTACATGCGGGTTATTTTCCCATTATTATTTCCATTAGAGAGGACCGCTTGCGTGTGTTTGGGAAGTGATTTGTTTAGGAAGTCATCATGGCTCTCAGAAATCGATACCCTCTTAGCTGTTCAGATAAATGAAGGCAAATGCTCTGGTCTGTTTTGCCGGTATTCACACAGACCAATTAGTGGAGTCAGGAAGAGCAGCTGACATGATTTATGGCTGAGACAATCAATGCAATATTCAGAAAGCTCTGTCTTTTGCTCCCAGTCGCTTCACTTTCATCAACACCCTCCTGCCCGATTTGCACAAATGATTTATCCCGACTCTGTTGATCTGATTCCTTGTGGTATTGGGAGAGTCTTGGACTTAACCACTGAAAGCCTTAAGAGATATTTAGCGCCTCTTTAATTACCGTTTCTAAATTGGTTTACGTTTAAATCTTACTAGTACATTTGTTCAGTTTTGTCTGGTTTTAGTGTAGTTCACAATGGCTTAACCCTGGTTCGTGGCTTGGTTTTGTATTCACTCCTGGATTAGTTTTTGCGTAGCACTGGATTAGCACCGACTTAGTCTTATTTAATGCAGGTTTAGTCCTGGTGTAGTCCTGTATTACACTAGTGTAGGAGCCATACGTGAGGTAAGTGGACTGTCGTTGTTGACTGTTCGTTTGTTTTGTTACATCGTTTCATTGAATTACATGCAAAACGTGTACACTGTTCCCATTTGCTATGTATCTGATATCAAAGACACTCTTTTATTTAAATGCCACAAAAACGCATTTGGTTGAACTCGTGTGCTTCTGCGATAGCCAAGCAGCAAAGTCGTCCTCTCAAGCGGCAATAGGGCTTGGAGTCGCTACAGCTAGTATAGGTTTAGTTATGGCTTAGTCCTCCTGTTTTAGACCTTGTTGCTTTGTATCAAATTTCCTTCACAATAAACCTACTGATCTTATGTATTCTCTCACAGCTGATCGGCTCCATTATTGGCCGACAGGGGACTAAAATCAACGAGATCCGACAGGTTTCTGGTGCCCAAATCAAAATCGGGAGCCAACTGGAGGGGACCACTGACCGCCACGTTACTATCACCGGTACCCCAGTCAGCATCAACCTGGCCCAGTACCTTATCACCTCCTGGTGAGACTAACCACTGTCTGTAACATCCATCCATCTTCTTCCACTTGTCCGTTGCCGGGTCGTGGGGGCAGCTGTTGGAGCTGCCAAAGTCACATGGCACCAGCGCCTATGGCTCCTCCTGCAGGTGGTGGGTCCACGGGAGGACGGCCTCATGGTTCTAACCGGGCCTGTTGGTCTCTCATAAGGGGCTTCTGAACGGCTCTTTGTCTGACCCGTCACCTAGGACCTGTTTGCCATGGGAGACCCTACCAGGGGCACGAAGCCCCCGACAACTTAGCTCCTAGGATCATTCGAGTGCTCAAACCCCTCCACCACGTTAAGGTGGCGGTTCCAGGAGGGATCTGTAACAAATACCAATATTTAAACGTTTTTAGGTTAGTCCCAGTTTAGTGCTTGGGTGCTTTGGTTAATGCCTTAACAAATCACATTTTAGATAAACCATAAAAAAACCTGCGTCTAGTTAAGTCTTATTATAGAGCCAGGTGCCTTTTTTTTTCTTTTTATTGGTGGAGCTCTTACTGCCAAGATAATGAAAGCCAGGGACAGCCAGAAGGAAATGTATTATTTTAAAAGTGCTGCTAGTAATTGGTCGCAAAGGGACAAAATTCTTGTAATACATAATAGGTAAATATCAGACCATTAATATGAACAAGTTGAATAATTAAAGGTGCATTATGCAACTTGGTATGCGGGGAAAAAGTTAATATTAATGCGTATTTGGCCTTTCAGTGACCGGTTACGACCTGCATGACTGTTTTTTTTTAGGGTTTCTGGTAGGTTTTCACTGCTATTAGATCTGTCTCCATGGTTAGGCATACATTCCATTCACAAAAAAACTACCAGAAAACTACAAAAAAAAAAACATGAAATAAAATTGGTCCTGAGCGTCATAGAGGCCACTGGGATGGGGAGCAAAGGCGCCAAGCTAACCACCCATACAACCACTGGGTCACTGAAAGGTCAAAAACATTTATTTATTACATTAGTACATTATTTTGTCCTAAAAGTCGCATAATGCACCTTTAAATAAGAACGCCTAAACCACAATCATTGTGTCCATGTCCAATCTTAAATAAAAGTATGAAAAACAAACATATTCACTGAACAGCCCAGGCGCTAAGGGTCAACAGTCGGGTCAAGAGCATGCTTCATAAGCTATAGCTATATAATTTTTTTTATGTGAAAACAATTCAAAATTCAATATTTTTTTACATAATGAGACAAATGCTATCGAAAAATGATAACAATCAATATTGAAATACAGTAATTGACTTTAGAGTGTGATTGGGTGGCTGGTTTCATTCCTGTAAAGCGCTTTGGGCCTGACGAAGGTAGAAAAGCGTGTAAGTTGAGACCATTTACCCTTTTATTTGTGCTTTGTTTTTACTGTATGTCATTAACATCGTTCACTTACTCTACACCCTTCTTGATCCATTCTTTCACAGTTTAGAGACCGCCAAGTCCACAGCCCAGGCCACGAGTATGTCCACTCCAGTCGACCTCAACATGTCCTTCGCTCAGCCCACCTCTCCAGCCAACTCCCCTTCCCCCTCTCTGGCCACAATGGGTGCACTCACGCCTGCCCATGTCCTGGGTGCTCCCTATGGTGCTGCTATCCCCCTGTCCGGTCTGCTCGGGGTAAAATCTTTCCCGTTTCTGACTGTATCCAACCCCGCTCCAAGTGTGACTGTGACGGCTGCACCCTCCACTATCGCTGCATACACAACCAAGATCTCCACAGCCAATTGTATCAAGAAGCCAGAGAGGCAGAAGTTTGCTCCTTATTGAATTGCAAGGGGAACTCATCCAACCATATAGCCATAGCCGCTGGCACAGACTATTTTGACTTTTAATTACAAAGAAGAGACCAACTGAGTCAAATATTTATGAATTTTAAGTACTTTGAAGCGTCCAACAACAGGTGTACTTGTTACTGTTAAAACTTTACCCTATAGGAATACCACAAACTCTTGTTTTTGTTATGCCAGTTCTCTCTGATGCACCATTCACATTTAGGCTTGGGACACTATTGACTGTAAAAAAATGTCTGAAGTTTCATAAAATTGGACTTTCACACTGTCAAATCCTCTTTCCGAGGCTGCGACCACGGTTAGAAGTCAGACTTTTGGTCATCGTCCTTCTTGGTTTGCCCTTGAATCAGCCTCCTGGTGTGCAATGATTGGCATTATTTGTGTATAATGCCGCCATTTATCCAGGCTTGGGACTGGCTTGTGGCTGGATATCACATTGTCGTCATAGATCACTAAAATGCATTTGTTTGTCTGTCTAAAAGCACTGGTCATCTGCACTGATTCTTCAAATTAAACTTATATAAACTGCTCCAATGTACAATGCTTTTGTACAGCATTGTGTTTGCCTGATGAGGTTTATAAATGTTTAAATGTATTCGAGATTTCTTTTTTTTAAACAATTTGAGCAATGATAATGTACATGACTGTTTCTGTGTTAAGTTTTATTTTAAATGTTAATGCTAATTTTTAAATTGTTTCATTTATTAAACAATTTTGTTTCTTGAACCTTTGGACTGCATTTTTCATGTGGCATAGCCACGGCTGGTAATTATAGTACAACAGTTTAACAAATAATTTAAAGGATTGATTTGTTTGTTTTTTAAATGCAAATATCAGCCCCGGTACCATCCCCAGTAAATAGCATTTTCATTGACCGTATCTTTAGTCCATCAAAACCTCGCAATAATATTAATACTTCATTAATTTCACTGGCAAAGGGCGCCCTCTGCTGAGCAACTATAGGACTGCTCTGACAACACTTCAGCCATAACAACGAGACATTGTGCTGATAAAAGATTGTCTTTAATGTTTGGTATTGTTGATGAGTTCCATACCACAGCAGTTATGGAAGTAGGAAAACCACTATTACAACCAAGCACTGTTTGATCATGCTAACACCATATGTACAGGAAAGCACATTGAAAAGTGTATAAAGTATTTTTATGAGTAGGTGGAGACAGCCACAGCCGGATGGATTTGTCCTTTTCCAAACACCAATTATAGATATTTATCAATTACATTAATCTCTGGAGTACATGTATATACACAAAACAACAATAAACGCTTTTGGGCATTGGCAATAATTCTCAAAAATATTTCACAATACTGCAATATGTACAATAACAGATTTACAAAAATTCTACTGTACCTATATTGTGAGTATCTCTTCACCCATCAGCAATCCTACAAATACTCATAAATACTCACGATTCTATAAACTCTATCCTCATTCCCTTTCGGAGTACAGCAGCCTATGCAGTACCCCTTCCTCTCTGTAAGATATGTCACGCACCGATGACCCTACATACAAAAATAGATGTTGTCTAGTCAGCTGACAACTCGATGTACAGTAACACAAAGCATCCACCTGCAGGAAAAAACAACAGTAAAATATTAGCTATATCCTTCCAGCTTGTTCTGTATCGTTTAACACACTGCTCTTCCATTTCAATAAAGTAAAACCATGCACTCAGTCTGGGCTTTTGCTAACACATTAGTTTTCATATAAACAAAAATCGCTGCAGGCAGGAGAAGTATCAGCGCAACAAATAAAACAACAATCTGTAACCAAAGCCGAACAAAACCATACAGAAATAAACTAGGTAGATTTTGTCCTCCATTGAGCACATAAGTAGTGTCGCTGAATGTCCAGGTGAGAGGTGAAACTGCGTTGAGTGCACTTAAGGCAGGTAGTAGGCATGTCTGACAGCGGCCCGAGCCTGTCCAGGTTTAGCCCTCACTGTTTCACAGCCGAGAGGAGAGATGGAGGAAGCAGAAACAGATGTGGTGGTAGTGTCCCGCAGGCGGTAAAGGTTTAATCCTCATGTGAGATCTGTCTTTAGTCCAGTCTGTAACAATCAGCAGTCCACTCCCTCCACCCATCATTTTATCAATCTCAATCTTCTGTCTCACAAAAGGAACAAATAGACACTTCTACAGAGACTTAAAGCACTTGAACAAAAAACAGTTTTGCATCTTGTGCAATATAAATAGAACATCTCATCTAAATACATTCACATTGTGTCCATATCCTTTGTATGGATCAATATTCACCAGCGACCAAAGTGTCCCAGGACCTGCAGGTTATGAAGCTGGCAACATCAGAGTGCACCATTGATATGACCCACTATTAAGGAGCACTTAACAGTGTTTTAAAAAACATTATGGAGACAGGCTTTTGAAAACACTACAATGTAGCAAATTTATCAAAATAAGGATTTCGTATATTGTAAATGTAGCTTCAAGCACAAGTCACTGGACAGTAAAAAGAGCCTTCTGTGTTGCACTGTGTTGTGAAAATGACAAAGCCAAATGAAGAGCGTTCACACTTCACACAGCTGCACCGACAATCGTGAGTATGGTCATATTGTCATCATTCACAAAACTGTGGAGTTTTATCTCAATGGGAAAACATGCTCACAAACTAGTTGTACAGTTGTGTACAATCATGTTCAAGTTTGAACAGTCAGTGTCTTCAGCAACACATAACTCACTAAAGCAGAAACAGTTGTTGCTCCAACAATTATTTAAAGCTGTTTCTTTCCTTCATCTGCAGCAACACGTTACACAGTTGACAACAGGTCAACACAAACATTTGATGCACTTGTCTTGTTCTGATGCTTGTGCTGATGCAGATAAAGAAATAAAACAAAATGAGTTTTATATCAGTGAGGCCCCATCACTGTGCCTCCTCGTGCTCCTCACTGATGCACGTCTCCCAAGCATGTTTGACTCCGTCATCCCTGTGGCCGTGGGGTGAGTGGAAGATTCGTCGGGGTAGCGGGATAGGCTGAGGGGCCAGCTCCTCCTCCGGGATGCACCCCTCTCTCAGGTAAGGTTTGGGTGGGACAGATGGAGGAGGCTGGGGTCTGCGGTAGGAGATGTGATGTGGTCCATGGGGCATAGGGTGGTGCTGCACAGGTGACTGTCCATGTGAGTGCCCCGTGTCCAGTCCCATGTGGGAATGGGCGTGTGGGTGAGCGTGGGGATGCTGATGGGTGTGCTGATGGGGCGTGGGGCTCCGGTAGTGGAAAGGCCGCACTGGGTCCACAGGGTCCAGCTCTGATCCTCCATAGTGTATGTGGAGGTATGGGGAGGACATGTACTCATCTGGCGGGGACCACAGGTGACTGGGCAGGGGCTCCAGTGCATCATTTCTGATGGGACCAGGCTCCGGATATTGGCCCCCAAAGTTACTCTCACTTAGGGAGGACACACCACTGCTCGCACTGCCCGATAAGGTGGAGTTACTCCCCCCTAGTGCCGACTGAGGGCTAGTGGGTGAACCAGGAATTGGGTGGAGGGGAGACTGGAATAAAGGAAGAGAGAATGTTTTAATGAAAAAATAAGTAAATGTTGGTAATATACTGTATGCTAGGAACAATGTGGAGCCCACTTATTTCTTGCTGTGAGATTGTGTAACAAAGGATGCTATGAACCCTACATACAAGCTGCTGGTAAATATAGTTTACATAATATTTCTGGAACAGTAATTTTCCTGACAGCCAAATTAAATAGCACTGTTGTCAGGATGTATGGAGGATGTCTTTGTCTTATGAGCAGAAGCTTTCATTCAGTGTGAAGCAGAACAATTATAGTGTCAGACAAAAATAACTATGCTAGTGTTTTATGAAACATGTATCAATCAAGCATCAATCTGTTTTAACAAAGGAGGCGTGAAGGAAAAGAAATGCAGACGGAACCTACATGTGCAGTAAAACTTTCAGAAGCGTCTTTTTTGAAGTATTGCAGTATATACTGTGTTAAATTGAATACAACAAGCAAAGAAGGCACTGCATTAAAGAGGCCATATCGTGCAAAGTTTAGGCATAACAAAAAAAATGGGTTTTCCAGGATTTATATTTAACTCTTTATAGTTTGAAATAAAGTAAAGACAGGACAGTGACCTTCACTGAAACGATCCATGTATGGGGTTTAAAAATGAGTTGAGGACAGTTTTGTGTTTTACCCATGACACAATAAAACCCAGGAAGTACAGATCGGAGCGTTTCAGCAGTAGAAAAAGAAACAACCAGGCCAGGATTACTAATTGAAGTGAAATACCGCTCCAGGAATATTTTTAGGACCTAAGTCGTTTTTGCTCGATACGTCTCCTTTAACATTGAGGCAGGGCATCAGAAATACAGTACTGGCAAAGCATGCTGACATGAAGGTGCTAAGCAAAGGGCATTCTGGTGATCAAAGATTTATGGAGGTGGTACCTTTCTGAGCGAGCGCACAGGCAGAGCAGTGGGCGGCTCGGTGCTCTGGTGGTGAAACGCATCACAGTGCATCAGGAAGTGTCCTAAAAGAGATGCGGGTAAAATGGATTTAGTCAAAAAGAACTTAACAGTGGTCACCATATCTATTACTTTGGGCACCATCCCATTTTCTTTATTCTTAACTATGTTTGAGGGACTGAACTAAAGTAAATAAACCTATATTGGAGCACTGAGCAATGACAAAATCATAATTTAAAGCATTCGACTCTAAATTAGTATAATAAAAGAAAATAATGCACCTTGTGGGAAGGATCTAGGTGGGACCGGGGGCATTATGGACCCTACAGTTGAAGGGGGCATGTATGACTCTCTATTGTCTCCGTCCAAACTCCAGCTGTTCTGTGCATTTGTAAAGACTTAACAAGAAAGGTTCATTAGTCAGCATTTCTCTCACGTACAGGTATCTGGTGACAGACACAGTTTTAGCCTAATTTAGACTTACCTTTCTCTTGCAGGTTCATATGAGGGTCGGCGCACGGCTTACAGGGGCTGACTTGCTGAATTAAGGCACGCTGCATGTGGTTGTTCTACAAAAATAACCACATCATTAGCTGATTATATACTAAGGAGCATTTTGAATACAGTGTGCATAGCATACAATTATGATGTTCCAGTCTAATTGATACCTGTCCGTTCTCAGCCATGTTGTAGTACATGTTGTTCGCTCTATCACGGTGAGACGGCAGCAGCATCATCACTTCTCGATTGTGTTTGGCTTTGTCCGGCAGAGATGGAGATCCTACACACAAAATCAGAAAGTAAATGAATCTTCAATAAAAAAAAGTTACAAAATAAAGTATTTTTGTGTTTGGCTGTTTACCTCTGGCACTGGATGGAGCAGAGTTAATAATCTGGGAAGAGTTGGAGCGAATTGAGCTCAGACTTGAGGAGGAAGGGCTTGGCTAAAAAGAGAATAAAGTCAACCTACAGTAAACTGTGTATTGTGGTAAAGCAGGATTTGAGAAATACCTGCATGTGCATGGCCTCTTCGGGGTGCTCCCCCATCAGGCCGTCAGTCATGATGACAAGGTTTCCTGCCTCACTGGATGTGTGGGAGGACAGAGAGGAGGAGGAGTGGCGGATTGAGCCCTGGAGATTCAAAGGGCTGCAACACCAAATAATATTGTGTTCACGAAAGCATTCATCTGACTGACTACATATTGTAAACCATATAGAAATCAATTTCTAATGGATTGATAGTTTGGCCAGGATCATGTGTTCAGAAGATACTTTGGCATTAAATCGTCATTAAATTGTTTGATATCGTTTGGTATAACAACATGGCTCAATGGACGTATTGATTTGACCAGTTTGTGTCCTGGTCAGTTCTATTGGTGTTGTGTTGAATACAATAATCAATGCGAGAATCACTGACCTGTGTCTGTGCATGAGCCTGACGCTCTCTGGACTCATGTGGCTGTGGGTCGACAGAATTCCTCTGGGAGAGTTTACCCCTGTGCAGCCGGCAGATCCGAACCGGTCCACCCCTGGCACGCCCTGCAGGAACACAACCATACACTGAACTCAATGGAAAGATCAACCAAATCATGCACGCATTAACTAACCCAAATAAAGTGGGTTGCATAAGTATTGGCCCGCTTTAACTTTTTGACATTTTGCCACACTATGGACCATAAACATAGATATGTTTTATGTGAAAGACACACACTAAGTGACACACAATCGTGAGGTGAAATTAAATGTATACACGATTTAGAATTTTTTTTATAAATAAAAAACTGAAAAGTTGGATGTGCATAAGTACCGGCCCCCCTTCCCTTTAAGTGCAACCAATTGCCTTCAGAAGTTGCCTGACGATTTCTGAAAGATCACATGTTGACCCAATAACTAAATAGAGTCTACCTGTGTGTAATCTAATCTCACTTCAAATACAGCTGCTCTGTGATGGTCTGTTAAGAGACTATGCACATCCATTCACACTTTGGTACACTAGTACACTGGAAGCCAGAGAGTGGCCAAGTATCTTGCCCAAGGATACAACAACAGTATGTATACTGGTCAGAGTTGGGATCGAAACACCGACCTTTGGATCTTGAGGCAAACACCGTGGTGCTGAGGTACTGCCGTTCGTATTAGCACTATTACACTATTACAGTGATTAGCAAAACACCAAAAGACATGAGTGTTTTTGGGCCATGTGAGGAGAACAAAGACAAACGCTAACTAGAATGTCCCTCTTACACATCAACCCACAAATGTTCACTTTTAGATTGACAAAAGAAGAACAATAACTCACGTGGTGGAGGCTTGTCCTCATCATGTGGAATTGGTCGACTAGTTTCTTGTGCAGTGGTCGCATTTCTGGATGCACGAGCTTCTCATGAACAGCCAAACCGACTCCCAGGATGTGGACCTGTTACAAGTAAAAACATTGTGGGTTCATTATACAGTCATTAAGTTTACTTCATTTTTCCACACAGAACAGTCAGGGCATTACAGCTGTAGGGCCTAGACTTGCAGATTATTCACAACCCAGTTCATGACCTTTGCTACGTTGGAAAACTCCTGGAAGTTTAGCTGGACAACTGGGCGCTTACACAAACAGAATAACAAACCTGTTCCTGCATTAAGTCTTTCAGCTGGGTGACTCTCTCTGTGTCCTCTGGATGACAGCTTATATAATCCTTATCGAAGAACGCCTGTTGCGTAAGAAGAATAGCATTTACTCAAAATGCATAACAAAATGAAGAAATAAAACAATAGCGACTCTAGCACGTTACCTCCTGATATCTAGCGATGCCTCCGTTCACGGCCGCGTCTATGACCCCGTTGAGGAGCATGCTGAGGGGGTTGATGTTGCCATGGTGTTGCCTGTGCTGGTATTGGCTGATGAGGGTGCGCAGCTCTTGGGTCTTATTCTCCACAACGTAAATGGCATTCTCCAACGGGCTGACCTCCATCTGGAAAAAATATTATCTCTTAATCATGACATACAAAAGCATGCAACACAAATTAATAGATCAGGATGAATGTAATATAATTCTTGCTAATTCATCTTACCACTTCTCTTCTCTCCACCTCGGCCCAGCGGGAGATACCAGGCAGAGGACGGGAAAGAATCAAGGTCGTTCTTTCAATCCAAAGACTCTGTAAAGCAAAACTATCTGTAAGTTTTGGACCATAAATCACTGTTATCAATAATTTACTTGAGAAGAGTTTTTGAGGATCTGTACTTTTCTTGAGCTGTCCGTTTGTTAAGGACTTATATATAAATGTAATACAGCATTTCAGCAAAGGCTACAAAAGTATGCATATGTCTTCTGTTCATTTTAAAAGTATTATGATGCACTTTCTACTTTGAATACTTAAGCATCGATTAGACTAAGACACTTTTAATGGGATAATATTTAACCAATTGTAACTACAGTATACTGAAGTAATTAAATACTTTGACCACCACAGCTAATTTGAGTTAAAATACATGGAGAACAAACTGATTTATAAGAGATGGGGTGAAACCTTTAAAATTGTTAAAATTGATACAGAATTAAGACAGAGCCTTAGCTTCAAACTTTGCCGGTGCCATGAAATTTGTTTTAAACCATCTGTTTTTAATCAGGCAATGATCCAAATCCATGTGTTACGTCATTTTACTTTATTAGTGACTAATGCAGCTGCAGCACAGGGAGACAATGGTGTAAGGCGTTGTAAGGGAAAGGCTTGCTTTTAAATGCATGAGTCATTTGTACCAGGAAAACGGTAATTTCTAGTGCTCAAAACAAATAAGTACATCAGTAGTCTCTACTGTGGCAAATCTGGTGAGAGAAAAGGTCGAAACAGGTGCTAAGTTTTGCTACCAGAGGTTATTTTACAAGATGCTTCTGTCTTAACTTTGACTCACTCCCAATAATTAGGTACTTGGTGGAGAAAGATACACTATTGCAATACAATAATGTAGATGTTTAGTGATTTTGAATACATATGAATGCTTTCTTATGGTTTAAAAAAAAAGGAGTCTATGGTTTCATATCTAGTGCAGCATGATGGGGGTTAAGTGCACATGGGACATTCTCTGTCTCAGTATTGTTTTTATCCTTGCTATCTGAGAATTTCCCCACAGCCCCGAAAGGTGGTCGTATAACCCTGCAGCAGGCTATTTTTAAAAAAGTGTGACAACACATCAATTTTGGTGGTCAAAATGTGCTGTCCGGTGCAAGTGCCGCGCTCTCACCCTGAACTCGTTCTCTCGGTCTTTGGGGCCCTTGTGGAAAGGCCTGTCGTAATGGAAGCGGGTGACGTTATTTATTCTGTAGAAGCTTTTGATCCTCTCCGGGACGCGATCCAGCTGAGGCACGTCGGAAATGTCCGACACCGGAGTCACCGCGTAGATCTGCAAGTCTAGAGAGGCTGCTGTCAAGGAGGAAACTGACAGATTGAATATTTACAGCAAAGACATAGACAGCCAATGGAGGGATTTGGACAAGAGTCCCAAACGAAAGGCAGCTTTTATTCTTAAACATCCATCCATCCATTTTCTTCCACTTGTCCGTTGCCGGGCCGTGGGGGCAGCTGTTGGAGCTGCCCAAATCCCATTGCACCAGCCCGTATGGCCCCTCCTGCAGGTGGTGGGTCCACAGAAGGACGGCCTCACGATTCTAACCGGGCCTGTTGGTCTCTCATAAGGGGCTTCTGAACCGCTCTTTGTCTGACCCGTCACCTAGGACCTATTTGCCATGGGAGACCCTACCAGGGACACAAAGCCCCCGACAACAGAGCTCCCAGGATCAATCAGGTGCTCAAACCCCTCCACCACGTTAAGGTGGCGGTTAGCACAAAATTCCATCCTATCTATTATATTATCTATTATATTATCTATTATATATACTTGTTTTTCAAAAAAACATAATTTACGTAGGGCTGTAACCAACAATAATTTAACTAATTAAATCATCAGTTCTTTAAATCAATTGCTGAATATTCAGAGAGCAAGTGGTGTGAGATTACACCACATGTAGCTTAAAATACCGTATGCCATTTGCGGACTTCTTGGTAAAGCAGATTTATGGAAAAATACTATCCATCCATCTTCTTCCACTTGTCCGTTGCCGAGCCGTGGGGGCAGCCGTTGGAGCTGCCCAAATCACATCACACCAGCCCCTATGGCTCCTCCTGCAGGTGGTGGGTCCACAGAAGGACGGCCTCATGGTTCTAACCGGGCCTGTTGGTCTCTCATAAGGGGCTTCTGAACCGCTCTTTGTCTGACCCGTCACCTAGGACCTGTTTGCCATGGGAGGCCCTACCAGGGGCACGAAGCCCCCGACAACAGAGCTCCCAGGATCATTTGAGTGCTCAAACCCCTCCACCACGATAAGGTGGCAGTTCATGGAGGGGGGGAAAATACTATTTTATTCTTTATTACAAAACATATATAACATATAGTATATTCTTGTACAATATTGACTTGAATCCTGCTTTGGTTAAAAACATTTTTGTAGTGTCATATTTTAGAGTCATATCAAGTAAAACCCTGTCAAAATTATACAAGAACCTAAACAGGAGTAAACCAAAACTAAAGAGTGTATAGACAATAACAAAGATTGAAAACCACTGTGTCCCCACAATAAAATGAGGCTACTGTAAGTAAAGTATCATCAAATTATCAATATAAAAAACACACTTCTTCAAACTACCATTTCAATTTGAGTGTAAAAGTCTAATTATGTTTAGGATACACTGAGCGTCGCTTTGCAGGATGGTGTCGTCAGGCAGGTTGGGGTGCTGCATGGCAATGGCTTGTGGAAATTCTCCCAGCATCCTTTGCTGGAAGTCTTCAAGTCGCTCGTAGTCATAACCACGACAGACAAATTCCTTGTTCTAAAAAGAACAACAAATATTACTTGGACTACAGTGTTGCCCAATCTGTGGTGGAGAAACAGCTGAATGTCGAACAGAAGTTCTGCTTTACAGAAATCTGAAGTTACAATACTTTCACTTGATGGAAAACTATGAAGTTTACTTACCCTCAGGAAGAAGGGAAATTTGCGGCCATAGAAACCCATTCGGAAAAACTCAGGTTCAATCCTCTGCTGCTCGATGATATTGTCGTAATACGCCGCCTCCATTTTCTGCCACAATACAAATAAACAAGCCAGAAAAGGGCTTAATAACATTATGGCTGCAGACAGTGAACTGAGGAGCAGATTATCTTTTCCTCATGTTGGTGAAATATGAAAAAAACAGTGACTATCTTCTCAATGTGTAAGGATTGTAAAAGAGACAGAAACTGGGGGGTTGGACAAAGGCTTTGAGGAAAGAGTGAGGCTGGTAATTAAACTGTAGCTTCAGATGAATCCATATACACTTATTGCAGGTAAACAATCCCTAAAACTCCTCACTATCAGTCTTACAAAAGGTGATTACGGGTGTAGCAGGACAAAATAAATAATATTTTACTTACCCGTATCCAGCTGAGGCTCTGATAATCATATAAGTTTTCATATTGGAAAGCCAGCTCCCGGCAAAGCGAGATTCCATATTCCCAACACTGCAAATGGGAAATGGAAAAGTGATTTATTTAATAATAATGCATCAGTTTTATATAGCGCTTTTCAGGACACTCAACGCTGCTTTACACTGCATTATTCATTCATTCCATACTCGGTGATGGTAAGCTACTACTGTAGCCACAGCTGCCCTGTGGTAGACTGACAGAAGCGAGGCAACCAATCTGCCCCATCAGCCCCTTCGAACATCACTTATCATTCACTTACACCCCACGTTCATTCATTTATTTAAAATTATGGATTGTCCAGTTTTGGGCTAACGGGATGAAGTAAATTGATGGATTACACAGAGAGTGTTTATAGGTATATATCCACATTCATACAACCAACATATACAGTACTTTATATTTACAGTACAGTTTCACCTCCACTTATGGTTCTGACAGCTCTGACGGCTCTGATGCCGCCGATCTCAACCCCCACTAACTTTAACCCTGGGGATCATAGGTATTTCCAGTGAGCGTACTGCTTACCCTATACAAGGCTAATGAACAGCAAAGATACAGTGATTACATGTAAACCTCAGCTCCTACAGCTAAACTGGTCTATTATGAATAGTTTGTACTGACAATATATTTTAACAATATGCTTGTATTTTAAGTATTGTATAGAGATGTAAAACAGAAAGAACTAAGAGTTAAATTACAAAGCCAGGCTTGTTTGTTCACAGCTGCTGCCTCCCTGTCTGGAGACATTGTTGTCTCCAAAACACAGAAAGCAATCTGGCTAATTTAATTTCAAGGATGAGCATAAGACAGAGAGGCAATACAGTGAGGGCAATTATTACATGTTATGTGTCGCGCAAAAGTTTCCCCCAGTTTTGTTCAAATATTTATAACCATTTATATTCCTTGCCCCTTTTCTTAGAGTTTATCATCCATTGAACATAAGACAGTAGACAAATATTTGACTCAAGTTAGAGTATTGATACAGGTAAAGTGCTGTGTGACAAACCACTCTGAGAATTTCCAAAAGTCTCTCAAATGTACTGTATGTACTTGAGTAAATATAACTAAAAATCGACCCACCTCGACTCAAAAATAACTGAATACAAACAGGATTGACATACCTTTCCCTTGTTGAAATAGTGCAGTATTTTGCGGCTCAGGTTTTCTTTGCGCTGCCACTCGCTCTGACAGGGGTAATGCAGGAAGTCACGGAGAGGCCGGTCCTCCCAATGCAGCAGCTCCCAGTACAGCAGCAGAGTGAAGGCTGCCTCTGTCATAGGCACAAGCACAGATCACCAAAATTACCCATGTGTAATGGATCAATACTGAAACGTAAATCAGTCAAACTATTCAGATTAACAGCGTTAGCAATTATGTTTAGCTCATTTCTTTGACCACACGATTCAACTGTTTTTAGTGTAAAACGATGTCCCACGGCTGGCAGCAGGGTACTTATAGAGCAGTAGTGTCCTAGCCATAAAGTCGTCTCATCCAGATATTAAGGGCAATAACCTCTCAGCGAGTATGAGCTGGCTTATGAATGTCCGGTGGAGAGAGAACGTGCATGAATTTAAATTATATCATCCCCTTTGGCCTCTTACAAAGCACCATATGGTCTCTGCCACTGGAGGATGCACTGCTCAGGTTTAATATCCTAAAAGTGGAATAAGGCCTGTAGTACATGATGGTGGACTAATTGTTTGGACACGGGAAGGGCGACTAATAAGAAATGTATTATTGTTTTTTATTAAATCAGGCATGATTGATCACCATCAAGTGCTTACGCCATACATGGCTATTGAACAGCAAAGATGCAGTGATTGAAGCAAGTGGAGCACTGAAATATAGTTCAAATAATCACTTTAAGCTTGTATTTTATAGATATCATGAGGAAATCTGTGACTGGCATAACGTAATGTAGGTCCTGGTTAATCTTGCAAAAACATGTTTCTTTCTTTTACGACTGGCTTTACAATCATACTTAGATACTTAATTTCTCAGTGCCGTAAGTTAAGTTTTGTTTACCGGTGAAGTCTTCTGCTTGGAGGTGGAGGTCACACAGTTTGTGAATGTAGCGGATATACATGTCCTCCTTATTCACCTCTGACTTGTAGAAGTTCTTCAATTGAAAAGAAGTCGGGTAAATGCGTATCACAGTAATGTGTAATATAAATGTATCACAGATGTCTCACCATCAGATTGACTGAACCTCCGATTTTCTTATTCTCCGTCTCATCCCCTTTCAAACAGTCCCTGGGAACACAGAGGAGGTTTTATTGCTCTCTGAAATATTTAAAGTATTTACATTTGAATGTGAACATTTGTCCCACCTGTAATCCAGGAGCCTTTCCACTAGTCTTGTGACTGAGGTGACGTATGAGATTCCCGTCTCTCTCCACGTCTCTTGCTCGATCTTTTCCAACAGACTGCAAATTAAGAAAAGGGAATTACCACTCCTCATGCCTTACAATACATTCAAGTAAGTCATTTGAAACACATTTATTATAATTATTAAGACAAGCAAATGTACTCCAGGTCAAGGCATTCTTCTCTCACCTCGGATATGGACCAAACAACTGCGTCCTTAAGACAAAAAAAAAGGATGTTCAAATCAAGTGTTCTTTACTGTTAATGGCTTTGACTTTGACTTGAGTAAAGACAGGTTTTGGCTTACAGCAGACTGAAAAGCTCTCTGTGATTATCGTCCCCTTTCCCATCTGATACCATGCTGTCCAGTTTATCCATCAGCTCGGCTTCCACCTACACGCAGCACACACAGACACATTTAAGCACTGCACGCATTGATAAAACAATGTTATGTAATCAAGTGTTTTTTTGTAAAGGAAATGTGAAACACTGACCTGCTTGAAGTTGCCGTTTTTCCGTTGCTCCCAGTCCATCATGTCGTGGAAAATCGGGATCATAATATTCCGCACTTCTGTTTGAGGCACAATAGTGACTCCAAGGAAGGGACCCATCATGCCGGGGATGAAATGAGGCTTGTTGTCACCTAGAATTAGCGCAAATACAAATTAGAGACATCAAGAAGGAAATCAGGCAGAAGCGAGTTGACGAGAGCTGATGGCTTTCTGTGAGACAGTGTTTCCAGATTTTAAAAAAAACACAATTAGTGTTGTACCAACTAATTAATCAAGTACGCAAGCAAGTACAATGAGCTTACCTAATTTTTGCCACATGCTGTAAAGCTCATAGGCCATGATAACCCGCAAATCTCCATACCTAAAAGATTACGAGTGGTTAAAACACAGGTACTGTAAACTTGTAAAGATGACAAGATTAGCATTTAAATTTTCATACTTGTCAAGGACTTTCTTTCTTTTAGCTAGACTGAGAGACTCAAGCTGCAGACTGGGCTGGTTTATGTACAGAACAGTCAGGCTGAAGAAGGAGTTCCACACCTGAAAACACGAGAAAAACACAGTTATACAAGCCTGCTAGAACAATATGAATTAATCATATATACAGTGCCTTGCGAAAGTACTAATACACCGTGAACTTTTGCACATTTTGTCATGAACATAAAGATTTTATTTAGAATTTTTTACTGAAAGTTCACACACAGGTAACAGACAACTGTGAAGTGAAAGCAAAATTATACATGATTCTGTTATTTTTCAAAAAATAGAAAAGTGGGGCGTGCATAAGTATTCATTGTCCTGCTGGAAGGTGAATCTCCGCCCCAGCCTCAATTCTCTTGCTGACTCCAGCAAGTTTTCCTAAAAATGTCTCTGTATTTGGCTCCATCCATCTTCCCAACTATTCTTACATTCTTCCCAG
This sequence comes from Proterorhinus semilunaris, assembly GCA_021464625.1. Taxonomy (NCBI): domain Eukaryota; kingdom Metazoa; phylum Chordata; class Actinopteri; order Gobiiformes; family Gobiidae; genus Proterorhinus; species Proterorhinus semilunaris. The sequence continues at coordinate 21,791,766 of CM038347.1, forward strand.
TCCCCACTGAGGAAAAGCAGCCCCATAGCATGATGCTCCCCCACCATATTTGACACTGGGGATGGTGCACTCAGGACGATGAGCAGTGTTAGGTTTGCTCCATACATAACGTTTTGCATTTGGGTCAAACTTGTGTGTGAATTTTCAGTAAAAAAACTTTATGTTTAGGGTTGTAAACATGACAAAATGTGCAAAAGTTCAAGGTGTATTAGTACTTTTGTAAGGCACTCTATTTTATGTACAATAGGTGGCGTTCACGTGACATCACAACATTCTAAAGATCCTATAGTTTAACATTGAGGTGGAGGGCAACTGAAAATTCAATGGCTGTAACCATAGTAACGCTCAAAATGCAGATTTCTAGTCTTAAATCATTGCTAATTTCTCTGTAATTCCTGGGCCAATTCAGATGAAACAAAAGCTGTCACAAAGTTCAAACTCATATCTTTCAGCAGATATGAACATATGTCTAATTATTTCTTCACAAAGGCGTCCAGAAGTGGAGACAATATTCAAAAACATGTGCTTGATGTTGGCCAGTAGAAAAGACTTTCAGCCATAAAATTCACATGTCAGGTTTGTGAATCCAATCACTGTCACATGATGATCAGAGAAAACATTTGGACATTTTCTTTTTGGAAATTTCTTTCAAAAACTGTTTCTCTCCCATAGAGTTGTATTGGCACCTGCCCTCCAACTGAAATGGAATTCTAAAACGTGAACGCAACCTATTGCTAGATGTTCAAGAAGTTTACAGCAGGATAAAAGATGTAACGTATTCTGCATCTCTGTTTCCATCTTATTACACTGTCATTATACTGCAGGGTTATGACTAATCGTATTACCACAGAGCAAAATAGGTGTGTGGCTTGGATGTAAATAATTGTTAACCCTAACCCTAATCCTTAACCTTAACCCTAACCCTAGGGTGGCAGTTAAGTGGTTAAACACAAATTATTTTCTGGTGGCCCAAAAGTGCCGCGGGTCACCAGGAAACCACCCGACTCCCCCAATAACCCAGCATGCCACTGAATTACCATCATTATTATTTCATTACACTTTTATATACCATGTTACTACCATCGTATTAACGTGCTATTAAAATCAAGCGGACATCTCTCAATCAATTCGGAGAAAAAAAAGGTGAGACCATACATGCCATACTAGTCATACATGCAAAATCGAAAATATACCACTTGTAAACTTTCAAGTCATTTTTAAAATCACACTTAATTGACAAGTCATATACAAACCTTAAAATCAAAATCAGCCTCTGAAAAGTTCTTGTGCAGGGCCGGAGACAGGAACTGGGTTGTCACCACAATGATACTGCAGAAAAACAGAGCAAACAATCACTGTCATCCTTAAAACAAAATGTTTCCCAAAAATAGATGAGGAAAAATGACCCAACCTGCATCACCTTCAAGATAATCTACACAGATTGATGCTTAATGGTCCCTTGATACTAGGGGAACAAAAGCATGATAGAATTTGACTTACTGACTGGTTAGGAGCCTCATCACACTCCAATCTCGGGGGAAGATGGTTAGTTTCATCAGGTTTCGAAATACGCAGAAGATTTTCAATAAAAACTCCTGCAAAACGAGAAGTTATTTAGTCTTCAGAAACAATATAGTGGGCGTCAAAAAAAAAAGGGATTGTACAGGCATCGGACCTTGAGCTCCTCTTTGCTGTGGAAGTTGTTGAGCAAATGGTGGAAGTGGATCTCTGTCATTAGCCGAAGCAGGGAGAGGAGACAAGAAACATACTCCCCCTGGATGAAAGAGAGGGCATTTCAGAAAAACATCAACTTAAATATACTCTTTGTTTTGCACTTAAGATATTAGAGGGTTCTTGCTTACAGTTATCTCGGCCGTACACTGGGGGCAGCGTTGTCCTCTAGATGTCTCCACTGAGTGAGATTTGCTCATGATCGACAGCAGGGTCTGCAGCAGAACATCCAGGAGACTCTCCACCATCATCTCCACCTCTTCCTGCACTGAAGACTCCTAACACCAAATAATATGGGGAAATGTTAACAGCCCTCTTTACTCATGTTTAGCATACTCAATTCTGGCACAACAACGTCATTAAACTCAATGTGAAATTGGATGTCCTTTGCATATCAGGTAAATTGCATACAATACACGATAAACGCACCATAGAGCTCGACTTAATAATGGAGAATATGCTGCTCAGGATCCCTGAACATATTAGTAGCTCCCTCTGCTGGCGAAGATGCAGATGGATGTGGTGCAGTACAACAGGCAGCAAAATGCTTCGAGACTCTGAACAGAAAGACGACAGAGGAAAGTAGTAATGCAGAGTTGTCCATGTTTCCTGACTGTACTTTTCCTGCATTTTCAACATTTTCATAAATGTCTTTGACTATTGACCAATAACAGTTTCACAATAATTTGATGCCACAAAGTTACATCAGTCAGGCTGAGGGATTTAGGTGAATATTGTAGTTCTTTTAAATACATTTTAAATAATATTTGTCCTAATTGAACCAAATGCCATGTGTGAATGCTCATATATTGTAAGATTCAATCGTTTCCGCATATAAATTACACAGTATCAGGTCAATTGTTATTGTGAGGTATTTTATAATAGGAGCTACATAGATTACAGAATCACCTGGGAAGAAGAACAGCCGGCTTTCAACGGTGCGAGCGATGGACTGCAGTTTGACTACATCCATGGACTGTCCAATGTCGACTGTGCTGGGCATGCTCCCCAGAGTGCCCCTCACGTATTCCGCCACCTCCTGCACCGTGAACATCTGCAGCAGCTCGTCGAAAATATCAGGGAAGCTGTTCAGCAGAGCCGCCTGAGGGGAGACGTGGAAACAAATCAGTGTTCAGAACATTTCAAAGAGTGAGTTACACATACTTTTCTTGGCACGGGAAAATAGTTCTACGATGTTTTGGAACCATTACTCCCTTTTATACATGTGGTCTTAGCTACAATGGATCTAAGCCAGGACTGAACCAGAACAAAAAGCTATGAAAATTCCTGTTCATTACAAACTACAGTCAAACACAAGTGACAGCAAAATGTTACACAACACAGTGAAGTAAATGATGTACAGTATAATAAAAAGCAACAGAAAATGAAGTGACTTACTGGAAAAGAAAGAAAACCCAGGAGAATGAACATAGAGAGCCATGCATCTGCTCACACCTCTACACTGTCCAAAAGCAAACCAACAGTGGGTCAATGATGCTGAAATATGCCGTGTGCAAAATAAAAATAAAAACTTAACTCCGGAAAGAGCTGCCAAGGAAGTAGAGCATGCAAAATTGGTGAGATGAAAGTGTGACAAAATTAGCAGCAGTAAAATCAAACCGATATGGTGTGGATGCATGATACACAATATTGAAAAACGATATGACATGTGCCCATATGTTGCCAATGACGTTTTCCATATTACACGATGTCTTGCAGTCTGTTCTATCCGACCTGTGTGAAGACAAGATTCTCCGAGCTGCGGGAGTCCAGGCTGAGGACAAAGCGGATGGACTGGAAGAGCTCCTGGATACTGGCTCTGAACTGCTCCTCCTCCATCCCACAGGTGGCCCGTGAGTACAGGATCCGAGACTGCACAATGAACTTGAACAGGTACTCCAGCGCCTGGCCAGGATCAGACAGGAACAGACCAGTGTTAGACTTGTGATTCTCAAAATGATTACCGGGGGGGGGGGGGGGGGGGGGTCGGCACGGCAACAGTTTAAAATTGTTTGCCTTCATCCACGTCACTTCCTGCCTTCCTGTCCAATAAGGAAGTGAAACATCACAAAAATGGCCAAACTAAAGAAAGCTGGGTACAATCTTTAGAAAATTCTTAAATATAATTGTGTTAATTATTGTTTAAGCAAACTTTGTGTAAAATGTGCCATTATGCACTTTAAGGCTGAAAATTAGGAGGACACATATGTATGGCGCTATGCATTTAAATTCTTTGACAGTTTTGCTATGGTATTTAATGTTATTTAACTTCAAAAGGTCTTTAAGATTCAGAGGGAATTATTACATGATGTATCTGGTGTTTTACGCCGGCAGTGGAGAGTATGTCGAAAGGGCAAAAGCTGCAGCATGGCGCTAACAGATCGATACTTTGTTGACCAAGTCTTATGTAGGTGTACGGGCTATAAAAGCTCACTTCCTGGTTTCAGGTCTAAACCAAGACAATGAGCACAAAGTAAGAAAGGACAAAATCAATAAGTCACAGACGTGTTTCCAGTCTGCAGGCTTATGACTGTATATCTGTCTATACGATCAGATTACAATGGAAATCCAAAGACAGCACTTTCTCCACATGTCAATATCCATCATTTACAGATTTATGATTAGATTTATTTGTTTTATTCCTCGTGTTAAGAAGTGCAAGAAGTAATGCTGAAAAATAAGGCCCTGTCCACACCTACATGGATACTCTTGTAAGATATTTGTCTGTGTTTGGGCCTTCTGGCCACACACATCCAGATAAATGACATCATTACTTTGGATACTTTTGTAAACGCTCTGCAAAGTGGAGACTTTTGTAAACGCTGTATAAACGGAGAAGTGTGGACAGAATATATCTGGATACTTTTTTCTCCAAGCTGCACGTATCCATGGCAACATTATTAGTTTGACCAATAAATGAGCCCATGGAGATGGACCGTTGCGCCATCAGTTCTGCAAACAACCTATGGTGTGGACAGAGATAGTTTTGTATACGGTTGTAGAAAGGTCTGCGTTTGTAGAGACATCGGGATACGTGTGGACATGGGCTAAGTCAGAATGCATTATCTATGAAGCCCTCATGTTGTTTCGTTGATAATTTATTCATTTTCTTATTTCCACGGTAGGTTACCCAGCAACTAGGACTCAAAGGCAGGCTGCATCCTGGAAAATTGGGAGAAAGTTGAAGAGCTGCCACTTTAAGATGGAAACAACAATTTTTACATTCATCTCTACAGCACTATTTAAAGTTATTAGTAAAAGAAAAAAAAAGAAAAATGAGAAAATTGTAATTGTATAAGTCCTGTAAATGATGTTTTACCCTCATTGCCTCTTGGATGTGGTCCTGCCTCACAACCTCAGCCGATCGATCCATGTACCACTTCAGACATCGGATCAGCTCCCTACAAAGATACATCAAAGAGTTTAAAGCATTTACATTAAAGTCCAAGATAAGAAATTTCTCTTGGTAAAATGCCATTTACTTGTATGCTAATGCACCAGCAAAATTATTCTGTATGTAGGCGTCTATGACAGGCCTGAAGTGGTAGAAGCGGCTGTCCCTGAGCAAGTTAATAATGAATACCTGGAAAAAACACAAACACAAGATACATTTCCATTTATGTGGGTAAGAGTATATAGAGTATATATCAAATTATTGTGATTTTAGTGTGATTTTTTTAATACTTTTTCTTTTAAATAAGTCTGTGGGTTCAATAATTGTATATATCCTACCAATGACTGGAAAACTAAAGGTCCATATTTATCCGTGTTGTCATCCAGGAGACAGAAAAGCGTGTCTAGAACATCTCGCAAGAACTGTTGAAAGAGAGGAGAGAAAAAAAAGAGACTTACTGTATCACCACAGCATCACAACAAAGGACTGTATAGCAACAAAAATAGAAGCAGCTAACCCCTTTTCTAAAAACATGACAAAAAAGGATCACATGACTGCAAAAAATGTAAGTAGACACCAGGCTTGGCATGTCCACCTGCCAAATCTACAGCCCTGAAGGCAACAAAGAGAGAATTCTGTCATATTTCCTTCACGATTGGTAGAACCTGATCACTGCAAATGAAGAACTTGCAAAGGTTTTGGAAATGCCATGTTTTGACCAATCGTTTTTTAAATGTGATTTACTGTAATCCTTGTTTGGTTTCCCCTTTTTTTCTACTTGTCTCAACTGTAAGGCCTTATGTAAACGGCAGTCACACTAACTTTGATAATCTCTTCCCCACTGATCTGGCGCAGTCGTCCTAGGATGTCCAACACTCTGTCGGGATGGGCTTTCCAGTTCAGCAGGGCAAGCAGGTCCACTGCAAACACAAGATTTCCATTTCAATTCATTCAATACTTTAAAGGACAGTGTCTTTGTCACATTTAGCACATTTAGTCTATTCAATTATTTCAGCCTTTTTTCTACATTTATCCAGACTTGGGACTAGCATTATGTTTTCTGCATATTCATACAATCATAATACCATTCTGTGTGAGTTTGGTGGAGCAAAGGATGGTGGACACCCAGAAGGTTTCTTTGGGGCTTCTCTGGAAGGGCAGGTTGGCCGGGAGGTTGGAGCAGCTGTTGAAGTCCTCTTTACAGCAGGGCAGGCTCAGGTATAGACCCTGGTTACTGAAGGTGGCGTTCTCATCACACTAAAACAACACAAAGAGACAGAGAGGTGATTAAACCTTATTCATTACATTAAATAAATGAGAGAGATTAACAAGTGTTTTTGCGTATTCAACCACGTTGTTACAAATCAATAATATTTTCTTACCTTATACACATACAGCTCATGGACCTCATCTGAAAGTGTGGTCCCGTCTTCTCTCATAAGGGGAGTAAATGCAAATCCAAAAAGTTTCTTCTCTCCTTTGTCTTTAGCTGAAAGAAATTAAATCCATTTATCAAGTACTGTATCTACACACTACACTATCCATGCACGGATACATTACAAACCATAAGCAGTAGTGGCAATTGTGGTAGCAAATATAAGTGGCAGTAGTAAAGGTAAACTTAGCTTAGCCGTAGCTTATTATGCAGCGCGGAAAGACTTAATTGACGTAACAACTGAGTTTAATACCTGAGCCTATATCAGAGTAATGTTGTTTAATTACAGTATCTTTTGCAGTGCAAAGGCATGACAGCTGAACTTACTGGAGCAGTGTCTGAACTCGAAGCGCAGGTGGGACCCTCTGAAGCGGTCGATGGGGATTGGCAGCTTGACCATCTCACTCCAGCGTGGGCTGTTGTTGTGGTACAGGACGAACGAGCGGTACTCAGACGTGTTGGGCTCACCAGTGCCCAGACTGATACAGTCCTGAAAAGCGAATCGTGAAAGAACATTACTGTACTGAATTATTGAGCAAGGTGAGAAACTAAACGCATAATATATCAAACAAATTTACCAATATAATTGATTTATCATATTGCAAGGCGTCACCTATCCACCTATCTAATCCCACTAATTTTGGGATTAGGCATGTGGAGTTAAACCTGGAATATGTGTGGTTAGTCACATTCACTCTCACATTAGCTAGGGGTAAATTACTATAGGTTCATCAGTTTTAACACATGTCTTTAGACAATGGGAGGAAGTTGAAGAAACTACAATATGAGCTGGCTTGGGAATTGAGCCCAAATATAGTTGTAGCTTAAAGTGAGGATATCTCTACTACACAAACGCAATACATCCCTAAATGTATGTCATACTTTCAGAGTGTCCCCGTCAGCGTACAGGACGTATAGAGTGACTTCGATGTTCTTCTGGACGCTCTTTCCTCCTCTCTCAAACTCGCCCCGCTCCAGTGTCAAGTACAGGTCGTTCCGTGTGTCACCTGCAGGAAAAACAAACAACAACAATGACCAACAGAATCAAGATGGCGCGGTTTAATTAACAAAGACACACTGAGAGGCTGCTTTCTGTTGACACTGGTCTAATGTTAGAACGGGACGCATGAGCAGAAGACGGCGTCTGAAAAATAACTCGAATTCATTTTGAGTGCCATCTTTAGCAGACAATTCGGCCTGACACACCACAGCCCTTTTTGTAAAACACGATCAAAATAGATAATTGCAAAACTGTAAGGAGATAGACTAGGTATTTATAAAGTCAGTTGTTATTTATATCCAACTCATTTCCTTTGGGACTGATGATGACTCATATTGAGCCTGGTATAACGACGTATTAAAGGTTGAGAAAGATTTTAGAAAATGTCCTGTATGTATTTAAATTTGACACACAAAAAAAGCCACATTCTCCTCTTAGCTGGGTAAAAAAGAAAATACAGACAGAATTGCATGAGAAATTGTGTGTGTGTTTTATCAACGATGATGACACTCTACAGTTTGTCCTGACTATACTGTGACGGTAGTGCCAACAAACAAACGGGCCGCTTTACCAACAGCAGTGAGACTTTACATAAATATGGGGAGCTCAAATCGTGTCTGTCTATGCTGTTGACAATGTGGTGCTCGATGTTTGTCAGCAGACTTTGATGCAAGTACAAACTGTCTCCGATTAACTTTCTATGTGTGTAATAATGAGAGTTATAACACAGACGTTTCAGAATTAAACCTCGGCTCGAACACCAAATGCTTTTCCGACCCGGAACATTTTCACCACAAGTCGAAAGTTGAAAAAAAGCTCAGACTTTAGTTAAACTTGACTAAACAGTGCTTCAGATAGTGCGGGAACATTGTCTAAAAATTTGTTACCGTGGTACTACTCTTTATATAACCAAGAATGTCACATACAAACATCAACCTTTAGCTGACTGAGTAATCTGCTCTTCCTTTTTTTGTTTTTACACAGTCCTTTGGTATGATTGATGTGAGAGGTCAAGACCATCTGTTTCAAAGGAGGGCTCAAGCTTAAAGCGCCTTCTCTTGTTCTCTGCAGCTCAGATGGATATTGATGGGAAACCTTTCTCCTTGACTGACTAATCCTTCTCACATTTCATCCCCTGTGTCTCCAGGAAGTATATACTTATCACCTCTAATGCCGTCTCCTGTGGGTCGATCAATGAGGATAATATGGAACATTAAACTGGTTATTTTCAATTTCAATGATTGACCATCCATCACTAAGCCTGTAACTAAATCTGGAGCGTACTTTAACAGAAATTATGCCAGGAATACGTTTTTTAGAGTACAAATTAAAACTAAATGTCTTCCGTTAAAACTGGACATTCCCACACAGTAACATAGCCAGCATTTTGTCCCTTCTGTGCTTTCGTGGCCAGCTGGCATTATTGACCTTTCTTTATTACTTTATTCCCTGACTACAATTTGCAATTTCAAAACTGTTTGCTGATTTAGCGGCACTAGCTTGACCTGTTAAAAATGATGTGGGAAAGTTGTGGCTGTGGTATCATTTGTGTGTGTTAGAAAACAAAGCTAAAAAGAAAGCCCTAAAAAGGCTAATTTGCAAGAGCCTTGCAGTGTTGTTTTGGATTTAGTAATTAAAATATTTGCAAACCGCTTTGACCTCCCACACTCAACTCGCTAGAGATAAAACTCATCTTTTCCCTTTGGGCTGTCCTTTCCAAGGTTAGAAAAACATCCATAATTCCCCACTTTTGGTCTTCCTTCAGGCCTCCTGTCTGACAGCTCTCACCTTCTGCAATTACTGTATATTCACTCTTCATCCTCTGTGTATGTCCAAACTATCGATGCGGTTTTACGCATTAGTTTTGCTTTAACACACTTTGACACCGTTGTTGGCAGTTAAAGCAACATCTTGTGTAAATTACCTACAAGTATAAAGAGGTCCATAATTGTAATGTAAAAGCACTCATAAGGCCTTTATTTGTCCCACCATAGGGAAACTGAATAGATGCAAAGTACAGAAGAGCTGTATTTGAATAAAAAAATGCAATAAGAAGCAAACATACTTAACACACAATAGTTACATTGCCACGGAAACTCCAACCACAAACAAACATGCCAGTGACCTCTAACTTGTTCCTGAGGCACAGCTAGACGCAGACAATGCTACTTTTGCAGTGGGTGATCAAAATAAGGCATTTAGAAGGCGACGTAAAATCGAAGCAACGACAAGGCGAGGTAAGGCAATTTCATTCATAAAGCACATTTCACACACAAAGTAAGTCAATGTGCTGTACAGAAACACATACATACATTAAAAATCAGGAATTAAACGCATCAAAGGCAAGCAAAGCAGCAAGACTGCCATGGAGACGAGCTGGTGATGTCCTGCTCCGAGCAAAGTTAGGTCGAAATTGAAGACAGCCATGTCACAGTAAAGACGGTTGCTTTAAAAGGTACTTGTATTTTATTATTTCCTTTGGGTAAAATGTTACAAAGTAATTTAAAAACAAATGTCAAATTTGTATCAGGAAAGGACAAGTCCTTGCAAACTGAAACACTACCGCCGAGTTTACAACCGACAACAGAGCACATTTTACAGTCCTAGTTTAACTCATCCATCCGCTTTCTGTGACGCTGCCTCTCCCCATGTCGCCTCTCCTCTGTCTCCTCTGCTCACTACTCTGAATGTGGGTTACTACTGTCAGCATCAGCCTCCAGCTCTACACAAAAGACTGGAGACTACACTTTGAGCTGATATGAGGAAATGATTTATAAACACAGGCAGAGTGGAGTTAAATCAAATAAATATGTTTTTTGGACTGGATTGGAAGTATGAAAGGCGGTGGTTGTAACATGCCATATGGTGCATTCACCGTGTGCCAAAAGTTAGACAACCTTAAGCAGCAACAACCATCTAATGCGTAGCCAAACATTAGTTCACATAGATCAAAATCAAATACATAACAAATAAAACCGTACGTATCATTTTATCTCTATTTCTAGACAACTGATGAAGATTCACAGTTAAAAGTGGTTGCAGTTTTGAGAACAAGATCAACTTAATGTCAATGGGAAAATGGCCGAACAACAGTAAGTGCCCCAGTCCTAAAAAAGTGTCTACGACAGTCGTCTAAATAACAGTCAGATAATATTAATGAAATGCACACACACAATATTGTCTGAAAACTAGATGTGAAAAATGCTAAAAATATGCGAAAGTCCTGAACAATCACAGAGTGTTCCCACATATTTCTCACTAAGGATTTTCACAGGCAGCACACAATCACTACCAATCTCCAAGTGCCAGCAGCATCTATTCAGAACTCCAAAAATATGTCTCTAAGTTACAATGTAATAGCAGTTTCTAGGGGCAAAACAAATGCATTCCTGCACGGTAGTACAGTGGTTAGCACTCGTGCTTCACAGCTAGAAGGTCCGGGTTTGATTCCCACCAAGGCCGGGGCCTTTCTGTGTGGAGTTTGCATGTTCTCCCCATGTCTGCGTAGGTTTCCTCTGGGTACTCCGGTTTCCCCTACCACTAAAAACATGTACAATAGGCCAGGATGAATGAGAAGGTGCATGGAGGACGACGGATGGAAATTAGCCAAAGGCTACAATCCGGTGTGGCTTGTTCATTAACTTGCACTGTCCCGACCAAATAAACCAATAAATAAATAAATAAAATCAGATATCGAGTCTCAAATCATATTCCGACTGTACCAGCTGGCGTTTAGTCGACCAAATTCCTATGAGATTCCAATCTCAATGAGCATTCAATAATCACTGCAAATAAAGTTGCAAATTAATGTACACAAGCGCAGTGGGAAAGCGGGTTAAGCGCGTTGCTCACTAACTACAGGGTTGGCAGGTTGACTCCCAACAGCATATAGCCTAGAATCTGATCTGATATATTGGGGTTATATGACCAAACCTAAACAGATATGAGGACATTGCACCAAATAACAAGCATAACTGTATAAAGGGACGTGTGTGCGAATGTTACAATTTTGTAGCTAAATGTTGCTTAAAACCATATACAGTATACACGGAGCGACAGCTGAAGTGGACAAATCACACACAGTATAATGCAATAACTGAAATACATTATTTCCTAATTAACCCTTTTTCCTTATTTTTGTTGATATAATATATCAGTGTATGAGTGTAGTGTGTCTTCTCTTCCCCTTGACCTCAGTTTGTACCCTTGTTCCTCTTCCTTCTTACTATTTGAGTCTTGAACCTCCCTCTGTTTTTCTTCCTGCAGCCATCTGGCCTCTGCTCTCTCAATGCTATTACACCTCTCCAACCCCATCAGCACCACCTATCCCCCTGCTCCTTATCGCCTTCCTACCTGGGAGGATGACATCTGGGAAGCCGAGTTTACGCGTCAGAGCCAGGGCCCGGTTGAAGACGGCTTGGTTTTCTCTCCGGATGGTCTCCAGCTCGCCCCTCAGCAGCTGCAGGGAGATGATCAGGCCTGGGGAGGGGGGGGAATAAACTGGGGGGTTAGTGAGAGCACGTGCAGTGGTGTGGGTGACAAAAGTAAAGTAGAATACACACACACACACACACGAGGAGGATGAGCAGCTAATAAAGGGTTATTTAAGGGGCATTAGTCAGAACATGGGGGAGGAGACAGACATGAGGACGGAGAGAGAAGCATGATGGGAGCCAGAGAGAGCAGAGGGAAGCGGAACAAATGGTTGGAAGCGGGACGATGCAAAGATATGTGTTTGTGTAATAATGCATACATACTGGTGGGTATTTCTGTAGCAGATGAGTCACACAACAGCTCTATACAGTATATATTAGAGAGGCATGCATGTATTTAAAGGGCATGTAGCTAATTTCAACATAGTTATAATGATCCATAATTATTGATTAATTACTACAGTGCAATTAACATACAATTGTCAATTATACTTTTCGTGAGGCGAAACAGCACCTATTTGTTTGTGTAGGCCCTCAGACATCCAGTAATTTTCCTTCGATTTGAATATTGTCGCAACTTGTCTTTGTTCTGGGCTGGGGTAAAATTCAGAATCATTACATCCCATTTCCATTAAAAAAGCCCTGCTGCTCCTGTGATCCGAGGGACCCAGAGTAAAATGGAAACAAATAATGTCTGAGGCTACCATCACGGTGTAGACCCTGTTTGTAACAGAAATGTTAACTGTATTTTCTGCAGTCCTTCTTTACCCAAATCTAAAAGCTTCTCGACTGGAGAGTAACAGAGTAACGCTTTCATTTGAAAGTTAAGACCTACACAACACCCAACTTTTTTGTTTTTGTTGGTTTTTCATTACTTTTTTTTGTTGCTTTTCGTGGCGTTTTTGTTGTGTTTTTGTGGCTTTTTTGTTGCTGTTATTACATTACTTTTTTCATTGCTTTGTTGTTGTGTTTTCGTCTCCTTTTTTCATGTTTTTGTTGTTTTTTCATTGGTTTTTTGTCACTTTTTTGTTGTGTTTTTGTTGCTTTTTTGTCACATTTTTGTTCTGTTTTCATCCTAATTTTCATCACTATTTTGATGCTTTTTGTTTTTTTTTAGATGTGGGTAAAGCCAAACTGGAGAAAATGTGCTCTGTTCACATGCGGGTTAAGAGGTTAAGTCATTCTTGTAGAATCAGACCAGACTAAGACTGCCATCTAACATCTAGAAATGGTTTTATCATGGATGAAAACAAGAGCACTTGCTACACATTGTCTAAAACATGAAACAGAGACTGTCATAGGCAGGCAGGTGAAGCAGAGGCATAAAATAACATATAATTTACCATAGTTTGTGCTTGGAGCTGAGTATTTGGTGTTGGACTTGCGGATGATGTTTTCGTGAACTTGGTACCACTCGTTTTCATTGTTGCATCTGCAAAGAGAAACAACAGGCCTATTAGTGAATCCAGATGGAGGGTTAAGGACGGAACGCGGTGGGACCACACAAACCGCCTGTCCCAGTACGCAGCCCCTTCTGGAGGAAAGGTAGCAGCAGGGGAGAGTGCTATCAAGCAGCACATTAGACGAAATGAACAGCACACTAAGCATAGCTGACAGCCAACGCTCTACCAGCCTTTTTCATTACTGTGAGCCCTGTAGGCCCCTGGGAAAGGCATGGGGAAATGCACAGACTGGAGCGTTATACAAGCCGACAGTTCGGATGCAGCTCAGCTCTGAATCACTGCTTATACTTCTTAAAGGGAAGTGCTCCTCAACTCAGCAGCCAATAAAACCAGCATCTTTCTGTCCTTGAAATGGATGCATACTTTCCACCAACTTGCATAATAATTATCATATAATATAAACATAAGAGCATTAAGGGACCAGAGGTGGGTAATGATGCGATGTAAGCTTTACCATTATCCTGAGATACTGTATACTGAAATCTAGAAGAGACAGATGAGATATTCATGTGGAAGTGTTTTATGCTTTGTGAGGATTTCAGTTCAGTGGCAGATGTTTGAATAAGTAGGAGTTTGTGTTAGTTTGGAAGACCATCAAATATAGAATGCGCAGACCAATTTATAATAATAATTCTTTTATATATATAAAACAAGGAGATGGCACACAGCTTTGATTTAGTGAGGGGTTATTTCATGTAAGTATAAATGAAGCTATGAACTCAAAGACACCACTGCGGATGAAGGCACTCACTTTTGACTGACAAAAAGAAAATGCTGATCTCATCTTATTGCCAATGTCCTCTGACTGTGTATCTATGACATTACTTTCTCCTTCACCCCAAGGCTCTGCACTGGGCTGGGCACAACAATGCTTCTCTGTTTCCTAAAGAAGCTGCCAAATTTACAACATGCCAAGTATCCCATAGACCATCAGAGAGGAAGGTGTTGATTTTACAGAGGACACTTCACTGTCACACTGGTCATTGCACAGCAGGCATCAACACCGAAGACTGTAGCTGGCACGCACACGAGAACATGTCAATAACCACAAATTCTGGTATGAAACACTATCCATGAATCACGAGTAATGTGAAACCAAGATCTTTTGAATGGCCAAAATAATTCCCAAAAATGGCATTCATAGAAGGAATAAAGCAATATGACTGAACCATGGATTGCTCATTCTCAAATCTCAATTATGTTCAGTTCAGAAGCCTTAGAACAAAACCCGAAGTTTAAGTTAAATAAACTAGGAAACTTACGTGTAAACCTTGAGAACAAAATCTTTCTCCTCCTTGAGATCTGTGATGGTGTGGAAAACATCACTCATGGCCAGCACCGCACAGCCGTAAGGTCTTCTGTACTGCACATGGGGTGGGCCTTTCTTTGAGTCATTCAGCAACATTCGGCCTATGGAACGGGAGCATTAGTGTTCAATATCGAGGTTACAATAAAAACTGAAATCGCATTGAGGCTATTGATTTCTTACCAGTTCTAATGACATGTGCAACTATGTAGAGGTCTCTCTTTAAGTCTTTACTGCTTAGGTCCTAGAGAAAACCAAACATACAGTTATAATATTGGACTCTTTGACTTAGTGAAAGGCATTTACAGAGACTCTTTTGCACCATTGCTGTAATTTCATCTGAATGTATCAATGTATAGAATTTTGCCACCTGTCCCATTAGGGAGAGGTGGCTAAATTATAGTAAATTGTAAAGAGATTTAAGATGCAAATAGTATGCTATAAATAATCACCAAAAAGACACATCCACAATGGCCAGTTTCACAGGATTCAAGTAAGAATGTTTAAGCATCCCGACTCTATGTATGTCTACAGAAACAATTTGAACAAATCAAATCAATGACTAGCTTTTATTGATAACAACATTGTTATATTGTTTTATTCACAATAACAAATAAGTGTCAGTTTATGTTTCAATATATTGGCTTGATAATTGAGGCACAAATCAGAAAGTAGAATGAGCCCCATCATACGGCTAAAACATGAATAATAGCATAATGGCCTTTTTCAAGAGTGCATGCTCCAAACATTACTTAATTGTTATTATTTAGTTGTGGATAATGTAACTCTATATCTCATTGATGGCTGTGTTAACTGAGCCATGTCAACACTAAACTATTACAGACTAATGTAGCATGTTACCGTAAAGAGAGCGCAGAGTCGATCCACTTTCTCTGGGTTCTTTGGTCCTCCATTTTTGTTGAGTTTCACCATGAACTTCTCACTGTTACCAGAGCGCAGGATTATTTATACATTAACCACATACAATACCAACCAAGCAAAACTTTATAACTACTTGCAAGAAGAAGCACGGCATAATTGAAAGACTTAATACTGTTTTTAAGTTGCCTGACCAGCTTCTTTTACTGATTTAAAATGTTCTCAGGATCCAGCGAGTGCTCAGATGTCCCCAGCGTCCATCTCTAATACAGGATCCCCTTAAGGGTGTGTTCTGTCCCCCCTGCTGTTCATACTGTATACGGACAGTTGCCTGGTTACTCAGAAGAACAGGTTCTTGGTAAAGTTTTCAGATGCCACAGTCCTGGTGTCCTTACTTTCATGTAGTGTGACAATAACTACATGGATTTAAACGTCTCAAAAACCAAGGACATGGTTATTGACTTTAGAGGCTCCACGGCGCCCTCTCTGGGTAGCAGTGTGGTGGAGAAGTACAAATATCTTGTGTCTTGGATTGACAACGAGTTGCGGTTTGACTCCATTTTTAAACGCAGTCAGCAGAGAATCTATCTTTTAGAGCAGTGGTTCCCAAAGTGGGGTCCAGGGCCCCCTGGGGGGCCTTGTAGACACTATAGCTTGTCTAGAAAACAAGTACATTGAAAAAATATATATTTTTAAAGGAAAAATATATTTATTCGCTAAAATGTATTACTTGAAGCCCGTTTTAAACTCCACTCATTGCTAGATGTTGCTTTTTATGTAATTTTAGCTGTAAAAAAATACGTTATTTTCTATTGGGGGGCCCCGAAAGAATTTCTGATGACAAGGGGGCCGCGATGTTCCGGACTTTGGGAATGACTGTTTTAGAGGAAACTGACCTCTTTTAACGTAAATAAAAGGATTCTCTGCTACTTTTACTGCTGTTTCATAGAGAGCCTCTTAACTTTATCATTTGTTTGCTGGTTCAAGGGTTTGTCTGTAAAAGATAAAAACAAACTGCAAAACATTGTAAAGATCTGCTCTAAATCATTGGAGTTAAACAAAGAAACCTACAGTCTCTATGGGAGGAGAAGGCGCTAAAGAAGGCTAAATGTATCTTGGGTCAGCCTCTCCATGCTCTGTCCTCTGAGTTTTCGCTTATGCCTTCTGGACGCCGAGTTATGTACCTTTTCGAAAAACAAATTGTTTCTCCAACTCTTTTTTCCCCGATGTCACTGAACTGTTGAATTCTGAGGGGAGTGTGTTAAGTAAGTAACATAGACCTTCTGAAATGTGCCCTTTTTATATTGTTCTGGACTATTTCTCTCTTGAGCCTCTACTATTGTCTGTACTGTTGGAAGTGACACACAGTGACTATTTGTGATTTTGTGTTTTTGTGTTTTTGTGTTTTTGCAACATTCTGTTTTGAGGTTAACCGAAAAATTAATTGCCCTTTGGGACCAATAAAGTTTTCTAAATCTGTATCTATTCTAGTATTTTCATGCGCAACATTTCTTTCGAATGTACTCAATACCTGATCAGTGCGTATGAAAATACAGTTAGAGTAGCAGATTGGGCACATACCTTATTTGTTTGGCCTCTCGCGAGTCGTACAGGGAGAAGTACACGTCTGCGTCCTCACTAATGCTGTTGTAGGTGAAGCTCTTCAGGTTGATGAAGAGATGGTGAGACACCGGGACACGGCAACTCTCACCATGGCGCTGTCTCGGGCTGTCACCCTGAAAACAAACCAGGAAGTGAGTGACCACGAACATGAAATCAGCTATTTATCATTATTATTAATGTATTAATATTATTTTGAGGCCTATCGTTAGTTGCATGAGTGGCATATTTGCATTCATGGAATCCAGTTGTCCAAAATTCATGATGTTTCTGCAACTAAGACTAATACAGTAGCTTTTGAGTTACAGCAGCTACATTTACTCCTACAAATTGCTTCTACTTGTTGACCTATTATGTCTGAGTTGAGTATATTTAGTCAATGAAATTATGCTTGCACAAGACAAAACTATATCATCATCACTCCCACAACAGCTGAGATATACTTCAAGTATTTCAGCAAAATTAAGGCTTCACTCTTTACAGATACAAGTTTATCCATCCATCCATTTTCTTCCGCTTTATCCGGGGCCGGGTTGCGGGGGCAGCAGTCTCAGCAGAGATGCCCAGACTTCCAGATCCACGCACACCTCCTCCAGCTGTTCTGGGGGGACCCCGAGGTGACACCAGGCCAGCTCGGAGACATAGTCCCACCAGCGTGTCCTGGGCCTTCCACGAGTCCACCTTCCAATAGGACATGCCTGGAGCACCTCCCGAGGGAGGCGGCCAGGAGGCATCCGGAACAGATGCCCTAGCCATCTCAGCTGGCTCCTTTCGACGTGGAGGAGCAGTCACTCTACTCTGAGTTCCTCCCGGGTAACTGAGCTCCTCACCCGATCTCGGAGGGTGCGCCCAGCCACCCTGCTTGTATTCGCGATCTTGTCCTTTCGGTCATTACCCAAATCTCATGACCATAGGTGAGGGTGGGAACGTAGATCGAGAGCTTTCCCCCGACTCAGCTCCCTCTTCACCACAACAGTCCGATACGGCGACCGCATCACTGCTGACGCCGCACCGATCCGTCTATCAATCTCACGCTCCATCCGTCCATCACTCGTGAACATGACCCCGAGATACTTGAACTCCTCCACTTGAGGCAAGGACTCCCCACCGACCTGAAGCGGGGAAACCACCTTTTCCGGTGGAGAACCATGGCCTCAGATTTGGAGGTGCTGATCCTCATCCCGGCCGCTTCACACTCGGCTGCAAACCGCCCCAGTGCGCAAAAGGTCCTGATTTGATGAAGCCAACAGAACAACATCGTCTGCAAACAGCAGAGATGAGATTCTGAGGTTCCCAAACCGGACACCCTCCGGCCCCTGGCTGCGCCTAGAAATTCTGTCCATATAGGTAATGAACAGAACCGGTGACAAAGGGGGCAGCCCTGGCGGAGACCAACATGCACTGGGTCTGACTTACTGCCGGCAATGCGAACCAAGCTCCTGCTGCGGTCATACAGGGAACGGACAGCCCTTAGTAGAGGGCCCCGGACCCCATACTCCCGGAGCACCCCCCACAAGGCACCACGAGGGACACGGACGAACGCTTTCTCCAGATCCACAAAACACATGTGGACTGATATTATGCAATGCTATTGTTATTCATGAGACACTGAATTACAAACAATACAGTACCACATCACAAAATAACAAAACAACTCTTTGCTTATACAATCTAGTCATTTAAGATGATGATTCATTGATGTCACAAACATTGTTCGATCTAATGAATAATTTTACTTAGCGATAAGGCCTGTGTGCATGAATTACAAGTGAAAAGAATGAGGACTTTAATGACATGTAATGATGTTCTCCTTACATATTTTGCCATGTATTTGTTTATAAGTTATAACAAAGCAGGCAGTACATGATTTGATATGAAAAAATGTAATATCAATAAGTAAAATTATGACAAATAAGGGACTTTCACCTGGTTAGTGTTCTGCTGACCACAGTGTCGGCTGGAGACATGCTGAAAAAGAAGCGCAAAGAGACTTAACAATCATAGCCATGTCATTTAATCTGCAGACTGAAAAAGCTTGTTTTTGCTGTGCAATTTCCTTCTTATAGCCTTTTGTAACTATATCTATACTCCAGCTCCAGCCTTGTTCACAGTTACACATGGAGGGTAACGTGAGTGTGTGGGAGTGGAGAGGACAAGCCGCCGGAGCCCACACACTTCTCTGTTCTGCTTAAAACGACTTCTCTTCAACACCGACCTGGAACCATGCCGAGGTTTGCCCTGTGACACAAACAACCCCACTGACATCAACAGGAGAAGATGGAGTTTCTGTCTTGGAGTGGGGGAAACTCATGTAATCCCCAGATTGAATATTGTTATAAGAATAATCTGAAAATAAAGTGTCATAATGTATTTTTATGTAGATTGTAAATCTACTGCCACACTAATGGATCAGTTGAGCTATAACGGCTCAAATTTAGTTCTAGATATTGATGTTTACACAGGGAAGCTGGGGCGAAACTAAAACACAATATCCATAACACAAGAGCCCGCCCTACATCCCAGATTCACTGAGGCCTTTCATTTGAATGGGATTTACACATGATTTTTACCATCGGAATAAAATCTGCTAAAGATTAAGAGGAAACTAAGTACTTCTTTGTGTTGAAATATCATCTTCGCAAATTACTGTCCAAGGTGTTTTATGCCCATGTCCGATAGTTACTCAAGTATCCCCAGAGCATAGAGCTTGCTGTTCTTTTTGTTTTGTAAAAGCCGCTCAAGGAGGTCCCTGATATAAACGGTCTAATTGCAGGCTATTGGGAAGTGTTTTGATCAGCATATGGGGCCTAACCAGGATCAGGGTGCCAGCACAGCATCTTCTCGGTGTTACATTAGATTTCATAACATCTGCGCCGTAATTGCATCTTACTAAAATTAGCCATGGCACAGGCTTGGTCTTATCTCCCCAGTGAATACGCTTCACTTCACTACAGGCAAAATACATTTGACGAGTTACTTATTGATGAAAATTATGTCCTTACTTCAGCTGCTGCTGGTTTTAAGCAACCAAGGCAAAGACGTGTAATTTGGAATATAAATAAAAATCTGTATGCTGGCACATATTTTTTTTTCCAAAGCTTTACCTGCGTCTGTCATTTTGCATTTTGCCTGGATTGCAATGAGAGCTTATTGGTTGCAAAAAAGCGCACAGTCCAAATTGAAGCAAGATGAAAGTAAAATGTCCCTGTTTTGATGGCGCTGCAGTGCAAAGGTCACCCTCTTACGGGTGAGTTGATAATCACTACATCTACACATCTTTGCACAAAGAAAAAAGCAGTATGAGTGGCAAGGAAGGCACGCAGCAAAAAATATCTGCCAAGGCACATAAGGAAATAAATAATAAAAAGTGTAATCCATACCATTTTATAGAGCTCAGAGACACTGATCTGATCTGGATCCACTGTCTCAAAGTCCTTTCTGGGAACAAGGTCTAGCCCTAGGTGTCTGTGGAAAGCAAGCAACGTGAAAGTTAGATTAACATATGGAACGTTTTTTAATAACATTTATACTATAACTACAGTGGGACTGAATGTGAAGAAATCAATTATTAGCAATTATTAGAAAATGGAAGACATACACCACTGATAATCTCCCTCGATCTGGGGCTCCACGCAAGATCTCACCCCGTGGGGTCAAAATGATCACAAGAACGGTGAGCAAAAATCCCAGAACCACACGGGGGGACCTAGTGAATGACCTGCAGAGCTGGGAACAAAGTAACACACTACGCCGCTGGGACTCAATTCCTGCAGTGCCAGACCCCTGCTTAAGCCAGTACATGTCCCGGCCCGTCTGATGTTTGCTAGAGAGCATCTGGATGATCCAGAAGAGGACTGGGAGAATGTCATACGGTCAGATGAAACCAAAAGGGAACTTTTTGGTAAAAACTCAACTCGTCGTGTTTGGAGGATAAAGAATTCTGAGTTGCATCCAAAGAACACCATACCTACTGTGAAGCATGGGGGTGGAAACATCATGTTTTGGGGCTGTTTTTCTGCAAAGGGACCAGGACGACTGATCCGTGTAAAGGAAAAAATGAATGGGGCCATGTATCGTGAGATTTTGAGTGAAAACCTCCTTCCATCAGCAAGGGCATTGAAAATTAAACGTAGCTGGGTCTTTCAGCATGACAATGATCCCAAACACATCACCCGGGAAACGAGGGAGTGGCTTCGTAAGAAGCATTTCAAGGTCCTGGAGTGGCCTAGCCAGTCTCCAGATCTCAACCCCATAGAAAATCTTTGGAGGGAGTTGAAAGTCCGTGTTGCCCAGCGCCTGCCCCAAAACATCACTGCTCTAGAGGAGATCTGCATGGAGGAATGGGCCAAAATACCAGCAACAGTGTGTGAAAACCTTGTGAAGACTTACAGAAAACGTTTGACCTCTGTTTGCCAACAAAGGGTATATAACAGTATTGAGATGAACTTTTGTTATTGACCAAATACTTATTTTCCACCATTATTTGCAAATATATTCATAAAATAGGTATACCTATGATGATGAATTACAGGCCTCTCTCATCTTTTTAAGTGGGAGAACTTGCACGATTTTTGGCTGACTAAATACTTTTTTCCCCCATTGTATCATAAATAATGATGAAAAACACATACGGTGAACTCGGAGTTTGTTCATAGCACAAATCTCACAAAACAGGGTATACTGTATTATGTATAAAATCGTACAAAACAAATGCAAAGTTACAGTACTGGTGTAATTTTATACCAACAAAATGTAGTTATAGACCCTTTTCATGGAGCATGAGGCTTTACTCAGAGTAATGAGTTCCTGTCCCTTTGGATTCCTATGGAGCTAATCGCAAATAAATCCATATCTATGTGGTGAATGACATGGGATTGATGGACACTCACTGATGTGGTAAAAACGTCGGAGGGCCAAAATTTTACTGGAGGAAATGTATTTAGTTTCTCATTGTTATTCTAAGCATTATTTACCACCGCAAATTTAGAGCATTGGTGGGGAAAACGTTAATTATCAAGTTATGTCTGTAAAAATCTTGGCAACTAGATCATCACTGAATTGAAATTATCTTTGTCGCATTCTCAGTCCTCTTGATTTTTTCTTTTTTAACCAATTAATTTGACCTGAACTAGACATTGAAGGCCGAATGTAAAACTGAATTATGAGCATAGACCGTCTGTAAGGATAATGTCTGCCTTTGCTGAATTGAGTTTATTGCTGTACAGTTCCTCCTCGGGGCTGAGCATTGACTCTTGCTGTTTGAAACTCACTTATCTGCTAAATGACTATAACGTTGCATCATAGAGGAAGCCATTTCACATTACATACTTTTTATGGTCAGTACCTGAAACAATAGCGTGATAGCCAATGGATGATAAAATGTTTAAATTCAACGTATGGTTTAGTAAAATATCACAACAAAATAGGTATTGCAAAATTAAGCACAGTCATCAAATATCAAATGTTTTTCCCTTTAAAAGTAGACTCCCATTATATCAAATATCAATTACAATAATTCACAGCAACTACCACTCTTACTAGTACTGCCTCAACCACTGTTATGTACTGGTATGCAACATGACACAGTGACTTCAGGGATTACTAATATCTCCTTGGGAGTAAAAGAAAGCACCTAAATACTTCTTGAGTGAAAGTATCCATTGCTGCTGCCTCTGTGTTTCAGCCGTGACATTTATGTGAGACTCACTCGTTCCCCCAGTCGAGGCGCACGGTGATGTGGCGTTTGATCTCTCTGGTTTGGTCCTGAGCGAGGTGGCCCTGGATCAGCTGTCTGCGCAGGTCTATCAGCTCGTTCATCACATGGCGCAGCTTATGAAACAGGTCCACCTTGTGTTTCTGAGAACATAATCCAAAACATTTTTTTCAACAGTCGGCACAGTTGGCAATTTGCACATACAACATTTGAAAATATGCTGTGATAAATATATTAAGCTGCCATGCACTGAAACGTTAATGCTGGCAGTAAAAATGAATCCTGGTGAAGTGGCAAATTATTAAAACAAGCTGAAAAATGTTCCGTGAGACTGCAAAGCTCCATGTAAATTTAATACATTTAACACGCATGTCTTACAGCATGTTTTTCTTTGAGTTCAAACTGTAAAAAAAAAAAGAACTTTAATTTATTGATGTGTGCCTTATAGTCAGTCATGTTTTATGGATGAAGCAACATGGCCAATGTCATGGCACCAAAACAAGCTAAATGCTATTTCCGAGCTTCACATTAGCTCCACAGAAGTTACATCACCAAATCTATGCCTCCAGCTCCAATATGACTGGTTATGTAAAAATCACATTTTCACCAAGTCAGCAATGTATACAGTCAACTCCAACTTCAAACCGGTTACAATGGAGTTAATGGCCACTATATGTCTACGGTTGTGAGAGTGGACAAGAGGCTTTTGCTAATGACATTCAGTTTGTATCGATGTTTGTTCATGAAAGTCTATGAAATGCACAGAACAAAACGTTGCGCACGCAGCACTGTAGATGTAGCAGCATTTGGAGGGCAGAGGTGGATCTTAAGTCAAGGCAGAATCAATCAGGCTGAGGCCAAGGCTAATCAATGGTTTGAATGACACACTGTGAAATCACATTTGACAGACTGGTAGGCCATATCAGCATTGCATCGTTTACGTACGCGTGGTGGATAGTAGTGTAAGTAAATGAAGGCTGACAGTGACAAACTGAAGGCAAATAGCTAAAGATGTTACTGATTGTTTTCACTGGTGATTAAGACGGTTAATGAAATATGAACTATGAGATAATATTCTAATCATTTTGAGGGAACTTTAATTCTGTTTCTTATTTGTTTCAAATGTTGTGGTGAAATGCAGTCACTCCATTCACTTAGATTAAGCAGTCTAGTACATGAGAGGTACAAACCTTTTAAAATATTTGTTTTATTTCATAGTTTTACAGCCTTTCTGTGTAGTGTTTGCATGTTTCCTCCTGTCTGGGTGGGTTTCCTCCAGGTGCTCTGGTTTCACCTCCCACTATAGTCATGCACTGTGGAGCTAAAAGCCTAAAGCTTGGTACTTCAGAATGTGAACCTAGATGAAGATCTGGAGATAGGTCCCAGGGCACAGCACCGTGGTTGCACACTTCAGGTACAGGTTGCCCTGAGACACTGGTTGAAGGATGGTTAATATGTTGGACAAATTTCACCACAGGGCCAATAAAGTATGCAAATACTAATACATTTTGTCTATGAGTGCCTTTCATGAAAGGCCAAGGTTATGTTGAGCCTTAACTTCTTTCACTGAGGTATTGCTTCTTAATATTATCAGCGCATCAACTTAAATACTCTACTCTATTACTTAATGTGCATACATGTGACTAAAGATGGAATGAAGTGTGAACGTGTGAAACTGATCAAAGCTGTAACAATTACTGCATTCATTGTGATTTATATCATAATGTCGGTCATTAGAATTCTCCCTTAGTAGTCAGGATTATAAGATAAAAATCACAGCTTCTGGATTTCTGCTAATCTCCATAAAGCAATGTTAGCCGAGGTAAGTAGGTAGAGCAGTACTCACCACATAGAGCTGTTTCCAGAGCACTCCCCACTCCTGCAGTGTGGAGGTGGTCTCTGTGATGATGGGATCCTCCAGGGGCACCACAGTCTCACACAGCCTGCAGCACATTCAAATAAACAGGACTTATTCACTCCAGCACATGGATTTGATTCGTCGGTGTTATGTATGCATAATTCTGCAATAAGAAAATGTAGTGTCATCGTCAGATAACCAGATATTGGCAGTGTGTCCAAGACTTTTCACCCAACTTTCCAAGATAAATGCGTTGTATGAGTGGGTGATCGGTGGTGAAAAGAACTGCACCCACATTTCTGTCATTTAAATGTAAACATTTTTATACAAGGTACCTATTTGTTCAAAAGGAAACGTTGGATTTGCTGATAATAATTGCAATGTTTATTCATACATTACAGAAACACTTTTTTTATTATGTAATTTATTATATTAATTATTATGTTATTATGTTTATCCAATCAGAAAGGAGGACGAGTCCCACATTTTGGATTTCCAGATCCTATGGCTAAAACCAGTTTGGAAATGTCTGCACCTGTCCCCATTGACTTCTGCATTACAGGAATAGGCCACCATTTGTACATACTGAGATATGTTCTTACCTTAGCTTAGACGATTTGATGCGTACCTGTCTGGTCTTTACGTCCAGACAGGTACGCGCAGTAATATCTCCACTCCTATAGAATTCTCTACGCGGACGTCGGAGTGCTCATATGGTGTTATTACGCCTTACAATATAGTACCCCTTTTTATCCGCTTAGAAAATCGACATGTTTAATTTTGTCTTGTTGCGTGACTGAGCGCACGCGTAAAGACCAGACAGGTACGCATCAACTTGTCTAAGCTCAGGTAAGAACATATCTCAGTATGGAAAAACTGCGGCCTGTTCCTTTAATGATAGTGCAGCCTCCAGTAGTTTCAGCTCAGTGACTGAACTCTGGAGGATCTTAGCTTTCAAATGAGGAAGGACATGTTCACATATGGCAAAACTCGTGAGCGTGTCCTAATATGCTGCTTAAGTTAACCAAAGTTCAGTTGTTGTTGTTGTGGTGCCTTTTCTTATGCACAAAGAAAGAGTGCATCCACACATTGAACGCCAGGGCAGCTGTGGCTAGGGTTTAGTTTACATAAAATAGTTTAAACTACATTAGAATGAGAAGGAGTGTATCAAGCATTGTTTCATAATTTAAAATATAGAATAAAATTACTACTAAAAGCCAATATACAAATAAGTAGTACTCCCAGTCCACGCGGATCCCTGGGCACAGATTTTTCATCCATATGAGTTTGAGCCGCTAATACAGTCTTTGTCTCTGCCTTCAGTTTGGCCTCACCAACAATAGCTTTTGTGCGGGGAACTCTGGGTGACCGCACATTTGTGGCTCTGTGCGAGTTTGTGGGATTATGTCAGCACTTGATCATTAAAACTACAGCTTTATATTATGCAATGGACACGGTGGAAAATAAATTATGCTTTACTAAGATTGGTAAGAAAGTGATGAGACGAACAATGTTGCACAATGAGGAGACAGTGAATGCACAAGAGCGGAGACAACCAAGTCCGGTCAACACAGTATTTGAATATCTGACTACGCTCAGACTTTATAATAACACAGGAATATATTGAGGGGTATGAATACTTCCTGAATCCACTGTATGCTGTTATTAATTTGAGATTAATAAGATGGTTTGGACATGACATAGTGAGGGGGAAATACAGCGGGTTCCGAAAGCATTCATACTCCTTAATATATTCCTACGTTATTATAAAGTCTGGGCAGAGTCAGATATTCAAATATTGTGTTTACTGGACTTGGTTGATTGAATTGAGAGCATTTCCTCTTCAGAAGCTTCTTCTCACTCGTGTAGTCAAACAAGACTGGCGAGCTAGACACACATGGTATTTAAACTCTGGCAAACTTCTGAGAGAGGTACCTATTGCTCTTGTTGTTTACAGATTATTTATTTGTTTACAGGGGCAAGTTGTTAGGTCCTAATTTCATAAACGAAACCCTGCTGCTCCCTTGAGCTGAGGAGTCCATTGTACAGTGAAGAAAAATGGTGTCCACCCCCAAGGTAAACGGTGGGTCTGTTCTTTTTGACGAAAATAGCTTCCTTTAACCCTAACCTTTTCGCTTTACACTCTAACCACGGGGGTAGCCTCAAACCCAGGATATTCTTGTTGCGAGGCAAGAGCATTACGCACTGCTTCACCGTGCTGCCGACAGAGCCAAACTATTATGAATGTTTAAAAATAGCACAACTAAGATTGAGAGAGCCTGCACTTCTCATATAGGGCCTTCTTACTGTATATCACTTTGAAATGCAATTCTTGCGGGGTAATCAGTTTAGAATCTTTAACAATAGAAAGTAATGTATGATTTTAGAATTAGACATAAATAATATTATAGAAATAATCAAGTCAAGGGACATAGAGGAAGACAAAAGATGGAGATTTATGTCGTGGATGCAAAGTTGCTGTGGGGAAAGATGATGCAGAGATGTCCGGAGTGTTATGAGCCGAACCTGCATGAAATACTTAGTGGTATTTATGTTGCCTCTCTCACATAGAAAGTCATCAATAGGTAATGCTGTGTCTATATTGTATGACGTATGCTGCATGTATTTAAACGTGATGAGGGCTGTCACAGAGCTCTGAGTGGTGTGCGGTATAGCCAGTGTGATGACAGAGCAAATAAACAGCTTTACAAGTTTACAAGTTTCTTTCGAATGTATAGAGCATTATGACGACACAACTCACCCTCTGTTGATCACTGTTGATTTCTTCAGGTGGACGTAGCTGGCCGGGAAGATGCCCTGAGGAAAACAATTTAAGAGGTTAAATCTGCACCTAATTCATTGCACTGTGAAGGCAAAAACACACACCAAGTGAACAATACTGACTGGGATAATGACTTAAAAGTGCTTACAAGGCCTACACAGATAGTTGAAATAAAAACACAATTTCAATCGTCTTAATTAACAAATCGCAAAGACTGTCTCCATAGTAATGAATCCATATTAATTCATTATGTATAAAGCCATTACCCTGTAGTGTAGATTCCAACAATCATGTGCAAGGCTTGTTATTTTTAAGTTAGTTGAAATGTGCACTATAAACTGAATCTTTATTCTAGAGCACAAATTATCACACAAGTAAGAACGTTTTTAACTATTGTTTTTATTACACTTGTACTTCCAAATACCACTACAGCAATTAGTACCAATAATGTGACTATATTACTATATTACTATGACAATTAGTAACTGCCTTCATCTATAAACTATCATATTTAATTCAATTCTGTCAGCTTTATTGTCAATTCTACTAAGTAAATGGAAATTGTGTTTCTCTCAATCCATTGAAGCCACACACACTGCCTAACATTTTGGATTATGCTGTTGCCAATATACAACATGATTTCAATTGTTAATAGTGACTTATTTTAAAACAAAATGCATGTTGTGCTCCTGGAAACATTTGTCACAGATGATATCAATTTCTGCTCAAAACGGTTCCATGATTGAGCAAGTGCCGTGTTGTACCTGGGCTGCACATTCATTGATAATCTTTTGTTTTATTTTGCATATCAGTCGTTCCTATTAAAATGCTTATGGGTCAGTCTGCCATTTAAATGCAGGGTTCAAAGGTATAGTTCACAGAGTAGGACCAAGTCTCCTGTATACTACATTCTTCCAGATGTGTGGAAAGCAAAGTCTCCGAGCTCACACTTTTGACTATGGCCGTGCAGCAGTGTGGGAAGCAGAACATAACAAAATGGAGGGGAGTGATAAAACTGTAAATAGCTGATGAAGAGTAGGGGAGGACAGTGTGTAGCCACAAACACCTACATCCTTCAGAATCGGGCTGGTTTCTTTTTAAACTTAAACTGAAAAGGCTCTTTCTGTAAATGCTAACAATAATGCATCAAAAACAGACCAAAAGAGGGGTAAGAAATGTCAGGCCCGGGGGCCAAAACCGGCCCTCCATAAAACCTCTGGCCCTCAAGATGATTCTGAGGAACATTATTACACAAATCAGAGATCAAATGCCTGTTCCTCGAGCAGAATATCCATTTAGGCCATATAAGATGTAAAACACTGGCATTTGTACAAAATGGGGCTTTACTTCGGCCTACAACTGGAGCGTCCGGCCCTTGGTCTTTTGACGATGAAGAAAATTGGCCCTTTACCAAAACTTTATGCCCTCTTGTGGGAGAGCAATTGAGTTTTGAGTTGTGGTTCAATCAGACTAGGGTCCTTGGACATACTATGATCCATAATAAGACTTTCTGATGCAGAATCCAGACCAGCACATAATACACATGACTAGATTAAATCTTACATGCCAAATTCTATACATTATTAAAAGAGTAGATCTTCAACAACAAATGATGTTTCATGTTGGTTTTATGTGTATATTAAAATTAATTCTCTAAAATTAACCCTTCTTTTTAGGGATAAATCAAAGCAATCCTGGGCTTATTGATAGCATTCAATCGAAATGTTACGGTTATATGTCACAGTGTGTTCCCGTTACAGAGCAGTGCCTTACAATGTGTTACAATAGCCCAGGCCCTCGGGAATGAAGCCTAATGTTAAGGGAGCTCCTGCCTAAAACATCGGATTAGGTTTAACACTGAAGCATCATCTGGAAATAGAGGTCAGACCATTTCTGTTTTTGTAAAAGACTAAAAGTGTTTTCAATAACTAAACGAGAAAATACAATCTCATTCAATTATTTAGATAAATATGTGTGTGCCTTGTCATTCTTTCTTTTTGTGACAATACAAAACATTCAGTGTTCTTTTTGTTAGTTTTTTTACTTGCGTATTAGCACAGCAGTTTGTGAAGATTGCTATAATTACCTTGATGGAAGGTTTCTTGGTAGAAAAGCCTCTGTACCATCCTGTGGGAAAAGGCAAAAAGAAAATTCAACATCGACGTCTAAGAATTCAAAGCCTTCCTCTTCAGAAAGTATTGTAAACATATTGTAAATATACTTGTATCTTTAGAAGAAGAAGTTCTTTATTTATATAGCGCCTTTAACAGACATGGTCACAAAGCGCTTTACATGAGAGCATGTTACATTCACTCCACACTTGATGGTGGTAAGCCATGTTAGTGGCTTCAGTTTCCCCTGGGGGAGATTGTCCCGACTGCACACATCTGCGCAGGTCCCTCTGACCACCTCCATGCATTCACACTTCATTCATCCTGGCCTATTGTACATGTTTTTTGTGGTAGGGGAAACCGGAGTACCCGGAGGAAACCTACGCAGACACGGGGAGAACATGCAAACTCCACACAGAAACGCTTTACGCTCACCTTCGCTCTTTTCCAGGATCTGTACAGTCTCCCCAATCTCCAGGACTAAGGCTTGACATGTTGATGACCGGAAGTTGCAAATCACTGTAAAGACACAAGCAAAAGGTATTATCATATAAAATACATACCGGTAGTTATATCAGACTTCTGTGGAGATCTTCCGGTAAGATGAGCCCTCTGTTTGTGAATACCTAGTATGTAGCTTTACAGATCAAACTGGGAGTCACACAGGAGGATCCGCTGCTTAGCGAAGTGTAAACAAGCGCCCACCCTGCAGTGGAGAGTCGTTTTAATAAGCAATTAATTTTAAGCGCTCTGATTTGGGTGCACTGTTAAGTTAATTGAACTGTCTCCCAAAATAAAACCCACACAGCACTGCTAAGTCGTATGGCTAAACGATGCTTTAGCATAAGTCTTCATTTGCATAAATCCTGCTTTTGCAGCATCATCCACACAAAGTCTTTGTCCATACATAGAGACTTCCTTAAACCCTGATTAAAAGGTGATTATCTTTGGAGATAGGTACGAGAATATATAGTGGGATAGATAAAATGTGGCTGCTTCATTTAATAAACAATACATTTAATTAAATTTGACTGGCCACTGCTTGGTCCAGTTTTAGAGAAGATACAGATCTGGTTTAGTCTTGATTTAGTCTCAAATATGTCAAGTATGTCCACTAAAGAAGCTACACATATAGTAGTGGCCCCCTAGTGATTACAGGCCTAAAAAAAAAATCCTAATCCGGTCAAAAATAAAATTTAAAGGTCCTATATCATGCAAAATCGACTTTTTGGAGCTTTTAACCATGTTGTTATGCTATTTCCTTATCAAAAACACCCCCAGAGTGGTTTCTGGATTCATTCACGCAGTTCTCAGTAATCCTCCTGAATCCTGCTCTCTGAGCAGCTGATCCGCCCTCTCCTGGTAAACGACTGGCATGTTCAGTTGTGTCGTCACAGCGGAACGGAAGTGCTACACGTCTGTAATCTAATGCCTTACGGCATGATTTTCATTTGTAAAATTGCTTTTTTCATTATTTCTGACGTAAGAAAAAATCAATAAAAAAAAAAAATGAAAAAAAAAAAAAAAAAAAAAGAGTAAGTGCCTGACGCTGCGCTGCCCCTGTACCGAAAACAAACGCTCCCGCTGAGCGTCCGAACGGTCTGAACAGATGGTCATGTCATGTTGCACCGAAAGTTGTGAAGAGGGAGCTTTTTCTAACCTACTCTGGAGTCTGGACACCTGTTCTTTTTTCTTACCCAACGATAATGTCACGGAGAAAACCGCGTTTGGCTGCGAGGACTGGACTTTATTCAACCTTCCCAAAGAAGAGGCATAGAAGTTGGAATTTCCCTCCGGGATTCAGCGACTATCAGCCACAATAGTGTTTGTCTGTGCCTGTACTGATGGATGCTTGATGAACCTTGGCCAGAATCAAAGTGGATTAACTTTTATAACCAACGCAAATCCCATAATGGAAACATCAGAGTGGTGAGTCGATCAAAATGCATGTTAGCGTGTGTGTTAGCCATTTAGCCATGAAGCTGTGTTGCACATGTTAACTCCTTATAACAGCATCATGAAGTAACTTCACTTTTTGCTGTGATATATATATTTCTACTACTGCTAAAGTTGTATGAGCGGCGAGAGGGGGCGGAGTTAACTGAATCCAAGCGTTTTGTCTTCCGGGTTGGAAAAATACCTCCAGAAAATACTTATATTTATCACAAAAATTAGTGCTCCGTAGTGGTAGAGGTACAATATATCATATAAATGCCTATACTTTACTTTGGAATGGCTTAAAATAGCATGATACAGGTCCTTTAAGAACCACCTACAGTATCGAGGCACAATAAGAAAACTTTAGGGAACCGCGGTGGAGCAGTCAGAGTCAGCACTACCATGTGGAACGAGCAATAATATCCACACAAGCCCCTGGTCTATACTGTACAAACATGTGTAATATTTAACAGATCTCCACTGATGATTTAAAACCAACAAATGGCGGAGGCCCTTGGTGTAGAATCTAGCGTGAATCACTGCTGATGAAGCAGCCAGGAGACCGTGACGGGGAGGGGCCTTGATCTGAGTATATCCACTTCCTGTTCTGAAGTAACTAAGGCAACCACTCGTCGTCAAATTCAAGGGTTTAGTGGCCACTATTACAGGGATAAGGCCTGAACCAGGAATAAAACGGTTCTCAACCAGTGCTACTATACTAATAGCCCTACTATAAGGATTAAATCAATAGGACTTAAGTTCCAATTTAAATTGAACTTTTTTAAGTCCAGAACTAAAAGGCCAGTAAAAGGCCTACACTGTTCGAATGGCAAGCAAATCGGCAGGATAAGTGAGTAAATCAGGACTAAACCAAGACTGAATACTGACTGAACATTGTGTTTATATTATAATTTAGACTAAATCAGTTATTTAGTCATTATGTGTCCTAACCTGGCTCTGACGTGGGATGTGACGCTTACAGCCAAACAGAATTTTGAACAGATCTCATGTGAAAACATCCAGATCTTGTTTTTAGTGAATTTGTTTTTAGTAATTTCCCAAAAACACTTGAAACAGCAGAGCATGCAAAACTTATATCGCAGATACCGCCTGTTTTCTTTAAATGTGGCACAAGGTTCAGTGTACATGCCAATACCAATGGCTAAATCAGCTTGGGTGATTCTTATCAAAGCACATGCCTCTCAGCAATTAGTTCTCAGATAACTTAAGACGTTTAAACATTTTTTAAAGTCTATGTGAAAATTAATTAATCTTTTAATAGATCCCAAAGATTCAGCCCCCATGTAAAAATACATTTCACAATTTGATCTGACATCAGACACATCTGTTACTAACTTGCCTAATAATAATAATATTGCATCAGTTTTATATTGCGCTTTTCTGGACACTCAAAGACGCTTTACATTGCATTATTCATTCACTCCATACTTGTTGGTGGTAAGCATGAACTAAGAAAGTTCATAATTAATAAACTTTCAAACAATGTGTTATCTGAACAGTGGCGCAGCAGTTACCACACACAGCAAGAAGGTCCCAGGTTGAATTCTGGACTTAAAAACATGTCAAATTAGTGCAATGTGGGGGCAAATGATGAAAACATTCTGAATCAAAGTGGGATTTTCCTGGTTAAATGAAGGTCAAATAAAAAAGGGCATATTGAGTGTAGTGCACAATTGTGTGAGAGAAACAAGCTGGTTCAAGATCCACCTTTTTGTCCCCGTTTTGCTCTGCCTCTGGCCTTTTCTGTCCAGGACTAAGGACTTTCAGTTTGAGAGAGCTGTTCTTTAATGGCCTCTATTTCATTTGAATTGCAAAAGCTGCACAGACACCACTGAAAACGGGGTAGCAAGCAGTCGAAGCCTCATCTGCGTGAGAGACATTGTCATATTTTGACATTAAAACTCCCTTTAGGCTTCTAGGTCATTTTTTGTTTTAGTTCAGTGTGCTAACCATTGGCTTATCTGAAATAATGTGTCTATTTACATTTATTTGTAGAATATGGGTCGAGAACAAACCAGTAATAGCCAAACTTAAGTTTTATTCCAGTACCATACTTGTATAGCCTTATTATAATGATAAAGATAATGATAATTAATGTAAAGGTGAAATTGTAGAGGCTCTTGTGAAGACACACTTTGCCACTGGGGGCCCATTTCAAGTCTATGCAGATTGTGAGCCAGAAGTCAAGTGTAACTAGCGGGAGGATTAGCCTACTGCGTAAGTGCCAGTGCCTTCTTGATATGAGGCAAGAGAGCAAACCATCACATAACAGTATGCATTGCTTTGACTTACTGTAAAACGTCGACACATGTGGCCTTGTTTACGGCTCTGTTTTTGCTGAGGTGCAGTGAGAAACATGTACAAGAACAATGTGAGTATAATTAATGCTAGGAGGCTGTAGAGATGCAGGCCCTGTGGCCAGCTCCAGTGCAGAGGGACTGAGAGACGCTAACGTGTCCTGAAGACTCAGAACAGTGGTGCATGGACTGAGATGATGACCTTGGTTCAGAGGCAGCCAACAGAAAAACACAGTAAGTTACCAATGGCACTCACAGGACCATAGAAGGTAATCCTGGCAGCACAACAATAATTAGTGGGTTACTAAAACTATCATCAACGGATTATCAGATGGTGATTTTCCAAAGGAAGTGACAAGGCAATTACTAAAAGGTAAACTTTTCAAATAACTAATCTGATGACCGATATGTGCAGCCTGTTGGACCCACTGAAGGTCAAAGTTTGGTCATCAAAGTAGGCTTGACAGATTAACCGCAAAACAAAATGGTTGAAAATTATTCAATAGTATAAAGTTATAATGTTTTCCAAGTATTAAAGCGCGGAAAAAAGTTTTAAGTGGGCGCCTGTGTCTGTGATGTGTATTTAATGAAGCATGTAGGTTGAATGGTCCTGTCCCAGTTCTGGGCAAGTTAAGACATTACACAAGCGTTTTAGTTCTGAGTCATGTTTTTCAATACAACCCCAATGAACTCACTCTTCCCATAAGACTTAATGCATGGGGGATTCACTAACACTGGGATTCCCATCTACTGCAATCCGGGAAGGACTGTATTAGTTTCCAGCAGAATGAAGAAGGAATGAACCAGAAAACGCCAGAGCAATACAAGGGAGTAACTTTGCTACACAAACCATAGCTAATTTAGGAGCATCAGGACTTAATTTCATTTATTTATTTCAAAAATTATATTAACATCAACAAAACTGCTAAATCAGTGCATCGTGAAGGAAAATTAGCAGGTAGAAGAGCCATCTTTTGCTTCCCCTTTCTTAATTTTGCAATCTCGTCACCGCTATTTCACGAAGAATCAATGCCGGAATGACATTAGGCCCTAACCACCAGCTAGAAGTGCAACTTAAAGCCACACTGCGGAATATTCCAGAGCAACTAGCACCTAAACTGTGTCAAAAATGCTGATACGTAAACAAACACGCAATGCTTGCTCAGCAAACTTGCTCCATATGATCAGCTAGAATCTACACACAGATATCCTATGTAAGTAGCGGGTTATACAAATAGGGCATTTGGATGTACAGTGAATCCAACCTAATGTTTGGCTACCTGTCAAAGCAACATCTCCATGAAGAAAAGCTTGTGATGTCCAGTTTCCAGCAAAGGTTACGGGTTGGGTCTGAGGAGGTGAGCCCACTCCCAGTCAAGGCATGTTTAGGTATCATAATGAAATGCATGCTTGTAGTTATTTATATTATTGCGTGAAATATGAATAATTTCTTACATTTTTTTATGTGTGGCACCTGATATAGTTTGAGAATCGCTGGATGTTAATGGGACTAGACAGTACTTCGGCTCAAAGTAACAACTTTTTGAGTGACAGTGCAGGATTTTAGCGACAGTTTAGGTGAATAGGTCTAGAAAATACATAATTTTAACATACTCAAACTCCGTCTAGTCTCTTTAATAAAATTAATAACAAAAATTACAAAAAATTGTGTTATACAGAATACTGTACTTTCATTAAAAACTTGAATCATCTATGTGGTGCTTGATATGTAAATTATTCATATCATACTTTCTTAGAGCCTTTATCATAATATTATTACAATTCGTGTGTTCACTGAGTCAGAGCACAAAAGTGGTTGACCAATAGAAGGAGTAGGCAAAATAATGTGCCTCTGTTTGGGCATAGAACATTCAACGTAATAAAAACTGACTCACGATGACAATCTTTGTAAATTGGTTGATTGTCACAGCGATCAGATCATGATTTGTTTTATAGTTTTATATCACCAAGCCCTATGCACAAAGCTCTAAAAGAATAATCATTAATAAGTGTAGAGTTTTAGATTGGGCGGCATGTTATTCATGCTTTTGCCTCACAGCAACAAGGTCCCAGTTTCAACTATGGCGCGAGGGGGTTTCCCTCCTTTGTGGAGTTGGAATTGTCAAGGTTGGAGGTGGAGTGAAGAAAATAAAACCCAAAATGCAGGACTGCAACAAAACTGGTGATGTTTAATAAATGACAAAAAACAAAACAACTAAATCCAGAGAAAACAAAACTCAAACAAACCGGGGCTGGACAATGACATGACAAAGAACAAGGGAAACACAGGGGTATAAATACATGAGGAAACAGGTGAAACACATCAGGGCGGGGCAGGAAATTAACACAAGGGAAGTAAAGCAAAATCACAAGGACAGACCACACATGTAAAAATAAAACACAGGACTAGACCAAAAACATACAAGAACAGAGGAACAAAAGACGAATTATGACAGGATGTTCTGTCTGTTCGTTCTGTGCTTTTGTAGGTATTCTTTGGGTATGTTAGTTTCCCCTACCACTAAAACATGTACATTAGGGTCCCATCTGGGCCAGGATTAATGAAAGTGTGTATCTGAGCGGTGCGTGTTGGGCTCCGCCAGGGCTGCCCTTTGTCACCGGTTCTGTTCATTACTTTTATGGACAGAATTTCTAGGCGCAGCCAGGGGCCGGAGGGTGTCCAGTTTGGGAACCTCAGAATCTCATCTCTGCTGTTTGCAGATGATGTTGTTCTGTTGGCTTCATCAAATCAGGACCTCCAGCGCGCACTGGGGCGGTTTGCAGCCGAGTGTGAAGCGGCCGGGATGAGGATCAGCACCTCCAAATCTGAGGCCATGGTTCTCCACCGGAAAAAGGTGGCTTCCCCGCTTCAGGTCGGTGGGGAGTCCTTGCCTCAAGTGGAGGAGTTCAAGTATCTCGGGGTCCTGTTCACGAGTGAGGGACGGATGGAGCGTGAGATCGGTAGACGGATCGGTGCGGCGTCAGCAGTGATGCGGTCGCTGTATCGGACTGTTGTGGTGAAGAGGGAGCTGAGCCAAGCGGCAAAGCTCTCGATTTACCGATCGATCTACGTTCCCACCCTCACCTATGGTCATGAGATCTGGGTAATGACCGAAAGGACAGGATCGCGAATACAAGCGGCCGAAATGAGTTTCCTTCGCAGGGTGGCTGGGCGCACCCTCCGAGATCGGGTGAGGAGCTCAGTTACCCGGGAGGAGCTCGGACTCGAGCCGCTACTCCTCCACGTCGAAAGTAGCCAGCTGAGGTGGCTAGGGCATCTGTTCCGGATGCCTCCTGGTCGCCTCCCTCGTGAGGTGTTCCAGGCATGTCCTATTGGGAGGAGGCCTCGTGGAAGGCCCAGGACACGCTGGTGGGACTATGTCTCCGAGCTGGCCTGGTGTCGCCTCGGGGTCCCCCCAGAACAGCTGGAGGAGGTGTGCGTGGATCGGGAAGTCTGGGCATCTCTGCTGAGACTGCTGCCCCCGCGACCCGGCCCCGGATAAAGCGGAAGAAAATGGATGGATGGATGGATGGATGTATCTGAGCGCGAGTACGGGACAATGGAGGGAAATTACCCGCTGACAGTAGTCCAGTGTGGCACGTTTGCATGCACGAGTCACATTTGTGTTCATTAATATGCACTATGTCCTTAACAAACAAGGAGAGAACTGCCAAACAGACACTTCCTTGGGATTTTAAGATTCCAATTGCTGTGACATCTTGATACATTTGCAGTGTTTTGTGCTGTCCCATTTTAAAAACTTAAAAAGCAACAGTAGAGTCAGTGTGGAGTGGAAACAGCTGCACACATTTGTTTTCAGGGGTTAGACAAATAATAGATTCCAAACATTTTCACAGATGAGTTGAGTTGTTGCACACGAGGCCGCAACTAAAGGACCTCCAAACCAATAGTACACTGTACAATTGGTGTCCACAGATGTAAATAATAAACAAGAAAGTTAAGCTAACAATTTAAAGTGCTTGCATCATATGTGTTCATGGTGTAAAGGTCATGCTTCAACTGGAGCCTTAACTCCCTGCCCACAGTCTAAACTCCAAACTCTCATTCATAAATTATGATCGGCCTATAATGATAGGTCATCATTACTTTTGACATTTCAAGCATTTCATTCATAATTCATTGTCAGTTACTGTAAGATGAAAAAGAGGTTATTGTCCATTACTTTCTAAAACTCAATAGCCTTTAGTCATAAAGTAGTATAACAATATAGAAACAAAACAATATAAAAATAGGGCTCTAAGGGATCTTAAGTTAATATTTTATGAAGTGGTCTCCAGCTGTTAAGACACAGCCAATTACATAAGGCAGGGAGGTGCAGGCCTAGAGTTTGAGATATGAAAATGCAACGAAACATTAGGCAAAGAGGGAATTCATCATAGGCAATGTCTTTTAGGTACTGTGGTCGTAAAAGGGGCTGTATCATGTTAAAAGGCTAGGGGCATATGTGAGTCACTAAAAAACGAAAGTCTAGGGTGTCACTGTTCCTTGTGCCACACTGAACAAACCTTTGGGCCAATGTGTGTGACGTATTTACAAAGTGCACTGAAATGTGTGAAGTCACATTTGACCGTTTGTTCGAGTTTCAGCACCGCGGACAGCGCCAGGTAGCTCCGCGCCGCAGGCTGCAGAGGCTGCGCCGATCTGTTGCTTTTGTAAAACGCACTACCTCTCTACGGCATCGACTGCCCACTACCTATCTGCGCTTACCTCACTTAAATGTGAGAGAGAAACGAGTCAATGCGATTAATAGAAGCTACCATAACTCCATGTACGCAAGATTGCGTATGGCCCATATGCCCGCTTTATGAAACAACGAAAAGCTATGTTCCTAAATAAAGTGCATGTGTGGGTGTATAGAGGAGTTCCATGTGCCAGAAAACACGAGTAGCTCTGTAACTACCAAGCTGTGGACATGAGTCATTCCTCTGATTGCAGCTGACTATAGTATGGACTAAATACGCTATAGTCACTTGCTGCATTTGTGGACATCTATGGCTAAACACATGCTTATAACATTTGCTCCAAACTGTGTGGTTTCAAACTTGTTGTCGATAGACTGCACGTCAGATGTACGCGTTGGTTTCTTGTTACCAGAACCACTGCAGTTGCAGTACTTTCCATCTACAGGTAGATCCAGCTTTACTCAAGCAGCTTACACCTGTTGGATGGACGCAGTCACGATGCCCCCTTGTGGCTTCAGTATGAATTGCGTTTTTTTTCTTTTCTCCCTGTAACACTCGATATAGGGGGGAAAAAACATAAACGACCAACCCACAGATACACAATTCTTTCTAGAGCACTAATTTGGAACCTGATTTAAAGCTGCGTTTGTGTATTGAAAGCCACAACATCTCTAAGGTGATAGCTTATAGACTGTATCATCCCACGCAATTCCCTCTTTGCAGCGTTTCTCAGTCTTTGGAGTAGCCTATATGCTTTCCAGTAGCCATATTTAATAAACAATGTGTCTACTAAATGTGATGATTGTAATGCAGGTCGTCGATACACAATGATTGCATGCGTAAACCCGAATGGAATCAGTTAAACAAAAAATCGAATAGAAAAAGCCATCGAGGAAAATTATGCAATTAACTTACCAACTCCGATTTTCTCCTCCTCTGTAGGTATCCACATATTTGGTTATTCTTCCTCTGCTAGAGCGAGCATCCTTATGTTGATATCGTAAATGATAAGGCTAAATTAAGAAACGAAGGCTCATTTCGCCTTTCTGCGTGGACACAAGCTACATGTCTCGAGTGGATGCTGTGTCCAGTGCTTTTGTGGCAAAAAGGAAGCAAGCGCCAAAGCCTCCAAATCTCGGCTCTATTATGTCCCCGGCGTGTCTCAGGCTGATGCAGCGTCCGTGTCCACCTAATGTAGCGCTCTCACAAACACGTCTACGTAGGCACGCACGCTCACTCGCTAGTCTTCACAAAAGCTGTCAGCGTCTCAAGAAGATGCGTAAAAGCTAAGCACGAAGATAACCTCCAACTGGACCAGGCATTAATGCATTTTCGTCCAGCTACTGTGATTGTATAGACCTCTTCTGAATGCACTGACAAAAGGTTTCACGTTTAGCGCAAAGACCATTTTGGTCGCTAATTAGCGGCTAATAGAGGGCAGATTCTGTATCACAGATTCCTACGACTACGTCCAGCTGCTGCAAGGAAGCGTTCAGGAAATTACAATGTAGCATATTCTGCGCCATCTTCATGTTCCTCACATGGCTGTTTTTGTCAACACTGATGTCTCTCTCTTTATTCTCTCTAGTGCACTGGCATCCATCACTAACAGTGGGGCTGTCGCGGTAGGACGCGGGATGCAGCCTGTGATCTTGTTTTTGATTGACTCTGTGCTTTGGGGCTGTGGGCCATAACGTAGCTCCCAGTAGTGATCGTGTCAGAAACGTGGGGAGCACCCCCTTGTTGACTCATCACTGAGTCATGGAACTAATTCTTTGCAACCATTATCCTATTGATGAGAAGGACTAACTTACCTTTCGTATTGGGCCAGGCCGTAATTTAAACATGTAGACCACCAAAGCCACAAGCAGAGAAAAGAACTGTCATTCACTTAACTTTAAAGCTACCATGTAGATGTCA
Source organism: Proterorhinus semilunaris (assembly GCA_021464625.1). Classification (NCBI taxonomy): domain Eukaryota; kingdom Metazoa; phylum Chordata; class Actinopteri; order Gobiiformes; family Gobiidae; genus Proterorhinus; species Proterorhinus semilunaris. The sequence continues at coordinate 21,832,371 of CM038347.1, forward strand.
TTTTACTCACCCATGACTTATGCTTCATCATCACTCCTACGGCTTGTTACTAAGCCACAGAGCCGAGGTGTGGACTGGCCTTACAGCACAACTTGTCTCTTATGGTCAATTTACAAGATAATCCCACTAAAGTGCAGTAGAATAAATAAACACTTAAAAGTTGCCGAAGACATCAAGATGATTGACATGTGGGTTGGACGAGGTGGCAAGGCAGAAGGTGCTGAAGTTCTCTTTGGGAGACATGACAAGGGTGGAAAGGATAAGAAGGAGAGACTATGGGAGATAAGATTATGAGGCTAAATTGAGAATGAATAGACATGTACAGAATGAGCAATGCGGATTGAAAGATGGTTGAAGCTACTAAAACTAAAGAGAAGATTCATGAACGTATTGAAAAGGGACTTGAAGGTAAACTGATAGAGATATTAAGACACTTCTGAAAGGGACAGTTGAACATCTTACAATCTTATAGTGCCATGAAGACTCATTAGCATTTTGTGTTTTTGGCTGTCTTGTATCACAAGTATTATGTAATAGACAAGCAAAAACAGCAATTTTGAGAACAGCGTTTAGTATTTGATGTAGTGTGGGAGGGAGGGCAGCATTCAGCAGGGTAGTTTCTCTCCATCATAGCGGCACTGTGACTGACTCCCATCTGTCTATTAGTTCAAGTGGAACATTGTGGGCGATTTTCCAATCACATACATAAAGATGGAGGGGTATCGTGCATGTTAATGTCATCATGAACCAAATAGAAGCAGGAAACCTCAAATCACAAACATGTCCAGTAAATTGCAGCAAATTTGCCAACGGGAAGACAACAGAAAAGTGTCTATTCTGTTGACTACATTTTGACGTTGCTTGGCTGCTGCAGAAGGGAAAGAATGAGGCATAGAGAGCTGCTATCAGTTTGAACACTCTCAATGCCAGTAGACAATAAGAGGCAGCAGAGGAGGTGATAAGAACCAAGTCCAACCAACTCATCAATCAACTGCCCACAAAACAAAAATCTATGGGCCTTTTCCCACTCTTCTGTTTTCAGTAACACAAAACATAGGATAAAAAGGTCTATTGGGATCATTATTTTGCGAGGACCAGTATTATAAGGATTACAAGATGTGATTTTAAAGTTTATTTATAGTAAAAATACTTTCTATACATACAAGCTGTACATGAGTAGTCTCAAGAAACTTCACGCAGGTAAGAAATAAGTAAAATATTTTGGCTAAATCCAGTACAAGAGAAAAATAAACAGATGCAAGGCTTTTAAGCAACTCCTCTTATTTTCTGTTTGGGGAAACTGAAGTTTGGGGAAACTGAAGCTTCAAAATTCTTATCAGAATCTTGTGACTTGTGATTGGTGCTTAAAACCCAAACATTAGAATTGGCATTGCCTGTTAGAGCCAACATCAAACGTTCTATTATAAGAGGTTTTAACTACCGGCACGTGAATGGATTGATGGTATGTTGATGCCAAGACACACTGTTTATACTGTGGGATGTACTAGAGCTAAATGTTGTCCAAGTCTTTAATGTAGTTTATACAGTCTATGGGAGTTTTATTGTAAGACAGTTCAGATTGACCAGGCAAGTTCTGAATCTGTACATTAGCATAAAACATGTTTGTGTCGTTGCTGTGACTGGCATTCGAAAAGACACAGAATCTTAAAGATTAGGTGTCACATTAGCTGCCTCTTTCAATGTACTATATAGTAATTAAACCACGTTAAGTCACATACAAGAGTGAACCGCATCAATTACCAACAAAAACCCCACCACAACTGTCATCATAAAGGTGTTGCCAAAAAAGTCTTGAATGAAAAAGGTATGTCGTAAAAATATAAAACATTCTCTGGGTGCACACCTCGCCATGCCACTCAAGTGGGTTCTCATTAATAAAAGTAGAGTTTAAGTATTTATAGTAAATTTTGACCTAAAGGCAGCCGTTTGTGGAATTCTGTGTGGTCTACATTTCTTGAGTTTGAGGTCGTGCTCATGTAGGATCTGGCAGAGTACTCGGTCTGTCCTGGACTTTTTTGCACATTTTCACCATCAATGCACCTCAAAGGTCTGAGTGGATCTTGACACCTGTTGGAAGCTCTTAGTCCATGATACTCCTCACTCATTCAGGGAAAGGATGATGTCGTCCTCAAGGTCAGAGTTGTCTGAACTGTCTGTGAACAGAAGACAAAACAGATTCAATGTGTGGTGACTGGGACTGCACAGCCGAAAGAGAAGTGGGCTTGGCATCACAAAACCATACCAATACACAAGTTCACAATACGATAAGTGAAAAATAGTGACTGTATAAAGCTGGGTAGATAAGGTCAAATCACTGTGGTGAGTCTTGTCAGAACTCAAAAAGGAGTCTTCTGCAGATTTATGTTGTTTAATGGGGATTTGAAGTTGTCCTTAACACCTTGATGCCAATGTATGTGGTCTAAAACAGAAAGGAATAATATTTTAATCTCTACGTAAATAAAATACAACAAGGCATATTCACTAAACATAAAACCTCCTAGTTAGCTCCTCATAATTGTTCATGTGAACGGAGCATGGCACCAATTAACAATAAACAGGTACATTTACCACAAACTTAGCATATTCAACACTCACTTGTAATGTGCACGCACAAACATCATCAAGGTGGGCTGGCTGACAAATAATAAACAAACTTTAACTACTAAAAACTTAAGCATGTAAGAAGTAACTCCGTGTCTCCTCTCGTCTCCTTTCTTCCTCTCACTCAGCGCATGCTGCACACCGGTGGGCTAGGCTCCGCCCCTTAAAGGGCCAGCATGCCAGTCTTTAGACAGCCTTTTCTACAGCCGCCCCCGTATTCACCTGTGAATACGAACAACTAAAAGGCTAATCGTCTTTAGGTAGGGCAGGTAGGCTGACGAGTCTTGCCACTGGTCGGACATAGGTTCTTCCTTTCACAGTCACTTCAGCCGATCTTATCCGAGTGTCTGGTCCGGGAAAACTTGGGATACTTTGCCTACAGGCCACAGGGCCCGTGGCAACTGGTTGTCGACTATCATGACCACATCTCCTACTTGAAGATTGGCTGATTCTGTCTGCCACTTCTGGCGAGCTTGGAGTCCTGGCAGGTAATACTTCAGGAAATGTTGCCAGAAATGGTCGGCCAGTATTTGGGTGTGCCTCCATCTTCTTCGCCCGAGAATCTCTGGGCTTTCGTAGACGACTTGTGGGAGCGAGGCGTCCCGCCGCCCCATGAGAAGACAGTTGGGAGTAACGGGGTCAGGATCCGCTACATCCGATGAGGTGTAGCCCAGGGGTTTTGAATTGAGCATACCCTCAATTTCAATCAGAACTGTGAGCAACACCTCCTCTGTGACTGTCTGGGCTCCAATGGTGACTCGAAGAGCGGTCTTAAGAGAGCGAATCTCCCGTTCCCAGCACCCTCCAAAGTGCGGGGATCCAGGGGGGTTGAAGGCGAACTGAATTTGCTGGCTCGCAAGCTGTTCTTTGAGGTCAGGATGAAGCGCTTGAAATGCTTCTTGCAGCTCACGTTCTCCTCCTCGGAAATTAGTCCCCTGGTCGCAGAGGATCTCCTTGGGTTTCCCACGCCTAGCTATAAAGCGTCTCAGGGCCATTAGGAATGCATCAGTGTCCATACTGGGAATCAGGTCAAGGTGGACTGCTCTCATGGTTAGGCATTTAAACAATATTCCCCACCTCTTCTCGTTCCTGCGCCCAATCTTGATGGTGTACGGCCCGAAGCAATCCACACCTGTGGAATAAAAGGCCGGCTTAAAGAGGCGCAGTCTGGCTGGAGGAAGGTCCGCCATCCTGGGTGGGTTGGGGTGGCCTTTCCACTTCTTACACTCAACACAGAATCTTTGATGGCGGCGTACCGCTTCACGTCCACGTAGCACCCAGTATCTCCTTCTGATCTCTGCAAACACCCTTTCTGGCCCGGGATGCTGGAGCTTATCATCATAGTCCTGTATGATGAGTCGGGTAACAGCGTGTTTGGGGTCGAGAACAATGGGGTGCACTTCATCTACTGCAAGGTCAGGATTGTGGCGAAGACGGCCTCCTACTCGGACGAGCCCTGTCTTCTCGTCAAACTCAGGTGCAAGTAGAAGAAGGCGACTGGATTTGGCGATTGGTTTGCTGGTCTTCAACTGGGTGACTTCCTCCGGGAATGACTCTCTTTGGGCTTGTTGCAAGGCTTCCAGCTCAGCAGCAGCATAGGAGTCTGCGGTAAGAGGGTTGTTGGAGTCAGCCGCCCCGTGAAGCTGACGCACTGTGGCCTCCATGAAGCTGTTCCAGGTCTGGTACTGGAGTGGATCTGGAACACTAGAACTGGACATGGTTAACACAACTAGTCGTTTCAGCTCACCTTTAGGATCGCTCTGGGGTGGAGGTGGCAGGTCGGGCCAATCACTCGGCGCTTGTTTTAGGAACACCGGCCCGTCTGTCCATCTACTGCCCCGACTGATGTCCTGGAGGGTCAGACCACGAGTGATGTCATCTGCCGGGTTTTCTCGCGAGGGCACATACCTCCATGTGGCAGCTTCAGTTAGCTCTTGTATTTCCGCCACACGAGTGCCCACGAAGACCTTGTATCTGCATGAGTCTGAACCCAACCAGGCTAAGACGGTGGCTGAGTCAGACCATAAGGTACCGCTGCGAATGGGAAGGGTTAACTCAGTGCTGATAACCTTGTACAGCTGGGCACCAGTTAGAGCAGCGCACAACTCTAACCGAGGGACAGATTGCTGCTTCTTGGGGGCAACACGAGAGCGCGCTGCAAGGAAGGCGACCTCCACTTCTCCCTCTGGATTCTCTGTCCTCAGATAAGCCACTGATCCGTATGCCTGTTCAGAGGCATCACAGAACACATGGATGTCTCTCGTACAGCTGGGTTGGTCAAGACTGGGACCGGTGTAGCACCTGGGCAGTGTTATTTTGGAAATGTGTGCCAACTCTGCTTCCCATGTATGCCACTTCTCTAACAGCTCCTCTGGGAGTTGGGGGTCATCCCAATCCCTCTTCTTCTCCCACAGGTGGCGAACAATGACTTTGGCTCGGGTGGTATAAGGCACTATATAGCCTAGAGGATCATACTGGCTAGCTAAAACTCTATAGATGTTCCTCATTGTAGCCACTGAGCAGTCGATATGTCTGTGTTTGTAGGTGAGGGTGTCAGACTTACAGTTCCAGTGAAGTCCGAGGGCTGGCTCCGGGACGTCGGGTTGACCTTGATTGAGCCACAACTCACAGCTGGATGATCTGAGGTCTGGAGGGAGATGGTTGATGACACTTGGATCGTTACTTGCCCACTGCCTTAGCTCGAATCCCCCGTCAACCAGAAGATGGCGCAGTTTATCCACAAGAGACTTGGCGGCTGATGGACATGTGAGACTCTGTAAACAGTTGTCCACATAGAAAGACTTGTTGATGGCAACACGCACGTCTTCTTCTGGCTGAGTGTGGTCAGTGACGTGTTTCTGCAACGCAAACGTTGCGCAACAAGGGCTGCAAGTAGTTCCAAAGGGAAGTACCTGCCACTCGTACACATCAGGGGGAGAGTCTCGCTTCATGTCCCGCCATAGAAACCGCAGCAGTGGTCGATCTACAGGCAGGAGTCTCACTTGGTGGAACATTCCACGAATATCGCTGCTGAAGGCAATAGTATGCTCCCTGAAGCGTAATAACACAGCTAGCAAGGCAGGGCCGAGAGTTGGACCTGGTAGAAGGAGCTGGTTGAGGTTGTGACCTTGGTACTGGAATGAGCAGTTGTACACCACCCGGTTCTTCTCATTATGTTGGACCATATGGTGGGGTATATACCAAGCTTCTTCACTGCTCTCCACTTGGTGGTCTGCCAACTTCACTGCATAGCCACCTTCCACAAGCTTCTCAATCTCCCTCTGGTAGGCGGCGGCTTGCTCCGGCGATTTGGCTAAGCGCTTCTCTGTGCCTCTCAGGAGTGGCAACACTGCTTCGGGAGTGGCTTTGAGGACAGGCATGTTCTTGACTCGAAGAAGGGGTGTAGCATAACGCTCAGTGCCATTGACGTTAACTCTCACTGTCTGTTCTTGGAGAAGCTTGACTGACTCTTGGTCTTGTCGTGACCGAACCGCCAACTTCTCATTGCGGTAAGGGAGCACATCCATCTGCCATAACTTCTCTACACTTGAGAACAGCTCTGTCGGTGATGGTGCAGATGTGAAGAGGCAGTGACTTACATGAGGGCTAGATTTAATGGCTTGAGCTGGTCCCTGTAGCGTCCATCCAAGGAGCGTCTTCACAGCTACTGGCCCACCAGGTGGTCCTAGTCTGACTGGCTCTATAGGTGTTATGAGGTGCGTATAGTCGGCACCAATCAGCAGCATGGGGCAGACTCTGTTTAGAGGTGGGAGCGGCAAACCTGACAGATGTATATACCTCTGCTGGAGTGAGGCAACTGGATGGGAATGTTCTGCTAAACTCAGTTGCTCCGCAGTAAAGGCATTCTGGATACTGTACATCTTGTCAGGATTGGCTGCTGGGGAAATCGTGAATGACACAGCCGCCCCGTGCAGCTTCTCCACTTCTTGTCGAACTGTACGGAGAGCCAACACCTCTTTACTTCCCTTGAGACCCAACTGTTTGGCAGCAGACTGGAGCAGTATTGTCCGCTCAGATCCGTCGTCTAAGACAGCATACGTCTCCATGGACTTCTCACCGCTCCTCAAAACTACCTTAATGATCTTCAGTAGCACCTTGCAATCGTAGACTGGGCGGTCGACGTACATCACTTTGGCAGTGTTTACAAGGCAGCTCTCAGCAGGAGGTGGAGCCTGTTCCTCTTCTCCCCTCTCATTCACCTCGTGCAGCACTAGCAGATGTCTCCTACCACAGGTCTTGCAGGAAGCTTTAAGTGTGCACTTAGCAGCTTGGTGATTACGTCCGCAGCGCCAGCACTTATTATTTGCTTTGATCCACGCCACCTTTTGTTCCCTGCTCAAGTCCTTGAAGTTAGAACAGTTGTTCAGGAAATGCTTGTCATTGTCACAATAGGGACAGTAGGCCTTTGCTGACTCCATTCTCTTAGACTTGCTGGCTGACTGTTCAGGGGAAAGTGGTGATGCTGCAGTGCTTGATCCCGAAACCTTCTCAGTGCTCAGGAGGATAGTAGCAGACTTACTTGCGGGTTTGTGAGTGCGTCTGGTTTCAGGCTTCTTGCTATATGACTCCTCTCTTTTGGGGGGCCTGATACAGTCTTCCTGAACTTCCAGCTCGTATTCTAGCCAATCAGCAAAGTCAACGAGGGTGGGAATGGCCAATCTCAGGGGATGGATGAATCTCTTAAAGCTGGCATTGAGGTCATAGGGGAGTTTACCCAACAGCCTCGAAACATGGGAGCCGCAGGTTAACTCGACTTGGCCTCTTTGCCCCAACTGTTCCAACATGCCTACTAGTGACCGCACGTTGAGGGCGAACAGACGAAAGCTCTTAACATCACCACTGCGTATATTCGGACCGTCCATTAACTCTGCAATCCGTTGCACTGCAAGCTTGTGGGGCTGTCCATACATCCGAGTGAGAGCCACCATTGTGTCTGTGTAGGGCTGCCTCGAGTTACAATACGAGTCTGCCACGAGTGAAGCTTCTTCACACTTGAGGTGATCTGTGAGGATCTGGTACTTGTATCTCTCAGTAGCATTGTCCGGTAACAGATTCTCTAAGGCAATCTTCATGCGTGCAAACTCTCTGGGGTCTGGTGATGTAAAGCTAGGGATGGTGGGCTTTGGTCCCCTATATGTGGTCTCTCTCTGTGGAACGTTAGCGTAGGGCGCTTGGAAGAATGTAGGATTTCTACCTGTATATGAAGGCCCACTCGGCTGGGGCGTGGCTGCATAGTATGGATTATAGGGTAGGCCTCTTGATGGCTGGGAAACAAGTTGAGAAAAATCTTGAGCCAGGTTTCCTTGGGAGCTGAGTGTCGGATATTGTTGCTGCTGTTGGGCTGAAATATTGGGTGACGGTTGGTAGGGTCCATAATCACCACTGTACACACCTTGATGTGGAGGAAACGTAAGCAGAGGCTGGTGTGCTGCTGGCTGGGGCTGTAAAGCAACCATCAGGCTCTGGAACTGTTTGCGGAGCTCAGCATTCTCTTGGCGCATCTCTATGAGAGCAGCACTAAACTCAGAGACTTGGTTGGTCTGCTGCCCCCTAGATTGGCCAAACTGTTCACGCTCCTCGAAATCCCTCAGGTCAAAGTTCTGGTTAACTGGTGGTGATGGAGTTCTTGTGGTGATTGGACGCTGCAACGTTGTTAAATCCACTGGTGCCACACTTTCATCTGCCACTGGTGTTCGAAATTTACTCTGAGCCCCTGGTCCACTCAGGTCATAATCCGACAGGTAGGATGGCACTGACAACGATCTTTTTGGTCTAGTGTCTGTTACTGTTGACTGCTGCATCTTCAAACAGCAATTTGCTTATCCGGCTCGAAGGACCAATGAAAAATAGTGACTGTATAAAGCTGGGTAGATAAGGTCAAATCACTGTGGTGAGTCTTGTCAGAACTCAAAAAGGAGTCTTCTGCAGATTTATGTTGTTTAATGGGGATTTGAAGTTGTCCTTAACACCTTGATGCCAATGTATGTGGTCTAAAACAGAAAGGAATAATATTTTAATCTCTACGTAAATAAAATACAACAAGGCATATTCACTAAACATAAAACCTCCTAGTTAGCTCCTCATAATTGTTCATGTGAACGGAGCATGGCACCAATTAACAATAAACAGGTACATTTACCACAAACTTAGCATATTCAACACTCACTTGTAATGTGCACGCACAAACATCATCAAGGTGGGCTGGCTGACAAATAATAAACAAACTTTAACTACTAAAAACTTAAGCATGTAAGAAGTAACTCCGTGTCTCCTCTCGTCTCCTTTCTTCCTCTCACTCAGCGCATGCTGCACACCGGTGGGCTAGGCTCCGCCCCTTAAAGGGCCAGCATGCCAGTCTTTAGACAGCCTTTTCTACAATAAGCATCTAAATGTGTGCGTGTGCATGCATGCGTGCTTGTTTTTTGATCAAGTCTGAGGTCATACAAGCATATGAAATAGTTTTAGTATGTTTCAGTGCAACTTATGCTTCTAAGTCAATGTTGCAGACCATAACTTACTGCGTAATAAAGTACGACTTATGTCACCATGACCTGGCAAATGGAGTATGTTAATCTGACGTTTCACCTGCAGAGCCAATAGCAACAGGTTTCCAAAACAAAGCTTCTTAATACAAATGAACAGAACAAGTTTGATTATGTACGAGCACTTCCACGTTCCACCTGTGAAACCACTCACCGTTGTCTCCATCCAAATCCGCATCATTGTCGGAATCATCGTCATCGTTATCGTCTTCATCATCATCATCACCAACATCATCTGCATCTTCATCAAGAAGTTGCTCCACATCGTCATCCGAGGGAGAGAACTCCCCCTCTGCACCGTCCTCCTCGTCATCCTCTGCACCGTCCGCATTCTCCTCCAGCTCCACCATCAAAGGGTCTGTGTCCATGTCATCATCAGAGTCTTCATCATCGTCATCATCCTCCTCCTGATCCTCATCCTCCTGATAGAAGCATAAAAGAAAGCAAATAACAAAGACTGTGCTGACTCACAGGAGTGACACTAAACTCAGCTTATTTTTTTAACACAAGAGTTTAACAGCATATTTGAAAAACACCCAATTGCCCGAGATTCCTAATACAAAATCACTGAAATGGCATTTGGTCCATTTGTTCAATTCTGCTCTCAATTTGATTTAAAATGATAAGATAATGATTGCGGATAAAACATTAAGTTAGTTAAGAGGCAAAATTTAAAAAGTACCTGATCTTCCTCATCCTCCTCTTCCTCTGCTAATCTTTGACGTCCAACTTCATAAAGTCTGCAGACGGTGTCAGTGTTCACTGAATCTTGATTCTGCAAAAAGAAAAAGTATATGTTGTTTTCTATATTGATACCATGGGATAATTGTGTTAGTTACCTCAATCACTGCGAGATAGCAATCCTTTGTATCTGTGCAAAGGTCAAATATATTCCTCTTCACGTCAATAGTTGCTGGGGGAAAACATACAAGTCGTGTTTCTCCTTATCAGTAACAAAAACTTTATGATTTCAGAAGTTAAGACACTTCTTGAAGAGTTTTAAAATTCAATACCAATGGGTTTGTAGTCTGTGGCATTGAAGGTCCTGAAAGAGGAGCCAAAGGGTGACTTCATCTGCATCTCCATCATGTCATCCTCATCATCCGCCTGCAACATTGCTGTAAAAACAAAATTATAATGAAAGGGTCAGTGAGTGAATGAGAGAAAAGTTGAATTGCCCGTAGCCTCAGAGTGAGTTCGAGTGGTCCTCGTCAGGCAGCCTTTATGGCATGTCTACGCCTCTCCCTATGAATGTGTGTGATGCCAGCTGGTTGTCTCTGTGGCCAGTCCAAATCTGAGCCCTCTGCCATATGTCTCTCTACGGCAATGTGGGACTGTATCCACAAATGCTCCTCTATAGGCCCTGTTCGTACTATTTATACAAATACTCATTTGCTTATGTGAAGAGTTTTAGGTTTTACAGGTCTCTGCATTTACCTCCATAGATGACGGTGCCGTTATTGTTGAAGACGATCCTGCACTGATCCAGAGCAGGAACTGTGTGCAGGAGATGGAAGGTTCTCAAGTCCCACTGGAACTCCAGATAAGGCTCACAACATGCTTTTACGATTCAAACTCTATATTAGCAAAAATACTTTTAGATCACTTTTTAAACCTTTTGGTTGTGCCAATTCTTCCAGCAAATACACATTTTTTATCTGGTAAAAGCCAAAAACCAATTTTATAAAGAAATGTGTAAAAACAATGATTGCAGGAAACTAGATTGGCCAAACTATCACAATTCTGCAAGAGACAGTATTGACATAAACTGCACCTGAGGCTGAACGCAAGGATACAATCTCTGTGTTGATGATAACCTCTTGCCCGTTGGGGTGAAACACTCCACTGATGTTCATGTTAAACTTGTCGAACTTATGAATGGCCTGCGCCGATCGGACGTCCCACAGCACTCCATCATTCAGCACCAAGTCATCAGTGGGGTTAAAGGTCGCACAGTTCCTCTTGTAGTTGTTGGCAAGGTCTGGGTTATTCAGGGTCAGAGTCACCTGCCCAGTCTGAATGTCATAAATCTATAAAACAAATAGAAGCGGCTGTTATCAGTTTTTGTGGTAATGTTGCACCAAGAGTACTGCAATCGTGGTCAATGCAATGTCCACATCTGTTTTACAGTAGAGCCAGAGGGGTTTGTGATTAGACTTAGTTTAGTCTTTGCTAAAATTGATCGGTACATTTATCAGGGACATAAATACACCTACAGTTTAGCCAGATCGTACATTAACTTGCACTGTTTATGCAACTATAATTAGAATGTCCAAGTTGCCTTTGTACTTACTCTTGCGATATGTTCTTTTGTGCCTATGACCCGGTCCTGTGAGAGCTTACTGAACTCCACATAGTGATCTCCTGGAAACGAATGCCTGAAGAAAGAAACATTTGAGCATTTAATAACTTACTGCCACTATCCGAATAAAAGCTTTAAACCTTATAATTACTTAAACACTTTGTAAAACGCCCATGAATCAATAATTAGAGCCATTATTGCTTGGTTAATCTGCACAGATAAATGAAACTGAGTGAGCTGAAGACTGCAGCCCCCAGGCAGTTAGTGTGCATAATTAAATGCTCATTGGGCTTCAGACCCTGGATCTGACACTGTAAAAACTCTTGTTCCATTTGCCAACACAGTTCTTCACAGAGCAAAGAAGTCACATCTTAATGACAACCAACATCTTCAACCCACAGAATATTCAGAACAGGTATTGACTTTATCTGCAATTTGAAGTGCAGTAGCTGGTCTGTTGGATTAGACCGCACATTGTCACTTTTCCTCTTCCTTTTCATTGGATGGTTCAAGACCAGGGAGAACTGGGAGTTGCATTTTGGTGATGCTTTCACACAGTCGACAAATCAATACAATTTGCTTGCCAATGCAGCAGCTTTATTTGTTAGTGGATTTGAGCGCTTACTGCTGTGATACACATGATCCTCAATCTTTTGTGAGAAACTTACTTCATGATGAACACAGATTTCATCCCCCACAGTGCAGACAGTGGGTAACTCCAAGAGGCAGATGTTAAAAGCAGTGAGCCATCCTGCAATCATTAAATCGTGAGTTAGTTATAACTCCAAGCCAAGTTTTGGTTCCTCATCCATTTCTTTTTCCCACAGCAGCACTGACCCGAGAGGGCTCTAGGTGGGTGATGGCAGAACTGTGGCAGCTGTAACTGGCCTCCTCCTGCCCCGTGAACACGTTGTACAGTTTGAGGTTTCCGGTGCATGTGCCGAGCATTAGAAAGCGCTCTCGAGCTGAAAAGGCACAGCACATAAAGCCACTTTCGTCCTCCTCTGCTTCTCTGAACACAGAGATTGGACGAAACCTAGGGGTAAAACCAAATACAGAACAGATGTCAAAAGCCCAAGTTATCAATTTCGTCTTTGGATAATACTTTATGCGTTTACAAATCAAACAAAAATGTAACATTGTTGTATCAATGCAGCTACAGTAGGTTGCATAAGTATCGGCCCCCCCTTTAACTTTTCGACATTTTATGACAGTTGTGCATAAGTACCCATACGCCATCCAGGAATGGAAAGACTGTGGCATCACTGCAAACCTACCAAGACCCGGCCGTCCTCCTAAACTTCCTAATCAAACAAGGAGAGCACGGACCACAGCTGTTACCAAGCAGCCTATGATGACCCTGGATGAACTGCAGAGAGCTACAGCTCAGGTGGGGGAAACTGTACACAACTATTTAGTCGTAAACTGCACAAGTCTGGCCTTATGGCAAAAGAAACCCATAAGTAGTCCTGTTTGCTGTTTGCCAGAAGCCACATGGAGGCTTCTGGCAAATAGAAAACGGGACTTCTAATGGTTTTCTTTCAAAAATGGCTTCTTCAAGCCACTCTTCAATGTTTGCATTGATGCCATACTCCTTCCATTCCTGGATGGTGTATTTAACCGTACTTTGAGAAATGTTTTTTTATAACCTAACCCAGCTTTATACTTCTCAATAACTTTATCCCGGACCTGTCTAGGGTGTTTTTGGACTTCATGATGCTGTCTGCTCTTAACAGACCTCTGAGACCATCACAGAGCAGCTGTATTTGAACTGACATTACATTCAAAATCATGTATAAATTTCATTTCACTACACGATTGTGTGTCACTTAGTGTGTGTCTTTAACATAACATTTCAATTAAATATATTTATGGCAAAATGTAGAAAAGTTCAATGGGGGCCGATACTTATGCAACCCACTATATATCAATATTTCAGTTATGTAAAGAAAGTAAGACCTACAAACCTGCTAAAAATGAGATGTCTGTCAAAACATCCTCCATCCACGCCGCCGTATTTGGGATAGATGACCCTCCTCGTGTGTCGGGATGTGAAGTTAGTTGGTGCTTGTCGCCTCTGTTTGGGCTCAGGACACTGGTGGGGGGTAAAGAGCGAAAAAGGCGGGCAGGTGGCCACGGGGTTTTTACATCGAGCATGCTGCTCCCTTAAATACTCAGTTATAATACTATCCAACACAGGTGGGGAGGGCAAATGCCTATCAAACTGTTTTTTCATTGCTGGGCTCTGACTGAAGGCGCCGTGGTCTGATTTCTGTCTGAGCACGCGCTGTTTCTTGCAGCCCAGTGTATTGCAGCTTATGGTCTGCCGCTCACGTGAGAAACAGATCCGTCCGATTACAGGGGAGCCGTTACTGCACTGAGGAGTAGAAATTTGAAGGAGGGCAGCAGCAGCAGGAGGTGTTGCCTGGGCAGCTGGACTGGGTCGTGGTTGGGAATGACTTGACCCAGGCGTGGATGAGTGTGTGGAATGGTTTACCAGTCGTGGCCCAACACCATTAGCAATCCGTGGGGTTCGGGGCAGCGTGGTGACAGGTGCAGAGGTGGAGGGAGCAGTGGGGACAGTGGGGAAAGCAGAGGTTGGATGTGAGGGATGAGCCAGGCAAACCATAGGTAAATCTGCCTCTTTAGAAAGTACAGTAGCAGTGTCATTAAGGCCTTTGGCCACAAGATGATTCCTAATGAGCAACAGGAGCTCTTTCTCTGGAAATGAGATCCTGGACTGAGCCACAACACTTGCCCGCTGCAGCCAAGCCAAAGACACATCTGTTCCGATGAGAAGAGGTTTCCCAGAAATCCTTTCGATGAGCTCGGCAGCGTATTTGCAAAACTTAACATGTTCGCTGCGTTTGTCCTGAAGAATAGGCTCCTTCATCAGCTGCTGGATGTGTCCGCTGCTGAACAGAGGTAATTTACTGATGATCTGTCTGACCGTGCTGGAGCGGGACAGACCCACAAGAGCCTTACAGGCTAAGGCTCGTATCTGATCAGCATCTGTAATAGGCATCTTCACCATCAGCAGAGACAGCAATACCTAACAAAAAGAAGCTTCTACATTAACATAAAAAGGCTGGTGATAACGCACTTACACAAGTTATACTTTAATGGAAGATGTACAGTTTTAAATCATAAATGCTAAACAAATATCTATAAACTTTTTAAAGAAAAGCTTAATTTACTGGTAGCTTAAATTTGTTACTTGTAAAAAGAATAAAAATACCTTGATGCCATTGTTTGATTGCACCACATTCCACATCTTGGTGAGCACACTCTCACTGGCTTTGGTTGACTGTGGCATGCGGCGGCGGGGCGTCCCAGCGATAAACTTCCCAATACTGGATACACGTTTGTCTGGAGCACATACACAGTTGATGATCACCTGCAGAGCTGACTTCTGGATCTCAGCATCATTGACAAAAATCTCTCCTTCTGCCACTTCTAGGACAATGCTCATTCCTAAAAAAGAAAAATTGGACAATTTTAGTATTTCTCTACAACAGTGAAAGAAAATATTTTATTTCTGAACCGACCTATAGTGGAAACAGTGGAACCTCCCTCATCAAGCACAGCAACAGGTTCTGACAACAGCAGCTGAGTCTTTGGTACAACTGTGAGGATACTCAGGATGTCAAGTGCATAACGGACTGTGTCACTCCTATAAGAATGAGTGCACATAAATTTAACCTGCAGGTGGTACAAAATGATGACCATAGATGTTCGAACCTCATACCTGCCATAATATGTTCTCCAGTCACAGGCAATAGAGATGAGCTGCAGGAGGAGCTGCACACAGGACAACTTGTGAAAGACCTCTGCTGGTTCCCAGTACAGTCTGAGTGGACCGTACTCTATCAGAAACTCCATCATCTCAACCACCTGCTCGCGACTGTAGCTGACAGCCTGGAAAACAACATTACAGCAATTAAATACAATTTAAATATTAATACATCACACTAATCCCAAATGTGGTGCAATAAACTATTGATTGTTTGTAATAATACATTATATTTTCTATTGGCAGTGGTTCCCAAACGGTTAGTGCTCACTGATGTTATTTTAGATGAACATGAGGCCACATTTAAACAAAGAAGGCACTATCAAAGAAAACACTGCATTATGAGTGGGACACAACACGGTTTAAGAATTCACTGCTCTAAAGCCACATCATAATTATTTTAATAAGCCATCACCTTGTACCTTATAATATGGAGCAGAGTGAATGGGGGCACCTCCTTCTGTGCGTTGCAATGATTGCTTCACATGTTCAACTTTGATGGCCAGATGGGCCTCAAAGTACCTGCGCAGAGCCATGCAGGTGTGCTTGGCTGTCTGCCTGCTGGAGAAAATCTGGTCATCACTCAACAGAGCTCCCTGGTCCTCGTGGTTCAAGATCTCCAACGTGCTGATCTGTAAACAGATGATTTAGGGTAAACATTACAGTACCCAATAATAATAGCATTGGCTCACTATATTTTTCCTACCAGGTTTACAAGCCGCCGGAGTCCATCTAGCTTGTCAAACAGCTCAAGGACAGCGCGGAAAGAAAAGGATATAGAGAAAAACATCGTAGCATGACAGCAACCGGACGCATGTGAGCATTCCAGCAGCCACAGTGTGTAGCCAACCACATCTGACAGGATGGATTCAGGTAACATGCACACCTTTAAACAAAATACAAAAGTGAGCTTTCAAAACATCAAAAGGCAGAAGTGATGCAATTATTTACATTACAAGTGATAACAGTCAATTGTACGCCTTAAAGGCGTTGACTATGTCTATTAAAAGTTTTGCATGTTATCAAATCAAACTTTATAAAGCGCTTTTCATACTGAAAGGTATCAAAAAGTGCTTTACAGATCACACACACACACACACACACACACACACACGATGTCAGTTAAAAGCTAAGCTAAAAAGGTGGGTCTTGATCCTGCTCTTAAAAACATGAACGTTCTCTGCGGTCCTGAGCTCCTCCGGCAGGTCGTTCCAGAGGCGAGGGCCATAATATTGGAAAGACGCCTCGCCGTGAGTCTTTCTGTTGACTTTAGGAATAACTAGGAGACCCCTGCCAGAGGAGCGAAGGGGCCATGAAGGTTCATAAGGTAAAATCAATTCTGAAAGATAAGAAAGACCAAGACCATTAAGACATTTAAAAACCATTAAAAGAACTTTAAAATCGATCCTGAAACACACGGGGAGCCAATGCAGCGACTCTAAAACCGGTGTAATGTGGTCCCGCCTCCTGGTCTTCGTCAGGACAAGAGCTGCTCAATTTTGTAAAAGTTATAAACCCGAGATACTCTTTTTGGGAAGACCAGAAAGCAGGGCATTACAGTAGTCGATACGACTGGTGATAAAAGCATGCATTAGCGTCTCCGTGTTACATACCCTTTCCATTGCATCTTGATTATAGGCAAGATAGTAGAGACATAGAGACACTCCAGTTGCAGCCATTGATGGTCTGGGAATTTCCAGCAACTTCTGGACCCCACCATGTGCCACAAATTCAGCTGCAAACTTCTTGTGGAGAAGAAGTGAAGCAAGGTACTATGGACAAACATCACATACAAATAAAGACATTTCTTCATTTAAAACAGTGACGTTAATAGTAATGTGGTGGTGTCAAACCTTCAGGGCCTCAAAAGTTAGCTGTACATCATTAGTCTGCTTTAGATCCATGTAATGCATGAGAAGTTCACGAGCTCCCATCTGCATAAACACAGCTAGCAACTGTAATAAAATTCATGAAAAAAAGCAGCTTTAAAAATTTGTCATAAGATGAGAACCACTACTGTACAAAGACAAACATAGATAGAAAAAATACCAAAACAATTATAAGCAACTGAGATTATGTGTAATTATTAAATAAACACTGACATCTACTGGTCAATGACAATAAAGAGGGTACTATAAGCAGGATTGCAGCAGCTGAATACTTTTTGTTGAAACATTGTAGTTGAGAAGTATTGGATTAGTTTTGATGTGAACAATCAAAAAAATTTATTTATTCAATAAAAAAATAAGCTCAAATACTACTAGATGTAAATAGACCTACCTCTTGATACTCGCCCAAAGGTGTGAGATACTGAAGGATGAGTCTTTGCTCAATCTCTGGAGTCAAAGGGTAAAGGTTGTAGTTGTTGCCAATGACCCAGGGGCTCATCTCAGACCAGCTGCTATTTGAGAGCTCACTGAAGGTTTTCTCTGGTTCTGGTAATGAGAAATTAAGCTTCTGCTTTGACAACCTGCAAATATCCCTTTCGGTCTTTCTTTTTAGGAAGCTGCCTCCATCAGACTGTTGAGAAAGTGATTCTGGAGCAGCCATGGGTTTCATCATGGTTTTAACAACAGAGCTTGGGCGAATGTTGGTCCTGTGATGAGAGCTAATACGAAAAGACAGCTCATTTTCATGCTCAGTGGGGGCAAAAGTCTTTTCGCAATCCTGGTCGACGTCTCTCAGCTCCTTTTCAGCCCCATTTCTGCCTGGTGTAAAAGGTTTCTCCTCAAAGTTTACATCAACAGCCTCCTCATCCAGAGGCAGCAAAGATCCGCTTAAGGTTTTCCTTGGACTGGGACGTTTGGTCTCAATGATTTTGTCCTGAAGTTCTCGCAGACGGTGCAGCATCAGAGGTACCTGATTAAATAATCATGGCTATTAAAAGTAACCATTTCAAGTAACACTAGCTTTATGAAAGGTAACTGAAAATACTAGATATACACTCACAAAAGGTACACAATGAATTACACAATTATATTGATGTACTATATAATACAAACCAAAATAGAGTTCTCCTCTCTGTAGTTTGCAGCAATATCTTGATTCTCCATCGCACCAGCCAACAAACCTGTGGCATAGATCCTAAGGGGCTGCTCTGCTTCTTGAGCCCATTTAAATAGCTTTTCAACTATCCCCTCCTGGAGTAAACATGGCAAATTAGCGCTGATGTGCAGTATATAAGGAGTCTAGGTAAATTACTTCAAAAATGCTCACAATATTTACAACTAACCTTTTCTTGAAAGACCACTGCCGTTTCTAAGCCAGGCATGATGTTCTGAAGTAAACGACATGCTGCAGTATTAAGGGAAAATTCTCTGCTGGTCATCACATAACTATTTACCAGCTAGAAGGGAAAAATATATATTTATCAGTCACATTATTAACACAATACTTGTGTGTGATGTGCATGACTTACAGTGTTCATAAAGTCATCATTCTTGAATAAGATTTTCAGCAAGTGCCCCAACACACATTCTGGATCAGCTCTCCCTAGTGGTCAAACAAGAAATGTCAAAAACAAAATCCCTGTGTTCAGGGGTAATTTAAGAACAGTTGCTTAAGTTTAGATATTTTTACCAGGATGTCGATCATCAAATGGGTCTGGGTCTGCTTTGTGGTACTCCTCTGTCTCTTTCTCCACCAGCTCAGAAATTCTGTACAGGCAGTGAAAGAAAATTATAACTTAGGAGACAGAAGAATTCAAGATTAATTTTAAATGAATGCCATAGTAAATGTACACACTTTGTCAATATGTTCACCAGTTCTTGAGTGGCACCCTGTTGTTCTTTTTCCCATTGTTCTAACAGTGAAGTGAGCTCTGCCTTAGAGTCCACAGTAGCAGATGCTGTGGCCATGGCACAACCTATTAACATTGAGCACAAGTCAAAAGTAAGTTATTTGTTGTGGTGAGGCACCTTTAAAATAACTAACTGTGTATAACTGTGGATTTTGGAAAATGTGCAGTCAGTGCAATAAACTCCAGTCTACAGAGGCACCACTTGTCAAACACGCCATGCAGTAAGATAGTAGGTAATACAATGTACATAATATTTTTAAATAATTAAATTAGCAACTAAGTCTTAATCAATGGATGCCTAGAGTGCTTCCCTCAAATAACACGTTTTGCCTGTTGCAGAACATCTTGTTACATTGGATGCAACAAGGAAGCTAATGTTGTTAGCAGCATGGCTAGTGACTAGTCACAAGCTGTTAGTATATTTTTATGGGAATACTCCGTTTTTAATTCTACACCAACCTTGTTCAACTAATTCAAGTTTTACATTCGACAGTGCCAGACTGTAACGTGTGTTCAGAAAACACGAATTTATAAAGAAAAAAGGAAAATATAGCTTTTGCTAGCAAGCCATGATGCTAACTTTTCCTCGTTGTTCCGCTCACCTAGCCTTCGGTTTCGTAATACGAGAGATAATCCGCCAGTGTCAGAACCAGTGTTGTCCCTTTGTGATGGATGAGTAGAAATGAAAGACACACGTCTCGTCTGATCCTCGTAAGCAGTATTGTGTAGCTTTAAATTTATGTTTTATTATCATTGCGGCGAACACGTTATCCGCGTCACTTTAATTGCGACGGTCCATTTAAGATGACGAAATATGAGAAGAGGAGATTGTAGTTTTTTGTTTTATTTTATAGCAATGTAAAATGTTTACACATATTTGTTAGATTTAACTGTATAAAGATCGTCATGGCAGGAAACAACAAATGTTTAACTTGAGATGCAAAACATAGAAAACAAAAACTTGTTTTCCTAGTTTCTGAACCTGTTCTCAAACAATGGCAATAAAAACTATTTTGATTCTGATTCTGAAATTACACATAGCTCGCGTTGGGAATACACATTATATGCATGCTGTAACAAATTGGTAACAATCAGTGTAAAATCTCACAAAACAAGCATCGGCAGTGAGTGCATATTGAAGTCAATAAGTGGATTTGTGTAAGGTAATATATATGACTTAAAAATTAAGTGTTGGCTATATTTAAGTACAAAATAATTAGTCTGCATTTTCATCAGTAAACGTGTGATACATTTGGCAAAGGCAGTACTTTTACCTCACATAACAGAACAGCAACAGGTAGCAGGATAATTATCTGTATGGACGTTAAATTCATTCCCATATACAAAGTAAATGTCGGATTTCCCTTTCCAGGAGTAGGTCACCTTGGTCACAGGAATTAGTTCTATGGTTTGCCGCTGTTGATAAAGAAACCAAAATCATGAGTGTATAGCACACAGTTTACAAACATTTAATTACGAATAGTTCTATAAAGGCCGTTACTTGTTGCAGGATACGTGCTGTTTGAGAGAACCTGCTCACATGTTCACTGACAAGACGCTGTGCAGCGCTGACCACAGATCCATCAGGAAACCCCATTATAGGGTACACCTGAAGAAGCAAGATTTTTAGTATGTAGCATGTGTTCAATTCTCCAAAATAAAATAATTTCACAGAAGAATAGAAAGATTGAAGCGAATTCAGCGCAAAAACATAAATAAAAATGTTTCTTTTACCATGTATTGCGAGTCTCTAAAGAGCGCCTTGCCAGTCACTTTACTTAAGTTAGAAATCTGAAGTCCACTTGACTGTTCGACAACATAATCATTACAATTGTTGGTCCTAAACACATACATATAAGAGTTACTATTATTATGATGTATTATTATTATTATTACATAGTATTTAGCAGTAAAAGACACTGCATGACCAAAAAAGTTGTGGCATGTACTCAAAGAGGTCAGAATAGACTAATACATATACTGAATGACCAAGGTATTACATGTTTGTCACAGCTAATGACGATATAGAAACATGTCTGAGTGTGACTTTTTGTTTGACTTGGCCATTCAGTGTATTCAAGAAGTCAACAAACCGCTTTCTTTAGGCACATAACATTGCATTGTGGTTCTTTCTTCTTTTAGTTTTTTGACATACGGTGTAAATTACATGTATGAATGATAAAAAAATTTAACTAAAACTATCACCATTTAATAGTGAGGTTGATGTAAACCAGAAGCTGCCGTTTCCCGTGGCATGTTGAACACTCTGTTGATCCTTGTCCATGGCAGTGCTGGCAACTACATAAATGTGAATAAAAACACATTTTTAAACAGATATATTGGATCAACAGCCTGTATAAATAAATATTGTTTTTTTAATTCACTAAACTGGTCCCAGCCTCTTCCACTGCAGGTAAAGCATCGATCATTTCCATGACGAAATCCGCTTCCATTGCACACCCAGCAAACTTTCTATTGAATGAATAATAAGGCGAGTAAAAAAATCAAATGATGTTAAACACGGTTACACTACTCAAAGTACTCACATTACCACTACCAGCACAATCTTTGCAAGGTTTTCGTCCCATGCCAACACAAACATGGCAGTTCTGAAATACATTAAGAACATTATCTCAGTTGGACTCCATATTCTTTGTCTGTCAAAAATAATAACATTAAAAGTATGTACCTTTACAGATGAGGTGTACGGAACCTTGATGACTTGTTTGGAATCCTGGAAAAAATTGGGAGCTTTTACAGGAATATCCCAAGGTCCTGGAGGTGGTTGGGAGTAAGCATCAACTGGCTGCCCTGAACAAATAACATTTAAGAAGTTATGCCCTCACTAATCTTTATAGAGAATGACCACAAATACCAGATAAAAATTTACCATGATATGGCACATGTGCCCATTGTGTAGATCTTGATTCAATGAAAGTTTCCAATCTGTACTATAAAACACACACAAAGATGTTATTCCTAATCCAAAAACAACTTTCACTTAGACTTCATTGATCCACAAAGAAAATTACTTAGAACAAAATTACATACCTTATATATAAAATTAGGTGTGGTGGAATCATGGAAGAATAATAAAAGTGTTAGGTAATGTGGGGCATGAAAATTATTGACATGAGAGTTCAACTGATGTATGGGGCATGGTGGCACTCACGGGAGCTGCATGAGTCTGTCGCCCAGTGACAGGTGCAAGTTATTTCTTTCTTTTCTTTTTTTTTATACTTTCTTTTTATTCAGGTTACTACATATTTTACAAAATTAAAATACACACTTTGAACAAACTGGGGGTTTACAAGAGGTACAAAATCCAAATAAGAATAAATATAAAGCAAAAACACTATTTTGTGTTCAAATAACACCTTTTCTCATTAGGTATTTGTCCCATTTTTCCCAAAAGGCATCACCCTTTTCTTTTTGTAGTCTCAGGTTGAAAGTCAGGCCTTCCATAAAATAAATGTCAGTAACTATGGCCATCCATTGGTTAATTGTAGGTGGGTCTGTACTTAGCCAGCGCATAGTGATCGCTTTTTTGCTTGCTGTCATGAAATTTTTTAGAAGATATTTATCAGCTGTGGACAACCTCTGATCTATATTCCCTAGATAAAAAGATACACATATAAATGTTATATCAAAGCCAAGAACAGTTATTACCGTTTTTTGAATGTCTCCCCAAAAGGGGTCGAGAACATTGCACCCCCAGAAACCATGGGTATGGTCTGCAGGACAATGACCGCACTTTCGCCAACATTCGGGTAGTTGACCAGTCTGCCTAGATTTTAGTTTTGGGGGTTATGAAGTATCGAACAATGTTATTCCAGGAGAAATCCCTCCACATTTGCGAATTAGTAACAGTGATTTGACTATTAATAATAAATTCCCATTCATCGGATACTATTTCAACATCCAATTCCTTTTCCCATTTCTCTTAATTTTGTTATGTTCCAATATAGCTCACAAATTATTTTCTTAAGCAGTTTTGATTTGTAGGCTTTTATAAACATTTGTATGATGCCTGATAGGCTATGGGTAGGTTTTTAATATTTTTATCAGAAAAGTGTCGAAGCTGAAGGTATTTATAAAAATCATATCGATCAAGCTGGTATTTTTCACGCATCGTTTCAAAATCTATAAAGTTCAGATTATCCATTAATAGACACAATGTAGTAACCCCTGCTCTTTCCCATTGGATGAAACTTCTATCCATCACAGCCGGTTCGAAATGAGGGTCATGAACTGGCCACATTATACAGCGAGTATCTTTTTGAAGTTTGAATTGTTTGACTAAATCTAACCAAATATTTAAAGAAAATCTGATCCATTGATTCTGAATATTGAAATGTTTAGCCTGTAATGGATTGCCTAAAAAGCCCTGTAATGGTATATTTAACAGAGACAACTCTATGGTCTTCCACTTTGCTATATAATTATTATTACACCAGAGCATAAGTGGTCTTATCTGTGCTGCTACAAAGTAATCTCTCAGGCATGGTAAACGCATTCCCCCTTCTGATTTAGGTAATTGTAGAGTTTTAAATCTTATTCTTGGGGCTTTATCATTCCAGATAAAACGGGAGATGGCCTTTTCCCAGTTCAGGTGCAAGTTCTTATTGATTTTTATATAAGCCTGACCTCACAGAAAACTTCACAAGATTGATTTCTGGATGAAGTTTTGATCACAGACCGTGACACTTTGTTGTATTTTATGGTCCATCTTGGGTTAATGCTCACAACTAAAGTATGAATCCATTTGGGCTTAACACTAAAATGGTGTGTGAGATTGACTGAGTGTGTAGCTTAGTAGTTTACGACCTGACCATCAGGTGAACAACTTAAATTGACTTTGAGTGTCTGGCACTAAAACTAAATAAATACATTACTACAGCATTGCAGTAAGTGTGTGATCTCCTCTCTTACTCTGTATGTATTGAAGGCCTCCATGCCAGTGATGATTCCATCCTTTGCAGGTGCTTTACTGTAACAGCATTTACTGGATGCATACAGTGTAAAAGCTTCCCGGGCTGTGTCTTCAGAAATGGATGGGATACTATTTGTTTAAAAAGTAAATAAAAACACAATTTTAAAAAGAAGCTACACCAATGATCTATTGCATACAAGGGTGTTTGCTCATCAGCTGTTGCAATATCCTGCCAATTAAATCTCACTTACTTCCAGTGTGGTACCTCTGTTCCAGGCTGCGGAGGCTGCAGAGGGCAGTTAGGCATAGGAGGTGGTAGAAATCCACCTATAGCAAATTAATACATTTGCGACTGGTTTATATCAATTATCAGTGAACAGATACCTATTCACAATTACTCCCAATACAATATATGCTTGATTTGTAAATCTTGTTGACACAGTGTTCAGCGCACATGTTTAAACCGAAATGTTCCTGTGGTCCTGACAACCATGTGAAGATGTGACTACCACAGCAACTGATAGGAGAAAAGGGGTGGGCACATTTCATGGCGCCGCCCAGGTGAACCTCCGGAATAAGATGAATAGGACTTTGTATTTGTTAGAGGCTATAGCTTATGAAAATAACCACAGTAGGAATGTGTTTGTGAGACTGGAGAGACTATACCTCCTTCTCCAGCTATAGTGCCCTCATAGCCAGGCACACTGTCAAACATGCTGGCTGGTGGAGCGCTGGGACCAAAGTTGTCCGGGGAAGGCTGGGCAGGCGGGGGAAACATTGCTGAAACAAACCAGAAGAACCAGTTAATAAGTTCATAGACCAGAACTTCCCCACATTGCCATAAAAACTGTTATCTCTGTGAATGTGGCAATAAAATAGAGTAAGATCTATCTTTGTTTTCATCTGATCTCAACTTCATTCGTTCATACTTTAGGAGCAAAGAGGACAACGTGTTGTATGGACCTAGCGTTTAGTAGAGCCTACCTTATATCTCCCCTGTGTTATCCGTTCAGCCAATAAACTGAAGAAATATAAAATTGTAGATCCTAGTAAACTCCAAGACAGACAGGCGGCAGCCAGTGCACAATAGTTAAGTGGGATGGATCCTCGCATAGTTGAAATTCAAGTAAAGTACTGACGTCACTTGGCAGCACGTACGGAAGTGTGATAATACAAAGTTCTGTGTTTCAATTCTTAGTGGTATCTTACCTGGAGCTGTCTCCGCTGTGGCTATATAGCCAGGGTTTGCCAACCCGTAGGTTCTGTTATGACTAGAAAAACGGTGGGGATGGGAAAGTTTAATTTCTACCTTCCAAAAACAAGAAAAAGACGATCAATTGTCATAGTGCTGCTCACCTCATAAATGGTTTGTTTTCCATCCAATATTGTAGCGAGAAATAAAGGAAGAAAAAGTTCAAAAATACACTCAGGTGAGGTTCCCCGCTGAAACTAAAGTGTAATCTAGTGTATCAGCCAGTGGCTTTATCCTACTCCACCCAATCAGTCACTACCCATTTTGTCTTGTGACAGGAAAACGAAAATAAAACTTTTGACTTACACTAACCGATCAACCTTTGCCTCATCTCATACGGAGGAAGTGCGCACTCAAAATAGGCGTTTATTTAAGGCGTTGCACCACAACTATGATTAAAAGCTATGTTTTGATATAAATGAATGTCAACGCTACATACCTCACTTTACTGGCATCAAGCTAAGTTTTAAGAATTTTGAGTAAAAATGACGATGTGTAAAGTATGACTACATTACCCATAAGCCCCTTTTTTCGCTCCGGAAGTCCTTTTCTTTCCTTCCGCTGTTGTGAAAGGTCCTTTTGGATTTACATCGGCGGGTGAGTAGCTTGAATCTGTGATAATCCTCATAAAATATCAGTTTGTTATGTCATCCCATTGCAAAAAATAAGAAACACATATCCATTTTCAATGAGACAACAAAAATTGTGTCCATATTTATAGAAACATCTCAATAAGAACGGAGTGAGCTATCATTGCGCTACGAGGGACGGCTGTCCCAGTCGTGTAGCCAAATGTGATCGTATTTGTAAAAGCCCTCATTGGGACTTTTCCCTTTAATGAACGGCACATTCCGTTGACATAGTTCAATTGTTTTAATCAATTACAGCCTGAATAATTCTGTAGACTTTCGGCTGAGAACCAGCACGGCGTCTTGTAGTGGTTGCGTTGCTCACTAGCTAATGTGTAAATGGGATCTGCTATAGCTAATCAAGCAACAGTGGTACACCTTTCAGTTGTCCAGCAGCTATGCTATTTCTGCACTTTGTGTACTACTGTAGTTTTTTTTCTGAATGCAATAATAGAATAGTATAAGTTTAGAAGGCCCAAGCTTCTATTTTACTCAATGTGTGTGAAATCCACTGCTGGCAGTGCATGCTCGGGAAATGTGCAGTTATTGTCACATAAATAATTACATTGTTTTTATTTCCAGTCACCATGGCAGCCATCAGGCCCCTTACCAAGCCCAAGATAGTCAAAAAGAGGACAAAGAAGTTTATCCGTCATCAGTCTGACCGATATGTCAAGATTGCAGTAAGAAAATTATATTTTTATGGCGATGATGCAGTTGTCTGGAAAATTACTCCTATGTGTCTCTTAACAGAAAAACTGGCGTAAGCCCAGAGGTATCGACAACAGGGTCCGCAGGCGGTTCAAGGGGCAGATGTTGATGCCGAATATTGGTTATGGTAGCAATAAGAAGACAAAGTACATGCTGCCAACTGGCTTTAAGAAGTTCTTGGTCCACAACATCAAAGAGCTTGAGGTCCTCATGATGAGCAACAAGTAAGGATTTTCTGTTGAAAAGCTGTTGATCATATCACCAAATACCAATTCATGTCGGTGGATTAATTGGAAAGCCCCACAAAGAGCTGAACTTCTTAAGCCCCAACTGAGCACATTTTCTCCAGTTTGGCTTTACCCAAATCTAAAAGCTTCTTGAAAAAAGCGTTACAAGAGCGACAAAAAAGTGACGCATATGCAATGGCAAATTGGCAAAAATTTGCTGAATAAAACAAAGATAAAAAATGTGACAACGTGGTAACAATGCAAGGAAAGATCTGTTTAGATCAGTTTTGTTGGTCTTGGCTTTCAAATGAGGTGTTACTCTGGCCTATAGACCACACACTGCAGTCAAGAAGTGCTTGCGTTTGGGTAAAGCCGAATTGGAGAAAATGCACTCTGTTAAGGGGTCAATGTATATAACTGATTTAATTCATACAAATGTGACAATTTAACTGGACAATAAAACAAAAGCTGAAAGTTGGCAAGAGATGGGTGCATGTGACCAAATTAAGTCTAAATCAGCTACAGACGTGACTGATTTTGCTAGTGGCCAGTGTCTGTCTCGTTGACTTTTTCGTCGATCTAAAGCAGACTTAAAACTAAAACTAACAGATTTTTCTTTTTAACCACAAAAAAAGAGAGCTGCTTTTATAAAGTGATTTTACCCCAAATTATTTAAATTCACGGATTTTATCTTTAGTATTTTTGGTTAAAGGTCTCAAATATGACTGCACAATATTGGAAAAACTTGCGATCTGGTGCTTCCTTGATGTGAGGCGAACGTGAGTGCTTAGAAAGGCGCCATACAAATAAAAATTATTACGAAATTGATTTAAAATTGTAAGTTCCATTCAAACACAAGAAATTGGATTTTAAGCAAATTGTGCCAAACAAGTCTTCAAAAACACTAAATATGTAGCAAAACCAGGTTAAAATTGAACTAGAAATTATAACTAAAAATCTTTTGCACATTAAGTTCCAGGGTATTTTTAAGGCAAAATATTGTCAAGCTTAGTCGGATTTAAAGAAAACTTGGGGGGTTTTGTGTTTTGCACACGCAGATATTGCATCAACTAGTATTATGATACAATATTTTTGTGACGCATTGTGCAATCCTACTCTGAAGCAATGCAATTGGTTAGATTTGTCATTTCATAGTTTACAACTTAACTATGAATCTAGGGGCCAGGTCCAGTCGACTTAAGAACAGTTTCATACACAAGGCCAGCTGAACTCCCTGCCCTTCCTCGCACTCATCTTCCCCCACCCCCTGCTCCACAATCAAGGATGAGAGAAATATAATTTCAAATCATTCACATGGTTTGACAAATAAAAAAAATCTTGAATGAATTGAGTAAAACATTTACTGTAAGACTAAAGTCTGCAATGGCATTGTTTAAACATTACAAATCGGTACGCTGCAATTATGTGCAATTTTAATTATGTACTAGCCCTAATCCTAGATACACTTGTTATTTGGGTAATATGACTAGTGAGACAAGTGAGGGAAACTACTCAAATAGTACGCACTTTATTGCTGAATGAATTCTACTTGATGAAAGTACGCTACAGGATTGCAAATGTTCTTAAAATCTGTGTAGGCTGTTGATAAATGCATCCTCAAACTTTGTTCATTCTTGTAGGACTCACTGCGCTGAGATCGCCCACAACGTGTCCTCCAAAAACAGGAAGTTAATTGTTGAAAGAGCTGCTCAGCTGGCCATCAAGATCACCAACCCCAATGCCAGACTCAGGAGTGAGGAGAACGAATAAACTGGTTATTTACAATAAATACTAAAAAATGAATATGTGTTTTATTTTTTATTGTGAATTCTGAACGTCAACTAGGCCTGTCATGATAACATAATTTTAAGTTTTACAAAGGCTGGAAAATGTTGATGTCACTGAAATGAACGAAATGTAACAAAATGGAAATCTCAGTAAATTGCATAGATCAAATGGGTAAACTCAATGAAACCATTTACTTGGGTAAAATTGTTAAAGTATTAATGGAATAGGATGGAAACTACTGATCAAGCCCATACATCTATTTGTCATTTATTAGACAAGTCATTAAAGCCTAATATCGTGCCAAACGTAAAAATGTCTTAAACCAGAGAAGCTTAACCATCAGTGCAGGACCCCGGAGACATGACCTCAAGACATTAGGCTAGTCTGACCATTCTCATCCGGCTATGCTTCTACATAAGTATCTTGTGTTGCATGCTGATATGCAGAGGTGGTAGAGTAGCTTTACTTTATTACTCAAGTAATAATAATCTGACTATTCGAGTAAAAAAAAGTACCTGGGGAAAATGCTACTACTGTGAATACTGAGTGAGTGTAAAAGTGTGATTTAGGATTCAGTAGTGAATTAGGGGAAACAAAACATGAAATGATGTAAAAATCCTAGTATGTCCAGAGGACATGCCAGAAAAGATATTTCTGAACAAAGTACATAAAAAACATAGCTTTTGACACTTGGATACGCTGACTGTGAAATTAGAAGCTTTTGTTATACTAAAGAATAGATACTTATGTAAAATAATGCCAAGTAGAAGAAGCATTATAGTAAAACTATTCTAAGAAGTACAATTAAAAAGTTACTCAAGTAGGCCTACATTTACTACTTGAGTAAATTTAGCCTGAATACTACTCGCCTCTGCTGATATGCAAGCCAAAACATTAGTGCTGGGACGATCAACTTTTGTCACGATCCGATACGTATCACGATACTCGGGGGCCAATCCCATACATATTGCGATACAGTAAGTGATTATGATAAGTAATGTTTACCTTTAAAGTAAAAACAAGAAAACAGTCATGTGTCCAACGTTTACAAACCAAAGGCCTTTTGACGTTTATTGAAGTATTAAGATTTAAAAGTGCATGATAAAAAAATGCCTCCAAACACAATTATTGATACTTGGTATTGCAGCAAAAAGCATTGCGATTTGATCCGATAGTCCCAGTCCTACAAAACATACAGTGCCTTAGTGCCTGAGTTAGAAGAGCCATTGAACAGGTATTTACATATAGTGTCGGAGAGGATGCTGAGAATTAAGATGAAACACATAATAAATATCTAGAGTCGGAGCTAGGGTGGTAAATGTACATTAAATGCACCTGTACATTTCCTATCTGGGTCTTGAGCATTGAAGTGTCTTGAGCTGTACCTGTTCCCCGCCGAGAGTGTTTCCATTGCTCTCAGGCAGCAAACTGTGCTCCACCGCCCTGAACTCTGCCATCTGTTTCTGTAAATCTGGCATTGCCAGAAACACCTTGCTGTTTGTAAAGAGACACAGTGGAAGAGATCTATAAGAAATCCTGTGATTCATATTTCTAGGAGCCTATAAAATTTGCTTGATCGTAAATGAATTTCTCAGCCAAGTTCATAGGTGAGAGGAAATGCTCTCAGAAGCAGTTCTCCTTTGTCTTTCCTCAAAAGGACAACCTGAAAAAGGGCCGGTCTTCGCCACCAAAAAAGAGGATTTTTTTTTCTTTCAGATGTCGAATGGGAATTATGAGGGGAAGAGCAAAAGGTAAGAGAACATTAACTAAAAAAAGAAAAGAAACATTTATTGTTTTCATACTTTGGCTGATGTTAACTGTGCCCCGATGAGCCATGTTATTGACATTAAAATGTGGATTTTGTGTTTTGGCCGAAAAGCTTGTAGTGTGTAGTCCAAGTGAATATGACAATTGTATTAAAATATAGTTATACGCATCATAGCAGCTGCTGACTGCTGTCTTGGAAAAGTGTTTTTATTGCTACGCCATATTAACCGGACGCCTTGGTGATTCAAGTGTAAAAATGTGTAATGAGGTAAAATAGCCTCTAGAAGGCAGTGTTAATATTCCAGTTTAAACAAAACAAAAATGTGTGCATGGGATGGCATGGGCCCTATCCTGGGCCACATTGAAGTAGTGAATGTGGGACATGGAGGGACAGACATGAGAAATTAAAACTTGAAATACGGAAAGAGCAGCACTGAAGCGTTTCGTTTGCAGTTTTGGCCCAAAAAGATAAATACAAAAAATTGGAAATGGAATAATTTTGATTTTTGACAAAATTGGGCAAAATTATTATGTGAAACGGACAAAGTAAAGACTGAAAATTGTAATTAAAACATGTGGTTCAATGTGCTTTGGGCCACATTTAGTTTTTATTTATGAATTAAAAGATCAAGATAATTTGTCATTCTCTCTGTAAATCTAACTTTATTGAAAAAGTGGGACATTATCTAAATAGGTGAGACGGCGGACAAAGGAAGAAATGGCCGTGCAGTGCAAGTAAAAGAGGGACAGGTGGTCACCCTATCCAGGAGGAAGAGTCTGGAGACGTCAATTACACAGGTGGACATTAAACAGTAAAACAGACAAAAAATAGGCTATTATGTCCAGGTTGTTGAGATGGATATAGCCTCTCAGGTCCCCTGTCCATAGACCCTCCATAAGAAAAATAAAAAAAATAAACAGTGGGGGAAAAGACACATTTTGAGAACCACGTTGAGATCCAGCCACATGGATCTCAACGTGGCTGATAGACTCAGGGCTGATGGGAGTTCGTCTGCAGACAGGGCTGAAGACTTTAGAGCTGACGGCCAGTCCGAGATGGAGCTTCAGGACAAGGGAGAGGGAGGGACTTTTCCATATAGTGTGTAGTAAGAACTAGGATAGGGCCTTGTCGTACTTCTCTGAGGGCAGCTTTGTTTAGACTCCATTAAGAGCTGTACGTGGCTAATCTGACCATCGGCCAGTTTGAATAACATATGGTTTTGAGCCTAGTCTTAAATATGAAAATTCTGTCTGCCTTTAAGGAATCTGCATGAGCTGGAAGTTGATTCCATAAAACTGAGGTTATGAGAACAAAAACTAATGAAGACCCTATTCATTATTATTTATTTTGTAGACACATATAAAGGTCCATATAGATTTAAAAGAAAGCGACAAAAGATATAAAAAGACATTTAGCCCCTAGAAAATCCAAACATCCTCTCCATCCGAGGAATGAGAGCCTATGATAAAGTATCTGCGATCTCAAAATGAAGTCACTGATCTAGATTAAAACAAATTAACAGTAACAGAGCATATTATAATAAATCCAAATGACAAAATAAGTCTTTGCTACCACTGAACTTGCTCGTTGAGTGTGATACAATGTGATTCAAAATGACTCCAAGAAGGGGTATGGATATGATGTAATTCTCTGTGTAAATATAACTTCATGCTATTCCATTCACGTGGCATCTTTGAAAAAGTGGGACATGGGAAAAATGTCTAAATCAGTGGTTCTCAAACCTTTCACACCAATGCCACTTTGTAAAGTATCTGACCTCCCAAGTATCACCTCATAAAACATTTGACCTTCCGTGTAGCACCAGATCTAGATCAATAAATAAAAATCTGACAAAAAATAAGTCTGAAATAGATCTAATTTGGACTAAATGTCTAAAAGGCTTTGCTGTGCAATGGTGCCCAGTATTAGATATTAATGTGTCCGTTGAAATACATATGGCATTTCTTTACATTATTGTACCGCCATTTAGTTCAAGCCTTAGAAATACAGAGGTGCAAGATGTTGAGATTCCCAGATGGTGTTAATTGAGCCGAGACTGGAGGAGAGAGTGAGGTGTGCGATCAGCTTTGTCGAGTCTAATCTTGGTCTGTTTCAGTCCATGTGTGTGCAGTGTGCAGGGGGAGGGACTGTTTCTCTCAAACACTCCAAGGCTGAGGGAGCAAACACATTCACTCCAGTGCTGCTCCGCGGATAGAGACAGCTTATGTGCAAGCTGGGTGAACATAAACTGCAGAATCCATGTGAAAAGGGGACCAATGCTGACAGAAGAGCCACAGCAGAGAGAAAAGGACACATGACATTTTTTGGCTTCGGAGCTGCACATTTGCAAAGCATAAGTATTTTAATAATGGACTGAAATGTCAAAAAAAGGGACAAAATAAATAGTTTTCTTGTTTTTGCTTTTTGCTTGAAAGAAAAGACAATGGTCAGACAACCGGTCAAGCAGGATTGGACCAAAGGAATTAAAAGAAGATGGTGACTTTGTACTGACACAAAAGGGCCACATTTCAACTGCTCAGTGACATTTTGAGTCCAAATTTCATCCAGGTTGAAAAAGGCAGTTGAAAAATGCTGTGTGGTCTGAGAAGAGACACGAAGAGCAGCAGTGGTAAGAGCAACACACTGTGATTTGCAACGCGGGGTCAAGTAACAGAGCAAGAGGCTACTCGGCTACTCTACACCTGGACTAAAAAATCTCATTCATTTGAAAGGGTAGAAATATGTCTCTCTTATAAAAACATGAGGTGTACTGATGTGTAGTGCTAAAGCTGTGATATCACTGCCATAAAGGGAGATTAGTGTAGAGTTCCTTCTCTGCATATGATAAAGTGGTTCTATAAATGTGGTGCAGTATACCTATTGGTAGTCAGTATAGTATTGCAGTTTATTTACAGGTTTTAGTCTTTGTCTTGGTTTGGTCATGGTTCAGGTGATTTAGTCTTAGTTTAGACCTTGAGGAACCGTTAGTATAATGTGGTTTAGTGTAGATCGGTCCAGAATTTAGTCTTGGTTTTGACCTTCTCTAGCTGTTAGTGTTGGTTTAGTCATGTTTTACAGTGTTTCTTCATGTGTTAGTGAAGTGGGTCTGGCGAGGCCCTGGTTTATAAATAAGTGTGACATCTGAAAATAGCATTATGGTTTCATTGTCACTGGTTTGCCCCTCCACATTCAACCTAGATTTTGATTGGTTATTAGAGGCATGCTATGAACTCAATCCAGAGATATTGACTCACCATGAAATTATGCTGGGGAGTAGATTTGCTTTGATTTTGTTTTCTCTTTTTTAGCAGTTAACAAAAAGGGGCCAAGACAAAAGTGTGATTGTTTTTACCTTTCTGTTGATTAATATGACTGTTTTACTATTTCTGATATTGACCAACTTGACTTGCTTTAATTTTGTTTTTGTTTTATGTCATTCTATTTTATTTTCCAGCCACCTCATCTCTGTCTCTGTCCTCAATACTTACTTACCGAAGTCGGGACATTGTTTCAAACTGATAGTACACCCTGCCTTTTCCTATTGGTAAACTGTACTAGAGTGTGATCACGTGCAATGGAGTGGTCCGCATAACCCGGAGCTAATGTTGCCTTTTGATTGCAGTGACAGCTGCTGGACTGTCAGAGCCCTACGGAGCTGCGTGGTTTGGAGGCTTTTGCTCAGCGTTTACATGCTTTGGATGTGTCACTCACTCCATGCACACAGCTGAACGGGGCATTTGTGCGAGGAAGTGTGTCAAATGTCGGGAAATATCATGTAGCTACATGGACAAATGAGAGACCTCAGCCTTTTTTTTGTCCAGGACGGTATTGTTTATCAGTTTTTGAGTGATACTAGAAGCAGTGGCATTCATTCATAGTCTTACTGTGCTATTGCAATGAAATGTAATTGCTTTGGTTCTTTATTTTTCCTGTGCGGTAGTATTCCTCTATATAGTTAAATGATGCAAGTCCAGTGAAGATATTTGGTGTGAGTCATCCGGAGGCGGACTTGACTCTTTTAGTTGTGCTAAGACTCTGCTCAAAGGCACCGGGACAGTTGTGGCTCACTGTCCTTGGGGTCGTTTTTGGTTTAAATGTAAAACATGTCCAGAGAGAAGCTGAGGGTACACTACCCTCCAAGCCCTCAGTCCAGCTTTACGAATCAACATTTATGATATGAAAAGGCAGGCACATAAATGTCAAATCTCTCATGTTGGTTTCAATTCCTTCCAGGGCCTTGGCTTTTAAATTGTTCCATTAGTTTCCTTTTGAGCCAAGTAGCAAGTTTCTTTGCCTTTTGGTCCATTAAAGTGGCATTGTGTTCATTATCATGTTGTATTCATGATTCATTGAAAATACACACAAAGATTGAACCATGACTAAAACTAGGCCACAAATTACAGAAATTCCAAGTGAATTGCGAATTCTATACGTTTCATGTTGCTGCTTAACAATTTAGTGTTTAATCCATTCAGTCCCCAGTGAAGTGCCTCATGTTTTACCTTAACACAGACACATCATTTATATGACACATTGATATTAAAGTGATGTTAGAATATTGCAGAACATTGTGTTTGATTGCAGGATTACAACTATTGGAAGAATTCCTTTTCATAAATCGATCAGGTTTTCAGTTTTCCTCACAAATGTGTAAAAAGCGCATCCCAATGTCAGAAGGCACTTGCTGTCAAACGGGCTGAGTACTCCATTGGTCTGCCGAGCAGCTGCTACAAATGACATAAAGATGATAATTTTCTCCCCTCGCCTGAACAGTCTATTAACCGCACGCTGCTCCTTCAGGAAAAGCCCTGTGGTTAAGCTGCGTAGATTAGTGCAAATGTATTCTCATGGTAAAAGGGTGGTTTTGAGAGAGGAGCTATTTTCAGTCCCAGACCATTCCTCTGGATGTCATGGAGACACAGAGGAGTGACCCCGTAGGTTTGAGTTCACAATGTGGTGCTGTGTCTGCCGAATTAGGCTTACGGCACCCTGATCTCCCCATTGCACTTCAAAGCGTTCAAATCTCCATGGTACGCTTCAGTTCTCCCCTTTTGGTAAAGCAGGACTGAACTGGACTTGGACTACACAAATAATTGCAATTAAACCAAAATATTAAAAATATAAAATCATGTTCTGAAATGCGTGAGATCTTGTTTAATATAGCAGTACACATTTCTCTTGTCTTCTCTTAGTTGTCATTGCTCAATAATACAAATACAATAAATAAATCACCTAGAATAAACCAGAAAGGCTTAC
This sequence comes from Proterorhinus semilunaris, assembly GCA_021464625.1. Lineage (NCBI taxonomy): Eukaryota > Metazoa > Chordata > Actinopteri > Gobiiformes > Gobiidae > Proterorhinus > Proterorhinus semilunaris. Next base: position 21,868,014 of record CM038347.1, read on the forward strand.
GTTAAACTGGTGTGTTGTATAGCATGTTTCTCTCTAACCTCTCAGTCTTGGAGCATCATTTGTGTTTGTCCTTTCTGCATCTTCAAACATTACTCCTACATTTGTGCTCTGTCTCTTCAGATGAGGGACCATACTCGAAGGGGAACAAGGACTCGGGACCATGTGACCAATCTCATTCCTCCCAGCGGCGCAGTCTTTCAGGTACTATACAGTCAAACCTGAATCAGCCTCAGTTTGTTACCCTGCTGTATGATTCATGGTGGTGGGCTCTCTCTACTGTGGTCACGCTGCTCTGACGTCTTCACCACAGAAACCTCAAACACGTGTCCTCTTTGTTTCGTCTGATGAAGCTTTGTTTGAACAGCTCATAAATGCTTAGACATTATTTAAAAAACACTTGTGTCGCTCATCTGTCACAAGCAATAAAGCACTTGTAGATGGAGTAATTTACCAGCACAGCACAATGAAACCTGTGCAGACATAATGAGAATGAGCATTGTCTTTTGTCAATATAAGTATTGTCTTTCATAATAAATTTATGATTATAGGTAACAATGTATTTTCGTATCGAACACACAGCAAAAGTCTATTTTAGGTGAAATTACCTGAATATGTGTGTCACTATTTTGTGTTTTTTATGTAGTGAAATAGTCTCTATGCCGGTCCCCACTCTACCGTGAAATCTGATTTAGTCAGGAATATAAAAGACAGAGAGGATGAAAGCATCCTATTTTGTCAGTAAAGGTTTCTGTAAATCCGAAGAGAAAGGAAAATGACAGCCTTCATGCTGTCATGCTGGCTGTGTGCTGACAGTGCGTATGTGCCCATGTGTCCCTCTCACAGAGGAGCACAGAGGAGTGACCACTGTGGAGCTGATGAAAAGAGAAGGGAGCAGCCTCGGCCTCACCATCTCCGGAGGCTCAGACAAAGACGGCAGGCCCAGAGTGTCCAACCTGCGTCCGGGGGGGCTCGCTGCCAGGTGAGATCTCTGCTCCCTCTGCTCTGCTCTGTTCTCCTCTGTGCTGCACAACAAGAAGCAAACACGCAGCTGTCCGGTTGTTTTATTCCACCCCTTCACACAGCCACATGTTACTTAGGTGCACAAACTGCTGGGTTTTTGGACTGAAATTAGAAGTACACAGTCCAAAAAATATGCCCAAATGGGTAGACATTTAGAAGACAAGACTTTAGCCTAATAATTACCGCTATAAGTTTTTGTTAAAATTGTTGCTTGTAGTTATCAACATTCAAATTAATAAAATTCACCCTGTGAAAATGTCTTGGAAAGAAATATCACTTGTCAAGTCTTAGAGGTTTTAAACAGACAAAGCACCAACCTTTCCAAGCAGCTTGTCGCCCCACTGCTGTTAATCCTCCCAGAACTGCTATATATTGATGATTTTAAGGTTTTCACTCACTAGCCCTACACAGACACACAGTCAGGAGACAATAGAAGCCCGTGGTGACATTGTGTGATGAGGATACAGCCGATGACAGTTCTGGATGGTCTGTGATGTCCCTGGTCTGAGTGAGTGGCAGTTGCCCAGAGGTGCCGGGGCCAGAGAGGGCAGAGCATGTATAAAATTAATTAGCCTCACTCTGACTCAGAATGTCATATGTGTGACAACATGTGCATCATCTCAGTCAGCGCTGGATGGGGAGGTGCTCAGAGCAATCTGACCCCACACTATGTTTGTGTATAGATTAGAGATGCTATAATCAAATCACCACTACCATCTGTCAGATCAGGTTTTATTCATTGACTGCGGAACCTTCATTTGTTATTTAACTGCAGTGCTATATTTATGTCTCATGTGCCAATGTTTGCTAGTTAATTTGGTAACTTGATTTGTAGGACTGCTGCTTGGATAGTAAGTCTTTGTTTAAAGTATGTTTGAAACGATATAATGTTGGTACTCTTCAGTGCAGGCATCATTCTTATCATTGTTAAAAAGCCTTAATTCACTGTTGTTTCTTTATTATTTGCTTATTTATCTTGAGACAATTTGTATTCCTTTTTTTATATACAAAAACAGCATTAAAAAAAAAAGAACGTTCTCATTTACCCAAGCGCTTTGTCACATACATAATTTACTTACAGTGAAATATAATGGACAACCTCCAGGGTCACTTTTCAGGGTCAGTTTCAGTTTTACAAAAAATGCTAAAAATCGGGTATAGTTCCTTAAACGTATGCACTGATACGGCTTTTACAATCCTGACAGACCGATAGCCAGGTTTTTAAAATCTGCAGATACCGAGACCAGTGCGTAGACTTTATGAACAGGTCTGAGAAAAACAAAAGAAGTGAAAATACCATGATTAAACTGACCCACATGTGCTTTTTCAGTAACTGAAACACTGTTGTAGAATATAAAAACTAAAGTACCGGCATTACTGGTCGATACTTGGATGTGAGACCTTTTGGTAACAACAGGAAGCCTGGGCGAATGTAGTGAGCGAGTGGTTGGTGGTGGTCGGAGGGGCCGATGGCACAGACTGGTGGCCTTGCTTCTGTCAGTCTACCCCAGGGCAGCTGTGGCTACAACAATAGCTTACTACCACAGAGTATGGCGTGAATGTATTACAGTGTAGTGCTTTGAGAAACTTGGTAATACAGTCCTGTAAAGTGCAATACAAGTGTAAGGCATACTTGTATTGTCTATTCCGCTTCAAACCTTGTAGAACAATATTAGACTCCAATACGTGATCCAGTACGCCCCTCTGGATCCAAGCTAACGCCAGTATTGTAGTGTATCTCTATTAATGTAAACTGTAACCATTATGCGTTTCACTCATCTGTATCCTTTACTTGTTCCTATTTTATTACATGTGATTGAAACGCATGAAAATGAGAGCTGTGTGAAGATTTGTGTGTGTTTTTTTATTACAAAATGGGCAAAACTAAAGTTGCCAAGAAACGCTGTTTCTCGTCTTTGTGGCAGCTATTGACCGTTGCTTCACATCTGGGCTTCTGGGCACACTTAACCTCAGGGGCAAGTGGTCACCAGACCCGAGGCAGGCTGTGGGAGCTCAGATACTGGGTTGTCACTCCACTAAGACTAAAAATAAAACGGAGGAGAGACACACACAAGCCTCCATCTAGCCGACTAACATGCCAATGCATTGATGTAATCAAGTTATTTTTTACCTTCAAAGCTAGTTTCTGCTTCATTCATTTGAACTGTAGTTTGTTTGCACAGAAGCTACAGTTCTGACCCGGTCACACCATTTGTCCCCTGTGATACATTATTTTTATTGTTTTACATCCAAACTTAATTAGCAGCATGTGATTTATTGAAAAGACCAGCCGTGTTAACATTAGATTGGTGTATTTGTGTGGGACAATGGATGAAAATTAGCCCAAGGCTACAATCCGGCGTGGTGTGTTTACATGTATGAGACCCATGTATGTTCATCAACATGCACTGTCCCAACCAAATACATTCCTTTAAAGTAAATTATTTTTTGTTTTTACAGAAGTGACCAGCTAAATGTGGGAGACTACATCAAGTCAGTCAATGGCATTAACTTGTCAAAGCTTCGGCACGATGAAATCATCAGTTTGCTCAAAAACATCGGGGAGAGAGTCGTGCTAGAGGTGGAATACGAGCTTCCCCCATTTGGTATGTCGTCAATAGATCTCCAAAAGAACACTACTTTTTTTAAATCTGTAACGTTGTAGACACCTGGGAGATTTATGGAGTTGAAGACTTTCCATGATCTCAGCACAGGACAAAGACCCATCGCTTTATTGTAAACTGGTTAGTTAGGACAGTGGTTCCCAAAGTGAGAGAGTCGGGACCTATCGCAGGTCGCCAGGCCTTGGGTGGGTGTCCCCAGATGATTTGAAAAGAAAACTGCTTCTAGTATATTTTTGAGTGTAGAACTGCATGTTTACATATTAACTTTATTTTAAAATGTCTTTATGCCCTGAAGGAGCATAAGAATAACTTTATTTAATGGGGTCCTCAGTCGTTTACATGTACATTTTTGGGGTCCCAGCCAAGAAGGTTTGGGAACCCCCAAGTTAGGTTACACACTTGCTTCTTGACCAACTCCTCCTTTCAGAGAGAAGTATTTATTCAGATTTCCAATTAGTGAAACCTGCAGGATTGATCAAGCTTCATGAATGAGGTGTGAAATAGTGTTATGGCCTAAGAGTAGACGGAGAGAAGGTAAGTACAAGATTTATCTTAACAATATTTGAAAAAAGGCTGCAGATTGTTTGGGGCGGGGCTGTAGTTCGGAGCAGGCAGGCAAGCGCTGGGGGAGGCCGGAGTGGAGCAGGTAGGTAAGGGCTGGACCAGGCTGGTATCCGGAGCGGGCAGGTGAGTATTGGCAGGGTGGTGGCGAACAGGCACAAAGATCTGACGAGGAACAGGAAAAAGACTGACAATCTGGCAGAGATGTGAAGGAGAGCCAGTGCTTACATACTGCATGTGATGAGTAGAGTGGATTTAGGTGTGCCAATTAGCCAGCCAGGGAGCAGGCCGGCAGGGCACTGGCTTGAGTTGAGACGCGTAAAAGGTGGGATGAACCTGAAGAGTTCGTGGCAGTTCGAGTCTCACAGCGACTGGATTGACGAGCGACAAAACTTCAAAAAGGAGCAATGTACTGGGGAGAACGTTTTAGACTCCGTCTTCAGAGACAAGTCCTTAGTAGATAGCCATACCGTCTGCCCCGCAGTGTACCGAGGCGTAGAGGAACAATGACGATTAGCCTGTTGACGGTTTCTTTCAGTGGCTAAAAAACCAAGAGAACATTCAAAAGGAGACAGCCCAGTGGCCGAGGATTGAGGGAATTATGAGAGTATTCTACCCAAATGAAATGGTTGCTCCAGGTAGCCTGATTACTCCCCACCACACAACGCACCCTCCAGGTCCTGGTTGGTACGCTCGGTTTGACCATTACTCTGCGGGTGGTAACCAGAAGAGAGGCTCACATTAGCTCCTAAAGCTTTGCAAAAAGCCCTCCATACCTGGGAGGTGAACTGGAGCGCTAAGGAGCATAGATTTGACAAGCTGCAACATATTCCCTCACGGCAGCCTTCATCGATAGCCACCAAAAGTGACGACGGACTTGGGATAGGGTGCGCTGGATTCCAGGGTGACATGAAAATTTAGAATCATGGCCCCACTGCAGAACTTGGGATCAAACAGTCTGTGAAACAAAGTCTTCCTGAAGGCCTGTGATCAGGACCGGGGTCAGTGTGTTGGGCTGCAATTTGCAAAACCAAAGATCCAATAACACAGGAGGCAGGAAGAATGGTGTCCGGAGATCGAGGGTATCTGGTTTTAGATTTTTGGATCCCGGACAGTAAGCAATAGTAAAATTGAAAACGGCCAAAAAATAGCCACTTACCGTGAACTGAGTCTCTTAGCCTGACTTAAGTAAGCCAAATTTTTACAGTCCAGACAATGAATGGCTGCTCTGCCCTTCTAGAAGCTCCCTATTGCCAACGTCATAGTTGCGCTCAGCAGGGGACAGGCGCCTAGAGAAAAATGCACAAGGATGGAGTTTTCGGTCCTCATTGGAGCGCTGCGAAAGGACTGCACCAACGCCGACTTCCAAAGCATCAACTTCTACTACAAATTGTCTGGTCGGATCAGGTTGCACAAGGATGGGTGCTGAAACAAATCTTTGCCTAATGTCTTCAAGAGTGTGGGGCAGCCTCAGTGGTCCAGACAAAGGGAATGGAGGAGGAGGTAAGTTTAGTTAAGGGGGCTGCTACCTTGCTGTAATCCCTAATGAAGCGGCGATAAAAGTTGGCAAAACCTAAAAAAACGTTGCTTTCTGGTAGTTGGAACAGGCCATTCTGCCACTGCCGAAATCTTACAGGGATCAGCCTTCACCTTCCCATCCTCAATGATATAACCAAGGAAAGACACTGAAGAGACGTGGAATTCACACTTCTGTTCTCAGCTTTCACGTAAAGCTTGTTTTTCAGGAGCCTTTGTAGGACATGGGACTTGTGCTCCTCCAAACTGCGTAAAAAAAAAAAATCAAATGTACACAAAAATGAGTCAGGAAATCTCACAACGCATTGTGCACTAAAGCTTGAAAGACTGCTGGTGCATTGGTAGGTCCAAATGGCATCACTAAATATTCAAAGTGGCCAAGGGGAGTGTTGAAAGCCATCTTCCACTCATTGCCCTACTTTATCCGCACCAGGTGGTAAGCGTTTCGGAGACCCAACTTGGAAAAGAACCTTGCTCCCTGAAGAGGCTCAAAAGCAGACGAGATCAATTGTAACGGATACTTGTTTTTGACAGTTGTGTTAAGGCCACGAAAATCATTACAGGGACGAAGTGTAGTATCTTTCTTTTCCACGAAGAAAAACCCTGCACCAAGAGGAGGAGAAGAGGAAGTTCAAATGATACCTGCTGCCAGTGAATCCTTGATACCTCCATGGATTTCCTCTCCAGTCGCGTTAGGTTGTACAAGAGTAGAGTCGCTCAAGGAAGTAGATCAATGGCACAGTCATCGGGCCTGTGAGGAGGAAGAGCTAGTGCCCTTTCTTTGCTGAATGCCTCACCCAAAATATCGTAGCAAGCTGTAACGCCAGTCAAGTCAGGCGGCTTGGGCTTCCCCAACACAGCACCCTCTGTTGGTGGAATGGCAGACTGGAGACAGGCTAAAAGTGACTTTTAGCTACAACTACAAATATTCCCAGAAGCCCAATCAATAACTGTATTGTGCATTTTAAGCCATGGAATGCCCAAAACCAAGGGGCACTCGGGGAGTCAAAAACGTAAAAATGGACATTGTCATGATGGTTTCCAGAAAGAACCAGGTGTAGAGGAACTGTTTGATGCGTGACGAGAGTGAGAAGGTCACCATTTAAAAGCACAGATCTCGACACGTTCACTCAATTGTTCTAAAGAAATGCCTGCTTGTTTAACAAGGCTAGTGTCCAAAAAACATTGCTCTGCTCCCAAGTCGATCTAAGCTAACAGGGGTAGTGTTTGGTTAGCATGACTGAGTGACGCTTGAATCTGGAATCGTGGACATTTATACAAACCTTGTTTCTTGCTCACCAGTACTCCCACACCTACTGGTGAGCTTGGTCTTTTGGTCATACAGGACAAGTGAAGAAAATGGCCTGGCTGACCACAATAGAGGCACTCACCCAAGCTGAATCTTCTGTCGCTCAGCAGGAGTTAGACTAGTACGACCCAATTGCATGGGCTCCTCAGCAGGTGGTAATGCCAGCAATGGTTGAGGCTGAACGGGGCTCGGAGTTCCCTTTAACTGTGGAAAAGGGGCTGGACGGGCAGGAGGAGCATAGTGGGTCTTCGAGTTCCTTTTTCAAATCTCCTCTCTCGTAGCCGGTTGTCTAAACCGATAGATAGAGAGATTAAAGCATCCAATGATTCAGGATCATCATGTGAAACAAGCTCATCCTTCATAGTCTCGCTTAATCCAAACATGTAAGCACCACAAAGTGCCTGGTCATTCCAGCCCGACTCTGCAGCTAGAATCCTAAAATCAATAGAATATTCTACTACACTATGCAAACCCTGTTGTTGAATGAGAGTGCGTTTGAGAGTGCACATGGGGGACGACGGATGGAAATTAGCCCAAGGCTACAATCCGGTGTGGCTTGTTCATTAACATGCACTGTCCCTACCAAATAAACCAATAATATAAAATGAAAAAAAAAAAAGAAAAGAAAAAAACTGGAGGAGAAAACGTTTAGATTTGCCCACATCACCAGAATATGGCTCAGGTGGTGGAACAAGTGACTCAGATGTAGCAGCTGGATTCTGATTAGGCTCTTGTAAGTTGGCGGAAGCAGCTGGAACAACAGCAGTTTTATCCGTTAAATGTTCAACCAATTTCCCGATTTAAATTACCTGTTGACCGAGGGCACCCTGTGCGTCCAAAAGTTGCTGAAGCATCTGGTGATGTGATTTCCTTGGTTGGACAGGGCCTGTTCAACAGCTTGGGGGATCGTTTGGGTCCATGTTGGCCAGATCGTACTGTTTCGGCCTAAGGTGGCGGACCCAAAGAGTAGACGGAGAGAAGGTAAGTACAAGATTTGTTTTAACAATGTTTGAAAAAAAGGCTGCTGGTTGAGGCGGGGCGGGGCTTGGGGTTGCAGTTGTTCAGCGAAGGCAAGATTGAGGAGGCTGGAGCGGAGCAGGTAGGTAAGGGTTGGGGCTGGTACCCGGAGTGGGCAGGTGAGTATTGGCAGGTCGGTGGCGAACAGGCACAAAGATCTGACGAGGAGCAGGAAAAATACTGTTAGTTTCAATATTCGTTGTAAAAAAAATAGCACATACAAAACAGGCCTGAGCCCGTGCTTACATACTGCATGTGATGAGTAGAGTGGATCCAGGTGTGCCAATTAGCCGGCCACACCCACCAGGAAACAGGAGGCAGATTCCAATGCCACGCCCAGAGCAGCAACAGACACAACATACACTACAACAAATACTCTTGTCCAGAAGACTACTTTATTACCATAGAACTGCTGCATTTATATAGCCACAGTTGTTGGGTGAAGAATAAATTATTAGTTATAGAACACGGTTTATTATTGTGAGTTAGGATTTGTTTGAATGGAAATTACTCTGAATTTGACATTTTCAGATTTGGTTTCAGATTGGGGCAGTTCTTCCCTGAGTCTCCAACTGTTACTATAGCTTTGGTATTCATCTCTTGATGGCAATACACTCTTTTTAAACCAATGAGTCAGGCACAAGTGCAAAATAACAGTTTGATTATAGAAAGAGTTTGCTGAGAAAGTGTGAATTGTATGTCTGTTTCTTCTTCACAGTTCAAAACCCCTCAGGTGTCGTCACCAAGACGATGGATGTGTGTTTGAACAAAGAAGGAAACAGCTTTGGATTTGTTGTAAGAGGTATTTTTCATTTAAAAATGCACACTTCACACAGTATCACATCCACATGTTTTACAATGAATTATTATGCTTTTTGAAAGTCCTTAGCACTTGCTTTAGAGTGATGTAAATGCTCCCTGTCAGCTTCTGTGACTGTCTTCAAAACCCATTTAAGTCATGTCTACAAAGCATGAAACTAATGTGCAGTAAAAGCTTTGTGTTGTTAATAGCATTATTTAAGAGCACAATTTGATTTGATTTGCCCAACACATCAGATTCATGCGTACCATTTTTCCTACTGCTGACAAGCCCAGTGAGCCCTTGTGCTGACTGTGACCATTGCCTATCAATCAATCAAACTTTATTTATAAAGCGCTTTTCATACCGAAAGGTATCACAAAGTGCTTTACAGATTACAACATTTAAAACCATACGTCCCACATCACACATCCATATACAGAAAAATACGTAATTTCAGATTCAATAATTTCACTTATTTTTAGGGGGGTTCCATGAAGACTGGCGCAGGTCCCGTCCTCTGGTTGTAACCTATGTTCGACCTGGTGGCCCGGCTGACAGGTGAGAGACTGGGCAAAAAAATCTAAATTGACGAATAGTAGAGGAAATATTATACTAGAAATAGTAGCTGTAGTTATGTGTACATATTACTATTATATCTCATAGATTTCATTTTCTGCCAAAAAAGAAAACATTGAGCTTCATTTACGATGCTTTCTCGCGTATACATTTATTTATTATACTTAAAACCACTTTTACTTAACTGACCAAGGGTGAAGGGATATGGACAGTTGTGTAAAGAAATGAATATATCTTATTTAAAACTAAATCATGTTTGGAAATTGTTTTCGACTTACATTTTATATGATTTATCATTTTTCTTCTTTGGAATCAGTTCATAAATGTGGCTCTTTATGCTCTTTGTACTGACCAACTGTACAGGAGTGCTGGTTTTGAGTCTCCTTTAGTGAAATGAATAAGCTGCATAAGAAATATCCTCACAGATGATTCTATTTTTAGCAGGTTACTCGTTTATCCGGCCGCGTGTGCCCTCTACATCAGCACACTTACTATACTACATGTTATCTTCAAAGGCCACTGCTCGTCTCGGGGCGAATTCAGCATTACACTTTTCTGTAAAACGAACACAAGCGTAACAGCAAAGCAAACATAATTCACCATCAAAGACTTCACGCTCCTTTATCTCGTTCATTCTCACACTCACCTGGGAGCGAAAACTCAACTGGAACTATTTGATGATTTACTGTGACGGTGGCTGAAATGCATATTGGCTGATTCGTCTTTTCGGTTCAGTGCCCAAAATAACAACCACAGTTTCTTTACAGATCAAAATTCCATGATAAAAATCAGCGACAATATGCTGCATATAACGTGAAAGCATAATGTTCTTTTGTGATTCATGAGCATATTCTGTTCAACGCCCCATGGGAGTCGTAACTAAATCCTAAACTGTAGTTACTCCCTTCAAACAGACCAAGAACAATCTATATTCCGCATATCTTTTTCAAGAGTTTTAGTGCAAATTTTGTTTTTATAGTATCTGAATCGGTACAGGGCAGTATACTTTTTGTGCTAGAACCAAACCTGAATACATTTAGATGGTTGTTTCCAGAGCTTCAGCAAATTATTATAACGTGGACAGGCAAACTTTCAAATAATTGTTATGGATAGGGTGTATTAAGGTTCAAATAACTGATGCCATAAGCTCCGGTGGAGGGCATGTGCAAATACAACTCTATTCACTGTTTTGTGAATGAAATCTCAGAACATAAATTTGACTTTGTCATTATTTAGTTTGAGATTGGGCTACATAATTTTTTTTTCAGTAGAGGTCATTACTACTGGTCAATTATTACGCCAATAAAAGTAAAAGTGGCTCAGTTACAGTGCCTTGCGAAAGTATTCGGCCCCCTTGAACTTTTCGACCTTTTGCCACATTTCAGGCTTCAAACATAAAGATATAAAACTGTATTTTTTTGTGAAGAACCAACAACAAGTGGGACTCAATCATGAAGTGAAACGAAATTTATTGGATATTTCAAACATTTTTAACAAATAAACAACTGAAAAATTGGGCGTGCAAAATTATTCAGCCCCTTTACTTTCAGTGCATTTATGTGTATTTATCATCATTAGTCATTTAGGTCAACATTGGATCATTCAGAGATCCTCACTGAACTTCTGGAGAGAGTTTGCTGCACTGAAAGTAAAGGGGCTGAATAATTTTGCACGCCCAATTTTTCAGTTTTTTATTTGTTAAAAATGTTTGAAATATCCAATAAATTTCCTTTCACTTCATGATTGTGTCCCACTTGTTGTTGGTTCTTCACAAAAAATAGTTTGAAGCCTGAAATTGGCAAAAGGTCGGAAAGTTCAAGGGGGCCGAATACTTTCGCAAGGCACTGTACAATTTTACTTAGGTGTAAGTACGAGAAGAATATGGTGAAAGACTGGGAGTGTAGGGCGCTGTGCAGGAGCAAGATGGTGGAGGAGCTGACTTGTGCAGGACACCATGCTCTAAAACCGGGACAAACAAAGGAGGCAGTGCACCGTTTCAGAGGAGCACTGAAGGCAGCCAGCCAGATCTCCTCTGGAACTCTGTTACCCGGGAGGAGCTCGGAGTAGAGTCGCTGCTTCTTCATATAGAAAGGAGCCAGCTGAAGTGGCTCGGGCATCTGTTTTGGATGCCTCCTGGTCCCCTCCCTCGGGAGGTGTTCCGGGCATGTCCTATTGGGAGGAGGCCTCATGGAAGACCCAGGACATGCTGGAGGGACTATGGGCTCGATCTTGTGACTCAAAGTGCAGACTATAGCGTAACATTTTGCGCTGAGTAGGAGCGCACTTTGTGATCTTGCCAGTCCAGACTTAGCATATTTAACTGTGGTGGAGACACTTTTTTCCTCCAACCAGATCGACTCCACAGCCGGGAAGGGGGAAGGAGAGGGTTGTGGGGAGTAAAAATGTGCATTTGTTTTGTTTTGCGTTTCCGCTAAGCGCGGGGCGGTCTTTCTCACTCAAGACATGAACATGGTTTAGCTCACGATGGGGTAATAATGTTTTTTAGTTTGACCTGTGAGAGCCTAAGGAAGAACACGAGGCAGTGCGATGTAAATGAGGAAATTTATGCCTCGGGGTCCACCCAGAACAGCTGGAGGAGGTGTGCGTGGATCTGGAAGTCTAGGCATCTTTGCTCAGACGGCAGCCCCCGCGACCCGACACTGGATAGAGCAGAAGAAAATGGATGGATGGATGGGTGAAAACAACCTATAATCATTGTTTTGGTCACTTCTTCAGAGAGGGCACGCTGAAAGCAGGTGACCGTCTACTGAGCATTGATGGGATGCCACTGAACAGGGAGAAACACGCTGATGCTCTGACTGTCCTAATGCAGAGCGGGCAGGAAGCTTTGTTCCTGATCGAGTACGACGTCTCTGTCATGGGTAAGAACATAAACATGCATGTAATATATATATATATGTATATATATATATATATATATATTAGGGCCGGGACTTTTTTCGATTAATTGCGATTAATTAATTACATGAGGTTTCGTACGATTAAAAATATTTATCGAAATTAATCACACTTCAGTTTCCTTTTTTCCTGCAGACACACAATTAATGGCAATATTGCACTGGTCTGTTGGACTTGGTTGAACAAAAATAAACAATATTTTGTTGCTTAAGCTCATGTATTCAGTCATTATTCAATGGTTTACTAAAAATCCTTATGAAAAAACTTACTTCTCACTGTTCTCAGGTCAAATATTTATATGCGATTAATTTCGATTAATTAATTACAAAGCCTCTAATTAATTAGATTTTTTTTTTTTAATCGAGTCCCGGCCCTAATATATATATATATATATATATATATATATATATATATATATATAATTTTTTTATAGCATTGTTTGTTTGCTGTCGATTGCTCATCCTATAGATGCACGGTGGTGCAGCGGTTAGCGCTCGTGCTGCACAGCTAGCAGGTCCGGGGTTCGATTCCCACCTGGACGAGGCCTTTCTGTGTAGAGTTTGCATGTTCTCCCCGTGTCTGCGTAGGTTTCCTCCGGGTACTCCGGTTTCCCCTACCACTAAAAACATGTACAATAGGCCAGGATGAATGAGAGTGTGTTTGAGAGTGCGCATGGGGGACGACAGATGGAAATTAGCCCAAGGCTACAATCCGGTGTGGCGTGTTCACATGCATGAGACCCATGTATGTTCATTAACATGCACTGTCCCGACCAAAATAAACCAATACATATCAGTGCAACTCCAGGGCTATACGAGCAAATGCATGACTTACTCTTCTTCTTTGCTGCTTGTTGTTAAATCAAACTGTGTAACCTTTCTCCCAGTAAGTCTAATAAATAGAAGCATTCATTTCATCATGGGTGTAAAGATGGTTCTAAATAACATGCATCTTTTCTTTGGGGTCTCGTCTCTCCTCTGACTCTGCTTTACTTTGATACCCCACTGCAATAGCATTGTGGGCGTCTATTTGAGCTGTGGAAGCACGTTTGTATGTTTGCGAGTTTAAGTTTGACATGCAACTTAGAACCTGGAATGTTCCACAACGTAGCTTTATTTTTTGGCAACAAAATAAGATACTTCCGCAGTGCCATTAAATCAAGTATTACAGATTTATGTGATGAAAACCAGGAGATTATTTTGTTGTAAATGAAATATGTACAGCTGATTCATTTCTTGTGTGTTCTATTTATTTATTTTTCTGTAACTGCCTGAATAAGACCGGGATTAAGAGATCATAAGGACAGCTCATCTAGAGAAGAGCAAAAAATAAATAAATAAAAAATCAGAGGAATCATAGATGAAATTAGGTAGAGAGAGAGAGGGATGTGAAAAATCCATATCACTTCCTTCCATCACTGCTCAATATAAATTTAAAATGGTCATATATTATACTTGATGGACTGGTGTTGTGGTTTTGTTGAGATAAAGGTTTATATTTCGAAGCCACAGATTATTTGGTGCAGCTGCTTCTAATTTCCAATGCTGAATATTCTGGTCTGGTCTGTGCAAAATGGGACATGTCACTGAGGACAGTTGGCACACATTACCCGCCTCGCTGTTTAGCATTCAGGGCTTGACGTTTCTTGACTCAGAAATATGAAATTTTATCTCGGCGAGCCTTTTGCAATAATTCCATGGTTCACCTTTAAAAAATGACTTCAATTGTTGCTTTTACATGCGACACTAATCTTATGTTTGCATGTTTTCTGTTTTAGAGGCAGTGCAACAAGCCTCCGGCCCCCTGCTGGTGGAAATAGTGCGAGGCCAGTCTTCAAGCCTGGGGATCAGCCTCACCACAGCCATCTACAGGAGCAAACAAGTCATTATCATAGACAAGATTAAGCCCGCCAGCGTGGTGGAAAGGTTTGGTTCCAATCTTTTAATACATGTCGTTGCTTAGTGCTTAAGTTTTGTTCTTAGATTTGGTTGATTTTTTGTTTTTTTTGTTGCAGTTTTGTAGTTGCATGGTTACAGTGTAATCGCCTTACACGTGCATTTTCATTTTTTAAGTGTGGCTTTATCCATAGCGCTGTGTATATTCACCTGCCTCACTTGAGTGCCTCTTTGACACTGCTTTTGTTTAATCAGGTGTGGAGCACTACATGTAGGGGACATTATACTGTCCATAGATGGGACAAGCACAGAGCACTGTTCGCTGATGGAGGCCACACAGCTCCTCGCCAGCACTGGTGATGTCATCAAATTGGAGCTCCTTCCAGCCAATCAGAGCAGACTTCCTCTCAGGCCACAAGACACAGGTACCAGATATGTCACATAAGTATTTCATTCATATTAACCTCTTAACCCTTGCCTGGACTTTTTTTTTTTCTAGTTCAACTTTACCCAGATCTAAAATCTTCTTGACAAAAAACATGAAATTTGTGCCAAAAACGAGACGTAAATGAGGATGAAAACGCAGCAAAAATAACAGGCATAAAAAAAGTGATGAAAAAGCGACAAAAGCACATCAAAAACACAAAAAATGTGCAGAAAAAGTGACAGCTCCATGTTGGTCTTAGCTTTCAAATGAGGCATTACACTGGCCTATAGGCTGTAACTCCAGTCGAGAAGATTTTAGATTTGGTAAAGCTGAAAAATGTGCTCAATTTTAAGGCAGGGGTTAAAGGTGCATAATAGGAAAAAAAGTATTTAGTGTGTATGAGATTTTTGTGACCCTGTGAGTGGTTTGCATGGCACCTTTTATTTTCCATCATCACGGGCGCTTCTATAACGTATAGTAAATTCCATAATGCAACTTTAAAAGAGAACATTATTTTAGTAATTAGTGCAAACGGAGTAAAAACTGTGCTGTCTGTACTGAGATGATGGGAACAATTTAACTCCCATTGCTGTGTTTAATGTAAAACTATATTGAGTATATCTGATAATTTTCTTATGTTACTGTAACTAATTATTTTCACTTTGTTTATATTCTTATTTGATTATTATTTGTGTAGAAATGTATTGTGTTTTTGAAATACATAAAATACATTTTCTGCCTCCTGTCACACATCGGAAATCATGTTTGTTCTTTATTGTAAATTATTTCCGGGTCAGCTGTGGCTTCAGCTCCTTAACAAGTGAGCACTTTAATAGACTGTGTGTACTTCATTTCATCCTTATTTTTACTACTGTACAACCATGACACGACACTGAGGCGAAATACTGTTACTATTACTGCCCAAGAATCAGATTTAAAGATGTAATTTCACATTTATTTTTATATCTGTGGTCATAATTCATGGTTAGTATCCAAAGGAATATCTTACAAGCACATAGCAAAAGGTTTCACCCTGTTGCCATTTAATGTACAGTATCTAATAATAATCCATAACAAGTCTAGCTATGAGTGCATACATAAATTACTTTACCTTCTTGCGTTTCATTTCATTGAGACAGCTTCTTTTCTGCCAAAAACACAGCTTCTCTTTGAACAGTATTTGGGTTGCTGTATTTTCACGCTTCTATTTCCAGATAAGAAGTGATTAGAAGATGCAATTTGTCTAATCTCCCCCAGGGATTTAATAACACTGATACTGCCACATAGAGATTAGCCGTTAATGTTTCCAATGCACCATTTCCGCACAGCTTGCCTTAGGTGAGCTCAGCGTAAGCCGTCAAAAAAGCCTCATGGAATCTTTCTTGTATATCTTTTTTGATATTACCATGTTGACCTGCTAATACGTCTTCTGATGCTGCTGTGACTGTCCATGCTTTCCTGACAATTTCTGAGCTACTTAGAAGATTAATCCCTAGAAATTAAACAGGATTACTGTCACATTTTACTTGCATGTACTGACAAATCTCCCACAACAGATTTATATTATGTTCAGTTGTGAGGTGTGTAATTGCAGTGGTGAACCTTGGACAGATATGTAAAGTAGTGTGTGCTGAAAAAGCCTGCAAAAAACACCATGGCTTGTGTACATCACTGCACCCTCCACATCTACACAATACTGACTACAGTATATCCTAAATACTGTACACACCGACGGCCAGAGAAAAGACATGCATAATTTTGTCACTTTTTTTAGATCTCGAGTTTGACACGTGAACTGAGCACATTTTCTCCAGTTTGGCTTTACCCAAATCTAGAAGTAAAAAAAGTAGTAAATGAGCGACAAACACCTGCCGGAAAAGCAACAACACAATAAAAAAAAAAGCAAAAATATACATGACTAATAATAAAAAAGCTACAAATAAAAACAAAGAACGTAACAAAAACGCTGTCCAGAATCTTTTACATTTTGGGTTAAGCTGAAGAGGTTAATATTCTTTCTTAGTGGCGTATCCATTGCATGCCATGCCATGTTTGACTGTCTACATTTACATGTTTCCCTATTCTATGAAGTGAACTATTATAATTTGTATGTCCAATCCTGAGTGTAGAAGCGACAGTGGCGTGCGCAGACATTTTGAGGGGCAGGTGCTCAACCAAGATAAAAGGGCAACCTTTTTTTTTTCTTCCTGTAACTAATACCACTAACAGACCACTGATTAATACAGCAACATAGAACATTTACAATGATGTGGACCTAATAAACTAGATTGTCCTACATCGTCCTCTAAAGTCTATCTCAAGGCTCTGCACTTATGATTAGCACAAATACAAATAAATAATGCAACTGTACTGTAGCCTACACTTAAAACATCTAGTTTGTCCAAGTCATTGCTTAGTCCATATCTAAAATATCTTAAATAACAATAATCCACAGGGCTGTCCATGTTTCCGTGCCCCTCCCACAGAGGGGCCAGGGCAACTCTCCTTCTCACCCTTCTCTCTCCCTTAGCTCAGCTCATACTGCTCTGGTCCTGGTCTACGCCCAGCCATGACTTGGTCTGAGTAATGGAGTTCATTTTAAGACCATTTTATAGCGCCACAAACAGAATCGCTTAAGTTACTGACTTCTTACTGCTAACTTTGTCTGGACGGTCTCGACACGCGGCACTGACGTTCTCGCCCTGTCGGCCCTTTCGTTTCCATTCCCCTTAATAATCCAGTCATTTTGCGCTGGTTCGTACATAAAAATTATTGAATTTACTCAGTTTACTTTACCCCCGCGTCTTAGATGGGCTGTACCTTCTTCTCAAACGGGGGAAACACGGGGACAGTGCAGATGCCCTTCTGTGATCAGGTGCTCATCTCAGCGCTGCTGCGGCTTGAGAGGCAGTTCTTGAGCATCAAAACTGTATTTTCAGCACACGTTGGCTTAGTAGGGCAAATAACTAAGAACAATAAAACAAATAAGAGTTCTTTTTTTTGTAGAAAAAAGAATGGTCGTGAGAAGGGCAAAGGGGCAGGTGCTTGAGCACCACCTGGGCTCTATCTGTGCACGTGCCTGAGAAGTGATCTCCTCCCTGCTCAGTACCTGATTCTGCCCATGTTCCCAATCAGAGCTCCACCTGTGTCCTATCAAGCGCAGGCACCTGTTCAGGCACTTGTCTGTGTCACCTCCTGCTTCAGATGACCACAGAATGCCCAACGGACGAGTTATTCATGTATTTCTTTCACCCACGAGCGCTTTGGAAAATGACATTTTCAAAATGGTCTTCAATGTGCACTCAGCTTTTTGGAAACTTGCTAGTAGAAGTAAGAGACAGGCGCTCGTCACGTTATCTGCTTGTTGAGCCAATATGCATTTTAACACACAAGCGAACGACAAGCCAAACATATTATAAACACATTGGCTAAAAATATCTACTGGAAGTGTGATAGTAAATGGCAAAATACTCAATTCTATAGGTTCTTCTTAAATTGTATAGTTCTAGCTTAGCCCTGAATTTACTCTGCCTTTTAAAGAAGCCCTTGTTTTGTTTTGTCTTTATTGCATTGTTTTTTCCCAATTTAGCCTGAAAATCAGTGTTCAGTGGTCCGATAACCTTGTCTTGTTCAAAAAGGCCTTTCTTTCTTTTTGTAGTAAAAGTGCAGAAGAGCAGCCATCACTGGGACCAAAGCTTCTGCCATCCCCCACATGTGAGCCACAGCAAGACATGGAGCAGCCCCAGCCACCCACACAACCAGCAGGACCACAGCAAATGTAAGTGATCGCAAGTGACAGCAGTGCTACCGGCTACACACCCGAGCAGAGAGGGGTGGGTCTCTGGCACGTGTTGGAGGGACTATTTTACAAAATGTTTTGTGTGAATTGTTCCTTGATGAGATGAGCATTCTCATCAAGCATTCTTGTTTGAGTTTAGGAATAGGAAAAGGCCGTGGACTTTACACACTTTTTTAGAAATTAAGCTTGGACAGATCGTCATTATTTTTTTTACAAGTACTGTGATATATATTTTTTTAAATACATATTCTAAACTTGTCCAGAAGCATTGACATTTGAGAGAAAGCAGTATATAGTATGACGAGCAGTTAAACAAATACAACAGGGATCACATTCGTTTCAGAACTTGATTTTCGAGGCTTCAACTAATAAATCCAGCCCATGGAGAGATGGGAAATACATTTCTCTGCTGATATCATTTACCCACATAAGAGGAGCTTTTTCAATTAAGTGCAACCATTCATATTGCATTTTTGATTACAATGCAACCCTTTAGAAATGCTCACATACCTGCAATGCTTTTACAATTGTTTCCACTGTTTCCACTGCATTTGTTGTGATGGAAGCAGGTTCATTTTGGGTAAATAGACATTATAAGCAGGTACTATATGTTTGCTTTCAGCTCTGGTGAGTGGTGGCTTCTCCCCTTCCTCCACAGTCACTTCAGGCTTCAGCAGCCAGGGGAGCAACACTCTGCCCTGTCCGAGCGCACCTGTCGCCCCTACAAGCCCTCGCAGCTCCACAGGCCGGAGAAGGACCAGGAAGAAGGACCACAAGAGTTCATGTTAGTTTCGCATCAAAGCAGATCACCAGTTCCATCGTTTCTTTTTTGAAAAAAATATATCAAGATTTTAAGAACAATAGTTGCTCATTAGCTATGCGCTAACTTGAGGACATAAAACAATTTTAAACTTTATAAACCGAAAAAACAGTTTTTCACCATATTTTCAAGTATTGCAGTGTTTTCTTTCTTGTAGCTGATCAGTCTTAAAGGAATAGGCCACCGTTTTTACATACTGAGATATGTTCTTACCTTAGCTTTGACGAGTTCATCTGTACCTGTCTGGTCTCCACGTGTGCCTTCCGTAACGTAAACACAGCACAGACGCGTTTAGCCCAATGGCCGCTGACTGCTCTGCTTTTTGACTACGACACTGGAGGCCGCCATTGCTCCACCTTTGCTGTAGTACCTCCATATGACCGCTATTCCCCCATTGGAATGCATTGGACTTTAGACATGTTAAAATGTTAAAAACAACTTTAATGCCCGGTGCCTAATGTTTTAGAAGTGGCTAGAGCTAGATATTCCTCCTGTGATTACGCTGGGTTAAAAACGATCTGGGGCACCGGGCTGGTTATCGTAGTATAAATTTTAGAAATCTTGCATAATTAATGAGGGCCTGACTTTGATTGACAGGCCGTTTACGTCGCTGCCTGGCCATGGGCGCGATTACAACAGAAATGCACGCCCATTACACGCCCCGCGAGGGCCAAGCAGGGCCAGGTCTACAGTCAAGATCCCTCCCTTATGGCCTTTTTAGGAACATGCTTCGTCAGAGCTGGGGAGGAGGAGCCTGTAAATCCGCCATGATTTCCCCCTCGAACGTGGTCATTGTGGTAAACGGGGAGGAATGAGGAGGAGCTGTCTATTCTTTTTAACAGTCTATGGTTTAGCCTCTCTTCTCTATAGCTCCAAACGAGGTGAAGATGGAAGCTACCAAACTCTTCCAAGTTTTCCCTATTTAAATATGGTTACGTGAAGTGTTACACTATAAAGTATAATTACACAAAATTAAACAATGTGGATTTTCTAAGCGGATATAAAGGGGAACTATATTGTAAGGTGTAATAATACCAGGAGTAATTCGGCATCCGCACAGTAAAGTGAAGATATCACTGCGCAGATGCCGACTTACTCCTGGTATTATTACACCTTACAATATAGTTCCCCTTTATATCCGCTTAGAAAATCCACATTGTTTAATTCTGTGTAATTATACTTACTTATACTTATACCGGACCCCAACCCGTGACCGTAAGTGGGCGGGACTGTTGAGCTTTATAGACCAGTGGTTCCCAAAGTGGGGTCCGGGGACCTCCAGAGGCACTACAGGGGACCCCAAAGCTTGTCTGCAAAATAAGTACTTTTTATGCCATTTTAGCTGTTAAATTATAACTATTTCCTGTTTGAATGGAGTTTATTATTATAATTTGGGGGGCCCCCGAGAAATTTTCTGATCAATAAGGGGGCCACAATGTCCTGGACTTTTTGAATGGCTGTTATAGACTATGTGTTGACTGAAATAACTCCTTTATTTACCTATGTTTTTGGAAGGCCAGCCTTTTCTCCTTTTTAAATACTTTTTTTTTAACCACACTTTTCCATATATTCTCACCTCTTCACTTGAGTTCAATCTTTGTGACCTGATTCAAACCTGGCTGACAGACCCAGATCATCACTTTTGTTTTTCCCCCGTCTGTGTGGGTGCGTGCCAACTCCCCTTACACATCACTGTCTCCTGCAATCTCCTCTCCCTGCGTTATCTGCCACTGCCTGTCTCTGCCTACAGTGTCCCTTGCCTCCAGCTCTGTGGGCCCGGGAGGTCAGGTCTTTCATGTGGAAACGAGCGAGGTGGTCCTGAGGGGAGATCCGCTCACAGGTTTTGGGATCCAGCTGCAGGGCGGTGTCTTTGCCACAGAGACCCTGTCCGCTCCCCCGGTCATCCGATTCATCGAGCCCGACAGCCCAGCCGAAAGGTAACGCACTCAGACGGACGGGTGATAAACAATATCATACTATAGAGAGTCACCTTGAAATGGGGGGCTAGTGCTAATCATTGGACTTGGCAATGAACAACTGACGCGTGCAAAATTAGTCTAAATTTAGCCCGGCGCCTCACTGTGCATCAAGTCAGCTTTTAGGATTTACTTTTTGTCACTAGCTTTGTCTATTACTGACTCATGACCTGTTTTATTAGGTTTTATGTAATATTTGGTATTATTACATGAGGAGATTTGGGGGCATTTAGATAAGTAATTGTGCTGACCCTGAGAAAATCCAAAAGCATATACAGTGGAAACCAAAGGTTTACATACACTATATAAAAAGACACACATGCATTTTTGTTCCCTCTGACATGAAACCAGAATTAATTTGCTAAATGCCAGAAGAATGATAGATGGAATTGTCTACATGATTTTATATTACTTTTTACAAAGCCAAAAGTTAACATACATTAATATTTGGTAGCATTGCCTTTTAACTGTATATGACTTATGTCAAGCCTTTTGCATTTCCTTCCACAAGCTTCTCTCAATAGTTGGCAGGAGTTTTGGTCCATTTGTCCAAACAGAACTAGTGTAACTGAGCCACATTTGTAGGCCATCTTGCATGCACATGTCTTTTCAGCTCTGCCCTAGCCTGGTCTTACCATACCCTCGTACTCATTTCGTACAGAGGGTCTGGAACTTCACAATTGAGCTCCGTTTTCAGGTGGGAGGGATGAACTCCTTTTGAAACGATTGGATCTGTTTTCAAACTACAACCAGCAAATCCGGTGCAAATGCGCAACGTCACCTATAACACCCGCCTCCCCCGCTCGCTGAATGGTAGGTTGGAATTCAACCAATGAAACTTAGCCACTGAGACCAGACCCAGACGTACATGTAGGGAAAAGATAATTAAACCGGAGTTTACGGATGGCAAAGGCTAGGCTAGCTCTGCCCGTACATTTTCAACTGGATTAAGATTAGGACTTTGTGATGGCCACTTCCAACATTGACTTTGTTATCCTTAAGCCACGTTGTAACCAGTATTGGCCGTATGCTTTGAGTCATTGTCCATTTGGAAGACCCTCTCTTGAGATGTTGCTCCAATATTTCCAGTGTTCTTTCTTTATGATGTCATCTGTGTTGTGAAGTGCACCAGTCTGTTGTGTGTTCTGCCCAAACAATTTAACTTTGGGTGAATCAGTCCATACAATATTTTGCCAGTATTGCTGTGGAGCATCCAAGAGCTCTTTTGCAAACCAAAGCTGAATAGTTTGGGAGGAACACACAACGTCAGGTGTGGAGGAAAAATGGAACAGCACACCAACATCAAAACCCTATCCCCACTGGGAAGTATGGTGCCGGGAGAATCATGGTGTGGGGGTGCTTTGTTGCCTCAGGACCTGGACAACATGCTCATCAATAGAAAAATGAATGAGAAAAAATATATTTTTCAGAAAAAACCTGAGACATTAACAACAGCGTGGAATAAGTAAGTCAACCCCTGTATTAAATAGCTGGCTGATCCAATAACTGCTTTCCTGTAGTTGCAGTGTAGACGCTCACAACGATCAGGATGAATCTTGGACCATTCCTTTTTACAAAACTGTTTTTGAGATTCCTGGGTTCACTTACTTTTTCCTCCCTGTCCTGTAAATGTTTGTTATGGCCATAAAAAATATGATGCAATGTAAATGTTTGGGTGGTATTAGTTTAAGCAGACACTGTTTATTCATTCTTATGATGTTGATCAGACCATATTTTATTACCAATGTATGCAGAAATGTGAGAAATTTCAAAGCGTTCACATACATAGGGTTTTTTCAGCACCTTGCACTGTACTTGTGTGTGGTATTTAAAAGCCTGAGTCTCTACCATGACGGCTATATAGTGTATTGGCTGCATCAGTTGATGCATACTCTATATTGAGCCTGTACTATGATTAACATCCTTTTAAGTTTGTGGGCCCTGTCCTTGTCCTGTGAGATAAATGGTGGGGTAGGTCCCTCGAGTCGTGTGTCCTATGTGCATCCAGCTGTTGGGAGCAGAAGTTGCTTAAAAGCAGCAACACTGTGATATTGGTGTCGTGGCCTGTTCACAAGGTTAATGAGAGGGAAGAAAGTGAATTAATATTAGCTGGCACTATTTTTTTGTTGCATGTCTCTCATCATTAGAGATCTGTTTTAATTGAGGATTTTCATTTTTTCCTTATTCACGTAAGCTCAGTGTGTTGGTGTGTTCGTGGGATACCCAGGGGTGAAATTGCTCTTAACACATGTGGTTTTAGTGACATACTGAGATAAAGAAGTTGACACAATGACGCTGACGATTTCGTGAGGCAAAGAATCTGACACCTTCACTTGTCATGAGCATGGTGAGAACCTACTTGTTCATAGCAATTAACTACAACAATGTCCATTTTATTTCAGTAGCTCCAATGAAGGACTGTGTGATTTTTATCTAATGTGTAGTTGTATTCAGTGCACCTATAGCACTGACTAAATAAATTCATATTGTAAATTGTATTTTTGTATTCTATGTTTTTATTCTGTTTAGATGTGGGCTGCTGCAGGTTGGAGACCGACTGTTGTCCATAAATGGGGTTCCTACTGAAGAGGGCACTTTGGAGGAAGCTCACCAGCTCCTCAGAGACTCTGCTTTGGCCAACAAGGTCACGCTGGAGATTGAGTTTGACATTGCAGGTGGTCTATCTTTTTAGTGTCATTTCAGAAATGTGTGTGTGTATTATACTATATGAATGACGTTAGAACTGCTAATTTTTTCTTTTGTTTCTTCACTAGAGTCCGTCGTCCCCAGCAGTGGTACTTTCCATGTAAAACTTCCCAAAAGAAGAGGGGTGGAGCTTGGCATCACTATCAGTGGTAGGTCACAAGCTTCCAGCAGATGGCGCAGTTGTCCAACACTAATCGACCGAGCACCATAAATCCTTTTGGAATCACTGTTCTGTGATCCATGAAATTAAGCCTCAAACCACCAGGCTCATTACCTCCGAATAATACTGACACACAGCAGCCTCCGTTATTCATCTTTATGGTTCAAGAAACTATAAAAAAAACAAAGATTACAAGCAGCTTGTGTAACATAACAAGTTATTTATAAAACAATTTTCCTCTTTTTCCCCAGCGAGTAAGAAACCAGGAAAGCCCCTCATCATCTCAGAAATAAAGAAAGGAAGTATTGCACACAGGTACGTCAATTTTTTACTTCATTGCATAACATTTTAGGAAGGCCACTGATCCATTGCATGTTTATTATTGAGAAGTTCCTGAGATGGTGTATTCCCATAATGCAGCAAGCAACATTTAATAGAGATTGGCAGTTTATTAAAGGTTTAAATGAAATAAAGTAATCAATCAAATTTAATTTATAAAGCGCTTTGCCTACCAAAAGGTATCACAAAGAGCTTTACAGACAGATTACAAAATCGGAAACCATACGCCCTGCATCTCTATTTATATATATATATATATATATATATATATATATACATTTTTATTTATTTATCATCTCGCCCATTTCCGCCTTGTTCCAGTAGCCCAAACATTGTTTGGCCTGGCGACGTCTGAGCCGGCATGTCATTCATTTCATTGTGTCTCATCATTGTATGAGGTAGGCGGTAGCGTGAAGGGTCTTGCCTAAGGACCCACACTGGCAGCTAATTTTTCCCCAACGGGGATTCGAACCGGGGTCTTACCACTTGAGCCAGCCAGCCGCTTGGCTAAGGTCAAATACTTCCAACGGGTAAGGCAGGCCTTAAGAAGCCAGCTCAATGGCAAGAACAAATCCCGGCAATAAACCGCTACGCCCTGCCAGTAATCAGATACCCTGCAGGAATAATAAGCTGGCCAGAGGATGAGATACAGACCACAGATGTTAAGACACGAAAGCTCCTAACCATGCATGGAGGGTTCCACCCCAAATCCAGCACCCCGAGACTGTACGCTAGTCGTAAGGAATAGGCCGAGGACTAGTGAGCGTGAGAGCCACTATCCAGGATGAAACATCCAAGAGCCATAAGTACATCAAGGACAAGGCTCCAACAGATGACGTGCTCAGTGAATGTCTCAGACAATGGGGAACAGAACATGAGGCGCTGGAGGTCCCGCCATAGGAGGACAAGCCCCTACATGGGATGTACCACCGAAACATAACTGAAGTGGTGGATATCAAGAAATCCTACCAATGGCTAGACAGAGCTGGCCTGAAGGACAGCACAGAGGCACTCATCATGGCTGCACAGGAGCAGGCCTTGAGCACCAGAGCAAAAGAGGCCCAGATCTATCACACCAGACAAGACCCCAGCTGTAGACTGTGCAACGAGGCCAATGAGACAATCCAGCACATACCTGCAGGGTGTAAGATGCTGGCAGGGAACGCTCACATGGAGCGCCATAACCAAGTGGCTGGAATAGTGTACAGGAACATCTGTGCAGAGTATGGGCTGGAAACCCCAAGGTCAAAGTGGGAAACACCTCCAAAGGTGGTAGAGAATGACCGAGCCAAGCTCCTGTGGAACTTCCAGATACAGACGTTTTTTCCTCCACACCTGACGTTGTGTGTTCCTCCCAGACAATTCAACTTTGGGTTAATCAGTCCACAGTATATTTTTCCTGTAGTCGCAAACCAAAGCTGAATAGTTTGGGAGGAACACACAACGTCATGTGTGGAGGAAAAATGGAACAGCACACCAACATCCAAACTCTATCCTCACTGTGAAGTAGGGGGCAGGGAGAATCATGGTGTGGGGCTCTTTTGTTGCCTCAGGGCCTGGACAACGTGACATCAATAGAAAAATTAATTCACAAGTTTATGAATATATTTTGCAGAAAGACCTAAGACATTCACAACATGCACGGAATAAGTGAACCCTTATATTAAATGGCTGGCTGACCCTTTTTTTGTAGCAACAATAACTGCTTTCCTGTAGTCAGGATGAATCTTGGACCATTCCTCTTTACAAAACTGCTGCAGTTCAGCGAGATTCCTGGGTTCACTTACTTTTTTCTCACTGTCCTGTGAATGTTTACATGTTACGGCCAATAAAAATATGATAAAATGAAAATGTTTGGGTGAAAATCAGACCACATTTTATGACATATTTAGGCAGAAATGCGAGAAATTCCAAAGCGTTCACATACATTTTCGTGTGTGTATATAAATAATAGGGTAGTGGTCCTCGCACTGTGGTATGAGGTGCTTCAGGTGATAGGCCGACTCTAGTGTTTGGTTAATATGGAAAATCAATCCATGTTTTTATTCCCCTTTGGGCTTAACCTTATTTTGAACTGTTTTCAATGGTAAATGTTAAGATCTGGTGTAACCTGGAAAGCTAAACTTGTTCTTCGGCTATACTTTCTGGGAAAAGTTGTTATAACTCCTGTACAACTGAGAGCCTACACAGACACACTGCTATAGGGCTAGTTCATCCCAGCATAATATATATATATATATATATATATATATATATATATATATATATATATATATATATATATATATATATATATATATATATATATATAGTGAGATTCTATTGTAAACTGGTTCAAAGAAGTCAGTGGTTAACTAGACGTCATAGTGGTTAACCAGTGACAGGTTGTGCACTGATGAAATAAAGTTTGCCTTTATTGCTGGCTCATATTTTAAATGCCTTAGTCCTGGTATTAGATGGTTATCATAATGTTACGCCTCATAGTATAGCTAGTGTATTATATCAAATTAAAGTGAGCCACTTTGTAATTCCAGCCTAATTTGGATTCGATTCTGAAAACGAGAGCTGTCACATTCAACGCATGCTTTGGACAGAGGTTATGGTCACATCTAAAGATAGACTTACAGGAGCTAAAGGGATTCATTAGACCGTAGTCTTGATATTCTAGTGGCATATGGAAATTGTAGCGTTAAAATCGATAGTACTATGGACCAGGATTCTGTGTCCTTCATAAAGCTTGAATGAATGAATAAATCAATCAATGATAGTGATCAATTTGTTGATCAAATTCCTTTAAAAAAAAGTACGGTCTTGGACCTTCTTCAGTCTTAATTTAAATTTAGCGGCATTATGTTTTTTTTTTACGAATAAAACCGACATACGTCCTAGCCTGGTTCTGATTCAGTGTCTCTTGTGTTCAGAACAGGCACTCTGGAGCCTGGGGACAGGCTGCTGGCCATAGACAGTGTCCGTCTGGAGCACTGCACAATGGAGGACGCCATGCATGTCCTTCACCAGGCAGAAGACATGGTCAAGCTACGGATACAGAAGGACGAGGATAACATTGGTACAAAATCATTCTCCTGGTGGGACAGTGGCTAGTTGGTTTCAGGGCTGACTGACATGATTCATGTGCACTGGTGTTAGTTTGATCTGGTGATCATGGATACACTAGCAGACGTGTTGTTTTATTACCCAGAACAATCATCAGAATCACTGGAATATTTGTCTCTAATGCTCTCATTAAAACGTACATTACTGCTGCTCTGAGATATATGTACAGAAATATGCAGGGAAATAGTTATACAAGACCAAAGACTAAGTATCTCTCTTGTTTTTAGATGAGTTAGAAATGTCTGGCTCTATCATCTATACTGTGGAGTTGAAGAGGTACAACGGGCCTCTGGGCATCACCATCTCCGGCACAGAGGAACCTTTTGACCCCATCGTCATTTCTGGCCTGAGTAAGAAGGGACTGGCAGAGAGGTGAGCTGAGGTTATGAGAGGGGTTAAGAAGTCAATGTTGAAGTTAAGCCTACTATTATGACACTGTTTTTAGCTGCACAATTTATTATGGTGGGTTGAGCCATTTTTCTTGCTTTCTCATTGTGCACTGGCATCTTGAGCAATGAAAGAGGCCACCAAAGAGCTCCTGTGTGTGTCTTATGTAAGCTGTGTTTTCTTCCCTTGTTTTTATATCCGTTCAGAACGGGAGCCATCCATATAGGTGACAGGGTCCTGGCCATCAACGGGGTCAGCCTCAAAGGGAAACCGCTGAGTGAAGCCATACACCTCCTGCAGATGGCTGGAGAGTCAGTCACACTCAAGATCAAGAAGCAAACAGACCGTAAGTGAATTGACTGTGTTCACATAATGTCACACTGTACTGGACTATGGTGTGTGACAGAGGCAAAAAGCAGCACAATGTCACTTTTGATCTGCCTTCTTGGACCATCTGTGGTGGAGAAGGCTGCAATGATCCAATTCATACAGCAACATCAAAAGGGGAGAAAGTTGTTATTGTATTCCTTTTAGAAATATAAGTCTTTATCTCACAATTAAAATGTGTTCAAATGTAATTGCAAACGAGTCAGATTTACAAAAAAAAAGAAGTCAAGATATATTTGTGTGGGCTCTCAGTTGGGCAGAAGTGTTCGATCAAAGATAGACTTTTGTCTCAACCAAAAAGCGTTTTCAGCTCTGAGTGTCCATTGGTCTGAAAACTGGGATTTGTGCGCCTCCTGTTGGAAGGAATTGGACCAATCTTTATTTAGTTTATTTGGTCAGGACTGGGCATGTTAATGAACACGCATGTGAATTGTAGCCATGGCATGATTTTCATCCGTTGTTCCACACTCATCTTGACCTATTGTACATATTTTCAGTGGTAGGGGAAACCTACTCGGGCACAGGGGGAACATACAAACGCCAATCGAGCCCATGACCTTCTAGCTGTGAAGCACAAGTGCTTCAACAGGAGCTTAAATGAACCACTAAAACTGTTGATCCTATGAACTGCTTTGTGTGCAGATGCAGATAGACTGTCACTGTACAGAGAGTCCCGGTTTCTCTGCGATCTGGATGATGAGCTGACAGACTCCCACAAAAACAGTAAACTGTCTGAGGCCTACTCTGCCACAGTGCCCAGTGTGGACTCAGCCATGAGCTCCTGGGATGGCTCCGGGTTTGACGCAGTTTACAGCAATCCAGGTAGAGTCAAATGCAACTCTAAGTACTAATGCACATTATTCCATTGTGTATATCTAACATATATACAAGTTATTACAGATTCTTACGAAGCAGATTACACTGTACTAAATGTTGTTAGATACAATTTATCAAGGTAGTGTAAAATATATATATATATTATATATATATATATATATATATATACATATACACACACACACACACACTGCGTAGTTTGTGTTGTCTAAACTTTTTTTTACTTTAAAAAAACAAAACAACCTCTAACCCAATAATAACTCTATTTGTAGGTACATATCTTCATAAACCGTCCGACCTCTTGCTCAACACAAGTGATTGGCAGCAATCAAAACACAGGAGTCAATCAGGCTCTGCAGGCCTGTCCCATCACACGATGCTATTCGATACAAGGTTTACTGAAGATGACTGGGACAAAGTACCTGGGTAAGATTTTTTACTGTGTACTGTTCTGCTAACTTAATGTTTTTTTGTATATTGTTGTCTTTGTAAACCATTTTCAGGGACATCTCATAAAATAGCCAATGATAGGCATGTCTTGTAGTGTTATAAATAACGATTCAGTATACAGTGCGGTCATAGTCAAAAGGGATGGAACTTGATCACATGGATGATTTCATTGATTATTATTATTATTATTACCTTTTTATTAAGGTCACAAAAATACGGTCGACTGAACAATTACCTTTGAATTTACAGTTGAGACATGAATTAACTTTGAGATGTTCCTGTGGTTCATAGCTTCTTTTTATTTCCTCTTGTCGGTCTGTACTGCACAATCTGAATTTAAAAATGAAGAGTTCATTTACAAAAGCAGTCTCCATTCTTTTTTTTCGAAATTATTTGAGATTTTTGTGACTGTACTCAACAGATGCCACTTATGAAACTAAAGTTATGTGCATTTAATTAAGAACAAGTCACTTTTTATTTTTATGGCACAGATGCAAATCTAGTAATGAAATATACTGCTATGTAAAGAGAAATTTTCAAGCATACAGTTTTTTCAGTGGCACTTATCCGTCTTTGCAAGTGAACTCTTCAAATGTCCTTTTGTGTTGTGTGCTTTTTCTGTCCTTTTGCATTTCCAACTGTCCTCTTTTCTTTCTTTCTTAGGTATTCACTTTCCCATCTGCTTTACTAACCACCTTCAACATTCATGTGCTGTTTCATGTCACTCCCTTGTGCAAATTATAAAAAATACAAATAAAGAAGACTGAAGCACTGGGAAATATTGAAACAGTCACCCAAATGTATCTTATGTCTCAAAATTTACTTTGAAGTTTCTTTTTGAGGTTACCTTTAAAGTTATAAATACTATTCTAGTGGACTCTAGTGTAAAAGAGCTAAAAGCCTGAACTCCCCCTCCCCCTTAAACATCTACCACACTTTGTGCTCGTGGGGCCCCACATGAAGACAACATGGCCGCTCTCATATTCTTGGTTCCGTCGTTGTCATAGATTTGTCAGCCCTCTCCGTTCCAAAGCGACGCTGAACAACTCTGAGGCTTCCAGTTTTTGGTCCCAGGCCTTGCAGGACCTGGAGACCTGCGGCCAGTCTGAGATCCTTCGGGACTTGGAGGTGAGTCTCTTGGATCATCGTTCTCCTAGCTACACTCTGGCTCTGTCTTGTGTCTGTAATCATACACGTCACACGAGATGAAGCATTATAATAATCTCCAGAGCATATAATATAATTATTAAATCTGACAAGGCATCTGCTGTTCTGATGCAGACAGCCTTTTGCACTCTGCCTTAGCCTTGCACCCCCAAATATAGACTGTTTTTCACTTTCAGTGAGGAATACAAGGTAATGTCACATTATATTAGATGCAAAACCCAAAAAGAAATTCACCTTTTTAGGTGATATTGATTCGATGCAACCCTCATATCTGGTCTCGGGACATACAAAAGGACTACATTTGCATTTGACACCCTCTCACTTTTTTCAGAATTAGATTTCACCAATTTCCAGCTGCCTTGTTCTAATTTGACAAGTTGTTTAAAAATGCCTTTGTCCTTCCACAGGCCTCAATGACAGGTAGTGCCTTCAGTTTGTATCTGGAAGAGACAAAAACACTTGAAGACTCATTGTTTCTGTCAGAAAACACTCCCAGAAATAAAGAAAAAGAAATGGAGTCCAAGAACAACAAACTCAACAAGTCAAATGGACCCAGCAAAATATCCAAGATGAGTGACTCCAAAGAGAATGGATCAGATGCTCTGTCCTGCAATGCTCTGGAGCTCCATAAGGTAGTTCATAGAGATCGCCACTATTTTGTACTGATCTACATGTTGTACAAAACGGTCACAAGTTAGTCAGATGGTCTCACAGCTTGATGTATCTGAGATGAACTGCAGAGTCCTCAGGGATGCGCATGTTCAGAGCAGCATGTCTCCAGTAGAAATGATACGGCATGTCAGGGCTAGCTCATAAGTGTTATTGACGTACACACAGTGGTACACCTGCTATATCTAAATTACTAAGTTTGTTATTTAAACAAAATAACTAAAAAACATAATGGCTGATGAACAGATACAATAAATAACACTGAATAGATTAAGTTATGATAAAAATCTGAGTTTATAGTTTACTTTCTTGTCCCAAGGAATATTTGCCCCCATCCTTCAGTACCTTGTTGGAGGATTAGCCTTTTTTACGTGTTTTGGATTCATGTGGGAAACTGGAGCACAAAAACGCACCCAGATATGGAGAGAACATTCAAACAAAGTTCCGTTAAATACTTTGTACGCAGTACACACTGTGCAGAGGCCATACGTCATAAGTGGTGCCCGGTTTTGGTGAATAATATATAATGTATTCATTATATTTTCAATGTTTTTTATTGTGTACCTAATAATGCGGCCACCCGGATGCATAGTTTTTCTTATGCAGAGAGATTACATCATGTGCTATGATCCTAAAATGTGCTCGACTCTCACTTATCTTTGCTGTAACTGCATTAATGGGCATCAAAACGCATGACAGTGGAAAATGTCCTGTTTTGTCTAGACACATTTTAATGTCTATCTCTGAAAGCCATCTGGCATAATATTTAGAACACCAGATCTGTTTATGCTTGAAGATTAAATGGAAGGTCATCTGTGTTCTATGTAAATACTGCACATTCATTATACATTTTGCACACGGAGTCTATGGAATCTGAAGGGCACATTACACCTCACTTACTTTACAGGTAATCATTCTGTCTTCAGGTGACTATCAGGAAAGATGCAGAGAGCCGAGACTTTGGCTTCAGTGTTTCTGATGCACTTCTGGAGAAAGGGGTTTATGTGAACATGATTCGGCCTGAGGGTCCCGCTGATCAGGGAGGACTGAAGCCCTTTGACCGCATCCTTCAGGTATGCCATGTTGTACTATATGCTTTTCACACAACCTCACAAGGTTTAATGCACGGATGCAACCTGATGAAAAGGGAATTTCCTTCAGCCGTACAATGATATTTAGACCTCTGCGCTCCTTATTAATGTTTCTTGCTGTTTTTACTGTTTATATGTTTTTACTTTTTGCACCTGTAGCACTTTGAGATGTGTTTTCATGTGTAAAGTGCAATACAAATAAAATGTATTATTATTTATCATAAAATAGTTTCTCTGTGTGTTCTCCAGGTGAACCGTATTCGGACCAGGGACTTGGACTGCTGTCTGACAGTGCCTCTCCTTATGGAGGCCGGGGAGAGCCTGGACCTGGTCATCAGCAGGAATCCTCTGGCATTGGGGGACACTGGACTGACAGATATTTCCAACGACTCCACAAACTCATTATTTGGCTTTTCTGAGCCCAGGACCAAAAGTATTTCCCTATGAAAGTAAAAGACTTTCAGTGTGTTTTACCCAAGACTGATTGTTCCTTTTGTGATATAAAATGTAAGTTAACCTCTCACCACAACACACTTTGTTAAAGCATCACCAAGTTACAAATATGTAAAAGCCAGAGGTGACACATAAGTATGTTTTTGACTTGGAGCTTAAACATTTCCTAATAATATCCTAATGATGTGAAATTATTATTTACCTTTTAAGCATCACGTTATAAACACTAATTTGAGCACAAGAAAAACTTGCATTACAATTTTACAAATTATCACGACCGTTAAGTTATAATTTTCATCTTATAGCTAAAAAAGGCATAATTTCACTCATTTTTATCTACAGAGACAGACACACTGCTTTGAATGCTCATAAATGAACGCGTGTCCATTGCTGCCTGTTTTAGACACATGAACAGGCGCAGAGCTGTAGGGCAGTCCACCCCCCTTAGTTTCAAAAGCAAAGCCACCACTCATTATAAGGTTACATAACAAGGGAGTCATTGCTTCTTACTGAGCCAGGATGTCGGTGTACATGCCTCAACTCCCAAAGCGTTCAAATACCACACACTTCTTTTAGGTTCTTTCTTCCATTTCTTTCTATTAATTCTTTCCATAATTTGTGCGCACCATTTAATGTTTTGCACACTTTGCGTCACAGTAGGTACAATTACATGTATGTTTTAGGGTCCGCTGAGATATTTTGGTCCTTGGCTCACTGCCCTGGTTTCCACTGGACAAATGCTTATAGCTGCCTGGCACATAGTACTAGCTGTATTTTATAGCCACTCAATTGTAGCAAGGAATGTGTGCCCTTTCTTCATTTACTTTCTTTCAAAGTAAATGCCCCCTGATGGTGTCGTGTTTAGTTAACACTTCCAGACCTATGCATTTAACTTATTTCTGCACAATTTCACATTTTTATGTGTGTTTTTCCACAATTTTCTGTAAGCACATAATTACACATTGCAAATGTTTTTAGTTTTGTTTTTTTAAGTCACAAGCCTTCATTTAATTTCTTTGATCTACACTGCATTTTAAGTTTTAGCTCTATGGAAACTACTGCAGCTATTAGGATGTTATGCATGCTCACTATGTTGTCCTCCATGGGGGTCAGAGAGCACTTTGACCTTTACAAGTTTACAAGGGATATGGTTATGAACCATAATGCACCTTTTTATATTAGAATTCCAGCAACGTCACGATGAGACCCTAAACATGCAAACATACATAGTTAGTGTACAATGTCTTTTTTTGCAAATCATTTTTGGTTGCCATTCAGTGAAACATGTATGGGATCTTATTTTTTACATAATTGTCTTCAATGTTTTTAAAAAATTGTGCAATAAACTTATGAGACAGTCATCTGATTATTTTTTTCTGCTTACTGCAAGGGGTTTACCTTTATTGCCTGATGTTGAAGACTGCCTAGGGTTGTTGGAGTAATTGGATAATAAAATACTTATGCCACTAATGGTAATGCTTTTAGACAGTCATTCATTACCAAAGGTGGATATAGAACTCATACAGTACTTTTTACTTCTACTTGAATAATGTTATTTTGAAGTACCATCTGTTCTCTTGAGTTAAAAAAAAGTTCCTTGTTCCACTATAATTGATGACCTAAGTGGCAAAAGCTTCAATTAGATGTAATTTGGGTTTTGTGTATCTAAATTTTATCGTGTGTGTGTGTGTGTGTGTGTGTTTAACATATTTAAAGGATTTTCCTATTGTGTTTCTGATCATTTGTCACTAGGGGAACATAAAGTAAGCCATCCATCCATCCATCCATTTTCTTCCACTTGTCCGTTGCCGGGTCGTGGGGGCAGATGTTGGAGCTGCCCAAGTCACATTGCACCAGCCCCAATGGCTCCTCCTGCAGGTGGTGGGCCCACAGAAGGACGGCCTCATGGTTCTAACCGGGCCTGTTGGTCTCTCATAAGGGGCTTCTGAACCGCTCTTTGTCTGACCCGTCACCTAGGACCTGTTTGCCATGGGAGACCCTACCAGGGGCACGAAGCCCCCGACAACAGAGCTCCTCGGATCATTCGGGCGCTCAAACCCCTCCACCACGTTAAGGTGGCAGTTCCAGGAGGGGTAAAGTAAGCCATTAAGTGTAATTATTTTTTTGGGTTGCTACTACAGTAAAATTATTTGAAAGTAGCGTTACTCGAGTACCTATGTTGGCTGCTCTACCACTGTATTCACCTTTACGTCTTTGGCTAATGGGTGGGAGGCAAAGAACCCAGGATTAAACCACGATCCTATATATTTTTTCTGTGCTGCTCGCTGCACCTGCGACATGTTTATTCCTCTCCTGAATGACGAGAAATGACCTTCGAGGGCGACGAAGGGATCTAGTCGGGACCGACACTAGACCATGCCCAAATGTTTAATCGCCACCTGTTACGGGCCGTTATAACGCAGGTGGGACGGGCGCGTGAATCTAGGCCGAGCTGTCACTGAGCCTCTCACCAAAGGGAAGCGCGTTCCGGCACACCTTACAGTATACGTTGGATGTCCATATCCCGGCGGGAGCTATTCGAAGCGTGTAGTCGATATGAAGACCTGTGATATTTCCTTTCAAAAGACATGCGGCCCGCCTTCAGATATGCCTGTTTGTATCATGTGTCCGCAGCAACAACTCGACACCATAAATCCTTTCTGTTTATGTACGTTTATAAACAATACATAATGTATCTTTAATGCTGTTTTGCATGCGATCGTTTTCAAGTAGGCTGTAAACTTTACAGCCTACTTGAATTCACGTAAGCTCAGTGTGTTGGTGTGTTCGTGTGTTCGTGGGATACCCAGGGGTGAAATTGCTCTTAACACATGTGGTTTTAGTGACATACTGAGATAAAGAAGTTGACACAATGACGCTGACGATATCGTGAGGCAAAGAATCTGACACCTTCACTTGTCATGGGCATGGTGAGAACCTACTTGTTCATAGCAATTAACTACAACAATGTCCATTTTATTTCAGTAGCTCCAATGAAGGACTGTAATAAGTGATTTTTATCTAATGTGTAGTTGTATTCAGTGCACCTATAGCACTGACTAAATAAATTCATATTGTAAATTGTATTTTTGTATTCTATGTTTTTATTCTGTTTAGATGTGGGCTGCTGCAGGTTGGAGACCGACTGTTGTCCATAAATGGGGTTCCTACTGAAGAGGGCACTTTAGAGGAAGCTCACCAGCTCCTCAGAGACTCTGCTTTGGCCAACAAGGTCACGCTGGAGATTGAGTTTGACATTGCAGGTGGTCTATCTTTTTAGTGTCATTTCAGAAATGTGTGTGGCAAAAACAATGTTTGTGTTCTGTGTAAAATTACATTTTGCATGTTGGAGTAAAAAGACTTTGGTACGTAAACTGCTTTATTTTATTTATTTGTTTTTATTTAATTGAAATCTAAAAGACCAGAGTGACATTATTTGAATGAATACCTAAATGTAATCTGGGCTCATAGGTTTTGCAGTTTTTATCTGTATAAAATTATTACAACAAAGGCATATGTGGTTAACATTCAGAACCTAGAGCTTATCTTGTATTAATCTAGGGTAAATAAAAACAGCACTTTTTAAACTTTATCCCAGTGTTGTTCAAACAAGCCCTACCAACTGCAGTGGAGGACACACTTTATGTTGTACTCAAGGAACAACAACATGTATAACCACAATTTGCCAGAAGTTAAACATTATACATTTATACATACATATACATTTTTTTAGACATAATTTCCTCCTAGCCTGGCCTTTGCCATCCGTAAACTCCAACAACGAGCAGGGGAGGCGGGTGTTGTAGGTGACGTTATGCATTTGTACCGGATTTGCTGGTTGTAGTTTGAAAACAGATCCAATTGTTTCAAAGGAGTTCATCCCTCCCACCTGAAAACGGAGCTCAATTGTGAAGTTTCAGACCCTCTGTACGAAATGAGTACAAGGGTATGGTAAGACCAGGCTAATTTCCTCCTAACTTGTATTGCAACTAGGCAATACTCTACAGCTATAAAAACAGTGTAATAAAAGTGAAAAGTTACGTAAAGTGCAAAGACAGATTTGATAAATGCACTCTTCAGACATCATATCGGCAAGAACAAATACTTTTAAAAAAACATCCCTTTTTAAGTTACACCCCTAGGCCCGGATATTAAACCGTTCCCTTTGTTTGACCATTTTCACTGTTTGGCCAGTGTTTTGATATCAACATTCATCTCTTCATTGAGAGGATGAGCCCATTGAACGCTCCGAGTGCTCCAGGAGGTCTAACTGAAGACCTTTGTCATTATAGGCAACGATACTGCTAACACCGTGGTCAGGTGCTGACTACATTCATATGGTTAGTAAAGGGACTTGTGAGAAGTGCAAATTTTCAACAAAAGACAGAAAATTACTCGTATATTTGAAATAAAATGAAACATAGTAAACATGTTGATTATGCTGCCTACTCTGATATCAGTGCCAACTACAGCAACCACAACGTCATATTTTTCACATGGTAAAAAACAAAAACAGGGACGACAATATTACACAACTCCTTCATACAAATCAAACCAGGTTTCTATATAAGTAAACTACTCAAAGCACAACAAAGAAAGCACATTTCCTCTCACAGAGAGCGCTCGTCATCATCTCAATCATCTCATCATCTCAGCTCAATTATCGTTTCTACAACGGTTTGGGTGGGCTTTGTCAAGCCATTGTTCCCATTGGCGTTCAGGGGCTGCGTCAGCTCTCCGACCTTTATGTCGTACTCTTTGGGCCGCGAGCTCACACCGGACTTTGCTGGGGAAGCCACATCTTTTATCCTCTGGAAAAATAACACAGGCTGACATGATACACTGGAGCCTAATTTACACAAGACTCGAAACAATCTGGTTATTATACATACTTATTTTTCTGTTTTTCTACGGTTTCATTTAGAACAGGGTAGCAGAGCGTTTACATGTACAGCCTAAATGGGGTGGGTGTGGCGGGTACGCTCACCTCAATCAGAGATCCATTGGATTGTAGTATCTTGATGACCATGACGAGGGGGATGCAGATCATGGAGGTTAGGGCCAGAAACCAGCCTATACCGATGGCCCAGTCCGGATACTCATAGATCTTATTGTACGTCAGGGGCTTGTACTTAACCAGGGAGAAGATAAAGCAGCCCTGGGAAATAGAGTGGGATAAGCACAGCTTGTTCATCTAGAATCTCAGCAACATTTCTTCAATACATTGTTGTGACCCAAATTGAGAGATTTAGATCTCGACGCGGCAGCATGGTGGCCCAGCGGGTAGCTCTCTCAGCGTGAAGGGCTCAGTTTAATGCCTGGGCCAGGCAGGGTCTTTTTGTGTGGAGTTTGCATGTTCTCCCTGTGCCTGCGGAGGTTACCTGCAGGTGCTCCGGTTTCTCCTACTACTAAAAACATGTACAATGTGGGTGCGAATGCGGGACGGCGGATGGAAATTAGCCCGTTTCTACAATCCGATGAGGGGTGTTGACAAGTACATGTTCATTAACATGCCCTGAACAAATTAACAAATGAATAAAATAAATCTCACCATACAGAGGAGAGGAGTGATAAAAGTCCAACTCCACTTCATCCATGGGTTTGGTCTGTAGCCAATCATATCCTCCACTCCATCATAGAAATTATCTACTCCTATATGATAAAGAGGGCACAA
Organism: Proterorhinus semilunaris; assembly: GCA_021464625.1. NCBI lineage: Eukaryota > Metazoa > Chordata > Actinopteri > Gobiiformes > Gobiidae > Proterorhinus > Proterorhinus semilunaris. The sequence goes on from CM038347.1 coordinate 21,906,729, forward strand.
TAATAAGTTTCCGTTTACTGTAACTATCCGGCATGAGGTCATTGCATATTCAGTTATGTTAATAGGAAATAAGATATATTGATGAGAGAGAATCAGTTTTGGGATTATTTACTACTGTGACCACAAAAACACCTTTGTTTACACCAAACAGAGTATGTGTGTCTTTGGGATCATTACTTTGACTAAACAGACTTGAATTTGAATGAGGCCTTTCCACTTACCATAAACCCAGGCTACAGCAATACATTCAAAGAATGCGACCCACAAAAGGCACACACCGCTGGCTGCATAGTAGTCGAAGAGTTGAAACACGTACATGCCACCCTGAAAGACAGAGGGCCTTATTTATATGTAACTGGAAAGGAAGGAAAGTAGGGTGTTGTGGGGACTTCTAAGCAGGAGAATGCTGGCTGCCTCCCATCACAGTTCAGCAGTTGCAATTATAAAGTTTAAAGTGAAATGTAAAATCACATATCAAATAACCTCACAAGATATACACCATATTAGGAGAGTAGGACAACAGGGTGTTCTTTCAATTCAGAATTAATTACTTTTTGCATCAAAGGTTTGAGAGGTACACAATGTCGATTTTCTGTACGTGGATTTGCATATGGTAGAATCGATGACAAAGCTAAATGAAGCAAACTGAAAATGGAACAAAGAAATGAACTTACTTTTGTAACCATTGCAAGTCCCAGAAGATAGCTAATGAAACACACAATAGCTATGAAGATTTCTCTTCGATAACCCTTCCTTAGGAAGGACGGATACAGATCCACTATTGAAGTGATCTGTCCTTCCACTTCAACAAACTGTGGGTCAAAAGAAAATAATTTAGTTTGTGAAAAATCAATGCCTCTGTGTGTGTATTTGCAGGCCAGTGATCAGACAAAGAGAGCTTTGTTCTCTTTTAAACAAGACCAGAATCTGCTTAAAATCGGTCTGCTGCCATCAAATCCGATGTGTGAGCCATCGCTCACACATTTTAATGGCGGTGTGGTTTGTTTTGGCCGAAATTAGGAGCCTGATTGACTCACGCAAGCGCAGTCGAGATGGGCATTGGGCTTATAACAGTTTACACTTGTATTGCGCTTTACAAGCCTGTGTCACAAGTTTCTCAAAGTACACTTTAGTCATTATACTGTAGTCATTATTGATTCACTCCACACTCTGTGGTGGTAAGCTACTATTGTAGCCACAGCCGCCCTGGGGCAGACTGGCCATTTACCACATGGCTATAATGTGTTACCCAGATCTCTTATTATGTCAGTTCCCTCTACTGGACACGTGTGAAATTCTTTCCTTGTTTTAAATTTAAGCTGCCCCCTAGAGGCTGGAAGTGTCTGAGCAATGCGAATCAGCATAAGAATTGAAGAATAACATTGCCGGCATAGACATAGTCATAGAAAAGAAGCAGCCCACACACACAGCACTGACAGTTTAACTTGAGAGTACTTACACAAATAATTTAGAGCTATAAACACGCAGTCTCATGTGCAGGATGGTAACTGGAGTTCAATTACACTAGGAGCAAGAAATCTGATCTGACTAGAGAATCCCCTGAGCGTACCCCAGTGTTTTGTCTACCAGAATATCATGTCTCAATCAGAGCTCATCCTAGCCCTTGGCAACAGCTTGAATGTAAACCATGACTGTAATTAAGGATTACTAAATATTAGTCCCTTGTCAATTGTGCATCTTCACAACATAATACCCCTGTGGAACAGGCTGCTTCTCCGTTCTGTCTGACACCTCAAATACACCAGGCTTCTCACCTGGCTGTCGAGGCCCAGAAGCAGCAGCATGATAAAGAAGAGGACAGCCCACAGCGTCGGCAGAGGCATCATAGTCACAGCTTTAGGGTAAGCAATAAAGGCCAAACCAGGACCTGCAGAAAAGCAAAGGGGAAGAGGGGTACACAGCAAGATTAATAATTTAATCTAATGCTATATTGGAGGAAGTAAAAAAAAAAAAAAAAGATCTAACGTGTCTTGCAGAGCAAATAAAGTGAACCTCACTGAAGTTTGAGTAAACCAGAGAAAGCCTGGCACTCAAACGTGTAATACTAGTTAAATCAAGAGAAACAAGTCTGATCAATCATCAATAAAGGCTTTAAAAAAATTAAATGACAATGTCTGGGTCACAGAAAAACTGCAGATAAAAATCCCCACAGGCTCAAAGGCTAAATTTATAGAGCATCTTAAGGACATAATGGCCAAAGACAGGACAGCATAAGCACGCTGACAGGAGATGCAGCTCCTTAAAATCCACAGAGTGATGAAGCAGGAACAGAATCAAAGAAGTCCAGCTCAGGTCCATGGCTCTGAACAAAGTGGGCTTAAAATCATTGTCACAAATATCACTGGTGTCCCAGTTTGCCATTGAGAAAAAGATGACGCTTTGGTGATTTGCTAAAATTAATATAACCATACTGTTGAAGCTAACAGCATAATAGACTGTCGGCTGATCCAATCCCAGAGTGCTTTAACAGTCATTCAAATCTGGTCATTGTGGCTTTCATTCCAGGAGTGTGCATTTGCCGATACTTTATATTTTCTTCTACATCTTAGATTTTAGTCCAGTTGAGTTTCCAATGGTCTTAGCTCGGCAGCAGCACCCACCATTACTGCTGCCGTCACCTCGTACCTGACTCTGCCACATCGGCAATGTCCACCCCTTGTTCTTGTGCCATGAATCCCAGGACGGAAAATATTGCGAAGCCAGACACAAAGCTGGTACCGCTGTTGAGGCCTCCCAGCAGCAAACAGTCCCTGAGTCACACATATGTCATGGAGGTTGTTAATGAACACACAGGAACAGGAACCACAGTCCCCACTTTAGTTTTGGGCTGTCAGCCGCTGTCTGAACCGAGCAATGGTTACTAACACAGCCCCCATAACAGCAGTCTCACCTGTAGCAGTTGTATCTGTACTTGTTGTAGCTCCCCAGAGACGTCATGGCCCCCAGACAGATGGCATAAGAGAAGAAGATTTGCGTCCCTGCATCAATCCACACCTAAAAAAAAATACACAATATGTGCAATATAAAGTGCCAATGAGTGAGCAATTACCAACAATATAGGTAAAAATTGTCTGTTGCTATGAGTTGGCAACATTACAACATATGTAAAACTGTATTTATTGATAATTTTTTTACCGTTTCAAATGCAATAGTTTGAAATATTATTGCATTATTTGATTTATTCCATTTATTATTTGATATGAAGTGTTAACTGTATGTACCTCTGGGTCCTGCAGACGGCTCAGATTGGGGTATAGATAAAACTTTATCCCTTCGGCAGCGCCGGGAAGAGTAACCCCACGCACAAGCAGCACGAGCAGCATCACAAATGGGAAGGTAGCTGTGATGTAAACAACCTACAGAAAAACACAATATTCTTACGCTTGTGTGATAAAGGTTTCATACTGTCACTGATATCAATGGGTTTGCAGTTGTAGCAAACACAAAACTGCCAAATTAGTATTCTAAACTTAGGAAATCAACCAGATGAAGTGCATTATGCTTTGTGTCCCGTAAGGAAAGAGAGAGCTCCTCATTAGGATGGGAGACAAACTGTAGTCTGAAAGTCGAATTTAACACAGTATCAAAAGAGATAAAAAGCAATATTAGGCTTTTTCTCTCTTCTTTCCTCTCCCTGCTCCTCCTCCTTCCCGTCTCTCATCCCTTTCCCTTTCAATTCTGAACATAGGAAACTAAAGTCCATGATGTAAGTAGAGAGAGTAAAGAGTAAGTAAAGAGAGAGAAAATAAAATAAATGCATGAAGCATGAACATCCTGCTGTCTAAGTATATAGACCAGTGGTTCCCAAAGTGGGGTCCGGGGCCCCCTGGGGGGCTTTGGGGACACTATAGGGGGCCCCCAAAAAGCTTGTCTAGAAAACAAGTACATTAAAAAATGTAAGGAAAAAAACATTTATTCGCTAAAATGTATTACTTGAAACCAGTTTTAAACTCCACTCATTGCTAGATGTTGCTTTTTATGTAATTTTAGCTGTAAAACAATAAGAACATTCCAATGAATAGGAGAGATTATTTTCTATTGGGGGCCCCCGAGAGAATTTCGCATCGACAAGGGGGCTGCGATGTTCTGGACTTTGGGAATGGCTGATATAGACAATAGTGGCTCGAAAACATGTAATGATATTGGGCATCATTAAGGGTAAATGAAAGCTAATTAAGTGCTTAGAAACTGCTTGCCAAATGTTAATTAGAGCATTAAAGATTTAGTTTAGCTTCTCCTTTTTTGTTCTTCTTTTAATACATTTATTGAGCTTTTGTCCCACAATGAAAGCAGAGAAAGAGCTCCTCTCATGAGAAACGAAGTAGACAGTGGGTCTGGCCAAAAAGTCACATCTTACAGCAACCTCCAAATCAAACAAATCAAGTTGGCCCCGTTTTTTTTTTTTTTTTTCCTGAGCGCTGGTGTTTTATCAGTAAAGAGCAACACAATGCAGAGCGGAATGTGGTATGTGACCAGGACTTACTTTCCCAGTCGACTTGACTCCTTTCCAGATGCAGAAGAAGCAGACAATCCACACAGCCAACAGACACAGGGCCAGGTCCCACTTCAGAGTCCCAATGTCCTCGATCCCCGTAGAGATGCTGAGCACATTTCGCCTGGGCAAGAAAAGAAAAAAAAAGGCCAATAAATAGAAATAAACAGGTTGATTAGTTGAACTTTGATCTTTTCATTCCGCTCTATATAATCATAATGCAAGGATCTGGTTAAAGCCTCATTTGTTCTTATATCGAGAGTTGCAAGAACAAAATTAAATAATTCTTGCCTTGTAACCATGGAAACATGGCATCAGCCACAATGCTCTTTATCGCTTGCAGTTAGTCCAGAACTCTGCACGGCTTTTAACAGGAACCAAAAAGTATGAACACATTTCACCAATCCTTGCTTCTTTAAACTGGCTTCCTGGTCATTTTAGAATTGATTTTAAGATTGTATTGTTTGTTTTTAAAACTTTGAATGGACTGGCCCCTCACAGACCTCATCCAAATTTACACTCCAGCGCGCGCTCTAAGGTCTGCTGCCGGTCCATTGTCAGCCCTAAGCTGTGGACCGCTCTGCCCCTCCATGTCCGAACAGCTCCCACAGTAGAGTGTTTTAAGACTCACTTTTATTCTCGGGCTTTTAACGCCACGTGAGTTGTGTGGTCCTCTGTGACTTTTATTTTATTGTTTTTACTATTTTAATTTTTTTCTAATCGTCTAAAACATTTTTACTGGATCTTATTTTAATTTTTTTATATATATTTTTTGTTGAATTTTATTGTTTTTTTTTTGTTTATTCCTATACAGTATTCAGTCGATCTTATGTGCAACTCTTTGGAAATGCTTGTTTATAAAATGTGTTATACACAGTGCTTTATTTGTTCACTCATAGTTAGTAGTTGTGTGAAGCCATTTATGGTCAAATAACTGAGTTTACTCTTTTTAAATCATAATGATAACTGAAACTGCCAAATGACCTGATCAAAGGTTTACATACCCCAGTTGTTAATACAGTGTATTGCCCCCTTTAACATCAATGACAGCTTGGATTCTTTTGTGGTAGTTGTAATGTGCATGGGCCGGTTTATTTCCTCGGCTGGTAAAGCTGGCCACTCTTTTTGGCAAAAAGCCTCCAGTTCCTGTAAATTCCTGGGCTGTCTTGCATAAACTGCACGTTTGAGATCTCCCCAGAGTGGCTCAATGATATTGAAGTCAGGAGACTGAGATGGTCACTCCAGAACCTTCACTTCATTCTGCTGTAGTCAATGAGAGGTCGACATGGCCTTGTGCTTTGGATCGTTGTCATGTTTGCACGTCCAAGTGCTTTTCGTCCAGTATTCTTTAAGAACACGCTGCATTCATCCTGAAATCTAATTTGATTAAATTCCCTATAGTTCACACAAAACTTCACACTATGTAAACTTTTGAGCAAAACTGTAAACAGTGGATTGGACTGGAAACATCTTGTAAGTGAAGGCATTTCCATGGTCACAACCAAAAAGTAAATCATTTTGTTCTTGGAGCTCTCAGGGTACAAACAAAATTCGTATGTCTTATGAAGTATGAATTAGACCTTAAGCCGGACACTCCCAGTTACCTGATCCTGCGATTTTGATTCATTTTTGACAATTTGTTAAAAAAATATATATATATATAATAATAATATTATATATTATTATTATTATTATTATTATTATTATTATTATGATATGTCTTATATGACCTTGTACAAATGCTTATTATGAATCTACTAACAGCAAAGTATGTTGAATTCTGAGAATATTGAAATAAAAGGTTAGACATTTTAAATATAGTATCGTATATAGTATATATAAAATAGTCTTAATCATGCATAAGTGAAAACTTACTCCCAGAACTCGGTGACAGGGGAAGTAAAATTTGTGGAGTTCATTGCTAGCCAGTGGGTCTTGTTCTTGCGGATAGTGTCTTCAACGCAGTATTCGGTGTTCCAGGGCTGTTTGCACTTGGCCCAGGGCAGCTCTGGCTGAAAGCACTGAAGCAGGTAGTACAGTCCCCAGGCCAGGATTACAACGTAGTAGACGTTCAGGAGAGAGACGATCACAATGGAGGCATAGCCAATACCTGCAGGGAAAGAAAATAGGCTTTGATTCAATCTTTTATGCCAAAAACTCAAAGGGGACAGGGACCAATACATTTTAATTATGATTAGCGTACAAAAGGAAATCTATTCAGTCACAGTAGGGCATATTAAAGCCACACTAAAAGCCCCCTTACTGTCTGAACCTTGTCCATCTTCATGTGCATTGTGCTGTGAGGCGAGAGAACAAACTGCTGCCCACAGTGGGGTAAAATAATAATATACTTTCCAATCAACAGGCAACAATTATGGCTGTGACTGTACATACTGTAGCCTCCCTACCTATTCATACTAGAGGCCTAATATGCAAAACATGAATTTTGTTTCAGGTGAATGTGGATATTACCCATCACTACCAGCTTAAACACTATTTGTCATCTCTTGATAACCGCGGACGAGTATTGACCTCTCGCTTGTTATCAGTGGTGTCAGGGCACTCAGGCGCTTGACCGTTATCAGCCCGTGATTGTCCTAAAATGGCTAAACATGTCCAACCCAAGCCCATGTGACGCCGCAGTCTAAATGTTTTTGTCCTATTTTTAGACGACTTTGCCATGAACCTGCACACAGAAACCCCCAGTATTTGTCTACCACAACTTGCGGCTATTTAAAACTCTTTATCTCCAACCAACACCTCATTTCTACATTCTTCTTAATGCACATTTTGAAAGACATTACCAGGACAGTTCTAGGGTTAAAACACATTGGTGAGACTGCTGTAACTGAACCATTTGTGGCCACATGTGAAATCCTTCTGGCGTTGCTCAAGACAATGTTGCAATATTTCAACTATTAAATATCTGGGTTACTACATTTGCCACCGAGTCTCGTCATGGGATAGGGTAATGAAACCTTAAATAGTGGAGACCCCCAACAGTTGGTCAGCTCCACTAACTTTTGTCTTCAGCTGTTCCCCGCCGTTTCTGCCTTTTTTTTTAATGGGACGAGTCTCGTGTGAATGGAATCAGGCTGAGGCGCAGCTGTTCTGGGCATGGTGTGTCTGCAGCCTGTCACCTTACAGTGGCTCTGGGGCAGTGGTACAGTTGAAGACAACCATAATCTACTACTGGCTGCAATGGGAGCTTTCACACCACGCTACACGCCACTGCCTTCATTCGGAATTTGGGGCTAAGTTTAGGTGATTAATTGTTGTGTCTTTTATTAAGGTGAAACACAACCGTAGTCATGTCCGGTTCACGCAGCCATTGTGTGCTTGGGCAAGACGCTTTATCCATTCAGTCCCTTCTAAAACTTTTCTATTCATCTGCCCCTGCACTGCTTTGGTGAAAAAATTGGAAAAATGGAAAAAAGTCAGGTTCAACATTGTGTGTAGTGTTGAGCTATTGGACTGACCGGTGAAGATGGGGCAGATTTTGGCCCAGCAGGTGATTCCGCCCTGAGAGGTGTACTGTCCCAGAGCCACCTCCAGAAAGAACACAGGCAGTCCTCCCCCGACCAGGAAGATGAAGTATGGGATCAGAAAAGCACCTATGCAAAAGAAATACATTATATTCTCACATTATAGTCTCTAGTTTTCTGTTGTGAATTGGTCCTCTAACTGTGGTATGGGGTGTCACTGGTGTCACTGGTGGTATGTTTGTGCTCAAGCCTTTATTTAGTTTAATAGAGCTGAGTGAGTTATTTCCGATTGGCCCTAAGATTATTTAGACCACTGCTTAGTTCCAAGTAAGGCACAGTTCAGTCCTGTATATCAAGTCCAGAATTTACCCTGACTTAGTCCAGTTTAAGTGCAGGATTAGTTTGGCTAAAATGCTAATCTTGTGTTTGGACTTTGAGTTAGTCCAAATGTATCTTTTTAAGTTCTTATAAAATATTTGGCTCTTCTTGGTGTGAAGTGTGATAATGACTAGTATTATCTTTGACCTACCTCCTCCATTTTTGTAACAAAGATAAGGAAATCTCCAGACGTTTCCTAATCCAACAAAGCCTCCGGCCACAGACAGGACAAAGTCGAGTTTGCTGGACCACTTCTCCCTCTGAGGGACCTTCCCCTCTGCCTCATCCTCGGGCCGTGTTCCAGGACTCTTGCCCGGGGATGGTTTGAGCGTGTCTTTGTGGAAGTCCTTTAAGCATTGGAGTTTCTCTTTTTGTGCCATGCTGTGGATCAAACCGGGGTTGTAGTTAGTGCATATAAGATCCAAAACTGAATCCCAACAAAGACCAGATCTAAAACAGAGTTAAACACTGACTGCAACACCTGGGCATATCGTCCCACATAGCACATTGCTTGTGTATGAATGGGGTTTGTGAGCGAGTGTTCGGTGGTGGTCGGAGCTCGGAGGGGTTGAAGATGCAGATTGTTGTCACTTGACTCATTATTGAGAATCAAGAGCGAATGAAGAATGCATGAAATAGTCAAGTGACTTTGAGCACTTGAAAAGCAAGACTAATGTATTATTATTGAATCAGGACAAAAACAAATCACTTATTCACGTTACGTGAGTGCTATGTCACACCAGTGGTTTCGCTAGGGATAATTTCTCTCCTTCATTTTGATGGGCAGGGTTATAAAAAATCCGTCATGGGCTATTTTTATCCTTCATGAATTAATCTTGCATCATAAGCCATTTTTAAAGATCCATTTACATAGCCTAAATGTGGAAAATCCCCCCGCCTCTACTCATCCTCCTTTGGCTCCTCCCTTTTCCCTGTCTTGGCCCCTCCTTTGGCCTCCTCCTTGCCTCACCCCAAGTCTATAATTAGGGGAGTGACACACCTGTGCAGCCATTGTTCTCCTGGAGCTGGCATACCTGGTGGAGCCGCCCCCATCCTTCCCAAGTAGAGCAGTGCGTGCATTGAAGTATGTATTTTCCCATTTATCACCTCTTTGTCCTTATTAGTAAGTAAGTAAGTACTCTTTATTTGTATAGCACCTTTCACAGACAAAGGCCACAAAGTGCTTCACAAACACAATACAGTTAAAAATCAGAAATTACATACAATATAAAAAGGGTCAAAACGACACAGAAATCATAGCAGCCCAAAAGTAGCTAATTAAAGGCTTGAACAAATAAAGTCTTAAGGTTGCTTTTAAAAGTATCAACAGAATCAATAGAGCGCAAAGAGGGCGGAAGATCGTTCCAAAGCCTAGGAGCAACAGCCTGGAAAGATCGGTCACCTCTAGTACGAAAACAATGAACAGTGATTTTGATCCACAGACCTCAGAGCCAGAGCAGGGGTGTAAGGCTGGATCAGATCGCTGCAGTAAGAATTATTATTGGTCCTTATCTATCTTTTGGTTAAAGCTCCTTGTATTAATATATTTTACTGCTATTTACTTTGGTAATTTGTTCTCCTTTGTTTCACCATAGAAAATACCACTGCCCTGCTTCCCCACACAGCTGCTTACCCTCAGCCTCCACTGGATTTCTACTTTTTATGGCCAATCATACCTCCACCCTAATCAACCAATAACCCCCATCTATCCATAACCCCGCCATACCTTTGTCAATAAACCATTCTAAACCTTTCTGCTGGCTGCTCTGAAATGTTGGTGCCTCACCTGGAACCAGAGTTTAAGAGGATTCACAGCTAGAGATATTGTTCATGGTCCTTCGAGCCGGATATGCACCAATTCAATGGAAAGAGCAGCCTCTACAATCAAGAGTTCAACGTTGTAACAAACCACCTGGATATTTGGACAATTACCTCACTCCTTTTCCTTGTCACTTTTCTCAATTCATCCCTGCCATGTCCCAACCTGCAAATTTCCACATTGTGTCTTCATCCTCTTCCAAAGCCCCAATGGACCTCAAATATGAAGTTTTAAACAGAGAAATCAATGGACTCAAAGCCCTACTCCTCAACTTGGGACAAACTGTGCAGACAGTGTTGAAAAAGTGGAGAGACCTTCATATTCTGCCCCTCCTTCCTCTCATGCTCTAGCCCTTCCAGAGCATGTAGATCCTGTTATTCTAGAACATCATAGTGAGACATTTACTCATAATGTTAAGCAGTGTCCGTATCCTGAAGCATGTGCTCCGCCAGCCAGCCTTTGTTGCTCACTACCTCCCTCTCCTGGCCCTGAGTTGTCGGTCCCTCTCCTTAAAACTCAAGGCACTCAGACTAGTGAGCATTCCTTTCCTGAAATGTGTGAGGGAGATGAAGTCATTTCTTCACATTCAGTGTTTTCTGATTCGTTCAGTCAGCGTAGTGTAGCTGAGCCTGTTCCTGTCCCTTACCAGCAGAAGCCCCCTTTGTCACTTGACCAACCTTTTGCTCTTCCTGTATCTTTGAACGCTGCTGTTCTCTCTCAAGATATAGTTCCTAATGCCCTCCTGTTATCCTCCTCCCATGTAGCACGGGGCTATTCTCTTTTCCTGAGACCTCACACTCCTATGCCATCCATGCATCCTTTACCTCAGCCTTGTGTTCCAGATTCCCATGCACGGTCCTATACAGCATCCTTTTCCAACGTCCAGAATGGAGAAATCAGCCACCAGTACCTACCCGGCCTTCCGCCGGAATCTCCACCAGAGCCATCCCAGCCTTACCAAATAATGCCTCCATCCTTCCCTTCTTTCAGTGCAGAGGACCCTAGGCAGTTCCTCATGCTTAAGATGGCTCTGACTAACCTGGTGCCTCCTGATGAGAGTGAGCAGTTTAAGTACCACCTCTTACTAGACCATCTTAAACTTGACTCTGCTCTTCATCTAGCTCTGGCCTATGCTCATCATCCTTTGCCTTTCACTCGTGCCATGGCTGCTTTACAATAAAGATACAGTCACCCACAGCAGCTTGTTCTGAGGGAAATTTCAGGTGATTCCTGTAGCTTCAGTGACTTTGCTATCCATGTCCGGGCTCCTGTTGGCATGCTTCAGTCCCTAGAACCACAAGAGAGTGATGCAGAGCTAGCTTGTGCTTCTCATGTACAGCACTTGGGAAAAAATCCTCTAGAGTATGTGGCCAACTATGCTAGGTTTGCCGTATTACCAGACCTGGGGTTCCTTATAACCTTATTCACTTTGCCAATTGGCTTGAAGAGGAAGCAGAGTGCCAAGCTGTGGCCACCCAGGCCCGTGACCTGTGTGCAGTATCCCCTGAACAATCTAAACCTTAGGATAGCTCACAGTCCAAGTCACCAAGGGCTACAGCTACTATTCTGTACGGTACCTGCCAGGCAAACCCTCTCCGAAGCACTATCTATCCTGTGCTTTCTGTGCAGTTCCTGATCACCACCTCAGCGTTTGCCCAGGCTTCCGCCAGTTATCCCAGGAAGAGGTTAAGAAGTAGATTAAAGAAAATGGCAGCTGTTGGAGATGTGCCCGCAAACACAGAGCTGTACATTGTGACCTAAAGAGAGCTTGTCCAAAATGTAATCGTAAACACTTTGGCGTCCTACATCACTTGGTTCAGCCCCCTCCGAAACGATGCACCTCCTTCCATGTCCTGTGACAACCCAAAAGTCCTCCTAAAAGCGGTCAAGGTCCAGCTAAGCTACAGAGGTAGACATCTTGACACTTTCGCCATACTGGACGATGGCTCTGAGCGAACCATGCTGCTACCCTCTGCAGCCCATTCTCTTGGGCTGGACGGGGCGGCTGAAACCATGACCCTGAAGACGGTGAAACTGGGTATGGAGACAGTAGATGGAGGAGCAGCAGCAGTCAGCTTCAGCATTTCCTCCGCTTCTAACCCAGCAAAGAAGTTTGTAATAAAGAATGATTTTACTGCCGCTGAGTTCTATCTTCCTCCTCAAACCTATCTTCCTCAGATCCTCAAAGGCCACAGACATATCCATAACCTACCCCTGCATGCCTTCCATAATGTCCTGCCCCTCCTACTTATTGGCTCTGATCACCCCCACCTCGTCTGTACAATTGACATGGTCGGCTAAGGCCTTGGGGGTGGCCCTGCTGCTGTTCACACGTGCCTGGGTTGGGCATTGCAGGGTCCCTCTCAGCTTCTTGACCAGTCTTCTGAGGCTGAACCGCATGTCCAGTCTTTCGTTGTTTCCTGCCATACTCCTAAGCAATGCGCCAAGAAATCCCTAACCTGCTTGCCTTTAAGTTCCAGTACACCAGCGCCAAAGTGCCCTCCCTACAGCTCAAAGTGCCCTCCTTTTACAAGCACATTTTTATACCCCACCAGTGACTGCTATCCGTCCTAAATTCCCTCGTACACCTGACTATCTCATGGGGCGACCACTCCCTCACCAATTTTCAGCATCAGCATTCAGCATAAGATGATAAGGCATGGCACGGGAACCCTCAGCCATACCTTAAAGCCCACATTCTTGTGCATGTTGCCCTCCTAGATGAAGTCTGAAGAGGGCTACATGGGATTTTCTATTTTGTCAAATATGTCCTACATACCTCCACCCTAATCAACCAATAACCCCCGCCATACCTTTGTCAATAAACCATTCTTAACCTTTCTGCTGGCTGCTCTGAACTGTCTAGAGATATGTTTTACTATATATAGGCTGCATATTGTTTATGTTAGGAAAAATGTGCTAAACTAAACATCTGAACAATCCATGGAACACAAATTTTGCTACAGAAATGTGTATGAACTGATGTGTAAAAGTCTCAGTGGAGGACGACTTTCAGAGCGTCATCAATATCAGGGCTCACATTACACTAATACAAATGTAAAGTGGAGCTTATTTGCATTTTCAATTTTAACAATGTTTAACAACAGCGGGACAATATTTGCCAGTTCGCATCACTGCACAACACGCCACGCGCAGAAACACACACGCAGGAGGGAAAGGGAGGGAGAGAAATAGATGAGCTCGTCCTGAGACTACCGAGAGTTGAAGAGCAGCTCCAGATGAGAAGGATATTATTAGCATTTGACTGCATTTTCATTGTGGTTTTCTTCCACGTTGTTAGTGCCCAGAAAGTTAGCTAGCTAGGCGAGGAGTGCCGGGCCAGCCGTGGGGGCGTTTTAGATGAGCTACAGAACCGCCTTAGTGGGGGTGGCGGTACATTTTCCCAAACAATCAAAGAGGGTTTGAAAAAAAAACTTAATTTCCTCTTCTTGACTTCCGTCAAAGTCAATGGTCAAAGTAAAGTAGAAGTGCCGAAAGCAGCATACAGCGATAGCTCCGCATGTGGCGGTAGGCCCTCACATCCACCGGCAGCCTATTGAGTGCCACCTGAACCCTTTAAGAGGAGGGATTCCCACCTGCCGCTCCCTTTGGTCGCCTCTGATGTCACCCGCCGTTTTGGAGCTGAGCACGGAGCCTTGTCCCACGATCACTAGTAGCACGATTTTAAGATCACTAAAATCCTCTTTTTTTTTTATACTTGGATCCAGAGCACGTCTTGACTATCTTTGCGTTGCTGTGGCGCAATGCACGCGCACAAGGCTCCGCTCCACTTTTTACATCTGCGGCCCGTGCTACATGCTCTGCATAGTCAAAAGCTCCTGTAAGCCACCTCGTCTCCAAATCAACAATGGTTTTGTGTCAACATCTTCTAATTTTCCGCTGTCTCTAGTATGTGGTGTCAAAGTGGCTTTTACGCACGGGCTAAAGCAGGGTCTCGTGCGATGCCTCGTTCAAAATAAACCTCTGGTAAGCATTCTAACCCTTATAACGAAATATATATATATATATATATATATATATATATATATACAGTGCCTTGCGAAAGTATTCGGCCCCCTTGAACTTTGACCTTTTGCCACATTTCAGGCTTCAAACATAAAGATATAAAACTGTAATTTTTTGTGAAGAACCATCAACAAGTGGGACACAATCATGAAGTGAAACAAAATTTATTGGACATTTCAAACATTTTTAACAAATAAAAAACTGAAAAATTGGGCGTGCAAAATTATTCAGCCCCCTTAAGTTAATACTTTGTAGCGCCACCTTTTGCTGCGATTACTGCTGTAAGTCGCTTGGGGTTTGTCTCTATCGGTTTTGCACATTGAGAGACTGAAATATTTGCCCATTCCTCCTTGCAAAACAGCTCAAGCTCAGTGAAGTTGGATGGACAGCGTTTGTGAACAGCAGTTTTCAGTTCTTTCCACAGATTCTCAATTGGATTCAGGTCTGGACTTTGACTTGGCCATTCTAACACCTGGATATGTTTATTTGTGAACCACTCTATTGTAGTTTTTGCTTTATGTTTTGGATCATTGTCTCGTTGGAAGACAAATCTCCGTCCCAGTCTCAGGTCTTTTACAGACTCCATCAGGTTTTCTTCCAGAATGGTCCTGTATTTGGCTCCATCCATCTTCCCATCAATTTTAACCATCTTCCCTGTCCCTGCTGAAGAAAAGCAGGCCCAAACCATGATGCTGCCACCACCATGTTTGACAGTGGGGATGGTGTGTTCAGGGTGATGAGCTGTGTTGCTTTTACGCCAAACATAACGTTTTGCATTGTTGCCAAAAAGTTCGTGGAGTGGTCTGATACTCCTTCCATTTCAATATTATCGCTTGCACAGTGCTCCTTGGGATGTTTAAAGCTTGGGAAATCTTTTTGTATCCAAATCCGGCTTTAAACTTCTCCACAACAGTATCTCGGACCTGCCTGGTGTGTTCCTTGTTCTTCATGATGCTCTCTGCGCTTTAAACTGACCTCTGAGACTATCACAGAGCAGGTGCATTTATACGGAGACTTGTTTACACACAGGTGGATTCTATTTATCATCATTAGTCATTTAGGTCAACATTGGAACATTCAGAGATCCTCACTGAACTTCTGGAAAGAGTTTGCTGCACTGAAAGTAAAGGGGCTGAATAATTTTGCACGCCCAACGGGCAAACTGGGGAAACGCTCCCAGCGCCAGCGCTCTCCCGGGCCATAGGAGAGTAAAAGGCGCGCGGGGTCCGTGAGTGACAAGGCGGCTACAGGAGCCCCGTCACTCACATCTTCCACCTGTTCGCTCCGCTCTTGGCCGCCTCCGAACGGCAGCGACATCACCGCACACAGTCTCCTCCTCAGCCCGCCCCGGTCATCTCCCCCGCTGCTCCACGAGGAGCTCAAAGTGAGTCATCATAGCTTGCGTATAGATCCCACTCCCAACTCAACTTTGAGAATAGATTAATGCCGATATTTTTTTTATCGCCCGACAAGACTATCGCGTTAACGCAGCACGTTAACGCCGATAACGGCCCACCACTAGTTTATGTTTATATATATATATATATATATATATATATATATATATATATATATATATATATATATATAGGCTCATTTTGTATATTTTTCATAGCGTGGCACTCGGGATACGGCCACCTTTTTGATTGCCATCTGTGTGCATGGCGCACTGCTTGCGCGTTGGTAGGTATTTTTTGTTTTTGTCCTCTTGTGCTGCGTTTGGTTCTGGTCATTGCTACAGGATATTAAATCCCTAAATTTCATCTTTAGGACAGGGAACCTCGCGGGTCTCTCCTCCTCCCCCTTTGAACTCTACGTTGCCCATTTGCGTTGTCCTTCCACGTCAACCATTTGGTTTTAACAACAACAACCACAAAAGGACTGGGTTGCTGGACCCTTGGGTCCTGTTCACCGGCACCGCTGTCGGGCCGAACAGTGGCCGCAAAAGACTGTGGCGCAATTGCTGCGGTGGATACGTGCACACCTTCGGGCACATGAACATTGTGGGGCTACTGTGTTGAGGATATACGTGCAATAATTGTTGTCCATTTGGTATTTTTAATAAGTTCCAGTAAGCAGCCAACTGAATTTTATCAAATCTATTGATGTACCTTTTGCCGTTACTTTTCTATATTTATAAAATGAACTTTGTACATTTTCTTTATTTTCGGTCTACTGGTCCACTCCATCTCTTATCTGTGCGAGCCTTATGTGTCCCTGGTACTACTCTATTCCAGGGTGGTGGTGTTCGGAAGTAGCTTTGTGGGTCAAATTAGTAAATCTGCCCCTCCGGCCATTACACCGCATGGTCGCGATCGCAATATGGCCGTAAGTATTTCTTGATTTTACTCTTGAATTTCTTTCCATTGTACTAATATGTAAGACAAACACAATGATAACTTTGTTATTTGATTATTCATCGATTTGAATAATAAAGATTAAAAAGTTGATGAATAGCGCTGGCGAGGCTAACTGTAAGCTATGTTAGCTAACGGTAACGAACTACTATATTAAGATTGTTTCAACATTAAAAATCATCCGAAGAAAAGTGTAGAGATATTTATGCAGTCTATGGTTGTTTGGGGCATCCAAATACAATTTACCATGAAAATTAAATGGTGACCATTTTGATAACAAGTTTGATTTGTCTCTAGTGAATACCGTAAAAAGTATAGGTACTAAAATGTTGTGTGAATGTTTGTCCAAAAAGCAAGTAATGATGCTGCAAAATGATAACAATTATATTTATTAGGTTGTCTTTCTTTGTTTTTAGGATCATTTGTCGATCTTGTGCAATGGTCAAAGCCACAAGCATTAAAATGCACCGTTTCTCCTGGACCATAATGTTCTCTATGTATATTTTTATATTTTCATCTAAACACAACATTTTTTGACACTATCCAGTAGATGCCACTGAGTGGATTTGATAAAGAATGAGTGCCTTATTTTTCTTATACTAAAATATATCTGCTCCTTAAAAAAAATAAAATAATAATTGCTACATTGACAGACCATTATGATACCTTATAACCTATATGTTTGCAGTGTTCCTTTACTGTAGTAACGTCCCCAGAGTTTGAGATTTACATGTGCAATTGGGGCCGCAGCTATGGCAGTCACAACCACTGCTGTTTTTTGTAATACAACTTATCCAAGAAGAAAAACCATTGAGCATCTCTCTACCTGCCATTCCCAAAGCCAGCCTCTCCTCCACAGAGCCAGCCTCTCTTCCACAGAGGCAGCAAAAAAGACATTAATAATGTCCTGTAAATGAAACATTAATAATGGCTCGAGCCAGGTTTCCATTTATGGTTTCAGTTTTTTGTTATATTTGTTACAAAGAGTTTTCTGAAGAGATTTTATATTTTCTAGTGGAGAAATCTGTCTAAATGAAAATTTTGACTTAATATGACATTTAAAAATCCCTCTGTGGGAACAAAAAAAAAGTGTGTGGGTGTCCCCTCCTGGAACCGCCACCTTAAATGTGGTGGAGGGGTTTGAGCAGCCGAATGATCCTGGGAGCTCTGTTGTCGTGCCCCTGGTAGGGTCTCCCATGGCAAACAGGTCCTAGGTGACGGGTCAGACAAAGAGCGGTTCAGAAGCCCCTTATGAGAGACCAACAGGCCCGGTTAGAAAAACCATGAGGCCGTCCTTCTGTGGACCCACCGCCTGCAGGAGGAGCCATAGGGGCTGGTGCTATGTGATTTGGACAGCTTCAACAGCTGCCCCCACGACCCGGCAATGGAAAAGTGGAATAAAATGGATGGATATGTGTGTGTGTGTGTATAATATTAGAAAATCAAGCACTGTCCATTAACTATTATGAATGTTCTGTTAATAAAGTTCATTGTAGTTTATAATGTTAACAGTTTGTTAACAGAGTCTTTTGGGGTCTTTATAAATGAGGCAAGGAGTAATGGTGTGCGAGCACTTTATAATACCGGAATGTATAGAACCTAAAGGAGTGTGATTAGCTGCATTGATCATGACGAGCCAGATGACGCCTCCATAATCTTCGCGTTTATAGCGTGAATTAATTAACTCAGTTTATTAGAGCGTAAACTACGCAACAAACGGGAAAGATCTCTAGCCCACTTGGTCAAAGTCTAATTTGAGATTAAACTCACAATTTAATATTGGCTATGTAAAATGAAAGTAAAAGTTCTGTCACCAGGCAACTGCATTTAACACAAATGTATTCATACTATTACTGATTACAATATCTTATTCATAAATACCCATCAGGACCGGACATTAAGTTAACGAGAGAGCCCCGCGCGCTCTTAAAAACAGCAGCCCTGCGTCTTAATTTTAATCATGGCTTGTTTCAATCCTTCAAAATGACGGATGGCCTTTGAAATGTTCCGTCAAAGCTTAAAATATTCCGTAAATGACGACAAATTTTCGGTTAATGTAACCTGTGTGTCACACACACAAATAAAATACATACATACAAACGACGACATGAAAGATGCTTCTAATCATCAGTTGGACACCGATCAAGCTATTTTTGAAGTGTGTTATCAAAATAAACTACTTGGAAGCAGACACTGTCTATTTACACCTTATGTTTGGCAGTAGTCGCAGCAATGGGGCAAGAGCCGGGTATGTTCTGCATCCATCAAAGTTACAAGGAAAAGGTAAAGAAGTATCTATTTGTAACAATAAAAAAGCACAATAAAATTAATGTTTATATTTAATTCTGCTTAATGTTAGAAAGTATGGCTTTTAACAAAGAACTGTCAAGCTTTGTTTTGAATGTCTCCGTTTTAACTTAAAACTTGAATAGTAAAACAATAATAAAAAGTAAAGACTAAAAAACATGTGACAAAGACTATGTGTTTACATTACGCTGGTGATGGCACATGCTGTACTTATTACAGTGTGCCACCTTGTTAAATATGTCATAAATACGCAGAGGTGAAAAGGAGAGGACACACGGCCGAAGGGGCATTAGTAGGATAAGTCTGTCTGCTGATAGCATTAAACTGTGCCTTGTCACCAGAGGACATGATACACACGTACAATGTTAGTCCTAATCTGGCTAATCTGACGCACTGAGGTCATATCAACTACAGTGGAAAGATACCAGCCAGATACAGATGCATCTGTGCTATATTTTTCCATTTATTTTCAAAGTAAATGAATACAACAAAATGCTGTTGACACCAAGAGGTTTTGATGAAGCTTTAATGTAGACCCCTTTTTTTTTTTTTACCTGAAAAAACAAAACATGTGGGGTATATGAAGGGCCCAACCTAAAGCCCCAAAGTGGATATGGAATAGGAGTGGGCCCCATTAACTGCAACCCTTTACTAATAGAAATGCAAGGGAAAAGATGAATGAACGACTACAGGTGTTTGAAATGTAGATAGGTTTATAATTAAAAGCAGTTTGTTGTAGCCAATCACTCTCTGGTCGCTTGGTGCCACAACTTGGCTCAGGAAGTTACAAGCTTAAGTTTCTCTGACTGCTTGCACTGTAAACCGCCTTTCCAAGAATTATAGGATTTATTATCACAGACCCAGGTAGGCTCTTTCCACACATGAGCCGAAATAATCTGGAATGTCACCGCTAATATGACAGAAATAACTAACACACATTTTGCCCTGATGTGATTTCACTTTCAGATGTCCAACAATAAAGGCTTGGATCAAAAGAATAGCATAAAAGGCTCATTGAAGAACTTTTTTTTTTTCATGTTTGTCAAAGGAACATAAAGCAACTAAAACAATGCACGAATACAAGTGAGGATATAACACTTCATTATTTTACTGCCACAAACAACTAAACTAAAATGCTAAAAACGGTTTAAATTTTTATTTTGGTGTGATCTTTTACTTTTCCTGCATTTCTTCCAGATTAGACTATCAATTATTAGATTGTTTAGTTGTGTTAATTTGAAAACATAACTTTTTGCACTGTTCTTCTGCTGTGTCACTAAACTTAGCGGTCAACCAATTTAAGTTATTCTTCACTCTCTTGAACAACGTGAAATTTGTTCCTACATTTAAAGATTGACACATGTTTGAACTTGCACCGTGGTCCTTTAGTGGCACTTTGCCACACCACCGTTTCAACTTTTAAACACTTGGCAAGATGTTTAAGTTTTTCCCGATAAACAATAATGAATTTGTTATCAGCCGCTTGTGAAGCCACTAAAGTTCACTCCTTCAGGGAACATTTTGGCAGCACCTTCTTCCTCTAAAACAATGTCGTCTTTCTGTTAAATGGACACAATTGATGTCCAGGCAGCAGAAGCCTTGTGACATGGCTTTGGAGGTATTTCCCTCTCTTCCTGTTATGCATGACAAGTCAACTTGGACCACTTCCAGACCTCATTACATAACTGGATCATTACTGACTTTCCCCTCTTTCTCATCTGAGTTGTCCTGCGCTATTCCCATCTATTCCCATTCCCTTCTTTGGAATCGTTTATCCACTTGCAAAAGTGAAACATTGTTTATAGTTAATGTAGTTCAACTAAATGGTACTGGAGTTCATTCACAACATGCAAGCCCTCCAGGACAAACTTAAACTGTGCTTGTTTCTTCCAAAATGTGTATCTAACCAGTTATTAAAATGAGATCTATTGTACCCGTTAATACCACAGACATTTATGGGCTGTGCTCAACACGATGCCTATAGACGGTCACAGTAACCCAGTGGTTCTCAATTATTTTTTGCGGCGCCCCCCTTAAGAAGAAAACATTTCGCGCCCCGCCCACACACACATGCACACACACCCAAACCCAACCCCCCACACCGGCTGCCGCCCACCCCCTCCACCTTCTTTAATTGCACACTTCCCTCTCACTGCGTGGACCTGCCAGGAAAGTTTTTCTGAAGTTTGTGGGCAGCATAGTGTTCTCTGGACGCGTCTCTGTCGATACATCTGCGTCTCTGGGATGAAAATAAGTTTCCCACTATTGATCAATGATCACCAACTTGATTCTGATCCGTACCGCACAAACAGCGCTGTGGGATAAGGCGCGGGTCGGGGGCACAGTTTGGAGCAGAGCACATGCAGGATGCAGGACTCAGCACAGCCAGGTGTGCGCGCTAGGTCCTGCAGCTGCCCCTGTCCTGGGAGAGGCAGTGAACACTGAATGATGCGGACTGTAGGGTGGGACACGGACAACAGGCCTACCTGTGGCGGCGCGTTTGCTCTTGAGTGTATTTGTTGGTCTTACCGCGTTCATTGTGTTTCTGTGCTGACGCGCGCCTCTTTCGCACCGATCTGTTCGAGCCTTTCTTCAGTGGTGTTCCCGAGGTGAACTGTCATTAAACAGCTACAGTTTGCCGAGAAAGTTTAGCTTTGAGTTTCACACTGTCCGGGAGAACGAGTCGAACGGGCAGGAGCTGAAGTGTTGATCCTGCCAGCGCTGTGCCATTTAATGACCATACGCGAGTATTTGACCAATCTTCACCAAATAAAGTAGCGAGTAGCAGCGCAGCACTGTGGGATCTCTTAACAGTTAAATGTGGACAGTTAATGTGCATTATTTCCCCTATCGAAGGATGGGTTAAATGCAGAGGTCACATTTTCCTACGGGGACAATAAAGTAAACAAACAAATTACCCTGGATCCCCTCGACTTTGAGGTGCCGGAGCGCACACGTACCTTTTCACAAAGCGGGATGATTGTTGGCGATATTCAGCACGTTTTCACTTAAGAAACTCAAGCGGCTTATCAGCGTGACTGGGGAGTAAAGTCTTCAAGTGACGCCTTCATTTATTTGGCTTCAGGCTGTCTACACTGCCCACGTTTTTAGACATAACAAACGGTCGCACGCGCCCCACCGGCATCGCTCCGCATCCCCCAGGGGGCGCGCCCCACTATTTGAGAACTGCAGTAACCCATCCACAAACCCTACATTAATCAAATTCTTATCATCATTGTGAATACTCGAAAATATCCAAAACATGCTTATTTCTAAGTACATTTTGATTGTACAAAATGTAATCGCTTGCATCATAGTAAACAAGTGTCACTTTCAAGTAAACATCAAGTTACACTTTTTAACAACCGCCACAATAAATCTACACTGTCCAGTTTGTTGTAGCATATTTTGAAATGAAGTTTAAACACTATTGCAACTCAAGAACTGAATCCATAAACAAGAACTAAATACACAATAAGTAAAAAAAAAACATCCTGTTTAAACATCCTCATAAAGCCAGTATATCTCTGTACAACCTCCCTATGACAAACTTCAGGGTTCTATGTACGAGAACAAAAATCATACTTACAGTTCCTTCATGGCTAAGTTTAGTTTCCCAGTGTCTCAGCTGTCACCATGCCACTGTACTGAAGTGCCTTTATGCTGACCAGGGTCATGAGGAGCAGAGCAGGGCCCGCCTCCTTTGGCTACAGACAATTAAATCCAAGCACGTGATTGGTCAACACTCCAACTCTGACCAACTACTCCGGGTACCATCCAAGAGCACTGTAAATTTCCACTTGATACTCCGTGCCCTACACAAGCTAGAATGTATTAGTGGGAGTGGGAGTAGTTGTAGGTATTTTGATATAGGAAAGGAGAAACAAGAGATGTGGTGTCCTTACGGTCGTGAAGTTGCATGATGTTGGAAGTATAGGGAAGCAAGGATGCTTACACTGAAGAGGGAGATTATTTGTACTTAGCTTTTACTTTAAGGCATTTGATAGGGTATTGTACTCCAGGAGTGTCCCAAATCTGGATAAATGCAGGTCATCATAGTAAAGGCAACCAAAACTAAAATCCTTTCCCACAGTTTGTGAAGTGAATTGCATATTTATGAGGTCTTGAATTTGCAACAGATCCAAATGCATTTCCCTCCATTACCCAGGCTTGAGACTGCTTGGCAGAAGGACATACTTCTGACCCCTTGTGGCTGAAAAAAAAAAAACGTTTTTTTTTTTTTTTTTTCCTCTTGCTTTGGTGGCACAGTCGCTGCAATTGTAATGCTCGGGATAATGGCATTGGTATGAGAGGAAGCAGTGACAGTAGAATAATCTATAGTAATATATTAGTGATGGAAGTAGTAGTACTAGTAAAAGTAGTAGTAGTTATGGCAGGAATAGTCAAAGTTGCCACATGATGGTTGTGGCAAACTTTAAGGAGCAGAAGTAGACTCACAAAAATGCTTTCCACCTCAGGACACATTTCGAATAAAACACTGGGAATAGTATTAAGTAGTAAGAATACCTCTAGTCTTTTCAGTTATCACATGCAATAAAACTCATATGCTTCAAAATGCAATTTATACCCACATATTTTTAAAGTTTCCAAAAGTATCTAAAATCATAGCCTCTCTTTCACAATGAGCAGTGTTTTATCTCAGAAACATAAACAGCTACAGTTTGTCTTAAAACAATGCCATATAAGGTTATGTGTCTCCACTACAGTAGATGCAGGATTTACTTTGTTGAACTAAGATAAGTACCACTGCCTAATATAAAACCACACTGTCTTGAGTTATTGTTGGTGGTCAGAGGGGCTGATGGTGCAGATGGGCAGCCTGACTTCCATCAGTCAGTCTACCCTATAGGACAACTGTGGCGACTAAGGTATCTCACCACTGCCGAGTGTGGAGTGGCTGCAAAACTGTCCCATGAAAAGCGCTTTGTTACAAAATCTGTGAACGGCGCTATACAAATGAAATCCTTTCTTATTTCTTTTTCTTACCATTTCACTCAAATATAAGAATGATTAGTTGGCTAGTTTAGAATTATAGTTACTATATAGTCTAACAAATTGCACTTCAAGCTTTATTTTATTCTTTATTCTTCAGTCACTGGTATAGCAGTATGACTTCCCTGTTTTGAGACCCCTTACCCCAGGACAGTGGCAGTTACATTTGAATTTAGTTTTGAGACTAAATTTAGTCGACTTTGCATTTATAATATGTATTATAATCATACTGTATAAAGCTCCTCTGCTTTATGGGGCATCTCCCACATGAACAAAGCTCAGACCTGATCCTTTGGCAGTAAATTTAAATGATATGAGACTCTTTCAAACTATCAGTAAAGTTTGGATGATTTTTGTCTCTTCTTTTTATTTTTGTTTAGTCATATTTTAGTCGACGAAAATATCTGGACATTTTAGTCACAGTTTTAGTCTCATAAACAACTTTTAATTTAGTTTGAGTCTCATTTTAGTCAGCCATTTGTCTTACTTTTTGGGAGAGGGGGTGCTCAATGAGTGGCTCCGTTTCTCATGCAGTTAATCAGACGACACACCCCCCTCACCCTCTCCATAATATTGGACACGCTGGAGACAAAGTAGATTAAGTCTACGACACTAATATAAGCTAATAAACATCTTAGCCAGTCATACCCGTCACTCAAACATAAGGGTCAGGCTAGCAGTGATTTAGTGAGATGCATAGTTTGTTCTTTATGCTATAGGGCGCGCCTAAACGCCCGTCAGGCAGCATGGCATCCCCCTAAAAGAAATCCAAAGAACACACAACATCCACGTCCCTTTGCAAGGATTTTTTTTTTTTTATAGCGGTTGAAGACAAATTAAACAAAGCTTACAAAACAGTTTTGGCCCAATAAAATGACCACTTTGCGCTACACCAAGGAACTGTCATCTTTCAACACAATTAAGACATCCCATTACCTTTCAGTGTAAGTTTTCTTTCATCGCAGTCTGCTTAACTTTTCGGTTCTGTGTCGCCAGATGGACAGTAGTCACTTGTTGCTGTGAGCATGTGCGGGATTAATATTATTAGTTTCAGTGGAAAATCACTAGCTTCTCCTCCATACAACTGCCACTTCTTAAAGAGACATGCGCCACTTTTTACTATTCACGCTTCACGTTCATGACCATGGCCAGGCCCTGCACTGGACTGATGCTCAAAAGATAGAGGTACATGTGTTTGTTCAGTGTTTCTTTGCAACACGGTGTTTAAACGTTGCAAAGTGCTGTGAAGTATTTCAAGTTATGTTTTTTTTTAATTAATATTCATCTGAGAGGGAAAAAGTAGGTACAAACCTTTTTATTTTCACAATCTCCTCAGTGAATAATACAGTGAAAATCAGCAATTTTGGAAAGTGGATTTCCAAATGCCTGCGCTTAGACGTGTTCAGTTTAGATTCTAATAGAGTGGTAGGATAAAAATACAGTTTGATACATTGAACGGCAGAAACCTTTTACATCATCAGTGTGTCTCTGACTGTTTACACTGCGGCTGTGCAGTCAAAGGTCGCTGTCCTCTATAGATTTAGCCTTAATCTCTTGTAAAGGCCAGACGGGCCACGTGGTCCCTCTGTAATCCATGTTACACACTGTTAGTACCCTTCTCCATCGTCAAACTCCTTTGAAATGAGGAACTATCATAGACAAAACTTTCAAAGTAAAGTTTCCCATTGTGTTTCACAGCATCATCTGCCTCAGTGTGCCTTTTCTCATTGATTTGAAATGATGCTGACTGTTTTCTCCTTTTTATCAGGTTTGGGACTGGTACCAAGTTGGACTGCAGTGTAGTGTACGCAAACCATGTGGTGTAACGCCACTGTCCTCTTTGTGCAAACACCAAGCCTGGATATATAATCTTAAATCACCTTAAATAAAGTTATAAGTTATCAATATCAAGAAGGGCATCTGGCATCGCACAAATCAGTCACTGCCCATGAGAAGGCAGGTGCTCTAGAAAGAAGAAAGACAGTAACGTCTCCTAACGTGTCTATTGTTTAGAAATATGCATACATTCTTGAGTTACCATTCAATGTCAAGTTAAAATGTGTCCAAATATTAAACAAAGATATCAAACAAAGATTACACACTTGGATATTGCGTTTCCTAATGGTCTGTTTCTCCTGTCGCCTGTGTTTACTCTGTCTTATCAGCCTCCAGAGATTACTGTAACGCCACTTGCTGCCTCTGCGCTCGCCTGTCTGTGCTCCGGCGGCTTATTCTTCAAGGGGAGCATGCACAGCTTAATCCCATATTACCCAGGCTATGTTAAGTGCAAGCATCTGACTGTCACACACTTACAACAGCAATGTCATCCATTCCGTGGCCACAGGAAATTCACAGCACTTGTTGATTTTCACAGCTCTCGTTCTGACTATAACTTATATTGATGCTTCTTTTTAGTTTTTCCCAGGCTTTGGACTGGCACACCCACTGTAGTGCGGTGATTCGAAACCATTGGTTGGGCAGACCAGGCATTTGCATCTTGTGAGGATAAGGAAATAGGAGAAAGTGTCAGCTCATTCAACACAGTCTCCAAATCCGATAAAGAGATCTGCCCAGCGTTGTTGATTTCAGTGTGTTTACTGTGCAATTTCTTACATAAGAGCAGGAGGACAGACATGAGTAACTATGGACTGACTCACGCCTCTAAGACCCAATGACTAAGGCAAAACATCTGCATTTTTTTTTTTTACAAAATACAGAGGTGGAATACATTTTGAGAAAATGTTATTACTTCACACTATTTTTGCTTTTTTGATAACACTATCTGCTGTCTCTTTTGCTTTTTGTATAGGTAATACTTACTTATATAAACGGTTAAAAAAACAACAACAATCAGTTTATTCACAGCATTAACCTGCCTCAATATATCCTTTAAAAAGTCAATGTCAACGACAAAAAGATGCTGTGTTAAGTTGTATACAATGGCATGAAGGAAAGCCGCTCCAGGTCAGACTGTGGCTCAGTACAGGCTTAAATACTCTATCCTTCTCTAGAGATAATCTCGAACTAATAACAAATGACTAACAGTAATGGTGTCCTGCCAACATAGGACAAGGGAAAAGAATAATACAACTAAGAACCTATCCCTGTGTTCACCATTTGTAACAGAGTTTTGATCCTAAGATGTATTGGACATCGCAGCAGATCATGTAGTGCAGATGTGTGGCTAGAGAAGGGACTCATTCACAAAACCAAGATGGGTGAGTTGTCAAGCATTTGAGCTGTAGACCTACCATTGAACCATATTGCAGCAATATTATTTCTTGGCATCATTAGTCAGTGCATTTGTTGCCAATATGCCTGAATATTTACATCACCTTCTAAATATATTTCCTATGCAAAACTCATTTGTTTTAAGTGTGGACCAGCACAAACAGTTCACCAGGTTGTGACCCCTTGATTATCATTAAAACATGACATGAGTTATAGTAATATAATAATATAATGTGACATAGTTTTATAGTCTACTATATAAAAATGTATTAATGCTGCTGTTACAATTATGTTATAATATGTTCATACTAATCTATTTTTATACATTCCCTTATAGTTTTATAGTTATCATATTTACTATTTATCTCACACAGCAAGAAGGTCCTGGGTTCGATTCCCATCTGGACTGGGCGTTGTGTGGAGTTTGCATGTTTTCCCTGTGTCTGTGCAGGTTTCCTGTGGGTACTCCGGTTTCCCCTACCAGTAAAAACATGTACAATAGGTTCCCCTCTGGGGCCAGGACTCTCCTGTAAAAGAGATTCTTAATCTCAGTGGGACTTTCCTGGTTAAATAAAGGTCAAATAAATAAAATAAAATAATCTCTACCACAAGGTTTATGTATCATGTTGCACGTTTGCACCAAAGACAATTCCTAGTTTGTGAATCTGTTCACTGACAATGGCAATAAAATCTATTCTGACTCTGATTAAATAATACTGTTAAGCGTACAAGATATTTTTAAACTGAAAACTTGACTAGGGCTATGTGGGTGGTGGTACTGCAACACTGTATTGCCACCATTGTCATCAAAGGCAATACAAAAGAGCTGTATTTTGTTAAATTTTTCAGCTTTTGCTGCTGTCTGCCTGTCTCAGATAAAGAATTCTTGTGGCCTTCAGCAAAAATAATTTCCTTTGTGAAACTTCCTTTTTACTCTTACAAAAACATTTCAACACCTCAGCGACTGGCAGAGCTAATGGATGAGAATAAAAAAAATAGTGCACATGTACTCAAATCTAAAGTGTCTTTTCATTTTATCACAGCAAAATGGGATTAAGATCCAGCTACAATGAACACAATCAGTGAAAAACAAACTGGTGATGAATTCCTACTATAAGAGTTTTTGAGCTATGCAGTGTTATTTTGTTATTATGGTCAATGGATTTTCATAGACCTTGGGACAGACTAGACTAGCAAAGTGAATGATTTGGTTTACAGTCTTATAAAGAAGATGGTTTAAACAGTGACTGACGAGGAAGGATGTGCACACACTGCTCCTGCCACTGTTTGATCAAGGAGGATGAGACCATACTGGAAAGTAATAGCAATATTAGCCACGCGTATTGTGTAGTCATCATATCACCCAAAAGCAATATGCATGAAAGGCTAATTGTAAATCATGAAACATGTTAAATCTAGATGTTTCATTGTTCAGTAAGTTTTATTGACTTTTAAATAGTAGGTCTACTTCAACAGAACACTACAACAATAAAGTGCACTGGAACGTTGTAGCCATGCAAAGCAATGGGGCACAGAGACAAATAATGGGCAAGAGTCAAAAACAAACCCCTTGAGAACCAGTTCCCATGAGCTCACAGTTTCAGAGACAGAGTATGGAGAGTTGAGAAATGGCGCCACCCTCAGGCAAAAGTAAGCTAAAGTTGTGGTGACATTCATTAGCCTGGAAAAATCCAGACTCACCGCTGTACCAGCCGGTGAGTCTGGTCACCGCTGCGTCGAATCCATTTCCCACAGCGGTAGATACGCAGGCAAACAGGAAGCGGAGTAAACCAATCAGCGAAGGGCGGGCGTCTGCTGTTGATGTGGTGTTATTAGCGGTTTTGCGTTAATATTTGCGCAGGCTTATGAATAAGGAAACTCACCTACTGTCGATGTGTTTTTTGGTCATTTACCGCCGACTGGAGACACGCTTTCTCTCTTTCGTGCATCGTTCGTAGATTGTTATTGAGGGGGCTTCCGCGTCCCGTGAGTGACGTTGCTCGCTAACAACACGTCACGGCAAATAAACGATTCAGATTGGACGTGAACGGATTAATTTTGCGGAAGGCGCGAGCGTTGACTGGGTGACCAGACTGATCCCCCGCTGGATAAAAAAATACAGAGGGGAATCATTCTGGTCTCACCAGGCTAGACATTCATACCTGTCTTCCAAAAGGAATTCTTCTGGCTGGCCATAACGCCAAGGCCTGAAGCTAAGCAGGGAAGGGCCTGGTCCGTACTTGGATGGGAGACCGTTTGGTAACACCAGGAAGCCTAGCGAATGCAGTGAGTGAATGAATAGTGCCCAGAAAAGCGCCATATAAAATTAATGCATTATTATTATTCTATATATTATTCATATTCACTCTGCATACGTCCAAGCCATAAAATTCTGGTTACTCTGACTTTAATACAAGTCACTGTCCCTCTGATGTGCTCATTCAGTGATTGAAAATCCCTGCCCACACCCATTTGTTGAGGCTGAAGATGCTGAATAGAAAGAGTACATTGGGTCAATCCATGCTTTATTATCACAATGGACAGCTTCTTATTAATTTGTAACATAAGACAGAAATAAAGCGGAAGACATTTGGATAGCAAGTGTCCATGCTCTTAACACAGTCTGACGATAAAATATTAAAAATAATAGAATAAAAACATATTTTTTTCTGAACATACACAGCACCAATTTAAGGGATGGACAGTGTTCAAGCATCAGTCACAACTTGAGCACATTAATGTGCTTTATCCTGTAGGTTGCATTGTATTCATACGTATTTGATCATTTTAACAATTATCTGAATCTAGTTATTTTGCAAATTAAAAGCCGTATAATTCAAACCACTGTGACATAAGGCTCACTTTTTTTCTTTCATTTTTTGACAAAGGTAAAAACAAATAAAGCTAAAAATCAAGAACTCCTTGTTAATAACGTCACACACTTTTCTTAATTTCACCTTTAAAAGGTGCATTATGCAACTTTTATGTGAAAAAAATATATATTTGTGCGTATTTTACCATATGAGTGGTCAGCAAGCACAGAGCCTTTACTTTCAATCACAATGGTCTCTACAATGCTCTGGGATCAATTGTTTTGTAGGTTTCCTGGTGAGAGGTAAACCTTCCTCGGGGAAAAACCTTCAAAACAATTGATCCTGGAGCATCCTAGATACCACTGGGCCGCCATGCTGACCACTCATACAGCAGCTGGGTCACTACAAGGTCAAACATGCACAAATATCAACTTTTTTTTCACATAAAAGTTGCATAATGCACTTTTAAGTCTGACGCCAAAAACGTAATTGAAAGAAAATGTCAAATAAACAACACCTGTTTTAAGTCTTTAACATTCAATATTAATGTCGCACAAAAGCTGCTCCAGGGCCGCGTGCTTCTGACTGGCCTCCTCAATGGCGCTGTAGGTCTGTACGTTGCTGGAGATGTGATACCGAATGTCGTCCACAAGGGGGACCGAGTCAGTCTCGTGTCGCCCCTTCACAGACGCTGCGTCCTCTTTGATGAGCTCGGCGAATTCGGGGTCAAGTACCAGCTAGAAAAGACAAAAAATAAATATTGAGTTTTACGAGGTACAAAAACTGGCGGCTTCTAAATCTAAGAGACAGCAGCCATTTGCACCTAAAACCGTACCATACTTTACTGTGATTTCCACCATGTTATACAATTGTTCTCTCATGAAAAAAATACCTAGAGTTGTGCTTATTTTAATTGGTGTAATTTAACTTTTGAACAGTTTTCATTCTGCATATTCAGTTTCATTCTAATGGGCAAACACTCGACCTTCACCTGCTGATGTCATGAGGTGGTGCGTCGCTGTAAATCCACACAGCTTCACCAAGTTTTGGTATGATCATTATAGCCCTTAAATATACCTTAATTACAAAGCATTTGTTGCAATCACTTATAATATCTAACAGCTATTGTTTTATAGCCTGGGAACCAGACTCACCACTGTACCAGCTGGTGAGTCTGGTCACCGCTGCGCCAATTCCATTTCCCACAGCGGTACATAGGCAAGCAAACAGGAAGCGGAGTAAACCAATCAGCGGAGGGCAGGCGTCTGCCGTTGATGTGGTGTTTTTAGCGGTTTTAGGTTCATATTTGCACAGGATTATGAATCACAAAACTCACCTACTGTCGATGTGTTTTTGACAGTGGTGTGCCGTCAGGGCCAGCAGGGCCTTCTCTGCTGGCCCTGGCGAAATGAAGAAAAAAAAGTGTAAAATGTCTTAATGGTATATTTAATTTCTAATTTATTTATAATGTACAGTTGAGTCGCTTATATTGGTTTTGTTGATGTGTAACTGTAATTTCCTACTCAAAAAGTGTCTGGCGAGCTGCTCCTCCTCAGGGCCTTCAGAACAGATTCTGCAGGCCCTGTGTTGTCAGGCCACACTCATGATTGACAGCCAGCATGACTGACAGAATTTTCAGCCTATCAAAATTCGATATACATTGACAATACGCCCTCCCAGGGCGCGCATGGGCAAGACGTTACAGCCACTCCGAAGAGAACCGGATAAACAGATATTCCTCTTGGAAACGTCCAAACGAGGCAAGATGAAGTGGATTTACTGATCACGGATATTATGAAGAGCTTCGAGAGCAAAGCAGCGGGAACGACAGTGGGACGTAGACGCTCGGCTCCCCGGACAGGAGAAGGGTTTCCCTGCGTCAGCTGCGCTGGGACTCGGGCAGGCAACAGGTACGAGACTACGAGCGCTATAAAAAGGGATCTCAAATAGCACCAAACTTTAAGTTTAGTATCTTTTTTATTTTACTCGCTCTGTCAACAAAACATCTCCTAAATACAGCCGCCTGTTTCCACATTATAACGCACTCGTCTCCGCCTGTCATGTGTCGTGTATTTCCGTATTCTAGCCCGAGTGTTCCCAAAGGTGTTTGCTTTTGTTTGGGGGCGGAGGCGTTACCGTTGTTGGCAAATCCTTTAGCGAACAAAAGCCACGCAAAAAGGCAGTTTTATCCATACGCCTATTGTCGATAAGTTTATATGCGTTTGACTGCGTGAACCCAGGTTTCTATTGAAGGCCCTGACTGAAACCCCACGACCGCCACTGGTTATTGGTCATTTATTGTCGATTGGAGACACGCTCTTTCTCTCTCTTGTGCGCCGTTCGTAGATTGTTATTGAGCAAAATTCCACGTCCAGTGAGTGACGCTGCTTGTGAACAACACGTGCCGCAAATAAATGAATCTGATCCCCCTCTGTATAAAAAATTATAGAGGGGAATCATTCTGGTCTCACCGGGCTAATTGTTTTAGGCATTTTTAAATAAGCTTCACAGTTCACACCTCTAAGGTGAGTTCATTCATTTTTTGAATACAGGAATAATGGCAGAATTACCTTTTCTAATATTCCCAATACAGTATATACATTTTGAAATTCATAAAATGTGAAATACCAGCATAGTGCATTATTATACACATTTAGTGAATTGGATTTATATCATAAAACCTTCTGTTTCTGCCTCTGTAAACAATTTTAGTTTTTGAGTGTATTGGAATCCATACTCGTACCTGCTCGATGATCTTAGCCATGTACTCGGTGCATTGATCCTCCAGTCTAGAAAGGCTAAAGAGATGAGCAGTTTTCCACAAACAGATGACGTTATCTCTGCTCAAAGCCTGGGCCAGAGTTTTCCCACAGAGACGCTTAAGGCCCGGCAGCAGGTACATGTCGGCCACACACAAGACGTCAAACACATTATCCATCGAGAGCTGTAAATAAATTCATAAACTAAATTACTCTCCACACACCAAACATTATCAATGTTTAATGAGTACATTTAATTTTTACAGTTCAGTGTCATAAAGGAGTAATTCTATCATGAGGCCCACTTTTGGTATAGTGCTGCTAAGTGCTAAATTGTAGATGGACATTTTCAGAGGGCCCCAGCATTTCCCGATGTCAGGAGTATGTTTACGCTTTTCTTAGCGCTGTTCAATTTATGTATAATTAATTAGGTATTATATCAAGTTTAGGCCCACCTCAGTATCGTCACTGTAGATGTAAAACATGACGTGGATGAAGATTTTGTGGGAGATGTTGTGGAGAGTGATGACTGGAGTATTGGGCTGAGACAGCAGTTGACTGCCTTCACAGAAGTGGTCTTTAAGTAGGGCCCTGAAGTAGTCACTGCGTCCACAGAAAAACGCCTGAGGAGAACAACACATCACTGTATGCAGTGGTAATAAAGGGTGCCATCTTTGAGCATAAGAATGAACTATACCTTATGACACAAGAAGTTGTAACCATCTACTGAAAAGCATATGTCAGGATATGTTGAAAGGTTTTTCGCTTGGTTGAAGGGAAGTTCGCCAAATCCAAGCTGAAGAGTATACACAAAAGTTTAATAATGCCCCATACGGGCATCTTACATCACACCTAATAAAGCGGTTGAAAAAGCCAAGAACATTGAAACAAACACTATGCTGCAATCTAGCAACAAAAAAACAGACTCTTTTAAAAACATACTAAACTATTTGGGCCCAATCTTCCACCTGGTGTAACAACGGCGTTGCTCAATGCAATATTGGAATCTTGCATACAAATAACAGGGCACCAGTGGTTTTGCCGGTAGCTTGACGGCGTTGTATAGAAACATCACGTGCAGTCTGCGCACGTTCACGCTCGCAGGACAAATTACAAACGATTTCTCCCACTGTGAGTTACAACACTGTCCACCTCCCAAATATATTAATGGTCCTACTCTGGCACCAGTATTAAAGAGCGTGGGGCAAACTCCACACTGCAGAAACGTGATCAAAGCACCAGCAATCCAGGTAATTTTAACGGTAAACGTAATTTTCACTGAAACTTCTGCGCTGACTTCTAAAATTTGTTACCTTTTGTGTTACTTGTTAGTTCACATTACTTAAGTGTTTTAACCTGAAGCTCTGCAGGAAGTGCACAGTCGGCTAATTGGGCCAGTTCGTCCTGCACTATGCAGTTCTGTGGCTCCAGACTTAATACCTTCACGCAGATGCCAGGTTTGTTGGAAACTATGGAATAGGCACAGAAAAAAAGAAGGCCAGCCCAAAGTTATCTCATGCAGGACATTAAATTCAAATGAAACATATTTTAAACACAACTACACAAATAAGGTAAAATGTGAATTCAATCTTTTCTAACTTAAGATTTAAGAAATCGAAATAAAATACAGTGTGTATAATATTAACGTACCAAAATCATAAACTTGTTTGCACTTATTTTCCAGCTCTTCAATCAGAACTGCCATTTTACACTGTTTGGCCAGTCGTCTGCAGTCTTCTAGGAAACTTATATCAATATCCATACGGCCTAGAACACAAAATAAATGTGCAATTTGCAATAAAATTGCCCCTTTTTGCTGTGTAGTTGAAGCATGTACTCTAAATTTGAAAAGGGTTTATGTTTCATGATTAATCTCTATGTTCACTGACTGTAAAATTCTTTGTACTCAACAATACTTAAAGCAAATGATAGCTTATTAATATAAAACTATCACCTGTGTAGATATATTGCAAAATTGCTGCAAATGCTGATGGATTAATCTGAGAAGAAAATAAACAGATTATAGGGAGAATACAGTTAAGTGCAACAAACAGTAAAAATTGTGATGTTATTACCAAAGGGTGTTTTAATGTGATGAGAGTCTTTCCTCTCCATTTTGAGTTGAACATTTCAGTAAAGTACTCAGAACGAGCGCTGAGGACACATCGATGTGCTGAAAATGTTTGTCCATGAACCAGAAAGTTCACGTCACTGTGTGGCCCCTGCTCCAATAAACTAAAGCAAAACACAAATAACTAAATTAGTTAACTGAATACAAAATATGTTTCTTTTGCAATGGGAATCAAATAGAAGTCAGTAATATAGGCCAAGGACCATGATTAATGAGTCACTTATTTTTTTATAACCAGAAGTGTTTAATTCCCACAATTTTGAGATAGGGTCTAACTACAATACAGTGGTCTGAAAAAGTATCTGAAGCTTTTGGAATTTCTCATATTTCTGCCTAAATTGCTCCCTAAATGTGGTCTGATCTTCTTTAAAATCACAGGAATGATTAAACAGCGTCTGCCTGAACTAATACCACCCAAACATTTACATTTTATCATGTTTGTATTGGCAATACCATGTAAACATTCACAGGAGAGCATAGAATAAGTAAGTACACCCCCTGAATATCACTGAACTACAGCAGTTTTGTAAAGAGGAATGGTCCAAGATTCATCCAGATCGTTGTGAACGTCTAATCTGCAACTACAGAAAATCAGTTATTGCTGCAAAGGAAGGATCAGCGGCTATTTAATACAGGGGTTCACTTATTTATTACATGCATGTTGTGGATGTCTCAGGTTTTTTCTGCAAAATATCTTGATAAACTCGTCAATATTTTTTTTCTGTTGATGACAACAAAACAGCCCCACACCATGATTTTCCCTGCTCTATACTTCAAAATGAGCATTGGATTTTGATGTTGATGTGCTGTTCCATTTGTCCTCCACACATAATGTTATGTGTTCCTCCCAAACTATTCAACTTTGGTTTGCGAAATCGCTCTTGGATGCTCCACTGCACTACTGGATAAATATGCTGTGGGCTGATGGACCCAAAGTTGAACAATGTGGTTTCTTGTTTATTTAATTGTAAATGAAGTCACTGACAGATCTATAGTGTGGGATCATTTATAAAAGTGGTACAAAGCACATGAAAAGAAATGTAAATGATGAATAATATGTAGTATGTGAAAATAAAGGTCAAAAAGTGGCATGTTTTTTTTTTAATCGTGATGTATCGTGGCGTATCGTGAGACAATCTTTATCGTAAGCCATGCATCGCATATCGTATCGAATCGTGAGCAACCCAGAGGTTCCCACCCCTACCACATTTAGTGACCAATTTAGGCAGAAATGTGAGAAATTCCAAAAGCTTCAGATTCTTTTTCCGGCCACTGTAAATTCACTCAGTATTATTTAAAAAAAAACAGTATTCACCCCTGAAATGGTCTCAGCCGGTATTACAAATGGACTCACGTGTAGAGAAAGTGGTTGAATGCATCCTGCTGCTGCATTGGACTAGTATTGATGCAGTTGTATTCTTTTAACAAACGTCGGATCTGATCACTCAGAGAGCCGTACATGCATCGCTCTCCGTCAAACGTGTTGGCTTCACACTTAGCACCTGAGGCACAAGCAAAAGCTCAAGTGCATTCTCTGCTATAAACGTGGCACAATATAAGAGGTGGAAAGGTTTTCCATTATTCGACCTAATAAGTCTAAAAAATATATTGGGAAAATATGTATATTCCATGGCAGGTTTAAATAAGGTTTTATTGGATAATAGAAAAAAGAAACAGTTCATTAGCATTATAAAACATTAGTAGTGGTGCATAATACATAATATACACTTTTATAAACTTACATGTAGATCTCAGCTCAAACAAATACTTTCCCTCCAGTTTCCTTTAACACACAAACAACTTCCACTGTCTTGTTCAAACTCAAACACTAGATGCTGTTTCTGCCAAAGAAACGTCTGTAAACCTGACGATTATAAAGACCCGTTATGATTGTTGAAATTGACCAAAGTAGACATTGCTATTTGAAAATTATTTCAATTAATTGCCCAACCCTAAATTTGAGCCAACTGATGAATCCGGTATTATCATTTTATTTTGGACACATAACATTGGAGACTATCCAGTAATTATCAATTTCCTAACCTTCTTTGTCCAGGCAGCAGAGTATTTGCAACAGTTATTACAACACATTATAAATCTATTGCATTTGAAGCCTTTTAGGCCTTACCATTTGCCAACAAGTACTGGACCAGCTCTTCATGGCCACAGAGACAAGCATAATATCTGCAATATGTAAAAGCAATAATTACACATTGAGGAAACCCTAAACGTGATGATATAGTTGTACTCACAGTGGGGTGCTGTCCCACTTATCTCTCACATTAAGGTCCACATCTCTGTGTTCAACCAAGATTCTAAATAAAAAAGAGAAATTGTTACTGAAACAAAAGTGAATATGGGATGAGATAGATGCGTGTTGACTGCACAATGGAGAAATACACCTGATGGCAGCTCTTCAAAGGCATACAGTAGAAGCCAAAATAGTGTTTTAGTTACATTGTCCACAGTGATGTACCTGGCTCTCTCTCTCAACAGCAAGTTTGATAAACAAAGCAAATTGCACCTATTGCAAGCAGAATAACGCGAATAACGTAGTTAAAGCAGACCTTCTATATTCCAGCAACGTCATGTTATTTTGGTGCATTTAACATCAAACTAATTGCGCCACAGCAGCTGCTGCTCCTGATGGTTACCTGACTCTGCAAATGTCGCCCTTTTTGCAGCTCGTAAACAGTTCGTACACATCCATCGCGTCCTCAGAGCCTGCTGTCGTCTGTAAGACATGAATACGGCCCGTGGGCTGAACAGGGGACCGCTGGGGTACCGCTTTATTGACCGGACAGGGGGAAATGTTAAGCTTGGTCACGGAGAGTGGAGTTGTTTACACGGACAGGAGCAGTCGGGTGTTTTGGTCTAGAAGGAAGCCGACGTCACGTGATTGTTGATGCTTTCAGGGGCAGTGACGATGGTAGGATTTTTTAGTTTCAAACAAAACGTAGGTAGCTTCTTTATACAGTCTATGAGCTAGACAGGGAAAGTCAATTCGAGTTACAAATTATGAACACTTTATATTATTTGCTAAGATATCTCTTGGGGCTTGTTTTCGTTCACAGAGAAATTCTCAGATTGTAAGGCTTTCTAAATGACTTTATTACTCATCGCGACATAGTACCGACATACACACTGCAATATATTCACCACTAATATGGTGGGACATTGAATGCATCATTAGAGGCAATTTTTTTTCAAACCCCACATTTGTATTTTCTTACAGTCAATGTTATTTATCCAAGTGTGAGCTAAAACCGAGGGCGACAATGCCCCCAAACAGTGCACCTACGAGGGATGCACCGAGACCACGACACAGGTGGCCAACCGTGGATGTGCAAGAAACACCGTAACAAGATGTACAAGGACAAGTACAAGAAGAAGAAGAACGACCAGGCAGTGATGTACTGCGGCAAACTGGACGTGAGTAAACTTGTTTGGGACATTTTTTGTCTATTTATAATGTGATGTGACCCTGCTAAGACTTTGGTAATTTATGTCATATTGTCGTTGATTAAACACTATGGTCATTGTCAGGGTAATAATTCATTTATAGATTGATTAGTGATGATTATTAACCTCTTAACCCCCACCTGAACCGTGCACATTTTCTCCAGTTTGCCATGAACCAAATCTAAAAGCTTCTTGAAAAAATTGTCAAAATAGCGACAAAATTAGATGTAAATGAGGATGAAAATGAGCTACAAAAACGTGATGAGAAAGTAACAAAAATAACAATTTATATCTAAAGTAAGCCTTCATTGTGTATACAAATAAATACATGTTTTTGATAATGTCAGAAAAGCATTGCACACAAAAAAGCCAGAGTAAATGCTAAATTTGGGATCAGATGTTCAAAAAGCCTTGTAGTCGGCTCTACAGCAGGTTAAAATCAGTTAAATCCCATTACGGCGCTAAAGTTCCGTTGGACCCGGAAGTAGAATGATGACATCATCACTTAACAAACGTATTCTGAGGTTTCCATGGTTAAGATAAATGGACTTTTGGTCCTGTGTTATACCGGTGGCGCGGTGGCCGAGCGGATTAAGCCTCCTAGGGACTAGGGACTCCTGCCTCTCCACGGGGGGTCAGCCTCGGGAGGGACGCAGCACATGGACCAATGCTCCGTGGAGGAAAGCGGGAAGTCTCCCTAAGCAGCCAGATCAGCCCATAAGCGGTGTTTTTTCTTGAAAAACACGCCGACTCTAAGGTCCGGGGTTCGAGCCCGGACAGGGTCACAAGATCGCTTCAATAAAAAATATTTTGAACAGTCGGGGTCTCCGACCTTTTTAGAGCTGAGCTTGAGCTAATCTACAAGGATCTTTTTCCTCGCCCTGTTGCCGCGTTGTCATCAGTTTTTTTTTTTACACTTTTTCATCCCTTTTTTGTCCTTTTTCATTACTCTTTAGTTGCTTTTGTGTTGCTCTTTTGTGGCTTTTTTGGTTACATTTTTGTCCTTTTTTTTAATCACATGTAACATTTTTGTCGCGTTTTGTTTGTTTTTGTTTCTGTTACTCTTCTGTGTCTCTCTTGTGGCTTTTTCATCCTTGTTGTTGTCTCATTTTTGTTGCTATTTTGACACATTTTTTAAGAAGCTTTTAGATTTGGGTAAAGCTGAACTGGAGAAAATGTACTCGGTTCAGGCGTGGGTTAAAGGGGTAAATTAATGTACAAAATGAATTGTTGTGAATCATTGTTTTTTGTTTGTTTTTTTCTCTCTCTCACTTTTAGGAGAATGCAGAGGAACGACCCTTGTCTGTTAATAAGCAGCTTCTGGGATCTATGGGAGACCGTCCTGCTAGACCATCTCTTATAGAGCAGGTCCTCAACCAAAAGAGACTTAGCGGCATCGTGGCGCAGCAGTTCGTGCTCGTGCTTCACAGCTAGAAGGTCCCTGGAAGGATGTAAGAATTAGTGCTGCACAATATAGACTTCATTTTCTTCTGTCAAGTATTGAATTGATTGGATTTGTGAACAAGATTAAAAACATTTTGGATAAGACTGAAAGAATCACATGAATTAAAGAACATATTTATACAGCGGTCTAAACCACAGGATTAGCAAGTTTAATACATGTTGAATACCAATGGAGGCAGATTATTTTGTTGTAATCTGGGGAAATCATATTCAATAATTGCAGCCTTTGCGATTGTGACCTTTTAATATTGCAGTTTGATAGCGATTACCTGTGCAGGAGAGTTTTGATATAATTTGCCTGACTGTTTTTCTTGTGTCCACGGTCATTGCTGAGGAGTCCGGAGGTGATGGGTTTCCTGCAGCAGCAGCTCTTGGCCGCGCAGAATCGAGGTCAGACACAGCAGCAGTTTCAGGGCTGCTGACCCCGGCCTCTCTGACTTTTCTCTGTGGCAACTGTCCTTTGTGATCCACTAAATAAGTAATGGCAATTTAACTAAACATGCGTCAAAAAACTGCACTTTTATAATCAATATGTGACTGCAAAAAAAGTATTTATAAAACATGAAGTGGGGCATCTGAGCGGAAGCAAATGAGGATCTAATGTAAGTAAGAAAATATCACTGTTACACATGCCCCAAAGCCTGTATGTAGGTCTTGTGAATTAGTGGTTTTGTTGACTGAGCATAAAATGTTGGATTTGGATTTCTGCCAAAACTGGAGCTGAATGTGTTGGAACAAAAAATGTTGAGGATTTTCAACAAATTTATACAATAATAGTTCAGCAATGCCATTATTTCCCCCAAAAGATTGATTTAAGGCCGTTTTAATGACTGTAAAGGCCTCAAATTTGGCACTATTAATTTAATGACTTTAAATGCTCCGCAGAAACCCGGCAATGTTTTCAACTTGTAATTTAGATTAACAGAGCAATGAAAAGAAAAATGTGTCAAAAGTTTTCAAAGCACAATTATGACATGTACTATATGTATTTGAGATTTTACCTGCACTGAAAGTAAATCATGAGACATGGCTACATGTTTGTGTTTTTTGTTGTTATGCTTTGTTAAAAAGGTCAAAGGCAATAACCTCAAGCTTAGTTAAAAACCAAGCACTGTTTTCCAATAGAGTCAATGCAATGTTTTTATTTTTATTTTTATTTTTAAAGAAACATATTTAATGTAAATAAAAAATTAACATACAACATCAAATCAAAAACGGGTAAATAAACAGAACAGTCTACAGGTATATTTAGTACCTCATTATCTATGAAACTGATTACATTGAAAAATGTGATTCCTGTTGTGGCTTAGTACAGGGTGCCCTCTACAGGTGATTAAGACGAGAGCGCCACATACCATTGGTAAATAGGTAATGGCAAAGTTCATAGGATTTTCAAACATCTGGGATTTGTAAAGGAGTGTGTAAGTTACCTGTCCACAGTAGAGCAGTTAACATACAGTGGGAGGAAAAAGTATGTGAACCCTTTGGAATAGAGAAGATCGCTGTTATTGTTTATTTCCGTGATTTTGGTGAATGGTGGGCAAACTGGGTGAAGAGCTTCTTATTTAAATCACAGATCTTTTACAGTGCATATCTTTTTACAGAAGAATAAAGTCTGTTTGTGAACATTGTTTTGAGTCTGACCCGGCCACTATAGAGCTATTATTATCTATCTATTTAATACATTTGTGTTGCCCACCAGAGCCTGGGACGTGACGCCAAGGCAATCCCCCCCCCTGACTTTTATAAGGCCTTCGACTCTGTTGAACATGAATTTATTTTAAAAACGCTTCATTATTTTGGTTTCGGTGACAAATTCAAGGATATTATACAAATGCTCTATTCTGATATAAATAGTTGTGTGTCTTTGGGTCATGGGACTTGTAAAAGATTTGATATTCGTAGAGGAATAAGGCAAGGTTGTGTAAGTTCCCCCTTGTTGTTTATAATGGTTGCAGAAATTCTGTATATTTTAATTAAGAACAGTGTGATAGAAGGTCTGAATTTGAGGGGCAAACAAATAAGTATAAGTCAGTTGGCTGACGATACAACTCTCTTTCTTAAAAATGAGCTCCAAATTCCCATAACATTACAAGCTTTTAATATTTTCTCAAAAGCCTCCGGACTTCAATTAAATTTAAACAAATGTGAATTATTGCCATTAAAAGAACAATCTATGCAATCATTTTATAACATTAAGGTGAAAAAAGAAGTCAAATACTTGGGTGACTAAAGACAAAACGATTTCCGAAAAACAAAACATAAAAGACAATTTTGACAACTGAAAATCATTCCTAAATAGGTGGCTACAGAGAGATCTCTCAATTTTTGGCAGAATATTGCTAACTAAAATGGACAGTTTATCTAGATTAATATATCCATCTTATTCACTTCCAATAGCACCCCAAATAGTTAAAAATATCAACAAACTAAATTTTGATTTCATATGGCGGAATAAATTTCATTATATAGCCTAGCAGGATTTAATTAGAATTTACGAGGATGGAGGTGGTAATGCAATAGATTTTGATTGTATGAATGGTATGTTGAAAATGAGATGGTTGAAAAACTATATTCAAAATCAAAATTCATTGTGGTCTTACATTCCCAATCTGATCTTTGAAAAAGTAGGTGGAATAAAATTTCTTCTAAAATGTGATTTCGATCTTAAAAAGCTTCCCATTAAACTTTCAGATTTCCACCAACAGGTCCTTCTATTTTGGAAACTTATATTCAAGCACAATTTCACACCACACAATACACCAGTGTGGAATAATAGGTATATATTGGTGAATAGAAAATCTCTCTTCATCTCAGAATGGTTTTCTAAAGGTGTCTGGGCTATTGCCCACTTCATGGATGAGGAAGGAAATATTTTACGACATGTTGATTTCTGTGACAAATTTCAAATTAGACGTACCCAGAAGAAGTTTAAACAGATTGTGAAAGCTTTCCCAATATCACTTGTAGCTATGATCAAGCAGGATACAATATATTCAAAAGTCACTCCTACCTTAAGAAATCTTTACATTAATGGTATTGATTTTCAGAATTACAAATGTAACAACAAACATATAAGAAACTGTTTACTTAACTGTCAAGTTCTCTCAAAAGAGATTATATTCTCAAAGAATTTGGAAAGGAGATTATAAAAAATATTAGATGTAAATACTTAAAATTCCCAGTCCCGCCAAAGATGAAAGAAATGCAGTTTAAAATTATTAATAGGATTTATCCAACTAGTGATTTCCTAAAACAGAGATTTAAAATGGAGGTAGGAAACTGTAGCTTCTGTGAAAAAGAACCAGAAGATTTAGATCACCTTTTTTGCTTGTGTGAAGTTGTACAAAGGTTTTGGTTGGACTTTCAACAATTGTTTGTCTCCAAAGGAATTCAGATGATCAATCTAACAATTAATGATATAAAATATGGTATTTTTTGCAATAATCATAATAATTTTGAAATTAATAATGTTATTTTGTTAAGCAAACATTATATACATAAATGTCGTTTTTTTCAAGACAAACCCCAACATTACTCATTGGAGGAATGAGCTGAAACCTTTTTGTAAATCTTTATTTTTGATCAACACCCAAAATGCAGAGAAACTGGCTTCCTTTATAGACATTCTTATAGGATAACTGCCCTTTAAATTATTATTATTATTATGCCCCATGTTCTTTTTTCTTTTTATTTCCAAAGGGCTGCATTTACTAAAGAAGGGACATCAACACGGAGATAACTCTGTAGTAAGATTGCAAAGAGGGATAATGTCAAAAGAGAACTGTACAAAATACTGTACAAAATTAAAGACTTTACAGAA
Organism: Proterorhinus semilunaris; assembly: GCA_021464625.1. Classification (NCBI taxonomy): domain Eukaryota; kingdom Metazoa; phylum Chordata; class Actinopteri; order Gobiiformes; family Gobiidae; genus Proterorhinus; species Proterorhinus semilunaris. The sequence goes on from CM038347.1 coordinate 21,950,310, forward strand.
AATGAAGGTTATTTAGCCTGCGAGATTCCGTCTTCATGATTCATGATTCATGAGTTGTATTTTGGCGAGTTTTTGTCTGAGTAAACGGATCTGGAGTTGATCTGCTGGACCAGCAGTAGGTTTTCCTTTTGGAGATTTAACACATCCCTCTGTTAGTTTTCTGTGGGGACAAAAGATATAAAGGTCTCGTGATATTAACACAGCTTAAAATTACTAAATGTTTTCGATGAATTAATTAGATGCATTTTTTTGTACTCTTCTATTAACATTATACTCGTTCCATTTACACCTGTAATTATTATTATGTTTCTGTGTGGAGTGTGCATGTTCTCCTCGTGTCTGAATAGGTTTCCTCCGGGTACTCTGGTTTCCTCTTCCACTAAAAACATATAGGGAAACTGGAGTGCCCGGCCAGGATGAATGAGAGTGCGAGTGCGAGTGTGGGACAATGGATGCAAATTAGTCCATGGCTACAACCCGGCGTGTTCACTAACATGCACTGTCCCTACCAAATAAACCAAGAAATCAATCAAACGTATGACCATTCCCCACCATAAATAGTATAATTTGCTATTCCCAGTAATACTCCTTACCTTGAGGATCCTACCAAATATAATACACAGTGATCAACTAAACTAAACAAAAAAGCATAAATAAATTAACCTTCATTTGAAACTAATATTGAAATACACCATCTTTTTCCAATATGAAATGCCCCCTAAGTGCAAGGGGTCCCCGTACCCCTGGTTGAGAAACACTGCTGTAGAAGAGTGGTACAGTGTATCATTTGAGTCGTAATACTGAAATTATACATTTCTGCTCAAATTCTACTCGATTTATTGGTATTTACCCCCTGGGGTCCCGTACCCCTGGTTGGGAACCCCTGCTGTAGAAGACACAATGCAGATTATCACAAATTCTTGAAGCCTTAGAATTTGTGTTACTTTTGGACCCTCCTTGTTTTTACTACTGAACAGAAAAGACACACATACCACAGTAATCGTACCTGTGGATGAACTGCATTTTTCTTGAGCTTCTTAAGAACAACGGAGCCTCGTAATTCAACCTCGACTGGATAGTGATCACTAACCTCCAATGCCTTTAACAGAAAAGTGCATGCAATAAACAAATCTTTGTATAAACATTCAATAAAAAATAAGACCACTTTGAGTTTTTTTACCTCTTCTTTAGTCATACAAAACTTTCTGTGGAAGTTAAAAGGCTTGGCTGAATGTGGTACAATGGCATCCAACATGGCTTGCCCATATACAACAATCCTATTTGAGACATATCATAAAAATGTATTATAATTTTTTATATGTTGAACAAAAAACATATATTAATATTTAATACATTTCTAATTCTACTCATAAACCAGACTTTAGCCTGTTAGTAGTATTGACTCTAGCGCTAAAACTGATTGGTTTGGTATCAAGTCTAGGATGAGAATACACAGATAAAGTAGAAAATAGTCAAAGTCAATACATATGAGAGGAAGGCAGTGTTTGTTTTTAATCTATGGAGATTTTTGTCTTAGATGTCTAAAGTTATTTTGTCTTCTCGATATTTATACGCCCATACACCTCCCTGCTCTGAGACAAAATCAATAGCACGAGTGTTAAATACCGGTCATAGGTGTGTTCATTTGTAGTATTTGCAGTTGTGTCAACACCGTCTTCAATCAGCCAGTGGAAGTTTTTGTCACTGCGGATACGAATCTCTTTCATTTCTTCCTTTGTGACATAAGCTCCATCTGCATTGAAATCTCCCAGGATCATTATGTTCTGGAAATATCAACAAATATATGTTCTGAAAATGTTTCAAAATGTGCTCATGTGATTCCAGACACATCTCTGAGAACAGAACTGGACAGAACATCTGCCTCAAATGATGCCACATACGTCAGTTTTCCACTTGTTTTTGACCACCATGGAGACGTCATACAGCGCTTCCAGCTCTTTCTCAGAGTCCAACGGAGTAGTATGCACCGGGATCAGAACCATGTCCTCCAGTACTGCAGAGACATACAGTATTTACAAATGTTTACAACCTGATCTTGCCTTTTGTTCATGTGCCAGACTATGTTACGCTCAGTTTCTTCTAAATGTCTCCATGGATGTATAGGCATGGACTCACAAACTGTGGGAACGGATTAGCAGCTCTTAAGTAAATATTTAGCGTATTGTTAGTGTTTGAGCCTCTGGTAAGCCCTGGTATGCCCTGTCCAAGGAGGACCATAACTGAAAAAAAGCCTCCACTTTCTTAATACACTTGTATCTTACATTTATACAGTGGTGAGAGATGCATATTTTAGTTTCCAAGTACAAATACAACTGAAAGTAAATAATTATTAGTTATAAACTGTGGAGCTGCACAAAGTATTTATAAATTGGTTTATCGATATATATATATATATTTTCCTGCCATATTGTCTTTGAGATATGACACTGTGCTGATACAGCAACTACTGTCTCAAATCTTTCACTTCAAATCAGTAAAAGTTAAAAAGAAAGAAAATTAAAATGAATAAAATAAATCTTTGCATTATGCCGTAATGTGTGAGTATACAGACCAGTGTTGTGGGGTTTGAAGTGCAGGATACGGCTCCCGAGTAAAAGCGTCGTTAATTTGATTATCTTCGTACTGGTAACTGTCAATCAACGTCACCACATCATCCCTTTAAATAACAGAAAACACTGTTATTGATATTTGATAGTACGTAAAAGAAAAGAAATAAGAAGGCAAGTCTTAACCTGTAGAGAAAGAGGAACTGCTCCCTGTATCTGGACCTTCCCAAACGGGCACTTAGCTGGACTTTGTAGTGATGGGTCGTGCAGAACCTTAAACAAAGATCAATGATATTAGTGACAGTAATAGAAGTGCCACTAATATCTTTGTGGCACGTATATCACCATATTACTGCAGCAACACACCCCATTGTGTTGCTGCAGTAATATTACAGCAACAATTACAATACTTTTGTTGCTGTAATATTACTGCAGCAACACAATGGGGTGAACTTTACTTAACAGCAAAAACATGGTAATAGGATAGAAATAACTTGAATGCATTTACCAAGAGAATACTATATTTTGTGGTAAATTACCACCTTGATACTAAGTTGATGAAATAAATGTATGTCGTGTATCCATGTAATTTAACAATAATTACCATATCATTATATTCTTCAGTACCATATTGATTTCATTCTATTACCATGTTATTACTGGTAATAATATTAATTTTTAATTTCAACAAATAGTACATCTTTCATATTAAAAAGTCTTACCTGTTCAGTTCTTCCAAAAACACCTGGACCGATTCTCCGCTCACATCCACCACTTCAAGAATCAGGATTATGTCATATCGAGACGCAATCTACACAAAACATCAATCATCTAAGTATCAGTTCAAGACTGAAACATTGACATTAACTACTGAGTACAGAAGATGAATCAAGTACCTTCATTGAAGATTGACATTAACATTATACTTCACTTGAACTAAACACAACACAATACATCGTTACAGGAAAATGATAGATACTATCTTTATGTCTGGCACCAAGAATTAGATGCCACCTACGTATTTGACTAAGGAAATAGGCAAAAGCATTGAATTACATAATTTACTGCATATTTAGCAACATTGTGTGTCCAAAGAAAGATGTAATCTGACACCTGAATGTACATATTAACAATCCTACCGCCACAAACACTTATCTATGATTGATTTTACCGTTACTAGAGTTGAAAGAGTATCAGGATTTGAAACTTTAGACAGCCCAAATCTCTGTACGTTGAACGACGCAATCTTCATGTCTGAATTGTCCTGGGAAAGCCTTAACCCGCTTCAATAATGTATTTGAGGTGAGTGGGGCAGATGTTGATGCTTGACTTGACTGCTCTGTGGAATAGCCCACGCCTGTTTGTGTTGTTTTAGCTTTGAGTGTCAGGTGTGCAGTGCTTAAGAAAAATAGAGGTGGCAGAAAAGAATGAGTCAGGATGACTAAACCGGTTCCTGGCTTTGTCCCAGCTGTCGTAAAGAATAAAAGTAATTACCATTGTGATAGTTCGACTGTTTTGGTAGAGTAGTTCTCCAACTGTCCACTGGGGGCACTGGACTTTTTACTATAAAAGGGTCCAGTTCCGCAGTGCTCCTCCTCTAGCCCTTGCACTTCCTGCTTTAGTCCTACTGGGAGCGGTGCTTTACGAGAGCAGTATTGCTTTATCTCCATCTTCTTGGTTTTCATGTTCAGGTGTTCTGTGCAACTGAATGGACTTCCATTTTGTTCTGTTATGATCACTTTGTTAAATCCAACCTGGAAATAACCCTTTTTACTTTGGGGGAAAAGTAAAAAGGGTTACTTCAACCTGTGTCCTTAATCTTTTACTGTAAATATGAGGTAAAACCCGGATCACTACACCATCATTAATAACTTCACAAAGTAGGACTGAGAAAGCTGCTCAAAGTATAAACATGAGCTCTTGGCTTCTCTTACATCAAATTCCAATTTTACTATTCTCTACCACAGTCACTATACTGTGCCAAAACAACAGTAGTAGTAGTAGTAGCGGCAGTAGTGGTAAAGGTTAGTGGATGAGCCATAATGACTGACTTTTGTTGCATTTTACTCAGAAGATGACCTTTTTGCAATTCCAATTACATCATTTAGCTGCATTACATTTGGGTCTTAAGTTTGAACAGTTTGTTTTCCTCATTTGAGTATGACATAAATGTTGGCTCTGTTTACATTTTTACAGGCGACATGACAACACTGAGACAGGCTGCAGACAGTGTACCAGCCACACAAGATTTTAGCAATGCAGTCTTTCATGACAGTATTCACAAGAAGAGATGGGTAGTACGCAGTTGCATTGACTCAAGTACATGTACTGGAGTAACTTTCTGAAGTAACAGTACTTTTACTTCTACTTGAGTAGTACTAAATTAAGTATCTGTACTTGAGTAAAAAGAATAGTAACCCATTGTGAGTAAATCTTTAAGTGACAAATCTTACTGTTTATGCTTAAATGTTTGTTTACTTAAAAAGCATCATTATGAAGAATGTATAGCCCTATGTTTTATATGGTATTTCATTATAACACATGTTTTGTTTATCATCATTTATGTCACCACTTAAACATGAATCAGACTTTTACGCTCAAACATAAACTCACAGTATACTCAAGCAACATTTTCAAGTACTTGTTACTCCTACTTATATTTGGGCTACTACTTTTAATTTCTAACATTACTCTTACTTGAGTAAATACTTTGGACACTCTACCCACCTCCGTGCACAGATATAGTCAGGGTCTTCATTTATATTTGTATCTGTGTTTATTTGGTCGGGACAGTGCATGTTAATGAACACACATGGGACTCATGCATGTAAACGTGCCACGCCGGATTGTAACCATGAGCTAATTTGTATCCGTTGTCCCACAGTTTCACTCTCAAACACACTTTTCATACTGGCCTATTGTACATGGTTTTAGTGGTAGAGGGAAACCGGAGTACGGGGAGAAAATGCAAACTCCATGTTGTTGGCAATATTGTAGTATTGTAGTATTTTTTTGTCATCGATAGTGTACAAAGTTTGGTAAAACTTGTGTCAAAGGTTTTAATAGTTGTGTAGAATCAGAAGTATCAAAAGCTTTGCCAAAGCATTGTTATATTCCACATTAATTAGTTATTTTGCAGTAACATTTATTTGAGTACAGATTTTTACTGCTGCAGTATTTCTCTCCACTAATTATAACCAAATGATTTTATTTGCATTTTAACTTTTCATAGCAGAGTACTGTTGTGAGTCATTTCTCAAATAGCAAATAGCAGAGATGAGATCCTGAAGTTCCCAAACTGGACACCCTCCGGCCCCTGGTTACACCTAGAAATTCTGTCCATGTAGGTAATGAACAGAACCGGTGACAAAGGGCAGCCCTGACGGAGACCAACACGCACCGGGAACAGGTCTGATTTACTGCCGGCAATGCGAACCAAGCTCCTGCTGCGGTCATACAAGGAACGGACAGCCCTTAATATAGGGCCCCGGACCCCATACTCCCGGAGCACCCCCCACGAGGGACACGGACTAACGCTTTCTCCAGATCCACAAAGCACATGTGAACTGGTTGGACGAACTCACACAAACCCTCGAGCACCCGATGAAGGGTGCTCGAGGGTGCCATGACCAGGACGAAAACCCCATTGTTCCTCCTGGACCCGAGGTTCGACTATCGGCCGGATCCTCCTCTCCAGCACCCTGGAATAGACCTTACCGGGGAGGCTGAGAAGTGTGATCCCTCTGTAATTGGAGCACACCCTCTGATCCCCCTTCTTAAAGAGAGGGACCACCACCCCGGTCTGCAAATCCAGGGGCACTGTCACCGACCGCCACGCGATGTTGCAGAGACGTGTCAGCCAAGACAGCTCTACAACATCCAGAGACTTAAGGTACTCAGGACGAAGCTCATCCATTCCCGGGGCCTTGCCACTGAGGAGCTTTCTAACCACCTCAGTGACTTCAGCTTGGGTGATGGACGAGCCCCCCTTCGAGTCCCCAGCCTCTGCTTCCTCATCTGAAGACGTAACGGTGGGATTGAGGAGATCCTCAAAGTACTCCTTCCACCACCCGACCACATCCCCAGTCGAGGTCAGCAGCTCCCCACCCGCACTGTAAACAGTGTTGGTGAAGCACTGCTTCCCCCTCCTGAGGCGCCGGATGGTTTGCCAGAATCCCTTCGAGGCCGACCAATAGTCCTCCTCCATGGCTTCTCCGAACTCCTCCCAGACCCGAGTTTTTGCCTCTGTGACCGCCCGAGCTGCAGCACGTTTGGCCTGCCGGTACCTCTTAGCTGCCTCCGGATTCCCACAAGGCCAGGTAGGACTCCTTCAGCTGGGGCTGCAGTTGGACAACAAGCTGAGCTGGGCAGCGAACATGGACGCTGTTTACAAGAAGGGGCAGAGTAGGATGTACTTAGACGGCTGGCCTCATTCAGGGTCTGTTCTAAGTTATTGTACATGTTTTATCAGTCTATTGTGTCCAGTGTTCTTTTTTATGCTGTTGTATGTTGTACGCCCTGATCGATCCTGTTCAATCAGAGCCACCCCCTTAACTCGGTCTTCTCCCGCCAGAGAAGTGCCGTGAGCTCCAGACTCCGCTCTCTGACATGCTCCAAGGGCAAGGCTACTTTATTTATACCGCGCATTTCGTACACAAGGCAACTCAATGCGCAGATTGAAAAACTCTTTTGTCCCTCATGCCATCGGGTTCTATAACAGAGACATGTAGGATATACATAGTTAACTAAGTTGACTAAACTAGTATATGCATAGCATACTGTATAAGAAATAAAAGTGTAAAATAAATGGTACATCCTATTTAGTTTAACTAGTGTACCTTGAGTTCACAATACTTAAAGTATAGTTGAATTATGTAGACGAGTGTTCCTGAACAAGATCTTTCTTGGGCATTCGATTTCATGGTTTCTACCAAGTAAACTTTACTTATTACAATTTACAGTGTTTATGTTCTAAGAGGGCATCTAAAACTAAAATAAAACTATCATACCCAACCTTTAAAAGTAATAAATGTATTTCTACTCTTACAACATACACAAGATCACAAAGCCATGAACGACACCTTCCTCGCGAGGTTTAAATTCCTTGGAGGCAAAAATGCAGCCTTTACAGCTGTGGGTAGGTGGGAAATGAGATGGCATGCGTTGGACTGGTTTACCCACATCTCTCCACAGCCACACCCGGTTTTAGATCTATAAACTAGGACTGAAGGAGATTAGATGCACAGGCGGGCTCACTACTTCAGCATCACACAGGTAAGAACCTTTTTAGTCACACATCATTTGCAAAAGTAGAAGTAATGAAAAATATTTAATACAATAAATGAACTGCTACCGTATTTATGGATTCAATTAAAGCACAATCTTTGAATTACTTTTTCTAAGTACAGTTGTCTTGTATCTGTTCATTATTAGTTATTACTTTCATCAGACTATGCAGTTATTATTACTGTCACACTGGTTGCTACCATCAACACTTCAACTACCACTAAATTTACAGTTAATACTGCAACTGAACCATCAGTATCACCAGATCTACAGAACAGCTACAAGGTTTCACCGGTGGAGCAGCTTAAGCACATATTTTTCTTTCTTTTTATTTTGTTTTAGTGCCATGATTATATAGGCCTATTCCAGTTTTTAAACCGTTATTTTATTTTAGTTAGTTACCCATTGCAAAATATAATTTTTGCTAAAACTTGTCCTGTTTGGTCCCAGGACACAAACATCTCTTGATCAGGACATGATTTAAGATGAGGACTATGATGAAGTCATACACACATCATAGTCTTCATCATAAATCATGTCCACACACTAAATGTCATAACCTTATGTGTGTGTGACATATAGACAAGGTTATTACATTTGGTACAAAACATCCTGATATGATAATAACTATACTTATATGTTCAAACATTACACATTTTAAAGGATTTAACAGAAACACATTTTTTAGTGGACTCATGTTTTTTCTTTTCTGCTTAGCACCCGAAGGGCATTCATATCAATTTTGTAATTTGTGTCACTGCTAAATTGCTTCTCCAATTAGTAATAAACTGCCTACTCCACAATTCTCTCTCCTCTACAGATTTGGACCACAGCCATGAGTCTAAGGAGCAAACACAGTAGCTCTCGCCCCGGGGTGTATGCCTCTTCTCCGGGCTTTAACAGCATGTCAGTTGGCTCCTACAGCATACCGCGGATCAGCACTGGGAACCAGAGGGCTCCCATTACAGCTGTGACCATAAACAGGAGCCTCCTCACACCCCTCAACCTTGAAATTGACCCCACAGTGCAGGTAGTGCGCACACAGGAGAAGGAGCAGATCAAGAGCCTCAACAACCGCTTTGCCTCCTTCATTGATAAGGCAAGTAATGCAGCATGTTGCCAAAAAAAGTTACGCTTGAATTGGTTCCCATAAGTATCTGGGACTCTGGCATGGTAGATCCATATAGTTTTGATCAATAGTCTATCTGTTGGATATCGTCATGTGCACCGCCCTGTGACAGTATAGCAACGTTACCATTGATAATAACTAGTTTTGATGAATCCCAGGTGAGACACTTGGAGCAGCAGAACAAGATGCTCGAGACAAAGTGGAAACTGTTGCAGGGACAGACCCAGGGCGCCTCAAACATTGAGCCCATGTTAAAGGCCTACATTACGTCTCTGCAACAGCAGCTTGAATTTATGAAGAACGACAAACTCAAACTGGAAATGGAGAATGAAGTCGTGCACAAAAATGTGTACAACTACAAGACTAAGTAAGCTCTACACACCCGCTGTTATAAACTACAACCTCTCTCTACTCTGTTTTGGAGGCAAGTTAGACCTACTTTAATCCTGAATTAGCGATTATATTGTATTTTTTGTACTCTTTTATCTATCTGCAATAAATGTAGTGCACAATATGAGAGATAATTTTAAAGGTGATATTTGTGGACTGTTCTAGGTATGAAGAGGAAATCAACAAGAGGAATGACGTTGAGAATGACTTTGTGTTGTTCAAAAAGGTAAAATGAGCACTATAAAGTGATAAATAATATAATCTTGAGTTTTGTTTCAATATCTGTTCCTGCAGGACGTTGATGCAGGTTATTTGTCCAAAGTGGAGCTGGAAAACAAAGTTGTTTCAATTGCTGACGACTTGAACTTTTTCAAGAACATTTATGATGCTGTAAGTATTTTTCTTTTCTTTTTACCTTTTCTTCTTTCTTTCTATTTTTGATCAGTTTATGCAGATGGGATAATGCAAATTCAGACTCAGACTAAGTATATTCAGTCAGCTGCACAAATGTGGTACAGCTACTTCAACTGATATGACCTCTGCATGAGCTATTAAGCCTCCACACCAGTTATATCACCGACCTTCAGTTAAAATGAGTGTTAGTTTCTTATTGTTTTGCTTTGGATTTTCGTCAGCACTTTGAAACCATGTGATAACTCTCCAATACTGATTTCAATTCGCGTGGGGTTTTCTTTTACACCTACAGGAGATCCGTGAGCTGCAGGAGAGCATGAAGCAGACGTCGGTGGTGGTTCAGATGGACAACTCCCGCGGCCTCAACATGGAGCAGACCATCGCTGACGTCAGAACTCAATACAAGGATATTGCCAGTCGCAGCCGCCAGGAGGCCGAGGAGTGGCACAAGACAAAGGTACAGTAAAGAAAGAGTCATTAAACTAATAGCACTGTGATAACTGACAGGAGGGGAAAAAAATAAAATAAAAAAAGGAATTCTGTCTTCAAAGATCTTTTAAAATGTCAGATCTCATAGACTAGTTACAAATTAGCATTGAGTTGAGTGAGATTGACAAACAATGATTATAATAAACAAATGGGTACGAGCATTTACAAATCTCCAATGGCTTTACTATCAAAAGTTGTCCAATGAAGGAAGAGTGAAATAAAGGTTGTTTGCCTAGTTAAAAGGGTGCATAATAGGCAGGTTATCATAATGCCTTGGTTATTACAGCACAAAAAGATACACAGAGAACAATCATATCAGACAATTAGACACCAGTAAAAATGTCTTTCAACAACATACTAATTACAGGCTCTTGTTTCTGCTTGATCTTTGCCATTTCCAGTTTGACGAGATGGCATCTGAGGCCGACCGGTATGGAAATGAGCTGAGGAACTCCAAGTCAGAAATCTCTGAGCTCACCAGATTGATCAACCGTCTGAAGAATGACATCGAGGCTGTAAAAGCGCAGGTGAGCAGGTCAACAATGCCAAATTAAAATCTAGAGCTGACTGGCCTAATATGCATAGCGTGGTAAAGTAATAAACACATATATGGCAACAATCCAAGTGTTTTTTACTACCTCTATCAAAATTATTAATGCACCAATAAAAAGGCAAATTATGGTATTTTCGGAACACATTTATGTATACAGCCATAGCTTTTTGAGTTGCACTGAGGTATTGGATGAGTGGCATCAGTTTTTATATCATCAATATTTGATCATTTAATACTTGTTATGGTGGAATAGCAACAAGAACATTCTACACGACAAGTATTAAAAGTGGCATCGGCTGTACTTTTTAGTTATAATAAGTTGAACTGGAAAGTAAAACTGAATGGATGGCATATCATTTTGTTGTATCACTGCTTCGCATTTACAACTGTGAGCATTTTTGAGAAGCAGGTCACAAGGTTCTGGCCTAATTATCAAACTCAGCGGGTTTGGCAGCTCTTCATGCTTTCTACTCTTATCTTGATGCAGGTGTCTTCAGGTGAAACTAACAAAGCAGCAACACATACCAGAGTATTATTGAAGACAGATGAATTATACACTGAGAGGAAGCGGCATATTTTTGTTTGGGAGTGTTGCTTCAAAACAACAATGAACTACACATAGCACATACACGAACGCCTAGGTCATATTGCCAAGATTGAAGCTTATCAGTTCAGTTACAGTGGAACAAAGAACGCTTAATTCAGTTCACTTTTGATGTGTACAGAACAACATGCTTTATATTCTGTTGTCACATATAGTTTTTTACAACATTTGTAATTTAAGCACCATACAATGCTAACACTTTTGCTGTTCCCTATTTTCTTACCTCTTTTATTTTCACAAAAGAAAATATGAGGACTGCACCTCTGTTACTATCTACAATACAATCTTTCTTTTACTTTCCCTTCAGCGTGCTGCTCTTGAGACCCAGATCGCTGATGCAGAGGCGCGTGGGGACCTGGCCATAAAGGATGCCAATGCCAGAATCCGTGACCTGGAGGTGGCGCTACAGAGGGCCAAACAGGACATGGCCCGACAACTGCGGGAGTACCAGGAACTCATGAACGTCAAACTGGGGCTTGACATTGAGATCTCCACCTACAGGAAACTGCTGGAGGGAGAGGAGCAGAGGTGAGTGTAACAATATTATTTGTTTGCTTATTCTGTTCCTGCGACCTTAGGTGGTGGACAGAGATCCACCACCTAAGTGTCATCCTTATAACACATTCATGTGCTTTCATTCCTAAAGGATACGTAAATAAGTGTAAGAAACTGTCAGAGGTATGCTTTTTATGCATATAACATAAATGAACTGCGTTTTATTCCTTTACAGGGTTGGTCAAGAAACGATCCTAAACATCCAGACTGTGCCCACCAGAAGTAAGTCATAGGTACTACAACACATCAGGTGCTACTATTTGTCTCAAGTGCCACTGTTAATCTCAGTATTTTAAAGACAGCTGTGTACTAACAGGCAATGTTATCTTCTTTTTAAGGCTACTCCAAAAAGAAGGTTGAAAGAAGACTGTCAGGTCCCATTGTCATTAAAACCATGGAAATCAACAATGTGACATACAACAGCCAATGAAGCGACCCTTTCTCCTACAAATATTCTGCCTCTGCCCTCTGAGCCTTAACTGTAGTGTCTCTTTTGACATGTGAAGTCTTGCATATAACTGAAATAAAAAGGTACTCTTTGTTCATCCACAGTTACCACTGTCTTTGTTTTAGTACAAATAATTAATATAGAACTACGCTCACAACAAGACAACAGGGACTGAATTTGGTCATGGCTAACACAGGCCCCGACCCACCACAAAGTACCTGTGTATCTTACAGTGCCTCTCGTAGTACTAATACACCTTGAACTTTTAAACATTTTGTCATGTTTACAACCTTAAACATAAAGATTTTATTTCGAATTTCTTTACTAAAAGTTCACACACTTCACAACTGTGAAGTGAAAGCAAAATTATACATGATTCTGTTATTTTTCAAAAAATAGAAAAGTGGGGCGTGCACAAGTATTCATACAGCATGAATTAATACTTTGTGGAACCTCCTTTTGCTGCAATAACAGCAATAACTTTTGGGGTATTACTCTACAAGATTTGCACATCTAGAGACTGACATTGTAGCCCATTCCTCTTTACAAAACAACTCAAGCTCTGTCAAATTAGCTTTGTGTTTAGGGTCATTGTCCTGGAAGGTGAATCTCCGCCCCAGCCTCAATTCTCTTGCTGACTCCAGCAGGTTTTCCTCCATGAAGGACTCGTACAACGGAGGTAATATCTCTTGTAGGCCCCATGTTTTTCTTCAGTATTTATTATTAATAATCCATCCATCCATTTTCTTCCACTTTTCCGTTGCCGGGTCGTGGGGGCAGCTGTTGGAGTTGCCCAAATCACATTGCACCAGCCCTCTATGGCTCCTCCTGCAGGTGGTGGGTCCACAGAAGGACGGCCTCATGGTTCTAACCGGGCCTGCAGGTCTATCATAAGGGGCTTAATTCTGAACCGCTCTTTGTCTGACCCGTCACCTAGGACCTTTTTGCCATGGGAGACCCTACCAGGGGCACGAAGCCCCCAACAACATAGCCCCCAGGATCATTCGGGCGCTCAAACCCTCCACCACGTTAAGGTGGCAGTTCCAGGAGAGGTTATTAATGGATGGATGCACTTTTTAACTGCATTTTAGATATCAAATCCTGGATGGCTAAAAACTTTCTCCAGCTTAACCAGGACAAAACTGAAGTTTTAGTCATCGGTCCTAAGGTCCAGAGAGAGAAACTTTTACCCAAACTACAGTCATTGTCTTTTAATCCTTCCTCACAGGTGAAGAACCTGGGTGTGATTTTTGACTCTGAGCTGACTTTAATTCCACACATTAAGAATATCACAAAGATAGTTTTTTACCATCTAAAGAACATAGCCAGAGTCCGCCCCATTCTCTCTCGGGCCAACACGGAGACGCTAATGCATGCTTTTATCACCAGTCGTATCGACTACTGTAATGCCCTGCTTTCTGGTCTTCCCAAAAAGAGTATCTCAGGTTTACAACTTTTACAAAATTCAGCAGCTCGTGTCCTGACGAAGACCAGGAGGCGGGACCACATTACACCGGTTTTAGAGTCGCTGCATTGGCTCCCCGTGTGTTTCAGGATCGATTTTAAAGTTCTTTTAATGGTTTTTAAATGTCTTAATGGTCTTGGTCTTTCTTATCTTTCAGAATTGATTTTATGAGCCTTCGCGGTACCTGGTAGGCGTCTCTTAGTTATTCCTAAAGTCAACAGAAAGACTCACGGCGAGGCGTCTTTCCAATATTATGGCCCTCGCCTCTGGAATGACCTGCCGGAGGAGCTCAGGACCACAGAGAACGTTCATGTTTTTTAGAGCAGGCTCAAGACCCACCTTTTTAGCTTAGCTTTTAACTCACATCTATTTATTTAGTCCTAATGATATATTTTGTGTGTGTGTGCGCGTGTGCATGCACCTGTTTGTCTGTTTGTTATCTGTAAAGCACTTTGTGATACCTTTCGGTATGAAAAGCGCTTTATAAATAAAGTTTGATTTGATTAATAATAATGATAAAGTTGCTGGATTATGGTTAGGCTTAAATCCTGTAAAATTATGTAATAAAACGTTTACATTTATTTTACACGCGAACTAGCACTGTGAGCATGCGCAGTGGAATTTTCAGTGCACCTCGCCGTGTGCCTGTCAGACAAAACCCAGGAATTAAACATAGTATTTCCTGTTACTTGACGCTTGACATGAAAAAAACCCCGATTGATTATTGTTTTCCCCACCGCGGTGAAGTTGGTTGGCTATTGGATATTCAACAGATATTCAGACGGGGAAGAGATGGGGCCGTCAGCCGGCCTGAGAGGAGTGCGGAGCGGACATGTGCTCGTACAAGTCTCGGTTTTCTCCGCCCATATTTAGGGACCGTCAACATTTATGAAAGTGGATATAAAAAAAAGCTTAATGGTTATATAATTCAATAAATTAATAAATACGTCAAAAACGTGAAAAGGGACGATTATGTCCATAGGGCAAAGCCATTAACTTTTTGTTTACATGTTTTAACCTTTTTTAAATCTTTTTTTTTGTTTACAGTTAAATGTGTTTTTGCTCAATAGTGTGGAAATATTTCTATACATGTTTTTGTCATAGGCTTTAGTGATTATATATAAAACTGTGTTATGTAATCTGTGCTTTAAGGTTCATTTGAAACTGGGGTTTATAACCAACTGACCGGCCATACTGCCCCATTGTTGTTGTATTTACTGTTGGATCCACTGGGGGGCAGTGTGTTAGAAGGAGGAGTCAGATTGTGCAGAGGAAGTGCTGACAAGAACATTCCAAGAGCACTGATTGGTTCGACAAGGAGACACCTACTTCCTGTTTCTATAAATTAGGCCGGACTCACACCAAGCGGGAAAAAAACGCTTACCGTCTCAGCTTGCTCTACTTCCTTCGCCAGCAACCTCGCTCTCTCCTTGTGCAGCTGAGTTTTTTGCCTTTTTCTGCGAACTGCATTTGTGGTTTATGTGTTCCACATTGTTTTTCTGGATACTTTTGTATGTCTTTGCCGTGTTTTTGTGGAGGTTTGGTGGATTTGTTTACTTTGAGAGTCTAAAATGGTCCTGAAGAAAGCAGCTTTTTAAAAGGTAAACAAAATGCTAGCTTATCAGCTAAACACATTTGAGACCTACACATTTCTTCTTCTGAGACACTGAAGAGGCACCAAGAACCCCCACAGCTGCACAGAGGAGGCGTCACAAGAGGAGCTACAGGAAACAAAAAAGGACAAACGAGAGATGGTGAAAGACTGTTGTGAAGCGGAGGGAGAGGAGGGAGGAAGAGGAAGGAGGAGGTGGAGCTGACCAGTGCAGGACACCACGCTCTGAAACTGGGACAAACCAAGGAGGCGCGGCACCATTTCAGAGGATCAGAGGAGACAGAGGGCAGCCAGCCAGGTTTCTTCCGAGTGCTACAGTTTCCCCGACCTCCAAGGTCATGCAGCTCAGGACTGACACCTGAACACTATTTCATTGTACGCTTGTACAATGACAATAAAGTACTTACTTACTTACTTGTGCAGGAGCACATGGAGGTGGCGTTGGAGATGCAGCTGAAGTGCATGAGCCAATTATGCACAGGCGTCTGTCAGATCATGTTCGGTGGTTGGTGGTCGCCGCCGGAAATGGCTCTGTATTTGCATAGCGTTGAAAAAATGTCAACGCTATGCAAATACAGAGCCGCTGCCGTATCGTGCCGCTCTCATGTGGATTTCCGGAGGCTTCTTTCCGGTCGTCAGGCAGCATAGGGAATGAATGGAAGCTCACCGCTTTCTTTTCTTCCGCCGCGCTAGGTGTGAGTTCGGCCTTACTCACGCACAGAAGGTGCGGTCTCTATTTTTCTCTACAATTTTGAATATTACTTCCACCTCAGAGCCTTGAGGCTCAGCCATTTATTTTTCTGAAACCCACGTAAAGATTTTTAATCAATATTTTTACAGTAAAAAGCATGAAAAACTTTTCATGGCTTGAGCCCTATAGCCCAGAGCTAGTACTAGTATTTTATAGTGATTTAGGGTCACTGGGTCAAACGCCCTAAAAAAAGCTATTGTGGACAAACCCACATTTTATGAGTAAAACACTTGTAAAATACAGTGGAAGTGTCTAAGCAGTATTTCATGGCCAGAGCCCCATAGCCCAGAGTTGGTACTAATATTTCATAGGGGTTTGGGGTGGATGGGTCAAATGCCTTAAAAGCTATTGAGGAAAAACTCATATTTTTGGTCAAAAAAACAATTGTTATAGCCTTTAAGCAGAATGTCATGGCCTGAACCCCATAGGCCAGGGCTAGTACTAATTTTGTAATGTGGTTTGGGATGACTGGGTCAAATGGCCTAAAAGCTATTGAAGAAAACACTTGTAAAATACAGTAGAAGCGTGTAAGTGTTTTACTCATAGCATGTTTGTTTTTCCTCAATAGCTTCTAGGGCATTTGACCCATTCACTCCAAACCACTTTGCAAAATTAGTACTAGCTCCGGGCTATGGAGCTCAGGCCATAAAATTCTGCTTGAAACATTTTATGTATTTTTTTAAGGATTTTTAATAGGACGTATGGGTTTTTCCTCAATGGCTTGTAGGGCATTGACCCAGTCACCCCAAAACACTTTACACATTTAATACTAGCTGTGGGCTATGGGGCTCAGGCCATACAATTCTGCTTGAACAATGTTTCATGATTTTTACTGTAAAAATATTAATTAAAAATCTGTACGTGGGTTTTAGCAAAAAATAAATGGCTGAGGTGGAAGTACTATTTAAAATTGATTTGGGGTCCATGGGTCAAATTTCTCTAAAGCTATTGAGCAAAAACACATTTTACTGTAAAACAAATAAAAAAGATTTAAAAAAGGTTTAAAACATGTAAACTAAAATTGAATGGATATGCCCTATGGACATAATGTTCCCTTTTCGCGTTTTTGACGTATTTATTAATTTATTGGACTATTTGGCCATTAAGCTCTTTTTTATTTTTTCCACTTTCATAATGGGGAAAAATTAGAGTGTTGTAAAATGTTGACGGTACCTAAGTATGGGCGGAGAAATAACAGACTCGTACAAGCACATGTCCGCTCCGCACTCCTCTCAGGCAGGCTGACGGCCCCATCCCTTCCCCGTCTGAATAGCCAATATCCAACCAACTTCACCGCGCTTCCTCATTCTCTATTTGCGCGTAAGTTTTGACAAATCAATGTAGAAAAGCAGCTAAAACTATGCCTGCAATGCTTCTGGCTAAAAGCTTTCTTTACCTTTATCCATTGACAGTAGATGCCTTTATCTTGTTTTAAAAAGGTGATTTCGTGCCAATAACTTGTGCAGGAGTCGTAAAACGTAGGCGTGGCGCAACAGTAGGCAAGCTTGTGAAACTTTGTACGGTTGTACAGTCAATGCATGCTGTAATAATCACGCATTAAAACAAGAACAATCTTAACTTTGCCATAAGATCAGCGCAATGGCGACACTTCTTGGTGGAGAGCTGCCAGTCAATTTGATCAACAATAACAAATACGTACCAGTTTTAACTTGTAAGACTAAAGCGGGAGATGTTATGATTTCGCTTGAAGATGCCATCCAAAACGCGTTGTCTGAAGCAAAGACTGTCCTTGTTATTGGGCCCACGGGTTCTGGCAAAACTACCACTTTGGAGAAGTTTATTGAAAACAGTTCCAAAGACCAACAAGTACAGAGATTCTCTCACATTTTCTACTTTCGATTTGCTGACATTCATTTACTTGAAGCGCCCATTTCGTTTAAGGCACTTTTAGAACACAGCCGTATTCCCCAATCAAAACCAATCCCAATTATAAAACCTGCAGATGTTTTGTTTATTTTTGATGACTTGGACAAATATAGCCACAGTTTAGATCCATCACTGAGCAGTCTTTGCTCGGACCAAGACCAAACCACCACTGTTTCCTCCTTATTTGCAAGTCTTCTCCATGGATCTCTGATGCCAGGCGCAAGTTTTATAATAGCATCCCAGACTTCACCAAATTTGGAGTTTCTGAGTGGGGTTCAACTTGAAGTCTTGGGATTTCTGAAGCCCCAAAGAGATGCCTTCTTCAATAACTTTTTTCCAGACCCAGTTACCGCTAAGAATGCCCTACTTCATTTTGAAACAACTCTTGGATTTTACGATTTCTCCAAGTCTCCACAGTTTTGCTATACAGTTTGTTCTGCCTACAACTTTCTCATCAATTCTGGTACTAAACTTCCCATGACCCTTACGCAACTGTTTGTTCACATTTTGGTTTACTTGATGGACAAAATAACGCAACAAGACAAAATGATAAATATAGTGAGGGCCCTTGGAAACCTGGCATCCCATTGTGCACTTAATTCGCAATCAAATGTTCAAAGAGACACACTGGTTGAATTTGGGCTTCTTTCGGAGTTTCCCCTCAGTGATTTTTTATGTGTTGATGGTGAATCAGACAACGCTATCTATTCCTGGCGTTCCCCGCTCATGCAAGAATTCATTTTAGCCGTTTCTGTCTTACTTGGTCTGACTTTGCATAGTGTAGAGGAGATTCTGGAGAAACATAAAAAGCATACACATTTCCTTGACATCTTTATGAGTGGTCTTTGTGAGCACGTTCACTGGAGACCACTGGAAGAAACGCTTGGGCCGTGCAGTGCCGATAAGATCTTTGATTTTAAAAACTGGCTCAAAACCCTATGTGAGAAAACTCTCCCGGGATACCACAAAAAGGACCACTGTCGGTGCTTTCATCTGCTTTATCAAATGCAAAATGAGAAAGTGGTGAAAGAGGTCATAACACATGCGAGACTTGGACTCAGTTATGGCGATCTGAAATTGCTGGACTATGTGGTGCTAAATTATGTGGTGACACAGCTTGGGGAGATGGAGCAAATAAATCTATACAGCACCAGCCTTTTGACAGAGGAGATGGCAGAAATCCTGGCCCCAACAATGGCAGTATCACGTAAATTTATGTAAGTTCTGTTTGTTTTTTTGCCCCTCACCGTTTGGTACACTCTGCGACTTGGATGTATTCATTATGCTTTATGCACCGTTTTCTGTCCAGATTGAGTCAGTGTTCGTTTGAGGATGGTGCTGTTACTCATGTGGCTTCAGCGCTTAGCAAAGGAATCGCCACGAGCTTGGATCTCTCCCACAGCTGCCTCAATAAAAAACAGCTACAAAGCTTATGCGCCGGACTGAAGAACTGCAAAGTGGAATCCCTTCAGTAAGTAAATGGCACAATATGAGAGAGACGATAATTCAGTGAGCTTCGTTGTCAGTTCTACCACATGTAAAGTAGACAATCAAAATTGCATTACTCTCAAACCCATGGTGCTAAAAGACGTACAAAATAGGGAGCAGCAAAAAAAAAGCAAAAGGGGAGAGTTGAGCTTCTTGGTGGATAAAACTGTCCTTCATTAGGTTGGATCTGGATCTGGATCTGGATCTGCATCTGCGTCGAGATAAATATTCATGGTATACTAAATTCACCACAACCACAAGGTGTTAGTATTTCCTTATTTTCAGTGGTGGAAAGAGTACAGAAAATGTGTACTTAAGTAAAAGTACAGTTACATGACTAAAATTGTACTCAATTACAAATTAAAGTACAGGCTGAAAAATGTACTAAAAAAAGTACAATTACCCAAAAAGTGTGCTCAATTACAGTGACGTGAGTGTTGTAATTTGTTACTTTCCACCACAGATTATTTAACACAACAAATCCGTACTACTCAAAATAAGACAATGTGTCACAGTGACTATAGCCAAGATTAATTGGCAACCATTGGTATATTCAATTCTGTTCAAATCCTATACAAGGCTCTGCAGTCACAAGAGTATATGTATCCTTCTTGGGCTTGGTGATATTTGTTTATTTGTTTATTTGTTTATTTGAGCAGTACACATAGTGCTCAAAAGGAGTGGGCTGAAGCAAAAGCTTATGATTGCCCACCCCCAAGTGCAATATGCGATATGGGAGGAAGACACCCCCCCCCCCCCATATTGATCTCTAATAATAATAATAATAATTTATTATCTAGATAACAATGTGATGTGTTTTCACTGTAGGTTTTCCAATGGCGAGTTGACAGAGGCATCATGTGAAGAGTTTGTGCCCGCCTTAATCTCAGCCACATCCCAGCTGTCTGTGCTAAACCTTTATGGTAATCAAATTGGTGACCAGGGTTTGAAAAAACTCTGTGAAGCTCTGCAAAATCCACATAACAAAGTACAGGAACTAAAGTAAGTAGTGAACAAATAGGAACTCTATAAAAGGACAACATACGTACGTTTGTTGCTTTCTCAAACTGTGTCCTTGTCATCAATATAAGGATTACTTTAAAGAACAAGGCCAAATATTGCTATACACTGCATTCGAACTCTATATGTATATGTGTTTATCTTAAAGTTTGATGCACTGCACTCTCACTGCTGCATCAATGGAAGACCTGTCCACAGCATTGAGCTCCGGTCACTCAAAGCTCATAAACATCAACCTGTCCAATAATGAAATAGGAGATACAGGAGTTAAACCTCTATCCAAAGGTTTGCAGCATCCGTTCTGTAAACTGGAAAGTCTGAGGTAGGTTTAGTAGGTTTAAACTACTTTTAAATAAATTATAGTAATTTTTATTAGTTGTCTTTTTTTTTTTTCAGTCTCTTTGACTGTGGTTTGACTGAAGCCGGCTGCCCTCTTCTGGCGGAGGCCTTGATGTCTAAACATTGTTCATTACGAGAGTTCGATTTATCTGTGAATGAATTAGGCCACGAGGGGGCGATGGTGCTGTGCAAAGCCCTTAAAAGACCTGGCTGCCCCATGGAAAAACTAAGGTATGTATACTAATTTATAATCTAAAGTCTCACCCTTTTGTAAATAAATGGAGAAATTAGGTAATCTTAATTTGCTTTTATATCCGAAAGCTTGGCGAGTTGTGAGTTAACAGAAGCGGTTTTCGTTGAACTGGCTTCTCTGTTGAAAAGTGGGTCTCCTCCACTGAAGTCCTTGTCAGTTGCTTGTAATGGTGTTGGTGATCAAGGAGTCCACCACCTTTGGGAGGCTATAAGACATCCTTCTTGTGAGTTGGAGAAGTTGGAGTAAGTCCAACACTTCATAACATGAACAGACTGCTGTGTATGTCACCGTATACACCTAAATAACATAAGTTAACAAACATTTTAACTACTGCTATCCCTCTTGCAGTGTGGAAATGACCGGTTTGACAGATGCTTGTGTTAACGACATATGCGCCGCCATAAAAGCCTCAAAGACAATGAGGAAACTCGAAATCCATAATAACTTGCTAACCGATATATCTGTACCCGCCCTAATCAGAGTCATGCAAGAGAGCCCCAATATGGAAAAACTGAAGTAAATAGTTTCATCTCTAAAATATCAATACCGTATGAATTCCTGTCGGTGACAATTTCTCTACTTTCTTTTTCAGCGTGCAGTACAATGACTTTGGAGAGGAAATGTTTGAACTATTTGAAACATGTCCAAAAATAAGATACTAACAATGTGTACAAGGTTTGTGAGGATTGTGATTTAATATATTTCTATTTTAAATAACATCCAAATTACATAACAAAAGTTAATTCATTTACATTTTTTGCTGCTGTTAGAATTGATTTCTTCATCAGAGCTGCTCTCAATATCACTTCTATCATCTCTGGATACCTATCATCACACAAAAACAAAATTGTAATAAAATAAACAGTGAGGAAAAATGTAGAGGTGTAAAAGTGTCCTTCCTGTTACACACCTTTCCTTTAAATATAGATTTGACGGCAATGCGGATGATTAGATAAAACCAGAACACGTGAAGCACTTGCAGTACCAATAACAGGCCGTTAAGGACCCACCAAGCCTGGTATGGACCAATGATCTCCCAGCTCTCAAACAGCACACTGCGAATGATCCTAGAAATGCAGTTACAGGGATTAGCAACACTTTATAGCTATAAAACTCAAAGGAGGGGCTGCAGGAAACTTGCAACACTAAGCCAAATTATTATTATTACGCATGTTAGCATGTCTCACCAAAAGGGGAAGATGATTAGTCGTGTGATGAAAAAAACCAGGGTGAACAGCACAAATTGGGCATCACACAGCCTCTGGTATTTGGCATAGTTGGCCAGTTTGGCAGCCTTGAGAAGATACAAGTAGTATTGTATAACAGTGATTCAAAAGAACAGTATTGCAACAGTTATGTTACAAGTTCAAACTCAGTGAAATAATTTTAAAGGTTTATACAAATGTTACTACTGTAAAGGTAAGCAGTAGCTGAAATATATTTCTCTTGATCCTTTGAATTGGATGCTTAATTGGTTAAATGACCGATATGCTGTATATAACAGCAGATGTACATGTTTAGGTAGATGGTAGTGATCAAAATGTATGTATTTTTTCAAATTGACTAAATGAATGAATGACATTTCCCTAAAACCAGCTTGTGTTTAGTACCTCTAAGAAAATGTCAGATGCATCGTGCACACACATCACCAGTGCTCCTGCTCTGAGCATGTTGTTGGCATAAGAAAATGTGATGAGAAGAATGGTGGCGAGATGGTGGATAAACATGATTAGGAAATCCTGTTAGACAAGATAATATAGATGGGTATGGATGGTGTATTTACACGCTAACTAATGTTGGATAAAACAACACAATAGGTACAAGGTGTGGCTAGCATACCTTTCTTTTAATGTCAGTGAACTGAGAAAACATCAGAGACCAATAGAACGCAAGTTCAGCTACATAGTAGTTGTACTGGCATTGAATCATTGGCTATTGAGAAAAGGATAGAAAAATAATGGTTAATTAAACAAGGGTTGTGTATGGATAGAATTTGTTAAACTGAAATATTGTCAAAATCAGGACTAACCTCAATCTATAGTCTATATATCTTTAGTGAAATACATGATCTTTTACCTGGAATGGGTAGTTATACCAGCACTGCCTTGTGTCCCAAATCCACATTGACTAAGAAAGAGAGATTCTGTTTCATTAATAGCTTTATTTTTTTTATTATTATTTTTTTATAGTCATAGAAAATAAAGCACTTACATGCCACATATTGTAAACGGCATATATAAATATTCCTGAATAAAAAGTGAATCGCCACCTGAAACAGGAGCAGAATTAATGTGATAGTTCTGATTGTTGTCAACAGTTAAAAACATTGTAGAGAGGGGGGAACCCTGAGGGTCGACCATTAGTTTCACACCAGTACAGGGCAATAGGTTAACATGTCGAAACTAGTTTAGGGTAAACAACAGGGCTAAGGCAGATCAAACTCTAGAGGAGCGCTTAAATTCAGTGCACAGACCAGTGAAACTACAGAGGTGAAGAAGCCTCCTGGAAGAGAGGCAAATGACTTCAGTCCAGATGACAACTCTTTGAATGTAGTAGCTTATACAAAACAATTCAAAACATCTCAGTCATGTGTTCAGAATGGTCAAAGTTGAAAGTCATGTGATCAGAAGTCATGAAAATTCAAGGCATTAAAAGCTAAGGAACTCAAATGAGCAGGGGCGGATATTGCGTAGCAGATTTTTTTTTCTAGTATAGGTATGCACTAGACAGTCTTTTGCTTGTTTCCGTCTACTTACAAGCTCTCACAGAACTTTGTTTCAGTCGTTGGCCGGTCCTGGTCTCTCCGAACTCGAAACCATCTCTGGAGTTTGCGGAGGTCCCAGTCCAGCTGTTTGGACAGCCCCTCCTGATTTTTGTGGTCAAGACTCTTGTATAACAGGGTGGAAAATATAACTTTTACTACATCACATACATGGGGGTCAGATTGAATTATTTATTATATTATTTATTTCAATGTTTTTATTATGTAGAGGTCTGGTACTACTAGTACTTGGCAAACAAAAATGAAAATTATGTTGCAAACAGTGGCAAACATAATTGGAATCACAAAGCTATTCCATTCAAACATAGATATGTTTTTTTTAGTTGTGAAGACCTTAAACTCCCTTAATTGCCCATGATACAGACGGTAGATTTAGAATATAGAGCGTAGATTTTTAAGAAGATAATATTTTTAGTGTCCAATTACATGAATAACATAGTAATTAATAGAGGGGTATGACTACTTCCTGAAAGCCGTTAGTCTTGATTCAGATTACTGCATGTTCTAGCTGCACCTATGACCTATGGCACATATTTGTTTGTGTTATACCGTTTTGGACTGGTAGAACTTCTCTAGTAGGGCATTGGGCTGGACCTGTCGGCGCACTCCAGTCTGTATATGAAGTATTTTGGCACATGGTTTGGCCACTAGCCTGGATACACAGAGGGAGAAAGAGGGTTGGACAGAGGGTGGTTGTATATTAGAAATATGTACAAAGTAGAAAACACATTTCACTGAATATCTATGGTGAGGTAAAGCTTTTCATTAATATGTTGTTGAGGAATACAAAAGGCTTTTACGTAGCCTTAAAAACACGAGATTTTCTAAATATCCTCAGATAAACTTTACTTCACAAAAACATTTGCTTGGCAAGGATCACAGAGCAAAAGTGCTGTGATCTTGGGGAATGTAGCACCTAAATGCAGCCGAGTGACTTGTCATTTGAAAAGGGGGAGATGGGCGGGTCCACTGACCAAAATGATGGTCAGTGTCACAAGGTTTTTGTTAATAAGAACTAATGCTCAAGATATTTATGTGACACTTTCAGGACATGCAATTCAGTTAATAGACTACGAGAGAAAGAACAGCTTCTGAGCGTAAGTAAATAGTGTGTATTAGTCTGAATGGAGAAGAGCCTACCTAACAGACAATACTGGGTTTGAAACAGGTTTGACCGAAACTGCAGTAATTGCTTTGTTAGTTATTTTTGTTATTTGCATGATGAAGAAGCCTGGTATTTCAAGAATTTCTAGATAATAATAATAATACAATAGTCAGTACAACTCAAAACATTTAGGGCATTTGTTTCAATTCACCCCTCCGGGAACCGCCACCTTAACGTGGTGGAGGGGTTTGAGCATCCAAATGATCCTGGGAGCTCTGTTGTCGAGGGCTTCGTGCCCCTGGTAGGTTTTATTGCCATTGTTTGAGAACAGGTTCACAAACTAGGAATTTTTCTTGATGCGGACGTGCAACATAGAACATATAACACAGAATTTAGATAAAAATTAGCTATAAAACTTTAAACTATAAGGCTTTAGGGGCATGCATAAGGAATATTAATAAAGGAGATACAAAATAAAAAGTAAAATATGGTAAGACGACAACAATTGACTCCCATGGCAAACAGGTCCTAGATGACGGGTCAGACAAAGAGCGGTTCAGAAGCCCCTTATGAGAGACCAACAGGCCCGGTTAGAACCATGAGGCCATCCTTCTGTGGACCCACCACCTGCAGGAGGAGCCATACGGGCTGGTGCAATGTGATTTGGGCAACAACTGCCCCCATAACCCGGCAACGGAGAAGTGGAAGAAAATGGATAGATGGATGGTTTCTATTCATAGTAGTTTTTTGTTTCAAATTACTCAAGCAGTTTCTTTGTACTTGTACTTTTAGGCCTTATTGAGAAAACTACCTTTCAATGAACTGAGAAAAAGGTTACCTCCAAAAATCACACGTATGCGATTACGTTAAAGCTTATAGCAGTGGTTCCCAACCTTTTTTGTCTCACGTACCCCTTAAGTTGTTAATTTATACTCCGAATACCCCTACCTTGAGGATTCTTACCAATATTATTACAAAGTGACCAACTAAACTAAGATTGTACAGTGTTTAACAGTAATTTGTGTTCAACATGAAGCTAAAATACTCTCAAAATCAAACCTTGTACTGAAAAACATAATTAAAAGTAACTTTCCTTTAAAATTTGCATTGAAATTCTACACAGTTTCACCTTCTTTTTTTCCATCTTAAATAATTCCAAGTACCCCCTGCTAAGTGCTTAAGTACCCCCAGGGGTCCCCGTACCCCTGGTTGGGAAACACTGGCTTATAGGTTTCCACAGTACCAAGAGGTTATATTTTAAATAAATTAAAGTCCAGACTGTCGCGGCCTCCATAGATCCCTCTTGGGTCCCAAAACTGATCGTTCTTAATGTGTCATATTTCCCAGCTTGCATTCATATAGCCTAATAACAATATCCATGACTAAATGGTCAAAATACTGATTTTTTGAGGGGCTCGGACCCCACTTTGGGAAGCACATATAGTATCTATCCAATGAAAGTGGACATTAACATCCTCGCTGCCTGGTTCCATAGATAAATAAGTTAAGAGAACACAAAATGTTATACAAATAGCTAAACAAACAAAGTTGTTACCTTTCAAATAATAATCTAAACAAGAATACTACCACAGCCAGTGGTAATGCGCAGACCAAGTGTCTCGCATGAGGATAGTCCACTCCAGGTGGACTACGCTCCAGGTCCGCCCACGTTACATTTTCAGGAAGCCAGAACCGCTCACTCCAAATCCACGCAGACACGTAGGAAGCCATCGCAAAGTTAGGCAGAAAGTCCGATAGCCCTAAAGATTCTAGTGTAGAAATGAGCGTGAATTGGTAGGACACTTGAAGAGCTAGCTGTTCAAGCACAGCCCTCGTCCTTTAAGCATCACTTGTGGCTAAATCCATGGCAAATACAGGGCAGAGGGCACACCCACAACTTTAGGAGACACTTCCCCGTCAAGCTGAGCAGACCAGCCCTACATTCACGGTTCAGCCCAGTGAACGAAGCTATTTATAGATGTATGTTAAAAGAAAATAAGGAAAGAATTTGAAAGTAGGCCACATTTTCGGTTTCAGATAGAAAGATGATGAAATACATTGGTGACTCGTGAGTATTGCACGTGGCTCTTCGTCATGTTTTATTTGTGTCTGGGAGGCCTATTGCTTTATATTGTATACTAGCTGAAAACGTGATCTCCTTCTCAATGTGGAAATTTGAGCAATTTCCCGTGATAATACTTAGAAAACTACTCAAACACAGTCTGGAAAGTTTGTTTTAGGCTCTAGATATCAACTTACCAAACAGCAGCTGAGGCAGGGGAACCAATTAGACCTATCCTAATTGTGCATTTTATTTTTTAGAGCAACTGACCTTTATCTGTACTTTTTATGTAAGAAGTACAGATAATCTCCTTGTTGTGTGTATAATGTTTTCTACACTCTACAGACAATCAGAAGAGAACATCTGAAGGCTCCTGAAGGTGCCCACTGTCCTTTGGCAAGACACTTCGACCTCCTTGCCTCCCGTGTCTGCGTACAGTGGTATATAAATGAGAGCGTGGATGGGGTACTGGTTCCTTGCTGTAAAGCGCTTTGGGCCTAATGAAGGTTGAAAAGCGCTATATAAATTGAGACCATATACCATCTGTGTCAGTCCTGTTGATGTCCCCAACCTTAGGCCCATAGTTGCCTGAATAGGCACCAATTCTCTTTGACCTTTAACATAGCAGCCAAGGATTATGAAATTGATAGGTCCTTTAGATGTCATTGCAGCAAATACTGTTCTTAATGTGATCTTGTCAAGAGTAGAGTAGACCCCAAAAGCTCTCAGCAATTTAACATGTTCAAACAATCTCTGTATAATTCGCTCCTCTCGGTTTCTGGTCTTTGTTTCTTGCCTGTGTTTACATCATCAGCCATTGCTACAATGCACAAACCCCCTCTGTGTCCGTGTGCAGCTGCAGCTTCCGAGATGCTCCGTGACCTACTGTGGTGGGCCTGGCAGACTGTACCACTCAACAGGAGTGCACATTTCATTTAACATGTCTTAGTCCTGCATTAATCTGACTGTTTCAACCATCTTTACAGTTTTAACACTGTATTTTAACAATTATTTTGTGTGCTGTTTGTTGAAGTCGTCTAAATGTATTATTTTGGATTTCTATGTCTGATTTGCAGTGTGACTCCCCTTGGCCCTTGGTTTAATCTGTATCACGTTTGAAAAAATCTGATAGTTGGAGGAGAGTTCTTCATGTCAGAGGCTGCTGTACACTGGGAACACCGAGTACTCTAGCTTCTTCATCATCCAAGGTAAAAATCAGTGCATTTTTTCCAGGCTATTTGTAACTTAATGCAAACTGAATACCATGTAGCCTCTGGTAAAGTTAAGTGAATATCTTCCCTTCTATTCTTTGTTTACAATATTGAACTATAGCATATAGCGTCTGCATGTAGCTCTATACACATACTTACATGTCATTATTTTGAGATTAGTTTTTTGTTTTCTTTTATCTTCTTCACAGACCACAAAATGGATGGCAAAGACCTGAATGACCCGTTAAACAATGTGACATTGATCAAAGGTAACACTTGTCTGATCTGTCTTTTTGCATCCCTTTAAAATGGTCAGTGTAAGTGAGTTACCTCGGGTAAACTTGTTTTGTTGATCGCCCTCCCCTGACAAAGCACATTTGGGTGCAGAGGTGATGAGAAGTAATATTCATGAGTCATTGTCTCAACTTGTCTCAGCACCTAAAAATACAGGTTCAACTGCATCTATGAGATGCCATTCTGGTGACATGACAACATCTCTTTCTACTGGTCTGAATACAGACATACAGACATCACACAAAATAATCAGATAATTTCAACATTTCTGCCTCTACGCATGTTTTTATTTGAGGGTGTGTCTTTCTTGCACTCTTGTTTAGATTTGAAATGGCTCAAAAGTACTGTCTGGCCCTTCACTATCAAAATAACTCTGTGGCCTCTTCTTATAGTCCAAAGGCATGCATGTGGAAAATTGGTGAAACTAAAATCACCCTGAGCAAAGGAATGGTTGCTGTCGCTGAATGCATTTGCTTCAGTCATGCAACTAGCCACTGTCCAGGATGTGCCCTGCTCCAAGCCCATAGTTGCTGAGCAAGAATACCCATGTTTCTTAAGCTGCCTTATGAAGAAATAGGTAGGATTAGCGTGGATATAACATTTGTACTTTACTTACGGTCCTGTGATGAATTGATTATCTGATGCTAATGCCACACTGCACATGGTGCACAAGGCAAAACAGTCGAACAAAAAACAACTCTTTCATCAAAACCCTGCTTTTCAACTGCATTTTATTAGTGTTTTTTATTAGTATTTTAATGGAAAAGACACACTGTACAGAAGGGAGCCCATAGTGACAGATGCCCCCAGCACATTTCTAAAATAAGACCATATTCCCCACATTTCTTTCTGCTTGAGGCAGCGTCATGCACAAATGGGCAACAAATCTGCCAGGATAATTTTCTAATCTCCTTTCAGACGTCAAGGCATGAACACATGTTAAGGACTGCAATGCCTTACTTTTCCCGTTCCCAGTTTGGACAATGTATCATCAGTGCTGAGAGAAAGCCCACTTACATTCTGACCCTACCTCATAAATATGCACAGAAACACCAACAGTCCTCCTTCCTTTGTCTGACTAGTCACATGGTCCAGGCAGAGGCTGTAACTAGCACTTGGCATTAGTTCTGTGGCAGCAGTAGTTCACAAACCAAAAAATTGTACAACTCAATCTTTTCCATCTTCTACTGCTAATCCAGGGCTGGGCAGCAGGACTAAAGTCTGTAAACAAAGATGCCATAATCTTCACCAGTGAGTAGGGGAATCCCATCGTCTCCCCTGGCCACCAAGAGACATAGTGCCTTCAGTGTGTAGGAGGAGCAGTGACTCTACTCCAAGTACATTTCAAGCCATTTATGATCTTGTCCTTGTCCAAGAGCGCTTGATTTTAATTTGTAATCAAATATGACCAGTAAATCAAGAGCTTGGCATTTAGGGCTCAACTCGTACCGTACCACAGAAACACCAACGGTATTATTGTCGCTCTCCATCAAAATATGCATTTTTATATGGATATCCATATTTTCATGTCATCCTCTTTTGCCATCCAGATTTGCTAACTCGTTGGGTGAATGTACATCAAAGTAGAATTTTCTTTTCTTTTTTTTCTTTTTTATATATTTATTTCCTATCTGCTTTGTCACAAAAGTTTGTGGCATAATTACCACCTTGTTTGCACACCATTTCAGACCATTTCTGGTTTGTTCCACACAGACTATGTATTTAAATCAAATGTTATTCTATTATGAGGTCATGTCTTTTCATAGCTGTGGAGATTAGGGCATGTATTCAGTGGAGACTGTGCGGTATTTTCAGGCCTTGTCTCCATGTCCACAAAGCACAACAAACCCCTGACAACCCCCCCATCTGTTTATTATTTGGTAATAATTATACACTTGTTGTGATTAATATTTCCGTGCTTCTCTCTTGGTTTCATTCGAAATAGTGTCAACTTTTGCCTTGGATTTGAGTGTTATAGATCTGTTTGTCCTGCGATAAACCTTAATCTGTATTTATTTTTGGTTATTCATTAGTTTGTTCTTAATCTAAATCATTGTAAAAAATTAGGTTCATAATACTTTCATAAAAATAATCCGGTGTAATATACAATCTGAAATAGGGACGGCCAGGATCCTCTCACTCTATTCATGGTTGGCAATTTGTCATTGTAATAGGTCCATGTTAGGCTCTTGGGAAATCAGGGTGGAAGCTAATGTAGACTAATTTCTGCTTGAAATCATGTCACTCTTAAAGAAAATGTATTTGCCTCTTTGTCGTAAGCCGTATTTATGGTAAAGTACTCTATTTAATTTTCAGATGACCAAACCCGGACAAACTTGGGATCATCCGGAGACACGGACAAAATAATTCAGCGTTTGAACCATGAACTGCGTGAAGCTCAGGAAATGGGAAACACAGAAAAACACAAAAACATGGAGCTACAAGGTAAATGAGAAATTATGTTTAAAATAAATAAATAAATAAGTGCTTTATTGTCATTGTACAAGCGTACAACGAAATAGTGTTCAAGTGTTAGTCCTGAGCTGCTGCGGCTGAGCCGCGCTGCCACTGTGTCTTTTATTTATTTATTGCTCAATTCGGTGGTAATGCACCTAAATTGTCAGCTGCAGAAGGCTCTTTGTGTAATTTTTAGGTAAGACGAGGTTGTTTTAGGGAGAACGTTTAAAACCACAGGTGAAAAAATAATATGAAGAATAGGCCTATCAATATTATAATGTATTCATATACTAAATACACTATGATGTTGGTGTGATGTGTTAATGTGATTTTACTTCTTTATAGCTGCCCTGGAGAAAGAAAGGAAAGAGAAAAAACAACAAGCTGATGAGTCCGCAAAACAAATTCAAGTCCTTCAAGGTCATCTTCTTGTCCATTCTGCAAAAGACCTGTGATTCTTTAATATGCCATAACAAAAAAACAAAAGGTATAAAGGCTGTGGTTTGAATAGGTCAACTTCAGCTGGTTCATGAGGAGATGAGCAGTCTCAAAGAGCAGCTGAAAGGCTCCTCTAGCTCTCAGGACGAACTCCAAAGGTCAAAAGAGGAGTTGAAGTCCCTGAAGCGAGCCCTGGATGAGGCCAAAGCCGAGCGGGCCACTGTCTCGAAGGATTTGGACAAGTGGCGCCTGACGGCAACTAAATATGAGAAAGAAATAGAAAATTTACAACGTGATCTTCAACAGCAGAGTAAGCAATGGCAAAAGACGGCAGAAATACAAGGTGAGTTATGTCAGTAAGCAACTGAGAAGACTTTAATTGAAATAAATGTAGCTGATTAAGTTCAATACCATGATTATTGGTGAAAATACATTGAACATTTTGTTGAAATTGAGATGGAAGTTAAATGAAATGGAGCCGGTTTGACAAGATGAATTGTGATTGCTAAACAACTGGGTCAGTGCATTTCCAAACTGCAGCTAAAGTGGGGTGAGGTCATTTTAAATTACATTTCTGCATGAAATAAATAATTACAATTAATTGTTTCCAGCCAATGAACTACAGTCAGTGCAGCTGGAGTGTAATGGCCTTCAGAAGGAGTGTGCTTCCCTGCGCTCAGAAAAACAGGAGACTGTGACGAAACATCAGAAAGAAAAAGCCTTGTTGCAGAGCGAGTGCACTGCGGTAAAGGCAGAGAAGGATGAACTAATGAAGAGCTACCAGAAGGAGAAGAGCAGCCTGCAGAGCGACTGCTCAAATCTGAGATCTGACAGAGAGGTTGCAATACAGAAACAACAACAACTGGAGAAGGACCTGGCCAGGTTGGTCTAATGTCCCGAAAACTATATGGAACTATTGTCTATTTCTGGATTAGTTTGAGATGAAACAGGCATATATAATGACACCGTTCAAGTTATTACATTGTCCGCAAGAAATATTGGCACACCTGAAAAATGTATTTTCCATTTAACCTTTTTGATGGGGCTGGAGAAAACATGAGCTTGAATTTGAGACCATTCCTCAATGTCAAATCTCTCTTGATCTAATGTGTCCAAAGTGTGGCCCTCAGACCGATTTTTGGTGACCTTTTTACTGCAAGTTTAATAATTGCACTCTATTAAACTGACATTGAAGGTGCATTATAGAACTTTTTGTGCGAGGAAAACATTTTGTATTAGTGCTTATTTGACCTTTGAGTGACCCAGCGGCTGTATGAGGGGTTAGCATGGCGCCTTTACATTCCATCCCAGTGGCCTCTATAATGCTCGGGGATCAATTGTTTTTAGAGTTTCTGGTCGGTTTTCAAAGGTGACGGTTCTTCATGGTTACATTGATCCTTGATTATAGAGGCCACCATGATAAAAAGTAAAGGCACCATGCTAACCATCCGTACAGGTCACAAAAAGGTCAATTACGCACAATCATAATTTTTTTCCCCGCATAAAAAGTTCCATTATGCACCTTTTTAAAGGTTAAAAGCTCTCTAAATTGCACCCTGTTGAATGTTTGATTGCATTGACCACCAATTCACGGCTTGCCGTACTATGCATACTGAATGAAGTTTGTCTATTGCCTATTCCTTTTTGTACAACAACTGTACAATGAAATTTGTCCTCTGCATTTGTCCCATCCTTCGACAACGCTGGGATGCCGTAAGGAGTAGTGGGCGACCACAGTACCGCGCCCGGGGACCCATCTCCAGATGTGGAGACAGGCTGATGCTCAGAATCACCTGATTCACCTATTGCACAGGTTTTTAGTGGTAGGGGAAGCCGGAGTACCCGGAGGAAACCTACGCAGACACAGGAAGAACATGCAAACTCCACACAGAAAGGCCCTGTCCAAGTGGGAAGTGAACCTGGGACCTTCTAGCTGTGGAGCATGAGCGCTAGCCTCTGTGCTACCGTTCCCCCCATGTGACACTCGTTGAAAAGATGTTTTGTGATGAACTTCATAATTTCAGTAGAATTCAGGTCAGGGGACTGAATGGCCAGGTATTTCTAATGTTATTTTTGGGGGATTTCTTGTGCAGTAATTGTTGGAGAGTTTAGGACCACTCAAAACATTTTCCCAACAATTCACTGAGAAACGTTTGACACATATGCTTTTCCAGGTTATTTCACAGGGAAAATGGCCTATGTTACTGGATTTTGGGTGCCAATATTTCTTGAGAGCACTTTGTGTCAATGTTTTTACCTTGCCCATTCAGAAAATCACTACCTCATACCTACCACTAACCTTAACAGTAACACAACACTAAATAGACAAACACTGGTGTTTTTAATCCTTTTTGTAGTTCACGTGTCAAGAATACTGAGCTGACCAACAGCCTGAAAAACCTTGAGAACTCTCAGCAGGATTTGGAAAAGAAGCTCTCGTCTTTACAAGAGGAGAGAGCCAAGCTCCAAACTAATTTGAATGAGGCCAACACCAGAAGTGATGCTCTGCAAAAAGAGGTACCCAACACAGATATTGTCTTTGTTGATACATATTGTTTTGTTCCAGTTAGTAGAATGTAATTTATTGACCGATAGATATAAGATAGAAATTTAAGTGGCTATTTATAAAAATAAATATAATAATATGATGATTATACAATGGATGTGTCAAAACAAACACCACCACACGTGCAGTTTAAATAATTGCAGGTAAATAATGTCACCATAATTTCAGTGATTATGCAGTTTATAGGACACAGACAAATAAAATACAATAAAGGTAAAACAAATAATTTTAACTAAATTAAGTCCATAGCAACAGAACAGGACAGGAGTAGGCAATTGTAGTTGTGTCATCTGACCTCCGGCCACGTGTCTCGGACATTCGGGTGAAGAAGGGGGCAGACCGCCTGGCAGGGGAGGAAGCCAGTCAGACCTGGCAGGCCCAAACGCATCGTGATGGTCTGTTGGGAACGTTTAGCGGAGCCCTCTGTCAAAAGAGTCTTCAACTCCCGCCTTGGGAAAAGCCTCTCCCAGATTCCGAGGAAGGTTGGAGACATGTCTCTGTTATGTTGGTGGTGTAGAAGAAATAAGAACCTTAGTAAGTCTTTAGGAACGATTTACTGTGTAGATCTCAGGAGCATGGTCAGAGCATCTTCATACATTGCATTTACTTTCACTCTACCCTTGTACTGCTCTATCATGGTACTAGCGCCCTCTGTAGGTCAGGCGTATGACTCTTATTACAATGCTTGTATGTAAACACAACAGAGTCCAAGTGGACCATGTTCTCCTTCATTGTCAATGCAGCCACTTGGAACTGTGGCCGCAAGGTTCCTGGTATCTGTCGTGGCGGCAACCCCTCAACCCGGTGGTGGTGGCCAGAAGTAAGGGATGCCATCAAGCTGAAGGAGGAGTTCTACTTGGCCTCGCAGGGTGGCTGGGCACACCCTTAAAGATAGGGTGAGGAGCTCAGTCACCCAGGAGCCACTGCTCCTTCATGTCAAGAGTTCGCCTCCCTCAGGAGGTGTTCCAGACATTGGTAGGAGGTCCCCAAGAAGACCCAGGACACGCTAGACGAACTATAGGCCCAATCTTCCACCTGGTGCACCCACAGCGGTGCTCAAGGTGAAGTAGGTATCTTGCGTACCAACAAAGGTTTGCCAGTGCAGCGGAAAATATTCTGTAGGAGGAAAAGCCTGAGGAGGGGCGATGTATATTGCCATGGGAGTCTGTCCAGCCTACTTACTGCACCAGGTATGAAGCTGAAGATTGCACATAGCGCCATCCGTCTGTGCAAAATTCTAGTCTACAGTCTGCGAGATCAGGCCCCAACACTTTTAAACTATGAATAGTCTCCTGATGGGGCTGGATAAACCTATTCTGATTCTGATTCTGGAGAAAACATGAGCTTGAATTTGAGACCATTCCTCAATGTCAAATCTCTCTTGATCTAATGTGTCCAAAGTGTGGCCCTCAGACCGATTTTTGGTGACCTTTTTACTGCAAGTTTAATAATTGCACTCTATTAAAACCTTAAAAACAAAAAAAAATATTGTGAGACAGAACTGACATTGAAGGTGCATTATAGTGTCTCTGAGCTGGCCTAGGGACGCCTGGGATCCCCCCCAGAACAGCTGGAGGAAGTGTGTGTGGGGAAGTCTGGAGTCTCTGCTCAGACTGACTGCTGTTGAATTATTATTATACATATTTGTCATATTAGGCTTTAGTGATTATATATAAAACAATGATTTTTGATTTTAATAGACCGAGCCTCAACCTTTTGTCCATGCAGTAAAGAATGCGCTTTCAACACCGCTAAAGCAGAAGATAGTGGATGCATGCCGGCAACAGAACAAGGGACTATCCTACATGATATTGCTGCTTTTTTAGGAGCAGCTGTAGTCAGTAGTGTATTTATCTTTATTTATACACGTCTGTCCCTTAAGACTCAATGTCTCATTTGCAAGAGAGATCTGTTTCAAACATTGACCTGTTCCAAACATAAAAGGACATTTAGTGTCAAAAATACACAATTTTACTTCTCCTTGAATGCTGAAGAGTAGCAACAGGTCTCACATGACTGAATAATCTAATAAATATGATTTTTTCTATTTTGCAGTGTGACAGTGACCAGACTGAGTTGTCCAACGTTAATGAAAAGTGTGAAAAGACAGAACAACAAAACCAGCTCCTGACTGATGAACTAAACGAGTGCAAGAAGAGTTTAAAAGAAATACAGGAGAAGGGCACAAAGGTTAGTACTCGTATACCTTCAACAGACGCCCTAGAAACAAATATTATAGAATAATTCTTGTATTGTCTGTAATATAGACTTATAGTATATAATTGTTTTGTTATTTTAATTAAAGTATGAAGAGCATGAGCCATGTTTGATATTTCATATAGACAATATTAAATCCTACTACACTGCGCTTATCCAGACTCTTGTGCTTAAAACATTGACAATCTGTGTCTGCATTGAAACCAACCTCACTGATGATGCTTAACATGACCACTGACAGGTCAAGTCAACCTTGTTTGTGAGTGAGACATTATATACAACAAATAAACATTTAACTTTAAAGTTGAGGCGTCAGCAGCAGGAAGTTGAATAAGCCTAATGAACAAGAGTCAAAATTATGAATACAGTTGCAGTGGTCTGTAGAAAATATGGTATTGGGAGGTAACAGTGTCATCAGGTGATATACAAATCTAATGCTGGTTATTATGCTGAAGGAGTCAGGGTATACAATGTGGTGACCGACGATGATAGGCAGTTGGTAACAATTTAAACATGTAGACAATTAAGGGATCGATTAATTTTTACCCAAGTTGGTAAAATGCCCCGTTGAGGCTGATTTGTTTAATCCTTCCCTTCTGTAGACCTCTCTTTTGCTGCCCATTCAAGCCATAGCCATCGGCCTTGTCCTGGCTTTGCTGCATTGGTGCTTCAGCGCACTGTGGTAGGAAGGTACTTGTGAAGTCATCCTAATTCATCTCTCAAGTGTCGTCTTAATCACTGCATGACTCAACCAA
This sequence comes from Proterorhinus semilunaris, assembly GCA_021464625.1. Lineage (NCBI taxonomy): Eukaryota > Metazoa > Chordata > Actinopteri > Gobiiformes > Gobiidae > Proterorhinus > Proterorhinus semilunaris. The sequence goes on from CM038347.1 coordinate 21,987,447, forward strand.
CCTTTCCTAAAGTCCCATAATAAACCTTGTGGCTTTCCTGGATGAACTAATGTAAATAAATGCTTAAACTATCTAACCTTCCTTATTGTGCAGTTTTTGGTCTGGTGTTTGTCTTGTTTGAATGGCTCATGCTTTACAAAAATGTCATCTGCAAAACCGGTGTATCTTATGAATTTGAGTTTTGTGGAACATTTGTAATAGTTTAATTTATAAAATAATGTGTTTTTTCCATTATCAGTCCATGTTTACCCACTGAGACAGTGAAATATACTATTTGACTATAATCATAAAATGAAATAAAAAAAAAAGTACTAAATCCAGTTGCAAGATTTTACAATTACAAGTCGATAATTATACCTATACATTTTTATAGGCCGCTATATAGCAGCTGAAAGCCGGAAGAAAAGCTTTTTTCAGCAAATTTTCCACAATAAAATGTATTGAGGTGCACTTGTAATCTCCGAGAACTGCATTAATCCCAAATGCTTTTTCTTTCAAAATCTTGGCCAAATTAACTCAGACAAAACAAAAATAATTATTTGTTTTTATCTGGTGTAACGTTTTTTGTTTTATTTTCCCAGAAATTGATGATGATCTGGGGACCAGTAGCTGCTGTAGCTGTAACTGCTGTGACCGCTGCTGTGCTTCTTCGAACGTGAACCTGGTTTCCCATAACGCACCCCCCTCCTCTTCACTGAAATGTCCTCATTACCATATCTGCACTACTTAGGAGGGCTCCTTCTTAACACTGTTTGATTTGCTATGTTTTAAATGGCAGCAGTATTATTATTACCACTGTTGGTAGCTACACTGTGTCACTGATCAATAGATAATTAGACGGGTCAGAATTGTCTACTGTGATTGATATGCATCTTTATGAATGTTCAAGGTCAATTGAAATTGAGGATCTTGTATAACAGCAGGACGGGCTAGAGCATGTACAGTACTGGCAAAGAGTAAAGATCACTGACAGAACTAAAGATGTGTTGCATCGGCACGAGTCCTTAAAATGTTCTTACGGTACTTGCTGGTTCTCACAACAGTGTTAAATGGTCAAGTTTAAATGTGTTCCCCAGTACTGCACAGTAAGGAACCAGCTGTATGACAGTTGTTCAACTACTTTGATGGTGAATGGATGATAGACCCAAGTTGGTGCAAGTACAGTTAGAAGTTATCTTTATGATCAAACAAAAAATGTGTTCCTTCTAATTGTTATTAAACAATATCACAGCAATATAGACTTTTTTATTTATTGTTCAATAAGAGTAGGGTCTGGGTGTTGGGAACAAATATAGTTTCAACAGTTACACTTAAGTTGGCTAAAAATGCATAAAACAGCAAAAGGTTGCAGATTGGTTCCTCATCCTGCTGGAACTGAGCCTTTTCCCACCATGCAAAGACCTGCAATGTATGTCAGAGTTTGTTGGTATGCCCTTAATAGAACTCATTGGTAACAACTAAACAAAAGTGCAACATTGTTTTTGCTCTACTTTTTCCACATTATTATTGACTTTAAGAGACATGCAGATTATGAAGAATGCATTACATCCTCTGACTTCTACAGTGCCCTTATCCTTGGGCTGGGAGATTATAGGGCTAAATACACTACAGCCTCTTTAATCTGGATGAATACAAGTGCAGGCCTGATACCATACTGTAATACTAGGACATCTATCCTGTGGCCCTTTGTATTGACCAGGTCTTTCCTTATGTCTCTTTATTTGATTTCTACTGTAATGGCTTTTAAAAAGCTCTGCTGAGTTGCCGGTCCTATTGTTCTGCTCTACTTTGTAAGTAGGTCATGTGTAGTAGTTGACCACAGACTAGGCAGCATGGCACGACTTCATTTTTTTACATAATCAGCTTGGATAAATTGTACACAGTGCTATAGCATCCTTTCATGAATGATTAAACCTCACATTTTCAAATTGGTGCGACGGTGGCGCAGATGGTAGAGCGGGTTGTCTCATGATCGGAAGGTCAGGGGTTCAAATTCCGCCTCATGAAGGTGCATGCTGTTGTTGTGTCCTTGGGCAAGACACTTCACCCACCTTGCCTCCAGTGTCTGTGTACATTGGTGTGGGTGAGAGGTTCCTTGCTGTAAAGCGCTTTGAGTGCCTAATGTAGGTGGAAAAGCGCTATATAAGTTGAGACCATTTACCATGAACCAAAAAGGGTGAAATAACTCAAAATATGTTTTATGTTGTTATAATAGGCAGCTATTTAAGTATCTATGTAAACTTTTTGGTTGAGCTAACTAACTATATATCAAATGTATATGTATATATATATATATATATATATATATATATATATATATATATAAAACACTTTGTAACTTTGTTCACAAATGTACTTGTATTGTCTCTAGTATGACCCCCAGTGGTAAGTTTAGACCCAGGGTAAATATTTGCTATATCAAAATTGTTCTAAATGTAAAGCTCATTGTTACTCAAATGTCTTCAGATCGAACCTATTATGTGTTGATGCCAGTCCTGCGAGTACATTGGGTTAGGAAGAGGAGCAATATAAAAAGCATTTATGTCGCTGGTGCTGTTCCATATAACATTGGTGTTGTAGAAGTAAAAAGAGATTCTGTTTTGAGATTATTCATGTTTTGCCTGACATAGTATGTGGTCTGTGCGTTCTCTTTAAAACATTGACTGGCGATAATGTGATGTCCCAGTTTGTCCTCATTGAGTGGATATAATCAATAGGATTATCCAGGGCAGACAATCACACAGAACCATCCACACAATTTCTGACTTTCAACATATAAAAATGTGCAGTGTTTAAATAAAAATCTGTAACCACTCAGCAGCAGAAATAAGGATAATAAGGAGCAGAACTTTTGTCTTCAAAAAGGTAAAGCATTATTCTATAAAGTGTTTCTTTGTTGCTGTGTATTTTTGTGTCCTCATAAGATATACTGAATGCACATTTCAAAGATGATAATTGCAAAAACATGTGGAAATAATGTGCAAAAATCCCAGGTGATGTCATGGCAGCAGATCTAGAAGTCATCAATTTGTTTATCATTGCTGGGGGGACACTGGCCATTCCCATCCTGGCTTTTGTTGCCTCTTTCCTTTTTTGGCCTTCTACACTTATTAAAGTCTATTTCTGGTAAGTAACACCACCAGCAATTAAAGTTACATTTAAAGATAATAACATTTGGATGGATTTGATAACATAATGTGCTACAGTTTATATTGTGACAGTGTTGATTTTCAGATTCAGAGTAATTTTTGCATATACTGTATAATTTCACAGTGGCACCGACACAGACTGTTTTAGCCTTAGTTGGTGCAAGTTTATGTTTCACGCATTGCCTGTAGGTACTGGAGAAGAACTCTGGGTCTGCAGGTGCGATTTGCAGACTGTGGTGGATATCGCTTCTGTTACTCATACAGAGGAAAGCCAGGGATGAGACCAAGTATATTAATGTTACATGGTTTCTCTGCTCATAAGGACTCATGGCTTACTGTTGTTAAGGTGAATCAAGAAACATTTATACATATTCTCATCTGACTAATGTAAAATTATAAGGAATAATTGTAGGTTATTTTTTAGTATTTGCCAAAACATTTGCACATAGTATGTGTGGACATGCCTGGCCATGAGGGAACAACACGGATGAATACAGACAATTACTCCATTGAGGGGCAAGCAAGAAGAGTACACCAGGTAATCAACAAGGGTACCACATTTTTCCCTTGAATAAAAATATGTGCAATACATTCCCCTAATCTCAGTGGGACTTTCCTGGTAAAACAAATATATATACAACTTGTACTTATATAGTATGTGTACTGTATATTTTTCCTAGTTTGTGGAATCAATTCGTTTAAACAGGAAACCATTTCATCTTGTTGGGACTTCAATGGGTGGAAATGTTGCAGGAGTTTTTGCAGCTTTCTATCCCGCGGAAATATGCAGTATGACCCTAATATGCCCAGATGGTAAGTATCCAGTATTCTATTGTGTGGCAGACGGTACAGTTCTCCACTGGGATACCTTACTGCCATGCCTCCACCATGCAACAGGCAGATTTCCAGTCTGCTCAAGGACAGCTCTTCCTTCTTTGCTAGCTTCAGTTCAAAGTTTCTAATCACTCTTCTTTCAGGAATGAGGCACCCTTGTGAGACAAAATTTGACAATCACTTGCAGGATCTGGAGCATAGTAATTTCACATTAAACATCCCACTGATTCCAACTACACCAGAGGAGATGGAGGACATGTTTAAACTTTGCTCCCACGTCCGCTTCAAAATACCGCAACAGGTATTCGATGACTAACAATAACTACTACTACTTCCAAATACTATTCTCCTAACTACACACCATTAACACAAGTTTTCTACTTAGATTCTTCAAGGATTAGTAGATGTTCAAGAACCCCATAATGAATTTTATCAAGAAGGTTGGATATGATCTGCTGTATTTTTCATAAAGGTTTAAATCGACTTATTCTAAATATGTATTGTTCTTACTAAGTTTTTATGGAGATTATAAGCAAGAACTCAAGATATGCCTTACAAGAACACTTGCATCTGATCACTGCTCCTGTGCAAATAATTTGGGGAAAACAAGATCAGGTATGTAGTAATGCTTGATAAGGAGATTAAAAGAATGATAAAATAAACTACAGTAATGTATTTTCTAGGTGGCAGATGTGTCTGGAGCTACAGTGATTAAGGAATTATTGCCCAGATGTAGAATAGACCTACTGGACAACTGTGGACACTCAGTGGTTATGGAAAGACCATCCAAAACAGCCAAGCTCATCCTGGAGTTTATCATCCAGCAGCAAGATGCCAGGGGTGGTGTTAAGAAGTCTACCTAAGAACAAAATAAATGTCACACCAAATCTTGAATGCCTGTTTCATTACTCTTCTCTGTGGGAAATGGCACAAAATACTTTAGAGCGAAGTTATTGCTCAAAAAGCCCAGATAATATGTAATAATAATAATAATAATAATAATAATAGCTTACACTTGTAGTGCACTTTTAAAGTCTGTGTTACTAAGTTTCTCAGATGTCTGCCGCACATTTTTTTAAGACATCCAGGAGCTGTGCTCGTGTAGCAGCAGTTCCTCCCCCATCTCCCAAATATGCGCAGTTTCTTGCTGCTGCAGCATTTCCCCTCACTGCATCGGTCTGTATTCTGTAGTGGTGTATGCAGAATTCATACTCTACTGCTCTGTGAAACAAGCTTTACACTACACAGTACCTGTAGGAAGAATACGGGACCGGTAAGATGATGCTAAGCTATAACTGCGTCAATGATCGCTGGCTATTTGGGGTCCCGATGGTAGACCAAAAAGTCTGAACGACTCACCTCATCTAGCTAGTCGTGTGCTAGTTGGTTAGCATTTAGCTAGCTACGGGCTAGGTTTTACAGCCACTTATATCATACACATCAATGTTATACATACACGTACGACTTGTTTATAGTGGCGCAAATTACGTATTTTAAGAGACAAGATTTTTCTGGGCTCTCTGCTTTTTACCGTGCTTCCTCAGGGCTGTGGTTGTAAGGTAGTAGCTGCAAAGTCTGAAAGTGTAAACTAAACGCATGATGGGCTTCTGCAGCTGTATGTAGACGCTAAGATATTAGTACATGTTTCACACTTTTAACCATACCCTTTCCTTTGTTGTCTTCACTTCGTTGAGGCAGTTATTTTACTACAAAATTATAAGTACAAATATATCAGTAATCTAAAAACAAAAATGCTGAAACTATTACATATGTCTTGCCACGTAGGACGCGGATCAACGCTACATCAGATTTTGGTTCTGACCAAGCAGCGACTGCTCTTCAAATGGAGAATGGAGATTGGGGTCATAAGGTAAGGAAATTTACGGAAGCCCTAAAAGGTCAGAGAATAGGATGTTTATAATGTACTACTGGACCACAAGTTCTTGTAACTGGTGTTGAACAAAGTGGAAGATGCTGTCTAAATCTGCAAAATCTCTCATTCGTCCAAGTCTGTTCCCTGCTGATCAGAATGCCATGCGCGTGGGCAACAGTGCTGTTGTAAAACATTCCAATATGATCATATAATTTGCTTAGTTGTTCTGCTTCCAGGTCCAGCCATGCAATGCCTGTGCTCGTGTTCTGACAGGAGGTTGTTTGTTGTATATATCTTACACCGTGCAGTTTGGCTGGGCAACGTCTGAGCCGGCATGTCATTCAGTTCATTGTATAAGGTAGACAGTAGCGTGAAGGGTCTTGCCCACTGGCAGCTAATTTTTCCCCAATGGGAATTCGAAATGGGGTCTCCTGTGTGCAAGTCGGGTGACTTACCACTTGAGCTAGCCAGCCAAAGAAATAGTTTTTTGTTGTGGATATTTCCCAAGATAATAAAAAGCCAGGAAACGTCTTATTCCAAGGCTGTTTAGGGCTTCCATGGGACATCAATAACAATATAGATGTTTATGAATGTGTTTTTAAAATTCTTACTGTATGTTAATGCTTCGTTCAACATTGTGCGATATTATTTGACGACTGCGTTAAAGGGGTGTGACATTTTGGATTAAGTGTAAATGTATAGGGTTTTAACTGACACTTTTTTTTTTGGTTTTCTTCCAGATGACCTCTCCTGTTACTTTAAATGTAGGAGGCCACATTTACACCACCAGTTTATCTACTCTGCAGCGCTACCCAGACTCGATGCTGGGAGCTATGTTTCGTGGGGACTTTCCCACAACCCGGGACTCCCATGGAAACTACTTCATAGACCGTGATGGGACACTTTTTCGGTACATTCTAAACTTCTTGCGGACATCAGAACTTACTCTTCCGGTTGACTTCACAGAGACAGACCTTTTGAGGAAAGAGGCAGACTTCTTTCAAATTGAACCTTTAATACAGTGCCTTAATGATCCCAAACCGCTATATCCGCCTGATATTTTTGAGCAGGTAGTGGAGCTGTCAAGCACAAGAAAACTGTCAAAATACTCTAATCCTGTTGCTGTCATTATTACACAACTTACAATTACCACAAAAGTCCATGCCCTGCTCGAAGGTATATCTAACAATTTCACAAAATGGAACAAACACATGATGGACACAAGGGATTGCCAGGTATCGTTCACATTTGGACCATGCGACTATCATCAGGAGGTGTCCCTACGAGTTCACCTCATGGACTACATAATGAAGCAGGGTTTTACAATTCGAAACACTCGAGTACATCATATGAGTGAACGTGCAAATGAGAACACCGTGGAGCATCACTGGACGTTTTGTCGACCAGCACGCAAAGTAGAAGATTGAATATCAATACTTTTTTTTTTACATTTATAGATCATTACATGAGGAAGAAGATTCTTCTTGTACATAAAGCATATTGTTCTGTTCATTTGGGATAGGGGTGGGTGATAAAATATATATATATATATAAACCTGAATTACAAATTTATCTGGGCTCAATCATAATTTGGGAAGGGCATTGTTCATAAGGTCTCCTTCATGGACACATGATATCTATTTTTCCCCTCTTATTTCTTCTGTCGGTCATCAGCATCTGATATGCTTTGAGTGATTGAGAAGTAAAGTGTGAACTCAATTCTTAGAAGAAATATATATTTAGTTGCCGGTATAAAGCTACCAAAGTATATGTAGCTTTATACCAGCAAAAGCTACATATATACTTTATAAGTGTATATGTATACTTGCCTCCCCCCATACCCCTAATTTGGAACTTCAAGTTATGTTATAACTAAACACAGTACAACAGAGGACGGAAGACTTTAAAAAAAAATCCTGAGTCATCCTTAAAATGACTCCATGATGCTGCTATTAAATGGCAGAGGCCTTTTGTAAAAAAAAAAAGTATAACATTAAAAAAGAAAATCCTGCATAGATTACCTGCAACAAAATACAAATCAAATTGAATGCACACATGTATTGGAGTTTTTTTTTTTCATTTACAAAAAAAGTTGTTTGAGTAATCTTATGCAGATTAAATAATTACATTTTGATACAAACGTTTGTAGTTTATTCAATTATTTGTTGCAGCTTTTTGACAGTACAGTATTTTGTTTATCGTAGGATGTGTGTAGAGCCTAGTTATTATGTCTCTTCGAATGTATTGTATATGTATATCTGTGTTATATCAACTGTTCATATCAGTGATGTGTTGAGTCATCTCTGTCAAATAAACTCATTTTTATTTGTCATGAACACTTTTTTCTGTGCCTTCTGTGGACCCACCACCTGCAGGAGGAGCCATAGGGGCTGGTGACAAGTGGAAGAAAATGGATGGACTTTTTCTGTGCCCGCCAAACTTATACACTCATAACAGAATGTGTGCATCATGTTCTATAATGTAATGTACAGTATATGTCTTGTTAGTCTTAGCCATAGAGCTATTGGTCTGTCAATGGTCTTAGCATGTACAAGAGTACTACCATAGCTATATGCTACATACTGGCAATTTAACCGGAAGTTACGACTTTGAAGGTGTGTTTACTTCTCTCCCCGGCGTTGTCTGAAGCTTGTGCGTCTACCGTCTATTCACTGCACGTTCTGTTACCGCCCCTCTAACCTACGCCTGAGGAAGGAAACGAACCACTCGTTGTTGCTGCCATTATGTACTGACGTTGAAGGGTACGGTACAAGCGTACAAGTTTAGCTTTTCGTTTTAAGAAATCCATATAATAGAAAATGCTACACAGAAGTAAAAACATTAAATATTTTCTTAATCTTGTACCCGGTAAAAGTCGTTTTGGCACATACCGGTTTCTTCCTCTATTCTTCTGCATTGGTGGTGTTATGGAATGGATTATGATCAACGTGAGGATCGGAAAAGAGACTTTCTGTAAGTTAACTTGTAAAATATAACATTTTTGGTCAACTTATGTTATTTGTTATTTGGCTGTACAAAAACCATTTGATGTTATCATCATTATAAAGGTAAATTGGTCATCAATATATGCCTGGCTATGCTATTAGGCTAAAAATGAACGTGCAGATGATGTATCATATCGAGTACATGGGCAGCAGTGGCTCGAGTAGACCCTGAGGCACTGCAGTACATGATTAGTAGACCAGAGTCAGCTGACAGTGGTGCCCCTTTAGTCTTAAAATGTTATGTCATATTTTAGATTTTAAATAGAGTCAATAATAGTATTTTTCTCCAATAATGATAAAATAAAAATAATTCTCACTATAAATCTGCTTTCCCGGGTCTAATTTTCATTTGCTTGTATTTTGCCATTGTAAATTGACCATTTCAACACATTTGTGAATACCAATATCACTGGCCATATTGTTATATCTGAAGGAGCATCATATATTTTAGAAGCTATTGTGAATATACACATAACTTTCTCTTTTCATATTTAGATGAACTACCAAAAGAATGTGTATCTCACCATACTTTTTTCCTACTATTACATTAAATGTTTTACATTTTGAACTTAATTGATTTCACTTTGTCTATCAAGTTGTACCAATCACAGCCAATTAATTGTTCTTAATTTTATTCCAGATGATGTTTACAGAAGAAAACAGTCAGAGCGAGCATACCAGAGGAGAATTGCTGAAGGTTTAACTGTTACAGGAGCGCCGGAGGTCAGATAATTATGGGACCATGCATCTGCAGCCATAAATGCAAGCTACACCTGAGGAGAACTGAGAAGTGCCCAAACAATTACGCTCTTGGAGTCTATTCTATCGGGTGAATTTGAACCGGGTTTCAGGCAAAATGAGAGACAAAACATCAGCTGCTCTAATAAAAATCAGAACAAACAGCAGTTTTGTTTTCAATTCAGCATGCAGACACCCATTGTAGAATCAAGGAACGTATTATGTGAAATAATAAAGATGACTCAGCAGACTGTCAGCAAGTGTTTACTAAAACAGAAAATTCAATAAAATAACCTGATTAGTGGAATATACATTAACACTGTAAAACTTTTGTACTATGTTATATTGTTGTGTCTTAACTTGAAAAAAAGGCTCCCGCACACTGTCTCACTCTTTAACTTGGCTTTTATTGCAGCAACGTTTCGGTCACTCTAACCCAAGACAGCCCCTTCCGCTTGATCATTTATAGCTCAGGGACTGCCCCCAACAAGCAATATCCAATCAGGAACAATCATATATAGTACCTGATCATAGCATCCAATAATCACCAATATCACAAAAAATCATGCCTTTACATCACATATAATTAGACAATACACTTCCATAATAATTAAAAAATTTTATGATGCTATGATCAGGTACTATATATGATTGTTCCTGATTGGATATTGCTTGTTGGGGGCAGTCCCTGAGCTATAAATGATCAAGCGGAAGGGGCTGTCTTGGGTTAGAGTGACCGAAACGTTGCTGCAATAAAAGCCAAGTTAAAGAGTGAGACAGTGTGCGGGAGCCTTTTTTTTCAAGTTAAGTACTTTATTCTTCCACGCACCTGTTGCCTACTCAGGTGTGCAGAGCTTCCACTTGTCAAATATTGTTGTGTCTTCAAATAAACAGAATATACCATTAATTATATGAATTTTACATGTAAAATTACCTAGCATTAAGATATTGTGACTTTTTTGGCATTCTACTTTTTAAGAATTTAGTTACTAAGACTGTTAAGGAAAACACATTAAATTCTCTAAGAGTAGCATTACAGAGTTTGTACACCACATGATTAACTAAACAAACCGTCCTTAGAGATGGTGTGGTCTCACACCATGATCTTGAGGGATTAGCACAGGAAGGAAAAATTATATGAGGCAATATGCCTGTCTGAACCTATTCTCTAGCTGTGTGTACAATTTGGTTCATATCAGTAAATTACATAGAATAGAATATGAAAAAACTACAGGTCATCACAGATTATTAATCAAAGTAAAAAATATATATATATATACACGAGAACAGGTCTATCCAAGAAACGTATGCAAGATATGTTTAGATTTAGCTTTGGTGTAGTATCGGGTGAATAAATGAGCAGTGCTGCATTACGTAAGGCAGATGTGTGGTTTACAATAAGAGAAATCGAAGCGCTGGAGTAGCGGAAGTGGTACTGCCCTGAACGATACGCTGATCGAGACGGAGACTGAATCGCCCGGAGAGACAAAAACAGAATAAAAATCATCCATACTGTAAGTGCTGTTATCTGGATATGACATATGTAATTGTGTTGTAGCTGATATTACTTGTCTTGTGCAATAGAAAATCTGTGTATAGTTAAACGTTGAACGCTGAATCGCTAGGTGTAATGGAGCGCAGCGCACACGGGCCGCTATACGGGACTAGCTGGGTTTAGCCGCGGTGCTAGCGGCGCTCAGATTCCATGACACTTTGTTCTGACAGGCGCCCGAGTCAAAGCAGGCCGTCTGTTCTACACACAAAAACTCACGAATAGTAAAATGCAGCCTCTTGACGCAAACAATGGACGAATTCCTCACTCCGAATAATTGTTTAATTCTAATCAAATTGGCCTACAGGCATGTTTTTATAACTGTCGGCCATTATCTGTTCTTGGCCCTGCTAACCAGCGTTACCGTTATCCAGCGGATATGTAGACGGCAGTAGCTAAACCCTAAAGCTCCTCTCAAATTCATGAACGACGATAGATTAACATTAAGATAAATTATCAGTTTATGTTGTCAACATTATATTGACGCTACGTTCACCTGAAACCCCGAAAGGTGGTCGATCGACCTCGCTATCGGCATTATTTGAGACGGGCTGCGAGCTATATTGAAGGGTGGGCATTAAACCTAGCTTACCACTAAGGAATTCACACTTATTATGAGTATCAACCCAACAAAAAGAGAGTAACACTATCCAAACTCAAACAGTGCCAGTACTGAGCTCAAATGTGTCAATTATTGTATTTTATTTCAACCTGATCGTGTGACCATTTACATAGTGACCTGAAAATGGATTGAAGGCACACTAGCGGCTAACATTAGCACACTGACTGTATGGATGACCCAGTTGCTTGGGGCCTAGCTCCAGATCAAATATTTCCGTATCTCGTCCAATTAACATTATTCATTTAATCTAAATCAGGTTAACACTAGTCATACATTTCAATAATGTGCATGGAATTTGTGCAGTTCTTCTTACCCTAACCCATTTTACTGCTGTGGGTGTGATTAATTGTAACGCTTTATTTTTCTCTCGACAGTTCAGAAGATGGACAAAAACGACCTGGTACAAAAGGCCAAGCTCGCTGAGCAGGCTGAACGCTACGATGACATGGCTGCGGCTATGAAGTCGGTTACTGAGCAAAGTGAGCCCGCGGAGCTTTCCAACGAGGAGCGCAACCTACTTTCTGTTGCCTACAAGAATGTGGTTGGAGCTCGCCGCTCCTCCTGGCGCGTCATCTCCAGCATCGAGCAGAAGACCGAGGGAAATGATAAAAAGCAGCAAATGGCCAGGGAATACCGGGAGAAGATTGAACACGAACTTAAGGAGATCTGCAAAGATGTGCTTGTATGTTACACATAGTCATTAAGTTTGCATGTATATATGCATGCGTGTGTCAAGAGACATAACTTTGATTATCATTGTTTTTCAGGAGCTACTGGACAATTTCCTTATTAAAAACGCAAGTGCTGCTGAGAGCAAGGTGTTCTACCTGAAAATGAAAGGTGACTATTATAGATACCTGTCTGAGGTTGCATCTGGCGACAACAAGAAGGGTAAGTAAAAAAAAAAAACATACATTTAGTTGACCACTGAAGATTTATTGTGGTTTTGTTATTTTTAATATTCAATGTAATTCAATTGCATTTTTGTAGAAACCGTTGACTTTTCTCAAGAAGCATACCAGCAAGCCTTCGACATCAGCAAGGGAGAGATGCAGCCAACACACCCCATCAGGCTTGGCCTGGCCCTCAACTTCTCTGTCTTCTTTTACGAAATCCTCAACAGCCCAGAAAAGGCCTGCAATCTGGCTAAGACGGTAATAAATCCTGAATTGTGTTGACAAATGATGCCTCGTTCTAACTAAACCTTTAAATTTATTGTTGTTGTTTAGGCATTTGATGAAGCCATTGCTGAGCTTGACACTTTGAATGAGGATTCCTACAAAGACAGCACCCTCATCATGCAACTACTAAGGGATAACCTTACTGTAAGTTGCAAGCTCTAAACTTTTTTTCACAAAAATATAAGAGTACAAATGTTTCATGTTATTTGATTGATTTTGTTTTGTCTGTTGCAGCTGTGGACATCAGAAAATCAGACTGATGAGCAGGAAACAGGAGATGGGGAAAACTAAAGGAAATTGCACTGTTAATCCACCTACACTCTTATCTTAAACACAGACAGCTTATATACATCCCCCTCCACTCCATCAGCCCCTCCCACTTCTGTATGACAAGCAGCCTGAATTGCTCCTGATCAACTAGTTTTACCCCTCAACTTTATTGTGAGGTGACAGGGTAATTTAATTATTTTATGTTTCAGTTATTAGCAGACTCCGTCACTTTGTGGAAATATGTTGTATTGAGTAGTGAGTCCATGTTGCTGATGTTTTTATTTTGGCTTTGTATGTATGTATGTATGTATGTCTGCGGGTTTGTGCAGCGAGAGCGCATGTGAGAGTGAGTCCAAGGTTATGAGAATAACCTCTTGGGGTGGTGATGAAATTGATTCGTTCTTTCAAATGTTCCTTTTATCCCCGCTTTAATTTCTTGTTCATCTTTGATTCCTTTTTATTTTATTTTATTTTATTTGGGGGGGGGGGTTATTTGTGATTCTTCATGCTTCTTAGAGTTTTCATTGTGTTCAGTTATTTGAGCTGGCAGTCAGTTTTCAGGACAACACTGTGAGGGAAGATGAATAAAAAAAAAAAAGAAAAACATTTGTATGAAAAAACAAATCCTGTATTCAGCTAACTTCAATTCTGCTGTGGGCTCATACAGAAAGGAGGCAGGCTGTATTGTGACACTGACAACTTGGTGTAATCCTCCTTGATCATGTTCACACAATTTTCACTGTTTAAAAATTTTAAGGGACCCCCAAATTATTATTTTTGTTTTACATTCCACTTTCTTTGAAGTAGGCGAAGCTCATTTCAACTATTTTATTATATTAAGTATGGATTGTCTCTTGTAGTCGGGTGCTGCTTGAACTCAAGTACAAATGTATGTGCATAAATGTGGTTCTCTCAGTATTTTGCAAGTTTGACTATCATCTGTCTGTACAACAAAGTAATATTATTATTGATGTGATTTGAATTAGTATTACCACAAACTGTACCAACACTGCTTGCAAAATATTCCTCTTAAAAGGGGTTCTTTCTTATAATGGTTATTTTGACTGTGATGTCTTTATCATTGCAGCCTCATGGTTTCAAATTAGCAGCAGCAAATTTTTCTCATTCTAAAATAAAGATAGATATATGAAAAATCTTGCCTTAACTACATTTACTATGATGAATAGTGTGAATAGGCAAACTTTAAAAATCAGGGTTACCTGAAGAGGCAATTTGGACATTATTTGGGAAAAGGCTCAGTGTCACAATACCTTATCACCACTACATTCCACGTATTGTAGTTGACGACACCATTCCACATTTTAGCTGACAGTCAGTTTATTATGACAATGTTCCAACGAATTGAATTAATCTTATGTTTTAAGGAATAAATCCATGTAAGTTTGTTATTATGCTTGATGAAAATGCAGTTAGTGAATGTGGGACAAAGCCTGTCTGTATATCAGGTATCTACTTGCTTTGTTTTTACTGACAAGTCTTATGGCTAAAAAAAAAAAAAAAAAAAAAAGATAATTTGCTTCTGTAACAGTCTATTATTACCCAGTGCTCACAAGTGGTTTGTGAAACTTTAGAATAGCTCTAAAAAACCAATGATGAAATGGAGACAAAACAATGGTTGGTGTAATTCTAGCTTTGTGTTTATGTATCTTAAATCCATTCTAGTTTCACTATACATGTAAGAAATAGGAAAAGTGTCAAAGACCGTTCAGTGAAATAAAGTTTCGTTTAAGATAATGGGAAAAGTATGTCTTTCTTTCATAAGATATAGTGACATCAAAGGTTAACAGTTACTCAGGTCTACTGTATATACAGGTGAAACTGGGAAAATTAGAATATCATTCAAAAGTTCATTTATTTCCTTTCAACTTAAAATGTGAAACTAATATATGATATAGACTCATTACATGCAAAGTGACATGTCAAGCCTTCATTTGTTATAATTTTGATGATTATGGCTTTCAATCAATATTCAAAATATTCTAATTTTATGAGATTTTTAATTTGGGTTTTTTAGCTGAGCCATAATAATAAAAATGATAACAAATAAAGGCTATACATATCTCACTTCGCATGGAATGAGTCTATCATATATTTGTTTCACAGTTTAAGTTGAATAATAGAAGTGAATGCACTTTTTAACGATATTCGAATTTCCCGAGTTCACCTGTATATAATAATAATAATGATAATAATTATTATTATAATGTTTTATATAGCGCTTTTCTGGACACTCAAAGACGCTTTACATTGCATTATTCATTCACTCCAGATGTCTTTTTTTTATTTGTGGGAAATAATACTATGGAAGGGGGAAAAAGCAAATGTTATTATTATTACTGATCTGCTAATAAAAATGTCCTTTTGACGTCATCAGAGAGACTTGAACTATATTTTCGCGCGGAGTGGTATGGTTCATTTTGACCTTTAGTTTGTGACGTCCATTCATGCAAAAGTGCGGCAGGTGTTGTACGGCTCTAATTGACTGAAAACATCCTTCCGCCAATTGAAGAAGGAGCGTAGACATTAAACAAGAAGTGATCTCCCTTTCAACCTTTACCGCTTGAAACATTTAAATTGATCATTTATTTGTGTAAGTAATTCCAGTTTTACTTGTCTCATACATAATGCAAACCTCAAATGTTAAAATATCGGGTTAGATAGGTGTACTTGTCTTAACGTTAGCATCTCTGCCGCTCGTAGCATGTTGCTAACTAGCGTTAATCATCAACCACACCCTTTCTACCGTTGTTAAAATACTTTGGTACATTCAAAATATGATCAAATGGCAGTATGTTGATGTCTATATAAATCCACCCGTATTCACCCAAAGTGATTTAGGAAATTGTTTGGGAGGTAGGAAAACAAAATGGCATGGTTTGTGTTGCACTAAAACAATGTTGATTGTATAAAAAACAAAACACACATGACATAGCCCTAGTCTGTACAACGTAAAATGCGTTCAAATGTACTTTGATTACGATTTTAATTTGAGATGTTTTAGATGTTATCTGTACACTAATGCAATTCTTTTGTTAATCTTACAATTATTACTGCTGTGCTATAATAAAGGTTTGGGAGAATCAAGCAGGATGAACAGTGGTGGACTAGCCTACCCACTGGCCTCTCTGTATGTGGGAGACCTGCACCCAGATGTCACCGAAGCCATGTTGTATCAGAAGTTCTCTCCTGCTGGACCCATCACCTCCATTAGGGTCTGTAGGGACATCATCACTCGCCGGTCACTTGGCTACGCCTACATCAACTTCCAACAGCCAGCAGACGGTAAAAACGAATGTAGGCTAAAATAATCATGTTTTTATCAGAACTCAGAAATATGGCTAATAAAAAAAGTTTGATTTAATCATAATGGCATACACTTGTATTGTGCTTTACAAGCCTTTGTTACCAAGTTTCTCAGTGTCACAATGTAGTCATTATTCATTCACTCCATACGGTGGTAAGCTACTATTGTAGCCAAAGTCGGCCCTGGGGTAGACTGACAGAAGCGAGGCCCACAATCTGCGCCATCACCAATCACCACATACCAAACTTGTTCTTTCTGGTCTGTTGTACAGGCTTTTAGTGATAGGGGAAACTGGAATAGTATAATAAAAAATAAAGGAAGGGATTTTATTATTTACCTTCTTATCTTTGAGATATTGGTGAGCTGCTGTTGTCATTAATGGAACATTCTGTATTTTTATAATTAACTCTGACTCTACTTGCATTTTGTTGTTTTAGCTGAATGTGCTCTGGACACAATGAACTATGACGTCGTGAAGGGTCGACCAATCCGAATAATGTGGTCCCAGCGTGATCCAGGACTAAGAAAGTCTGGAGTGGGAAACATTTTCATAAAAAACATGGATGAATCCATTGACAACAAAGCTCTGTACGACACCTTCTCCGCGTTTGGAAATATTTTGTCCTGTAAGGCAAGTAATTATGTGAACATTAGAGAAACCTTTACTTATCACTGTAGGAGTTGGATAACTATTCAGTCAGTTATTATGTAACTAGATATTATAAAACTAAGCGTTGTTTCACCCTATCACTTTTTTGTTATTATGCAGTTTATTTATTTTTTATTACTTTTACTTTTATGGGTTTAAAATGATTTCATTTTATTTTTACTTTTACCACATAGTAAACAGCGACTAGAAAAAAAAATCCCGTTGTTGGCCCTTCGCTCTAAAAAGTGTGCAAAGACTAATGTTGAAATCAGTATGTTTACCATAATTACATCTGTGAATTATTCTCCTATCTGTGGTCATTGTAGTGGGTGGTTGGTCTACTTTGGAGTTTTAATTGCTTTTCCTTTTGACTTTTTTGTATTTTGTGCTTTTGTAGGTTGTATGTGATGAGAAAGGATCCAAAGGCTATGGGTTTGTCCATTTTGAAACACAGGAAGCTGCGAACAGAGCTATAGAAACTATGAATGGGATGCTGCTAAATGATCGCAAAGTGTAAGTGCTAGATTCGTTTAGATTTTTGCTAGTTGTCCAAAGTCTAGGTATTTAAGTTTAGTCATCGTCACAATATTGTATTGGGATTTTGATGGTGATTGCTGTAGGTGACTTTTCGTCTTTTTTGCACAGTAAAGGGACTTTCAGTCTGGGATCTGGCATTTTCATCTCAAAGACCCCATTTGTGGCAGGCTCTTGTCAGGTTCCCAGGGTTAGGTCAGAAAATGCAGGAGCCATGGATAGGTTTGTTCCTTTTCTGTTTGAGTTAAGCGAAGAATATGACATGCACCTGTTTTGCTTCAGTGACAGCTGGTAGTTTAGACTTTTTCTAGATGGAAGACATGTCCAGGTCATGAACAGAAGAAAGCACTTGGAAAATAACAAATTGTATTTATGTGGCCACAATCTTGATAATAAAGTAAAAAAAAAAAAAGATCACCCCAGATATCAGCATCACAACGAAATATATGCTCCCTGGCTGTGATTAGTTTGGTGAGAATGCGTCAGAGGAAATCAGACCCATATGGCTAGCCATGCTTTATAATTTATTTCATGTGTTTGTCTTCGGGCTGGGCAATTTTGGAAAAAAAATTATCACTATTATTTTCCCCATATTGATTTTTATTTTTTCATAATAAATTAAATACATCTTGCTGATTCATAAAATTACATTCATCTTTTATTCAAACAAAAACAAATGCTTTCATCAAGTCTCATTTAACACACAAAAGTCTTCCATTGTCTCAACCAAACTCCCAAACTAGGTACTGTTTCTGACAAACAAATGGCTGTAAACCTGACGATTATAAAGTCCCATGACAATTATTGAGATTGTGATTTCTATTATTTGCCCAGCCCTAGTTTGTCTTTTCTGTATGGTCTTTATTTGCAAATATTGCATTACCCATGTGATATTTTCAACACTTGTTTTGATCTGCAGTTTTGTTGGCCATTTTAAGTCCCGCAAGGAAAGAGAGATGGAGTGTGGCACAAAAACTGTGAAGTTCACTAATGTTTATGTGAAAAACTTTGGAGACAACTTTACTGATGAGCAACTGAAGGAGACTTTTTCAGTATTTGGTGAGTTTTCTTCCCATTTGGTGTCAAATGACATTATTTTGTATTGGGAGGTTTATTTGTTGATAGGGAAGACTCTGAGTGTGCGTGTGATGAAGGATGAGACGGGTGCTTCACGTGGTTTTGGATTTGTGAACTATGCCAATTACGAGGACGCTCTTAAGGTAAGTGAAATGATTTAAAATGTCATACAGGTGCTGGCATTCATTTCGTTCTTATGCACAGGCTGTTGATGAGATGAATGGAAAGGAATTGAATGGCAGAGTCGTTTATGTAGGTCGCGCTCAGAAGAGAGTGGAGCGGCAGGGAGAACTTAAACGAAAATTTGACCAGATCAAACATGATCGTATTCAGCGCTACCAGGTACGATTTACAGCCCCACTGCACAATGTACTGTGTGAAAACTCACGATTTCCGTTTTCTCACTAGGGTGTGAATCTTTATGTGAAGAATCTGGATGACACTATTGACGATGAAAGACTCCGGAAGGAGTTTGCTCCTTATGGTACCATCACCAGTGCAAAAGTGTGTAACTGAGAAAAGGCCGAGTGTTCAGAAACCATATAGATATTTGATCACAGGCAATGTACAACCTACGCCTTCAAAGTCCCTGTTTATCTGATTCAAAGCTGGAGATTAATTTTCACCCTATTCGTTATTTCCATGATTTTTAATGGAATATCTTTGCAAAGACCAAATCTACATTTAAATCCATAGATGCCACTTTTAACCTCTTATTTGCCTATTTGAGGTCTACTCCTGGCATCTTTATGTACTCCTGGGTGTGACATGGCATAGCTCTATTTTTTTTTAGTGGTCTTTGTAGATTTAAACGTTTCTTTTAAATTAACGCTGTTATCATAATGACCCATGTTTAAATTGCAGGTGATGACCGATGGCTCCCAGAGCAAAGGTTTTGGGTTTGTGTGTTTCTCATCACCAGAGGAAGCAACAAAAGCTGTGACGGAAATGAACGGGAGAATCATTGCCACAAAACCTCTGTATGTAGCCTTAGCTCAGCGTAGAGAGGAACGAAAAGCCATCCTGACCAATAAATACATGCAGAGGATCGCATCTATGAGGTCCATGCCAAGCCCCTTGATAGACTCCTATCAGCAGGCCGGATACTACATGACTGTACCACAGGTGGGGAACAATGCTGTATATAATACTAGAATAAAGAGCAATATAATTTTTGCCATTGTCTGCATAAGTAGTACATTTTATTTTCAGTTTTTCCATTTGTAGCCACCGCCTCGATCCTTCTACAACCACAGTGCTGTGAATAACATCAGACCTTTGCCTCGTTGGGCTGGACAACCGCCTAGACCACAGGGTGAATTCTGTCATGTAAATATTTGAAGTAAAATTCAAATCCAATTTTTATTGTATTTATAGGGCACTATTCACCTCATTTTAATGCTGGTCCACGTCGTGGCTCCATTGCTACAGTTAAACAAGCCTCCACCCAAGTGCCACATGTTATTTCTGGGACACAGAAAACAAGTATGTGCCTTAGTTCCCCCCTCCCCCCCCTTTAAATTAGCCTAACATCTTATATTTTTGATCTCCAGACAATATTGGGACCCAGACTGTGGGAGCGCGAGACTTGGGCGTAGGCAGGAATAACCAATATAAGTATTCTTCTGGAGTGAGAAACCCACAAGTGGTACCCGTGACACGCCTACGGGTAATAAATTACTGTTAAGTTTGGGCTGAAGTAAATTTTAAATATAAAATGTCTGTAAAATATTAATGTCGGCTTTGCCCTGCTGTAGGGGAAGCCTATGATGGAGCCAGGGGTTCATGTGTCTGTTCAGGAGCCTCTAGATGCCACAATGTTGGCGTCTGCTCCTCTAATGGATCAAAAACAGCTTCTGGGTATAATAATAATAATGATGATAATAATTGCTTACACTTGTATTACGCTTAAAGCCTGTGTTACCAAGATTCTCAAAGCGCCACACTATAGTAATTATTCATTCACACCATACTCTGTGGTGATAAGCTACTATTGTACCCCACGTTTGGGGTAGTCTGTTGGAGGGGAGGCAGCCAATCTGCGCCATCGGCCCCTCCGACAACCACAAACCAGAGTACTCAGAGAATAGGCACGGGGAGAACAAAGTCCACACAGAGGCCCCATCTGGCCGGGGATCGAACTCAGGATCTAACCGCCGTGCCACAATAACAAACTAGTTTACTATACTAAAGAGTTCTATTGAAAAAACAGAAGTGCCATTGGAAAAAAAAAAATCTATGTATGCTAGTGATTTTCTTCATGTAACCGGTTTTTATTTTTTTTAGACCGTTACACTTTGACAAATGTTTAGAAACAATTTCAAGAGTTTTTGCTATAACTCCACTCCACATGACTTGGAAGTGAGTGAAATAAATGTGGAATGCCTAGGTGAGCGATTGTACCCAATGATCGTCGCAATTCATCCAAGCCTGGCTGGAAAAATTACTGGCATGCTGCTGGAAATTGACAACTCTGAGCTGTTGCACATGCTCGAGTCTCCAGAGTTGCTTCATGCAAAGGTAATGATTGTCATCCACAGTGGAACTTTGTTCTTTGCCATGATCAATAATTTGTTTTACTTCTTTTAGGTGGATGAGGCAATTGCTGTTCTAAAGGCTCACCAAGCTAAAGAACCATCTAAGAAGTAGATGCTACACTTTGAAAAGTAAATCTTTTTGAAAAAGCACATCTCATAACTTATCTGCATGATCATTTTTTAGATATCTTTTCCTGCAGAAATTTAGCCATTACAAGTGAACTGGGGGAACAAAAGCAAAGTTTAAAAATAAGAAAGAAAACATGTTACTTGTGAGTCTAAATAAGAAATGTTATTGGTTTTGTTGTTCCGCAAACTTTTGTTAGAATAAAGTTTAAAAAGCAAGAATCTGTTGCCAGACGCCCTTTCTTTGAGTAAACCGGGTAGAACTCATGTGGCAGGAACTCATGTTGATTAAGGGCTAGGCAATGGGGTCAAAAAAAAGTTACACATCCTGGACATTTAGTTTGAATATATTGCTGGTCCCTATATTTTCTGGGACAGTTGAGTGAGAGATCTCAATCTTAAAATTTTGCTGCAGCTCAGTGATCAAATATTATGATCAAAGTATTGCCTGAGTTGGATATGCAAATTTGGACAAGCAGTGTTTATACATTTAGATCAGTGGTTCTCAGTTGTAACAGCTTCTGGACTCAACTCCAATGTAATACAAGCACAGATTACACAATGTCGAGTTTAAAGGTGCATTATGGAACTTTTATGCAGGGGAAAAACACCTTGATATTTGAGCTTAATCGGCCTTTTGGCTGTATGGGTGGTTAGCATGTAGGTCTCCAACGGTTATTTTGGTAATCGATAAATCTACTGAACATTTTTACTATTAATCATTAGGAATTTTCTTTAGATTGAGATTTAATAATTTAAGACAAGTGTGTTTTCCATGTAAGAAAAAGCTACATTTTAGGCAAGTCTAGTTCTCAATGACTATACACCAGAAAGGATGATCTATTATGGAAATAGATTACTAAAACATAACTATTAGCAGTTTTAGCCCCATGGATCCTTTGCTCTCCATCACGTTGGCCTCTACAGTCTACACAATTCAGGATAATTTGTTTTGTAGTTTTTTTTTTTTTGGTGAGGTTGGCAGTAAAACCATACCAGAAACTCCAAAAACAATTCCTGGAGCATCACAGAGACCAATATGATGGAAAGTAACCGCCTATACAGCCGCTAGATCACTAAAAGATAAAGTTCCATAATACACATAACTAACCACCAAACCAAACTTGTCGGGCTGATAAACTGTATAAATGGGTGTTTAATAGTACTGTGTACATGTCGGTCACTATTTGAGCCTCCAGCGCATCGTGAGAGCAACGGAGAGGATCTGTGGAGCGCCTCTCCCCACCATTAAGGACATGTACTCCACCCACAAAGCCGTCAGAATCACCAGTGACCCTACACACCCATCACACGGTCTCTTCAAGGTAATGCCTTCAGGGAGGAGACTGCGGAATCTACAGGCCAGGTCCAGTCGACTTAACAGTTTCCATTCACAAGCCCATCGGGAAGCTGAACTCCCTGCCCACCGCTCCACAATCAAGGGTGAGAGAAATAATTTCTAATCATTCACATGGTTTGACAAATCTTCAATTTTGACATTGTGGTTACGATCTTAATTTTGAGTCTAAAACCGTCTGTGTGGCACCATCTAGTGGTTAAATGTACCTTGTCTGAATTTTGTATTATTGGGCACTGCAGCGTAAAGTGACGTCAGCTATCACTGCTGACGTCATCCAGCCTTGCCCTACCACCATGTTCCCGGCTCCACAGGAAACGCCTCCTTACGTGTATTTTTCAAGTATTGAATGTGGACCCTAATAGATCCATGATGTGGACGGAGTAAAGCTCTGGCTGGTTGACAAAGGCCCACAAAAAGCTAAAACACATGATCCAGTTGATAATCAGGGAAGAGTTTGCAAACAAGGCAAAATAATTTAAAGCAAATTTATTTTTGGCATTTATGGCCTCACCTATTTTTACAAACTGCATCTAAACGAAACAAGTCAAATTGAGAAAAAAAAAAAAAAAAAAAAGACAAATCACAAAATGCAAAGCTGAATAAAAACTGAGGCATAGTTATAACACATTGACTGCTGCCTCAAACCGAGGTATGTACATTTTAATAGCTGATCTGTTTATCGGCGGGAGGGCATCAGGAGCACTGTTGAAGTCACAGAATCAGGAAAAAGATTGTGGTAGGTGGGGAGAGGGACGTATGCAGCCGTGATCATTTTACCTAGAAAGAAAGTATAAAATTATTTCCTCAAAATAAAATCTGGTCATTAACCAAAAGCCTGTTACAAACCTGCAAACCAGCGTCCATGAAGTGCATTTACAGTCGCCATTGCAGCAGGAATTGAAGGGCATTTGACATATACATTACCCTGAAAAACAAAATGTTATGAACTGAATTCGAACCAATATGTCTTGCCACATAAATGTTACTTGGCCTAACATGAGCAGTCTTAAGCACTTTGGGAATTTTAGACTTCAGTCATTGTAAAGTAAGTGTTACTCTAAACATCAATGGAGGTTTGTTGTGTTGCTATGTAGTTGTTCGCCGTTATAGTCCTCGCTCATTTTCTCACTATTCACACGCAGCTTAGCCGCTTCATGTTAAAACTTGAGGCCGCTCTAGCCAATAGCTTTAACAAAAAAGGTACCTTCAGCGGTGAGCACTGAAGATCCCGCCGGACTGGTTGGACGTGTCCGTGCACTTACAAGTGGAAAATGTATGTAATAAAGCAGTAAAATTGTTGCACAGCCCTATATACCAGTCAAGTCTTTTTAAAGTTACTGTGTGATTGTTTATTTTTATTATTGTCGTTATATTGTGTCCTGTCTTTTTGGACCCAGAGTCCAAAGTTGAATTTAACAGTTTTTTGCCAGTTAACTGAATTATAAGCTGATGCCGTTAGCCACCAGGTCTGCCTTAGCACTTACTTGTGGAGAGTTTCTATCCACGTAAATGTGAACAACACCGCCATGTTTGTTGCACTCCTCAATGACATCATCTTGAATCTCATTGGCCCAATTTGGATCCTTTTCACTGCAAAGAATTCAACATTACTCCACAGCTTATTGTAAAATTGAGCAATGAAGCTCAACAGCCCCCATTTCTGGCTTCCAGACGTATTTTTTGCATGGGGATTTAAGAAATAATAAAATCCAGAATTGATTCCCATCCCACTTAGGTGCATGCCTTATCAAGAACCGGTTCTACTGTTTGAGCAATCCATCAGAATCGTATGTCTCCATTTCTCTTATTGATGCCCACATAGCGCAACGGCCTTTAATTGTTAATAAACCAGCAGGCCGGAGCCACTGCAGATCCATGCACCACTTTCACCTCATCACAAACTAAAGTCTTCAATTGTTTTAGGGTGGTCTCGTTGCAACAAGACCATCTGAATGGGTCATCTCTGAACGCTTACTGTACACGTACAGCTACACACTGAAGAAACAATGCACACGTGGTGTTGCACGTCCCTTTGTAAGCGACACAAGCACAAAGGAGCTCTACGACGCAGAGGAGCCGACAAGAAGAACCATAGACCTTCATTCATAAAAAAAAAAAGGGAAAGGGTTTTCTTTTTTTCTTTTAAATCACTGACAAGCTGTTTGTGTTCAATGCAACTCTGAGCATCATTGCAAGGTGAATTAGACAAATGAGTATTTTAGGGATACGAGTGTCTCCTGCTCCTCCGAAATTAACATTTCAGGTTTAAATCCCATTCATTAAATTTAATAATCCCTTTTTTACAAATGTTTTTTTTTTTATTAAAGCAAGTGATTTTGGCCCATGTCGCAGACGGCCGTTGCCCATAGAAGTGAATGTAGTGACTCGAGACTGCGGCAATGTGCGCTCCACCGTGTGCTTTTGTTTACTTCTCAGCCTAGGTAAGGTGCGCGGTAGATTGTGGATAAACAGTGAAAATATCAGCATTTATGATGGAACCACTGCAAAGGACTATTGCTTAACATTTCAGGTCCAGAACACATTCCTTCATTTATGAACCATTTTAAAATGGCTTTTTTTAATGCTGTGCATGGTGAGGTTCAAATATAAAACTATATATATAGCCTATTTTTTATTTTATTTGGAATTGATAAAGCACCAGAGAAATTATCAATGGCAATGATATTGATAAGATCTTATCAATTGCCACCCCGAGTACCAACTACTGATGGCAGATATTTAAGAAATGCCAAATAGATCAACAAAAGGATTCCCCAAAAAGAAAAAGGCATGGAGGAGGATACTTGCTTACTTATCCTCCAACATGCCCTTTTTCTTTTTGGGGAATCCTTTTGTCAAATGACTTGGAAATGTATTAACGGAAGCAAGAGGTGATCGGGACGGTTGAGCTCATACATGTTTTATATGCATTCTTACGCTTGTGGGTTGAAAAGGTTTGACAGCTGAAGACAATGTGTGGCGATTGGCTGAGATGGCAGGTTCAAAGCTTGAGCTGGAGGTGGAACGCCTAAAAATATAAATGTATCAATTACAATGTTATGTGTACAAGTTGAAGTTAAAGAAAGAAAATCTGGCTCCTACCTGCAGTCGCCATGTTTCCAAACTGTACGGACCCAGTCATCTGTAGAGCTTGCTGAGCAGCAGGTGGGATCTTCAGACCAGTTCCTGTTGAGCAGTTTTGAAGGAAAAAGTTAGTGTTCACCCTTGTTTGGTTAACCAGACTACACACTTTTCCTATTTTACACAAAGATGACTAGTCTGATCTGGCATCACTTTTGAAAGTTCCCAAGAACATGACTGATAGACATATTAATCTATCAGGACAAGGCATTGTTTGTTCTAACAAAAAACAAAACATATCGGCTTACTCAAGTTGGCAGGAAGAAATGAAATTTGAATAAAAATTACAGCCGCAAGCGGCATCGAACTGCCCTCCATTACCGCGCCATAATCCTACCGAGGGCGCTAGCGTAGTCACACTGCAGTTTATTGCCCTGATGTGCCATTAATCTTTGTCAGTAAACATCCAAACTACATTTTTAGCCTCTCCATGTGAATAATGGCTCCAACCTGCAGTGTGCGTTAGGGCACCCAAAATCTTTTTTTATTTCACAAGCATGACCACTGTCCAAACGCTCCTGACAGAGGGCGCCAACACGCTGTAATTGTGTATAATGTGAGATTTATGTGTCAGTCCCATTAGAACATGGGTGGCCCTGGGTGTCACCATGGCAACACCGTACAAAATACGGTATGGGTCTCCAACAATTTTTGTGCCGAATTTGATCCATTTCCGAGAAAGTAATTTTTTTCCCATAATGCATTTTTTTCTTCTCAGCTTTGAGGCGCAAACCGTAAAACATAGCCCAAAAAAAGGTGATAACTGTTAATGCCCCACATCTCTAGAAAAGCTGGAGCGATTTGGAGCTTGACTTAATACTTTGTGGAACTCCCTTTTGCTGCAATAACAGCAGCAAGTCTTCTGGGGTTTGACTCTACAAGGTTTACACATCTAGAGACTGACATTTTAGCCCATTCCTCTTTACAAAATAACTCAAGCTCTGTCAAATTAGAAGGAGAGCGTTTGTGAACAGCAGTTTTCAGGTCTTTCCACAGATTTTCAATATGATTTGGGTCAAAACTTTGACTGGGCCATTCTAACACATTAATATGTTTGTTTTTAAACCATTCCATTGTAAATTTAGCTTTGTGTTTAGGGTCATTGTCCTGCTGGAAGGTGAATCTCTGCCCCAGCCTCAATTCTCTTGCTGACTCCAGCAGGTTTTCCTCCAAAATGTCCCTGTATTTGGCTCCATCCATCTTTCCAACTATTCTTACAATCTTCCCAGTCCCCACTGAGAAAAGCAGCCCCATAGCATGATGCTCCCCCACCATATTTGACACTGGGGATGGTGCACTCAGGACGATGAGCAGTGTTAGGTTTGTGCCATACATAACGTTTTGCATTTGGGCCAAAAGGTTCGATTTTTGTCTCATCTGACCAAAGCACCTTCTTCCACATGGTAGCTGTGTCCTCCATATGACTTCTAGCAAACTTCAAACGGGATTTCTTATGGCCTCCTTTCAATAATGGCTTTCTTCTTGCCACTCGTCCGTGAAGGCCAGATTTGTGTAGAGTACGACTTATAGTTGTCCCATGTACAGATTCCCCCAGCTCAGCGGCAGGACGTCGCAGCTCCTCCAGAGTTATCTTGGGGCACTTGGTTGCATTTCTCACCAGTGCTCTCCTTGTTCGGTCTGTTAGTTTAGGTGGACGGCCGTGTCTTGGTAAATCTTTGTATAACTTAACGCTGCTTTAAACTTCTCCACAACTTTATCCTTGACCTCTCTGGTGAGCTCCTTGGCCTTCATGATGTTTAGTGACAAATACACTCTGACCATAGCTCTGAGGCCTTCACAGCTGGAATTATATTGAATAGATTACACACAGGTGGCCTCTATTTAATAGTTAGGGCAAGGTGTGAACATTCTGCAGTTGTTAGGAATGTTATAAAGGCAATTTAATGCACTCAGAAAAATGCTGTACGGATACTTAAGCACGCCCCAGTTTTTGGTTTTCTATTTTTTGAAAAACAGAATCATGTATCATTTTGCTTTCACTTCACAGTTGTCTGTTACTTGTGTGTGAACTTTCAGTAAAAAACTCCAAATAAAATCTTTAGGTTTAGGTTCATGGTTGTAAACATGACAAAACGTGCTAAAGTTCAAGGTGTATTAGTACTTTCGCAAGGCACTGTATGTGCTGGGGCAGCTGCGGGTGAGGAACATCAACAGCCTCAATAAAATCAGGAAGGTCTGTCGTTACGGAGGATGCTCTCCAGGATCACCTTCCACTCACTTCACAATGTGCTGGTCAGATACAAAAGCCTGTTCAGCAACTGACTTTTACCGCCACTGTTGCACAGAAAGTTATTGAATTCAAGTTTGTGCTCAACTGCATTTTTGACATTCCTCACTGTAAATATTTAGTGCATAGTGTATCGGAGGGACATTTATTATACGTTTCTTACATGTGTACTTTACGTGTCTTAATGGGTGGTTTAGTTTAACAAGCCATGGGTTATTGTTGAGCTTAGACATGTTTAAAATGCAATGCAACCATCTCATTCCAACATAAAAACGCTACCAACTTTTTGTTGTCTGTAACAAAATAAATTTACCAATAAAGTAAATTCTAATTTGCGATTGGATTCAGACAAAACTTGTGTTTTTGTATAAAGTGACAAACCTTCCGCAAGTCGAGCCATGAGCTGCAATCGTCCTGTGGTCCCAAGGTCAATACCAGTTCTTTCAAGTTCATCGTTGTCCAGAAATGAGCTGGCCATTGAATAGTCCGAGCGCTCCGTTACATGTCCCACCTTCATCGGACGTCCCGCAAGCTCAAAACCATTTAGCTGCTCCAGGGCCTTTTTGGCACACTCTGCATCTGCAAACTATTCACCACAGAGGTCCAGTTTTCAAATATTAGTCAATTTTAAAAAAAGAAAGAAAAATAAATCTCTGACTTACAGAAATGAATCCATATCCTTTTGATCTTCCTGTCTCACTGTCCATCAAAAGCTGTATTGATTCGATCTGTGGGAGATCAGTTTCAGGTGTTTAATAGCAGCACATACAAGACACAAACTCAAACACTGTAAAAGCCTTGACTGACCCTCCCAAAAGGCTCAAAGATCCCCCGGAGCATCTCCTCAGTAATGTTGAAGTGCAACGATCCCACATATAGCCGCATCGGACCCATGCTGCCCCTCTGCAGGTTACAAGCAGCTGCTGCGGCTCTGTTTTTCTCCGCCTGAGTAGCACATAATCATATAATCATAAAGATCCTTATGTGCGACGTATGACCTTGAAACATCACACACTTACCTGTGAGGCCTGCACAATAATTGGGACTCCCAACAGTCTTTGTCCAGTAAGTCCAATGGCGAGTGGCACAGAAGATGTGTCTACAAACTCTATGTAGGCAATGCCCTTCGACCTCCTCGAATTTCTGTCCGAGATTATTCTTACATCCCTGACCTACAAACAAAAACAATTCATTAAAATAAGTTATTTTCAAAAGACGGTAAAAACTTTGATCACCAACACACTTTGCCAACAGCTGAAAAGAAGTCTTCCAGATCTCGAGCCCGGATTCTAGCGGCCAGCTGCATGCAGAAGACAGTGCGCGCATCCCTCTCCGCCGGGGTTAGATTATCAAGAGGTTGCCTGTAACAGTTTAAGGATAGTGTTCATCTTAAGTTTACATTATTTTTGATATACATAACAAGCACATCTTGTCTGACAAAATTACTGCCATCACCTTATTGGACTCTTTTCCCTTTTGATGACGGGACTGCGGCTTTTTGAGGGTTTGCGTCTGAAATTGAACAGAACAAATTAGGTTAATTTTTGTTTGATCACTGGAAGTGTTATATATGCATCTCTATACAAAGTACTGATTGACTTACACTGGGCTTTTACGTCCTTTATATCTTCCGGACCTCTCCCTGCTCTTTGAGCGGCTGCGATGGCGCTCCTTACTGCGGCTGCGTTTGCGATCTCGGCTCCGGCTCTTCTTCTTTTTCCGTTCCCTACTCCGGCTCCGTCTCTTACGAGAGGCCGGACTGCGGCTGCGACTCCGCTTTTTCCTGAAAGATTTTTAACAGGTACAATGACTTTTACAACAGTACAAAACAGGGACACTTAAATGATTCTTCAATTCAACTTACTTCTTACTATGGTCTTCATGTCCGTTTGTATGAGAGGACTTGTACTCATCCTAAGGTCGATAGAAGAACATCAGGTGACGTAGGTGAAACATTGCATGACGTGATGGTAAAGGGGGTGGGGTGGGACAAGAGAAAATGCAAAATATATTCAATTAATAATAATAATACTAAACAACTATTGTTATGCCTGGACTTTGTCCATCCACATCCCCATAGCTCCCAATCCCTAATCCTCAGTTTCTTTTACAGGGGTTCAGTAGTTAATGGTCAAAGGGAAAGGTGATGTCCAACATTAGCTAAGTAGACACAGTGGTGAATATTGGTCATCATCACTCTCACTATTGGATCGTACCAATGCATCTAAAAGTGCCTAATCACAAGGCCACGCGGCCCACAGCCTCTAAAAGAGATCCTGTGTGGTTGCAGTCAGTCCAGAGATCTTCACCCACTTTCGTTCTTGGACTGTATGACCTCGATGCCACCTCTGTCACACATCTTGCCCTGAAGCAAACAGGGATTCACACTTCTTAGTAATAGTGACGCCCAAGAAAAAAATAAAAAAATAAAAAATAATGAATCCAATAATTTATCCATGAATTACTAATGTGTCTCTTTTTATGCCAAAAGTTATTTCAATAGTTGAGCTAGATCTAGCATGTTGTGTATACTCTATTGGTTATAGCATGCAAAGCAAAAATTGATATATATTAAAAAAAATAAAATAAAAAGATCCTGACTTACAGCACATCTTATATGGCAAAGAAGCAGTATTCATGTTTACAGAAAGAAATTCATCTAAAATAAACTGCCTCAATTCCTGGTCTACAAGGTGTTCTTTTGTAGCATTTATTCATTGTATATAAGAAATACTCTACAAGTTGGGCTGTTTAGCTTTCTAACTTATTTGAAAAGCACTGATGTAAATTTGAATACTGCTTCTTTTGCTGGACATGGGCCTATAAACCATTGGTATTCACCTAGTTACAACCGTTCAGGGACTGCATGTTCTAGCTCTGTTTTGTCCTAAGATGAACCACAGTACATCGGTATAGGCACAATAACTACCTTCCTTTTTTTCACAGTTCACAGTGGTATCAAAGATGAATTCATGGGAGTAGAGGTGAGATATCATTAGGGAAGTCTATAAAGAGAGATAGATGTTGATTTATTTATAATTCTGTATTACCATTGAATAAAACTCAATCAAACCACACAACAAGTTAACTTTGTTACAACAGCATTAACATATTTAAAATGACAGAACATTTCTCAAATAGGCCCTGACTGTGTTCAGAAACCCACCTTTCTGTAAGGAGCTTCCAGCATGGCCTCCACATCAAAATCATCAGCCATTTTTATCCTAAAAAAGGCAGAAAAGACACATTTCAGATCAGGCAGATAAATAGGCACCTTGCGCTCACTGTTGACGAAACGTTTGATAATATCAAACACGTTATTTTGGTGAGAAACTTACAATAAATAAATAAATCAGAATGTTATTGCTGTTGCTGTACCGTAGTATCTAGTCCTTGATCATGTACCGCGGAAAAAAGATCATTCGTAATACGAAACACTGAAATGTAGTGATAAATGGTTCATTATATTTGCTATTTAAGTTAATCAATTATATAAAAGCATCCCGTCTAGTGTAACAGGGCAGGACACAATAAAATACACTACGCTGCGCAAAATCCTAAACTGTGTGATATAGGAAGTTGGCCATGTTGTCTTGGTCAATCGGTCTAAATTAGCATCCTACGTATCGAGGTAGATTATTTAGCACATGCATCGACGGTGTACGCATTTAAACGTAGTAATAGGTGCATGTGTGCGTGTTAAAGGGAGATATCTTGGGCCTTATACGTGGTGCGGTGCTTGAAATAGTAAAAAAAAACAAAAAACACACACACAAACAGACTCGCAACATGGCCTGCTAGCAATCCTTCCGCCTCGGCGATATTTTCTGCGAATGCGCGAACTGTGGTCTTACCTTCGGATAGGGCGAGGCCTGTACGAGTAAAAGTCAAGACTCTGCCGGAGAGATAAGGACGGTCACGTTTAGTTGCAAAGCAGAAAAACCTATAGATAAGTGAAAAATCGTCAGGTTTATGCAATCCTTTGTAGTGTAGCATGTGGCTCTGCCCGGGATGAACGTCGTTTGTTAGAATGTAGGCTTTCTTCTTCGGCGTCGTCTTGTCCAGACTGCGGCAGTGCAGGCGTTTGACTGTGCACTAGCGCCACCAACTGGATCATCCAAATGCATGCACGGCTGGCAACTAACTAACAGGTAACAATGTTGTCTGTTTTGTTCATGGATCTATTAGTTAGGCTTATATAATAACAACAATAATAATAATAGGGGAAAACAGACAACTTCAGACAGAGATTTACAGGAAGGCGACTCATACTAACCAGTATTTGATGTTTGACTCAAACCATCCACTCCAGCACAAACTAGGGGTCACCAGGACGCTTAGACATAGGGCGAAAGAGGTGCCAACCAGTGCAGAACGAAAGACCAAAGAGGAGCAACATGTCCAGAGAGCCCTCTCAGACTGTGGCTATCCTAACAGGTCTTTCACTAAAGCACAAAGGGCAAGAAGTCCCAAAGAACAAGACAGACAGACTACAGAGCCCAGAAGAAAGGGAGTTGCGGTACTGTATGTAGCTGGGGTTTCAGAGAAACTTCAGAGAATCTTTAGGCAACACAGGATTCCAGTTTACCACAGGCCGATGTACACATTGAGACAAAAATTAGTTCATCCCAAAGACAAAACTCCGAGCCACAAACAAAGCAATGTGATTTATTCTATTCGATGCAAAGAAGAATGCAAAGAACATTATATTGGAGAAACTTCTAGTTCTACAGAAGAGACTTTATCAACACCAAAGAGAAAGCACAAGCGGCCCCCAGTCGGCGGTGCACCTCCACCTCAAAGCCTCCAACCACTCCTTTGAGGACGGGGAGTCAAAATTTTAGCTAAAGAAGAACATTGGTTTGACAGAGGAGTAAAAGAAGCAATTTTTGTCAAGAAGAGAAAATCCCTCCATGAACCGGAATGATGGGCTTAGATTTAATGTTTTTTCACTTTACTCGCCATTTTGTCTCCCTCAATCTAATGTTTCTTTGTTTTTTTTACTTTTTTCTTTAGGGTCTTTAGAGAATTTTGTGCCAAATTATTTTCATTTTCGTAAAATTAAAATGTTTACTCTCCATATAATTCCTATAGGGGGCGCTATCGCGAATTGAATTTTGCCAAACGAAAGTCTTTAGGACTGTGACTTTAACAACTGGTAACAAAATGATCAAAATCGGGCTTCATAATGGGAGCCATTTTTTGTTTCGCAAAACACTTTCTACAATTGTTTTTTAATTATTATTTTTTTCTTATTTTTTCTTATTTTTTTTTAATTTTATTTAACAATTCAAGGCACCAGACATCAAAGCAACAGAAACAGAAAAAAAACAAATATG
Organism: Proterorhinus semilunaris; assembly: GCA_021464625.1. Taxonomy (NCBI): domain Eukaryota; kingdom Metazoa; phylum Chordata; class Actinopteri; order Gobiiformes; family Gobiidae; genus Proterorhinus; species Proterorhinus semilunaris. Next base: position 22,021,007 of record CM038347.1, read on the forward strand.
AAAATTAAATAATTAAAACATAACAAACTAAAACAAATCCATTCACACACACACACACACACACACTCCCACTGAGCAGCTACAGGTCTTCTCCAAAAACATTCAGATTGTCAAACGCGTTAAGAAGAGATAGTGCAGATTTACATTTCATACATTTTAAAGATATCAGATAGTTTCCTTCAAGTTGTCTCTTAAACACTGTGAAAACAGGCATGACTTTTTTCCATTTGCAAGAATGAATAAAATATTTCGAAAGGATTAATAAATTGTTCAAAGCATAGTCTGTCTGTGAGTCCTTCAGGGAAATCCCAAAAATGATGTTGTCCAATGTTAGAGAGTCCTGCTGCAGCTGGATTTTCGAAGAGAACCAGTCCATAAAGTCTTCCCAAAATGTGCTTGTGTACATACATTGATAAAACAGATGTTCAGTGGTTTCAATGTCTGAGTCACAGAAAGTACAATTGTTATAATCTATACCAAACCTTACTCTGAGAAGCTCACTGGATGGATATATCGCATTCAAAATTTTGAAATGAACTTCCTTAGTTTTTGGACTAACAGGAAATTTTAAATATTTAGTTCTTATATTTGTAATCTGTTCTTTTGTTTGGTATCTCTTTCCCATAAAATCTTGCTCATTGATATATAGTGTTGCCAGTTTGGGAGGAGGTAAACTCCTCAAATCAGTATTTTCAATTAATTGTTTAACAGATTTGGGAATAGCTTTGCATGTTTTTTTTAAATTCAGTTATTTTGCATGTTATGTTGTAAGTGGAGATGAAGTTCTCGTATGATAACCAATTACCCTGTCTGTCCATTAGGTGGCGTACGGACCACACTCCTTTATCCATCCAATGTTGCAGAAACAAAGATTTTCTATTACACAACACATATCTGTTATTCCATATTGGTGTTTGATGCGGAGTGAAATTGTGGTTGTACATACGTTTCCAGCTTAACAGAACTTGCTTGTGAAAAGAGGACAACTTAATTGGAAGTTTCTCAATATTAAAGTCGCATGCAAGGACAAACTCAATACCTCCTATTTTCTCAAATAACCCCCTGGACAGACAAAACCATACACTGTTCTTCTCTGTTATGAAGGACTTCAGCCATTTCATTTTTAGGACCACATTTAGACATTCAAAATCAATTGCTTGTAGTCAACCATCCTTGTATTCTTTGACAATTTCAGATTTTTTTATATAATGGACTTTATTTTTCCAAATATAATTGAAGTTTAATTGATTAATTTTTTTAATGTCTCTGTCTGGTATTGCCAATGAATAGGCTGGATAGATGCACCTCGCTAGTGATTCCATCGTTGTTAGATACGTTCTTCCAAAAACTGTTAGATCCCGTTGTAGCCAAGAGTTTAGTTTGGATTTGCATTGAACGATTTTACTTGAACGTTTTGTTTCTCGCTTGAGGCCTTATCTTTGGTCACGTTAATTCCTAAATATTTAACACGTGCTTTAATTGGGATACTATAGGCTACAGAAAGGTCGCAATCATGGATAGCCATAAGCTCAAATTTATTATGGTTCAGTGTCAAACCTGACGCTTCGGAGAAAAGGCTAATATGTTTCAGAACTTCAGGGATTTGTTCCAAATTTTTTAGAAAAATAGTTGTGTCATCTGCAAGTTGACTTATAATTAATTGTTCATTAAAAACCTTTAACTTCTCAATATCAGAGTTTTTCATTAAGATTGCCAACATTTCTACTGCCATAATAAATAAAAATGGAGAGATATTACAGCCTTGTTTCACGCCTCTATTTACAGAGAAACGAGGCGTCGTACCCATTGGAAGAGCTACAGTGCTAGTTGTACCATCATATAAAGATTCGGTAATGTTACAGAACTTTGGTCCAAACCCATACTTTCTTAAAACGTTAAAGAGAAATTGATGTTCCAGTCTATCAAAAGCTTTGTGAAAGTCTAGAAAAAGAATGAAGCCATTATCCTCAATCATACTTTCTACAATTATAGAGGTAATTTTTGAAGTTCTTTTTCTCAAGATTATTTTCCACCCAAAATTAGCTCGTTCCGATAAACGCTCTAGGAGATAGATTTTGTACGAAGTGAAAAATAAAGGCGGACATCCAAAATGGCCGACACCCAATATGGCGGACAGTGTTGCCGTAATAATATTTGTTGCTCAACTTGTCATGATGCACGTCTGTACCGATTTTTATGATTCTACGGCAAACTTCATTTTTTCCTGGGTCCTATCTTGCAATGTTAAAAAAACCTGAGGTGGCGCTGTCGCTAAATTAAAAATGTGTAAATAGTTAAAAGTTGTGTTGGATCGGGTTTGAATTTCGAGCCAAAATCGGTGACTTTTCGTCAATGTTCACCGGGTGAAAATTGCGAAAGAAAGAAAGAAAGAAAGAAAGAATAATATTCCCATACGAAAACAATGTTCCCGCTAACGCGGGTACCATAAACTATATATTTTCGGGAAGTGTTCGCACATTTCTACCTAGAGGTCCTTCTGCCCGTCAGTGACCCAGGGCTCTCAGTCGCCCATTGACATTTATGGGCTCTGTAGAATTACAATGTTCGTTTTCTGATACATGTGCACGTGCACTGAATGTGCATGACGAGAGGAGTGTGTTAGTCCGTGTTTGAGCAGAGGCGAGCACTTCGCACGCTATACGATTTCAAGAGCCCCTTCGTCAGCCCTGATGGCGCTCAGGCCTAATAATAATGCCAGGTCTTTGGCGATTATCCTCAAGGAAAAAAAACAACAAAAGAATTTCAGTCATTTTGGAGTAACAAGTATTTCATACATTTTCCCCCCAATCATGCTCCATTTCTACCAATTGTTAAAGGTCCCGTAACGTCCCGCTCCACTCTTACTGTAAAATACCTGAAAAGACAGGCATTGAGACAAGTGCTCATTTTGGTACATTTATTTGAAGAAATTTCAACAGGTAATGCATTCTGCAGCCACGTGCTGGCCCAAGTGAAGAGTGTACAGAAAATTATCATTAGCTCATAATCATGTGTTTCAAAGAGGAACGTGTGAAGAGTGTTGCAATGCGCTGCTGGATCGCTTCGTGTTCTGACCTTCGCCTGATTAGAGCACCTTTCGGATACAACCGAAACAATGCGGCCTGTTACAGCTTCATTTTCATACATATCTAAACTACGTGAAAGTACACAATCATCTAAGGGGCCTATGTGTGGGGCCAAATTTATCTGGAGTATTTCGGATTACCAGGTCCATTTCACTGGCATTCATTACAGAAATAGGGTCATCCATTACTTTGGTTGCCCTCTTAATGTTCAACTGGTATACAGACGATTCTTCGTAATTTAGGATCTTTTTCCCCCCAAGGATGTTTAATGATAATAAATTAACCTACCACCCACACCTTTTGTGTGTTTTATTTACATTTTAATTTCGCCTTCATTCTTTATTCTGCTGAGTCCTCTGTTGTAAGCCTAATCCTTTGGAGTCGTTCGTCATAATCATGGGGAACATAAAAAAACAGCTCATCGTCAAAACAAAACTCATCTGAAGGAGCAGAGAGAAATGGTAGCCTCAGGACAAATCCAGTGAAGAGGCCTCCCATTACGGCCACCCCAATGGTCAGTCCAACAGCGGCAGCCTGGAAAAGTGCTTGTTCTTGCGCAGTCCTCCCTAATCCAGGCGCTAAACCAGGAACCAATTGCTGGAGCTCTACTAGTTTGGGGTTGTCTGCTACAGGAGCTCTGTGCGCAAAAATCTCATACAGGCTTGGGCCATATACTTCCTCGCTGGCCCAAAGGATGGCCCATATCCCAGCTGCGCACGATATGAGTCCGGTGAGGCCGTGCAGGTTGTGGATGCCACATTGATCCTGGATCCGACAGCGTTGTGCAAGAAAAGGGGTTAAATATTTATAACCAAGCATGCAAGCAGTCGCACCGGCCATTCCCAATGCATAGGCGGCTGCAGGAGAAATCATCATGTCCACTGTTGCACCCACGGTCACCCCACCGGCAAGTGTAACATTCTGAATATCCGCCATCGTCAATTTACCTTTTTTGTTCAACAGAAACGACAGTGCAAAAGCTGTAAGAGTTGAGGCGCATAGTCCAATGAAAGTATGGAGAATGGCTCTGTGCTGGTCATCGCCTTTAAAAGTCAATGCTGAGTTAAAAGAGGGCCAAAATACCCACAAAAACAACGTCCCCATGACAGACAGAATGTCAGAGTGATAGCTTGTGTTTTTCTTTGCGTGCCCTTTGTTCAACTGAGGTCTGTACAGAACAAATGTTACCCCTAAACCAAAATAGCATGAAAACAGGTGAATCAAAATGGATCCACCCGCGTCGGTAATCCGTAAATACTTGAGAACAAACCATTCAGTGGCACAAAATACTGGCACTTCTAATAATGCCATGATAAGTAGCTGTAAAGGGCTAGTTTTTCCCAGCACTGCCCCAAAGGATATTAAGACAACAGCACAGGCAAATTCTGCATTGATCAGATTTATGACACCAAGGAGGATATGACCATTTTGGCTGAATTGAAAATAGCCTTGCACCAAAATAGCCCACTGAATAGTGAAAGTAGCAGTGAGGAAGTTGAAAACCATTCCCCCAAAGCCATAGCGACGGAAGAATGACAAAAGGCAGCCAAACCCAAGAAATATCATCACTTGAATATCTCTAAAGAATGGATAGTCTTTGTACACTGTATTATCCATTGGGTCCGTCCTGTTGGTTTGAAATACGGCATTGGCTTGGTCATCATAGGTAACAAAAGATGCAAAGAGGCCAAGAAAAATGCCTTGTGTGACAAATATAAAAACAGGCAGCTTGACTCTGAGACCCGTCCAGCGTTTCCTCATCCTGACAGCTCTGTGTGACTAATGCCTTCAGCAAGTTGTTTTTAGAAAAGAGAAAAAAATAAGGTCAACGGTCAAACTCTCTCTCACTATGGGACAGACTCTCCCACCTGAAAAAAAACAAAGCATTTGAACTTTGGTTGAGGCCATAATGAAGGTCTTATCAGCATTGAAACAAGTACAAGAGTAAGCCAGCCATCCTTGGCAATTGTATCTTGTTTCATGATTTGATCTCACCTGGAACTTTATAATAGTTAAAAGATTCATGACTTTGGAGGTCAGTGCATGTACTCAAACGTTTTCAACCCAAGTACCAGAGCAAATAAGATAAGATAGCCTTTATTGATCTCACAATGGTGAAATTTACTTGTTACATTCAGCTCTTAGAAACACTCAGGGTGTGCAAATAGGCAGAAAATGTAAAAAAAAAATTAAATAGTAAATAGTGGTATCTTATATACAATGACTACCAAGGACTTTGTGGGGACAAAAAGTGTAAACTGTAAAAAATAATAAAGTAAACAAACTATGACAAAAATGTAACTTTCAAGGTAACATCTGTAATTAATATATACGATCTAAATAAGAAACAACACAGCCACAGCCATAAAATGAGGTGAAAAATCTAATACTAAACTTAACAAGTAGCTAGCTCTGTCCAAGATGTATTAAAACGGTACAAGAGTAATATAGTTGTCCTTTTTAAATTTGCTTAATTAACCGAATTAACATAATTAGCATATTCAAATAAGTTTGCTGTTAAAGGAAAAGAGACTTTGCCTTAAATGTTTTGAGTATGGACATTTTAACAAACAATGCATCAAACGTGTCATTTGTGACAAATGCCTCCTGAATAATCCAACGATGCTTCATGTAAATGTGTCAGTGGATAAATCTGTTTACAGTTTATTATTTATTTTAGTTATGTGTTTTATGTTTCTTGTTGCTCGATCAACCGGAAAAAAATCTTAGTTGTGAACCTGTTCATGGCAATAAAAACGATTCTGATTCAAGAGAAAGGATTGACACATGTGAAAACTGGAAAGGAATGAGAAACTATGAAAATGAACACGGACAAACCAAGAGAAAAGTGGCAAATAATGTATACTGGAAAAACTTAAACGCTATTAGCAAATTGAGTTGTTTGTTGTATTGGGTAAACCTATGAACATTTTGTAAAGGTTTTGAAAAACAAAGATGATAAATAGCAAAGTATGAAAGTTAGTTTTGGGAAAATCTAAACTAAATGTACTAAAGTTAAATATTATTGCCTAGGCACACAACAACACACAGAAACACATGTCAGCAGCAAGCTCAATAATCAAACGTACTGAGGACAAATCCTATCCATTTTCATGATAATTGCATAATATTGCCTAAGGAAGAGTCCCAAAATAACTCTTTTGGAGTGAATTCACGAGTCACAGATCAGAGGGAATATATTATTATAAAAGATTATTCACACCAGTTTGTTTTCTTCAGATACGGCTATCTTTATTATATTTTTCCTCACAATAATAATTTTTTATTATGGTTTTACAGATATTTTTGTTCCTTTTATGTACAGTATTTACAAAATACAAATAAATAAAAAAATCATTTTTATTTTTGTTCAAAGTAAATATGTCCAAGTCTAATTTTCATCCTTTTTTAAGATTGTAGCTTTTATGCGTTCTTGAATGCCGGGAGAGTTCCGGACTCTTTTACTTCTTTCTGAAGTTTATACCATAAACTAATTCCTTTCAAAGTGACAGTTTGTTGCATTGTTTTGGAACTGAAACTGTGTGTTTTAAAGATGTCTGTCCTTTTCGATGTAGTGACTTTCTTTTATCTGTATTTTTGTTGGATGTTCATTGGCAATATTTTGTTATTATCTTTAGACAAAAGCTGAAGAATAATATAATCAACTAGATCATAAAATGTTAATGCCTTACATTTGATAAATAGTGGATTTGATGGCTCTCTATATCTATATCTATCTATATACAGTATGTATCTGTAGTTTTTTGTGCATAATATAACACCCCACAGTGTTCATAAGAGCAGATAACAAGTGAGTTATCTCAAATACTCGCCATCAGATTCATGAACAAAAAACAGGTCTCTGTAGCTTAGTTACAGACTCATGGATGTATCTGCACTTGCACTGTGTGGTGTGTCCACACTTAGACTCGCTGCTATCACTTATCACTTAACCACTTTATATCACTTAATATCACCAATAATTCACACTGTTCAATATATTTTTTTTTAAATGGGTCTTTTCTTTTTTTGTCATTTTAATTTTTTATCATTTTGATGGATCTTAATGACATGTTCTTGATTTGTCAATTTTTCCACCCCATTCATAACTGTTTAAAAATGCATCACTCTTGTTTTCCAGTCCTATTAATAAGGTTTACATACACTGACATGTTAAAATGGTACAGCACAAATAAGATAAAAGGTAAAACTTTGATTAGGGGTTACCATGAAATGTTAAGTTTTTTCAATTAAAAGGTTATTTTTTATAATTACTGCCTAGCTAAAAAGTTTGAAGCCCTTCCACGGAAATGTTTTAATTTTACAAAACTTAAAACGTTGATCATATACACCCTTTGTGACAAATAAATATGTAAATTATAATCACTGCAAAGCTGACATTCCTGAATCCTAATAAATGTTATTGTTTGTAGGAAACTTGAAAGTTTTGAAGACTATGTAGTCGAATAGTTTTATTTGTAAAAAAAAAAAAAAAAAAGTTAGTGTGCATAAAGGTAAATTATTTGATCTTTATAAACTTACTAATATTTTGATTACTTTTGAATCAAATGATATGATTAGTAAGATAACATGAAACTAAGCTGCGGGCTGAGCGGGACTTTTGTTCGCTGACGAAGCCTTTTGGATGAGAGGCGAAACGTTCGAAGACTTCCATTACCGAGTATGAATCAAGTACCTTCATTGAAGATGGACAACTCCTGTACGACTGAGAACTTACACAGACATGAAACTATACATGTTTTACAAAGATACAACTTTTAATAAATCAAACACTGTTAGTAACTGTTTGTTACTTTGAAACTTTACTTATTATTATGAGTAGTCAACCTCTGACAACTTGCTTGGTTGTGTCTCCCTACATTTCACTCCTTGTCTATCCGGTTCCATAAAGTGATTGGATCAAAATGAATCTAAAAACAAAATGAAGAGCGAGACATTGCACTTCAGATAAGATAATACTTAATTGATCTCAAATAGGATGATTCAGGAGGCAATTGTCACAAATGACACGTTTGATGCATTGTTTGTTAAAATGTCCATACTCAAAACATTTAAAGCAAAGTCTCTTTTCCTTAACACAATTAATCTTCTCATTATGTTGCAGGTTTGTAAACTCAGGACAATAACTTAAAGAAAGAGATTGTGAATAAACATGGGCAGTTAGAATTATTAACTTTTACAGATCTGATATTAGCGGCAAAGTTCAGTTCACATATTGGTCTTGGTTTAACAGTTTCCTTTTTAAACTGTGGTTTGAATGTCACCAAATATGGGATCAGAGATGATTTTCAGTTGATGTTCAACAAAATTACAATGTCAGTGAAATTTGTCTTGCGATTTTGTTCTTCTTGGATGTCATGCAACATCTGAACAGTTCTTACATTTTGGATGTCAGCTTTGAGATTATGTTTTTCATATTGAGCTCATCTGGTGTGGTAGTTGAGTTGGGCTTTGTTGTTTGATGTTTAATTTTGCTTTTGCAGAAAATGTCCCATACACTTTGATCTCTGTCAAATCTTGGTGGTGAAGGTATACTTTGAGATGGATTGATTGCAGGTTGGATGTTATGAGCGATGTCTTTGGTTTGTGTGCATTTCGTTTTGTCAAGAGTGGTTGCAGTTTGCATGATTTTTGGTTTGGTGGTTGGAGTGGTAGTTTGTTTTTACTTTACTTTACTTTACTTTATTTGTATCCCTTGGGAGAAATTTGGTTCGGACAGGGTCCAGCCACACATCAAAAACACCACAAGTACAATACACAATACATGTAACAAAAAAACAAAAGTCCAGTGAGCAGTACATTTGCTCCGTACACTCTCCCCTCCCTCTTCACACCCCCCGCGGGCACACACGCACATACTCAAAAGTCACCACTTTTTGTCATTTAACCGCAACACTCAAACAGGGATAAAAGAATGTTTGTACCGGTTGTGTTTACATAGAGGCACCCGGTACCTCCTCCCTGAGCTCAGCAGCTGGTACTCTGGGAATAGTACATGTGTGTGGTCAGAGAGGATGCTCCTGGTCTGTCTCCTCCCTGCCTGCTCATTCAGCTCCTGTGTAGCCAGAGGGGCAGGAGAGCCCATTATGTTGCTTTGCTCTTGTTACATAGTATGAGTTCAAACCATCACTGTATGGCCTCCAGGTTAGCAAACTCAGAATCTGCAGCTTTGATTTCAGCCTTAAGCTCCACCGCCTCAATCTTCCTTATTTCCTCTATTTTTGGGCTTTACATTGAATTTTGTTTTTCCTTTAACAGTCTCTTTTGCCTGTAAGCTGCTCTTTTGGCCTCTGCATGGACCCACGATGACCTTATTGAGTTACTTGATTTTGAACTTTTACGAGACACGTTTGATAAACTGTCCACATGCTTGATGTCATGCTTGTCAGCAATGCCTTCCAAAAATATTGTGACACACTCTGAACACAGTCTTCAGGTGCGAACTAATTTGAATTATGCTAATTTAAAAAAAGGACAATTATATTACTACTTACAAGGCTAAACGCTATATAAACAATGACAAATTCATTTATTTGTTTTTGCTTTTTTTAAACCTTAAATTGCTGCACGGTAGCGCAGCGGTTAGCGCCTTCACTTCACAGCTAGAATAGCCTGGCCTTTGCCATCCGTAAACTCTGGTCAATTATCTTTTTCCTACATGTACGTCTGGGTCTGGTCTCAGTGGCTGCGTTTCATCGGCTGAATTCCAACCTACCATTCAGCGAGCAAGGGAGGCGGGTGTTATAGGTGACGTTGCGCATTTGCACTGGATTTGCTGGTTGTAAACTGATCCAATCGTTCCTCCGACCTGAAAACGGAGCTCAATTGTGAAGTTCCAGACCCTCTGTATGAAATGAGTACGAGGGTATGGTAAGACCAGGCTTACCCTCGTATGGTAAGCCTGGTCGACCGATTTGCACGTCAGGACCGCTTACGGGTTGCCTCAGTGGCATCGAAGGATGGGTTTAATGCAGAGGACAAATTTCCCTACGGGGACAATAAAATATACATACAAACAAACAAACACAAACACTGAACCATGTCAAGCTTAATCACTGACAGACTACATTTAGCTACAGTACAATTCTTTTTATTTAATAGTATTTTATGCACTTACTGCAACACATTTCAAAATATCACTCATATTGTACATGGCAAACCTCAGTTATAGACAAAAACGTGTATTGTGAGTATCTCTACAAAGACAATAATAAATGTATTTAGAAGTATTTGTAGGCCTAAGATACAGTGACACACTGAGAGTTTGTGTAATTCACTAACAAAAGTATAGATGGACAGATCATTAAAGTTATTTTATGGCCTTGTTCTTTCAACACTGAGCAAAAGTGTCATGTATCATAGCAGTGGGAGGCAAGAAACCAATACAGTAAAAACAGGAAAAGATAAAAGGAATCCAAAGCAGTCCATTAAATCTGTTTTACATTAACTAAAGCAAGAGTATACAATGAAATATCTAACTATAAACCTTATATTTAATTTGAACTCACTCATGATCACACTTAAGAGTAGATAACTGCTACACCCTTTATAGGAGACAGACAATCTCTCAATTAAGTGCAGTCATATTTGTGTTCCTAGCACAGTCAATGACAGACGTTTCCCTATCATTCCACACATTTCAAAACTTCCAAGTAACTTTTTGTGAGCAGACAATGTCTCAGACAACAATAAAAACGCTTGTAAAATGTTAAAGAGGGGGTATTATGTAAATTCGACTTTGTCAAGCTTTATATCATGTTGTTATGTCATTCCCTCATTAAACACATGCCTGGAGTGTTGCCTTGACTCATTCACGTATTTTTGAGTAATCAGTAAAAACTCTGAAGGCAGCCATTTTAGGTGTAGCAATGCCTGATTCCTCCTAGGTCCTCCTAGGAACGCCCCCACCTCCCGGAGCAGAGCCCCCTCCCTCGCGTGTGGAGCCGGCAGCAGCAGCACAGCGTCAACAACACTGCAGCAATTAGCTAGCACCTGGTGGAGCTGCGTCTCCTGAGCTCGTCGTACTCAAGATACTTTTCAGGATAACAAATGCTTTCATTGAAGAAATGTATCTTTGGATGTCAAGACAACTGCACTCTTTTTAGTCTTCCAAAAAATGGTTGGACTTTATTTTTGTAAATGTCGCTCCTCCCAAGAAGATTTGCTTTGTTTGTGCGAGGCATTTTACTGAAGACAGCTTTCTGAACAAACGCTTATTCGACAGTGGAGTAGTACGCAAGTTGTCACTAAATCACGATGCAATACCTTCCCTCAAGAGCACTCCTTCAGAGCCAGCACCAGTAAGTTGAACTTCTCTTGGCTTACATTTTAGCACAATCTTGTCTGCCGTAACTCTGTATTATTCTGAGGATAACCTATTGCGCATTTTGTAAAATAATACTGTAGTTAAGCACACAGGCGTATTAGCATCACAATGGTGTGTTTTCATCAAACTATTAGCCTGTTGCCATGCAATCTGTCGTCAGGCATAGACTATAATAGTAATTAATAAAAGGAAACAAAACGTTTTAATGTTACATTTTTAAAAAAAAACAGATTTAAAAAAAAAAGACATGTTATGGTATTACTCTGATTAGTCTGCAAGAAACATGTGAAATGTTCAAAAAGTAGACCAACTTCTAATGATAATAGGTTTTTAATCATGTCGATAAATCATTTTTTTTATAAGCACTGCACACATGAGTTACTCAGAGGGCTTAACAGTAAAAAAAAAACGAATTTGCAATTGGAAACGGACTAAAAGCAGACAGTTAAAATCAATACATGTATAAATATAGTCCTGCAATTCTTTGTAATGGTCCTGTAATTTCAAATGCCTGCCTTCTCAACACCGCAATATGAGTTTCATTTTTAGTTTGACATTTTGGTTTGTTCATTTTATATTTGTATGTTTTTGTCAGAGGGCACCTGCAACTATCACATCTTTCAGCAACAAGATCCGTGGCTACACAACTATCTGCTGGGACCTTGAGCAGAGAACACTACAGGAGTAAAGGTAATCGATACATTTACTGCCATGTTATTGCAAATATCGAACATTTCAAATGCTTTGTACAGGTACTCAAGCCAGCGTGAACACTATAAGCAGAGGCACTGGTACAGAGCAGTCCTTGCCACAGTTTTCATCAACACCTGTTAAACCAACATCTGGGGTTGGTGCAAGGCCACCAAAACGCCCTCATCTAAAGTTGGAGGAGGAAGAGGACTGTATCTCAAGATTCAACTTATGAGCCAGGAGATAGTTACAGACCTGTCTGACCTAATGTAAGATTTCCATATTCATTTGTTGTGATATCTGATGTCATTAGATATTTATTTGATGTACTGGCGTAACATATATATTTTGTGTGAACAGTGAAATGGAGTCTCCTTCTGAGTTAGAAGATGCAAAATACATCGTATTTGAGAGTGCCCTCAGAGAGCGGTTTGACGATCCAAAATGTCCACGAGCATGATGATCCTTTATTCCCCCAGTGTGAGCATCCAATCAAAGTTTCCAGGGATCGGAATAAGTGGTTCAAACCTTGTATGTGTGTTATTGATCAATAATGTTCATGTATCAGGAGTTACAGCATTATCTTTATTGACCTTATTGCCAATATTCCAGGCACTGTTGCACTTCATAAAGTGGAAAAAATGCTCCTCAACAAAAGAATCCTCAAAGCTGTGCGCAAGCTAAGCTCAAAGCATCAGACATCTGCGCTTGAGTCTTTCCATAGCCTGATTCTACGCTTTATACCCCGAAGAATGTGAATTTCCCCTTCATTGGAATGTCGTGCAGGTATGTTTATCTGTCATGTTATGGATTTATCATGCTTACCCTTTTTGCAAAGGCTAATCTGTTTTCGTATTGTTTACTTTTGTGTTTTACAGATTCTTTCTGGCTTCTATGCACCATAATGAGAATGGTCGCCGCGAGCAGGCTGTGGTAAAGGGACAACTTTTGTGGAAGTTACTGCAAGGCCGATCAAAACCAATGCCACATTTGGTACCGTAAAAAAAGCTTTATTATATAATACCTACTGCAAAAGTGCACATATTTTTCTTCTAGTTTTTAAAGTATTTATCATTTCACAGGATACAGAAGTGACCTGATGCAGCTGGTTTTCAATGAGATACTTTGCGATCCAAAAAGGTTTCAGAAGGAGCTGAAGAAAGTGCCAGTGCCTCCCACCCTCAGTTGCATGTTTGACAGGCCTTCCAAAGAGGACGTTGTAGCCGCTCAGGTCTCTCGATTTAATCCAGCGGTGCTACATAGTCAACGGGCCGGAAGCCGACATAGTTCCCGGCAGGGTCGGGGAACTCCTGCCGAATCCTCAGAACAGCACACGACGGGATAATGACTCTTACTCTGGCTCCAAGCAATCCCCAGCACCAACTCACAAAACTGCAATATGAAACACATCTGCAATTGTGAAAAAAATATTGTAAATATTAATGCTTCTACAAATTGTAATGTGTTTTTTTTTTAATAACAGTATTCTTTGAATACATACTCTTCCTGTGTTCTTCTCCGGACTTGCCCATAATCAGCTCTGTATACATTATTGATATTTTGGAGAACCCAGCGATTGAGACAGTTGACATGAAATCCTGGATGGTTTGTGATGCAGTTTGGTTCTGTAGGGAACTGACATATTATTCTCAGGACCTAGCTAAATTAGAAAACATATTTTGTATTGCATAAGATACAGAGCTTTTATACAGCTTTCCAAAGCAGAGACTATACTTGAGTGCACAAAGAACAAAAATGAACATGTGATTTGGGCAGCTTAGACTGATAATCAATTCAGGATGTCTCAGGTAGGTGACAGGTTTTATTTCTGTACAATGGAAGAGGTGTGAAGAGCAGCAAGAACCTGTGTCTGATGTATGGTCATGGTAAGTGAAGATGAGCACAGGTTAGATACAATAGCACGATTAAAACAGCACAGTGCACCCAATAAGAGAAGTAGAAAGTATTAATTCAAGTATTTCAATTATACGCCCTAGGGGTCTTTAGGCAGCAAATGTTTTCTGCTTCTATGGGCATGGTGCGGCAAAAACCACAGCCACACCTATGGGGAGAAAACACAATGGTTTAATTGCAAAACATAGTATAATGATGTATCCGATTTAATAGCAAAGTGTGATGTTACATACGTGTCAGCTGAACATCTGGCTCAAAATGTATCAATCTATGTTGCTTTTAAATTAAAATAAATTGTTAATCAAACGTTTTGGTGTTGCCCTTTTAAATATTAATGCATTTGTTTTATATAGCTCTTATAAGACTGGCTTTTCTGTTATATTTATGATTTCATTGAAACATAATGCAACATATAGTTTCATTATATTACTGAAAAATTTAGCTTCAAAATTACACAGCCTATATTTATTCATTTATGACAAAAAGGTTGTTTATTACCAAGCAGGCACGTCTTGTACTAGCCTCTGAACTCTCAAAGGTTCGTCTTCAAAGTCACTCTGAGTCAGACGCAGGATCAGATTCGTACGGACGCACGAGCTCCTGCGTAGCCATTGTTCACAAAGCGTAGCTCCTTTCCAACAGTACAATTAAAAATCACCGAAGATCACTCGTAGTTTTAATGCGTGTGGATTCGACCAGAGAACGCATGCAGTGGTGTTGTGATGACGTCTCAGACAGCGTGCTGAAGGGGGCGTGTCGTAAAGGCCCGGAGCTTTCTTAAAGAGACAGTGGCTTATTTCAAGACGTTTGGTACAGCCATTTTGCGAGAGCAAATTTTTGCAAGGCAGTTATTTAAATTTGCTGCTTTTACAGACCAATATAAGGTTTCATCATCATTGTAGTGTGCCATAGACTGGTACTATGTGGTTAAAAAAAACATAATACCCCCTCTTTAAACTTTGTCCCTTGTGATAATTGCAGTATATGCATGTGTGGTGGTTGACAGTTTTTGCACTTGATAAATGTAAGATAATGGTTTATTGCAATGCACATTATGTACATTTTATGGCCCAAAAGAGAGTACAACAAAAGAACTATATATGATTAAAATTCTACATAAATGTATTCTGATACTTGAACAGGTCTTATCAGAGATATCAAAAAGCTGTTTAAAAAACAAACACTTGGCCAAAGAACATGACAAAGACTACTATTTTTAAATAATTAATAAAAAAATAATAATAATCACGTTGGTCCTCCTAAAGCCTTCTTATGACAAAATAAATATATATTTGTATAGCTCTGAAGAGCATGTGGATGCCATCCTGACACATATATAACAATGAACTGTTTTCATGAAAATAACGTTTAATTTGAATGGAAATCTCTAACATATGATATAAAAAAAAAAAAACTGTAGAGGCATATATATATATGAGATAAGTATAGATCATTATGATAAATACTGTACAATTTGAGTTTGTTTTTTAATACGACATCTATGGCTTACAAAATATACTATGTTTACCATTAGAATAATAACGATGTACTGACACATCTATCAGCTATTTCACAAAGAACATCTGAGCACTGTTGGACTGGGGTGGGGTGATGAGTGCTGTGTTCCTGAATCTATAAAATACAAAATTCTGCACTCCAAATTAGGCACCTTCAAATTCTCCCCTGATACAACCAGATGGATTGAATCGTATCTGGCCAACCACTCTCAGCATGTCAGAGTCCAGCCCCACCAGTCTGCGGCCCTCAATCTTACCGCCGGTTTGCCCCAAGGATCCACTCTCGCACCTTTTAGTATTTTCAATATACAATAATAACCTTCTCACATCTTGCAATATCCCAATTCAAAGGACGCGCTTATTTACACCCATGGCAGTAATATTTCCCAGGTTGCAAAAAAACCTAACAGACTCTATGGTTCAGGTCTCTACTTGTTTAAACTCTCTTGTTTGCAAGTAAAACAGTTGCCATGTTCTTCACCAAATCCAACAACCCCCTCATTGTTGGGCCAGACATTCTTGTATCTGGTGAAAGACTGAAGGTAGCGTCAGAATACAAATACTGTCTGTATCTCATTGTCCTCATTGATTGAAAACTATCATTCAAATCTCACATCAATACAATCAGCAATCGTTTAAAAATACAACCTAAGTAATTTCAGGCACATTCCCAATTACAGCAGCAAAAATGTATTTTATAATTCTGTCCCACAGCAAATAATGTCTACCCATCTGGTCATTGGCCTCAGCTACATCACTAAAACCACATTAAAACATTAAAAAATAAATAAATAATAAATAATTTTCACCACTGTACAATATATATATATATATATATACAGTAGTGTTCAAAATAATAGCAGTCCAACATGACTAACCAGATTATTCACAGTTTTTGGTATAAATCATAGAACTACAACAATTTACCAGCAGATGCAGTAGATTCTTAGAAACACAGACAGACCCAGCATTCATGGTATGCATGCTCTTACTTCTGTGTAGTTGAATATTCAATTGAAAGGGGTGTGTTCAAAATAATAGCAGTGAGGTCAATCATTCTGTGGAAAAACAGGTTTAAATCAGGTGGCCCTGATTTTAGGAAGTCAGCACATGTTATACATGCATTTCACTTTGAAATCCTGAAAAAAGATGAGTCGTTCAAAACATTGTTCAGAAGTACTGTGTTCTTTTGTTAAAAGGGTCAAAACTGCTAAAATGATCTCCAACGCGTTAAAATGGAAAGCAAAAACACAGAGACGCAGAAGAAAAATGGAAGACTACCATTCGAATGGATCGAACCATAGCCAGAACTCCAAAGGCTCAGCCAATGATCAGCTCCAGGCTGATCAAAGACAGTCTGAAGTTATCTGTGAGTACTGTGAAAGTTAGAAGACGCCTGTGTAAAGCTAATCTATTTGCAAGATGCCCCCGCAAAGTCCCACTGTTACAAAAAAGACATGTGCTGAAGAAGATACCATTTTCAAAAGAACACATCATCAAGAGAAATGGAGAAACATTTTGTGCACTGATGAAATTAAGATTGCTCTTTTTGGGTCCAAGGGCTGCAGACAGTTTGTCAGACGACCCCCAAACTCTGAATTCAAGCCATAGTCCACTCTGAAGACAGTGAAGCACAGTGGGGCAAGCATCATGATATGGGCATGTTTC
The DNA here is from genome assembly GCA_021464625.1 of Proterorhinus semilunaris. Lineage (NCBI taxonomy): Eukaryota > Metazoa > Chordata > Actinopteri > Gobiiformes > Gobiidae > Proterorhinus > Proterorhinus semilunaris. The sequence continues at coordinate 22,038,229 of CM038347.1, forward strand.
TCTAACTATGGTGTGAGGCCTACAGTGCCTTGCGAAAGTACTAATACACCTTGAACTTTTACACATTTGGTCATGTTTACAACCCTAAACATAAAGATTTTATTTAGAATCTTTTACTGAAAGTTTACACACAAGTAACAGACAACTGTGAAGTGAAAGCAAAATGATACGTCATTCTGTTATTTTTCAAAAAACTTACCAAAACAGGGCCGTTCAAACTAACAGACCGAACAAGGAGAGCACTGGTAAGAAATGCAACCAAGTGCCCCAAGATAACTCTGGAGGAGCTGCGACGTACTGCCGCTGAGCTGGGGGAATCTGTACATGGGACAACTATAAGTCGTACTCTACACAAATCTAACCTTCATGGACGAGTGGCAAGAAAAAAGACATTATTGAAAGCAGGCCATAAGAAATCCCGTTTGAAGTTTGCTAGAAGTCATATGGAGGACACAGCTACCATGTGGAAGAAGGTGCTTTGGTCAGATGAGACAAAAATCTAACTTTTTGGCCCAAATGCAAAACGTTATGTATGGCACAAACCTAACACTGCTCATCGTCCTGACTGCACCATCCCCAGTGTCAAATATGGTGTTGGGAGCATCATGCTATGGGGCTGCTTTTCCTCAGCGGGGACTGGGAAGATTGTTAGAATAGTTGGGAAGATGGATGGAGCCAAATACAGAGACATTTTGGAGGAAAACCTGCTGGAGTCAGCAGGAGAATTGAGGCTGGGGCAGAGATTCACCTTCCAGCAGGACAATGACCCTAAACACAAAGCTAAATCTACAATGGAATGGTTTAAAAACAAACATATTAATGTGTTAGAATGGCCCAGTTAAAGTCCTGACCTAAATCCTATTGAAAATCTGTGGAAAGACCTGAAAACTGCTGTTCACAAACGCTCTCCTTCTAATTTGACAGAGCTTGAGTTGTTTTGTAAAGAGGAATGGGCTAAAATGTCAGTCTCTAGATGTGCAAACCTTGTAGTCATACCCCAAAAGACTTGTTGCTGTTATTGCAGCCAAAGGGGGTTCCACAAAGTATTAAGTCATGCTGTATGAATACTTATGCACGCCCCAGTTTTCACGTTTATACTTTTTTTTTAAATAACGGGCCGTCCTCCCGTGGACCCACCACCTGCAGGAGGAGCCATAGGGGACTGGTGCTATGTGACTTGGGCAGCTCCAACAGCTGCCCCCACGACCCGGCAACGGACAAGTGGGAGAAAATGGATGGATGGAGAATCATGTATCATTTTGCTTACACTTCACAGTTGTCTGTTACTTGTGTTACTTTCAGTAAAAAAATCAAAATAAATCTTTACGTTTAGGGTTGTAAACATGACAAAATGTGCAAAAGTTCAAGGTGTATTAGTACTTTCGCAAGGCACTGTACTTGAAGAGGTCATGTTGCCTTATGCTGAAGAGGAAATGCCCTTGAAATGGGTGTTTCAACAAGACAATGACCCCAAACACACCAGTAAGTAAGCTAAATCTTTGTTCCAGACCAAGAACATTCATTTTATGGAGTGGCCTGCCAAATTCCCGGACCTTAATCCCATAGAAAACTTGTGGGGTGACATCAAAAATGCAGTTTCTGATACAGGAATTGTGAAATGTTGTCAAAGCATCTTGGGCTGGAATACCTGTTGACTGGTGCCAGAAGTTGGTTGACTCTATGCAACACTGCACACTGCTATTATTTTGACACAACTGTATATAGGCTATAAAGTATATAAAAATGTATTCAATTGGAAAAAACACTGTTAAATAATCTAATCTGTGCCTGATCTATAGAGTTATTCATGGTCTATCATCACCACCACAGTTTATTAATATCCACTTAACCATTCACAGCAGAACTAGGGGGGTGGTCAGAGGGAACTGTGTGATTCCCTTCAAGAAAAGCTCTTTTTGACTAATTTATTTTTCTGTCCGAGCATATATCAATTGTAATCTCATAACCACTCTCATTCAAAATATAAACACATGCCACACATTTAAAATACATTTCAAACAATGTAGCCCCCTGCTGGCTTCTCGCCTTAGTATGTGTCTGTCTGCCTAAGATCTGAATGACTGTCTGAATGACGTGAAGTGTTACTGTGGGTCTGCCGGTCTGTTTTTTCTATTGTATGAAATTGATGGTACAAGTGTGTTATTATGGTTCTGGATTTTATGCATACTGTAACACCTGTGCTGGGATGAAAAATAGCCTTGTAGCTAATTTTGGAATATTTGAATTAAAAATGTGAATTAACTTAATTAATATACCAATTTATACTAAATTAATATACTAAATTAATATACTAAAACCACACAATGTAAAATTGAAAAAAAAAAGAGGTAAACATTTCATGTCAGTATTTTTTACGCCTGTGAATAACAAAGTGGCATCAAGGAGAAAATAATGTGATTTTATTTAAAGTCAATGGGGATAAAATGGCTTTAAGAGGAAGAGTGTGAGTGTTTTTGCTGTGCTTAGATGCAATTGTAGACTTTCTGTTATTATTTGTTTATATTTCTTCATAAAACTGAGCATAGCCTATAACTTTAAGACCTGGCCTTTCGTGTGACACTTTGGCATAGTCAAAGGTGAAAGTGTACGCAGCTTGAAATGTGGTTTTAGCTTTATGATATGTAATCCCAGTTAGTGAGATATTTAGCAAACTGACTAAATACATCAAAAGGAGTAAATGGATAACCATCTTATTAATTGCCTGAACTAATTGTCTCATGTCTAACCCAAACACCATGGGGGAGTGAAACTTGTCTCACTTGACTTGCAAAGGAACAGCCACACATTTTAGTTCCTAGCTCGATGATAGATCTACACTTTTCAGTTTCAAATAAGAATCAGCTACTGAAGTATTCTTCTCAAATTGTTAAAAATTTGAAAAATTATAATGTAAATAAACTGAAACCATGACCATGTGCGTGTTGAATACACCCAAATGGTGACCATACAGTTGTATTGACACCTCCGTGTCAAAAACAGTCTTGTTTTATGAGTATATAGTTATGACCTCTCGTCCGCCTCCTCGGACCAGCAGCACTCGATTCAGGCCTTCAGTGAGCACTTCCAAAAACTCCATATCTAAGAACCGAATGAAGGAAATAAACAGATTTGTTCTGATGCAAGCATTGTGTGTGTTTGTTTTTGTTTTTATACCATTGAGATACATTTAACAAGTAAGATCTGAAGTGTTCTTAAACAGAATTTGAATATAAAAAAATTATTTTCAGTAACTCACTAACTCTACTCATTCCCAGTACAGAAAAGGATACAGTTTTCGTCTCCAACACGGTTTCTGGGTGGCCCTGGCATATTGAGCAGGACCAGTTTGGCTTCTTTGGACTTCTTACTGATTACTTCATTCAGTTTCAGGGCTGTGTGCATGCGCCTCACGTCTGTCTGGTTCCTTTTAAAGGGGAGCAACACATTTTTCATTCAAACAGGCATTAGCGAGGAAAAAAGGCAACATGCTGTGAAACAAATAACTTACAAATTTTCCCATTCTCTGCAGCATGTTTAAGAAAAAAGTATATCAGTCATCATAGAACAACATGTTTGTGACATGTGAGGAATATCCTGGATTTAGAGTCTTTTAGAGGCAAAATGTATCTAAATTTGCCATAACTTGGCAACTTTGCTCTGTTGCCTTAATAGCTGAAGTACAACGTTTTGTTTGACAAATGCAAATAAATCTTTAATCACAGAACACATATTTACCACTCTCCCACATTAACATGTAACTCACGGTTTCATGTTGAAGTGGTCTTTGCCTCCCTCTATGGCCTGGCTCAGGCCCTTTCCAAGTGCTTTGCTGTCTGTCCAGGTCCCAGCATCCCCTGCTGGTGAACTGTGAGAAGTGAGGCTTGTGGGAGTATTAGTACTGTTTTTAGTGTTGGGCGTAGTACTAGACTGGTATGGAAAAATAAGCAATAGTGATTAATCTTTAAGTGTCATTATCCTTTGTAGTCCAGATGTGACATTACCTCCTCCTCTGGTTTCTCTATCACTGTAGTTGACTCGTCTGTGCTGCGTTGGGAGCAAAAGGCAGTCTTGCCTTTTCGCCTTATGGATCCACGGGATGAGTCTGTGATACTCTGGATCTAAAAAAATATTTTCACAAGAAACCCTTATTGTCAATTGTGAAAAAGATGTGCCCAATCCCCGATTTATGCACTAAAATGTATATCTTTTTGTAATTAAAAAGTGAGTTTACCTCTCTTTCCTTCTCTGTCTTTGACAGTTGCATTTGTTTTAATATTTCTGAACGTTGGTCCATTAACAGTGTCTTCTCATAGGTGTAGGCTGAGATATCATTGTCCAACTAAAAACATTTTTACTCAGCTTAGGCTTTGCAGTTACCCGCACAAAGTTCAAGTGTTTCAAGTTCTCACCATCTCCACCACTTCCACAATGGCATCAATTCGAAGGTGATAGAGGAACATGATGAGATCTTTCTTCATCTGGATACTGTTGTCATCCATTTGAGCAACAGTGAAAATACGCATCTTACATTTCCTCCACACCTGCATGACACATAAACAATACAACGTGAGTGAACTCACTTTGAATTAATCTAAAAAAAGATATTGGTGACAAGACAAACAATGCCTGAATGTGTTCTACCTTGTGTTGTCTCAGTAAAAAGGGCAACAGCATCAGCATCCCTCCATCGTGAACGATCCACCACACATCTATGTGACCTTCAGTGAAACGCTCCCCATTTGAGGGATAACTGGAGATGTTTTTAGGAACCAGCAAAGCCAGACTGGCAACCGTTGTTTCTCTTACCACCTCTGCATATAAATGTGTAGTTGTTACATTGCTCAGATACGTGTTGCATAAATAATCATAGTGAATGACTGTAAAACATAGTAACTGAGTTTAACATTAAATCTCAATACATATTTTAATGAATGAAAAAAATGCACATGCAGAAAACAGAATAAACCCAAGATTTATGACTGCTATTACCGATAAAGTTCCTAAATTGTTGGTTGTACTGAGGCTGTTTCCAGTTTTGAGGCCAGCTGACCATCACTGCATTGTGCTTAAGGCCTCCCAGGCCCCCGACTTGGACCAGGTGGGACGTCCCATCTCTGAGACTGGAGGAGATCACAACTTGAGAGAAGCCCTTCACCTTCTCTATCTCCATCAACCTTCGCAGCGCCTGGACACAATTATGTACAAAACCATGCACAAGAAGCATCATCCTAAATAAAACTGAAAACTATATGAAAACTCGGTCTAAGCAGAATTTATTGCCATTGTAGTTGCTTTTTAAAAACCATGAAGATTGACCTGTTCTGCTCTCTGGGCCTCTGTGTAATTGTCCAGGAATGTTCCTTGAACGGAGGTGCCGACGATGGTGAGGCCTTTTCCTGCTTTGAGCTGATTGGTCAGAGACAGGAGACGAGGCTGTTCCACATTCTGCTCAGAGTCCACACTCACCAAGACCAACAGCTGAGGCCTGGCATACAACAAAGAGCATACTGGCTTATTTTTACAAACAGTGGTGTAGTGCTTATAGGCCAGGCCCTGTAGTTTAGGAGTTTGACAAAATGTACTATCTGACATGAAGCGCAGGGTTAGGCCAACATAACTGTATGGTAAAGATACTACTTTAGAAAGAAATTCCACAAATATTTAACCATATCAATACACTGTTTGGCATGGATAGTTCACTAACCGCCGTATTAATCTTATGGCTTTGAAGCCTTTCAACAACAATTGCAGACGCTATTGTGTAAACACATTCACATTGATTTAATTTAAGCTGACTGAGAAGACACTGAGCTCAATGCCATTTTTGTTATATGTAAACAGGCCCAATAATTACAGAGATATTAGCCACTTACCCGGTCCAAACATTTGCAATTGGATAGTTAAAAATAAATATCCACCATTAAATTCTGAGCTGATTTCCTCCTTCTATAGGCACTTTACTTTAATCTTGTATTTTCACCAAATGCCCTTCCTGACACTATCCTCTCTATTTATCCGGGCTATGGGCACGCCACAGAGCTCATTTACTCATAATCAAACAAAAAGTGCAGATGTGAACTGCTGTGCACAGACCTCCAGTTCTTGGTGTGCGGTGGGCCTTCCTCGAGCCTCATCAGAGCGAATCGAGCAGCGCTGAGAGATATGCCGCGTATCCCGTCTCCCCACTCCTTTTCAGCTCTGAAGAAGAAACCAAGGGTGTATAGTACTGATTTGTACCCATGGGCGTCGGAACCATTCAACCACCCAAGTGGTTGTTTGGTCCCTTCCACTTTCACAATGTGAATTTTCATTGACTTTACATTTACTAGTTTAGTAAATGTAAAGTTTACTAGTTTACTTTTCAATAGGCTCCCCAAAGGCAAACAATTAAATATGACCCGCGCCTTATTTTCCATAAAAAAACAATATATTTGGGCATTATCCGCGCCAGTATCGCGTCGCTCCGTAGTTGTGTTTATGCAGGTCCGATACCATCACCCCAGAGCGGCTGAAATGTAAACATGTCTCTGTAAACCGGTGAAAAACGGCTAAAGTGAGAATCCTGGAGGATTATCGTTGGACGGACTGATTTGACCAAACCGAAGCACAAGGACACTCGTGCATCGTGTCTTCTGAGTTATCACGGATTATGGAGGAGCAGGACTTTTCGCGGTCCTCGGCAGGTGGACAGCGTGTCTTCATCGTTACAAAGGGCCTGACCAGTAACTTTAAGGTGAGGAACATCAGTTTTGGATGTGTTTGTAAAGCGGGTGATGAAACTGATGTAGCGTGAGTTTGGGGAAACTGCACCGGGCTAGCACGAGTGTTCAACCGGTCAATACGCCTGAAAACCTCACTGTCTGGAGTCTAATTTAACCAAATAACATCTGAATTATTCATTTGACGGATAAATGTTTGCTTCCTTTACCCCTTGACTCAATTTTATCTGCGTTTGTGGGAAATGTGAAGATACAAGCGTTGAGATGTTTCTTTGATGGCAGAAGTTAACGGATGTGGCTGAAGCTGGATGCAAACACGAGCGCGCCATAAGAGCTTAATTCACTGAGTTTTTTTCACAAAGCTTCATAAAGCCAGAGCTGGACAGGAGAACAGCAGCTCCACTGTTTGGTTATGCGCCCTATATGTCCACACAGCTGCGAGGAGGTGCGCTGCTGAGCTGATCGAGGCTCTCATGTTTTCTTGAAGTAGCGCCCGATTTGGATGTAGCCCCGCCAAAGCCCTAACATTGCCCTGTTTTTGCTCTGACCTTGTCCCACTGTAGTTCTTAAATGTATGAAGTCGGAACCCCCCCACCCATTTTTTAAATGTGTCCCCCCCACCATCCAAACATTTCCGACGCCGCTGTTTGTACCCAAATGCCCATTCCAGGATTATATATATATATATATATATATATATATATATATATATATATATTAATAACTAAAGACTTACCCACAGAACTCAATGTATTTGTAGATGCAGGTGGCAATGCCCATAGCTACTATGGCATAATACCAGGAACACATGAACATAAGAGACAGGCAGAGGCTCATACCCAGGAAAGAAAGGGCCCTGAAAGAGACAGCAAAAGTTTTGAATCGAAGAGGCAACCATACATTTTTCTAAATGCACTTGCTCATCTAGAATTAGGATTTATATGTTGTTGTGAATTAATGTTAAGGTTGGGAATGTTAAGGTTGGGACAGATGCATGTCATGATGCATTTTAGGTGGGTCCCAAAACCAGATGAGAATCACTGCTCAAGGGTTTATTAACGAATAAGTTGGGCTTACATATTCTGAAAACACCAGTTAACTAGCCAAATAGTTTCTTTTTTAACTCTCACTAGACACTTTGGCCAGTGGTGTTTTGATCTTGCTTATGCATACACTAACTCAAATAAAAATGGCACACCGATTCTAGGCCTAGTTATATCATGTTTTTATTGTATTATTATACAGATTTATCATCATCAAGTGCCAATCTACAGGATTTTATTTAATTAACCATGAGCACAAATGTCATAATTAATAAAACAGAGCTTGTAACATTAAATTCAAGCTCTGCAAGAGTGAGGTGTAGGACTAGTACTTAAAATATGCCTTGTACAATCAAACTTCAGGGGGTATGGCCTTGTATATGGCGTGTATCTCAGTAATTACAGTATTTGTCCACATGCAACAAAAAGCAGAGTTTTCTGCCACAAAAACAAATCAGGGTGAAATATGTTTCACTGTGGTAATAAAACGTTTTTCAAAATGTTCAATTACCCAGACGTAATGATTAATAGCAGATGGTTGATGGTTTTGGCCTGAAGATTAATATGGCATTGGTGGATTTTCTACTGTAAGAACTGTGAATATTCTAATCCCCCCTCCCCTCTATCTGAGAATGTGACAGTAGCGATCATGCCCTGGAACGCAACCGTGTATGCTGGATTGTACATTATTTATCACTGCTACTGAACGTTAGTTATACAGTTACAGTTATAACCAAGACTATTTAACATTTTCATACGCACCTGTTTTCACATAAAGAATTTCAGTACTCTGCCAAAGTTTTTACTGCAGTGCATATTTCATAATTTATAGATTTGGCTGGACTTGCCGTAACATATGAATAATGATTATAGTCAACATGATCTCACCAGTGATAAAACTTAAAGCGAGGCCTCCAGTTTGGCGTTCTCAGTAAAGTTTGTAGAGCACAGGCCAGATTCACAAACATATAACACATCAAGAAAAACCTTTAAAAAAAGAAAAAGTTAACAGGACACAGCTATTACATGCCTATGGATGTTGCTTATTGAACCCACATGGACAGAATGGGAGCAACTGCATCCAAAGAAGCGATGAGGATGCCAATCTCACAGATGCATGCAGTGAGCAGGAGGGCCCAGGTTGGCTCTCCATTTGCTTTGCCATGTCCAAACACCTGGTGCAAAAGAGGCCATAAAAGAACACATATTTCCAGCCCAGCTGGTACAAAGGCTTCACAGAAATATTTGCAGGGCTGTCTACCCCTTTAGTAAATATACGGCATTCAATTTGGAAAAAAAAAGTTGTGATATAGAGTGAAAAACCTATAAGCAATGAAATAAATATACAAGTTACTGTGTTAACAAGCAGTGAGTTTTCTAAGCCATGCTTTGTTTGGAGAATGATCAATGTCAGTTATAGGCTACTACATTGCAATACATTCTTCATAACAATATGATTATAATAATCGATTTACCATTCAAATATAAGCTTTTGAAATCATGCTTTGTGTGTGTGTGTGTGTGTGTGTGTGTGTGTGTGGGTGAGTGTGTGTCTGTATATATGGTTTATGGAGCCAATTGACCTGACTACTCACCAGCACTACGAGAACCTAAGGGGATTAGCAGGACTATGCTACGGTCCTCATAAACCAAGATTTTGTATTTTAATTTTTAGCATATAAAGAGCATAATTTCATTGTTTTTCTGAAGTCCTTTTAATGCTCAATGATAATATATCATGCACATATCAAGTTTTTTTAAATTCTTAGCTTTTAAAGACCATAAATTGAAAGTTTATTTGACGTCCATATAATACCCCAACCTGACTTCTTGTGTATGGAGTGTATGATGTGCTCCCCCTACCCTACTCTGGCGGTATTGAAGGCTCCATTGTGATTGGTTCTTTATGGGGACACGTGCGGGATATGTGTCCGGGCATGTTGAGTGATTTCGGAAGACATCTAATGGTAATGCGAAGAAGAAGGACCAAGAGAAAGTTCACTCCAAAGAAGACAAGAAAATATATTGGTAAGTATCTAGTCCTTGTTAAATATACGTTATCAAGTATTTTCTGAATGGAACTTAGCCCCGGCCTGGAGGATTTATCCCCGGGCTGGATGATATGGGGACCGGGCTATTGGGTTTTGGAGCTGGCTGTGGAACTTAGCCCCAGCCTTGGTGAGTTTTCCCCGGCCTGGATGAGTTGGGGGGTGTAGTCCGAGGAGGGGTGCTTAAGAGTGGGTCCGAGATGTGGGCTGTGTGTCCCCGGAGGTCCAGAGGAGTCAGGGGGGCGAGTGTGTGCATGTAGGGCCGGGGTAGGAGTGCCCTGAGCCGGGTAGTGTAAGTGGAGTAGAGGGTGGGTCATTGTGGTGGATGTCGGTGCGGAGCTGGTAGCTTTAGGAGCAGGCTGGTCAGAGGAGGTCCAGAGGAGCCAGGGGGGCGAGTGTGTGCACGTAGGCCGGGGTAGGAGTGCCCTGAGCCGGGTAGTGTAAGTGGAGTAGAGGGTGGGTCATTGTGGTGGATGTCGGTGCGGAGCTGGTAGCTTTAGGAGCAGGCTGGTCAGAGGAGGTCCAGAGGAGCCAGGGGGGCGAGTGTGTGCACGTAGGCCGGGGTTGGAGTGCCCTGAGCCGGGTAGTGTAAGTGGAGTAGAGGGTGGGTCATTGTGGTGGATGTCGGTGCGGAGCTGGTAGCTTTAGGAGCAGGCTGGTCAGAGGAGGTCCAGAGGAGCCAGGGGGGCGAGTGTGTGCACGTAGGCCGGGGTAGGAGTGCCCTGAGCCGGGTAGTGTAAGTGGAGTAGAGGGTGGGTCATTGTGGTGGATGTCGGTGCGGAGCTGGTAGCTTTAGGAGCAGGCTGGTCAGAGGAGGTCCAGAGGAGCCAGGGGGGCGAGTGTGTGCACGTAGGCCGGGGTTGGAGTGCCCTGAGCCGGGTAGTGTAAGTGGAGTAGAGGGTGGGTCATTGTGGTGGATGTCGGTGCGGAGCTGGTAGCTTTAGGAGCAGGCTGGTCAGAGGAGGTCCAGAGGAGCCAGGGGGGCGAGTGTGTGCACGTAGGCCGGGGTAGGAGTGCCCTGAGCCGGGTAGTGTAAGTGGAGTAGAGGGTGGGTCATTGTGGTGGATGTCGGTGCGGAGCTGGTAGCTTTAGGAGCAGGCTGGTCAGAGGAGGTCCAGAGGAGCCAGGGGGGCGAGTGTGTGCACGTAGGCCGGGGTAGGAGTGCCCTGAGCCGGGTAGTGTAAGTGGAGTAGAGGGTGGGTCATTGTGGTGGATGTCGGTGCGGAGCTGGTAGCTTTAGGAGCAGGCTGGTCAGAGGAGGTCCAGAGGAGCCAGGGGGGCGAGTGTGTGCACGTAGGCCGGGGTAGGAGTGCCCTGAGCCGGGTAGTGTAAGTGGAGTAGAGGGTGGGTCATTGTGGTGGATGTCGGTGCGGAGCTGGTAGCTTTAGGAGCAGGCTGGTCAGAGGAGGTCCAGAGGAGCCAGGGGGGCGAGTGTGTGCACGTAGGCCGGGGTAGGAGTGCCCTGAGCCGGGTAGTGTAAGTGGAGTAGAGGGTGGGTCATTGTGGTGGATGTCGGTGCGGAGCTGGTAGCTTTAGGAGCAGGCTGGTCAGAGGAGGTCCAGAGGAGCCAGGGGGGCGAGTGTGTGCACGTAGGCCGGGGTAGGAGTGCCCTGAGCCGGGTAGTGTAAGTGGAGTAGAGGGTGGGTCATTGTGGTGGATGTCGGTGCGGAGCTGGTAGCTTTAGGAGCAGGCTGGTCAGAGGAGGTCCAGAGGAGCCAGGGGGGCGAGTGTGTGCACGTAGGCCGGGGTTGGAGTGCCCTGAGCCGGGTAGTGTAAGTGGAGTAGAGGGTGGGTCATTGTGGTGGATGTCGGTGCGGAGCTGGTAGCTTTAGGAGCAGGCTGGTCAGAGGAGGTCCAGAGGAGCCAGGGGGGCGAGTGTGTGCACGTAGGCCGGGGTAGGAGTGCCCTGAGCCGGGTAGTGTAAGTGGAGTAGAGGGTGGGTCATTGTGGTGGATGTCGGTGCGGAGCTGGTAGCTTTAGGAGCAGGCTGGTCAGAGGAGGTCCAGAGGAGCCAGGGGGGCGAGTGTGTGCACGTAGGCCGGGGTAGGAGTGCCCTGAGCCGGGTAGTGTAAGTGGAGTAGAGGGTGGGTCATTGTGGTGGATGTCGGTGCGGAGCTGGTAGCTTTAGGAGCAGGCTGGTCAGAGGAGGTCCAGAGGAGCCAGGGGGGCGAGTGTGTGCACGTAGGCCGGGGTAGGAGTGCCCTGAGCCGGGTAGTGTAAGTGGAGTAGAGGGTGGGTCATTGTGGTGGATGTCGGTGCGGAGCTGGTAGCTTTAGGAGCAGGCTGGTCAGAGGAGGTCCAGAGGAGCCAGGGGGGCGAGTGTGTGCACGTAGGCCGGGGTAGGAGTGCCCTGAGCCGGGTAGTGTAAGTGGAGTAGAGGGTGGGTCATTGTGGTGGATGTCGGTGCGGAGCTGGTAGCTTTAGGAGCAGGCTGGTCAGAGGAGGTCCAGAGGAGCCAGGGGGGCGAGTGTGTGCACGTAGGCCGGGGTAGGAGTGCCCTGAGCCGGGTAGTGTAAGTAGAGTAGAGGGTGGGTCATTGTGGTGGATGTCGGTGCGGAGCTGGTAGCTTTAGGAGCAGGCTGGTCAGAGGAGGTCCAGAGGAGCCAGGGGGGCGAGTGTGTGCACGTAGGCCGGGGTAGGAGTGCCCTGAGCCGGGTAGTGTAAGTGGAGTAGAGGGTGGGTCATTGTGGTGGATGTTGGTGCGGGGCTGGTAGCTTTAGGAGCAGGCTGTGGAACTTAGCCCCAGCCTTGGTGAGTTTTCCCCGGCCCTGATGAGTTGGGGACCGGGGTATTGGGTTTAGGAGCTGGCTGTGGAACTTAGCCCCAGCCTGGGTGGTTCTTTGTAGGTTCAAGTATTGTCTGTTTATCTTTCAGAGTGACACTGGGAAGGACCAAAGGCAGGAGATGGCACAAGAAAAAAACAACCCAGACTCAGACCCAGACTATGTGGGTGATGAAGATTTAGATGAGCTCCCCCATCCAAATATATGGCTGACACAAAAGTCGGATACAAGTCTTGCTCCTGCTTCTAGTGCACCGGGAACCAGCCAGCAAGGTAGTTCTTCATACACCTCAGAGTTGCATTCAGAGAATGGTCCACAAAGAGGAGACCCACAGCGGACAAGTTCCATAAATTACTGCTTTGTCTGCGGTAAGCCCCAGAAGAAAATATCGAGACATCTTAAAACACACAAGACCAATGCAGAGATTGTACAAGTCTTTTCCCTTACTGATGTCAAGGAGCGCAACAAACGGATTGAAAAAATTAGGAATAAAGGGAACTTTTTACATAATCAAGCAGTATTACAAAGTGGGAAAGGGCAATTGAAAGTGAAGCGACGATGCAAAAAAAAAGCTTTGGATGGAAAGTTTATTCACTGCATGTATTGTCAAGGCATGTTTCTCCGCAAAGAACTATGGAGGCATACTCGCAGGTGCCCTCACAAACCCGAAGATGCAAACCAAGAAGAGACGTCTGGAAGGAGAAGGATCCTCGGCTCTGCATCAGCTCAGGATGCCGCCTTATGTGCGCAAATCTCGGGTGGGGTTTGGAAGCTTCTCAGTGTTATGAACGTGGATGAAGTTGGATCAGTTGTGCGAAATGACTTCTGTATTCTCCAGTTTGCCCAGTCACTTTACAACATTCATGGACAAGATACAACAAAGTATGAATACATAAGACAAAAACTGAGAGAAGTGGGACGTCTGCTGCTGTGCTTGCGGACAGATTTCTCTGTGCCGACCCTGGAAGATGCTGTTAGGCCTGCAAACTTTGAGAAAGTGGTACAAGCGGTCAAAAAGGTAGCAGGTTTTAATGATGACAATCTTTCGTACAAAACCCCGAGCCTTGCTCTTAAACTCGGCCACACACTGAATAAGATCTGCGACATCATCCACTGCCGGGGCTTGATGGCAGAAGATGAGAAGCTGGTGAAGTATACTGAAACATTTAAGAAGTTGCTCAGTACCAAGTGGAAAGAATATGTATCTCACAATGCCCTTAACACACTGAGTGATGCCAAGTTTAATAAACCGTTAACCTTACCATTCACTGAAGATGTTGTGAAACTTCACAAGTTTTTGGAAAAGGCAGCAGAAGAGGCCACAAGCAAACTGCAAGAAACAGATGATGCTCAAACTTATGCCCGTCTTGCCATGGTGTTGCTCACACAAATCATTGTGTTCAACCGTCGGCGAGCTGGAGAGGTTTCCAAAATGCCTCTGAAACATTTTCTGGAGAGGGATAATCAACAACTTCATGCGGATGTAAGCCTTGGTTTATCGGACACAGAAAAGAAGCTCTGCCGGTATCTAAGTCGCGTGGAAATTATGGGTAAAAGAGGGAGAAAAGTTGCAGTTCTTCTCCCCCGACCTGTTGTCAATGGTCTTACACTACTCACAAATAAGAGGAAAGAATGTGGTGTGTCTCCCTCAAACCCATTCTTATTTGCACGACCCAAAGCACCAACCCATTATAGAGGAAGTGACTGCCTGAGACGTTTCTCCACACAGTGCGACACAAAGTACCCCGAGCACCTCCGGTCGACGGGTCTCAGGAAACATGTGGCCACGCTATCTCAAGTCTTAAACCTCCAGGAGAATGAGCTGGATCAGGTGGCAGACTTCCTTGGACATGATATCCGCGTACACAGGGAATTCTACAGACTGCCTGTTCCAACAACACAACTTGCAAAGATATCCAAAGTATTGCTTTTAATGGAGAAGGGATCCATTTCCTCGCTAAAAGGAAAGACGCTGGAGGAGATTGAACTTGAAGGTTTGTTAAATGTATCTCTTATCTGGGTGTGCATGTAGGGCCGGGGTAGGAGTGCCCTGAGCCGGGTAGTGTAAGTGGAGTAGAGGGTGGGTCATTGTGGTGGATGTTGGTGCGGAGCTGGTAGCTTTAGGAGCAGGCTGGTCAGAGGAGGTCCAGAGGAGCCAGGGGGGCGAGTGTGTGCACGTAGGCCGGGGTAGGAGTGCCCTGAGCCGGGTAGTGTAAGTGGAGTAGAGGGTGGGTCATTGTGGTGGATGTCGGTGCGGAGCTGGTAGCTTTAGGAGCAGGCTGGTCAGAGGAGGTCCAGAGGAGCCAGGGGGGCGAGTGTGTGCACGTAGGCCGGGGTTGGAGTGCCCTGAGCCGGGTAGTGTAAGTGGAGTAGAGGGTGGGTCATTGTGGTGGATGTCGGTGCGGGGCTGGTAGCTTTAGGAGCCGGCTGGGGATCTTAGCCCCAGCCTTGGTGAGTTTTCCCAGGCCTGGTGGCTTTAGGAGCGGGCTGATTGAATTGAATCCCCCTTTTGTTTTTAGATGAAATTCCCATCAGTGCAGATGAGGCCGAAGAGGAGAGTCACAGTGACTCGGGGGACTCTGCTGAGAAACAAGCGGCAACTGTGGTTATAGATGATGACCCGATCGACATAGCTGATGGAGATACCTCTGATTTTGAAGGCAAGTTCTTCTGTTTACTCTTGTAGTAGTCTTGCTCTGACTTATTCACATTGTTTTGTTTAAATTAATTCCTAATTTTCCTTTTCAGAGGCAGCACAGAGGCCTGCAAAGCAACCTGGACCAAAACGCAGAGTGACAAAAAGAGCATGGTCAAAGACTGAAGAAGCAGCTGTAATGCGGCATTTTAAAAAACACATCAAGAGAGGAAAACTGGCCACAAAAAATGAAGTAACTCAGTGTAAGCAAGCAGAAATGGCCTTAAGTCAGAGAACACTGCAGAATATAAGAGACTTTGTGAGAAATCGTGGACTAGCACATAAAAGACAACTAAAGGTAAAAGATGGATAAGCATGGAGTGTATGTATGAAGAACATTAAAACTTTTCCAGCCTCTAATTGTGGTTCATCCATCCATCCATTTTCTCCCACTTGTCCGTTGCCGGGTCGTGGAGGCAGCCGTTGGAGCTGCCCAAATCACATAGCACCAGTCCCCTATGGCTCCTCCTGCAGGTGGTGGGTCCACGGAAGGACGGCCTCATGGTTCCAAACGGGCCTGTTGGTCTCTCATAGGGGAATTGTGGTTCAGTTATGTTTAAAGTCCTCATAATTCATCTTTGGTCCTCATGAACCACCTTCTGGTCGGTGGCTGTGTATAGACAACCGTAGCTGATACAAGGATGTTAAATAGACCTAAATTTTTTTCAGATTTTTTACAGTTAGTCTATCCAGAGCTTATCTCTCTAGGACCTTGGGAAACCATAGTCCTCTTAAACCACACCAGGGTTGGTTTTTCCAAAAGGTCAACATAAACCATAAAACCACGTATGTGTGTGTGTGTGTGTGTGTGTATGTGTGGGTGGCCATACTTACTCTGAGAAAAGGAATGATGCCATCTCTAGAAATGGCCTGTAGGAGGCGTGGAGCCCCAGTCAAACTCTGCAGCCCTGCTCCGCAAGTGGAAAAAAACGAACCAAACACAATAACCCAAGGAGACGGCCACGCCAGGGTCCCAATAACAAGGTTACCATTCACCCCTTCACCAAATCTATTGAGAAATGTTGAGATTAGTGCCACCATCAGAAACAGCAACTTTTTAACTTGAGAAATAAAAGGACAGACTTGTCTCTCAGGACTACACCTTCTATACAAGCTCCAAACAGCACGACAGCGGACATATCTGAGGTCCAGTGTTAAATCTTACATCACAGTTTAGCGAGGATTTTAAATGTGATTTCGCACAAACGAAATTGCGCACAAAAAAAATTAAACAATTATTTTGTTGTACTGAATTTGATGAATGAAATACTCTGTATATCGTTTTTGGGAAGACAAGGATACAGACAATAGATGTTGTGGTAATAGCTGCAATGGTACCAATAGGGATGGATTTCTGAGCATCTTTTAAGTCTCCAGAACGATTTGATCCTGCCATAATACCTAAGGAAAAATAATGGAAAAAGGAAACAATCAGTAAACATGAACAATGAATGAATGAGAGGCTGATTGGGTGAGTGGTTACTTGATTACCATTAAAAATAAACAACATTACCAATGCCATACACTTTTAAAATGATAAAACTGTAAAGTAAGTTTTTTTTCTCACCTGTGACAGAGGGAAAGTAAATCCCAACCAAAAGTGTAAAAAAGCTGGTGATGTCAGCGAGCACATATCGGCCAGAACTGGTCACGGTATTGTCTGGGTCTTGCCTGGACAAAACCCCTTCTTTCTCCAGCATCATGCCTTTATCGAGATATTTACTAAACAGGTTTTCTGAAGTACAACAGATGAGGACAGTGAAATAGAGACAGTGGGTTCTGAAAGCTTTCAGACTAATTGTACAGTACCTGACAAGATGCCACTGGTCACCCCTGGGATACCTTGCATCTCTGTGACGTTGTTGTTGGTAAAATATTCATCACATGTGGCGTTAAGAGTGTCAGAATCACAGAAGGACAGCCACAGTTTGGTGGTGATAGTTTCATTGTCTATTTCGATAACCTTTGCACAAACGTCATAAGCTTTGGAGAGGAGAGTGCGATTTCCCAGAAGACACACCCTGCAAAAATAAAGAGATGCACTATTGTTACTTGTAAATTCTGTATTTATGTGTACTTTTGGCAGTTAAAGGTTTTCTTAACTCATCACTAAGAAGCCACAGGGCCAGCCACTTACGGAAACAGCGGCGGTTCAATTGCAGTATTGATGACTCCAGCATAGACGGCCAAAATGGACAGAATCACGCACGCAAGGAAGACCAAGGCCAGCTTATTCACATATTTGACCCCAACAAACACCACCAGTGCCATAAAGCTCAGGACGATGGTGCCATAGACCCTCATGTTGTTAAGGAGAGCCGCTTCTGCCTCCGCCCCCTCCAGTCCCTCAAGCTTAAAGATGGCAGCTTGAGGAACAATGTAAATCTGGAGAATACGATCTTGTTAGAGGAGATTTCAAAGTTCAATACAGGCGTAAGAGAATATTGTTTTTTGATACATTTCTTACCAGTAATATTTCTATACAGCCTAGTATGTACATGGCCCCAGCGAATGTGGTGCCAAGGTAAAAGCAGATTCCAACTGCTCCTCCAAACTCAGGACCGAGAGAACGAGATATCATGTAATAAGAGCCTCCAGCTAAAAGACAACCATATAAGACACGTTAATTAAACATAACAATAATGTACTTTGCAAAACAGCCACTCACCTGGTACGACTCCATTAGTGGCAATAGCGCTCATGGAGATGGCTGTGAGCATGGTCTGGATTCAAGCAAACAGAGCAGGTAAAAGGGGTTGGAGCTGGTGAAAATGTCATATTTCAAATGGCCATCAGTGAGGCCTCAAAGAGAACACAGAGAAAACAACTCCAGCAGAGTTGTCAGTGTTAGGGTTGTAACGGTTCAGGTAGCTCACAGTTCGGTTTGATTCACGGTGCAGGACCCACGGTGCTGTGTATTATAAAGCGACTTTATAATAAAATGTGCCCCTGGGCTCACAAAACAGGATTTGCCGACCCCCCCAAATTTGTTTTTTGCGACCCCCTTGGGGGTCCCGACCCCCAGGTTGAGAACCACTGGTCTAACCGAATGGAGACAAACGCATGAATTAGTCTCTCCAAGTCTGGTTTGGACACTATGTTTTTTATTTTAGCAATGCACTGACCCGATCTATTATTCACCACAGCCTCGTCCTCAGCTGGAGAACCCATTACAAAACCACACAGATTTTATGTGTTTTTGGAGGATGTAACTTTGCTGGTCTTGAGAGTCTGCAGCCTTGAGTTCAGTGATGCTGGCACACATCACATGCGCTCTGTTTGGATATACGCGCACACACGCAAGATGGAGCTTTACATAAAAAATAGGTCTATATAGACTTTATATATATACACACACCGTTACTTTAGTACGATACACGCAAGTCAAATTTTAGCACCTTACTTTCTATAGAACAATATCTTATGGGTGTGCAGTTCAACAGTAGGGCTAGGAAAAACAGAGAAGGTAGGCCAACTCAATGTCACCAAATTCAGACAAAAAGAGTAAAAAAACATGAAGGCTGTCACACATATCTCTGTTTAAACACACATTAACTGCCTGTGTAAGGTTTGTTTTCAGTAACAAAGTAAATTTACTTGAGTACTGTACTGTACTTTTACTCACCTATGAGTTTGAGTGTTTCGTTAATGTTAGAGTCTCTCTTAAAAACCCACTTTTATTCTCTGGCTTTTAACACTGCATGAGTTGTGTGGCCCATCTGTGTCCTCTTTTTTTTTTTTTTTTACTGTTTTTATGGCAAGTCTTTTATTTAGCTTTACCTGTTTTTATTGTTTTTACTTATTTTTACCTTAATCTTGTTGTTGTTTACATTCCTTGTTTAAGCATCACTTTGGAAACTGTCTTGTTGAAATGTACTTCAATAAAGTTGGATTGGATTAGAGGCCCTAGTAATGCACACTATATGAACAATGGGCGGCACATGTGCTGAGCTACTGTGCAGATGTCACTGACAACAAGGAAAAATGTTTGTACCGGCCGTGTTGTCGTACAGGTGCGGAATTCGGCTGTAATTTTCATGTTTTTGAAGGTGCAAAGTTATTTTTCATGCCACTTTTTCAAACAGGTTTGTGATTTTCCACAGCAAACAGTTAAGTAAAAATGTGACTGAGTAACTTTTACTTGTATTGGAGTAATATGTGATATCAGAAGTATGAAAAGACTGTTTACTTGTCTATTTGTCCTTTATATATTGCATTGCGTATATTGATAGCAGATGTTTTTATGTGTACTCTTGGCATCAGTGAACTGCCTGTGTTTTACAATAATATACAAATACTCACTGTGGAGCAGCACATAAAAACGATAATAAAAGCGCCCAAGACTCCGCCAATCCCCACCATCCATGTCATCCTCAGGAACAGAATCACCCCAAATATGTTTTGGATGCAGGGCAAGTACACGCCCATTAGTGTTCCCAACTGTGGTGCCTAGAAGAACAAGATACAACAACCACACGTGGCTCAAATCTTTGTAATCAGTACATTGTCATTCACATTCATACAGTTAGATCTATGCCTGTTTCACACGAACTAGCTTCATGTTTTCTTTCTCTGCTTCCATTTGTCTCTGTGGTTTCCCCCATAGGGCCTTCGGTTTGGCATCTGTGGGTTGTTCTATATATGTTAAATATACTCAGTCAACAGATTGTTTTGTCATGTTGTACTCATTTATTATGTTATGTTCTCATGAAGAACAGACTGGTTATACTTAGATGAGCTTTATCTCTGAAAGAACAAACTGCCATGAACACTATTGTGCTGATTAATCGTAATAGATGGTCAAGCTCACCTCTTTCTGTATAAAAAGACAATAGACCACATTGTATCTATGATTATTTGCCACTGCGACTCTGCAATTACAATTAAGCTGCACGTGTATTAACGATGTTGAACTTCAGGTAATTCTCCAGGACATAATTTTTTTAAACCAAATTTTCTATGTATCTCCAAAAACCATAACGCTAGATCATACATACTCACTTTAACAGGTTTTATTGTGGGCCGAGAGACTTCCTCATTGTTCTCAGCCTCTTCATGCTCTTTGCTGCCTGTCGGTAAGTTTGAGTAGTTGGCAAGACTGGAGAGTAGAGAAGATACCATGGGGCTAGTGTCCATTTCCTCCTGCATTGAAATAAAAAGTACTGTCCAGTTAAGGAGTACTATCACTTTGTAATGGACAACCTTGTACTCACCTCAAATAAAGCCATGTTCTTGCCATCATAATGTTGACTCTTCTCCACGTCGTTGTTGATGAATGGACTGCTTTCTTTTGGAATCCCATCTACAAACACATACAGTATGTACAATTTGTGGGAATACATTAGATGAAAAAATATATATATATAATAATCAAAGTTACTAGGGTTATTTTTAAGGAAAACCATTTGACAAGAAAAAGCCATTGTAAGCTTCTTGCAAGGACACTCTACTGAAAGACTAGACATAAACGTGACCTGACGTTTAGGTCTTAAGTTGAAATATCTGCTGAGGCACGTGCCAAAACATGTACATTAACATAATGTAAAACGTTGATTAGAGGCTTTCACAATCTGGTCACATCCAATCAGTGAACTTGGCGTGCTGATGTGCTCCAGTTCTCTGCACACATTACCGTAGTTGAACCCTTACATCCACACAAAACAATACCTTCTTTAGATAGAAAGATAGATAGATAGAAACTTTATTGATCCTGAAGAAAATTGCAATATTGTCGGCTGCTCACATTCACACAGCACAATAAATAAATAGCTTAAAAAACTGAAAATACAGTAAAAAACACTACAAATTTAAAACGACAACACACCAATTCGAATCGAAACTCTTGGCCAAGTGAGAGAGTTATTATGCAGTTTATTAAGTTTATTATCCATTGCCTTGGTTGTAAACCACTATTAAGAACAACAAAGTTGACCAAAGTGCTGTACAACAGAGACAATAAAAAAACAAATGCAATGATAATTAAAGCAGCACTAAGCCCTTGCCCCAGCGCGCACCTCCCTTCCGCTAATGCCCCTGCTCGCTCTCGCCCTGGGTGAAGTGTCTTGCCCAAGGACACAACGACAGTGTGCACCTGCAGGATTCGAACCGCTCGCTCTCACCCTGGACCACTCTCGTCCAGGCCTCACTCCCACCCCGGCTTGACTCTCGCTCTGGCCCGCTTTTTTGATTGGCGTGGTCTACAAACATTTCGTGACAAATGTCATTCATTTTAACAAAGTGATATGTTTTTCTCCGTAGTGAAGTGGTCTTAGAATGTCATAGGATTACAACTGGAGATGTTGGAGCTCCTACTGGCCAACCCGTTCTAAATAAAATACAAAACTAAATCTTTTAGTCCCATATAAACGTTTATGCGTTGTAGCAGGGTGTGCGACAGCATGGATCATTATTGTGGTCATGTAAATCGCTTCAGGGCCATCTCATGTATGAGTGATTAGATTTAAAACTCAATCGAACAAAGAATGCGCGAATTATTGGGGATTCATGCTATTGGGCAGACATTCACTCTAGCCACGCCCTCATCATACACAATATGATATGTCTAATATATGTTTTTTGGTTGGTTTATTGTGTAGAATATACCTGCAAAGTGTGAGATACTCATCCATACTGCAATTTTCAAGGTATAGGTAGGGGGCGCTATAGTTGTGAGCACTGTGCCCTTATTTAGCTCTATCTTTTCAGACCGCGAGTGGCCTTATACAGTATCATCCAAGTATGATCCAGATTGACTAGAGCGCATACCTGCGGGTAGAACAAGCAAACACCACACAGAAAGGCCCCGTCCAGGTGGGGATCGAACCCAGGACTAACCGCTGCACTATCGTACCAAATGTCATGATCCACTTTCACGCGAGATTTTAAACGGTGTACTTATCAAGGATCAAGGATCCCAGGTTTACAAAACCAACACTATCGTTGCTCAGCCATACCAGGAGACCTTCACTTTTTTTTGCAAAATGTTTACAGACATCCAGGTTTTGATTTCATCAATGCACTAGGGGTGGGCCATATCGTATCGCATATCGTTATCGCGATATACTTTTTTGTTGTTGTTGTGGACATGATACACTCAGCTCCATCAGAGCAGCATAAACTGTAAAACACGGGGACAGGTGTTTAAAAAGATGTAAACTGCTTAAGTAGATCATATTTGTGAGGAAATTGGTATTGTTAATATTAGTATATATCGTTATTGAGATATTTCGTCCTGCCCCACAATGCACTATATCATTTGAGTCGCTTACGGGCACATAGATTTGGCTGTCATCAGTGTACTGTGAGCATATCCCCCGAATGCCAACCAAATTGTCAAGGGGACAAAGGAGAATTTCTGTGTTAAACAGCGATCAGTTCCAACAGTGTGGCCAGTCAGTCAAAATATCATTAAAAACCCATAACAAAGCTGACTCAGTACATTTGCATGATATGGTTCAACAAGGCATTCAGCACAGCGTAGTATATTGGCCACATTTTACCTGAAAGCGATTCTAGAATTTCCTTAGGGATTATGTGCTGTGGTCAGATGAGAGAGAAATATGAACAAAGAAATATGAACAAGCTTTGCTTCAGCCCACTCCTTTTGAGCAGACTATTAACTGCTCAAATAAACACATAAACTAAACAATTGAAGTGGGCTTGACATTAACACAGCTGTAGCCATAAATGAAAGCCCATAACCCCATTCCTACATTCAACCACTATATTCGATGATTGAGGCTGTTTTTATTCTCTGGGACCTGCCTTTGACCTGTCTATCCATATTCACAGTTACTGGAGACATTTTAGAGCTGTTAGTTTTTTTTTTGTCAAAGGGGAGTGCCAGTAATGTAATTCAAGGATTTTAAATTACACCTTTTTGTCCTTTGATCTACTTCATTTTTTATTTTATTTTTATAGAGACGAGCATTTTGTAAATATTCCCAGTATAACGTTAAACGTTGAAGAGAAAAGAGCGTACAATAACTGTGAATGTGTAGGTAAGTGTTTTGCCCAGAGGCTTTGATGATTTAGCCCTGAGATGTGACATGGCTTTTACAAAAAGGACAGTTTATATCGGCTTTTAAAAGCTTAATAGGGCAAGGGTTGAAAGGGATTGAGCAGCTGCTGGTAATCACAAAGGTTGAAATTACCTTTTAATGTGAAGAAAATGTACCAAATTATGCATTGTTCACAGCAAGTGCATAGAACAGGCTTTTGCTTGTTCTATAAAATGACCAATAAAATCTTATAGGCCGCATAAAGGCCAGAAAGTGTTTTTTTTTATAACTTTCCCATTAGGAGGTTTTCCAATAAAATGTTAAAATTTACTTAACTGCTAAATAAATGCAATGGGTTGTCTCAGGTTAGCCGTGCATTTGCTAAATCAGTGGATCCCAACCTTTTTACTCTATGTACCACAGAAAACGTTCTATATTGCATAATAGTCATCTGTTCCATCATGATATGGCATTATTGTTGATCACATTTTGGACCACACATACCCTTTATTAAACAAAGGTCATCATTCTAAAATTATTTAAAAATCAACTGAGAACTGAATTATACAAAAAGTATAATATAATCTCTGTGCCCTTTGTTTTGTGCATTTTCATATTGTGGCACTTTGTCTGATTACTAGTTTCTAATTTTTCAGTGTGCTGCACACATCTAAATGTATTTATTACACATTATATTTTACCAGAACATAAGAATAAAACTGGTCATTGGCCACAACAGACCAGTCAAAAATAAAATAGTTTTTGTTGCATATGATAGGATCCAACCAAAATGTGAATTTTTGCCATCTTTCAACTGATCTTAAGCTTTTGATTTGGACTGTAATTTGAAAACATTTGAATTTGATGTGAATAATTTTTTTTATAATGAATATGAATATGCCATTATTTGAATATGCAAATAATTAATTCATATTAATTCTTCATCAGCTTTATTTCCTCTGAAGGCCCCTCCTGCAGGCGCTGGCCTGTCTCTACGGCCTCTATTGCCTTTTGCTTTGCTTTGTGGTCAGTATGTGTCCCCAGATCCGTCCCCTCTGCTTCTGCGGCCCCATCAGCTTGTTCTGTCTGTTTGTCTGCCTTGTGTCCCATCTCTGATCCCCCTGGCACTATCTCTACCTCCATGGCCCCACGACTCTCATGCCCTACAGGTACTCGTCATATAGAATATCATGAAAAAGTTCATTTATTTCTGTAATTCAGCTTAAAATGTGAAACTAATATAATGATATAGACTCATTACATGCAAAGTGACATATGTCAAGCCTTTATTTGTTATAATTTTTGTTGATTATGGTTTACAGTCCATTTAAAAAAAAATCGAATTTTATGAGATTTTTGATCTGGGGTTTTTACAAGCTGAGCCATAATCATCACAATTATAACAAATAAAGGCTATACATATCTCTCTTTGCATGTAATGAATCTATCATATATTAGTTTCACAGTTTAAGTTAAATAACAGAAGTGAATGCACTTTTTCATGATATTCTAATTATATGACGAGCACCTGTATGTGCCCTCCTCCTGCCCCCTCCAAGGTTTGTGTTTTCGTGGGAGATCTGGGGATCCGTTCCTTGAGAGCTGGGTACTCATGGTCGGCCAGTGTTGTGTCTCTCCCCCTCCTTCTTGTAGCTCTGTTTGCCTGTGTCCTTATCACCCGGTAGGAACCATCAGTCCACCAGCAATCAATTCACAGTACAAAAGGCCTGGCTCTTCATCTACACCTCGCAAGTTTGTTGTCGAAACTACACCAGTTAGTAAATATGTTTGGCTCCAGATTATCTGTGAGTTTTTGGGAACATTTTTTGTGTGCATTCAGTCATTTTCATCTGTTTGTCCAGGACATGCCTGCCTGCACATCTACTATACCTCCCTGCCAATCTTCCAGCCTGCTTTATTATAAATAAGCTTTTCTGCACTTACTAGTTGTGCTTTGCTGTGGGTCCAAAGTCAAACCGTGACCGTTTGTCTTATTCTAAATTTGATGACACTGCTGGAAGCTTCGCATTGACGTATGGGCAATCAGACAAATTGATTCAAACACCATTGGATGAGCCAACAACATCTGGCTTACAGATTAGTGCATGTTCAGTTTGCGCGAGGGAGCGAGTGGCAAGTATTACTGTAAATGTACCCACAAAGCATACACATTGAATTAAGCCACAAAAGGCAAAGCGGTACACATCCAAATAATGAAATGTTGAAAAGAATGTATGATAAAATGGTTAAGTTTAAAGAAAAGCGAATGTATGTTCTATTTATGCTTTTCTAGTTTTTGTATTATTCATTCTCTAATCCCTGCAGTATCTTTACTGTTCCTAGAACTGCACTTTTCTGGACTGATGTCTGATGTATTTCCTGGGATCTGCTGTAGCCACTACTCCAGTTTGGGGGTCACTGCCCCAAATGCCCCAACGACCACGGGCACCACTGATGCCTTACCACTCCAGGCCTTCTCCAGCTCTTCTCTGAGCCCCTGGTATTTCTCTAGTTTCTCGTGTTCTTTTTTCCTGATGTTGCAATCACTTGGTATTGCGTGTATTTCCATTACCATTCTGTCCGTCTGTATCTGGAAGTCCCACAGGATCTTGGCTCGGTCATTCTCTGCCACCTTTGGAGGTGTTTCCCACTTTGACCTTGGGGTTTCCAGCTCTTACTCTGCACAGATATTCCTGTACACTATTCCAGCCACTTGGTTATGGCGCTCCATGTAAGCGTTCCCTGCCAGCATCTTCCACCCTGCAGTTATGTGCTGGAGTGTCTCATTGGCCTTTTTGCACAGTCTACACCTGGGGTCTTGTCTGGTGTGATAGATCTGGGCCTCTATTGCTCTGGTGCACCAGGTCTGCTCCTGTGCAGCCATGATGAGTGCCTCTGTGCTGTCCTTCAGGCCAGCTCTTGATATCAGCCACTTCAGTTATGTTTTGGTGGTACATCCCATGTAGGAGCTTGTCCTCCCATGACGGGACCTCCAGCACCTCATCCTACAGGCAACTGATAGCATGGCAGTGTTATTTCTCAGTCTTCCTGCAGAATTTACCAGTTGACTTTAGATAGGGATAAGTGGTGTAGTAAGTGGCTCCATTGGCTTATGTTCGGGTTTGTTGTAATCCCTCAATGAATTTGAGGCGACTCAAACCTCTTCATCAAGTTTGCAGACGACACAACAGTGGAGGGTCTCATCAACAACAGAGACGAGTCACACTACAGGAGTGAGGTGAGCAGTCTGGCCATGTGGTGCACTCAGAACAATCTCTCTCTAAATGTGGAGAAGACAAAAGAGATTGTTGTGGACTTTCGAAGAGCACGGGTCCAGCATGTTCCTCTAACAATCAACGGTGCTGCAGTGGAGAGGGTGACCAGCACTAAGTTCCTGGGTGTGCACATCACAGAGAACCTTTCCTGGACCATGCACACTACATCACTGGTCATGAAAAGTAATCAGCGTCTCTACTTTCTCCGCAAGTTAAGAAGAGCTAGAGTCCCAGCCTCTGTTATGTGCAACTTCTACAGAGGGACTATAGAGAGCATCCTGACCAGCTCCATCACTGTGTGGCACGGCGCCAGCACTGCCTCCTGCCGAAGGAGCCTCCAGCGCATCGTGAGAGCAGCACAGAAGATCTGTGGAGCTCCTCTCCCCTCCATTAAGGACATGTACTCCACCCATCTCACCCACAAAGCCCTCAGAATCACCAGGGACCCTACGCACCCATCACACAGTCTCTTCAAGGTGGCTCTTCAAGGTAATGCCTTCAGGGAGGAGACTGCGGAATCTACGGGCCAGGTCGAGTCGCCTTAAGAACAGTTTCATACACAAGGCCATCGGGAAGCTGAATTCCCTGCCCTCCCTCCCACCCCTATTCCCCCACCTCCCGCTCCACAATCAAGGATGAGAGAAATATAATTTCAAATCATTCACATGGTTTGACAGATAAAAAATCTTGAATCTTGAATTTTCTATTTGTCATTGCTTGCATCTGCTAACCACACAAATCTCAACAATGATCAAAGAGGCTAAAATATGTCTTATTACAACGGAAACTAAACAGGACCTGATCTGAGAAAGCCTCCAGTTGACAATTGTATTAACTTGGCCAGGGGAACCCAGTTGAAGGTAAAAAATCATACATTTTCCCTTGTTACAATCTTACTGAGCCATGTGGAGTATATCCCTGATACAAATGAGCCATGTGGAGTATATCCCTGATACAAATGATCAGTGAGGGCACTGGGCAGACTGGTAGAAGATATCAGGTCAGGACAGTTTCAGTGCCAGTCTAAGCAGCTGAGTCAAATGTGTTCCAAGTTTCCAAACAATCATATTGTTTCAACAGTCAATGAAGAAATAAGATTTGTTTATTTATTTTTGATCAGTGCAGCTAAAGGGGTTTTATTCTTGGGGGAATATTTACTTACCTTATGTTTGTAATGTTTAAATGATGATTTATACACCATGGTTTGAATGTTTTCCTATTCCTTCCTCAATCTGTTCCATTTTGTTAAATATTTAGTTCTTTATTTTATATACTTCATGCCCATGGAGTGACATTGTGATCCAAAACAATGACTTCTAAAAGTCCAATTGTAATTTTAGAGTCGTTAAGATGATGAGTTTTCCTGCTTAACTGTGGCAACCTCAGTGTCAAGTTTGACTTGACAAATGTATCTTGTTGCATTCCCCAAATTCCAGCAATGAAAATCTTTCATTTATTCAATGCTTCCTTGAAATATTTTAACATACACCAATACTGTATTCCACAAATTTCATGAGACTATATATTCCCTTTTATTTATTTATTTAATTTATTTATTGGTTTATTTGGTCGAGACAGTGCATGTTAATGAACATAAATGGGTCTCATGCATGTAAACAAGCCACACCGCATTGTAGCCGTGGGCTAATTTCCACCCGTCGTCCCCCATGCACACTCACATTCATCCTGGCCTATTGTACATGTTTTTAGTGGTAGGGGAAACCGGAGTACCCGGAGGAAACCTACGCAGACACGGGGAGAACATGCAAACTCCACACAGAAAGGCCTCGTCCCTGGTGGGAATCAAACCCAGACCTTCTAGCTGTGAAGCACGAGCGCTAACAGCTCATTTGCACGTATTAATATATATTAATACTACATTTATAAAATATATATTAATAATATAGTATACTGATATGTTTCTTCATTGATCGAGGTCACAATGACACAGGTTGTTTTCAGGTGATTTCATAATATTTTGAAGATCCCATAGTTAAAACTAAGAATTATAGCAGAATTTACCTCTGAACTGTCAAAGTGCAGATACTGTATCTTCATATTGTAGATCTGTAATTACTGAGCTCCTCGACATGTATAAAAGAAGACTTTGCTCAAACTTAAGCATCTTATCAATCAGACTTGAAGCCACATGATAAAAATATGGACAATCTTTGGGTCCAGTGCCTAATAAGAAGATTTCCTGTTTGGAGATTTCTTTTTATAATAGTTTCCATATGAAGTTCTTTCATGCTAATTGCGAACATCAATTAATTTTTACATTCGATGTTCACAGTTGATAAACCTGGTAATTCATTATTTATTTATTTATTACTTTTGACTTTATTTAGGTCATATCTTTATAACTTGGGATTTTCTTACATACAAAGTTACTTTGTTGTTTCTATTTTTTGTAAGCTCTCAGTAGTACAGGGGTTTTAAATGATAAAAAAAATAAAAATTATAATTATACCAATTATAAAGTGGCAACACTGAATATACTTTTTAGAGGAAGAGTGTTGTGTAAAATAGGTCAAATAGGCTTCAGGGGCTGTCTGTTCAAAATGACCTTGTTGCACTAAAGGAATGTAAACACAGTGTGCAGATGATTTTTGGAAGAACTAAAAGAGTAATTTCTCCAGATGCTGCAGGGCCATAGGGCACTTCCTGAACCACGCACAATCATCGGACCAGGGACAGACAAATATCTTCTTAGAGGAAATGGAGTGTCTAGAGAATGAAGTTCAGTTCTGGTGACGCAAGGCAAAAGCCAAAGAACAGATTGGCTTTCAGACAAAAGCTGAAACAGTTTTTCCATCATCACACTATTACAACTCTATTTTTCCACAATTAATAAGAAATACAGGAATGTTGTTGTTGTTTTTTTTAATTAGGTTAATTGAATTAGATTAATACGATTTGACAGAGCTTTGTGTACATCTCATCTGTAGTTTACACAACTCTAGGGCCTTTGCTATATATGATATTTTGAGGCTGACACCAATAATCCTGATAACCAATTGGTTGATATAAAAAGTGATTTAACTTTTAATTAAAAAAACTAGCTATTTAACGCCTATAAATTATGCTTCAATGATGTGTGAAATACTGATTATGCTATGTTAACAGTCACGTTTCTCAAAGGTTATTAATCCCACATAAAATGCAAACATGTTTAACAGTGGGCTCATGGCCAATATGTGCATCATCAACATCAAGTATTGCAGCTCATTCTGTTTAGAAAAGACCTAAAGTAAACCTTTAAGGTGTGAAGATACAAAGCTATCAAAGAAGGTTTTTGTCCATACAGTATTCACTGAGATATATAAGATGATATAGAGTTCCTGTATGATTTATACATTCATTATACCATGGTGACTTTACAATATTAATGCATTTTATTTATGGATACATTTAAGAAGTTACAGAACTGCATAACAAAGCACAATATTGGTGCAGTTCTGCATACAATGTGTTTGTTATTCTTCAACATGGACAAGAGCAAACTCACGTCTCCAGTAAGTCAGCCACACATGCACACTTCCATATGAGGTGGCGCGTTTCGTCACTCACCCTGGCTGATGGATCCCCCCTCTCCCTCCTCGCTATCCATCATGTTGTTCTGCATCCTTTGTTCTCCTCAGGCCGTGCACTCTGGACACCCCTGTAGAGCTGCTTCCTTTTGACAAACGCTCCTCTCGTTGTCTCTTGAAGCTTTGTCAGACAGCATCAGACAGGAATGTGGTCTCCTGTAGTGATGATGATGATGATGGTGATGTGGAGTCTGCAGGGGACCATGCTGCCACTCACATGTATGCTCTTGTGTCCCCGCGCATGCATTTGCCCTCAGTCAGTTTAAGCCTGATGACAACATTCATCATGTATTCAGAAGGTATTATCTGGCCGGGTCCCTCCCCTTGTCCCTCATGCATGTTCATCATCATCCATCTCATCAGCAGAGAGGGATTGACAGTCATGAACATGTCAACACAGGCTCCTCAGATTAAGCACCTCTTTTGATGTTCTTTTCAGACCAAAGTCCATTTCATTTCAGTGCATTCATGCTTTTGTTATTATTGCCCCCTTAGTCTTTTTTTATATTTGACTCAGTCCATTATCTGCCCCACCGCCACCGCTGCAGGCTGTACTTTTATGCTGCTGCTTTAAAGTGCATATCTTCCACTAGAAACACACATGGACGCTCAGCTTGGAACTAACAGTTTTACGTATGTTCCATTTCATACAAAGTATGAAAAGTTATCAATTTAAAAAAGACACAACCAGCTCATTTACAACAAACTTGCTTGTTTGTTCTGGTCATAATCCTGTACAAAACGAGACGGTTGTGTTCAAAATCTATTTGCAAATGATTACACACAAATGTTTACTTTTACAGTATAATAGTCATGCATAACATGTTGGACAGTGTGGGACATTTTCAATTGAAGTTGCTAGAACTCAAAATTACCTTGTAAGATCTTAAAATGTGTCACTATTAAACTCTGTACTGTTAAATTATGTAATGAAAGCGAAATAATGATCGGGATTGGCTATATAAAAGGGGAGTTATAGAGAAGAAATGCTTCATTAGACCAAGATCACCAAGCAATTATATGTGTTGACTTCCCAATTGTCTTTTTGTCTCTTACTGTTTTAGACAAGATAACAAAACAATCGAACAAATAAACGAAATATTCAATTTCCATGGTATGATTCATTACTCTTTTAACTTCACCTCCCTCTGGCCTGGGAGCTTGTTCTGCTAAGTATCTTAGATTTACATTGTTCTGTTTGGAAACACAATAGTCATATCGACTATTGTGTTTTCAGTTCTCACCAACCAGCTATTTTGGGGGTTCCTGACCTGAGTGGCCCAAATACACCTGCGTATTGCCAAGTGTTCTGCATATTTATATTAGCCCTTCTCGATCTTTTCACATTTCTTCTTTCGGATGTTACTCTTGGTATTGCAATGTCGACCATTGCGGCTTTTCTCTCCTGTTTATTCATTACAACTAAAAGTCACTTAGTCTGTAATTTACAGTGGTTTTCAGTCAAGCCAATATTTTAAGTTGTGAAAACTATAGATGAGCAGAGAAGAAATATATGCAAGGACTCCATAGAACTTTACTCACACACCTAATGAATTATATAAAACCAGTTCCATTTTGATAATAAGGCTTACTTATTGCTAAAGCCCCGAGATAACCTTCTACCTCATCCCTCTGCTGGGTGCGGTGGAGCTGAAATATTTTCTGGTCTTGTGATTGGCAGGGGGCCTGAGAGGCATCTTCATCCGGGCCAAAGCGGCTTTAGCTCTTAACCCTGGCCCCCTCCCTGTCTGCCTCCCTCCAGCTGCTGCTGCACATGTGGGCCAGCCTGTGGTACCACAGTCACTCATTCACACCTTATGGCAGCACAAACTCGTTCAACAAACAAGTGGAAGAGATCTCTAAAGGAACACTGAGCTGACATTTGGACAGGAACTGGGCTTTAACTGTGCTCATAAAAGTGTATTTATTTCACACATTCAGTGTGTATTTACAACTGTGAAGGACACATATAAAATAAAATACATATTTAGTAACAGTGAGGGGAACATAAAACACCATGCGCTAATATAATATAATATTTTAGGTAAAACAAAACAAACACAAAAGCCGACAAGAATCTAAAATCATCCAGGTAGACTTAACAACATCGGAAATCAAGACTGTATCTTCATGTCAAAAATAGCTTACGTTTCGAGACCTACTGCCATTGTGATGTTAAATCCACCTAGATGAAGGTGGATTCCTGTTCAGTCTGTAGTTTAGCAGTGGTTTGCCTGATGACTGATTTGTCCATCTGTCATCTGTTTAAGCCTAAAAATGTGTAATATTGGAGTGGATTTCTGTGGTTAATGTTCTGTTCTGGTCCTTAGTTCCCAAACATCTGAGAACTCCTGATCTGGTCAAAGGATATGGTAATCAGTTTCTGAGGTGTTGTTGCCGTGGAAATTGACATGTCATGTGATAATGTGCTGGGTGGTTACATGGAGTTGTGAAGTCAAGCTTTGTGCGACAGGAGCAAACCAGAACCAGCTTTCCAGTTATCTGTGAAATAAATGTAAACTTATAATTTATGTCAATGTCAATGTCAATTTTATTTATATAGCACACTTAAAACAGCCACAACCGCCCAAAGTGCTGTACAACAAACATTATAAAATACAATTGAAGAGTAAAAACAGTCACAAAATATACAACAATAATAATAAAATACATGGGATCTGCTCAGCTTGTGTTGAAGGCCAAAGCAAAAAAATGAGTTTTCAACAACGACTTAAAAACATGAATGGACTGGGCCATTTTGACATTCAGCGGAAGGCTGTTCCAGAGTCTCGGAGCCGCTACGGCAAAAGCCCGGTCTCCTCTGGTTTTACGCTTCGCTTTTGGCACCTCCAGAGTCATTTGGTTGGAGGATCTCAATGTACGACGTGGATCAC
The DNA here is from genome assembly GCA_021464625.1 of Proterorhinus semilunaris. NCBI lineage: Eukaryota > Metazoa > Chordata > Actinopteri > Gobiiformes > Gobiidae > Proterorhinus > Proterorhinus semilunaris. The sequence goes on from CM038347.1 coordinate 22,071,276, forward strand.
GGATCAACAAAAGCTCCGAAAGGTAAGATGAGTAAGAACCCATTCAGGCATTTGAAAATCATCAACAGTATCTTGAATTGAATCCTAAAGCTGACTGGAAGCCAGTGCAGAGAGGCCAACACAGGAGTTATGTGCTCACGTTTCCTCGGTTACACCCCGCCATTCCGGCACACCGCTAATCCGACATTGAGTTCTAATTGTCGGAATTGCGGTGTTTCCATTTATTATCAAACGTCCCGCCACTCCGACAATTTTTTTCACCCTTTGTCGGAGTGGTGACACCTTTATCTTTTATGCAACGTGCCGCTATTCCGACACACAAGATAATTATCAACAATTATTATTGTTTTACGTTTTGCCTGATGAATGAAGAGACGATGCCTCTGCGTCTCCCCTGATCGTTGGTACGTGTTTTTTTTTTCTACTTGTCTTTCGCATCATTCTCATAACTGCAATAATGAAACAGTGGCACAAACACGGTTTACTTATTTAAAAAAGCTCTTCTTAATTCCATTCAGTCACTGTTATATAATTATTTGTCCCGAATTTCCGCGCGTTTGTGGACAACAAAAGGGAGAGTGAACTTTTGACATGTAAAACAAGCGTGATGAGCGCAGCAGGTGGAGACAGGCCTGTTGTTGTGGATTACGAAAAATAAGTTTTGCCAAATGGAGCTAATGATGGACCAGACGAGTGAGAGTCATGGATAAAGAGGTGAAGAGTTCTACGACAGATGATCGAGTGCGCAGTGAGTGTTTTTATGCTGATTCTGTGGAGTAAAGTCTGGCTGAATGTGCCGCACAGACTCATGTGACATAAAGCGCGTGTGTTTATTGCTATTGTTTGTCTTGATAGATTCAGTGTTTGCCCGTGTTACACAGTGACAGGAGCATATGACTTAGTTTAGGGTTGAACTGGTGCGCCTGCACCCCCCCCCCCCCCCCCCCCCCCCCCCAAATACACACACCCGTGCGCGCTGCTTTGTGGAGAAGGACTTGTTTTCGGACAGTGTTTTGAACGAAGGGGAGCGCGTGGCTCGGTCAGCGCTGTGAGCGGCGCGTGCGCTTGTCTTAAAGCCTTGAGCGACAGCTCTAGTGTCTGAGTGGAAAGGTCCAACAGTGCGCGGCGTATTAACCGCGGACTTCAGCGCTTTGTGGTGAAACACAGACTAGCTGCACCTGTCACTGCCTTTGCCCAAAACCATCTCACGAGCCTCTGCACCCCTGGGCCGACAGCGGGGATGAACAGGGAAGGTGGCGTTGACAGAAGGCAAACAGATACGCTCAAAATGATTGTCGGAATAGCGGTACCAAAAAGTGTCGGTGTGTCGGGATGGCGGGGTGTCGGGATAGCGGGGTGTCGGAATGGTGGTGTGTCGGAATGACGGTCCGTCCCCCGTTTCCTCGTTCCTGTGAGCAAACGCGCTGCTGCGTTTTGAACCAACTGCAGACGACGGATGGACTTTTGATCGAGCCCACAGTACAGAGAGTTACAATAATCTAAGCGACACGTAATGAAAGCATGAATGACACGCTCCAGGTCACCATGAGGCAAATAGGGTTTGATTTTGCTGAGCAAACGCAGCTGAAAAAAGCTATTTTTGACGACTGAACTTATTTGTCTGTCAAATTGAAACGAATTCACCATTAACCATTAACATACGCCACAATAAGATCCACAAACTGTACTGTTTGCCATAGCCTTTAGTTATATTGGGTTATTGTATCATTAATTGTGTCAATACTGCCATATCTGACCTACTTAAACTTGACGGAGGAGCCATTTAAGAAGTTGAGTGCAAGGCTATCATGGGATTGGGAAAGACCTATGACCGGTGTGGGAATGAGGGGAGCAGCGGGGAAGGCCGACAAGATACAGATTTCTGGTCCAGATTTGCTCCAAAGCATGTTTTTTCCAAAATAACAATGAATTACTATTTTACTGCTTTATCATTACAGGTGAACTGAGCAGTCTCTTTGCAACTCTTTTATATGTATAAGTTTTATATGGTGACAGGACAGAGAGCGCACACACACACACTTTTATTCATTAGATTGACTAAATCAAGTCTAATAACATTCCCATAATGTGTCAGAATACTTGGCTGATGCATATTTGTATTGAAATACTGCAAATATCTCCAGTGAGGCAAATGTGGCAGTCCTAATTAACAGAAAAAAATTATTGCATCAAGGCCTCAAAATGTATCGTGCAGATAACAGGCTAAAGCTAACGATCAAAATAAATATAATTGTTTCATAAATGAATGCATATGATAAACAATGTTTACCCAAACATTGAATAGGAGGGCTTTACATACAATTTGCTTCAATCATTCATAAATAATGTCAGTGCATCAGGGCTTTTAAGTGTCCCAAGTAAGAACCCACTCTTCAAAAGTATGACATTTCCCATACAGACATTTCTACGCAGCTATGACTATTAAACTTTTATGGTCCACCCCATGGTTCGGCCTTTCTTTGATCCCTAGATCCCGACAAAATATGCTCCAGGTTGGTCCTTAAAATTGGAGGTCACTGTATTGAGCAATATGGATGTCACATAAAAAAGAGGGTGTAATACAATCCTTTTGAAACTTGTTCAGTGCACACATGGCATAAACTGTAAAATGTAAACTCCATCAACTATATAATGCCCATCTCAAAATTTAGCAGTGTTACCATAGTACCATTAACTATATTTAGAAGTCATATCATTAATATTATTGTAACTACCACCACTAAAACTAGGTGTCTCCCAACACACATCTGGAAACCATCACTTATATGTTTGTGAACAATCTTTTAGTGAAACAAGGGATTGTATAGACAAAACAGATGCAGAGGAAAGGTTTTAAACACTTCCCAAACATCTCGTAATCTTTTATTCCTCACATTTGGGTTTGCATTTGGCAAAACTATTAAAGCAGTCATGCCAACTTACGGTTTAGGGGTTAGTGGATAAGAAAATAATAGTAATAGTAATGTATAAGCCTGATCAATTTAAAACACTTCATGGAGTAATAAAATGATTTTTGATGAAGGTAGATTATACTTTTGAGATGCTCTCTGTCAATTGTTTTTATGTTTCTGTACTGCAGATTTTATTTCATAGTTGTAAACCAATTACAATTATTATTATTATTATTACTATTACTATTACTATTACTATTACTACTACTACTACTACTACTACTACTACTACTATTACTATTACTATTGCTATATATATATTCAAGTGGTTGTACAGTTTTTAGTCAAATGTGTAATCAGTTTGACGAGCACAATCCGCTCATGACGTCCATGATGACATGTTTCTGATCATCACTTTTATCTCAGACGTTTATCTCTCGTAATTCATTTTGGGGCAGTCCAGGTCTTTCTGACCTGACATTTGCGTATCAGCTTCTTATGTAATTGTCTTTGATGCCTGGGACATGCTGTTGTAAAGGATGCCCAACAGATGGCGACACAGACTGTTTTCACTAAGTGAGTTAATGAAATATTGTGTTATTGGCCAATGTCCAACAAAACATTAGTCATCTGAAAAATGTTTCATCTTCATACCCACAGTGAATAATATAACTTATTATGCATTGATCAAAAGCTCTCCATGAACCAAAACCTAGACTTAACATCACATGTATGGCACTACACTGACACCTTTCTTCTTTCAAAGGAAGGATTCATCTGGAAAAACTATAGTCAGGCCACACTTTTGGAATGAGACATTTGGCAAAGCCCTCCACACTGGATTGTAGATGAACACAGATGAACACCAGAAGTTGTGCAAATCCACAAAGGCTTTTATCTAAACCAAAAGTAGTGTGACATGACATTTTTACTAAACAGAGATAATCTGACTAACAACCTTTAGAAAATTAGCCAAATCAAGATGACAGTTTTTGAGCCCAGTAATAGCAAACATACAAAAAATCATGCACAGAAACAATGGTCTATGCATAGGTAAGAGGGAAAAGAAAACATATTCTTCAATTGGACTCGAGGGCCACTCACGACCATTTCCCTATGAGGCTGGTGAGAGCCAAATCGAGATTACTCAAATGTTTAAAAATTTTTTTCCTAATGACAGGATTAGGGCCTTATGTAACCCCTACACCATGTTGTAATCACCCTTGTATTGAGCACAGGGAAGTGGGCTGTGCAGAAGTAAATGCAGACATCTCCTCAGTGGGTGGCTGCGGGGTGGAGAATGGACCCCTGCTGCACACTGAGCTAAGTAGAGCCAGATCACGCAATGAGAATTTGTCAGTCGTGAATTATCTGATAACTCCTATATGTATAATGTATGTGTATTTCTGGAACCGAGTCTGTTCAAATCCTTACCCTGGGTGTTTACATGGCAACAAGGCACCACAAGTAAAGGCTTTAGCCTTTATTGATTTTGAATGTGACCTCAATTATTTTAGTTTTTTAAATTTATGATTTTGTTTACTAACGTTTACTTGTTACTGTTGTCAACAGTGTTGGGCATATTAATCTGTAACATTACTGATTACCCCATCTAAAAGTAATGTAGTTACTTATGTTTTATATATTTATTGGTATGCAAACAAAAACAATGAAGGCACTTGGATATATAATTCCAATGTAAAATGTGTGTTTATTTATTTACTTGAACAGGGACAGTGTACAATATACATTAACCTCAGAAAGGAGCGATGCATTGTACCAGGTTGTAGCACTTGTGCTAATGTCCACCTGCAGTCCCGGGGCCGACTGATGTCAACAGACGAAGTCTTAGAAAAATGCACATGTTAAAAATACATTTCCCCCCAAACAGCATTAAAATGAAACGCACACTTCATTCATTCCTAAGCATTAATTTTCAAATACACTCTTGCATACACACCAATTACACTACATTATACATTATGGGAACAGGTTTGTTTCAAATAAGCCATTTTTTGGCCTGGTGTGAAAAAGTGTTGAAATGCACACATGTACATTTTAACTCTATAGTTACTTCTTTGATTACTGTATTTCAAAACCAATCAGATTATTGATTGCCAATTACTTTCTTTAAAAAAAGGATCAAGCCACATTGTTTAGCTCTGCCCCACCTACATTTTTGGGAAATGAGTGAGCTGTGCTCCTGCTTCAAGTGCTTTATAACGGACCCCAATATTCTTTGCTTTAGACGAGATCAGTTAGAAAATGCGGACTTTTCCGTGTGTGCCTCCTTGTGGTATTTGGCCACATCTGTCTCAAATGAACGGTGTTGCCGCCATGGACGCATCATAAATGTTTGGTTGTTTTTCAAAAATGTCAAACATTTTATGAATCATTTGATTTCAGCTCTCAAATATAAAAGAGTAACAGATTGTAACTTGATAAAGTAATTATAATCTAATTATAGGCTTTGCAGTTAGGCTATAATATGTTACATTACTGTGTTGCCTAAAAAAAAATCTATTTACATAGTGGATTACTTAGTAACACTGCTGTCAATAGTTTTTTCATTAACAATTCAAAAATTGTAAAATATTACTTTACCCATTCCAGTTAGGGTTAAAATAATCTTGTGACAACAGAACCCTGCCTCCCCTCTCATTTCACTCTGTTAGTACAAATAAAACTGTCTCCTTCTTCAGCCATTATATGATCACAAAACCAAACTAATACCACATGCGGTTTGTTTCACAAGATTTTGGTTATTTTTCCTTTTCCTCATATTTGGTGGATTAGCAGCAGACACTTAGGGATATCTTTATTTCTTTGAGATCAGTCAGATAACTTCCCAGCAGGTGGTGCATCTGGAGAGAATAGACACAAGAATGAGTTACGTTCCTGTGCAGAGGTTGCTCTGCACAGGAACGTTTGCTCCTGTGCAGAGCAACCTTGCAGGAGGTTTGCTCTTTTCAACTCATATTGCTGTGGACCTTCCCAAGGGCACCTACACAAACATTTTTGGAATATATTTGGACACCTTGAGCAAGCAGTCATCTTGTTGTTTCCTCATATTGCTGTGAATTGAGTTGCTTCTGCTTTAGTGCCACTGCTCCTTTGAGTATTATCAGCAAGTAATTACTCATGAGAGAACAAATGTGTTGGAAAACATCCACCTCTAACTTATTCCACCTTTAACACTGCATCAGGTTACTTCTACTACAACCACCTCTTTGTTCCTTGAGGGGTCCAACGTCAAAGCAGCAATAGATCACAATCCTGTCAACTTTCCAGATGCAATATTTGCACAGATAAGAAATTGTCACGCTGTTGTGCTTGGAAGACAAAGAGTAAAAACAACTTGAAAGCAACTTTAAATTTAAGGAAAAAGAGAATCGCAATTTAAACCTTGTAATTTCACCACCAGTTCATTTGTTCATATATATATATATATTTTTTAAATAATTTGCATGATAAAAATAATACAAAAAAAGTTACATTTTGAAAGTTTTATTTCAGAGGATCAGAGGATCAGAGGAGACGGCGAGAGAGGGCAGCCAGCCAGGTTTCTTCCGTGCCCTACAGTTTCCCCAACCTCCAAGGTCATGTGGATCAGGTTGACGCACAGTGGCAGCAGCTCAGGACTGACACCTGAAAACTATTTCGTTGTGCACTTGTACAATGACAATAAAGCACTTACTTACTGTACTTACTTAAGTTGCTTGAGGTGACAATTTGGACTCGACTTCGGTGGTGAACCGACTTCCAACTTCCAGCTATAGGGAAAAAAAACGCTGTTTCAATATAAACAAAAATACTGTATTATTGGTGCCCTTAAAGGAAAGATAATATGATTTCTAGGACTGCACAAGCGCTTTTGTAGAAATATGCTTAGATTAAGATAACATTCTACCTATTCATATGCAAGTTACATTTTTACAAGCAAATTATTTACTGTATCTTGTCTGCTTGTCAGCATTTAAATAGATTGTAATAGAAACCACTGTAAGACATGTCTAACACTTATCCAGGACATGAAAAAAAGAAAGAGAATTAAGTCTTGGACCTACTACCCTGTTGTGGTTTTAAGCCTGGATGTTTCACTTCATCACTCTCTCATTGAACAGCTTGACTTGGAGCCTTGCCTTTTCTGCGATCGTATTGACCTCTAAATACACTTGACCTTCAGAAGGTCAGCCCCACATTGGGTCTGGTGCCATAATTTCACTGCAATTTCAGGTCCTTCATTACACTAGTGTACTACATAAGTCACATAGGATCACGTTTTGCCTGTTTGTACTTTTGAAAGTTGGCTTATATGTACTGTATGTGTGTTGTATTATTAGCCGCGACTATAATATTTGTTATTGCATGTGTAGCCAGATGAGAGGTTTGGCATCTGTAAAATAAAGTTACAGCCAACAACTAATAGACAACGCCACCGGAGAGAAGGCTCCGGACCTTAAGGCACGCAGGTGCACAGGCAGAGTCCAGTTAGCAAAAATACAAGTTTTATTTACTATATATTTCGTTCAATAAATTATGTTCAGTTTCTCTTTCGTTATTAAAAAGGGTTCATTTGGTTCACAATTTATCATTTTCATAGTTCACATCAGTTCCAGCTGAGTAATTAAAACCAAAAAGAGTCCATGAGTGAACCAACAGAAAAAGGTTAAAAGACAAGGCAACAACAGGACAGCGCCGTCATCGCACCAGCGCGGGCCAGATCACCATCGAACGCAGGGCATAACACACGGGTGTGAGGCCATGACAGCGCGCGCACACCATCCCTGCACATGGCACATCTGGGGCTGCATCGTTGGAACCTGACGCGGAGCTGTCCGTCGGAGAAGCGATGAGAACGCACTGACACACCGGCTGGAAGTGAGTGACGTCAGAGAACGAAACAGTGAATGCACTGCGCCTATATACCCGCGGTGCCACCAGCTGGACTGCGGTAAAGTGGCCCTCCACTTCCAGACCCGCGGTAAAGTGGCCCACACTTGAAAAGATGTTTCGCTTTTTGCTGGTTACTTACGGTAATAGCAAATTTCCTCGTCTTTCCACAGCTTGCCTTTTCCATGACATTTCGCTATGAATAAAGTTGTGATCATCACTCTGTCGTAATGATGTGTGTTTATTAATTAAGGGTATCAGAATTCCTTGTGCGCGCACAGCTGTTAAAACTTCCTACTCCTACCACGGCAGTGGTCACGTGACGGCACACGCAGATCACCGGCGTGTGATGAGAATGTCATTAGGAACTATAGAACAGCTGCTTAATTGAATAGGTAATACGGATCTAAATAAATAAACAAATACACTACACAATAATACAAGCATTGACACTCATCGTATGGATTGTCTTTTTTCTCATAACCACATGTTAGGTAGTTCCATCCTGACCCCTTATTTACATTCTTCTTCTTATCATTCTTTGTATTATTATTTATATTAATAATAATAAGATTATGAATAGTATAATTATTTTTGACTGGGCAACCACTGGGTTGTAGGATTACAAACAATCCTTATGAGGTTTGCAAAACGGATCAAAAAGCAATATTGAAACAAGTATTTAAAACCTTAAGGGGTTTGCGATCAGTTTTTCTGCAGCCATGGCCTCAGTGCTGCCTTCTATCACCCTGCCGAAATAAAATCCACTATTACTGTAGAACTTTGGGGAAACTTTATTTTGAAAATGGTCAAAATTGACCTAAATTCAGTTTTTGAACAATGATTTAAAAATATTCCTTCAAAGGTTTGCGACTAATTTCACTGCAGCCATGGCCTCAGTGCTGCCCTCTATCACCCTGCCGAAATAAAATCCACTTTTACTGTAGACATTTGGATAAACTTTATTTTGAAAATGGTCAAACTTGACCTAAATTCTGTTTTTGAAAAATGATTTAAAAAAAAACCTTCAAAGGTTTACGACTAATCTCACTGCAGCCATGGCCTCAGTGCTGCCCTCTATCACCCTGCCTAAATAAAATCCACTTTTACTGTAGAAATTTGGATAAACTTTATTTTGAAAATGGTCAAAATGGACCTAAATTATGTTTTTGAAAAATGATTAAAAAAAAAACCTTCAAAGGTTTGCGACTAATCTCACTGCAGCCATGGCCTCAGTGTTGCCCTCTATCACCCTGCCACAATAAAATCCACTTTTACTGTAGAACTTTTGAGAAAATGTATGTTGAAAATTGTCAAAATTCACCTAAATTCTGTTTTTGAAAAATGATTTTTTTTTTAAACTTTAAAGGTTTGCGACTAATTTCACTGCAGCCATGGCCTCAGTGCTGCCCTCTATCACCCTGCCACAATAAAATTCACTTTTACTGTAGAAATTTTGAGAAAATTCATTTTGAAAATTGTCAAATTTTAACAAAATGCAGTTTTTTAACAATTATTTTAAAAAAATCCTTCGTAGGTTTGCGACTAATCTCACTGCAGCCATGGCCTCAGTGCTGCCCTCTATTACCCTGCCACAATAAAATCCACTTTTACTGTAGAAATTTGGATAAACTTTATTTTGAAAATGGTCAAACTTGACCTAAATTCTGTTTTTGAAAAATGATTTAAAAAAAAACCTTCAAAGGTTTGCGACTAATCTCACTGCAGCCATGGCCTCAGTGCTGCCCTCTATCACTCTGCCACAATAAAATCCACTTTTACTGTAGAAATTTGAAGAAACTTTATTTTGAAAATGGTCAAAATTGACCTAAATTCTGTTTTTGAAAAATGATTTAAAAAAAACCTTCAAAAATCCAAAAGCGCACTGTGAGCCAGTGGAGGTAAGAGATGACTGTGAACATGTGGGAGTGTCTGGATGAATTTGTCACTGGATGGGCAGCTGCGTTTTGTACTAAGTGGAGGCAGTGCTGTGAAGACTATGTGATACCAGTAGACTGCATTACAGAAGTAAATCATTAGACCTTACTTGGCATACATTTTCTCCAAATTTCTACAGTAAAAGTGGATTTTATTTTGGCAGGGTGATAGAGGGCAGCACTGAGGCCATGGCTGCAGTGAAATTAGTTGCAAACCTTTTAAGTTTTTTTTTTTTTTTTTTAATGTTAAAAAACTGCATTTTGTTAAAATTTGACCATTTTCAACATGAATTTTCTCCAAATTTCTACAGTAAAAGTGGATTTTATTTAGGCAGGGTGATAAAGGGCAACACTGAGGCCATGGCTCTAGTAAAATTAGTTGCAAACCTATGAAGGATTTTTTTAAAAATAATTGTTAAAAAACTGCATTTTGTTAAAATTTGACCATTTTCAACATGAATTTTCTCAAAATTTCTACAGTAAAAGTGGATTTTATTGTGGCAGGGTGATAGAGGGCAGCACTGAGGCCATGGCTGCAGTGAAATTAGTCGCAAACCTTTGAAGGTTTTTTTTAAATCATTTTTCAAAAACAGAATTTAGGTCCATTTTGACCATTTTCAAAATAAAGTTTCTTCAAATTTCTAGAGTAAAAGTGGATTTTATTGTGGCAGGGTGATAGAGGGCAGCACTGAGGCCATGGCTGCAGTGAAATTAGTCACAAACCTTTGAAGGTTTTAAAAAAAATCATTTTTCAAAAACAGAATTTAGGTCCATTTTGACCATTTTCAAAATAAAGTTTATCCAAATTTCTACAGTAAAAGTGGATTTTATTGTGGCAGGGTGATAAAAGGCAGCACTGAGGCCATGGCTGCAGTGAAATTAGTCGCAAACCTATGAAGGATTATTTTTAAATAATTGTTAAAAAACTGCATTTTGCTCCATTTTGACCATTTTCAACATACATTTTCTCAAAATTTCTACAGTAAAAGTGAATTTTATTTTGACAGGGTGATAAAGGGCAGCACTGAGGCCATGGCTGCAGTTAAATTAGAATTATAAGAAGAATGTAAATAAGGGGTCAGGATGGAACTACCTAACATGTGGTTATGAGAAAAAAGACAATCCAATGCTTGTATTACTGTATAGTTTATGTGTTTATTTATTTCGTATTAGCTACTCAATTAAGCAGCTATTATATAGTTCGCTAAGGACATTCTCGTCACACGCCGGTGATCTGCGTGTGCCGTCACGTGACCACTGCCGTGGTAGGAGTAGGAAGTTTTAACAGCTGTGCGCGCACAAGGAATTCTGATACCCTTAATTAATAAACACACATCATTACGACAGAGTGATGATCACAACTTTATTCATAGCGAAATGTCATGGAAAAGGCAAGCTGTGGAAAGACGAGGAAATTTGCTATTACCGTAAGTAACCGGCAAAAAGCGAAACATCTTTTCAAGTGTGGGCCACTTTACCGCGGGTCTGGAAGTGGAGGGCCACTTTACCGCAGTCACCAGCTGGCCGGAGGAGATGCAACAGGCGCCATGCCACACATGGCACAATACGTCAGAGCAAAGAACAATCTCATTTCCAATGAAGGTGATAAAAACTTTCCTTAAACTGTAAAACATACAATCACTGAATCAATGAGGAAACAGCAGGGGACTGACCAGCTATGGCAGCTTTATGAAGTATGATTTGACTACTTGGATTAGATGCTACATGATCCGTCTTCACACATTTAGCTTAGAAACAGGATATGTAGAAATATAGACTAACCTGAGCATAGCTAAGCCACACATGCCTTCTATTGTTCTGGCTAATGGACGTTCACTGGAGAATAAAACATATTAACTGCTAAGCTCTTCCCAGAAGATGGTGAACGACTGTTGTGGAGCGGAGGGAGCGGCACAGGAAGAAGACGAAGGAGGAGCTGACCAATGCAGGACACCATGTTCTGAAACGGACAAACCCAGGGGGCGCTGCACCATTTCAGAGAATCAGAGGAGCACTGAAGGCAGTACTATGGTTTCCTCTACCTCCAAAAGCATGCGGGTCAGGTTGACCCACAGTGGCGGCTCAGGACTAACACCTGAACACTATTTAGTTTTACGCTTGTACAATGAAAAATAAAGCATTTACATACGTACTGAGCCACCTCATCTTTCCAATGTCTCTACCTGCTCTCTAAATTAAACAAATACCACTAGCTTGATCTGATCCATGATAGTAATATTAAATGGACAAAACACTTTCAATAATATTTTTGATTACTTTTACTGATGCAGTTTACAAACGCAAATCACAAATTGATGATATAGGGTTGCTATTTCTTCTTCCCTCCTTTTGGAGCTTTTTCGAGGCCTTGAATAAATTTACGAGGTACCTTATAATAATCTAAAAATAAAGAAAGAGAAAGAACATACTTAATTTCATTAGCAAAACAAATGAGACGTTGCAGCCTCAACATATTATACAGGTCCATATACTTGTATCCAAACCTAGAAGAAGATTTCCCACTTGATGAATCTGGTTGCCCTGGATTTGAACGAGCACCCTATCCTTAGCCCCAGGGAGAGGCTGCAAAACAGAGCTGGCTTGGACTCTGTGCTGCAGTGCTGTGGACACGACGGCAGGATCAAAACCATACAACTCCAAGTTTTTAATTAGCGTCACCTAAAACGGAGAAAAACAATTTAAAAACAAAAGAAAACAATGCTATTCATGTTTTTAAGTCATTAATTAATTCATTTTTTTATCTCTTGTTTTTTTTTTATTATTTTTTAGAACACCCCAAGTGGAAAACAAAACAAGACATAATAAACAACAAAACAAAACAAAAACAGCAGCAATAATGATAACATATTACTAAAGCAGCACCAATTGTATATTGTTTTGGGGTATGTACGGTGTTTTTTGTTTTGTTTTTTTACACACACACACAATGTATATGCATATTTACAAATACATACATATATACATGTACAAGTAATTATTTTTATCTAGTGTAACCTTTTTATTTGATCCTCTAGCGGAAAGAGAGATATCTATGGGATCGAGGTGGCCCTTCTTTATCATAGGCTCTTGTCCTGGGAACACAATTTGATAGCACTCCTGCATTTTACTCATTGTCCTGCGAAGAAGAAGAAAACGTTTATTTTTCATAACACAAAAGTAAAAAAATTAACATTAAATAAAAATTGCTCCTCATTCAGTAATTGTACCTGCCAAAAAGATCATCCCACTTCATCGACTCCACTTCATGGTATTCACATTTCTCCAACAGACAGTCACACAAGGTAGGATTTATCATAACATAACTGTTGGCGCACACACGCACAGGAAAAGGCTCATTAGTACTAATAGTATGTGCGTGCCTATTACATCTTATTGACTTAAGCAATTTAATTTTCATTTACGTCACAGTTGGAATCCCTTTTAATAAATGAACAACAGTTTCATTGTCGTCACATAATAGTGTTCTAGCAGATTGTACACTTCGTTCACAGTTATTATGCAAAATATATTTTTGTCAGATTTTCTACATTATCAACTCAAATAACAGTCAGCATAATTTTCAAGTCTTTAACTGTTAGAGGATCATTTGAAAGTGATTGGAAAAAACTCCCAATGACAGTATTTTTTTCAAAAATAAATATAGTAAAACAACTCAAAAGGTACTGTTCATATTTATTATGCACAGCAGCATTTCAATACATTTATAGGTTGTAAAGAACTGAAAATGATAATTTGTTGAATTTGCTGCATTAGGAGCTCATATTTACTGAAATCAAAAACAGGTCAGGTTCCATTTAACATAGGAGCCATTATGTAATGGCAGCTTCAAAATTCTTGCATCCATTAAACTTGTGAGTTTTTGAAGAGTTTCTGCTTGTATTTCTTTGCAGAATAGCCTTCCAGAGTTGATGTTTGGATGAAAACCGTCTCACACCTTCATAGATGTTTGGCTTGAGGACGCTCCAAAGTTTCCCAGTTGGGTTGAGGCCAGGGTAGGATGGGGTCCACATCTTGAGTTTCTCTCCTTTTATGCCCATAGCAGCCAATGATGCAGATGTATTCTTTACAGTATGGCATGATTATGTTCAGGAAAGCACAGTTCTTCTTTTTGTACCATGGAAGAAACTCCACATAAAGGGGCCAACCAGCTCTCTCCCATGATTCCAGGCGAAAACACGATTCTGCCACCTCCTTACTGACGTCACAGCCTTGTGGGGACATGGTGGCCATTCACCAACCATCCACTTAGAAATATCTAAGATTTTCATACCTAATCCAAGGCATTTAACTAGTTCACGCTTTTCATCTGCAGAGAGATCCTTTTTCTTTCTTGAAAATGGTGGTCTGCTTAATAATGGTGAACGTCCTTTTTCAGTAGTTTTAGTGGGCTTACCTGACAACTAATCATCCCAGGCGTGAGATTGATATCAGTAATTCAAAGAGCCCTGAGACACAATACCATCCATGAGTTTAATTGAAAAAAAAAATGTTTTGTTACCTTTTTGACACAAAAATATAATTTGCATAATAACTGTGAACGCAGTGTAAAAGAACCACAGACAGTTGGGCTCAGTGCCCTTCCACAGTCCACAGAGGTTAATCACGTTCAGTGCTAGTTCAACTTACTTTTTATTGTTTTCAGCAACCAGTTCATTCTTCTTCACATAATCAGTAATGATACTTCTCACCTCTGCAGGCTGAAGTACAGCTCCTTTTCTGTAGATCATAAGAAAAGTAGCTTGAGTTTCCCCTGGGGGAGACTGACAGAAGCGCTGTTGCGACTGCACACATCTGCGCCAACTCTGACCAGTGACCACTACCAGACATTCACTCACACACATCATTCACCCTGGCCTATTGTACATGTTTTTGGAGGTTGGGGACTGGAGTACGTAGGTTTCGGGAGAACATGCAAACTCCACAGAAAAGAACTCGTCCAGGTGGGAATTGAACCCGGGACCTTCTAGCTGTGAAGCGAGAGCACTAACCGCTGTGCTACCATGTCGCCCTAAAGACATTTGCGACCTACACATTTCTTCTTCTAAAACACTGAAGAGGCACGAAGAACCCCCTACACCTGCAGCGCAGTGGAGCCGTCACAAGAGGCGCTACAGGAAAAGAGGAAGGAACAAACGAGGAGAAGACGGTGAAAGACTATTGTGGAGCGGAGGGAGCTGCGCAGGAAGAAGAGGGAGGAGTGCAGGACACCACGCTCTGAAACAGTGACAAACCCAGGTGGCGGTGCACCGTTTCAGAGGATCAGAGGAGACTGAAGGCAGCCAGCCATGTTTCCTCCGGGTGCTACAGTTTCCCCTACTTCCAAAACCATGTTTATCAGGTTGGTCCACGATGGCAGCGCGGCTCAGTCAGGACTAACACCTAAACACAATTTCGTTGTGCAGTTGTACAGTGACAAAAAAAATACTTTTAATGGCAAGCGCAGGAATGGTTTTGAAACACTGGCAAACACTAACAGACCAACAAACAAAAATGATGACATGCCAATGATGATATACTAAATAATAGTAATATACAAAACACACGGATCAGTGGTGGAGGTCAGTTACAAAGAAAACGTCCTGGAGCCCGGAGGACTCGGTGACTCACTTTAGTAAATTTGAAACTTGCGGATGCATCAGCAGCCATAGTTAATAAAACACACTCACCTCTTCTGTGCATCGAGGAAGAGAGGCGCTACTCGAGGGCAGACTGAGTATACAGTGGTGATCTCTGGAGGATGGTAGGGAACGTCCCCTTCTTGTACTGGTTCAGCAGCACAAATAGTCTCCTCAGAAACGCAGAAGGAACGTAGCCTATAAAACAACAATAATAAAACAATGAGTTAATTTCAGACATATCAACTGAGAATCTGCAAGTTTGAATCCCAACCATGAATGCATTAAGAGTTGATGCAGGATTTCACTCACTCTGGATTTTTCCAGTCCACTTCCACAAGGCTTTCCACACCCTTTGTCAGTTCTTTTACTCGAATAAGGCTGTGCTGTTGTTGCATTGTTTGTAGAAACTTGGAGAGCTATAAATGAACAAACATGTTTTTATGGGGGTGAATTAGGGCTAAACGATATGTAAAAAAATGTCATATCTCGATATTCATGCCAGATATCTTGATACGATATAACTATGGGTTAGTTATATCCATATAAACCAAGCATTTTTCAGAAAAATAAAAACATAATAACAAAGCGTGCAGTTTTATTGATGAAAATCTACATCGTTTATATCTTGCTTTTTTCAATTTTAATATCTTGACTGTTCATATCTCGATATCGATACGATAACGATATATCTTTCAGCCCTAGCGTGAATTACACATTTCAACTTTTAAACCTACCTTTTTATAACTTGACTTCTTAATGTCCAGTTGCTTTCCATTTGGGCTAAAAAGAAACCATAACTGCTCAGTTATAATTCATTAATTTCAAGTAAATAAGAAATGAAGACTGTTGTGTTTACCAGCATGCAAACATGTGATTGCGAAGAAATGTGCTGGTCAAAAGAGGGAGCTCTGACTTTTTCACTTTAGTCTTGAGTGCATGAAGAAAGCATTGAAACAGCAGGGCATCCATCAGCTCTGTGAAAACAGAGGTTGAATTAGGTCAGACACAGAACATGTGTTTTGAGAAATAAAGCTCAACAAGGGATAAAATGACTGTCTGCCAATTATATTGTGTGCTGTCATCAAAGTTACTTTATAGACAATAGAAGATTTCTTAGCTCAACCTAACATAAAAGCATTAAACCTTTGTCAAAATGTGGATTTTATTGAATTAAAGATGCCAAACCTTGTTGGCTCCTCTGGTCACCATCTGTTGTCTTCCCTTCATCTTGCTGAATGTGATCAGGCAAATTGAGCTCAGCCACTCCAGTGCAGGCTTGGTCTATGACCTCTTGACACTGTACCTCCACCCCAACGTCCTCCTCCTGCACTTCGTTCTCAGGATCACACTCGCTTTCATTCATATCTCCCTCAGTTTCTACAGAATCTGGTAAAGAGGGTGGACCAGACTTATCACCAAAAGCCCTGAAAACAGTTTCATGCGGATTATTTTAGAAAACTATATAATTTGGCAAATAAAATTATGATAGTAGAATACAATAGCACTGACCACAGGGCATCCATGTACGAGTGAAGGATGCAGACACCTCTGCCTTTCATGCCTGAACCTTGCATCTCTGTAGAGGACACTGCTGCCGTACCGACCGCAACTGGCGCCCTAGAATCAACAAAGATAAGACTATTCTGTTGACCATTGCTTGTAGCCACTGACTTTGTACTGACTTGTATGTGATTGCAATTGTGTTGTGTATGGCTTTTCATAGATTGTTCTATGTGTCTTTTTGCTGAAGAACAGAATCCTGAGGTAAATCAGTATTTTTTTATCAGCTCAGCTCCCTCTTCACCACAACAGTCCAATACAGCGACTGCATCACTGCTGACGCTGCACCGATCTGTCGATCTCATGCTCCATCCGTCACTCGCTCTCCTCCCCTGCCAGCGGATCCAACTAACCATCAGGTGGTGATCGGTTGACAGCTCTGCCCCTCTCTTCACCCGAGTGTCTGAGACACGCGGCCGGAGAACAGATGACACAACTACAAAGTTGATCATCGACCAACATCAGCCCCTTGATATAAAAGAAGTCATAAGGGTTTATGGAACTGCTCTTAGTCTGGCCTGTCACCTAGGACCGGTTTGCCATGGGAGACCCGACCAGGGACATAATGCCGCAGACAACATAGCTCCTAGGAACATTTGGGCACTCAAACAACCCTGCCACGATAAGATGATAGTTATAAGAGTATTTTTATTCTCTCCTTTAAAATGAATGAATAATGGAAGGAATGAAGGAAGGGAGGGGCAATAATATTAATGGCATGAGTTGACAATCTCTTAAAGGGAAAAAACTATAGTTATTTACAATTAAAATACCAATTATTTAGCAGAGAAATGTATTACCTGTTATTGATCACTTTCACAGCACAGCAATCCCCTTGATTTACATGTGGGAGACCAGTGAGGGGTACCACAACACCCGGAAGCATGAGGTCTAATAAAAGTTAAATAGAAAATATTATAAAATCAGTGAATTGAAAAATGACTACACTGCAAATGTGTTTAATTTAAAACCTGCTCCTCCTGTTAACTTCTGGAGCACAGGAGGCCATGTTGCAAATGCTGGTAACAAAGCAGGACATCGCCAAAGAACATAAACTGAAAATAAGAGTACAAAGTTATTGAAACACTTCGCAATTAACCTGCTAGTGGTCATATTTGAATAAATAAGATTACCTGTGGGGTACAAGTGTTTATCCAATTCAAAAAATAATGGATTTTTATTCAGAACATATAGTGTCACAGCATCTCCTTTATGTGCATAAACTTTAACTACATTTAACTCCTCTTTGTTGGGAACCAACTCAGACAATTCGTCTGCAGTTAAAACAGGAAAGGCTGCCGATATGTCAGCTTTGAGCCTTCTCCTAAACATAAAGAGAAAAAGAGTCAGTCACTCAGCGTGTGTTTCAGTGCTTACTATTGTACTGCGTTCACATGTCCTCATAACGGTCTTAAAATGTTGTTGTTTGAATTGTACTGTGGTAACTATGGTAACTGTCGAAAGCTATCTGTCTGACTTGTTTTATGGCTAATATATACAATGGAAACGCCTGGACCTTTCCACATAAAACAAAAGCTGTCACAAAGTTCAAAGTTACCACTCTCAGTATATATAACATTAGCTTCTTTATTGTCCCTTGTGGGAAATGAACTCAGGCCAAATGACTGTCCAAAGGTGGTGACAATATTGAAAGTGATTTGGTTAACATGCAATGGAACATGAAAGGGCTTTTAGCCATAAGATGAATGCGGCAGGTTTGTGAATCCAAATACTTCCACACAATGATCAGGGAAAACATTTCTGTTCAGATTTCTGTGGGCGATGTCTTTCCAAAACGGTGTCTCTCCTATGGAGTTGCATGGGCCCCTTGCTCCCGCTGAAAGGATCATATGACATTATAGAACTCCTTGAATGCATCAGATTCACATTACAGGATCTGGTGCTAATAAAACGCTATGGAAGAGAAATAGTTTTTGAAAGAAATCTCCGAAAAGAAAATATTGAAACCTGATCCTATTTGGAAGTGACTGGTTTCACAAACCTGAAATACTAATCTTATGGCTGAAAGTCCTTTCGAATTACTCTTATAAATAGACCTTTAGCTTTGGAAAGATACACACAATAAAATAACATCATGCATGAAGTGCCCACGACGACACAATAAATGTGACAGTTCATATAATCTGGAGGTTTCTCACTCACTTAGTAATATGACATAATGGCTCATATGTGCATATTCTATTAAGTGTAAAGCTTACATTTAATAGGACAAAACATACAATAAGATTTAAGCAAATACATTTCAAGCACGACAAGAGAGAAAGTAGTATCAGTGAAACGTGTCCCTCACCTGTCAGATCCTTTGATTACGGTGTTGGATTTTACACGGAACGGTTTTGCGAACATGATTGACAAGGGAGACTTCTACATTGTGTGTAAGGACACAAATAAACGTTTACAGTGCACACTGCTCAATTACTGAATGAAACAAAGCAGTAGCTCATCTCCTCTTGAATTTAGCCATTTAGCCTGATGGTCCGACACTATTATTCATCCGAATGAAAACTGCGACCGGGGCGTTTGTGTTCCGCTCTCCGCATAGCGGTGCAGGACAATAATATGTCTATGAACAGGACGGACGATGTACGGTATTTATTTTTATTTACATTTATATTTGAAAATAACTATGAATACAGTCAAGCTCACTGTGATGCGTAAATATAAATGAAATTCCAAAAAAGGTAATGCTATGTTATGCCAGGGCTGCCCTTTGTCACCGGTTCTGTTCATTACCTTTATGGACAGAATTTCTAGGCGCAGCCGGGGCTGGAGGTTCCAGGTTAGGGAACCTCAGGATCTCATCTCTGCTGTTTGCAGACGATGTTGTTCTGTTGGCTTCATCAAATTGGGACCTTCAGCTGCTCTTGGGCGGTTTGCAGCCGAGTGTGAAGCGACCGGGATCGGTGGGAAGTCCTTGCCTCAAGTGGAGGAGTTCAAGTATCTCGGGGTTGTGTTCAGGAGTGAGGGACGGATGGAGCGTGAGATCGATAGACAGATGGGTGCGGCTTCAGTTGTGATGAAGAGGGAGCTCTTCTGAGTCCCCAGACCCCCAATAAAGCAAAAAACTGCACATTTCAGGGTGGCCTTTTATTGTGGGCAGTATAAGGTACACCTGTGCGCTAGTCATAATGTCGGATGGGCATCTTGATGTGGCACACCTATGAGGTGGGATGGATTGTCTCGGCAGAGCAGAAGTGCTCACTATCACACATTTGGACTGATTTGTGAGCAATGTTTGAGAGAAATGGTAATATTGTGTATCTGGAATGAATTTTAGATCGTTGGGTCCATCTCATAAAAAATGGGAGCAGAAACAAAGGTGTTGCGTTTATATTTTTGTTGAGTGTATATATACACGACTCAAGGCCACATACTTGGGCCATTTCTCAATCTGTGTACTTGTGCAGACTTCTGTGCTCGTGGACTCGTGAAACGTCATCACGCACGGCCCAAGTCCTGTTCCAATTCAAAGTCCGCTTCTCAGCAAGTTTGCTGTAAATCCCCGGATGAGAACCTGCTCTGCCCGTTTTACTGAGCATGCGTCAGAGGAGGCTTGTGCCATATGCCGTTTCTCAATTCTCAGAGTGCAGACTCTGTACTTGTGAACTCCTGGGCACGGACTTGCGGATGCAGACTCGGAGAACGGATCCAACAGATGACGTGCTCAGTGAATGTCTCAGACAATGGGGAACATAAGATGAGGCGCTGGAGGTCCTGTCATGGGAGGACAAGCCCCTACATGGGATGTACCACCGAAACATAACTGAAATGGCGGATATCAAGAAATCCTACCAATGGCTTGACAGAGCTGGCCTTAAGGACAGCACAGAGGCACTCATCATGGCTGCACAGGAGCCATGATGAGCACCAGAGCAATAGAGGACCAGATCTATCACACCAGACAAGACCCCAGCTGTAGACTGTGCAACGAGGCCAATGAGACAATCCAGCACATAACTGCAGGGTGTAAGATGCTGCAGGGAACGCTCACATGGAGCGCCATAACCAAGTGGCTGGAATAGTGTACAGGAACATCTGTGCAGAGTATGGGATGGAAACCCCAAGGTCAAAGTGGGAAACACCTCCAAAGGTGGTAGAGAATGACTGAGCCAAGATCCTGTGGGACTTCCAGATACAGACGGACAGAATGGTAATGGTGAACCCACCGGATATTGTGGTGTTGGACAAAGACCAGAGGAAAGCCGTTGTGGTTGAAATTGCAATACCAAGCGACTTCAACATCAGGAAAAAGGAACACGAGAAACTAGAGAAATACCAGAGGCTCCTCTGGTAGAGGATCCGAGCCTGGAGGAAAAAGAGACTGCTTGCGGAGGGAGGGTGACCTCACTCCAAGCAATGTTAAAGTACAGGATAGGTCCTGTCTGATGTATTGCAAGTGACAGGCAGTCTGTTCTTTCTAATGTAGCCTACATTCTGGACTTGTCATTGGTATCAGACATTTGTGACATCTTGTGATGTCTGAAAAGACATACAGAAACAACTGCAGTTTTGTCAGGCTTCCATTGTACCTCTAAGGGACGTAAACTTTTTTATAAAGCGCAGCTATTTTCACATGAACTTTATTGTAAGTGCTGATAGTTTGTAGATTCACTTTCACTGACAAATAGTGGTATGTAAAAATAAAGATCACATACTTTCAGCGCATTACACCTGTAGTTTCAACCTTTTTAGGTGTGGCCCCCAGGACTGTTTAGGTATAAAAAGACACCCCCCAACTAATTTTCATTTTAATTAATCTTTTAGTTGACTACTAATGTTTCTTAATTTTGGCTGTGTTGTATTTACCCGTTTCTGGTGCTATGCTAATTTGCGCCAGAAGATGGCAGTAGTGGCACGCAAGTAAGAGACTCACGTCCCCGGTCTCGCGCAGAGTTAGTTCAGCGCTGCGAAGGTTTTCAACTGAAGTCCACGGAAAACTAGCCGCGTCTGAAAACTATCTGTTTCTGTTTACAGGTGGGTTAAGTACACTAAGCACTGTATGGGTAACATTAGTAGGACTATCTGTAATTTCGGGACGATGTTTTATTTATTTAAATTGTATTTTTAGGCTGTTCTCGGTACAAAACGTTAACTGCTAACTACCGTTAGCGTCCAGTTAAATATAGACGTTGGTCCGATTTGTCGCTGTTCTTTTCTATTGGTCTACATAGGTTAATCGTAGCAGTTGAGTAGATATATTGTGACTGGACTATTGGTAAATAAGTACTTTTATTGTTGTACTGTAGATGTGTAATTTGTAACGGTTAGGTCAAGTTTAAGATTGTTTTTCTTTTTGTCAAAAACATGTTATAGAGACTGTAAGACAAGCAACTGTGTTATAACTAAAATATGAGTCTGAATAGTATAAGCGCAGAGTTAGTTCAGCGCTGCGAAGGTTTTCAACTGAAGTCCACGGAAAACTAGCCGCGTCTGAAAACTATCTGTTTCTGTTTACAGAATAAAAGGCCAATGTTACATCCCAGCCTGTGTCTGTCTTCACGGGGGTAACATAATCTTGGCGAGCCACAGCCAGGAGCTAAAAGAAGCTTCCTGAGACAACGTACCCGAGAATCGAACCTAGAAGTAAAACAAAAATCAACATGGAACAAGAACTGGATGAGATCCTTGCAACACTGTGGACATTGGGGAAACCAGAGCTCATCAAAGTGTGCCATCATCTTAAGTGCAGTAGACCGGCAGGTGAAGGGTTTGATGGAATGACCCGCCGTGCTCTGATAAAGTTGGTGGAATATACAATTGTTGAAATTGAAGATGATGAAGATGGTGACCCCCTGGCGTTCCTAGAGTTTGTTAATGAACTCAAGTCAGTTGTACAGTCATTCAGAGCACATGATACAGTTGAACCTAAATTGCAAAAGTCAGAGAATGCTGCTATTGAAAAACTTAGGCGGGAATATGAGCAACTTCAGCAGGCGCAGGCAGAAGAACGTCGCATTTTGGAGGAGAAGATTGGAGCTTTGGGGGCAAAGCTGAATAACATGGCAGCAACCAGTGAAAGAGAAGCAAACCAACCTGCAACCCACAGACTGCCTGAAGTCACATTAAAGAAAGACTTTAAAATATGGGGCCAGATTGGGGAAGCGGGGCAGAAAGACAAGCTTTCTTTCACCAGTCTAAATAATCAGATTGAGTCAGGCATAAAGAAGGGATACTCTGAATATGAAATCATCGAAGCTGTCATCAAAGCTGTCAGCCCTGGCCTTCATCTCAGAGATCTGCTGGAAGTGAAGCGGGACCTCACGCTCCCCACTCTCAAAATCATCTTAAGAGGACACTACAAAGTTGACTCATCATCAGACCTGCTGCACAGGCTCATGAACATTTTCCAAGACCCCAAAGAGTCTGCTCAAGCCTTCCTGTTTAGAGCTATAGAGTTGAGAGAGAAACTGCTCTACAAGTCTGGCGAAGAAGATGAAGGGGAGCAGTTCAGCCCAAATCTGATCCAACGCAAATTCCTGCGGTCCCTCGAGACAGGTTTGTTAAGCGAAGCAGTAAAGTTCCAGTTAAAACCATATCTGAGCATACCCAATGTGAGAGATGAAGTTTTAATTGAAAAGATAAATGAAGCTTCAAGCCTTGAACTAGAGAGACAAAACAAACTTAAAAGACATGTACCAGTCAAACCACCCAGAATAAATGAAATACAAGCAGAGGTGCAGCCCATTCATAACTACCCATCCCAAGACAGTGACAACGACACACAAGATGAAAGACAGAGTAAAGGGAGTGACAAAAGTAGCAAGAAGAAAGTGCAGAGTAGAGGGCCAGATCCAGAGACTGTGAAGCTGATTGAAGGTCTCAGAGCAGATGTCCAGGAAATTAAGAAACTGTATACCGAGTCTGGGGCAGCGGCACCAAAGCGCACATTCAGTAGAGCTAAAGGATGCCAGGCATGCAGAGAAACTGGGACAGGTGACACCTGTCGACACTGCTTCAGATGTGGACAAGAAGGACATCTCTCTCGGGGCTGCAGACAGAGAAATTTGCAGGGAAACGGGAAGGGGTTGCTGGAGGGGGACCAACAGTAGCCCAGTCACTTTCCAGGTCCCACATTGACTTTGCATCCCTACAGGCCAACCCTGAATGCTTACTAAAACCATCAGGTGAGCACCAAGACGCAATGATTTCTCCACAGTCTAACTGTTACATGCCCTCACAGCACCAAACCAAGCTCATCAGTCTCATCGGAAGAAGATGTGTTGTCCAGTGCCAACTTGATAATGTACCAGTGGAAGCTCTATGGGACACAGGGGCTCAGGCAAGTTTAATAAACGATGAATGGAGGAAGAAACACCTACCTCTCAGCATACTAAGACCCCTTTCAGAACTCTTATCTGAACCACTTGTAGCCTTAGCAGCGAACGGTACTGAAATACCATACATTGGCTGGATAGAGACTGAATTTTACTTGGACTGTGACACTCACCCCACAAAGACATTGCTTGTTCCCATTTTAGTCTCAAGTGATTCCAACGTTGCAGAACAACCTATTATCGGGTTCAATGTAATTGAAGAAGTAGTGGGCTTGTGGGACAAACGACATTTGAGAACAAAGCATATACAGAAAATCAGTCAGACATTCTCCGTGTCAGTCAAAGAAGCCAGGTCCATAGTCAAGATTCTGCAGACTAACAGGCAATGAAAGGGTTGGAACAGCTCACACAGGGAAGAAGGAGATTCGCCTGCCAGCAGCCCAAATAAGCACCGCCTACATCCGTGCAAATGTAGGAGCCCAGTATGCAGGCCAAAGTGTCCTGTTTGTTCCAGATGAACTGTCACAGCTACCTGAGGGCCTGGTGATACAAGAAGGACTTGTTACTGTCACACAGGGGAGGTCAGTATATATCCCTATATACATTGTAAATACAAACAAGCAAGACCTTACCTTGTCTCCTCACACCATTCTGGGTCACCTAGAAGAAATAAAAGCGGTGTATCCAGTTACAGCCCAAAGTCCTGAAAATGCACCTGAGAGACTGGATAAGGACTGTGGTATTCAGGCCCAGGTAAATGAGGTTACAAGCAACTCCTACAATAAGCCACCTCAGTGGGATCCCCCAGTTAAACTTGACCATCTCAATCCTGACCAGCAGCAAGTGGTAAAGCAGCTGCTACATGAGGAGTGTCACGCTTTTGCTTATGATGACAAAGATGTAGGATGTATCCCGTCTTTAAACATGCACATCACACTCCATGACACTACTCCTGTGAAAAAGACATATGTTTCAGTCCCAAAGCCCCTGCACCAAGAAGTTAAAGACTATCTCCAAGATCTGTTAAACAGAGGGTGGATTTCAGAGTCAAGATCGTCCTACTCATCTCCAATCGTCTGTGTCAGGAAAAAGTCAGGTGAATTGAGGCTATGCTGTGACTACAGGGAACTCAACAGGAAATCAGTACCAGACAGGCACCCCATCCCGAGAATTCAGGACATGTTGGACTCTCTTCATGGCAGCTCCTGGTTCTCAGTGCTTGATCAGGGCAAAGCCTATCATCAGGGCTTCCTAAATCCAGGTAGTCGCCCCCTGACAGCTTTCATTACTCCATGGGGCCTGTACCAGTGGAACCGTATACCGTTTGGCCTCAGCTCAGCTCCAGCAGAGTTTCAACGGAGTATGGAGGACTGTTTAAAGGGACTGCGTGATGCCATCTGTCAGCCCTATTTGGATGACAACTTAGTCCACTCTCCATCATTCGAAACACACCTACAACATATCCGTGATGTGCTGCAGAGGTACCAAACACATGGTGTGAAGCTCACTCCCCACAAGTGTGAGGTTTTTAAGAGACAGGTCCGGTTCCTGGGACGGATGGTGTCAGAGCAGGGGTACACGATGGATCCAGCTGAAATAGCCCCTGTCCAGGCACTCAAAGACAACCCTCCAAGCACTGTAGGTGAGCTGAGTCGTGTCTTGGGTTTCCTGTCATACTACCGGTCATACATCCCAAACTTTTCAAAGATTGCCAAGCCACTTTACCAGCTCCTGACCCTGCCCATAGTGCAGCCGCCACCACATGTGCCTAGGACAAAAGGTAGAAAGGTTAGTGCTAAACACAAAGGGCGACCACCTCCTAGAACACCCATAATCTGGACTGAAAACCACCAAGAGACTTTAAACAAGCTCACAGGCTGTTTAACAGAGCCACCCATTTTGGGGTATCCAGATTTTGCACAGCCCTTTATACTCCACTGTGACGCCTCTCAAGAGGGCCTAGGGGCCGTATTGTACCAGCACCAGACAGGTAAACTGAGGGTAATAGCCTACGGTTCACGCACACTAACACCCCCAGAAAAGAACTATCACATGCATTCAGGGAAGCTAGAATTTTTAGCTTTAAAATGGGCGATATGTGAACGCTTTCGAGACTACCTCTTTTATGCCCCTCATTTTGTTGTTTACACGGACAATAACCCTTTAACTTACGTTCTCACCACAGCGAAACTAAATGCAACTGGTTATCGCTGGGTAGGGGAATTGGCCGACTTCAACTTTACCATTAGATACAGGCCCGGTAAGAGAAACGCCGATGCAGACGGCCTCTCCAGATTACCTCTGGACATTAAACAGTACATGGCACAATGCACAGCTGAAGTAAAACAGGATGTCATTAAAGCGGCTGCTGATAGTGTTTGTTTCCAGAAAAAAAGCACAGGTCCAAAGAACTATATCATCAGTGAACAGGCCATCAGTCTAGTCCAAGACACAGCGGCACCCCCAGACAAGACCCTCTCACAAGCTGAAATCAGGGCCAGCCAAGAAAAAGACTCTGTAATTGGGCCTGTCCTCAACTACAAAATCAGTGACTTCATGCCCAAAGGTCAAGCTTTTAAGAAAGAGCCCCCTGATGTGAAAATCCTCCTGAGACAGTGGAACAAACTACATGTTAATGAGGATGGCGTCCTCTACAGGCGAGTTAAGGGTAGAGACCAACTCCTCCTGCCAAAAGAACACCATAATACTGTCTTCACTAGGGATGGGTACCGTTCGTTTTTTTTCGATACCACTACTTTAACGGTACCTGCTTTTCGGTGCCGGTTCCTTAACGGTACTTTTTTCGGTACCTATGTCATTTTAATTCAATTAAAATAACGTGTATAAAAGGAAAAAGTCCTAAAACCGCAAAACAGAAGCTCCACAGGTCGCAGCAGCGTCACCTGTAACTTCATGTTTTGAGCACAATTTCCACTTAAGCAGTGATAAAAAGAAATAAAGGACGTTATTACCTCCTGAGCTGCAGAGACAGATCCACATCAGGACACGGGTTTCTTTCGGATAAACTTTTCTAAACACACTGCGCTTTGACGAAGCACTTTCCCGCCAAAGATCCTTACATGGTGTGAGCGCTCACTCTGCCACTAATAATGTACAACAACTGTACAAAAAATGTCTAATACAGAGTGAGCGCTCACTTTTCCACAAACAATCTTTGATATTCCTCTCGCTGCAGCTGCTTGTAAAGTTGTAACAACAGCTCGTAAACTCAGCCTCCGGTCTGTCGCTAAAGGTAAACACGTCTTTCTTGTTGTCACTGCTCTGTTTTGTTTTTCAATTTGCCTAAAAACTCAAATTTCTTATTCAGTCCTGGTTTATAATAACTGGTTTAGTTTGACTCTGGGTTTTACAACCGGTGTAAGTCCTGGACCTGGTTTAGTCCTGGCGCAGACCGCGGCTGAGCCGTCTCTATTACAAATGTTTAGTACGTTATAGCTTTGCTTCTCTTTAAGTTATAGTTTTAAGTTATAGTTTTGCTTCGCTCCATTTGCGCTGAAGCGGCTCATTATCTGCGCACACGTTCATGTTTTTTTAGACTCGCTGCGGGTCATATATTGACTTCTGGAGAGAAAAAGAACCGAAAGTTGGCACCGAAAGAATTTTAGTTTTTCGATACCACCCCCGACCGGAGCTTTTCGGTCGGTTCCAAGTAGGCACCGTTTAACGGTACCCATCCCTAGTCTTCACTGAGCTACACAGAGAGATGGGACACCTGGGGGCAGAAAGAACTTTGGGACTGATAAGGGACAGATTTTTCTGGCCAAGAATGCAAAACGATGTAGAGCATTTTGTTATGCATGCCTGTGAGTGCCTAAAGAGAAAACGCCCCAATAGAGCAAACAGAGCCCCACTCAAATCTATTACCACAACATATCCCTTTGAACTGGTGTCGATTGACTTTTTAC
Organism: Proterorhinus semilunaris; assembly: GCA_021464625.1. Lineage (NCBI taxonomy): Eukaryota > Metazoa > Chordata > Actinopteri > Gobiiformes > Gobiidae > Proterorhinus > Proterorhinus semilunaris. The sequence goes on from CM038347.1 coordinate 22,099,438, forward strand.
ATTTAGAGACATGCAAGCACGGGTACGAATACATCCTGGTGGTAATGGATCATTTTACGCGCTTTGCAGAGGCATATGCTACAAAGAACAAGTCAGCTAAGACAGTGGTGGACAAAATCTTTAACCACTTTGCTTTGAAGTATGGCTTTCCAGTGAGAATCCACCACGACATGGGCCGAGAATTTGAAAATCATCTGTTTGCCCAGCTCCAGAAAGTCTGTGGTCTCCGTGGTTCCCACACTACCCCATACCATCCACAAGGGAACGGGCAGGTAGAGCGTTTCAACAGGACCTTGCTCTCCATGCTGAGAACCCTGACAGACAGTGAGAAAGCAGACTGGAAAGAATCGCTGGCAAAAGTCGTGCACGCCTATAATTGCACTAAGAGTGATGCCACTGGGTTCACACCATATCACCTGCTTTTCGGCCGCACTCCCAGACTCCCAGTAGACATCCTGTTCAACTTGCCCATCCAAGAACAACAAGTCAGCTACGAGGAGTATGTACAGAAATGGCAGTCCCAAATGAGAGAGGCTTATCAGATTGCATCAAAGGCGGCACAGAAAGAAGCTTTAAGAGGCAAACACTATTATGACCAAAAGACACATGGTGTTCAGCTGTATCCAGGTAACAGAGTCCTCCTTCGCAACTTCAAAGAGAGAGGGGGGCCTGGTAAACTCCGTTCATACTGGGAAGATTCTGTGTATGTGATAGTTGCCCAGAAAAGCCCTGACATGCCTGTTTATGAAATAAAGCCAGAACAAGGGGGTAAAAGCCGCACAGTACACAGAAACCTGCTCCTCCCATGTGACAGCCTACCTGTGGAAGGACTGGACAACAAACAGCAGAGCAAACAAAAGAAGAAGACACAAGCTAAAGTAAGGAGACAAGTAGAGGCATTACAAGAGGGCACAGACTCGGATAGTGATGAAGAAGGCGCTCTTGTCCGGAGATCTCCTCGCCTGCAGATTCGTGAGGAAAGCAGAGCTCAGGTGCACACTCCCGAACCTGAGCTGGAGCAGCAGCTGGAGCAACCCCAGGCGGAGGACTCTCATCACCACGACGACCAGGCCACCGCTGAAGAAGATGGTCTACTGGCAGCAGACGGTGAGGCAGACCAGGAGCAGCTCAGCGACCATCCTTCGGAGGAAGATGCGCCCCAGCAGAGGGGCAGAGACTCTGATGTGCAGTGGTCGACAGCGGCTACCCACATATACCCTCAAAGGGAGCGGCGGCGGCCCCAGGTCCTCTCCTATGACCAGCTCGGACACCCGACCGTGAGACCAGTGGGTATGGACTGTATCGAGGTGAGTGTCCCACCCACATGCTCACAGAGACTCTGGAGACCATGGGCGTCCGACACCACGCAAGCAGCTTATTATAGACTAGTAGAGTGACACAGACACTATAAGACTGCAACAAGAAATGCAAATTATTCAGAAATAATTTGCATGCTAAAGTGCAACTCAGGGAGACTAAGTTGAGTACATTGCACATATGCAACAGTGTCTACATTTAAACAACGTGATGATATGGTAACAGACAAAGTGATAAAGTTGGCCGTTTATGTGTCTGGTTACAATGGTAAAAAGTATTATTCACAGTATGGTGAACTTGTTTATTCATCTTGAGAAGAAATGTGGGTATTCCAACAGAAATTTTAGTATTACTTGGTATGGTATTCAAACGTCTACTAAGGTAATTGCAAGTTTTTCCTATAAGCAATGCTAAAAATGTGATATATAACCACCAGTTAAGCTCAAGGGACACTGTTTCAGAGTAAACAAATAAAATAAAAATAATTAGACAGCATTTTTATTTTATTTATTTTTTATTAAGCAGGGGAGGGTGTGGCCCCCAGGACTGTTTAGGTATAAAAAGACACCCCCCAACTAATTTTCATTTTAATTAATCTTTTAGTTGACTACTAATGTTTCTTAATTTTGGCTGTGTTGTATTTACCCGTTTCTGGTGCTATGCTAATTTGCGCCAGAAGATGGCAGTAGTGGCACGCAAGTAAGAGACTCACGTCCCCGGTCTCGCGCAGAGTTAGTTCAGCGCTGCGAAGGTTTTCAACTGAAGTCCACGGAAAACTAGCCGCGTCTGAAAACTATCTGTTTCTGTTTACAGGTGGGTTAAGTACACTAAGCACTGTATGGGTAACATTAGTAGGACTATCTGTAATTTCGGGACGATGTTTTATTTATTTAAATTGTATTTTTAGGCTGTTCTCGGTACAAAACGTTAACTGCTAACTACCGTTAGCGTCCAGTTAAATATAGACGTTGGTCCGATTTGTCGCTGTTCTTTTCTATTGGTCTACATAGGTTAATCGTAGCAGTTGAGTAGATATATTGTGACTGGACTATTGGTAAATAAGTACTTTTATTGTTGTACTGTAGATGTGTAATTTGTAACGGTTAGGTCAAGTTTAAGATTGTTTTTCTTTTTGTCAAAAACATGTTATAGAGACTGTAAGACAAGCAACTGTGTTATAACTAAAATATGAGTCTGAATAGTATAAGCGCAGAGTTAGTTCAGCGCTGCGAAGGTTTTCAACTGAAGTCCACGGAAAACTAGCCGCGTCTGAAAACTATCTGTTTCTGTTTACAGAATAAAAGGCCAATGTTACATCCCAGCCTGTGTCTGTCTTCACGGGGGTAACATAGGCACAATCCCCAATATACGTTAAAAAAAAACACATGGCACATTATTTCCATTAAGCTACATAGAAAACATGCCTTCCATTTAATCTAGTGACTTCCTGAAATTATCTCACAATCCCCGTATGTGACATTCCTCCATCAGTCTTCAATTTGCCTCATCTCCAGATCTTGATAAGGATGATCTAGCTGGAGCTTTTGGAATAATGAGTATGTTCTTAGTGGCAGAGGACACCAGAGTGAAAACCTTTGCAGACACAGGGAGGACATGCAAACCTTATACAGAAAAGGCCCATCTGGCCCAATGCACTACCGTCCCACATACAGTATGTCCATAAACTTGTAGTTAGGTCAAGTTGTGTCTGTAATACCTTTAATAAACCACTTAAAGAGCATGCCTATTCACTGCCTTTACCATTTCATTTGGAAAAAATAATTTTGTGTTAGTTTGTGAATTAATTGCCATATGTAAAAACAAGGACTGGACATTTTGTGATCTTGGCCCGTTTTCTTAGGGACTCCATGGGCATCATATCAATTGTAGGTACAGTTGTGCTCACAAAATGACATACCCTGGCATAATTTTTTATTTTTTGACTATAATTCAAAGAATATGAAAGATAACCCAAAAACTATTCTGTAACTCATAGTTAGTGGTTGTGTGAAGACATTTGTGATAGAAAAAATTGAGTTTGCTCTTTTTAAATCATAATGAAAAGAGAAATAACTTTTGTCCAGATATGAACCATAATCCTGACCGGGGGTAGTAGTACCTTTAGAGTATAGGAGAAAATGGAAGAAGAAGCATGCAACCTCCTACATTGTTGTTATCAGATGCACAGCATAAAAAACATGCATCTTACTAAATCACTTTTAACAGTGTGTGCCCAATGTTATATCAGACAGCCAACAAGGAGACATTGTATATTTGGCCCTTTTGTGCAAATAGTTACATGTCTGGGGATGTTTCTGTTGTTATCAAGAAAGCAATTCTAGTATTTCTCTGGAGAATTGATCAACTCTTTATGCCAATAGCCCTCTGTGATGTATGTGGCTGTATGTTATGAAAACAATTAATGTATTTGACATGACACTTAACTCTTGTTCTTACAATCTTATATAAACTCGCCTTTCTTTTTAACAGCTTTATGAATGGGATTGAGTTATTGTGTTATTGTTTGACTAAAGTAAGCAGAAATGCCTTTCCTAGTTGTAGAGAACTGTTTCAGCTTAGTTCTCACATGAGGGGGAAGGGAAACAGTGGTGGGCTTTGAGCCACTGATGCCTTTGGCAAATAATTAGGCTAATTGTTTCCGGAGCAGTGCCAACTGCCAAGACTTTTGCTGAGAACACTTCTTTCTTTTTGACACACCAATCATAGTGTTAATTTAGGACTTTTCAAGCTAAAATCTGTGTCTAGAACTATATTTCTTTCATGCTGTATTCCACTTAACAGGTAAATAGTATAGTAGCAGTCTATTTATTGTTTGGTTTGTTACACAGCTGTTAATCAGTCCTTACGCGATACTCTTTTTTACTGTTGTAAATCTTGTACATTCCTTGTGTCTGGTATGTTTTTTCCTTGCTTAAAAAACAGGATGTGCACTCAGAGGCGAGTAGTACTCGGGTACATTTACTCAAGTACTTATTCTTGAGTAACTACTTGAGTAATATTATAATTAACTATCTTTACTCTTGCTTGAGGGGGAAAACAATTGTTACTCAATCCACAGTGAGTAAATCTTTAAGGGGCAAAAGCTTCATGTGACACATAAAATAGATAGTTTGTGTTTCATGTACTTTAATCTTAAAAGAAAAATCTTTCTGTATATTTTATATATTTTTTCCCTTCATAGTTGCACTACTGAATTGTAAATCAGACTCTTACACTCAAACAGTTACTCAGTACTCACAGTGCTCATGTAGCATTTCCTCAGGTCCTTTTTTCACTCTTACTTACGAGTAATTATTAGTCACTACTTTTTACCTCTTCTTGAGTCAAATTATTTCAAAGTAAAGTTACTCTTAATTTATTTTTATTTTTTTATTTTATTTGTTTATTTGAGCAGCAAACACTCAAAAGGAGTGGGCCGAAGCAAGAGCTTATAAGCGCCCACCCCCAAAATCAATACAATTAAAATAATCATTTCACAAAACATTGTGGAACAACAAAGGAACAAAATAGCAACATGGAAACAACAGCAAAACAAAATAGACCCTACACACCTGCAGCATCCGACCATACCCCCAAAACAACTAATTACGAAACAACTATGATAACGCTACATACTTACAAACTATTTACGACTATTTACAAAGAACTATAACTTACAAAACACTGTTTGAAGTGTTCGTACATCAACAGAAATTAATTGAGTAAATATTTTAGCTACTCTACCCACCTCTGTGTGTAATGTGTACATGGCTACTATAAGTTTAGTGTGACTGTTAAAAAGTAGACTATGGTAAAACTTGGGCGACAATTTAAATGCTTTGAAAACTACATACTCAAACTTATGGAGAGTTTAGCTAATGCCCAAAAAAGTGCAAGGATTTGGAGCCTTGTGAATACATTTAGATTTTGTCCATATTTTGTCAATTTCCCTTCCTCTCTTTTTTAAGAATGTGCAGAAATTAATTGATGTGGTGGGGCCTTTCCGAAGTTTCTGCGCTGGATGTCTCTTGAAAACACTCCCCATTTGTCTGAGCTATTTTCTGGACGTTAATGACTGTTGTGAACCTTGGGGCACAGATAAAATCTTTTTTTGTCACATAATTGTCCCCTGCTCTCATACACTCAGTTACTTACTTTTGTAGATTGTTATGGTTATGTTATGTTAACTTAATACATTTTACCTTATTTATTCATCTTTGATTCGCGGCACAGATTTGTTGCTTTAGGCTGTATTTTTTAATACAATACATTTTTGTATTCATAAGAAATAAGTACTAAATTACTTATATAAACATTAATTGTCATGTAAGTTTGATGCTTGATGCCCTTCCTGGCACTAGCCTGATATGACCCGTGAGAGTTCTCTCTCTATTCCATTAAAGGATTTAATGCCCTCCTCTGGTCCAGCCAAATGGAACCTTGAAATCATATTTGCGGTAACACATACTTTGTGCAATGTATCAAAATGAGCAAGCTAAATGGTGGAGATTCTGAATTCTAAACAATCTTGATTGGAACCATTGTTTGATTCTAATCTCAATGACCAGAAAAAACAGTTTGTTTATTTTTATTGTAACTGAGTTGGTGGACTCATTGGTTTACTTTGCGAGGCCAAGTGCTTTGCTCGTCAGGTTGATTTAGTTCTTTGGTTTGCTTCACCTGTAATTGAATATTGTTGAATTGAAGTGGCCTATATCACTTGCTGACACAGTGGAGGGTCTGCATCCTGATGTAACCCATCTTTGTTTACCATGGTCAAATGTAAATCACATTGCCCAACAATACTGATTGCATTCTACCATATAGGATAATGTCATGAGGATTAGGGGTCATGACTTGCTGAACAGCATCCAATTGCAAATAAGCGCAATTTGGTTCTTCATCAAAAGATCTCATAAATGTAGAGTCTGTTTTGTCTTCTTCAGATAAAAAAAATGTCGAGGACAATTTCAGTAAAAATATGCAGGAATTTGTTTCATTCCAAGAGAAACAGCACTGGCGCCATCAACAAACAAATGTTCACTTTCTCCGCACCGTGAACACTGTAATCTCCACAGTGTCGACCTGCAGCAAGTTACAAATCTTTCTGAAAATGGTGCACAAATAACAGGGTTGGTTATGCAGAGGACACACTGAGGACAAGATATCTTCAACACATACATCCTTAGTATTTCTAGTTCTATTCAAAAGTATCACTTTATATAATGCTATATGAATAGAACTAGAAATACATCCTTCGTATTTCTAGTTCTATTCAAAAGTATCACTTTATATAATGCTATATGAAACATTGTTTGCACATCATAAATGGCAAATACCATAAACTTTCCACCAGAACAATAAACAACAAGGCAGACTTTGTGCAGCTTTCCTAATGATAAGGCATGACACAGTGAGAGAAAACAGAGTTGTTAAAAAGCAGATGTGTGGAGTGGTGCACAGATGGGATTGATACTGACATAGCTGGAGGTGATATTCGCTGTAGTGTAAGCGGAAAAATGTATGCATTTTAATGAGACTGTGTGGCTGGAGCTACAGCTGCAACTTCAAGGGGGATATTTACCATATACCAACAACTTATCCCAGTCAGTCGCGGAGCAGCACAGTGAAGTAAGGGGTGTTATCAGGGCCCATCCAAGTGGTGAGTGTACCATTTATTTTAAATATAGTGTTACATATTCATACATATTCTAACATATTCATGCAAATCCTTATCTTTAATTTGTTTGATTTTCAGCAATTATGCAGGCCTCTGTGCTCCTTATAGGTTTTGGACTTGTACATCTAAGTATTGGTCAGCATAGCCAGTTCCAGTGGTTGTCCAATCTTCGTGGACGAGGGCGTCATGGCAGCTGGATGGCGGATGACATAGATTGCCCTCTGGAGTGCGACTGCCCTTCTGCCTACCCCACAGCCATGTACTGCCATAACCGCAACCTACAGCACGTTCCCTATGTTCCCTCTCATATCAAATATGTCTACTTGCAGCGCAACCAGATCACAGGCATCCGGGAGGGTGTGTTTGACAATGCTACCGACTTGGTGTGGGTTGTGCTGTTCAACAACAAGCTAAGCTCTGACAAAATTGGGAAGAATGTATTCAAGAAGCTTAAAAATCTTGACCGACTCTACTTGAATCATAATGAGCTTACTTGTATACCAGCTAACCTGCCTAAGTCAGTCACAGATCTCCGACTTGGCCATAACTCTATCTCCAAGATTTCCTCAAGCTCATTGGAAGGAATGGTGAACCTCACCAATCTCCAGCTCCAGGCAAATGAAATAGAGAATGTTGGAGGAAGTTTTAAAGGTCTTAAATCTTTGAGCAGGCTTGATTTAAGGAAAAACAAGCTGAAGAAAATCCCTGAGAATCTCCCTGAAAAGCTACACCAGCTGTACCTGGAGTTCAATGACATAGAGAGTGTGCCCCCAGAGTTCCTCACCAGGATGCCAAAGTTACAGTTCATGCGCCTGGCCCACAATAAGCTAACAGATAAAGGACTTCCAGCCAATGTCTTTAACGTCAGTACATTAGTCGAGCTGGATCTTTCTCACAATAAACTGAAGATGATCCCCACTGTTAGCAAACGCCTGGAAAACCTTTATCTGCAAGCCAACAGGATTAAAGGTAGGCCCATATGTTCATTATTCAAACATTACAGATAAACTAAGAGTACACCTACATTCGTTTACATTATTATATAAAGGGTTTATTCGAATGCAATTTGTAAATGTGTTATTATCTGACTAGAATTTTCACAACTACTATATACCAACTTCTGACTAAAGGGCAAAGTTTATATTTTATTCAAATTTGTAACGTATTATTGGATACCATCACTTTGGTATTCTAAGTTTTTAACTTAATATATTTTATTTATACGGAAAACATGTTAAGTAATTAAGCCCTAATATCTGAACACGTGAAATGTCTCATGTGACGTAGTTAACATGACACGCCTTTGTAGTCAGTTGTAAGCAGTTTGAGCTCTGAACATCAGAACAAACTGTCTAAACTGCTACACAAACAAACGAACAAACAACTTGAGGGACATCCACTGGACGAGCAAAATTGTTGTGTCAACATCGTTAATAGCTCAGCGGAGTCTTTTCTGGACCATTTAATGCACAAAATCTCAGCTATATGCAAAATAAAAGATTTGTATTTGGTGCTTTGAAAACAGTGATCTCTGTGCCTCCTCTTTGCCTTCATATTGAAATTTGTAAACCATTACTGAGTGAATGACTGAGTAATGACCCTGAACATCTTGGCTTAACATTAAGCAACGATCATGCATTCCAAATGTCTTTCATGACTGCCTAATTTCCCTCTGTTTTCAATCTGCTTTCTTCCAGAGTTCACCTTGAGCAGTTTTTGCCGTTCAATCGACATGACAAACTTTTCTCTGCTGAGAATGCTGCGTTTGGATGCCAATGAGATCACTGCCAAAGACATTCCTCCTGAAGCTGCCTACTGTTTGCGGCGTGTTGCTTTTATTGATGTTTAGTGCCTGTACGTCAAGCTCACATTGTGAAAATATTCTTGAAAGGAGCGGTTATAGATTTTTTATTTCCTTTACTGCTGTATAAAATAGTTAACAGTGTCTAAATTACATTTTTATAAAGTGGTCTACTTTGGAAAACCACAGCAGGCAATAGAAATACCTCTAATTAAAATGTGCAACTGCAAAGCCAAGGAATTTGCAAGAGATTTTTCTCAAATTGGAAATTGAATGAAAATGTTCCCAGATAACTTAAGTATGACTCACAGGAACATTAATATCCTTTCGTCAGCCTCATTATGGTGCCATGCTAAAGAGGGTGTTCTCTCCAAAGTTTGGCTCAAGCCTCAAATTACTTAGAACGTGTGTCTCCACCATGCGGCATAACTTGATATTGCAGATAAACAGTGGGTCCCATGAGACTCGGAAGACTATTTGTCTTCACCAGCAAGTTCATAAAATGTTTGCTCTTCTGAAACTTCTGGGGAAAAAAAGATCACGTTTGTCCTCTAATCAGGCATGTTACAAACGTTTGTTTTTGCTGGGAATGGCACAATATCAGTGTGTATAGTCATGACAGTCTTTGCTCTGGCAATGCAAAATAATGATGTCTTGATATGACATTATAATTAGTTTGAATATGACAGCACATCTTTTTCAGTATATTATGGATTTGGGCAAAGAATGTGACTCATGTGATATCTTTTTATGACTGTGTCTTGACTTGATCTGACTTCTTGTTTCTGGTCCATTATAATAGAGGCCACACTAAAATATACATGTTTATTTAACACATTTAAATGCAGCATTTTTTTTTGTTAATAAGTAAATGTGAAGAATTTTGGAAAGTGATAAAAAACCTCGTTTCTGGCTGCTTTGAGGCAGTTCCCTCTTATTTATTGTTGAAGACAACTTGGCTTTTCATGTCACACAGCTGACTTTAATCTTCTCCAGAAAGGCAGTAAATTGAATTATTGAAATACTTTCCTTCTTTTGTAATGGGGAAGTCACTACAAATGAATGATGGATTACTGCGAGTTCAGAATATTAATAATCAGTAGCTTGCTAAATGTAGCATCTTGTAGATCATGTTATATTGTCAGCTCCATGTGTGTTCGTTTTTTTTGTCTAATTTTCCCCCAAGTTGGGGTGGGTTTATGACTTACATATAATATATATATATATTGAGCAGATATGAGTAGAGAGACTATTATTTTCTGTGGTGGTTTTGGTGTTGGAAATTATTGGGCGACACGATACAGCTTGTATTTCACTTGATATTTATTCAGAGCAAAGTCCTGCCATCTTCAGTTTGACATCTGCTTCTGTGTTTTGTCCTTCCCAGTAAGGACAAGAATGATTAGATGTTATGCATTGATGAGTCGGTAGTAATGCACCATTCCCACAGTTTCCTGTCACACCCAGAGCGCACCAACTGCTGAGCATTGTTTCTGCCAATAACAACATTTCTTTGTATTAGACAATAACACACAGCTCCTCAGAGCTCATATTGCAACTATTCACATTGTTTTGCGAAAACTTGGATGTGCAAGCCCTAGAGTTAAAACTGTGAAATAGTGGTCTTATGAAAAACCGTAAAAGTACATTGATCCCAGGTGTACTCTAATAACGGAGCGGGCTATACATTACACAGGGACGGGGATTCTGGATTTGGGCAAAAGATTTATGGGTTATTAAAATCTGAACTCACAGGCTGAAAAGGGACTTTTAATAGGAGTTGTCTGTTAAGTTTAACTTTCAGTGTTTCCATATCCATACAGTGCTAGCTTGAGAACATTATTTGTACATCAAAGTGACTGATCTGGTCAAACTAATAAATAAGTACATGTGTTTGGCAACATTTCAGTCACAGGATCATTCACTTTACAAATTTGTAAAAATAAAACTTCAACTTGAAACAATATCTCCAATTTATAATGAATAAACTTCATATATATAAACATATTCCACATAAGGTCCATCTTTGCCCGCAGTCAAAGCAAAGAATTGTATTAAATAAGTAAGCATGAATGATACACATATTTTATACACAAATACAAAAGTAAAATAGATCAAATGTACAGCTTCACAAGTGCATCATCAGCTGATGCAGGAACGTGCTCTATGTGACCTAAAAAAACATCAAAGCTATTGTAAATAATTCATTAAATATGCTTTTTATAACAACATTCGATATATTTGTATGCCTACAACTATAATTAATATTACACATTTAAGTAAAAACATAAATCCACTTACTACATTATTGTCGTTCCATCTCTAACCCTTGCAGGTCTCTGTTTGTTATAGAAACACATTGAATAGAGGTTTGCAGTGTAGTCGTCCTGTGACGAATCTGAGATTTCTAAAAAACAGCAACAAAAGACATAAGTAATCAGGCATTTGTTACAGAACTAACATTATTTACACTCAGACTCGACTAAGTCCATTTGTGTCATTTGCCAAATTCCCGCCAAATCTTCAAATGTCTATCACTTGAATTCAGTTGACTTTTCTGCAGTGTTTAGACTTTCCTTAATGGTTCCCTGGTGAATTATGTCATTAAACACCAGTAATGATTTTTTTTTTTTTTTATGAAGCTGTAATTTTTTTATTTGAGGATGTTTGGAAGCCTATGTGTGAAATTAACCTTTGATTTCTGTTGAGCTGTATAAACAATTTCCATAGCCTCACTTGATAATGTATAGCAGGTGTTGGAGCAGAGCTAACATTTGGGTAGAGGCCCTTGTCATGTTTATGTTGGTGTAACTGGCGCCTCAAGAGAAACCAGCGCTTTATCCTGTGTTTAATCAAGCTGGAAAGAGGTCAGAGGTCAAGCTTTGGCTTGAAACAAAATCTGTGTATCTGATATTTGATTTGCGAAGTAACATTTGACAGTTTTTAACACGCTACTTTCTCCTTTGAAAGAAATCCTGTTCTACTGGGAATTGCAGAGGAAGGATTTGCTCTGCTGTTCTCAACTTTTACTGCACCTTTGGCAGATGCATTCCTTTTTCTGGTAGGTTTCCAGATTGAATTATGAAAACATAGCGCCATAAGAGCGGGATAATGTACTTCTGAGGCAGCACGCAGATGGATGGTGTTTAATTTGCAATTATGGCACTCACTACTACTAGGATTATCTGTTTGAGTAGTAGGAGGTTTATTGTGAGACCAACAATGGTTTAGGTAAATCTTGAGTGCATAAGAGGCAATTTTATAATAAGTAATCATTGTAAAGTATTTCCCAAGGCCTACCTTCCATTGACCTTTATATTATGGCAACACAGAGACAACTAGCTACTGACTGAGCAGGGATTTAATTTTTAAAACTTTTTGTTGGCCCAAACTTGTTTCTAGAACTCACAATCCCTCCTGCATGTCCGAATTGTTCAAGCAAATTGTTTATATGCACATTTCATGCCCGTGTACAGCTTTGAGCAGTGGAAAAGTGGAAAACGGGTGACCACCCCTAAAAAAATACCACTAATTTAGAGTGGTATTTCTATCTTCTATCGCTCAATAAATAATTAGGTGAAGACCATTTAACAAGATAAATTTTTTTTGCAAAAAGTCAGGTACCCCATATTTAAGGAGAATAATGTTCAATGATACTAATATCATATAAACATGTTAATATGTTATAATATAGTATTACTGTGGGCCTATGAAATAGAAGCGCTCTTCAAAGTTTATGAGCAAAAATTATTGATTTTCTCAGTTATTCAATCGTTTTGCAGATTTGTATTTTTGACAGATTATATGACTTCTGTCTCTGTTTTTTTTCTTGTCGTCTCAGTAAGTGTATGCCGGTGTAAAAACATTTTGATTCTGAATTGTCCATCAGGCAGCTATTTGCTTTTTGTCGTGTTTTGTTCGCCTTGAAATACTGCCATTGACCGAATGATTTATTTATGACTGTAGTGGATGCTTTAAAACCTTTGCTAGATATTATTTTCTCTTCATTATGCTATTCTAATGTGGGGCAGTGGTGCTCTGTAATAACAATGTTATGATAAGTTGACTAACTAATGTTTTTATGTCATATAAATTGACCCAAAAAAAAGAAGATGAAATCACTCCTTCAGATAAGGCTCAAAACAAAGCGCAACAGCTGCTCTGAAAAAAAAAAAAAAACGTTTTTTGACAGACCACAACAGAGGACCTTGAGGCCCATAGTTACAGTGATTGCCAAGGCTACAGCAATCACGACTCCAAAGAAAATTATGACATTTTTATCAACTTCAAAATAGATAAAATATATTTATCAAAGTATTTATTTTTGTTTATATAGATTGTGTTTTACCACAAATACCAAGAATGCCGATGTTTTGTGACAACCTCGTGTACTTTAGCTGTGGTCTGTGTTTGGCAGAATATTGGAGGAAGCGGAAAGATAACAGAGCTTTGCGACATGTGACTTGGTCAGACTGCATTAGCAATAATCAAAACCATTCTCTGTGAAACAACTGTGTTTCCTGTCCCACTAACATTTATCTTAAATGGTCTGATACAGGCACAAGGAGGACACTAATAAAACGCCTAACTATATTCAATCAAATGCTGTGATTCTAGTGAAGCCGTAATGTGATTGTCACTGATGTAACCCTGTTAACTCTTGTGTTTTGCCGTGGGATTGAAGTTTTCAGGGTTAACATTTCTCAGAAACTTTTTAGGATTAACATTTCTTAGAAACTAATAAATGTAATTTCAATGTAATTGTGTGGCAGAACAAACCCTGAGTCACAGCCTGTGCTATCTTACACTGGTGCCAGTCCTCCTAAATGTGAATCTTAAACATTGAGGAGTCGCTCAGACGCTGAATACATACAACCACAAAAATGTGAAAGTTTGACCAGGTCCTCACTTGGTAATGTGCAGTATTTACTAGAAATAAAGCTGGCTCAGAGAAAGCACAGTATTTGGCTTGACTTGGAGCGTAGCTTTGTCACTGCTTGTGTAAAATAGAAATAGTAGCAGTACCTTTTGTGTGATGAGACAGTAAAGAATTAGTAAGAACAGCAGTCCGCCACAGATGGAGCTGATGATGAAGACCATTTTGAATGTGTCTCGAACTGGTCTTCTCTGAGAGGCCTTTATGGAATCCTTACCATAACTGTCTGTGAAAAACAGCATATTATCTATATCATGTTGCCCCAGACATGACATGCGCAATTGGTTAAAACTGGGACTCCCACCTGTGTAGTATTGTGTGGTTGACTCTGCTGGTAACTCTGTGGTGAAGCTCAGATTCTCTGTATATTCGTGCTGGCATCTCCAGTCAATGGGTGAATCACTCATTGTGACCAGCTCCCAATAAACTGACAGCACTTCAAATGCCCTCTGCAGTGCCTCTGAGGGAGGGCTTCTGTGGAGCATCTCAAAACTCTCAGGCTTATCCTGCAGCACAAAGCACATAATTTCATTTAAGCATCTTACTCATTTATCTCCTCATTCTGGTCAGTGCCTCACACTACGTATTTGTGTTGCATGTTTCCAATTATAGAAGATGTAATCATTTAAACAACTCACCTCCACCTCCTCATTAATCTGAGGCACACAATTCTGAGAATACATGTTGAGGATCAGGGCCCTCAGGGACTGAACATAGCCATCATTAACTGAACCTCTGCCGTATTTGAAGTGTGTAGTGAGCAGTTCTAAGATCCAGGGTAAAGCAGCTTTTACAAAGCAGCACTTGCTCTGTGGAAAACCAAATCAAACCGTAAAAAACAAAACACGAAACAGACGATGGAAAGTTTGATTCAGATGTTTAAAGAGGAAATTTCCCATAAAACCAGGGGTTACCTTACCAAACTTCTACGCTCTATGAACGTGTAGGTTATAGAACACCCACTCCTTAACTGGTTATCCATCTGCAAAACAACAGTGGAGCATCAGCCGTCTGTATGGCTCACACACAGCATGTCTCTAAGACCTACCAAGTGTCTGAGTGTGCGCAGGTGCTCCCTCGTAATCGAATGTCTGCAGGGACCAGGAATCTCAGTCATCGTCAGAGGGAAAGTCAGCAACACAAGCACGCACAGACACTTTACCTGCAACTGAGGCAGCCAGCGTCACTTTTTGATAGAGCAATCAACACATGTGCTCCACTTATGTGCTTAGATCCCGTATGATCCTTTGTGAAACCTTGCACAAATTCCTAATGATAATTTAGCTGTTTGTTGACATGAATTCAAAATATACTGTAGACAGCTACATTCAGTGGCCATTTCTTTGCCAAAACAATGTAACAAAACTTTTTTTCAGTATGGAAACAAATCCTAAAAATTCCTTTACACTCTGCTCTGTTTGTGAGATTTCCTTCTCAACAAGAAGGATCAGATTTCAAGTGTGACCTCAGAGGAACCTGTCTTAGCATTTCATTAGTTTCAGTTACGGTCGATACTTCAGTCCACCATAAGGCATGGTCTGAGCGCACCATGATCCAAACTCCTGTGATTGTTATGATGACTACTAGGCACCTCACCTTGGCAACTCATGCGCTAAAATCCGCTCCAGATGGATGCAGTCCCCATTTCTGCATTAAGATGTTATATACAGTGCCTCTCTAAAGTATTAATACACATTGAACTTTTGGACATTTTGTCATGTTTACAACTATAAACATAAAGATTTTATTTTGAATTTTTTCCTGAAAGTTCACACACAAGTAACCGACAACTGTGAAGTGAAAGCAAAATGATACATGATTCTGTTATCTTTAAAAAAATAGAAAAGTGAAAAGTGGGGCGTGCATAAGTATTCATACAGCATTTTTCTGAGTGCATTAAATTGCCTTTATAACATTCCTAATGACTGCAGAATGTTCACAACTTGCCCTAACCATTAAATAGAGGCCACCTGTGTGTAATCTACTCTCAGTATAATTCCAGCTGTTCTGTGAGGGCCTCAGAGCTATGGTCAGACTGTATTGGTCACTAAACAACATCATGAAGGCCAAGGAGCTCACCAGAGAGGTCAGGGATAAAGCTGTGGAGAAGTTTAAAGCAGCGTTAAGTTATACAAAGATTTCCCAAGATTTGAACATCTCACGGAGCACTGTTCAATCCATCATTCGGAAATGGAAAGAGTATAGCACCACTGCGAACTTACCAAGACACGGCCGTCCACCTAAACTAACAGACCGAACAAGGAGAGCACTGGTCAGAAATGTAACCAAGTGCCCCAAGATAACTCTGGAGGAGCTGCGACGTCCTGCCGCTGAGCTGGGGGAATCTGTACATGGGACAACTATAAGTCGTACTCTACACAAATCTAACCTTCATGGACGAGTGGCAAGAAGAAAGCCATTATTGAAAGCAGGCCATAAGAAATCCCGTTTGAAGTTTGCTAGAAGTCATATGGAGGACACAGCTACCATGTGGAAGAAGGTGCTTTGGTCAGATGAGACAAAAATGTAACGTTTTGGCCCGAATGCAAAACGTTATGTATGGCACAAACCTAACACTGCTCATCGTCCTGAGTGCACCATCCCCAGTGTCAAATATGGTGGGGGGAGCATCATGCTATGGGGCTGCTTTTCCTCAGCGGGGACTGGGAAGATTGTTAGAATAGTTGGGAAGATGGATGGAGCCAAATACAGAGACATTTTGGAGAAAAACCTGCTGGAGTCAGCAAGAGAATTGAGGCTGGGGCGGAGATTCACCTTCCAGCAGGACAATGACCCTAAACACAAAGCTAAATCTACAATGGAATGGTTTAAAAACACACATATTAATGTGTTAGAATGGCCCAGTCAAAGTCCTGACCTAAATCCTATTGAAAATCTGTGGAAAGACCTGAAAACTGCTGTTCACAAACGCTCTCCTTCTAATTTGACAGAGCTCGAGTTGTTTTGTAAAGAGGAATGGGCTAAAATGTCAGTCTCTAGATGTGCAAACCTTGTAGAGTCAAACCCCCAAAGACTTGCTGCTGTTATTGCAGCAAAAGGGGGTTCCACAAAGTATTATTTCATGCTGTATGAATACTTATGCACGCCCCACTTTTCGGCTTTATATTTTTTGAAAAATAACAGAATCACATATAATTTTGCATTCACTTCACAGTTGTCTGTTACTTGTGTGTGAACTTTCAGTAAAAATCTTTATGTTTATGGTTGTAAACATGACAAAAGGTGCAAAAGCTCACGGTGTATTAGTACTTTCAAGAGGCACTGTATCTTTACTAAATATGAAAGTCATCTGTTATTTTTTAGACCAATTACCCTGAACTTAAGTTATTATCTCAAGACATAAAATAATGCATTTTCTTGACATTTCTTCATAAGACACATAATAATTTAACCTGAAACATCACGACACAATATTTCTATATCTGTATTTTTCACTCTGTCCTGGTTCTCCTTTTGGTTCAAAATGACAAAACATTGTATTATTTCTTTCCAAGCGACAAATGCCAATAATACATGGTGCAGGTTCCCAAGGCTCCAAAGGAAAGACAATCCTGTGTCCTTGTATTTTTGTGACACAAAACATCAGAGATTTAAAAGGTGACAGAAGTCACCTCTTAAATCCAAGCTCAAAGACTTCCATCCTGTGCCTATTATTGGGAATAATGATGATGATGATAATAATAATGCAATGGTCTTATATAGTGCTTTTCCAGACGCTCAAACTGATGATTTCTTCTAATCAGATTAATCTAATCTAATATATTGATGTGTCTTGTATGTGCAGGAGCACATGATCCAAATGCCATCTGTCACATGATTTTTTTTTTCTTCGATCATTTCCATGGTATATAGGTCAACAAACTGCATAATACAGCAGTAAACATCATAAACAGCACACAAGCATATTGTTTGTAATGCATGCTCCACTGAGGTCTACAGTAAATCCTGTGCTCTTACCTTAGCTTTGCTCTGGATCAGGGTTGATACAAGGATGGTCATCTGGTACGTGTTTGACAATGGAAAACACCAGACTCCTTTGTCACACACATTGAAGCAAAGAGGTCCTTTTCATTTATTCAGTTCCACTCCACAGAAAGGAATTTGCTCTTAAGTAAATCTGACTCTTGGTCATGTATCGCTGTTCTTCAAAGAATTGCTTGATGTGCTCCTCTTGTTCAGAGTGTGTTCAAACCTAGACTAACTGTCTCCACTGACAGACGGCCCTTTTAAAGACCTCCCACCCCTCTTCAGCTTGACAAGATACACCGTCCTGGGCATCACATATGTGTTATCACAAAAGTTGAAAATCTCTTTTCATTTTTGACATTAGGGGGGAAAAAGATAACATTTTGTTGCATGGCAGAGTAAAAGGACAAAACAAAAAACAAAAACGAGAAGGTCCTGGAAACATTTGTTTGGTCCACTAGTTTGTTTGTAGGCTTTCCAGAGATCCAAAGGTGCTGAAGACTGGACCCACTTGTGCAAAAACGATAGCAAATACACATAAAGTTGCTCTTGGATCATAGCGGTCTTCCTCTGAGGTTTTCTGAGACACTTGCAGCACTTTATGCTCTTTTTTTCTTTTTTTTTTGTGGCTATCACGTTGCACTGGGAGAGAGAGTGCTTTATGGGACCTGTGGGTGTGTACAACTATTTGCAAAAAACAATCTGAATACAGAGAGAGAGAGCGAGAAAGAGAGCGAGACAGAGAACCACACACAGACTCACATCAGAGCTAGTTTATTATGGGATGGAATTTGGCGCACAATGTCGATTTCTACACTTTGTTGCATGAATGTTTATGTACTTAGTCATCTTTAAAGAATCAATTTCAAAGGAATGGGACACTCTGCAAAAGGAAATGTGACCCAGGGGTATGGTGTTTTATTGCTTCCTCACCAGCAGAGCATGAAGGGAAATAAACATGTATTAAATAAGCAAAGATGACGATTAAAGGGCTTCATCCCCTATACCAAGAAGGAATGAGAAAGTAGTTTAATGGGGTGGGTGGGCACAGAAACAAGAACACGGAGAGAGGTATTTATCGGACAGAGACCAGAAAGGGCAGACATGAGGTGTTGTTCTGCTCCCGAAATTGAGATAACACGCTTATCTTAATATCTTGAGTATTATACTGAAGTTCTTCTTTGTTTGTTTGCTTGTTTGTTTTTCTAGTTTATAGATATAGGGGATAATAAATCTGATTGGAAATTATGCTAACCCAAAATGTAATTTCTGCTGCAACACTCTCAACCGATCTGTGAGTATTATGCTGAAGACAAATTCAAAGTGGTAATAGAGGGGGTTCTCATTGTTGCATTATACAGACGTTTGAAGAGAAGTTCACAGTTGTTGCAGTCTCAGAGATGATTATAATGCAAAACATGATTTGTTGCCAGACTACCTGTGCAGTTTTATGAAAACATTGGAACTCTCTCGGACCATGACATAAATCGTGTTAATCGACATCCAACATTTAACAATCATTAATTAATTCATCCATCCATCCATCACAGACTAGCACACCAAGCTGAAAGAGCTCCAGCCTTTTTTTGTATTATATCCCATCATTTCAAAGCTCAAGTGTGGAATTTGTGTTTATTCATTGCTTTGTTTAAATTAAAGTTAAGTTCACAAGATCTTAGCAGTTAACGATGTTTACAGTGAACCATCGTGATGGATGATATCATCATCGTGACGACTTATTCAGAGCGTCATCGGCTCCTCAATAACAAGGCTCTTATCACACTAATACAAATCGGAGCTTATTATTTGCATTTGCTCAATTTTAACGTAATGTTTAAGTGGGTGAACGGGACAATATTTAGAAGTTTGCGTCGGAGCCTACGTTTTTTACGCTTCTCCACGCGCCGCCTGGTCCGTGTGCTCATAGCCTCGTACCTCCTCTCTCACTCCTCTCTCACTCCTCTCTCTCCTCACTCGGCCCTTCGTGAGAATATCCAAACCCATGCGCTCTCAGCTCCGATGTGAGATCCATTTTAAAAGTGTTTAGTTTCCGTACGAAAAGCAAAGTGAAACCCCGCGGTGTAAAACGGTAGCTGCTTTTACACCAGTAAGGCCTGTTTCACACCGCACGCGGATTAGTGAACAAATTCGTTTTCGAGTCCCTCTCCGCGTGCATTCGCAAGGCTCGCTTCAAGGCTCGCGTGTACATATTATGCATATAAAAAATAAAAATAATCTAATCTAAATGTATTAGTACCTGGAAAATGACATTATTAATACGCCTAAAGTTATATTTCCTTATGTATTCCAAGTACAGGATTGGATAGACGTGAAATTGCTTTATAAAAGTGATTTTTGCACATTTGGTGCTGAAAACCGCTTCGCTGCACAGCCCACAAGCAGAAAAAGCTTGAGTTCCATTTTAGGTTTCAGGAGCGGAGTGGCCCGTGCCGATTCCCTGCACGCCGCCTCGGCGCCGGTCTGTACACACAAGAGCTTTCTCATCTGCACAACAGGACACGACTTGGAGCGAGCCTTGCGAATGCATGCGGAGAGGGACTCGAGGACGAATTCGTTCACTAATCCGCATGTGGTGTGAAACAGGCCTTACTGGTGTTAGAGAGAGCCCCGCGTGTCAGTAATAGCGCAGCGCTGCCTTTATTTTAATAATTACGGCTAACACATTATGTCTTCGGGCTTCTGGTAGGCTACTTAAAATAGCGTGCATATTAGTTATATTCGAGATTTAATTTACAGTGCAATCCCTGCAAAGTTTGTAGGTGTACAAGGCCCTCATAAGATCAGTGCATGTTTCTGAAAGGAGGGGACGTGGCGTCACGATGGTGGCTCTCTATTGTGATGTTGCTCATCCATCACGATGGACGATGATATCGATGATATCGTCCATCATCACAACCCCAGCGTACGTTACATGTCAAATTGGGAGACCACTGACCGAGCAATTGATCCACAACCACCACCCTGAGCTTAAGTTTCACCTGAGATTCATAACCAGGTATTTGAGTTACAGTGTGGTATTTGTAATGATGTTTTGTTTCAAGTTTCAAGTTTATTGATTCATGCTTGTAGTCAAAGCAAGAACATACAATACAATTGTATCAATAAAAACATAATTCATAAAGATCACCAAGTCCTGATTGTACAGCTTGACCACTGTTAGAACAGATTGTCTAAATCTTTCAGTGTATAATTGTACTCGGAGAGCTTATTAACGCTGCACAAAAGTCTTTGAGAGCTCTGAAATCTGGTTTTAGGCAGCAATTGGTGCAGTGGGTGTTCATTGTGGCCCAACTCTCTGACCAACTTCACAGAGGCCTTCTCTCTCCTGCTCGGCAGTGTGGGTACTCAGGGGTTTAACATGATTTTGACAACCTTATTATTTGTTTATTTGATATGGACGTAACAACTGAATTGGAAAAAACAGATACATTGTTTTTAGTGTTATTATTAGCCAGTGTTGCCACAGATTACTTGAAAAAGTAATATATTACTGATTACTGATTACTCCTTTGAAAAGTAACTTAGTTACTTTACTGATTACTTAATTTTAAAAGTAACTAAGTTACATTACAAGTTACTTTATTAGTTACATTCAGATGCTGCCGACAACATCTCCACCGCCTCAACACACTAATGACAAACCCTTTTACCAACACTCACTTTCTTGGAAGTGCATTTTAACAGTAACATCAACAAAGCTGAAGCAGACGCAGAAAAGTGACGTATTTCCATCTCTCTCCCCGACCAGTGTGAGTGTTTTTAAGATGAAAACGTGACATTATGTTACGTCACTCGTCGAGTGACGTAACATAGGAAAATTACTAAATAGTAACTCACAGTGATTTGGAAAAGTAACTGATTACTTGTTTTGAAATAGTAATGTGTTAGATTACTAGTTACTGAAAAAAGTAATCCGATTACAGTAATCCGTTACTAAGTAATTAGTTACTGGCATCACTGTTATTAGCACAAATTAACAAAGCAAAACTGCTCTTCAGCTTCACCTCGCCGCTTGCGGCTCGCCTCTCTCCGCTTTCTCCGCTGTCTCCTCCGCCTCCTCCATCTCGGGGCTGAGGCCCGTCTCCTTTTCTTATTAAATCCACTGAAATACGTCCCGCTTCTTCGTGTCGCCGACTTTTATCTCCATTTGACAGAACTATAACCAAGTTGAAGGCTTCGTAGCAGTAGGAGCCTTGCACTGCGATGTTGTGACACTGTTGACCAAACTGGGACACGCACATGTTTTCGCACGCTCACAAACACGGCCCATCTTTGAGGATTTTAGGTCAGTTTTTGAAGCTGGAGGAGAAATGTGTTATCAAACATCAGCTGTTTGTCAGAATCGTGTAGTGTGTTCGCTCTTACGATTCTCAGTTGTTAAGTGTGAACCCCCAGACATAATCGCACTAAATGCAGTCGTGTAGTGTGGACCCCCCATTCTATATCAAATCGTTTAAGACTAGAAAAATCGTGTAGTGTGTGCGGACCTTTAGTCCACAATCGATCATCTAATTGACTCAAGAGATCAAAACTCACTCAAGTAGGGATATGCGCTCCAAGGTGTCCATGATCAGAAATAACTGGACGACACGGAGGTTACCGTGGAGTCCAGTTATAACTGATAATGGACACCTCGGAGCGCAACATCCCGCTTATACCATGTTCCCACAAACTGAAACTGTTCATTGAGGGCATGTTTGCATATTTTTTAAAGTCAAGAACAAGAGTTATTTCACTTTTCAATGCTGCTTTACCTGAAGCTAGTTCCAGCTCAATTGTTTATCATTACTATGGTGCAGTGGAGTGATATAGAATGTGATTTAACTGTTGGTGTCAGAAATTACCTATACACCTTCCCTCCAATCAGAATCGAGTATTCACCCAGACCATGGTATAATGAGATAATAAAAAACAATATAACTACTTAACTCCACATAAGTACATAAAATGATAAGCAAAGCTAACGATCAAAGGTAAACGTTATGCCTCAAAGTAAACCACTGAAATCAGAATTATTTGGTATTATTGCTTTACTTCATGTAACAAGTAAGACACTGACTTGATAAGTTAAATGTCAACAAGTGTACTTTGTTCTGTTCTGTTTCTGAGAGCATAATAATTTAGAAGTAGTTTAGTAGTATGCAGATTTTGCATTGCCTCCATAGGACAATTTGCATTTGATCTACCCAATGCCACTGGGTCAACATATCAGGAGCAGTGCAGCGCCTGTAGACCCATGTCCGGATCTTGGGCTGTTGGCTCACGGTCCAAAGTACCGAGCTGGAGGATAAGCTGGTTTGGCGCTGATGGGGGGAACTGGAGCAGCTAGAGAAAAATACATCTAGACATAGGGAGAAAAGTGCCAAAAAGTCTGAAATGAGACTGAGAGTGCAAGTCACTCAGCAAACCGTGCCATATACTGTATGTGGTACAAAGTGAAATGTCAACTTTTTACATGTTTCTGCCTATTAATTATAATTACATTGTTTTGTAGAACAATATGACTTCTATTTTAGTATGTTTGACACATACGCTGAAAGTTAAATGAAAATTATACTTTAACTAGTTTATTTGGTAGGGACCATAGACCGTTAAATAGCGATGGAAAGAGGGTGCCACATATTAGCCTCACTTTTATGACGTTAGCAATTTGAAGGGTTTTTTGGAGCCAGGTCAACTATAGAGAATAAGTCGGAAAAGAAAGTTAAAATAACAGAAGGAAAAATAGGACGCTGTTGTAGACAAACAAGTGGAGGTCAGAATGACAAGCCTGTGTTCAATAATGACTTTAAAAGAGGCCAAAATGTTTCAATATATAAGTCCATATGAGCCAGGAACTTCCGGAGCCGCCCGTCATTTCCTTATAATTACAGGAAGAAGTCAGCCTCAATAAGTCCATTCTTAATTTTGCAGTCTATGGTAGGGACAGTGCATATTAATGAACACACTACACCATATAAATGATGAATAATATAAATTATGATATTTATTTTTATAAATATCATAATATTTATAAAAAATGCCTGCCTGTGCACTTAAGGATCTATTTTAAATTGCTTCTGTTTGTTTTTAAATGTCTCAATGGTGTCGCCCACAGTACCTTTCTAAGCTCCTACATCCATACACTCTATCTCGGTCTCTCAGGTTAGCTGACCAGCTCCTCCTCAGTGTCCCAAAGACCAACCGAAAGCTCAGAGGGGATAGGGCCTCTGCGGTGGCTTCACCAAAATTACGGAATTAACTGCCTTTGCACATTAGACAGGCTTCGTCTGTGCCTGTTTTTTTTTTTTTGACATTTTATCAGATTTTATTCATTTGTATTTGATTCACTTTTTGTATTGTATTGTTTTTAATGTATGTTTTACTTTTGTAGCACTTTGGTCAACTTAGTTGCTTTAAAGTGCATTATAAATAAAGTTGCCATTGCCATTCAGTTGTTAGCTTTCACGGTATGATTTTTTATAGGTTCATTTTTGGCCTAATCCGACTGCGCTATCAATGATTGAATGAGGAAGCTTTAAACTGAGAAATACATAAGTCACATGTATCACATTCATGAGAAACCATTGTTTTTCTGGTTGTCTATTTGTTCCAGAGGAACACAGTTTTGTCCAGGTTAATGCTGAGATGCTTGATAAAGTTTTCTCCTCAGTGAGGCCCACCACATGTCTTTAAGACCCGTTCCCAACCCTATTTTTTAAAACATTCTATGGATCCTTTAAAAACAAGCTTTTACACATGATGAATAGCTCTCTTCAGACGGGGGTCTTCCCTGCTGCCTTTAAGGGGGCGGTGGTGAGGCCCCTGCTGAAGAAGAGAAATTTGGGCGGCACGGTAGCACAGCGGTTAGTGCTTTGGCTTCACAGCTAGAAGGTCCCGGGTTCGATTCACACCTCGACGGGGCCTTTCTGTGAGGAGTTTGCATGTTCTCCCCGTGTCTGCGTAGGTTTCCTCCGGGTACTCCGGTTTCCCCTACCACTAAAAACATGTACAATAGGCCGGGATGAATGATGTTGGTGGTGGTCGGAGGGGCCGATGGCGCAGATTGGCTGCCTCGCTTCCGTCAGTCTACCCCAGGGCAGCTGTGGCTACAACAGTAGCTTACCACCACCGAGTATGGAGTGAATGATTAATGACGACAATGTGGCACTTGGTAATACAGACTTGTAAAGCGCAATACAAGTTATTATTATTATTATTAATTTGGACTGTAATGATTTTAACAATTTCAGACAGGTATCCAACTTACCATTTTTAAGCAAAATCCTAGAAAAACATCCAAATTCCAGTCTGGCTTTAGGCTAAACCACAGCACCGAGACGGCCCTTTTAAAGATTTTAAATGATTTTAGATTAAATTATGATTTATAGAAGGTCACAGTGTTGGTTCTACTGGATCTGAGCGCCGCTTTTGATACAGTCGACCATACTATTGTTTTAACTGATAATTTCTTTTTGAGGATACTTGCCTACTTAAGGAATAGACAAATGTTCTTCTTTGTTGTGGATACAGTCCTCACGTATTACTGTGAAATGTAAATGTTTATTATGTTGAATGTGGGGTAAGCGCTCATAAGCTTCTTGCTTCAGTGTGGGCCCGTTGCCATTATCGTTTGTTTTGAATTTTTATGTGCATGTTATTTGGTAATTTTCAGTTTGTTGCATGTTTTTAATTATTCTGAGTTGATTGATGCGGGCCCGCCCACACCACCGCCATTGGCTAGGCGCACCTGGGGACAATCAACTAATCAGTGGATCGGCAGCCAGTGGATAAAAATGGAGTGCGTGACAGTCAACAGGAGTGTGAAACAGGAAACAGGTGTGTGAACCAGGTGAAGTGAAAGAAGGCACTGGGGCCCAAGGAGTGACTGGGCGACTGGGGGCTGCGGCAGTCCGTGGTGGGATGTCGGGGACCGGAACGAGGATGAATCTGAACCAGCGGACGCGGCGCTCGCAGGGTCGCCAGCCACAGCGCACGGAAGACAGGACCGGCACGATCGGGCGGTAGGCCTATGGCTCCGGGGTCGTGGGGCCGAGATTCCGGAGCGTGTGTGGTGGCATGGTATGGCAGTACCTGGAGGGAAGAGCCGTCGAGTGGAGCGCTCGTAGATCCGGAAGGAAATGGGGAACCACCCCGCAGGTGCCTCGTTGGCGTCCCCGGTCGCCCCGGACGGGTGTCGGGTGTGTCAAGGGTGGTGTCAGGTGTCAAGGAGACGCACGGATCTACGACCCACCCCACGTGGCGGAGCCGTTTCCAAACCCTGTCGTCTCGCCTTCTGCACCACTACTTTTAATAGACTTTTATTATTCCTATTTTTAGTACGACTAGGCCTAGCTTGTAGTAATTTTGAGTGTCCTTGTTTTCTTAAATTGTTATAATAAATTCTAGTGACTTTTCTAATTCTCTGGTCTCACTGCTCACCCCCGTGATTACAAACCTTTTTTAGTTTTGTATTCGGGTCCTAGTCCCTTCCACTAGGTGGCGTGGCTCCCAACTTTCAGTATTACGACCACCGGCTACATCAGCCTACTCCTTTTGAGCATCTGTGACTGTTTAATGTGTATTTTGTAAATTTGGAAAACGTAAGCTGCTCAAATAAAATAAAAAATAAATTAAATAATAAAACACATCGGCCTCTCTGGTGCTGTCCACAAATGGTTTACATCCTACCTCAGACAGGACATTAATGGTAAGTGTGGATACTTGCTCATCTAAGGTCCATAAAATTACATGTGGTGTGCCCCAGGGTTCGATTTTAAGGCCAGTGCTTTTTAACCTGTATATGCTCCCTCTTAGTGATGTCATCAGGACAGTAACTTTGATAGTTACGCTGATACACAGTTGTACATCTCCTGATGACACCAGCCCAATGGATGCACTTTTTAACTGCATTTTAGATATCAAATCCTGGATGGCAGAAAACTTTCTCCAGCTTAACCAGGACAAAACTGAAGTTTTAGTCATCGGTCCTAAGGCCCAGAGAGCGAAACTTTTACCCAAACTACAGTCACTGTCTTTTAATCCTTCCTCACAGGTGAAGAACCTGGGTGTGATTTTTGACTCTGAGCTGACTTTAATTCCACACAATATCACAAAGATAGGTTTTTACCATCTAAAGAACATAGCCAGAGTCCGCCCCATTCTCTCTCGGGCCAACACGGAGATGCTAATGCATGCTTTTATCACCAGTCGTATCGACTACTGTAATGCCCTGCTTTCTGGTCTTCCCAAAAAGAGTATCTCAGGTTTACAACTTTTACAAAATTCAGCAGCTCGTGTCCTGACGAAGACCAGGAGGCGGGACCACATTACACCGGTTTTAGCGTTGCTGCATTGGCTCCCCGTGTGTTTCAGGATCAATTTTAAAGTTCTTTTAATGTTTTTTAAATGTCTTAATGGTCTTGGTCCTTCTTATCTTTCAGAACTGCTTTTACTTTATGAACCTTCACGGCCTCTTCGCTCCTCCGGCAGGGGTCTCCTAGTTATTCCTAAAGTCAACAGAAAGACTCATGGCGAGGCGTCTTTCCAATAATATTTGGCCCTCACCTCTGGAACAGCCTGCCGGAGGAGCTCAGGAGGGGGCGTTTTCATAGACGGTGGGGTAAAAGTTTGAGTGTGTGTGTAATGTATATATTCGGAGGGATGGAAGGGGACGCGGGGCGTATTGTTTTAAATGTTGTATCTGTAAAGCACTTTGTGATACCTTTCGGTATGAAAAGCGCTTTATAAATAAAGTTTGATTATTCATGTGGTAAAGCATTGGGCCATGACATGCTCCATCTGATTTTTCTAAAAGACAGATATTAACTGGCTACAATAGCGCTCCACAGAAGTCGTGTAAACATTCTGTCGCTTTGTGTGTAATTGTGATGTGTAGACTTTACTCATTTACTTGTAGCAGATACAGTAAGAGTACAAGTGTTCAAAAGTTTTACTTTCAATATTTCTGCCCTGCAGGACTGTTCATGAGGGTTTATGCTGTTTAAAAGTATTTCTATATATAGTTTGATACAAATCATGCTCCAGCCTTGGGGAAGTGTTTTTTTCTTGACACATGACATCACCCTAAGCAGCGCATATGACTGTCCCACATGTACTGCCCGAAGAATCTCAGCTTTTATTTCAAACAATGACAAATATCTATAAAACTGATCTTCTGTGACCAATCTGCTTTTAACTAAACCATCACACGATAGGGCAAAAAAAAAAATCGTACAATGCACTTATTATAGGCATGTAACAAATGAAATCCCTGTAAAGGTTTATTTATGATACATCAGCAGACTACAGAGTGTCACTGTAGCATTGCGATAACAATCGTTGCAGTTACAGACACATTTTGCAGCTTATTAATAGAAATATGTAGTTTTCAGTGCAAGCATACCCTCAATGTGGTGTGATATTTGTCATTATGTATGGTACAAAATAGTGCTGTGGTTTGTAGTCTGTGGTTACTATTGGTTGTGCGCAAGCTGTTTTTGTGGTACTCTCTTGCATGGTGATTAAGTTTAATAATTTGGACATTTCTGTTATTCACTGTTGGGGATTAAATGCAAAGCTTTCGAGACCACTCGTTAAGTCTGTTCCCAATTAGGCCAGATCTGGTCCCGGATTTGTTCAGTTCTGATCTTGCTGTTTGAAATGTATTAATATAAGTGACTGTCTCTTTTTACTCCTTGGTTTGAACTTTCATATGACACAAGCATGTGAGTGTCCTTTTGCGATATTTTTACGAGAAAGACATCACTGGAGTTTTGCATCACACAGCTGTAGCGAAGCCTATCCGGTTATTGCGGCGGTCAAACTCTGTGTAATAGCGGGCGATGAAGTTGGCTCCCAGGATCCAGATTGGGCCTGTAGGGGGTGGTACATCCAAGCCCCTGAAGGTGACTGTGCACACATCACCTTCCATCTGGGATTGCTGTAGAGTCAATGAGTTGTCAGAATGGTTACTACAGTATTAGTATAGGAGTTTTATCATTTTTTAATACTAATCAGTGCACTGCTAATTTCTAATCAACATTTAGGGCGTTTTCACACAGGCTCTAGTTAGGTCGACTTAAAGGGACGTTCGGCCCGAGAGCGGCACTTTAGGGTCAGTGTGAATCTAACCGCAGCACTTTACGACGGTCTAAACAGCCGCTCTCTGCATCGGAGCGGTTGTGGTGTGAAGGCGGCCGACCTCTGGTGAACTATTCTCGCTTTGATGCCTCTTATTTGCAAGAAGAAAGAATGACTACTATGCATGAGGACATTTGGATTACTGCTCTGAGGAGGCAAAATGGATTAACTTTAAATCATCAAGATACGCCTGTCTTTCCTGTCTTTCCCTCCTGCTGCAGTGAAACTTTCCTCTCCCTGTGCTGATTAAGTACATTTCTCCAACATCAGTGTCGGCACATTGGCAGGACGATGCCCGTTGTCATGGGAATAAGTTAGTTGTACAGCTGATCGTTGTTACGTGGCAGATGTTGCGATGCTTTGTGCGAGCGCGTGTGAACACGGACTTAACTAACTTTGGAGTAAATACAGTTGGAGATAAGGCGGTCTCAAGGCAACCTACAAAGTGCTCCAACATGTGTGAAAACGGCCTTAAAGTTGTGCTTTCATCACTTTGCTCACCCATAAAATATAGTCCTCGTGTGTCAGAGAGTATTCCTTGCCTCCCAGATGGAAAGTCACGCTCGGCAGATTGAGCACAGTGTCACAGCTGACTTTGTACTGAAGGACATAAAGATCACACAAAAATCCACACAAATCATTAGAGTAAGACAAATCGCTTTGAATCAAAAAGGCAATTTTCATGGTTGCTTTTCGCAAATCATAAATGCTGGAATTATTCAGGCAATATATTTTCCTCTGCAAACTACAAATGTATAATAATAACGGAAGTGGAGACCTCCAAAACCATGTATTTATGTTTATTCTATGTAATCTTTGCTTAAGTGTCAGCGTTCCGTAGATTCGTTTTAAGTGTCCACTTTGAACGAAATCCTGAATTTTAAAACATGAATAGATCACAAATCTAATCAACAACAAAAAATTGCTCAGCCTTCAATGAAAGATGAAAAAAGTGTTGCATGTGATAACATCTCACCCCGCTTTCATCCTGCTCAGCTCCAATGGTTTTCATCAGCAGAGCCACAGAGGATGCTGGCCCCGTGATGTAGGAGGAGCCTGTGTCTATCACAGCTGTGCAGCCCGCAACACAGAAGGTCATCTCCGAGCCGACAGACACACTGAGAAATGAGAAGAGATTTCATAAAGGTATAACACACAGCATCTTACTGAGGAAAGTAGAAGAAGCATAAAACCAGCAGTGTAAAAAGGCTGCTGCATGAGATCCTTCTGCTATTCAATTGTTGCCGCTGTCAGCATGCTTTGTTTCCACATATCTTCTTGTCCATTTGTAACACAGTGGCATGAAAATGAAAGTTGTTATTTTGATTTGATTGCAGTTAATTATGCTGCTCTCTTTTGAATAAATGTAAATGTTCCCAGGCACGGTCTGACTAGAGGATGCACAGGGGGGCTTCAAGGAAAAAAGGTTGGAGCCACTGACATAGTCAATGGTGTCAAGATGGCACTAGTTAAATCATTTATACCTTAAGCCTCTTCCCTAACACTTTGTTTTGATGATTCAACTTCTTTGCAAACATTGTATGAGTTTGCAGGTGTCTCTTACCCCTTCATGATGACCTCCCATGTCCCTGTCTGCTTTGTGTCCACGTAGTTGAATGTCCCAGTATAGTAGTTTGGGTCAGTCCCTCCAAGCACCAGTTCTCCTCCAGGCAAGTGTTTAGGATCTCTATAAAACATTCAACGCTGAACTTAGTTTGATTTGAATTAAATTGCTTTACATTTCATGTATTTCTTGCTGTATTTGAATACATGTATTTGAATTAGCAATAATTAATTGGCATCTAAAAGTTAATGTGTTTCTTGACCTTTTGCTCTCGGGAGAAAGAAAAACACTTGCAAGAATAATATGCTGAGAGTTTCATCTGTTTTCATCTAGTTTGTTTTGGATCTGAGTATGCACAATTAAACACCTCAGAAGAAGAAAGGCAGTGAATGAAGAGAAAAACACACTATTGTATTATAGCTGCCTGAAGTCTGGCACATGTCTTACTTTGTCTCTTTACATGTTCTTAGCTATTTTCCCCATTGTCGATCTTTTAATCATCATTAGAAATATTTATATTGGCTCAACACAGTTGGTCTGACAGGACTTTGAATTCCCCCTTGCAATAACAAGGTGCGGTTAACTGTTAAATTGCACCTGCTGTAGTAGATGGAGAACACTTGCTCCTTCAGGACGTGTTGAGACATAATGCGGTCAAACACAGGAGTAATTCCATCAATGGCCACTTTGGGGTATCCCATCCCCAGGACGCCATCGAACTTAGCAAAGATGAAGGGCATTGCTGACAGAGAGGTTGCTTCCGCGAACACTTGGACCACAGGAATCCCCCCGACCTGCAGAGGTGGATCAACAGGATTAACAGAGATGCTGCAGTGCAGTGGTTTTACGTCTGTTATTATTGATATGTTTTACACTCACCACAACCACGTCTTCACTTAGAAATCCCCGGACTTTTCCTGAGGCGTACTGGATAGAAAACCCTGTTCCGTTTTCCACATAAGTTTGAGATCTTGAAGCATCGTACCTGTTGTGAGTAACTGAAAGTTCAAAATTGACTTGAGTCACAAACCTTTTCTTGAAAGACTTTCATTGTAACTCAGTGGAAAGTAACACTTTAAATATTGAGCTTCATACATTTTTGGTGCATTTTTAGCTATACTTTTATACTGATTTCATATTTAAATACCGTAAGTCCTCAGACAGTATTTTCTATTGAACTGTGACTGACTCACAGCAGGCCGTGGAAAAGGGTGAACAGCTCTGGGAGGGCACCCATAAGTTGGCAGAACCTGTGTCAAAAACCACATTGAACTTCTGTGCCGGTGAGCCAATGCTGATCTCTCCAAAGTACTGCGTCTGTCAGAGGAAAACATTGCACTCAGTCAAAAGAAATAACGTGACGTTTGTTCTTTGTGTGTGAAGCTGCTTATGTTAAAAGTGATATACTTTTCAACATCTTTCAAACTATGACGCATTCATCGTGAAAATCAAGCTGTCTCTGAAGTCCAATTCTTTGGTGCTTTTAATCTCGGAGACGTTTGACAACTTTCCAACATTCTCAAACTGCTCCGAAATTGTGCAGATGAGTGGCTACTTTCCTTTCATGGCTTGGAGCCTTCAAACTACAAATCAAGCTCCTTAGAGTACATTCTTGGTGTTCTGTTACCTATATGAATCACACACTCCAGAGACGCATTCACAAGATGTTTTAGAAATCTTTTATTCTGATATTCTTACTACTGGTGACTTACATCCAGGTAGTTTGTGAGAGGGGTGGGAACAGTGCCATTGCTGGTGTCTTCTTTCTGGGCCTGCTCACTCAACACTTGCTCCACTGTCACACCCATCTCCTGTAGTGTCTCTCTGATGGATGGAATCTTCTTCAGGGCGATTCTAGAGGCATGACAGATAAGAGAGAGATCAATTTGGCAAAATTGGGCTGTTCTGGATACAGAATGTGTGTGAAGGATATTTGCTTTGCCATAATACGTATATTTGCAACAAATGGCTGCTCATCATCCCAGTAAAATGATGAGTGCAGAGTGCAGATTCTTTCACTTAGTGCGCCAAGACAGAAAAATGAACACAAACAGGTGTCCCACCAATGTAGAACCCACACATAACTGCTTTCCTTCTCTGAATTGTCTACTTTGGTTTTTATTAGTATGTGTAATGCTTGTACATTATATAGCTGCACTTCTTTATATAATACTGGATGTAAATTGCCATTGATGCGGGAATGGCAATGCATCGAGGTTCAAAATATGGACACTATACGGCAAGTATAGTGCAGCAGTGTAAATTTTACATGGTATCCAAAACCATCATGAAATAACAAACAAAATAATACTATTCGCAGATTGCTCTAATTTAAACTCAAATGAATGTGTCTAAGCTTACTAATGTTTGATAGAACTTGTAAAAAGAAAAAAAAAAGTCTTACAAATCATCTGCATGTGTGTTATGTTTACATCTTCTTCCTTCTGTCAATATTGTGTAGCTCAGCCTTACCTGTGCAGGGCCCGGCTTGTAGAGGCCATCAACAGCACAGAAACCAAACATTGACTCAGCAGTGGCGACATCATAATTTCTCCGGCCTATAGAATCTCAGCTGTTTGTCCTTCTCCGTATCTGGGTCCCTTCTCTGCATTTGATTCCCTCTCCACAGTGGCCGGTAGTTATAGCTGGGATCTTACCCGGAGGTTACACGGAATTGCCCCTCCTTGATTCTGTCACACAACCCCTACTGCGATAAACAGGTCCCACTGAGAGGCCTGAACTTTGACCTCCGGAAAAACTTTACAAAACGGAAAGCAAGCTGCCAACATCCACATAAGCTTGTTAGATCGCCTCCTCATCAAAATAACATTATATTGTAAGTTAAATGTATTTACCACAGACCATTCAGAGCCACCAAAACATGTCATTGGTTGTTGGGAACTCTCAGAAGCGCTGAAATGCAGACAATACTTGTACTTTATATTGTTATATATTGACTAAATCTGTTTATTGAACCCATAAGGTATGTTTCTGTATTATTGCTCTGCAGACTGAGCAGTCCCAAAATGCATTAAAGAAATGAAAAGTGCACTTCTCTAACTCCAACCAAAGACGATTGTACAGGATTAACATGATTTCCAAGATGCTGTGCATTTTGTACACTGCCCAGTTTGGTGGAAAGAACAACACTCATCTATAGATTCATTTCAGGGCCTGTGAAGGGAACCACTGGCAAGCTCCAGAGCCCATGTTGAGTGTATTATGCTGTAACGGAGACTGGCAGCGACTCGTGTTTTCATACTGTAGCTCTTGCTGTGATGCATGGACTTGACAAGGCTTAGTACATCATTATTGTGTCCTAGTTTTCTCTGTGTTCGGTCTAGGACAAGCCTGGTATCAGTGTCAAGAGATGTCAGGGTACAGTACTGACCACCCAACTGACCCTTGTGATACAGACAGCAGCCTCTGCTAAGGTCATGAAAGGTCATGCTTCTAGATACTCACTGTGTCCACACAATGATAGCAAGTTGCCAAGGCTCCAAGTTTATGTTTCAGACATTGCTTTCTACAGCATTCCTTATTGTAACATTTTAAGAATAAACATCCAATGTTTTCATTCACTGTGAGGAGTTTTAGATACAACAGCACAGTGTTCGCATCCCACTGCCTCATAAACCTCTGCTGTTTATATGCTTGGTGAGCAGACAGTCCTTCAGACAGTCTTTTATTTGGCAAAGTCCTTTACCCATGTACCAAAAGTTAACAGTACTGATACTCACAACCACATTGAAACTGATGATAGTGTTATTGTCTAACTAACTAACTTAAGTTTCACCACTTTAATACTATTATATGGAGGAAAATGATTTTGTTTTTGAGGACATTTTTGGTCTTGTACAAAGAGATCATGGACCCAGTGACTGATACTAATTATCATTTTTGTAATTCTTTTGAGCTATGACTTATGAAAGTGTAATGCTGTTAATAGGAAAAACTGGCTCCTGCCCCCTGCTGGGTCCGGTGACATCATCACTTTCTAGCACCTGCAACCCAGCAATTGTCCCTACCTTATTAATAAAGAAACAATCCCAGTACTTTCTCTCAAAATGAACTCAACCAGTCAGGTAGATCATGGGACCCGGACTTTTCAGAGGGATGATAGTTTGCTAGTAAGCTCGCAAATCATTGAATCAGCCACATTTATCAAAAGTATTATTTTGAATCAATATTTGATTAAATGTGTAATCATTAGTTCATAATGATAATCCATCAGCTCTTGTGTATAAAACCCCTTCTGTAGATCAAGCTGTATTCCAAAAAATTGTGTAAACGTACCCAGAAAGTACATTTACAAAGTATATATATGGTTGCAAAAGTGTAGACTTGTTACAGGGGCAGGGATTGATGCTTCCAGGACATTTTCACAAGAGTCCTGACCTGTCTGTGCAATGGATCCACTGTTCTGGTTCCCACACTGCCCACAGAGACCTCTGCGTCCCTGAGGGCTGTACTGCCCCTTCCTTACTACCCCCTCTGCACTGGGCATGGGAAATCTCTCTCTCCAGGATCATCATTCACCTCCATTTCTAAAGCTTTTGGCTTCTGGGGCTTAGACGGATCAAAAAGTAACCCCAGGCTAATTTACAATTCTGAAAAAGTCAGGACACTCTGTGTAGAAACTTTCCCCCTCAAAATCTCATTTAGATTAATTTCAATTAAAAGATAAATAAGTAAATATATGCTATAGTGGATGCATTGTATGCTCTTGCTCACATATTTACATCCTTCATTATCTTTATCAGTTTTCCTGATATTTAGTTTATTTAGGAATTGTTGCAAACTATTGCATGTGTTCACATGCTGTAGTTGCCAGAAAGATCAATCAGAGCTAGATGATGAAGTGAAATCCAATGACCAAAGAGCAGACCTGACGCACTGCAGACGTAGTCTTGGCGTAAAAGGGTGCACGGGGTTCTGACTGTGAGCTATGTGTCATGATAAGAGAGATACCAAGTTGAAGGAAGTTATTCCTCAAACAAAAAGAACTGGCTCCAAAAAATCCTCATGAGCTTAACCATAAAATCCCATCCAGCTGTAAGATGGAGAACCATGCCATTTGCAAACATTTAAATAGAGATGATAAACATCATAGACTACAACCAACACAAAACAATAACATGTCTTATTTTATTTTATGCCTCTTGTTTTGGTTTAAAATGCAAAATTAGATGGAATGATGAACTGTGATTCCATCTGGATGCAATATGCATGAAAATATGTGAGACAGTCCTCTCAACAGGAGGCAGAAATGTTGAAATGAAGACCCAAAAACAGACTTGAAACAGACTTGGGTGGCGGACAACAAAACAGAGCTTTGTCTGGTTTGTATTGTTCCAAAGAGTGACTTTTATGTTTTTGTCTTGTACATTTGCCTTTCTTTTGGTTCTTAGGACATGTTATGATGACTTCAGCCAGTAAGGGGCAGCATAGGACTGAAAATAAGAATAGATTTTCTGTCATCTTCTGTTGTTGCTGTGTGAAGATGTTTTGCAGATGAGAGGCAAACTCAGTACTACTGTTTGCAAGTGGGCCTTTACACTTTGTCACTATGTTAATTGTTCTGCCTGGGGTGAATATATTGACTCCAAACTTGCTTACACCCTGAACTAAAATCTGCTTGATAACTGGCATGGTGTGCATTTAGGTCTCATTAGCATGCTTATGCCCATGTCATTGTGGTTCTGATTTGAAGACTACTGTGAGAACCAACTGAATCTTAGTTCGCCGTAACTTCTATTATTTATGGGATCTCTCTTTACAAATTTGCCCTTTTTCTCTCCTCTCTTCAATAATCTTTTCTCCATGGCTAAAATTCTGATTGAGCTGGTTTGCATGAATGGTGGGGAAATCAAATTGTGGGCCTATTCAGATTTTAAAAAACGTTTGTAATTGTGGAACTCCGATCACCTATAGCCACTACAAGAGGAGTGGTACACATGAACAACCAATCGCTCCAGTTTCATTTACCCCTAAAACATATACAATAGGGTCCCTTCTGTGGCAAGGACTTCTCTAAAAAAGGTATTCTGAAATCTCAGTTGGATCTTCCTGGTTTAATAAAAATGTAAAAAGAGGCATACTCACGCGTTATAGGTTATTAAAAATGCAAACTATAGACACTGCTCCGATTAGCCTACCAGCAGAACACATTTCATTGTTTTGAACAACCACAGAGGCAGATAATACGCAAAGTAAATATTTTTTAACTGTTTTGAAGATAATTTATTCAAGTAATGGTATTATATGTTGGCGCTATGTAAATGCAAAACTAAGATATATGTAGGATAGATGATGTTTAGCATGTAGGGCCTAGACTTTGCAAGCCGTATTGCCAGGGTTAGAACAAGAGATGTCCGACCACCTATAAACTTGCAGAGTGTCGTAAAAAAATTGACTTGTGGCTTTAAAATGGAGATACTGAGGCCGACTGAGGCCTGCTGCTATTCTCCCTATGAGTCTGCTACATCCTCTCGTGAAAATAAAAGGAAATGTAGCCATACTGTTGTTGTTGACTCTACCTGGTGTCTGCCCTGTATAAATGAAATCCCAGAGAGCTCCATTAAGAACCAGGTGCTGACTCAAACAGACCATCTGGTGAGCAGGAAACCATGGCAACTGGCCTTCTCTACTGTTTACAACCAACCACAAGAAAGTGAAAACATCCTTCACCTCCACCTATGAATATTTAACACACTGTATACGAGGATAGTCACACTATTGAGCGCCTGTGTTTACATCTTTCTGACAGGTGTCTTTGATAATTCTACTTAGTTATGCAGCAGTGTAGTACATGCAAATCCATCTGGCAGTTTTCTTAATCCTGCACAACTGAAAAAAGGATTTATTTAATGTATGACTTTTATGCCTTTATTCTCACTACCAAATGTGGTCAGCTGATGCAAAATAGCACCCAGCTATGTCAGTGCCAAAGCTCTGGTGATTTCGCTAAACGGAAAAGCTAGCCACAATACCAAGCCTAGTGATTCCAGCTGTTTTGTACTTCAAAGTCTCCTTAGTATCAAAAGGTGTTCCTGCTGTCAGCATTCAGAACACAGTCCAGCAAAAGACTTGTTGTTCAGTTGAATTATGCTCCTCTGTCAAATTTGTGACACGTTTATAGTTGATGTATATATGTGGGCAGTGGGCGCACACATGTCCAGACCGTCTCCAATGTAAAATGTTGGAACATCTGGAAAATCTATAAGGCTGCCTGTTTTATCTTCTCAAACTTCTGACTCTTGGCGGCCAAAACTATATTTTTGTAGAAGAGACAACTGAAAGATGTGTAACTTACTTCCCATCTTGCTTTTACTTAAGTATTGTATTTTTCAAAACGTTAAATGCCATTGTTAATCCAAATTCTCTAGATTTTGTATCTATTTATTTTTACACAAGTGCTTACATGAAGCCTAATGACATTTTAAAGTAATGTTTCTTTTACATGTGTGCATTTGGAGTATATCCATAATCTCTGTCTGCAACACACAGACACATAGCCGCTCTTGCTATGTAACAAATTGCCGTTAACCTCCTTATAATCAACCTTGGCTCATACATTACATTTGGTGAGTTAGTTGAGTGCCGTCTATTCATAAGAACTTGGGCTGAAAACAATGCAATGTAAACGAGATCATCGTCTTTGAAGTGTTTGAAATGATCACACAGGCCTCACATCTCCACTCCAAATGGGATTCATTACGATAAATTAATTACAAAGGCCATAATTAACTCAATTACAATTTTAAATCAAGTCCCACCACTATTTAGTTGAGATGACATTTTTTTACTTTTACCATTGCACCATTGTTCTTCCGGAGTCCTTAGTCTTTAAATCATCTCCAACTCAGTCCACTGATTTTGTTGTCAGTCTTAACACAGTCATTGCTGTTTTTAACATTGCATCATGTATCTGTCAATAAGTGTGACAGTTTAAACAACTATGAATATCACAATAACTAAACACACACTATACTAAAATTTGAAAGTGGATGCTTTTCTACTTTTACTGTAGTACAACTTTCATCTATTAAGTATAGTTTGTTGTACCTGTACTTTTTCTTAAGTATTGAAATGGTGTACTTCTTCCACCACTGTGTAGCATCGAACTAAAAGGAGCTACAGGGGCGCCGTTGGTAGAGCGGGTTGTCTCATCCCGGCTCCTGCAGGTGCATGCTGTCACTGAGTACACTGGTGCATCAATGAGAGTGTGAATGGGTGAGTGGTTCCTTGAGTGCCTCATGCACAGTAGGTGGAAAAGTTAAGACCATAAGTTGAGACCACCTATGGAAAGCAACAGCAGGTGCTGTTGTAAAGCGCTGTGCAAATAAAGATTGATCGATTGATTAAATGATTGATAATTGAATTTGACTATGATATATATACAGTATGTGACAATTAACACAGTAACCCATCCAACCATCCATCTTCTTCCACTTGTCCGTTGCCGGGTCATGGGGGCAGCTGTTGGAGCTGCCCAAATTACATTGCACCATTGCACCAGCCCCTATGGCCCCCCCTGCAGGTGGTGGGTCTACAGAAGGAATTAACACCGTAACCTGGACTATTATTGTTTTTTGTTTTTTTTTAATAAAATGACTGACAAAACCCAATAGAGGAAGAGACAGGGCAATAATCTAATACACACTTTTCATTGTATTACAATGACAATGCAGCCTGCAGCTGGAATTTAAAGTGTAAAAAAAAACAGATTTCTGGAAAATGAAAGACAAAAGAGTGATCACATCTGCAGATAAAAGGACTGTCAAATATCGTGTTATCTATGCATGCCTTTCCCTTCTGCAACTACTTTTCCCCTCTGCCATTGTAAATGTTATTTATCACAAACAGAATAGAGATGTACAGTCCTGTCAGTCATATGTGGAGTTTTGAGAGTTTGGATGGTATAGGATATTTTTGAAGGCTGAGAAATTGCCACATCTAAAATCAAATGAAACTTGTAGTTAAGTAGGAAAAGGGGGGATATTTTGTTGCTAAAGACACCTGCGTAGCTATTATAAAAATATGACTACTTTTTTTAAAGTTTGTTCAACTTTAAACATACGTCAGAATAAATGTACTTTCAAAACAAAAACATTTATGAGAAAAATATGTTGATTCTCATTTCTACTTGAAATGTTTTTTTTTTAAATATATTATACAGGCTGAACGGAGGAACCCGGCTGAACGGAGGAACCCTGCCTACTGACAACAAGGACTGGACGGTCTGTGATCTTGGCCCGTCTACTGAGGGACTCCTTCGGCCTGGGTCTCTATAGCCTGTCCGTCCATGGGAGTGGATCTCTCCTTCTGTGGTTCTCCTCAAGGTTTCTCGTTTCTCCCACTGGGTTTTTGAGTTTTTCCTTGTCCTTAGACCTTGGAGAGTCTAAGGACAGGGGACACCCGAGCTGCTCGTCGCCACCCACTGCTGACGCTTATTTGGACATTATGTTTGCCTGGATATTTGATTCACCGGAACTTTACATTGTCTTATTTACTGTTCTGTTTTATTGCCTTAATGTTTGTTACAGCCCTATGAGGCAACTCCTGTTGTGATATTGGGCTATACAAAACCATTGATTGATTGATTGATTGATACAGTCCTTGAAAGTATATATTTCGCACCTGGCTCACTTTGTGTTAATTCTTCCTGTTTTGTTTCTACAAATATAGCCTCTTCGTAGCTACTTCTGGTTGTCAAAAAAAAAAAACAATCCTGTAACTGATAAGAAGTAGTGTGTTCACTTGTGAGAAAGTTCATCCTTTACAAACAGAATAAAAAACCTATTCTGTTTTTTATTCTGTTTTTTATTACACATTCCAGATGTGTAAAGTTTCCCACATCTGGCACAAACAAAAGTGTTTCACGTTGCTGAAAAATAATTCAAATCCAACCTAAACTACAAACCAACTTCTTCGGACAAGAACAGTTTTATGAAATATTTAGGTGAAATTTAAAATACATTGTACGTTGTATGCTTCAATAAAAACATTGTCACATTCACTGCCTGATCATTCTCGTGGCTTTAGTTGGGTTTTCACAGTTAATTCAACACAGTGTTGCCTCCAGTGCTCCTCTGTGAGTGAATAATTCAATATTGCTAGCAGCCCGCTCCTCTTGTGTGGGACATGGTTCAGAGTCAGTGAAGAGGAAGGCGCGCTGCACAGCGACAGGGCCTGTTTTCAGAGACCGCAGCCGAGCGTATACTGTGCCTTATGTAAGGAATGGGGCCAACGCGCTGCTCTAACGCATGTGGCCTTGCTATCATAACATTCTCCCCTATTCCATACATTACTAAACCACATTATTAGAGAGAAAGTAATGATATTGCTACATTCTAAGGCCGATGCTGATATTTTGGTATGTTACTTGGCCGATGCCGATATGCTTGGCCGATATTTTTTATCGATATCTTTGACCAATATTTTTGGCAGATTTTTCTGGTCTGTAATCCTGTAAAAACAAATACACGGCTGCTCCAGCACTGGACGATTTTATTTTATTACTTTAGTTTCTGTCCCAGCTTTGATTAGCTGTCGCTGGCATTAGCATATTGTTACTAGCCACGGCATGTTGCGCGGCGATCAAAAATACAATTGTGGAGGTTAAAACTAACTCAGCGATTGAATTCTCTAGATTCTGCATGACATGCAGCATGTCCATATTGACGGAGGTTTAGTGAAACTTATGTTTAACAAACTTGATGCTAACTCATTTTTCATTGCAATGTTTCTCACCTCCCTTAAGGCCTAGGGAGTTGTGGGAGGACTCGTTTAATGCCCTGACTTTGCTCTTTCCAATGCAAACGGGAAGTCTCTATCATTTTTGGTCCCGGAAATATCTTGGCTTATATGTGGCTATAAATATATATGGCTTTTTTCAGCGCTAGATCGGCCGATAGCCAACATCGTAAAATCCCCAAATATCGGCCCGACATATCGGCCGACCGATATATCAGTCAGCCGCTATTTTCAAACATTGAGCTAATACAGTTTAATGTGGAACAACACTAAACCAATTTTTATGTGTGTAAATTCCACTTGTGATCTAAAACCATAAGTGTTCTGCTGCAAAGCCAAACAAGACTGTGCCATGGTGATCCTCACGCTCACTCAGACCCTCGCCCCCAGCCGGCACCTGCAGAAGGACGAGAGTATGTGAGCATTCAACAATGCATCCAAACACCATAAAGCTTGCATTTTGTTGACACTTACCGCTCTGTAGAAAAGCTGCTGGCCCTATCGACACCTTTCAGTTCATCTGTGATGCTCATGGCACAGACTATGTATCCCGCTTCTCCTGCGCTCACTCACGTGGTTCTCCAGGCAATGTCCACTTTGGCAGGTCTTTTTGAACTGTAGGAGTAGGCGGAGTTAAGTGTTGAGTTACACTTATAAGCATTAACTCATTCCTCATTCATAACATTCCTCACATGGATGTGCTTACAAGCATGACAGTGTTGGGCAGAATTATTTTATTTTATTAGAATACTTCCCTAAAAATGTATTTTGTAATGTATTCCATTACTTTGTCCAGTCAAAGTATTGTATTCTGAATACTTAGAATACATTCACATTGATTTGCTTTATATTGAAGTACAAATGTGGTGTGT
Source organism: Proterorhinus semilunaris (assembly GCA_021464625.1). Taxonomy (NCBI): domain Eukaryota; kingdom Metazoa; phylum Chordata; class Actinopteri; order Gobiiformes; family Gobiidae; genus Proterorhinus; species Proterorhinus semilunaris. The sequence continues at coordinate 22,141,495 of CM038347.1, forward strand.
AAAATATGCAAAACATTATATTTATGTATAAATACAGTGTAGGCATATACTTGCATATACTATTATGAACTTATTTACCACTAATAAGGAACAAACAGATCAGTAAACCTTCCCCTGTCATTTTTCTATTTTCCCTATCGATATCATGCAATATGAAGCAAAAATTGAATGCCTGAGTGCCGCAATGTACTCCTTTGACTTTAAGAAAGTAACTGTAATCTAAATACCCTCAAATGAAAGAGTAATTTTACCTGAATACAGTTACTCAAGATGAGTACTCACAATAAATTGTATGCCAATCTTCCCCAACACAGAGCATGTTAGACAACTTTCAGAGTGCGAAGTGGAGCTTTTCCATCGTGTTGATACGAACAGTGTTTGTGAACTGTTTGTGATTCTGATTCTGATTCAGCCCAGTGCTTCCAGGTTTGCGATTAATAAAACGACTTTATAATTAGATACTTGCTATACCAACACTGACATTACGTTGAAGTAAACAATATAATGTTAACCAGCAGGTAAATGCACTAAAAAGCAAGTCTTATGGCATGTTTCAAAACAAGATTCACGCTGTTTTTTTGTTGCTTTCACACAGTATCATAGAAACCCATAGTTGTAATATTTTTTACTGGTAGAAAGTCTTAAAACCCTGCATTGTTGTTCATCAAATTATGGATCCCGTTTTAAGTTAAATATATCTCATAACATAACACAACATGTTTTTGTCCCGGTTACTATTTCGCAAGATTTAGTGCTATGTGGATGTGGAGTAGTCCTGAAAGACTTGGAAGAGTAGTACTGTTGTACATTTTGGATCTGACCATATATAACATATATTTCTAAACAGGCGACTTAGTGGCATGAATACAATTTGTTAAGTCTAACTCTTATTTGCATAATGGGGCACCAGTGTTGAGATGGTCACTGCACATAATGTGTTTTCATGGTCACTGGCCTCTGAAGCAGCAACATCTCACGTGACTCGATGTACTCTTTACTGCAGCGCATGTTAAATAGAGCCCAGCACATCCTTCAAGCTGTATCCCATTAGAAGCAGATCAATATCAACTGAAAGGATGCACCATTTAAAAAATAAAAATAAGAAAAACAATACTTATAATAAATGAGGGTTTACGATGCCGTGTGCATATCTGAGAGAAAATATTAAAATATATTCTGCTAAAATAATGCAAAAAATAAATAAATAATCTAATGCATTTCAGAACATGTTTATAGAGTTCCTTTTGCTAACCAACATTTTTGCAAAAATGTACTACCTAAATCAGAGGCTTTTAGGCTCACTGCATTGACCAGAGAAGTACCTATAGATTTCTATTTCAAGCGCAAGAGGTTGGTATTTTGACTAAATTCATTTTTGACTAAAAATGAAAATATTTCTAGAAATATACAATATCAATTTGATAAAATATATTTTACTTGATACATGTTGCAGATATGAATCAGTGATCGGTTGACAGTGGATTAGCATTTAGAGTGTTTAGGTTGGGGGTGCTGTCTTTATTTCCTTGAGCAAGACACTTCACCCCCCTTGCCTTTGCGAATTTGGTGTGAGTAATTGAGTGATTATTGGGGCTATCAAGGTTAATGCTTTAAAGGCATTATATCTGATTATTTTTCTAGTAATGGAACAGCATTTGTTTTGTCCTATTGTAAACTCAGGCATTTGTGGGAAAACATTGTGCATCTAATGATTAAACATTTGTGTCAATTGAATTACCTTGCAGGCTATAGTTCTGTAGCATTTCTGTGAAAGTGACCCTGAAAAGTGACCTGGCAATTTGTGAAATCTGACGATAAACTCGCCCCAGTTTAGAATTGAGATGCTACAAATATGTACCACTAACAACATTTTAACCTCTTAACCAGACCGAGTGCATTTTCTCCCGTTCGGCTTTACCCAAATCTAAAAGCTTCTCGACTGAAGCTTACAGCCTATAGGCCAGATAACGTCTAATTTGAAAGCTAAGACCTACAAAACTCATCTAAACCGATCTTTTTCCTTGCGTTTTTGGCCTATTGTTGTCATTTTTGCCACTATTTTGTCGATTTTTTGTAGCTTTTTCGTTGAACCTATATGGCTTTTTGGTCACATTCTTGTTGCTTTTTTGCGGCTCTTTTGTGGCTTTTTTTATTGTGTTTATTTTTGTCACTTTTTTTTTCCTGCACTTTCATCGATTTTTTTGTGTGTCACTTTTTGCCACTTTTTTTGTTGCGTTTTCATCCTCGTTTTTTGTCTAGTTTTTGACGCTTTTTTTCAAGAAGCTATTCGATTTGGGTAAAACCAAACAGGGATAAATGTGCTTGGTTCAGGCAGGGGTTAAGAAGTTAATTTAGTGGGTTCCCCAGGCATCGCGTCATATATTTTGACTTGGAACATGCTTTAAAAATTACAAACTCTAAGATTTATGAAACAAATTATGTAAATGTAATAAGAATACTGTTAATAATTAATAGATTAATTTCATTAAAATGAATAGTGCCAGTTTGTTGTGTTGTTGTTTTTAACTCAATATTGAATGTCCTTTGTGGATTAAGGTGTTGCCTAAATAAATTATAATGTGTATAAACAATATTATGCCTATAGAATATGATTTTGTTTGTGGCTTACTAAGTTTTTCTCTCACTTGGTTTCTAAAATTTGCTTTGTAATCTGTAAATAAAACTAATAAAAAAAGATTGTAGTCCAAATCATGTTAATCTGGACGCAGTTTTAATTGTATAACACGATAGAAATAGCACATTCATCTATTTTTCACTGCTGTATAACTGTCCATCATTTATGAATAAGTTGTGTGTGAGCTCATGGGGATTAGACGCGAGGGGGCTGTAATCGCTTTGGAAATGCTGTTGTGTGTAGCGCACCGGTGGTCGGGGTGGAGCTTCGGGACTCTCCGCCGAAGTGCTGTGGTCTCGTGTAGGATCTTCCCCTGAGGAGCCGCGCAGGACGCATGCGCGCTTCCCTGCTCCGTCTGCATCCAAAGCGCACAAGCGAATAGGATGAACTTGCCGTGTGTTACCTGCTTAAAGGCGCCGTCACGTGAGAACAAAACAAACAAACAAACAAACAAGCAAACTGTAAGGTAGGATCATACAACGCGAGCTGGGAAGTTTGCGTCAACGTTGGGAGAGCCTGTTCTGGAGGAGTTTGTCCCCGGACTTTGCAGGCGGAGGCGCACCGGGCATGCAGCGCGCGTGTTGAGGAAGATGCGGAAACAGGCGATTAAAACCTGGATTCTAACAAGCCCGCTAATGTACTCGCATTGGTAACAGTATGCCTTGGTTTAAAAGAAGCGTGAAAATGTTTCTGCACGGGGTGACACCTACGCATGTCGAACTTTTACGGTTGTTTTTAGCGCTCCCTTTTATGCTATGACTCGTACTGTTGATCCTCCATCGGGGACAACTATCGGCGCCGGCACTTGATTCTGCCACCATGTCCAAAGTCATACAAAAGAAGAACCACTGGATTCACAAAGTTAACGAGTGCGCTGTCGTCAGGGCCGCGTGCGGGGAGCTGAACGTTGAACTCCGCGGCGGGGCAGAGAATGGAGAGTTCGCGTACATCGGCGAAGTTAGGGAGGATGCGGTGCTGTACCAGGACGGCAAGCTGTGCGAGGGGGAGCTTCTGCTGGAGGTGGAGGGGCTGTCCGTGGCCGGGCTACCCCTCTACGACATCTACACTGTGATGAAGTGCTGCGAGGATCCAATCAGGCTGAAATCCGTGCGTCAAGGTGAGGGAAACTCTGCACTGGTTTCTGAGACAATAATTAGACCTAGGTATTGTAGCAAACTGATTTTGAATAATATTGTTTCATTGGTAAAATAAAAAAAATAGTCGACGTTTAAAGAAAAAAAGTAATTGTTTAAAAGTTTGGATATGTGGCACTGTCCCAAAGAACATGTTTTAGTATCAGACATACACATAATAACATAGTAATATAGAGTAGACCCACTGCAACCCTTTACTATGACATGGATAAGTCAGGCCAATGTCCATCTATCCATCCATTTTCTTCCACTTTTCCATTGCCGGGTCGTGGGGGAGCTGCCCAAATCCTCCTTTTTTTCTTTTTTTTTTTTTACTCAATTTGTCAAAACCTTACCCTGGCCGTGGATTGTCTGTTTTTTGTCTTGTTTTTCCGAGTATTTGTAAAAGGAATCAATACGTGCACAATGTTCACTAAAAGCTTCTTTACCCCCCGGAGAGATGCTTTAGAATAGGCTTGTGGCACATATTATAGGCATGAGAGTCAAGATTGCTGTTTCCAACCAGAGAGAGCTTTGCTGTTATCTGCTGAACTGCTTTTGACACGAAGGCACCCTGACAGACATCCAGCCCCAGTTTGTCGAACATCTCTAAAGCCATGGCAGGGTCACGGATTAGGCCACTTACACTGACTGCGGCGCCACACGAGTATCCACACACGGGCTGCACACTGCTGGACACTGTGCAATGCTGTCATGTGAAATGAGCAAAACCATAAACATAGACATTGTCTGGACTGGCATCTTTTGGCACTTTTCTAATGGACCCAAACACTTCCCAGTCACAAGGCTTATGGCATTTCATATTGCAGTTATTGTCCTGGACTTGTTACGGCCATTTTTGTTCACGTTCAGACTTGGTTTAGTTCTGTCTAAGTGCGGGTTTAGTGCGACACTGTCTGCAAAATTAGCTGTTTTGTCCACTAGTCCTGTGGTTCCCAACCTTTTGTGTCTGGTGTACTCCTTGGGCTTTTCATTTATCCTCCAAGTACCCCTTACTTTGAGGTGTTGTTGATTTTGATTTTGATTTTTTTTTGGTTTGTAAACACACACATTTATTATTTTAATACAAATTTAAATACTCCCACATTATTGTATGGCCAAATGAAATAAGACTGTACTTTCCATTGAAAATGATAGCAAAACACTATTCCTATTAACCTTCTGTTTAGAGCTGAAATAAGTAGAAATAGCTACATGTGCTCGCATACCCCCAGTGGTCCCCGTAACCCTGGTCGGGAAACACCGCATTAGCAGTTTCTTTTCATTCATTCATTCATTCATTGTGACTACTGTTTTCATCCTAGGTGTGTTCAAATCTATGCTCACTTTAGTCCATCAAAGAGTTCCTTGGGAATCTGATGTTTAGTAACTAATTGGTATTCAGTTTTGGAAATCAGTGCCTTGGTGACTATTGGCTCTGTGTGAGTTGGGTTTGAGTGCGCATGTTAGTTGAGCCGACCCAGTGCCCACGGTCTACTGCACATCTGTCTAAGAGATGGCCACTGGGAGAAGGACACAGCACACTGATCCCCATGTGTATTCTGAATGAGCAGCTTGGGGGTGGGCGCTCATAAGCCTTTTGCTTCAGCCCACTCCTTTTGAGCACAATGTATACTGCTCAAATAAACAAATAAACTAAACTAAAACTAAAACAGCTCTGCACATTTGCCATTCCCCTCAGACACACTTTTCCTGGGACAACTCTTTTTATGTCATTGTCCGAGATTTCTCCTTAGAGTTTTCTTTAGTCATACTGTATTTCTGATTATTGAAACTGTACTTTTAATTATCACAAATTCATCTGGGTTTAGTCTAGTTATTTTGTGTCATAGAGACCATTTACAAAATCCCACAAGTTCTTCATTTGAAGTTTTTTTTTTTTTCCTCTGGTAAATTCCAAAAACATGAACAATGTATTCAAATACTCTTTATACTCTTCCTTCCTCTCAAAACTTCGGTCACTAACTTGTAATAATACTCCCAATAGCTACTACTCACTATTTTTGTTTACTACTATTCTCATGTTCACTGTTGTGCTTTTCCAATTCACTCAGTTTCACTCACACAATGATTGACAACGGTGACGAAATTGTGAGGGAAAATCATTAACCACTCTGTTACGTAAGAGGCGGTTAGTTTCGCTCGTGTGCTGTGTCCATTAGTGAACGTCAACATGAGCGCTGCAGCCTCCACCCCAGAGACAGAGCTCTGCACACTGCGGATGCTCTCCGTCCAGTCCAACATGAGTGGCCCGCATTACGGTTAATGTACTCAGAGGGTATTCAATATTTACACTGCTGAATGGGTGCATATGTCCATCTTAAGAAACCTAGTTGTGAAATGTTTGGGTGATAGCAATCTGTGTTGATGTTTTGATGATATTTGAAGATAAATAGACAAATAACGCTTAAAAAAAACTATATTAGAGACTAAAAGAGCTTTACATTAACAACCACTCACCCATTCCCATCTTCATGCAAACACCAGTGCTAGAGGCAAGTGTCTTGCCCAAGGACACAACAACTGTGTACACCCATGGGACACGAACCGCCAACCCACAAGTCACAAAATGTGCATGTAATATTTATTTTTGTTAATTTGTATTGTATGGCCTTATGAGGGTAGTGTGCATGTTCTCCCTGTGCCTGCATTGGTTTCTTCCGGGTGCTCTGGTTTCCTTATATCCAGGTCAGGATGAATGACGTTTGTGTGCGTGAATGGATGGTGATGGTCGGGGGGTCTGTTGGCGCAGATGTTTGCAGCTCTGCTTGTGTCGGTCGAAGGGCATGTGTGAATGAATGAATAAAATCCCCTATGTGATGCACTTTGGGTGACTTGTGTCATGTGCAAAAATGTGCTGTACGAATAAGATTCCATTCCACTCACAAACACTCTCTCATTTAACTTGGCCTATTGTACATGTTTTGTAGTGGGTAGGTGAAACTGGAGCACCCGAAGGAAGCCTTCACTTCCAAAACCATTCCCCTCTCCCTCCGCCTACGCTCTTCCACTCAACTCTCAGTGAGGTCACCTTCAGAGGTTCACTAATCAGAGACGTGGAGCTGTGACTTCCAGACGCACTCGCCCCACGGATCAAACATGTCCCTTTACTGAGACATGACACTAATTAAGCTAAAAACACAAGTTCAACCTCATCATTCAGATTCAGATTTGCTGAAAGTTTGATGTGTTTTTTCCACTACCAATAAAATCAAATTAAGTCTTATTGTCACATTCTGTGTCATTAACAAATGTCTATATGATGGTATAGTTGTTCAAATTAACCCTCCTAAATAAACGTACACTCTGAAGTCGTTTGGGATGTGTAGCATGGGGGGATGCTGACTCGCTGTGAAGGAGCTTATCGGCCACTTTCACTCGCTTCTTGGTCTGTTTAAATTAGGGTGTAGGAAGAAGGACAAGGGAGCTATTTTGGAAAGACCGTTGCTGTAAAAAAAATTACACAAATAAATGTAATACATTTATTAAAAGTACGTATCTACTTACTCTCCATATTCCTTTTAAAACTGACAAGACCCTCCATTGTACTTTCACCTTGTTGGGCTAGGGCAGAGCCGGCCCAGATCAGAGCTATACCAGAGCAATGACAGACGACCTCTCCCGCCTTTGCTCTCCAAAGGAAGATCTTGTTACATGGGCTTTGCTCTTTAGCTGGAAACCCTATCAGTGCTCAGGTACAGGTATGCTCCCCTCTATGGCTCTTCAGGTGTGTGTCCCAGTCAGGAATGCAGCCATAAGCCCACCTGAGTCTCACTGTTACACCCCTGAATCCCTGACACTGCTATTTTTATTAATCTGTGTAAATAAACCCTCAGACTGGAGTGAGGGGGAGCAGGCGTGGGACAGGATTTTCCATAGACATCAAACATTTAGTGTTTACACTACACTTGCACAATTATATGCTTGGAAACTTCCTCTAAGGACTGAGTGTGCAATACTGAATTACTATGTACACATTTTGACTAAATGTACAGGACTTTGTTTTACTTCAAGAATCTTCACTGTTATCAGATCAATTAGTTTACAATGAGGTTAAAGTTCAAGTGGGGCTGTAAGCATTCAGAGGACTTTGAGCTGGATTTGGTCCTGTGTGACTTCGCAGTTTGTGTGATCGTGTTCCATTTATAATTTTTCCAATTATAAATGTAATCTACATCATTGCCTGAATGGAACCACTGAAATACTGATTATTCACAGCTGATCATTCACATTTACCCTATACACTTTCCTACATCCAGTATAAATGATTACAGGTCGACCAATAAGGGTTTTTCTCAGATGCCGATGATTGACCTCTATTAATGATTGTTTTCTCCAAAATACATGGAAAGGTAAATTGATACGATAAATCAAGTTGGAAAGACAAGTTGGATGAGATGTTTCTTTGTTTATTCACACGTCAGTTCAAGAGCGCTTCACAACTAATCACAATGAAATTGCAATTTTAATGTTCATAACTAGAAAATCGCAGTGACTGCAAAGGCAAGGCAACTTTATTTATACCGCGCATTTCGTACAAAGGCAACTCAATGCCTTGTGTATTAGATCTCTACAAATGAGTTCTGAAATGCATTTGATTCTGGTATTATTTAACAGTTCATTGTACAGTATTTTAGTCTTCTGAACTTGTTTTAAACATGAACTGAGAAGAAATCAATTTTGATTTTGAAAAATAAACTGTAAATCTAATCTCAATACTTAAGAGAAAAAACACGAAGAGCATTGTTTGAAACAGCAGTACTGTTTCAAACAATGCTCTTCAGGGCAGTGAAAAATGTTTCAGAACGCTCTGTGGCACCTTAGAAAGTCATTTACTGCCTTTTTATGCTGGAGGTAGTTTTGGACTTCCAGGACAAATTTTCCCTGGTCACTCCTGTCTCCCCTCTCCTAACATCATACAGGGGTCTTATAAATGCCAGGCATTCCTGAGAGTGGGGGCAGGCAGAGGTTTACTGATACAGCAATTCCTCATAGGCCTGTCAGTTACTCAAGTATTTCTTCGTACACATCAAGTGTTAGGGGTACTTTTTGAGGGGGATCAGAGAAGAATTATTGCAAACTGCATCTAGCTTTGGCCACAGAATGAACCACTGCGTATTGCTTTGCTTCATTTGCGTTTTTAAACTCAGCTCTTTTGAAATGTGCCAATGCTTTTGACCTTGGTTGACGAAAGAAAACAAAGGTGGCATCAGACAACAGTGACAGTGAGCAGTGAGCACTCTGCCACAATTATTGATACTCGAATACACGATTGTGCCATTTAGACTGAGAAAGCAAGATAAGAATTTGCAACAACATTTTAATATACTGAGTGAATTAATAATCTTGAACACCTTTTGACATTTAGGAGACGTAGGAGATGCAAATGTTGACCATGTAAGCCTCTATATTATACAGTATGCGTTCTACTGTAGGATTTGCAGCACTATAATGCCATGTGGCAGTACTTTATATGAACTAACTGGACATCATTTATTGGAGCAGAAACAGCTGTTTACCCACAGGCTGCCTGCACTGACCTGTATCCACATGTTAGGCCTTTAGATGCCATCTTCTTATTTATAAACAATGCACCTTAGCAAACATTAGCACACAGTGGTTTTCTGTTTGTTCATATAATTAGGTTAGCTGTCAACGAGCTCTGAACAGTTTGCACACTATTCAGTGACACATGGCGTCTTTACATGTATGAGTCCTATGTATGTACTGTATACCACAGCATACCATGTCCCTTAACAAGCACTGTCCACTGTACATGCAGATAATGGGTCTTTTATATTTGTGGCAACATCCATCCATCCATTTTCTCCCACTTTTCCGTTGCCGGGTCGTGGGGGCAGCCGTTGGAGCTGCCCAAATCACATTGCACCAGCCCCTATGGCTCCTCCTGCAGGTGGTGGGTCCACAGAAGGACGGCCTCATGGTTCTAACCGGGCCTGTTGGTCTCTCATTGTGACAACATTAAAACAGAAAATAGGGATACTTGTTTTGCACACAGTGTTTCAATAAAAAAATGTTCAACAGTTCATGTGGTCAGAAGCTATTATTATTATTATTTTTATATTATTATTATTATTATTATTATTGTTATTAAAGCCACACCACGTAGAATTTAATCCAATATCTGTGTCAAGCTGCATATTTTGTACTGATGGCAACAGTATAGTCCAAAATGTTATGCGGTGTGCTTTGGAATATTAAAGAATAAAATAATCTTCATCATTTCATTTGATTAAACATGATTGAAATGACATATAGACCTAAATTAGACTGTATTATTTCTAAACTATGTGTAAACCATGTCTAAACCAGATGACACACGCAACTTAAATGTATCCCCAAAAGTAATGAAATTATCTCTGAAATTAATATTGTGAATGTAAAATGGTAGATAACACCTGCTGAAGCATAAGTACCACTCGTGGTACGCCGACCTGTACAGCTGGAGAACCACTGCAGATTATTTGTCCAAATGCAGGGACCGCATTTGGACAAATCACTGTTTGTCTTCCTCGTTTATGACGTGACAGTTTGAACATTTCTGATACACACAGAGGCTAAACAGACCCTCGACATTAATGAGATCTGGACTCCATCATTTCTCTGCCTTTGATGTGCAGTGACCTACACTCCACACTAGCTTCAGCCCATTCGCACTCTTTCTCACTCGCTCTCATGTTAAACACACACTCCCACTGCAGGGGAGTCTTCTGGAGCTCAGATAGACTGACATTTAAGCTGCGCAGCCATTAGATTTACACATCTGGAGGGGATTACAGAGTGCCAATACAGGCTTTGCTTTATACACACGAATCATATTTTTATTGTAGGATGTTTATTTACTTTATCATTTGGCATCATTTGGCCCCATGCTTAATATGTTAAAGAGACTGTGTGACCCTTTGTCCAAATGAAGGCCGTATACTGTCAAACGTTATAAAAGTGCAGTTGTTTTTAAGGTGAGAAATTTGTCCAGGTAGTTTTAACAATATTAACAATATATTCTGCATCCAATACAAGCTCCTACTATTCTCCTATATACACTAGAGTAAGTCCTGCTATAACATGGCCCTGCCCTACCTCACCAACTGCTCTGCTGACAACAATCTCCTTACTCCCATCACCAAAATCGCACCTCAAAACCCACATGTTCAAACTGGGATTTTATCTATAATGTTCTTATTTTGTTTCTATCCTGCCTCACACTGAAGTCATCTCCTTCTTCTTATGAAAGTCTAAACCAGTGTTTTGTTTTTGCCCTGGACTAAATCTCTGCATAATTTCCCCATTGTTTAGCTTGTGTCATTTTGCAGAGGTAAGAGGGTACAGACTTTCGGGTGGCTCAGTCCTCTCAGATGCAGGTTGCTCTTAAACTCTTGAGAGGCCAGTGAACTGTAACCACTATTTTAAATCTCATCTAATTCTGCACAGTATTGTCAACATCAACACAACTTAATCTGAAGCCACAGAGTGCAGACATACCAACAACCACTCTGATCTGAAAATGATGATTCTTCATTTAAGACATGCTATTTACTTGTGACTATTTATTTATCTTTACTTTGACCCAGGCAAAATGTCTCTAAAACATTACATTTTGAGTTCATCTGCTTGTTGAATTTGGGTGGGCACACTGAAAATGTAGGTGGGTAAGTAAGTAGACTTAGTTGAAAAAGCTTTTTATTGAACAGCATCATCCAAATTAAGCTTTCCTTCATTTTTTCACACCCAATTTGTTGTGAAATTCTACTGTCAAAAGAAGTCATGACCCTCTAGTCCTGCTAGACGTTGCCGATTTGTCAGTCTGTGTTTAAAAATGACCAAAGGCTGTGAGGTCTTGCCCCCACATATGGTTCCTCTTTAAGGTCTTTGCTCTCTTCCGTGTTAAACAGCCTTACATACTGAACAGCTGTGGCTGTATTGTGCAGTAGCCTCCACACATGCATGTATCTAGAGCATGATTTATATGAAACATCAAAGAGTGCCTAACAGAGGTGTCAGTGTGGCTGCAGAAGCAGAGCCCTCTGGTGATGGGTTCAGATATTGCGAATATACAGCCTTGTTCATGATTGTTCTCTACAATACTTCCGATATCAATTAAGAGTAAGCCACTCAAATATTTTATACAAAGACTAATAATTGCCATTGTTGTTGACACTGAACTCCTCAAACATTTCACTTTCGTTGGTATAATGCAGTTGAAAGTTACTCATAAGAAAAATATGTCCCTGTTTAATTAAGTCAGTTTGCTAAAATCCTTGTTTTAATTCTCCACTCTGGTATATATGATTGTAATGTATAGGTACTGGGAAAAAAGAAAACTTGTATTTTTAAAATGTATTTATTTGGCTTGTAGACCTTGTGTGAAAGGGGGTGAATAGCTGGGACATTTTCTAAATTGTCAGAGATGGATTTGGACTCATGGCGCACTATAGGATATTGTGGTACGCAGATCAGTGCATCTTGAAAACTGCTTTATATAGTATGTTTGCGCTGTGACGCAATCATGTGGCACTGGGAAAGTTTGTGTTTGTTGAAGATGTCAGGGAAGCCAGGTTTAGCAGAGGATATGATAAAATCACGGAAGGTGATGATGAAAACTGCATTCTTCAGCTAGTGTAATTATGCAGAACTTAAAATCTTAGCTGCAAACACTCCGGTTCTTTTTTCCCCCTCCATATTAAACTAAACTATGCACGGACTAATCCCTTGATCTTGCAGCTTTAGGGGTTGCCTCCTTTCCAATCTTCTCATGAGTTTCTTCCCAGAGATTTCACGCGGCAAAAGGTGAAGAAGTTTAATCGTTCCGGAAAAGCTGGTCTTCACACAAGTGCACTCCCAGTTCAAACATAGTGGGTAAGTGTCGGTGACGGTGCGTTAAAGGTCCGTATATCTTAACTGGAGGAATGTCTTTGTTTTTTAAATCAACACAGATTTGCAGCGAATTGCTCCTGGTCTGATTTTCTCATTAGTGCCTTGAAGTGCAGGGACTGTTCCTGCCCCGGTGGTTCCAGTTAGTCACAGCAGCAGCAGTGGAGCACATTTAGATGGATTTGTGCATACTCTGTGTAGATGCGCTTTATAGCAGTGTAACTTTACTGGGAGCAGTAAAGGTGACTAGGTAATTTATCTGGGTTTCACAATGGTTTAGCTGGCCTGATGATGAATGGCGCAGGTGCAGGATTCTTGGAATTTGCACTCAGATGATAGTTAGGCCAAGTCTCATCCCTTTACAAAAATGTTGAATTACTTGCTACTCACATTTTAGCAGTTCAGTTTTATTTCTTTCTAAAGCCATATTTCAGAGAGTCAGCTTTCCCACTCCACGCTCCAAATGCATCATACGAGAACCTAAATTCTCATAAATCTGACCACAATCCGACACTGTTTGCAGCCAATAAAAGCACTGCTGTTTTCCCTCCCGGTGTGGCTCCCCGTGATGGCGTTTCCTTAATTCTGTAAATTCAGACTGTTTTTATTCAGTGGCATAATGATGGAAACATTCTTGTACTCTAGATTTGTGTGTGTTGAAAGTTTTTTGTTGCATAAGACTGTAATTTTACTTCTTAAGCATAGAAGAATTAGGCAGATGTTTGTATATAAATGCGCACACCACAGCTCACGTTACATGTTACAAAGATAAAGGCAAACACAGAAAAGAGGTAGTAATTGGTACGTGTATTACTGATTACTTCGGGCCATACAGGCTCATCCGCAATTTTAGACTTTTAGACCATTTTAGACTCATTTTTAGTTAGAGGTATTTTAAGACATGCTTTCGTAATGCATGTTTTTTTTTTCTTTTAGAAATGGTTTACATATTTTAGTCAAATTTAGACCCAGTGGTACCTGGGGCGACAGTGGCACGGATGGTAGAGCGGGTCAGAAGGGGTTTGAATCCCGTCTCCTACAGGTGCACAGTGTTGTGTCCTTGGGCAAGACACTTCACCCACCTGGCCCCCAGTGTCTGTGTATATTGGTGTGAATGAGTGAGTGGTTCCTTGAGTGCCTAATGTAGGTGGAAAAGCGTTAAATAAGTTGAGGCAATTTACCATTTGAAGGTCACATATTTTATGAGCGGTAACTTGCCTTTGAGGAACACCAAAGAAGTGATTTATGAGTGTGTAGTCAAAGAAGCAGGAACTAAGTTGATGGCAGAGAAGAGGATGCTGATTATTCCCTGAAGTGAGAACCCAAAATAAAAAAAGGTATATTTATGTGTCTTTTCCCCCCCTTTAACTCAAATAGACACCAATCATACACAGTACATGTTAGCGCCAAGGACCGCTGGCAACTTGTTTCCGTCAGTTGGAGTGAGAGGTGACCTTGGCTGGCAGCTGTGGGTCTATAGTTGGCAGCATCTGTGTGGTGTGAGGAATGCACACTCAGGAGACGAGCTCAAATTGGCCGATACATGTGAGAAAAAGCACCCAGCATGTGTATCTTTGTAAAGATTTAATCTGATTGGCCTTTTTTTTTTTTGGAGTACCTTAGTTCTTTTTCTTTTCTTTCATCACTAATCCGTATTGTTCTTTTATCTCCCGTGAGCAGGAAATGCATTAAAAGTCAAGGTTTGCTAAGTTTAACACATCCTTCCTCCTAGACCTTGTGCATACCACTGGGTTAAATGTCAGGGTAAGTGCGTCTGAAGTGGGCCAATGTGGCAGCTTTGTAAAAACATACACAATAAAAGACAAGTTGTACATATAGGTAGTTGAACTGGAAACCGTTACAAATGTATGGTTGCTAGCTAAAAAAAAGTTTTTTTGGCTCTGGACTACTTTGGAAAGCAAAATAAACTTGCCTGCAGCTAAGCCAGTTGCATTAGTTGCGTTGAAGCAGCTATAAAGATGCTAAAGTATCACATCAAACACAATATAAGTGATCCTCATTACAATCCCACTCTGCTCTGAAACAATGAAACCGCACAGTGTGAAGAGGAACTGGATCCCTCAATATTAATGCTCCACATTTATTATACAGTATCATGTAATTATATCTTGTCTAAAGAGCTGTCGACTGTATGGCTAATTTTTAAACTGTCCATTTTCTCATTCATCAAAACCAACACCGATACTTCTGCACTTTGATTACAAATAATGCTATATTTCTCTTTACATTAGATCACGAGCTTTACATTTAGTCATGAGATGGAGTGGGCTGAGGGTATTTTGCTCCATATTTGTTAGATAAGATCAAGCTAAAAGTAGAAGATTATCGTCAGTCCACGGCAGAGTGTGGGACACGGATACAAATGAGTCTCACGTGTGTTCATTAACATGCCAGACCAGATAAATAAGATTCATGTCATCGCAGTCGAGGTTGCTTGTAGCCTATTATTGGGCTGTTTGTTTTAGGTGGTGATCTTCAGATTCTTTTTTTATAAATGGTAAATGGACTCAACTTATATAGCGCTTCGCCACCTTTATCAGGCCCAAAGCGCTTTACAGTAAGGAACCAGTCCCCCATTCATTCATACACAAGTGTATGCAGACTCTGGAGGCAAGGAGGCTGAAGTATCTTGCCCAAGGACACAACAACAGTGTGCATTTGCAGGATCTGGGATTCAAACCCATGATCTTCCGATCACTAGACAACCCACTCTACCATCTGCACCACCATCGTCCCTTAATAAATTAAAATAAAATGTTCCTTACTTCGGATCGGTGCGGCGTCAGCAGTGATGCGGTCGCTGTATCGGACTGTTGTGGTGAAGAGGGAGCTGAGCCAAGCGGCGAAGCTCTCGATTTACCGATCGATCTACGACGTTCCCACCCTCACCTATGGTCATGAGATTTGGGTAATGACCGAAAGGACAAGATCGCGAATACAAGCGGCCGAAATGAGTTTCCTTCGCAGGGTGGCTGGGCGCACCCTCCGAGATCGGGTGAGGAGCTCAGTTACCCGGGAGGAGCTCGGACTCGAGCCGCTACTCCTCCACGTCGAAAGGAGCCAGCTGAGGTGGCTAGGGCATCTGCACCGGATGCCTCCTGGTCGCCTCCCTCGGGAGGTGTTCCAGGCATGTCCTATTGGGAGGAGGCCTCGTGGAAGGCCCAGGACACGCTGGTGGGACTATGTCTCCGAGCTGGCCTGGTGTCGCCTCGGGGTCCCCCCAGAACAGCTGGAAGAGGTGTGCGTGGATCGGGAAGTCTGGGCATCTCTGCTGAGACTGCTGCCCCCGCGACCCGGCCCCGGATAAAGCGGAAGAAAATGGATGGATGGATGGATGTTCCTTACTTAGAGAGATTCCAGCAGCTTCAACAGTACTAACAACAACCATAGGGGTCAGTAGAGGAACAAGTTATAACTTTTTGGTATCAATATAATTTATACTTGACATTATTTTTATTTATTCAAATTGTCATTAAGCATTGTTACATTTCTGGCTCAATAGACAAAGCATTTACCCCCAAACTAGAAAACCTGATATTGTTACATTGCAGCATAGGTTTAATAAAGGAACGACATAACCAAATGGATTCAAGTTTTGTTTTTTGAAAGTCTTCCATTGTTTAAGACACTGCTCAGACATGCAGTGTGCACTTGATGTTTCCTCGTCTCATTGATTTGCCAGCTGATGCATCCTACCCTCTCCATACTCAAGCCGACCCATTTATTCATGTTGGAGTTTGCACCATCTGTCGTTGTCTCTCTTGTGAGACTCTCACCACCCAATCGATTGTACCAGGATCCAAACGCTCTGCGCACACTTAGTTTTGAAACTTGATGAAAACCACATTGGCTTGACACTGCGCGCCCACTGCTTCAGCGTTTGATTTATTGATTTGAACAGTTGCTGCTTGCATGTTTTTCCACATCTGATGAGTTTTCAGTCTGAATGTGAAGTTCTTTTTCAATTTATAACAGGTTGAACCTTCACATTCCTGACTGTCTGTCCTTGATGTGGATAAATAAGTCCTCATCAGGTTGGTTTTCGATTGACGGTATTTATTTAGATGGACAAACCTAAACTGGTCGTCCATTGGATTATATTGGAAGTCAGTGGATTGTGCCAAGCTGTCTACTTTATGCACGCAAGTCACTGGCACATTCCTCTTCCATTTTCCACTTAAAAAGGCTTCTTTGGAAACACTGCTTATGAAATATTATAGTATTTATGCAAAGCAGTAGTGCATCATTTTCTCTTCATACGAGTTCTTATCTTTGAGCTCTGAAAACAAAGTGAGGAAATTCACATGACGAGATTAATTTGACGAATCTCCCTGTGGGGCCTCCTCTCTGTCAGCCATCTCTCTCATCACATGTGATGGATAGTCCCACAGTTCGAGTGGCTATTTCTGTCAAAGTGGGTGTTCCATATCTATGTTTTTTTTTTAGATGTTACACATAGGTCATCGTATACCCATTTAATTTCTTAAGCAGATTTGTTTGCCAAAACTAGCAAGCCTCATCATCCTAAATGCTATCATTTTAATGGACTAATTGATGGTTATAAAACTCTGCAGTCCTATTTTCATCCACTTTTTCTTGCATCTTTATCAGATTAACCGCCTAATGATGACATACTGCGCCTTTTGGTGTGGCGTAATTTGGGTGGTGGTAGCAGCAGCAAAAATAGTAAGACAAAACGTGCGTCCGGTTCTCATTGCCCGTGGTGAGAAGATTCAGTGGAAAAATAGGACTTTAATGATAGGAGGGGCTTTTGTGAGTGAGATGGTGAGGCAATGACATTTAGAAGAGGCAGCCAGTCAGAACTGATGGTGTATGCGCAGCAAGAGGGAGACGATTCAGATCAGTCTTTGTGTTTTTGCATGTAAAGTCTTATGGAGTTTGAACATTTAATACCCAACCTCCACCACACATTCATACATTTATAAGGTGGGTTAAAGTGCCTTGCTCATGGACACAACCACATTATGGACTTTTGATTTGTGCTTTCTCGATTGTGGATTTGTTCCTTTTCTTCATAGCTGTTTATTTCAAATAATAATCTCCCACTTTTCGCATAGCAATTCAGCGCTTAATGCAGTTCTGTTCTCACACACTCTTCCTATAGGTCACCTTTCTTGATGTTGATTGAATGATAGGCAGATCAAGATGAAGCAAAGTGTGCATAAATTACGTGGTGTAGGCTTTATATTACTGTATATTGAATTCTTGCTATCAATGTACATCTGTTTTACGGCATTTTTTTGTTGCCCACCGCTAGTTCTGTAAACTTGTATTGACTGTATTGAATTAGGTGCACAATAAAAACAAAAAAGCGTATTCCTTGTACTGCCTGTACTGGATGTTCACAAGTCACATGTTCACAAGTGCTCCTTCCTTAACATTATTCTTGTGTCTTCCTATTCCTCAGTCAGTAACAGAGCATGGACGGCAGTAGGCTGCTGGAGTTATATTTAGCAGCAAACAGATGCGGCGCACTGGAGCGTAACACACTGCCTCTGCTCCAATCATTGTGAGTCTTTGTCTCTGACTCTTCTTCAGACCAGTCTCCCATCATGCTTTGCTGCCTTACTGACTCAGCGACAACACGGCACAGGCCTGACCCACTAGTGCTTCTGGGCATCACAAAGTTAGCCACTTTGTGATGTTAACAGAATAATATATACGTTTCACACATTAGCAATTGAAATGTACTGTATGTACTGTACTGCCTTATGGCAAATTCAAATAATTGTTCATAAAAACCCCAATAACTTTCTTTTTTTTTCAATTGCTCATGTGGAAGTATGATTCACTTTGCCGTCTGACAAAGCTGTACATGTGTCTGAATCACGCATAGAATTAATTCAGATTAACAGGCAGGATCTGAGGGAGATATTGGAAAAGCTACCAGTCTTTCATGGCTATAAAACAGGAAGAATTCATTGTTTTTTGAAGAAGCTATTGTAGGAGTGATGACATTAGCAAACCTTTGAACACTTCCTAATATGTAATTATCGTTGAATGTTGAGTATAATTTTACTAGTCTTTTACATTTTCTTTTACTCAGTTTTGAGGTTTTTGTTTTTGAATATACCTCACTTCTGCTTTTGAGACTCAATATGTACTACTTCAGGGTCAAACATGAGGCCTCATTGGGTGTGTCTTTGGGGTAAATATAGAACTTGAATGGAGTGGCCCAATCCATAGCCATACAGTGGACCACAACTTGTTATTTCCTCTCCACCCTCACGGCGCTGATTACAGACTTCCAAACTTACATTGGTCACACCAACCTCCTTTATTTGGTGAATAAAAAACTCGCTTTTGAATAGTGTATGCTGTATGTGCTAGGAAAGAGGCTGATACATACCCTAAGATGAATGATGTTTTATATCATTACGTCATGTGTCTTCGTTCCAGCTACCAGATAATGGCTTGGTAATGGGAACATTTACCGCACCACAAGAGCTAACCAAAGACCTTTCTTTGGAAATGTGATTAGTTTTGTCCATTTTATCCTATCTCATGTTGATGACCTGGAAAAAGCTTTTATGTGTAACTGGAGAAGTTGATGTTGCCTAGTGGGATGTCCTGACTCAGATCCACCGGACGCCCCTCAAACAATGGCATTTACTGTTTAGGAATCAGCATTTCCTTGCCCCTGCTTTGAGACTATTATATTGAAATGAGCAGGCAGGAAAGACTGTATTCTTTGTCCCAAAGGAAACCAGAACAAATTGTGTTTTATCAGCCCAAGATAGAGTGGAGCTAGACTGAGGAAGTGACTTTACTACAAGGATGTCACATCAAAATAGTTGCCTCTGTAGGTCACAAACCAAAGAGATAATACTGTGGAAAAAATAGATTCAAAGTGTAGTTCTAGTACACTGAGAAATTATATTTGATAAAACAATCTTTTTATAAGGTGTCTTGGATTTTTCTCCGTTTGCATTCGTCTTTGCAAAGACGAGCTTTGAGCATTCCTAAGCTTTCCTACCCTTCCTAAGGCCCAAAGTCACTTAAAGGTGCATTATGGATTTTTTTATGTAAAAAAATAAAGGGTTTTATTAATGCGTATTTGACCTTTTAGTGACCCAGCGGCTGTATGAGTGGTTAGCATCACACCTTTACTTTTTCATCACAGTGTCCTCTATGATGCTCCAGGATCAATTTTTTTTACAGTTTCCGGTAGGTTTTCTCTGCTGACAGACCGTGACCGAAAGTAAAGGCGCCACGCTAACCACTCATGCAGCCATTGGGTCACAATAAGGCACACATTTAAGGTTACGGTTGAGATAAACTTTATTATCCCCGTAGGGAAATTGGTGCGCTACATTTGACCCATCTTTCAATGCTGCAGGGGCAACCCGTAAGGAGCAGTAGGTGACGGCAGTGCAGTGCCCAGGGACCAGGGCAGGACTGGCAGAAATTGACCCGGGACTTTTGGATAAAAAATCTGTTATATTCAATGCAATAGTCAAGGCCATTAGCAATACAATCAGCCCTTAACAGTATATGCCACAAAACCGTGGACAATAGCTGCATGTTGTTTCTGTATAGATATTGAGGTCTGAGGTTCTGTGGGTGCTGTAGAGTGTTACAATAAACTCTTTTCACTTATATTGGCAAATATGATGTGAGGGGCATGAGTAATGTTATATCCGAAAGGCCCATTTCTCATTATATACGAGATTACTCAAAAAAGCATGCCAACGGAGGGGTATGAAAGGCATCAGATGAATCTGGTGGATGAGTTGTGTTATTGCATCCTGATAATGATCTGAACGTCAGTCGAACTTGCAGTTTCTATTGTGGGCCGGTGTGGTGCAGTACGGGCCTGTTCACTCCTCCGGTCTGACCGGTCCAAAAGTACGTCGGCCCACCGGGAAAACTCCCAGTGCTTCCGATGGCCAGTCCAGCCCGGCCGGGGACCCATCCCCAAATGTGGTGCCAGGCTGAATGTCAATATTACCTGGCCGGAGGATTCACCTGTGTATGTACATATTTTTAGCGGTGGAGCAAACCGGAGTACCCGGAGAAGTAAGAATGCAGACTCGGGGAGGATATGCAAACTCCACACAGAGAGGCCCCGACCTTCTAGCTGTGAACCACGAGCTGCGCCACCATTTTAAACCATTTAAAGCCATACTATGTAATATTTCAATCAATAAAAACAGAATAAAATAGAAGCATGTATTTCATTGAGGACATTGATTGACTACAGGTTGCCAAATACGAGGATTAACTGCGTTGCAGTGTAATTTTGATATAAATGCTATATCAGTCCAACACTATAAAGCTCCTCTCAGATATTTTTACTTCTTTATTAGCTGTTATAATTTATTTTGTAAATTTTCTACTCTCTGAAAGCGTTTTGGGTCACTTAAGAGAGAAAGCGTATAATGTGGATAGACTTTCACACACTTTCACAGTATACACTTTATATAGGCTTTACAGTGCATCCGGAAAGTATTCACAGCGCTTCACTTTTTTCACATTTTGTTACGTTACAGCCTTATTCGAAAATTGATTCAATCCATACCTATACCCTTCATCGGGTGCTCGAGGGTTTGTGGGAGTTCGCCCAACCAGTCCACATGTGTTTTGTGGATCTGGAGAAAGCGTTCGACCGTGTCCCTCGTGGTGCCCTGTGGGGGGTGCTCCGGGAGTATGGGGTCCGGGGCCCTCTACTAAGGGCTGTCCGTTCCCTGTATGACTGCAGCAGGAGCTTGGTTCGCATTGCCGGCAGTAAGTCAGACCTGTTCCCGGTGCGTGTTGGTCTCCGGCAGGGCTGCCCTTTGTCACCGGTTCTGTTCATTACCTATATGGACAGAATTTCTAGGCGCAGCCAGGGGCCGGAGGGTGTCCGGTTTGGGAACCTCAGAATATCATCTCTGCTCTTTGCAGACGATGTTGTTCTGTTGGCTTCATCAAATCAGGACCTCCAGCGCGCACTGGGGCGGTTTGCAGCCGAGTGTGAAGCGGGCGGGATGAGGATCAGCACCTCCAAATCTGAGGCCATGGTTCTCCACCGGAAAAAGGTGGTTCTCCCGCTTCAGGTCGGTGGGGAGTCCTTGCCCCAAGTGGAGGAGTTCAAGTATCTCGGGGTCATGTTCACGAGTGAGGGACGGATGGAGCGTGAGATCGGTAGACGGATCGGTGCGGCGTCAGCAGTGATGCGGTCGCTGTATCGGACTGTTGTGGTGAAGAGGGAGCTGAGTCAGGGGGCGAAGCTCTCGATTTACCGATCGATCTACGTTCCCACCCTCACCTATGGTCATGAGATTTGGGTAATGACCGAAAGGACAAGATCGCGAATACAAGCGGCCGAAATGAGTTTCCTCCGCAGGGTGGCTGGGCGCACCCTCCGAGATCGGGTGAGGAGCTCAGTTAATCGGGAGGAGCTCGGACTCGAGCCGCTACTCCTCCACGTCGAAAGGAGCCAGCTGAGGTGGCTAGGGCATCTGTTCCGGATGCCTCCTGGTCGCCTCCCTCGGGAGGTGTTCCAGGCATGTCCCACTGGGAAGAGGCCTCGTGGAAGGCCCAGGACACGCTGGTGGGACTATGTCTCCGAGCTGGCCTGGTGTCGTCTCGGGGTCCCCCCAGAACAGCTGGAGGAGGTGTGCGTGGATCGGGAAGTCTGGGCATCTCTGCTGAGACTGCTGCCCCCGCGACCCGGCCCCGGATAAAGCGGAAGAAAATGGATGGATGGATGGATTCAATCCATTTTTTGAGATTTTTGCAAATTTATTACAAATAAAAAACAACTTGAGCTCAGGTGCATCCTATTTCCACTGATCATCCTTGAGATGGTTCTACAGCTTCATTGGAGTCCCCCTGTGGTAAATGAAGTTGATCGGACATGATTTGGAAAGGCACACACCTGTCTATATAAGGTCCCACAGTTGACAGTGCATGTCAGAGCACGAACCAAGCATGAAGTCAAAGGAATTGTCTGTAGACCTCCGAAACAGGATTGTCTCGAGGCACAAGTCTGGGGAAGGGTACAGAAAAATGTCTGCTGCTTTGAAGGTCCCAATGAGCACAGTGGCCTCCATCATCCGTAAATGGAAGAAGTTTGGAACCACCAGGACTCTTCCTAGAGCTGGCCGGCCATCTGAACTGAGCGATCGGGGGAGAAGGGCCTTAGTCAGGGAGGTGACTAAGAACCCGATGGTCACTCTGTCAGAGCTCCAGCGTTCCTCTGTGGAGCGAGGAGAACCTTCCAGAAGGACAACCATCTCTGCAGCAATCCACAAATCAGGCCTGTATGGTAGAGTGGCCAGACGGAAGCTGCTCCTTAGTAAAAGACACATGGCAGCCCGTCTGGAGTTTGCCAAAAGGCACCTGAAAGACTCTCAGACCATGAGTAAGAAAATTCTCTGGTCGGAGGAGACAAAGATTGAACTCTTTGGCGTGAATGCCAGGCGTTATGCTTGGAGGAAACCAGGCACTGCTCATCACCTGGCCAATACCATCCCTACAGTGAAGCATGGTGGTGGCAGCATCATGCTGTGGGGATGTTTTTCAGCGGCAGGAACTGGGAGACTAGTCAGGATAGAGGGAAAGATGAATGCAGCAATGTATAGAGACATCCTGGATGAAAACCTGTTCCAGAGCGCTCTTGACCACAGACTGGGGCGACGGTTCATCTTTCAGCAGGACAATGACCCTAAGCGGCACGGTAGTACAGCGGTTAGCGCTTGTGCTTCACAGCTAGAAGGTCCCGGGTTCGATTCCCACCTGGACGGGGCCTTTCTGTGTGGAGTTTGCATGTTCTCCCTGTGTCTGCGTAGGTTTCCTCCGGGTGCTCCGGTTTCCCCTACCACCAAAGACATGTACAATAGGCCGGGATGAATGATGTGAGTGAGTGGTTGGTGGTGGTCGGAGGGGCCGATGGCGCAGATTGGCTGCCTCGCTTCCGTCAGTCTACCCCAGGGCAGCTGTGGCTACAATAGTAGCTTACCACCACCAAGTATGGAGTGAATGAATAGTGCAATGTAAAGCGTCTTTGAGTGTCCAGAAAAGCGCTATATAAAACTGATGCATTATTATTATTATTATTAAGCACACAGCCAAGATAACAAAGAAGTGGCTTCAGGACAACTCTGTGAATGTCCTTGAGTGGCTCAGCCAGAGCCCAGACTTAAATCCGATTGAACATCTCTGGAGAGATCAGAAAATGGCTGTGCACCGACGCTCCCCACCCAACTTGATGGAGCTTGAGAGGTGCTGCAAAGAGGAATGGGCAAAACTGCCCAAAGATGGGTGTGCCAAGCTAGTGGCATCATATTCAAAAAGACTTGAGGCTTTAATTGCTGCCAAAGGTGCCTCAACAAAGTAGTGAGAAAAGGCTGTGAATACTTATGTACATGTGATTTTATTTGTAATAAATTTGCAAAAATCTCAATTTTTTTTTCACGTCATTATGGGGTGTTATGTGTAGAATTTTGAGGGAAAACATTGATTGAATCAATTTTGGAATAAGGCTGTAACATAACAAAATGTGAAAAAAGTGAAGCGCTGTGAATACTTTCCAGATGCACTGTATATAGAGTGTCTTGTCTCACTATAGGCAGCATTTCATTAGACATACCTGTCCTATACTGAAGCTTGTCTGTTCTCTTTCCAAAGTCAGGGCCCTCTGTCTGTCATTTAACACCCTCACTGCAGGATTCAGGGCCGCGTTAGCAAACCCGGCTGCTCTGCTCCTTACAGCACAAACTATCAGGAGTCTGGAGCTGACATTTACCATTTTCTGTTAAACTTTTATGCATGTTTATTGCTTGTGTAGCTCTATACCTGTCCTGCTTGGAGTTACAAGTCATTGTTATCCTTTTGAAAGCTCCATATTATAAATTCAGAGGGCATATGCCAACTAAAAGAGAAAACACCTGTTTAAGAAAATGTAAGTTGTTGTTGTTGTGTTCACTGTAGTTAAGGGAGAGTGGAGAGGGTTGGGTCACAGAAGACATTTCTTTGCTTTACTGCCAAGGCTTTCAACACTTTGCCAAGATACTAACGAAGAATGCACACCCTCCAGAAAAATTAGTAGATATCCGTGAGTCGGGAGGGTTGGGTCAGTCCAAGGGGAGGGTTGGGTCAGTCCAAGGAGAGGGTTGGTCACTATTCTGAAGGGTAGACAACATTTCCAGTATCTATAAAAGGGTGATATTTTATAAAATTGTTACTGTTAATTTGGTAAAGTTAGAATATTGAAACATGGACAACCACTAAGATATACAGGAAACATAACAGATGGAGCAGACCTGTCAGTACCTCCTACAGATAAAGGGAGACCTAACATGAGAACAACCGTCTCTGGATTCACAAGTTCTAATAAGGTCTTCCTTGTCCATGCAAACCAAACAGAAGATCCACAATAACAGACATCTACAACTTCCTCTATCACTTCACCAAAACATGTTTACCCGGTGTCAAGGATTAAAGGCTTGGGACATCAATGTCTTCTGTGTGGCCCAACCCTCCCCACAAAATTTGACCCAATTTAAGTCAAAATGCTAATTTCTTCTTCTACAGTGATGAATTTTGTGTAATAGAATAGAATAATTTTGTTTGTTTGTCTTTTTTTCCACTTGATTTGCCCCTTGACCTGATTATTGTTACCTTTACATAGACCAGTAGTTCTGGTCGGTCGGCTCCCAAAAGTGGGAGTTTTTAGTGGGTTGTGGACCTTTGCAAAAAAGGACTGTTGATTAAATGTTTTAAATGTCAGGCTCATAATGCTTAAATCAACATACTTTTAACATGAAATATGGTAAAATAATTGACATTGAAGGTGGGTCCCAAAATATGTGTGATTATCTCCAACTCAAGATCAATAATTCTTAATGTTGATAAGATAATTCCTGCGTTCACATTAGCATACCATTTTCCCATCCATAGAAAAGTTGTGTTTACCTGGTTAAATGCTTTAAAGGGTGGCTCTGTCAGCATACAGAGTTTTGTTGTTAATTGGTAGATTTTTGGCCTGCAGTTTGTTAAGAAATATAAGACTCAACGCCATCTCATTTTAATCCCTGCATGGAATTAATAGTCTTTGAAGTCTTTCCTCTTCTGCTTTGAACTGTCACAGAGCTGTCATGTGCCACCAGGGGGCAGTGCTCGTGCTGTTTTCGGCTCCTCTCGCGCTGGTTGGTCCCTGGTTGCTGTGGCAACGGGCCTGTGTGAAGCAGAGCTGAATAGAGGAAGCTCAGAGACATAGAGGGCAGTGTTGAGCCAAAGAACAGATGCTGAATCTCAAGCAGGCTAGAACAGAGAGCTCCAGTGACAACGCAAACGGCTCATAAACACTCCCCATTCAACTTCTCCTTTAAATAATTATGCATAACAAAAAATAAAAAAACATACACAAGCTATAGACATTTCTGTCCACTATTACTGTGTTAAACTTGAGGCATGTCCTCTTTTTGCTGTGGATTGATAGGTTTAAGCCGGGGCTTATGTGACAGCTGTTGTGAGCTGCTATAGGCTGCAGCTGCTGATGTTGAAGGCAGCTACTACCATATGCTTGTGTTGCCTTTCAAACATACATGATTGGTGTTTCTTGCTCATTGTAACTTACTTATGTTTTAGAATAGTGCAAGGCAGTATACTTGAAAAAAAAAAAGCCATAATTTCAATGCAAGCTATGGCAAAGCTATTTATTAGATTCACATTTATTAGATATTTTTTTGTGATTTGAATCTCCTGCTTAGCCGTTTGAGAGCCTGCGCCCCTCTCTTCATCCTAAAAGAAGGCAGAGGTGCATAACTAGATTGAAGGTTACATAATGTTCACTGGAGGCATGGAGGATGTGTTTAATCCAGTTGTATTTGGGTTAAACGTCAGCTCTGTAGCTCCAGCAGTGACAGGCCTCACTCATTTCCAACAGACTTCTATCAACTGTCAGCATTTTGACAGGAGCCTCTTTCAGTGCATTGTTACATAACAAATGTTTTGTCTATGTTATGCCATGCACTGACTGTATAGTTTCTATTGGACTACTCACGCATCATTTCTACAGTACTATTCTTATGACTTGATATAGCCAGCCTAGTACTGGGCTAGTGGGGTGTTGCCGGTAGGTGGGTATGACGCGCAGGCGGCTGGTTACCTGATGTTTTCGTGTTGATCAAAACATAGTCCGTACAGGTCCAATAAGGTGCAAAAAGAATCAACGTTTATTCCATAGGTTCAAAAGATAAAATCACCAATAAAAACACGACAGCCTTGACACAACCCTCCGCCAAAGCGGTCAAAAACCTGTTTGCCCTTCCGGTTCAAACACCTGGTTTCCCATAGATTGCCCCGGCCTATATACAAATGGCGACAGCGCCACACAGTGTACACACTGGTGGACAAACATAGGAATTACCTTAATGCCATATTTGGCTCCTACACTTGACATGCATTAGAAGGGAAATCCATACAGTGTCTTGTGTATATTAAAGAACTATTATTAAAGACATTTGAAATGTGATATAATAAATAAGCATTGTTTGTTTCTGTAAAGCCCAATTCAACTTGGACTCAAATAGAGTCCAAGTTGAATAAATTGATTATAATGATTTATTGACATATAGAATTTTTTTTTTTTTTTTGGGAGATCAGACCTCGGCAGTAGACATTAATATATAGGTTAGGTTAGTGATGTCTTCCCACAGAGCTTGGACACTGATGGTCGTAGGGAGACCGGTAAAGGATGCAGCAGGGTGAAGCCATAGATAGAAGAGATGGTGAAGGGGTGGAGGTGGGTCGCAGCGCAGCTGTGAAGCAGACAAGCCACGAACGCTGGAGACTATTTTCAAATCAAAAATAAGCATCTGCTTGGAAAACACAATACTCAGATCACAAGGAAATTAAGTATATCAGTATAATGTTTGAGATTTGCAATGTTACAATCCATGCTTTGGCAAGTTTTTGAATACATTTTTTTTGTCTAACTGAACATAATTTGCCTAAATCGCATTTAAAGATTTTCAACTTCCTCAACATTCAGCTTAATGTTTTGCAACAGGCCTTCGTTTCAGCCTGTCTATTGTCTCTTTTGATTTCCTTTTCCTAGTATCTACATGGCTTTGATTGTAATCTCTCCTACTCACGGCTTTAATCCTCATAAATATTGAATCTTTAATGACTTCCTCCTTGATGGAGCATGACACCTGGGCGGGCCGCCCTGCGCTGCCTGAGCGTCCCCGCCGGCGGGGGTGGTTCTGACTGTGGTCCTCCGCTCAGAACCCCCGCTCCAAATGAAAAGATGAAGAAGTCCTCATATTTTATTTTTGCTAAGAAGTTATTTAAATGCACTAAACCTCTCGTGGTAGGTTGGTGGATAGACCAGTGGAACTGTGGGATATAGGAGTAGACCACTTGTTTTTGGCTTGTTCAACCAAAGTGAAAGATATATTGTTTTGCATATTGGGCCAGTATTTGCACTTTAGAATATCAACTATTGGTATTAAAACTTCAGCATACGAGGATTTTGTTTTGGCCTATAATTTGACTGAACAAAATACAAGGTTTTGCCTGACTACAATACTGGACAAACAAAGCATTGCTCCACTAGAGATTCATTATTACTCTTTATTTTATTTGTTGTATTTTTCTGTTATTGCCAAGGAGCATTGTTTATACAGAAAGTCGTTTTTTTTTTTTTTACCCAAAAGATGGATTTTTTAAAGGAAATTATATATGTATTGACCAGGAAAAAATCGGTCAACGTTAACATATAAGCAAATTTGAATTTCAATTCTGCAATATTAATCCTTGTTATGCTTCTTGTTTGGATTTTGTTTGATATATGCCTTAGTTTGTTCCTTGTCCATTCCTTGATTTGCCCTGGTTTTCAGATGGTTTCTTCATGGATACATTCCAGATTGAATCTGTTTAGTTTAGCCATGGTTTAGTCTTAGTTGTCTTGGCGTTGTGTATCTCAGGGCTATAGTGCATATGAGGGAGTCCCGTGCATATCGGATGTCTGAGACAGAGAGTGGTGTATGTTTTTCATTTTTACAGTCTCACTGCTGTGAGTCGAGCCACGATCGTAATGATGGTCGTCAGTACGGCTGTTGCTAGGTAACAATTACCTGACAGTGCTGCTGTTCCAACAGAGGGGCTATATATGTGCAGAGGAAAAATACAGCTACATCTCATGCAACCTGGGTATCTCTCCACTGAAATCTTTGACTGTATCGTATGTAACGATTATTTCGCATAACCTCAATGAGATTATGAGGCACATTTTGTTTTGTTTTTTCTGATTGTGGTAGCGTTTTGATTGGTGCTGCTGGGTCAATCTCATCGTTGTATTTATAGCGTAGTGAGTCCATCCGGGGAAGAAGCCCATGTGACACAGGATGATGTCAGTGCAGACCACACCTCAGGCTGCTCTCAACAACACTCTCCTCCCCTCTCAGATCCAAGACTCTCAGGCCTCAGAAACTGGGCATCAATACAATGTACCGTACACCAATGTAACCAATATATGTCTCTTAAAATCAGTTTAATCTTTCACACAGTATAAAAAACAAACAGACAGACAGACAAACAAGCAAGCACAGATGCACATGAAATAACAAAAGGCCTATTAATCACCTGGACAACTCTTTACTAATATAAGCATATTCTTGTCTTTTGGTTTGAACCACTTTTGGATTTAGACCTGGTGAAGATTGGTCAAGTATGGCTAAACAATTCAGAAACCCCCCCGAGTGTTCTTGGGAGCTGGTGCAACAAGTTAATTTCTCCATTGTGAGATCAATAAAGTCCTAAAATCCTAGCCTTCATTTTGCCATTACACCTAAATTATACTGTATCTTATCTCAAACAGTGCTGGCTATTTATGTGTAAAAATTAAGAGTCAGTGCACAGTGCAATTGGTCTTGCAGCCTTCGTTTTCTGTTAGTTACTGTAATGCTGATATAAAACTGTATTTCCATTGAAGCGTGTTCATGTATGTTGGTTTGTTCATATTATTTGATTCTCATTCATTATAACGGAGTGCCTACCTGCTCTGTCAGCAGCCACAGTGACCGTGGTGTGGCGTCCTGAAGCCAAGAGGAAGCCCTGTGCAGTGATCATAGGCCCACATGAGGCAGGGCACTCCCCTCTGAAGAGACTGCCAGCGCTCCAGACAGGGAGATATATTTGGAGATCATTAAATGGTCCTAAACGCGACCCTGGCGTGAGAGCGAGCCCTGACCATCTGGCCCCATTGTGAGCACCCAAGCTTTGTTCAAATGTAGCCAGCAGCATCAGCAGTTCTCATTGGATACATGCTTTACTGAGGCAAAGATTTCCGTCCAATCAGAGGCACTTTTCAATAATTACATCCATTCATGATTAATTCACAAATTGGCTGTAGAATTCTTTGGTGATAGTTAATTAAAATCAACATATTTTTCTTATTATGAGTTTACTGTTGCAATGTTTGTTATTATTGATTGCGGAAAAAAGATAGATTTTACCCATTCCCAAGCCTCTCACTAAACATCCTCCTCCCCCCCCCCCCCCCCCCCCCCCCCTCTTTACAGGTTACAAGCTGAATAAAGACTTGAAGCGCTACCTGAGCCTGAGGTTTCAGAAGTCTTCCCCGGATCATGAGCTTCAGAAAATCATCCGAGCCAATCTGTATCGCCATGCTGTGCCTTGTGAGTACTAATATGAGCTATAGCCATGACTGTGAAAAACTATTGTATTCTTGTATTTAGAGTCCTGCCTGCAGTGTTATTGAATAGAAGTTTAATCTTTGCTTTGATCAGGATTAGGCCCAATTTAGTCAAGAGTTAGTAAATTATTTAGTTCAGACATACCCTCGTACTCATTTTGTTTCGTACAAGAGTCTGGATCTTCACATTTGAGCGCCGTTATCAGGTGGGAGGGGTGAACTCCTTTGAAACGATTGGATCTGATCTGCGCTAGCACTTGGTCGTGACGTATGTAATGCGCCCGAGTGAGTGAAGCAGCGATCATAACTCTATCATAACTCTTGGGAGCGTTCCTTGCGCATTCCAAGGCTTCAGTTTTCATTTCTGGACATTTGGAAGCCGAACCAGAACGGACTGAAGAGCTTCCATTACTTTCGTATCCTCCGCCATTGCCGAACTACAACCAGCAAATGCAGCGCAAATGCTTCCCGTCACCTACAACGCCCGCCTCCCCCGCTCGCTGAATGGTAGGTTGAAATTCAACCGATGTAACGCGGCCACTGAGATCAGACCCAGACGTACATGTAGGGAAATTATAATTGAACGGAGTTTACGGATGGCTAAGGCCAGGCTAGACTTGGAACAAAGTAGACTAGGTTTAACTTTTTTTTTTTTTTTGGTGACAACCACTGTACTGTATCTTGTTTTATCCAGAGGAAAGTATAGAATGAAAACTGTTATTGAAGTTAATTTTAGGATATGTGACCATCTCAAAACACTTGAGATTGTGTTCTGTCACTAGCTGAATCTCCACCCAGGTCATACTGGGTTCTACTATTCCCTGTGCTACTTGTGTCATGATTAAGTTGAAACAATGTCACGCATGGATTACAAGCTAAAGTCTTAGCAACGAAGTATTTCACAAAGCCTAGAATCATCAGTCAATCCGCAACCCTACCTTTTAAAAATTTGGAATGAAGCAGGGCTTGGTTATTTGTGCACCGGCTCATTTGCAATGAGCGGTCGTTTTGCATGGCAGAATCTCCGAATAGATTGTGTGTCTTAGTAGAAAAAAACATCAAAAAAACATGATAGTCTTAATCAGCGATTATAGAAGAAAAAAAAAGTAGATTTAATCCATTACAGTTACATTCAAAAGTTATTATGTTTTTTAATGTAGTTTAAATTGCTTAACTGTTTCCTTTGGGCTTTTTCTTTCACAGCCAGTCCTCTGCCTCCACTGAATTGTAAACTGTATTCCAACTTTGAGATATTTGATTCATTTTTATAAAATGTAGGCTATAACCATTGCAATCAAGATAGATAAAAGCTAGAATAATGAAACATTTACTCTGAATTTATATAAAACATTTCACATACTCTCAAACATATAACTTTTAACCTAATTCCACCTCATTGCTGTAGAGACTGTACTGCTGCATTTCTCCTGCTCTAGTATTTGCCCTCTTGCTCTCAATCTGTATCCTGGCTGTGGTTCTTCTGCCCAGTGCCATGTGACCGCTAAATCCTGCGCTGACCGCGCTGGGATTATGATGTTCTGATATATTGAAAATAGACTCCTGCCTGATTATGTGATGAGCGTGTTGAGCCTTCACAAAGAGGGCGCGGCACAAAGCTGTAACAAGTCGAAAATACAGGCCAAAACCACAAGTGGATACTGTAAAATGTACTGTATTCGTCTACGTGTATATCTGTGAATTTGAATAGCGTGTAATATACCTGGATCACTCAGCGTCACTAACTTTGGTGGCATGGTGGGATAAAGTAGAATATGTCAAATTGTGACTCAATGAGCTGTAACTGATTTGGTGCCAATTGCTTTTTATTCTTCTTTGTTATTTTTCAGCGTTTTCATTTTCTTGTTGCCATTGCAAATCAGTTATCTTCAATATATTAATGCCACGTGCCCAACCTGAATAATTATGCAACTTGCAGCTGTATTTAAATAGCAAAAACTGAAGCTTTGCCATTACATCACAGAGCAAGAAACATAATTCTTCTTTGTATAGCAAAAAAAAAAAAAAACATGGAGCATTTTTGTTTCATTCTCTGTTGACAATACAATAGCTGCATAGTCTTCAATGGAAGGGCAATGCTATTGTTCGGTTACATCGCTAATCTCAGATGTGAATGAATTGACTTTGTACTTGTGAACGTCGTAGGAGCGGAGTGTGAATGAGCTGCAGGGACCCAAACAATTAGTGCGGGGTGTTAGGAAAACAATCGCAAAGTGAAGGTGAACCATTCTCTGTGCATTGTGTGAGTGCTCTGTTGAAAGCATACAATTAACGATTTGAATGTTACAACCCGGCTCAGCTAGGATTAAGGTGCAACAAAAACCAAGATGTAAAAAGGTTAAATAAAGTTGTAATTTAATGAATGGTCATGCAAAAGGTGTAACAAAAATAACCAAACTAAGGCTATTTACAAAGGTTTGTTTACAAAAGTTACTCAAACTAAACAAACAAAAATGGTACACAAACGCAAACAAGACTAATAAAATTAGGCCCAACAGATACAAAATAAAGTTATAACTATACACACAGGTTTTATGTCATTGGTGTTATAACTATTTTAATGACAAACATATAAGGATGGCCAGAATGCAAAACCTCCTATCTGAAAAAAATCACTTTTTTCAGGAAACAAAAAAAAAACACGTTTATTTCTATTATAGTATGGTGTTTGTTAAAGATATTCAAGCATCCACTGTTCTTGGACCCTATTTCTGCAATATGTGTTAACAATCCAAGGTATTTTTGCCTCCCAAAGTGAAGATAAGTGTTCTTCAAAGTGAGATAAAAAGAAAAAACTGCCAAAAATATGATCTGAAATTACCTAGCTCTTATCATGTGGCGCTCAATTTAATATTTTTTGGTTTTACTGCATTGTTGATTTTTTTTATATATATATTTCATTTTTAGGGGTGGGAAGTGCAGGGGCAGGTTATTGCACATAATTTGATGATGGCAATATAAAAGTAAGGAGACTGGAGGCTTGGGGCCGTAACAGGGGAAAAATATAATTCCACTTTTTCTATAGGATTATGATTTGGTTTACGGAAAGAACTGCAAAGACTCACATACATTTCAAAACTACAGCATTAGCGGGTTAGCACCATATTTAGTCTAGTGCAAGATTCAGTGCCTTGGAAAACGTCCGCGTCTGTTATTTACTGCGTTTTTTCTTTCAATCATTTACCTTTTAGACCGGGATGCTGAATGTTTTGAATGAACTTGAAAACATCCCTGTAAAGGTGAAGTCGCTAAACAAACTCTTCTTCTCTTGCATTTCTAATCATTTTCGTCTCGTAAAACAAGATGTTATGGTTTATTTGCCAAACCTATTTCCTGTGTGTACTATACCTTTAACAGCATGGATCTGTCTACAACACAATACTGCCCCCGTCCAACAGTGAAATTTTACACCTCCTTTTCATCCTGCCCCTTCTTTCATACATACTATCAGTGCCCCCCCCCCCCCCCCCCCTGTCTCTCTCGCTCTCCCCCTCTCCCTCACACACGTACACACACACACACACACACACACACACACACACACACACATGCAAATACAGTCTTGGCATGACACTGCAGAAGAACAAAGCAGCAGGCAAATAATAAAAGGCCACACTTCTGGGCCGTTCCTGTGGCTTTTCCCTTTGTTCAGGCTGTACCCCCTTCTCTGTGACACATGTGTTGGCTCCAGACAGGTGCCACGGCCGCTGCTGTTGACCACAGATTCTTCTGTTACTCGCTCATTTGTGTTTTAGGAAGGACCCACTTGTGTCACATGAACTCACCCCTGCCCCTTGACATTTGTTGTTCTCTTCTCCCCAGAGGATGAGCAATGTTTTTAGTCCATCAACTCTCAGGCCTTTTGCTGGCTTAGATTTATTTTTGCACTGATTTAGGGGTCGTTTATTGTTTAGTATTGGTTTAGCACTGTT
This sequence comes from Proterorhinus semilunaris, assembly GCA_021464625.1. Lineage (NCBI taxonomy): Eukaryota > Metazoa > Chordata > Actinopteri > Gobiiformes > Gobiidae > Proterorhinus > Proterorhinus semilunaris. The sequence continues at coordinate 22,175,815 of CM038347.1, forward strand.
TACTCTTTAAATTCTGGTTTGTTCAGAATATTTTATCTTCATAAAGACAAAAAAGATTGGAGCAAATACCTGACCATTTAACCCACTTTCCATGACTGTTTCCAACCGCCCCCCTCCCCATTCATTCTCCTCCGCTACAGATTACTATTGTTATCATGTACGGTGATTGTCACAACTGATCGAGGGCTCACTCTCTTGTGAGATTCATTTTGCTGAGTCTCCACAGCAGCTGTTCCAGACAGAGGGGGATTGTGAACAACTGGGGGTGAATAATAACAGAAGCAAAATGAAACAATTTAATATAATAGTCTGGACTTCAGGAATAAAATGTAAACTGTTTTTGTGTTTATTGCTCTAGTGTGGAAAGTATCCATTTGGGTTTGTCTTACCATATTTTTAAGAGCAAAATGCATTTGTTTATTTAGTATCATAAACATACTGTAACATTGAGATAGACTGATATAAAGCACACACAAAAAAGCCTTTTTATAAGTTCTAACTTCAATAACGTGGATACAGTACAATATTAAAATTAAACAAAATTACATTTGGTCATAACAATAATTATTGTGTACCATACCACTACAGAAATCGAACAGTGCCTTGACTGCCTTTTTTAGCCATTTGCTTCATCTCACCAGCTGCTGTTCAGGTTGAGGGTTGTATTGCTTTAGCGTTATCCCAGTATTGAAGCCCCCTCCTTCCCCCACCGCCACCCCCCCCCCCCCCCCCCCCACACTACTGTGTCGTTCTCCTCTTGAAAACCCCTAGCCTCTGTGTGTCAGCGTCCTCCTGCCATTCGCCTTGTCTCTCCCTGTCACATTCGAGCTGCTACCTCCCTCTCTCTTTCTCGCGCGCGCTCTCTCTCTATCTCTACCTCCTTCGCTTCTCGTCATCTTGTGGACATCATTGTTTGGAAGGGGGAGACTGCATTTTCCCCCTTTTTACATATGAAGGATTTACTATGTGATTCAGAGGCTAACGCTTGACGCCACAATCGAGGCAAGTGTCATTTGTTTTGTTTTTCCCCCCTATCACTGAAATGGTGGTCTGTGTGATGCTGTGTATATAGGCTAAGGGAATATCTGGAGAGGTGGGGGTAGGGGTGGGTAGTATTATGAGAAGGGGGTGGCAGAGGCACACTTGGAGCAGGCACGTTCAACCTAGAGGGACAGATGGCCAGTATAGCTTCGCCGCTCTCTCCTCTCCTCTCCTTTTTTTTTTTTTTTTACTCAGCTGCAAGGCTTTGTGCGTGGGCCCCGTTAGTGCAAAAACAGAGCTCCCCTGTCTTAGTGATGGCTGTGCTCCTTGGTTACGCTTGGGGAAGGGAGGGTGGACAGGGGGTACAGGCGAGAGGGCTAGCGGGGTGGTGCGCGTTTCAAGCTTGGCAGAGAGAGGACAGCCGTGCTAGGAGGAGAGAAGAGTTGTAGTGGTTGTGGTTCTGCTAAGGGGGGGGGGGGGGGGGTCATCTGCTGCGATGGAGGTCAGGTCCAGATGCCGTTCAGACAAAAGGGCTTCTCTTGGTGGGGAGGGGGGGGTACAGAGCAAGGGGGAAGCGTGGCACTCCAAACCATTGTGTGTGTCGCTGCATTGCAGGGTGCTGCTGGGGAGCCTCATGCTAATGACGGCCATTCATTCTGGTAACGGATGAGTGGGCCCCAGCCTCCTTGTGTCTCTTTCCAATGGTTTTTCTCGCACAACGCACTGTTTATATGTTTGCGTTCGAGAGTACACGCATAAGACAGCTCGTGGGCTGATTGTTTCCGTGAACGATGCCAGGGCAAAGACGGGGACATGAGGCTTAATGGCAGTGCTAGGCAAATATGGGTTTTTGCATAGTAATTGTGTGGAATGGCAGGTGCAGGCGGAGGGTTGGTCTGTTCGTGTGCAGCTTCGAAGTCGTTCACTGCCAGATTTAGTGCTATATCTTTACAAATTAAATCATAATATAACACTGCACCATGCCAAGCCAAGCACAGGTCATAACCACAGCACATCCAGTTTATTGCTCATGTGACCAGCTGCAGGGGTAAAATGGAGGTCTCAAACGGTTTGTTTATCTCCGACTGGCCTATCGGAAATACAGTGGAAGATGGTCAACTGGTTTAAAGCAGCACCTAAATTAGTCAGAGCAAATAGTTGCATTTCCCCCTCACATCAACCCGTCAGCTCATATAAGACCCATGTCAAATGATTCTTTAAGTCCATAAAAGCTCCATAGACCCCAAATAAAGTGGTGGTTTTCGAAGCATGCTAGCTGTGTTGTTGATAGCGTTCTCCCCTCCAAGGAATGAACTGTGTTAATTCATGGAGAATACAAGGATTCTCTGTTGTGATCGCGAATGCTCGTGTGTGAGTGTCTTGTGATTATTTGGATAGAAGTCAGTTCCAGACTCACTGTTTACTGGCGTCAGTGCCTCGGAGCTAGTTTTGTCAAAGAACTCCACTTGTGTGATCAAACTGTTGAGGATGAATGAGTATTTGCAGTCTGAACAGCGAGCACAATCTACTTGAAAGAACTTAATGGCATGTCCTATTATACTACACTCTATTCCCTTTAGTTAGTGCTGGTTGTCTTTAAATTAATCATACTGTGAGAATTGTTCTTATTGCTGCGAACTACCAAGAAACCTTTGCTAAATTTAAAACTGAACACTTCTGGATGACTGATGTTTCAGAATCAGTATAGTCCTTTAAGAGAGGACTTACGTAGGAACACCGTATTTGCCCGTAGATAGTAGACACTAGGTCTATCTGCTCAGCATCAAACCATTGACTTCTCCGGCTTCCGTTGTGACTTCGATCAACTGCACGTGCTGTACATTACAAAGCAATTATACATTTCCATTCTCGGTATGAACAACGTATGATAATGTAAAGCAGTACCCTGGGGCTGCATGATTCTGTAAGAGTACACAATCTAATTGCAACATTTCTGACTCGTAATGTGAGTAGATATAAAATGTATAATTAGAATAACGATTCAGTTCAGGAGCAATAACATTTGATGGAAGACTGAAAAATGAACCCCTGCATTTACTTCGTGCAAGAGTCACATGCACATCAGGACTTTTGAAGTACACGTGCTATGTTTTTTTGGTGTTATACATACAAACCCCCATAGAGACATTATGTCATCTAAATAATTACAGCCTTTGCGCTTTACTATGTGTGACCATTGAAACCGCAATTTCGATTTGATTATGATTCAACTCGCAGCCCTGGTTCACTCTGCCTTTAACAAAGAAGACTGAGTGGAGGGCTTGTTGTGATCTCTGACACTGCGTGAACCCAAACAGAGCTGCTGACCTCGGGGCAGCTCAGGGTTTTCCGGTCAGCTGCTCGGGCAGTGATCCACGTCCACACAGGTACAGGCCTGCCCTGCCAGCACGCAGGTAAATCCCTCTCTAATGAAGTCTGGCCCATCAAAGTATAGTAACATACAGTAGCTTAGCCAGCACCCAAGTCTTTTTCTGTCTCGGTGAAAGTGTATTTTAATCTTGTAAATCACCTAGACTTAGACGGGCTTTATTGATCCACAAGTGAAAAGGCTCGGTCTCGAGAGCGCAGTTGCTGTAATGTACTCTTAAAACCCAGTAAAAAGGCTAAAATATGTAGCAATACAAAAGTAAGTATTCATTACCGGTCAAACTGTAAAGAGGCAGTGCAGTGTATCACAGCTTCTGACATCACATGGACTGGGGGTTAGCAATTATAGAATGGTGAATCGCACAGTTTAGTGTCATCTTGTGGGGCCGACTTTTGACCTAACCCATGCAAACCCAGCGCTCCCCTTCAGAGGCGTCTCCATCATGAGAGCCACTGTTTATCACAGGAACCATGTGTTAGGCTATGTCATTCATTCTTGATTATTAGTGCAACAATGTCCAAATCTCATGACAGTATATCCTGTTTTTTGTCATGAGGCTTTGGGAATGGGGAGGGACTTGGCCCTGTCTCGTCATATTACTTCAATCAAGTGTAAAAATAATCTCTTCATAAGGAACCTAGTCTATGTTGCTGTCTCTGGTGGTTACCACTACTCACAAACAATGCATTTTAGAAGCAGACATTCCTATCAATATTGTACAAATTCATGATTGATTAGATACAATAATGTTGCACCCCCATAGCCAAGATAGCAGCAAGGCAGAGGGGAAGATGAGCACAGTCGGGAGGGGGAGCAGTGGGCGGGAGCAGGCAGGAGGCTGTGAGTGTGAATGGCTCACATTGGCTTAGCCGCTGAGCGGGGCTGGACCCATCATTCGCTCCGCTTGTGGAGCTTTGAAGAAAAACGGCAGCTGCCTACTCGCCTGCCGCCTGCCTGGGAGCTAGCACCGCGGAGGGACTGAGATCCGGGGCGGCTGTGTGGATGTGGATGGAGCGGGGAGGGCCCTGCCTGGATCCTGCCTGCTCGGCTTTATCTGGATGAATATGTGGGGATTAGCAGGGCGCACCGAGGAGAGAGGAGAGGGAGGAGAGCTGAGGCAGTAGCTACACCAGCAAATAGGTAATTCTTTGACATTTACTTCTGCGCTGAGGAGTGATGCCCTCTCTTCCGGATTAGATTGGAAAAGATGTGGGTGGAGAGGACAGGCAGAGACAGAGCGACTTTGGAGCAGGTGATTCTGTTTGTCAGGGAGAGGAAGCTGTGAGAGAGCATGTAGCAGAGCAGACCGCTGTGTGTTGTTGACGTTTGTGATGATGGCGGCTATCCAAGATGCTGTTAACTTCAGGTCTGCATTTGTCCAGCTGTTGACCCTGTTATTCTATGGCATGTGGATTTTGCTAGCTCAAACTCCCTGAGATTAATTTGGCCTCTTTTTTTTTTTTTTGACTCTACCTTTATGCCCTTGTCTTCTCTCCACTCTCCTCCTTTCATCCCATTCCCAATAATACTGTGCATAAAAATAGATGAAAGGGAATAGCGGCCCTGGCCTATACCGGCTTTTCTTTTGTGTATCTTTATGACATTTTGGGCTAATGATGCTAGGAAATTGTCTGTGTGTGAGTGTGCTTGGGCTTTCCCATTCATTTGTGGCCCCCGCCCTCACCCATTCTTCTGTCCCATACTGAAAAGGGGGGAGTGCAGGAGGGGAACAGCAGGAGAATAGCAGCCCGGGTCTCAGCTGTGAGGACTGTTGTGGCGCGAGCTCAAAAGAATGGCCTGTTGTGTGGGTTAGCAGCAGCAGTATTGTGCGCCTTGCTTCACTAGCTTACTCTCCCCATTGCTCCCCCGTTATGGTTTGGTCCATCATCCCTCCATTCATTGTATCCCAGCAAGAAACCAGATTTGCTTAAGAGAATATGGGCCAACAAATACTGTGGGAAAGTGGGATCCTGTTTGGTGCATGTTTCTGGGTGAAGATAAAGCGTGGATCTTTGGGAGGGGATTTGGTTGAAGTTCACGGTTCAATATGGATACTACACAACTTCCTTCTAATGCTCTATCTAACAATTTTAATCTTAAGCATAGGGTTTTGAGAAATACTCATTATTATCAGCAAAAGAGCCTGTATATATTCTTGTGCCAGTCCCAAGCCTTGAAAGGAAAGGGGCATCAGGAATCGTTTATTTTGTGTGATAACGAAAGAAAACGAAAAGCCAACTGGAGCTCAATAGCGACCGCCCACGCAGATACGCAGATACCTGCTCTGGTTTTGTGAGTAAAAAGGACATTAATTTTCCCCATAGATGTTTATTTTTTCCCCTGAAACCTAAGTATTTGTTTTTTCCTGTGGGACAAACAATATGACTTTTACTCCCAGAACCAGAGTAGGGTTTGAGGCGACTGTTGACTGTTGTGCTTCATTGTCAATAATAATGTTTGTAATTTACAATGGCCCAAGGGCATTTTTTAAACTAACTGAAAGTTACAATAATTAATCTTTGGGAGTAGTGCTAAATGCTAATGCTAACCCTTTTCCACACAAATGCATTCCACTCTCTGGTTTTGCGTTGACGACGAGGATGCATCAGGCTGAAAATCCACAACATGAGTTAATTGAAAGCACTACAGCATGACGAGCTTTTGCCATCGCCTTACCCCGAGATAGAAGCAGGGCGTGCGGCTATTTGCTTAATCATTAATCGGAGGGCCGCTGCTACATTGATTCTCCCTCTGTTCCCCTTCATAAATCATTATGCTCTATGCAATCCCTCTAATGGGGGATGGAAGTGCTGACTGAAAAGCCACAGTGGCCCTAATACTCACCTTGGTGTTCAGGTCAGATATCCAGGACTGAAGAAATAGCTGTCTATTAGTTAGATGCAGTAGATGCGAAGCTATCTCGTGTCCAATGTTAGTAAGACGGCTACATCAATGTAATGTAATGCAAAAAAACATACTCAACTAACTGAATGAAATGCTACGGTGAACTAATGCATGAAGTAGTTTTACCACTTCATGGATTAGGTGTGAATAGTCATATATTTTACAGCACAGTGTTTAGAAATATAATCTTTGCACATAATGATGCATTTCTTATTCATCTGTAATATTAATCAGGCAAAGTTGAGAGTGTTCGATGTCAAAGCTTTCCTCAGACATGAGTATTGTGTCAAAAGACTTAGAATGTTGTTGTGACAGGAAGGACATCTGGTTTAAAGTATTGCCAAAGTCAGCGACTCGAGTTTACTACATGCTGAAATTAAACTGTAGATGGCTATATATTACTCCCATCCCCATCACTGAATCACACTGTAATGGATTCAAATGACTGTGTGTCCATACCTTGTGGTTGTGATGCTGCCATCATCTGACCAGTGTATTAAGGGAGTACTTGTGTAGATGAGGCCTTAAAGTGCTAGCTCAATCAATGCAGCTCCAGTAATTGGCTTAGAGGCCCAGGAGAGTTCACTCCCTGTGTGACGGTTTGCTGGGCCTGCCCCTCCTCAAAGCTGCTGCTGTCTGCTCAGAGACATGTACGTAATGCTCCTCACATCACCTCACAGCCTCTGTTTTCATAACACACAACACGCCATGTGTTTGTGTAGAAACACAGCTACATTTCTGTTTTAGCTAAGCAATATGGCCCTTTAGAACACATCAAATATTAGTAATCATTTTGACTTGCATTATGTTATTATGCATATAATTAGTGAATTGTACTGCAGTATTATTCAGTTGCAAACGGTCACAACTCGATGTGCCAGCCCCAAGCCTGAATAGGGTTTTGGGTACCGTAAAATTTTGTACAATACCGGTACTTTAACAATAATTGGTTTTCAATACCAATACTTGAACAATACTTTTTTGATACCTATGTTAAATTATAGTCTATATAGTCATATAGAACCATAAAACAGAACAATGTTGCCGTATTCCTTTCAGCTACAAAAGGGCAGTTCTAAATGTTCCCCAACTTTTCACAAATTTACCCCAGTTTTTTTTTAAATGTTGTGGACCAACAGCATCAAAACTTAAAGGTATACAGGAGGATTTTCCCGAATTTTAGGAAAGAACCGCCCTCTCCACATTTTGAAAAAAATGCACATGCGCAACGCTCTACCTGCTCCCGAGAGGGAACGCCTTCTAAAACGTGTGCGAGAGACATGCACGAGCCCAGTTCTCCTCGTGCACGCTCTGTTTACAAGTCACTGTCGGCATCGCTCACACAAGCTCACTTTCCAAGAAGATTTGCACTTTTTCCACAATGTCAGACTCCCCACCGGTAAGTGAAAATCTATTACAACCATCAAAATTTGTTTTAAAGAATATGTATAAAGCCAATCGTAATCAGGGATTGTGAATACAAAATGTTTCGTGTCTATGTAGCGTTACGAGCATAAACAAGCTATCATTTAGCATCTAAATTGTTTTATTTCATTTATGTCCGTTTAGAGCTTTCAAGAGGACAGTCTTGTGGGATCAGATATGGACTACGAGCCCGTTCCCTGTGCATCCCGACCAAGATCCAGGAGGGGGGGTGCGCCTAGAGGCCGCGGGAGACGAGCTCAGAGCACAAGACCTCCAAGAGCCAGCACCAGCCAAGAGCAAGGAGAGAGAAGGGGAGGCAAGGGTCGGGCTAGAGCCCGTGGCCGTCTGCTAGCTGACCTGTCACGGGAGGACTTCAAAAGGGTTGAAGAACTTCATAAACAGAGGATTGCAACTGAGGAGGTATGTGTACACATATAACCGCTAACTTGTCATTTTTTTGTCGCAAAATACGTCACAGGCTAACTTACAAACTCTTATCAGTACAAAGCATTACTATTGTTATTGTAATATTACTGGTCCAGGGTGTCAGACAGACAGTGTGAGACGTGATCTTTCCTTTTGTTATTGTAATGCTCCCTCCTACATTGCGAGGCAGACAGTGAACAGTGAATACACTCAAAACTGGAGTGAATGTACTGCACTTTTCCCTTTTATTAGAAAATGTGTTCACATTTCGCCTGTTCAATGGTTTAGAAAGCTGTGTGTCAAAGGGCTAAATAGAACATTTTTTAAGTGTGATTTTGTTTTAACAGGCTAGGATAAAGAGACTGACATTAGAGGAGTGTCAACAACTTCTACAAAGATGCCTCAGTCGTGAACCGAGTCTCATCTTTGACCTCATGAGTCTCACCCCTGATCCCCCTCCACCAGGCCCTCCTAATCCACAGGCACCCAACTGGTGTGTCTGTGGAACCTGCAGAAATATGCCAACACTGCTGGAACAGAAATGCTGTCAACAACAACCACAAAACTGCACGTCACTGTTGCCACACATGGAGCTGTACATCTTGGAGGAAGGTGTGCTGAGACTGGCCAGGCGAATCTGGAATGACCTTAGGGCAGAGGTGGACATCCAGGAGACAGGAGAAAGTCACAGACAGTTCCGCTATGCTGCATATAGGAACTTTATTGTCTGGCAATATGGTGTTCTGGGACCAGGAGTTAGAATTGTTATAGCGTCATGTTGTGTGTGGAAAATTAGAGATCGTTTCCCGGATTCTAATGGTAATTATGTAGGCTTTATTCCGGCCAGAGTGTAAACCTTGTGTACTCAACGTAATTCTTTGTGCTTTATTCCAAGATACCTCATCAGGTAAACTTGCACCATAAAATAAGCTGGATCAATACATGTGTGTATTTTATGCTAACTTTTTGTTACATGTACTATTTTGATTGATGTTGATAAAGTTTCTTACAAAGCATATCTTTGTCCATGTACTTCCATCGAGTTTCCCATACTTCTCTAAAATATTTGTACGTGGCTTTAAAAAGTTCACAAAGGACAATGTATGTAGGCTTGTACAGTTGTGCTCCAAAGTTTACATATCCTGGCAGAATGTTTTTACTTTTTTTTTCCCACTCAGTGGTTGTGTGAAGCCACTTATGGTGAAACAGTGTTTGCTCTTTTTAAATAAAATGACCCTTTTCAAAAGTTTACACACCCCTGTTCCTAATAATGTGTATTTCCCCCTTAGCATCAATGACAGCTTGTAGTCTTGTGGTCATTGTGGAGAATTTTCTGTATAATCTAATGGTAAACCGGCCCATTCTTTATCATAAACATGTGCTGTATGTGATAACGGTTTAGAACTTACATATACAAATATCAACGCAATTTGAGATAGCCATATGCAGATTTTGTCTTTTATTTGCTCAAATGTATAAAATTATATGCTGTTCTTTTATACATGACATACATTCACCATAAAAATTATTGATTTGCGCATTATGTACAGGGGAAATGAAGCACACGTACGTCACTCCTTTTGAAGCACCACATCTACAGGTCATGTGTGAGATGGTTGACCTTTAAAAAAAAATATAAATAAAATAAGTTTACATATCAGGACTTTATCCTATGCAACAGCAGCATACACTGTAGAGCAGGGGTAGGCAACATCAGGCCAAGGGAGTCAAATCTGGCCCTCCTGCATAAAACATGTGGCCCCCAAGATCATTATGAAGAAATATTATTCAATAAATAGGAGACCAAATACCTGATAAAGCACTCAAAAATGTTGAAAATACTGTCAATATTTTCACATTTCCTTCCAAAGCACTCCTTTAGATCATAAATGATGTACAAAGCTAATATTTGTGCTTTATTTTGGACGAGAATTGTAATTTTCGGCCCTTGGCATTTGGGCAATGAAGAAAATTGTCCCTCAATGACAAACTTGCCTACCCCTGCTGTAGAGGATTGAATTCAACAAAATAAGGCACTTGACTCGAATACAACTCACCTAGCCCTCTGCGGGCTTTCTTTTCCTTCAATTCTTGTACTGTTGGGGCAGGGCCACCGGACAACAGCCCCAGCCTTCGTGGATCATGAAGTGCAAGAGGCTGCTTTCCTGCCATCCCCCTAGGAGCCGACAGTCTTGAATGGAGAATAACACTCTGTAGATCTGTAATGTACTTGTAGGTTTTTGGGTTCTTGATGGTGTACAGCCGCCACATCTTTGATCTTTTGTTAAAAATTCTGCCATACCTTGGAGGAGTAAACAAAAACATGTCAATATTGCCATTGCGTGTATAGTATAAATTATGGATTATAGATCAGTGATAACTTACTGATATGAGCCATCTGCATTTGTTCGTGCTCCTCGGTTTAGGTGGTAGTTATAATCCAGCCCTGCCAACAGGGTCCGAGCATAGTACACTGGTGGTTTGAAGCAGAAGCGCTTTGAGGCGTACATAAGTATGTGGTTATGGAAGGACTCCAGGTCTGAGGTTGATCTATAAAACAAAAATAAAGAAGCAAATAAGACAATGTGTGAACCTGGCATTTTCCAAATTTTGATAAAGCAAATTGGTGGTTTGGAATGCAATTGCACTACAAAAATGTCTACCTGAAAGAGAGATACTTGGGTATATTTTTCAACCAGCGTGCATCGTAAACGATCTTTTGGAGTCTTCCATGTGCTGCAGAGCCCTTTGGAATCCATTCTTTATTCCGGTCTTCCTCCAAAGGACCATGTCGACAGGCCCCAAAGTACCACTCATGTTTGCCAGTTACATGATGCAGAACTCCTGTCCAAAGATCCTGTAATCAAATGTTTTCACTCAGTAAATTATGCGTACTATTAAAAAAAAAAAAACATTTGACAAACACCCTTTATATATTAGTATACTCTAATTGTGTAGAAATATATACAGTAAATAAAAACTTACGTTGAAAGCTTCAAAGGTCTCTGCTTCCTTACAGCTGTACCAAAAATGATTGCAAATGTCTCTGTTCCAACTCAGAAGTAGTGCACAGTCCTTCTCATGTCCAGCCTAAAAAACAAATTTATTGAATTAGATTAACTGGTTCCTTGCCAAAAAAACAAAAAAAGGTCTCAATAACAGTAAACATACAGCCAGAATCTTTTTACTTAGGTTCTTTGCACCGTGCCAGATATCCAAACTGTGTTTCACACCACAGTCTTTGTATTGGCCATTGTCTGTCAAACATCACACAAGATTTTAGATCATTTCAGCGTGATGTCTTTTACCATTTGTCATAAGGCTACTTTAGACAAATGGAGAGCTTTCCCGTGTCTGCGCGGCGCGTGACCTGTGCCAAGGCTTCGCTAATCAGAGCCTACATTAGGATAAACTTCTCTCCTAATAACTACTCGGTCGATTATTCTCAAATCATAATCCAAAGCATACCACAACGATCCTCTTCTGAGTTCGTTTCCAGTTAGTGATTGGCCCGCTTTTAAACGACATTACTTAGTAAATGGATGCAGGAGCGGGTGTTCTACACGAGCTGCTACTCTGTTTGTTTGTTTGTTAGCAAAGGCTCCGAGCCATGAGGGAGGAGGGGCGGCGGGTACGCGATGATAAAGACGGTCACTCAGATAGATCTCATCTCATCCATTTTTATGTTTAAGAACTTTCATCGCAAAAATGACTGCTAGTACATTTAAAAATCTTGACATGCCTTTGTTTGGGGGCTGCGGTGAAGATTAGGAAATGTTAGCAGACCTGTGGCCATCGTAATAACTACTGACGATGCAAATTACAAACTAAATAAACTAATCTACCCTAGAAAGTTACAATATACAGTTACAATGTACACTTTTACTAGAAGTGATTTTAAATGGATTTCTCCAAATAGAATGCCAAACTTTACCTGTCGAGTAGAAACTTCGCGACTGAAGCGTCAGTGGGAAGCCCAACGTGTGCTTTCAGCGCACGCCATCGTGTGAAAGAATCTCCCAAAAACACTCTGGTCTTGTTTCTCTCTTCTGAAGCCTTTCTCTTCTTCTCATAAACCTCGAAGACACTTTTTCTCTTGCGACTCTCTGCCATTTTCAAAGCACCCGGTGAGAACTGCGAGCTACAGTGAAAAGCTGAAGGCGAAGCTCAACATATACACCTGAAAGTGCGCATGCGCAAAAAAACGAAAACTACCCAGGAACGAGCACGTACGACGTCCTTACGTAAACATATCACCAGAATGATTGACAATCAGGAGGACCAATAGTCTTGATGATCCACCCGGAAAAAGAACATCCTCCTCTACACCTTTAAATAGAAAGACATCATATTTCTTAATTTTTATTTATTTTTTTCTTCGATGCCAGTAGTACCTAAACCTGTTTTATCGATTTCAGACTGGTATCGTCTGAGGGTGCCCAGCCCTAGTTTTGGTAGGGAGGCAATGCAAAATTATGTGAGCAATGTACACAACTTCAGTTGCAGCTGTTAGCCATGCTCTGTTGTAATCGTTTTTTGAATTGAAAATATGCTGCTTGTTTTCTTACAAATATACAAGTACTCTACTGCTTGTTATTTTTACAAGTCATGAAATATTTGTAGACACAGCTTGACCTGCTCGTTTTCCAACATTTTATCTATCAACAGTTGTATTTTTCACCTCCTTATGTTCTAAAACATTTTAGCAGTGGATTGTTACTCAAATCAGGAACAAGACTATTTTATGGCGCTGGTTCTCTGCTAACATGGCATCTGGACCATAGACTGTCAAATTTAGAATGGACCTATTGTCGCCTACTTTTTTCAGTAACCGTAAGGAAATGGCAGCTGGCTCTGGAAGTTCCCGGCGCCTATGGACTTTCCATTGAAACTTTTTAACCCTTCTGCAAGTCAGTATTGAACACAAGTAGGGGTGTCACGATTTCAATTTTTTGAGTCACGATTATTGTGAGACAAAAAATTTCGATTTTACGATTATTCACGATTATTCCCCGAATGAAAGGAAAAAACTGATATTTTTAGTTTTTGTCTTTAAAAAGCTTTTTAATACTTGTAAACAGTCACTGTTTCTAAAAATGAAAAATGCTTTAAGATTGTTTTGCATTAAAATAAATAGGCCTACATTGAATAATACAAAACAATGTCAACTTTACTTCTTTATAATGACCATAATTATCATAATTATTTTACTATATATTATTAGGCCACAAGCTAGGCTCGGTTTTATGCTCTCAAAAGTTAAGCTGTTGCTTAATTATTTTGATGAACAGAGAATGAAACGTGTTTACAAAGTGACTAATGAACAGCTGATTCCCACATGTGCGCGGTTTCACTTTCATTTCTGCTACGCATCGCTGAAGCAGAGCGGAGCCTTTTGTTTACATCCTGAGCCAGTTGTGGCGGCTATTTCCGAACATTTGGACAACGTTTTTGGGAAGTATGCAGTTCGTTACCTGGACATTCAGAGCGAAGGATTATCTCCAAGATGTTGTTTATATTCGACGTAGCTGCAACTTTCTGACGACAGGGTTAGCATAACGGACGTCCATCGACAACAAAGCCTTGATCATCTTTTGGATCCTAAAGAGGTCCCACTCTGCTGACTTCAATCGTTTTTGGATGGATATAACACTGGAGGAGAGCGTCCTTCTGCCTCGCTCAACTACCGGTGAGTTTACGCGCTGTTTATGGCGAGCAGCGGCTCGTGAGTCCACGTGAAAAAAAGGCTGCGGTAAACCGTGGCTTCTGAAATTCTTACGGTTAACCTACCGCGTCCTTTTATAATCGTGGTAATCGTAAAACCGGTTAATCTTGACATCCCTAAACACAAGGTTGTCATTCTTACCTCAACGTGTTTGTCTCAACATTGGCAACATTGTCCTAATTTTATGCTTTTACTATTTTTATTCTTGACCTATTCTAGATAATGGAGCTGGCTCCAAAAACCCAGCCAAATTGCTAGCATGAACTAGCTTCAGCTAGAATGCTATGAACGCTGAACGCTATGGGGGAAGCCTCGCTCCCTCAGTCCATTCTTAATTTACAATCTATGATCGGGACCCACCATCAACTTAAGTATACTTATTGCAACCGGCATTTATTTGAATCTTTCTTAAAGATTATTGCTGTGATCAGCTTTAAATAAACGTATAAACCTGAAGTCGTGGTCAAAAGAACTCAACCTTGGTCAAGTACTTTGTCATCAGTTATAATGAAAGAAAGTATTTGCTTTAAAAGTCCTAAGATTTTACTAAAAACTAAAGACTGTCCGGTTCTAGTCTGTTCTCAATGAATACACTGGTGTCTACCATTCCTTCCCCTCTTCTTGTGAGGTCACATGTTGTAGCTCACTTCGGACACACAGGGGTTAAACCTGGCAGATGTTGTGTGCGTCTTAGACAATAACCCTGAAGCCCAGCAGACCATCAACAGCAGGAGAGCGACTGGGAGTATCAGATGTCACCAGTCACCATTGTTAACACTGGGGAGGACACGCTTTCACCTGGATTTGAGTAACATTATCATACAGGAGGCAGACTACATAAAGGGGGAGGTGCTCGTGGAGGGGGAAAAAAAATATTTGCATGGCTGTTTGCACTTCCTAGTATCGAGTCAGGTTTAAAAAGCCTGGGCAGTAGGTCATGTGACAGAGGAGATAGACAGCGCACAGAGGTATTGAGGTTATCTTGGCCTGACGTGGAAGTGGATCGAGTGCAGGCAGAGGTCAAAACAGGGCACCAGAGCAGGCGCCAGGAAAAGAGGTGAGTTTGTCAAAAGAGTTCTTGGCAAAGACATTATGAAATAACTGTAGTCTGAGATTTTGTGGAAAGATAGATGTTGTCATGTAAACTGCCAATTGAGGGTCTACAAAATTAGGCACCAGAAAGCATTTGTTAAGATCTTTATTTATACAGCGCCTTTCACAGACATGGTCACAAAGCGCTTCATGCCATACTCGGTGATGTTAGTAGCTTCAGTTTCCCCTGGGGGAGACTGACAG
The DNA here is from genome assembly GCA_021464625.1 of Proterorhinus semilunaris. Lineage (NCBI taxonomy): Eukaryota > Metazoa > Chordata > Actinopteri > Gobiiformes > Gobiidae > Proterorhinus > Proterorhinus semilunaris. Next base: position 22,190,961 of record CM038347.1, read on the forward strand.
AAGCGCCGTCGTGACTGCACACATCTGCGCCAACAGTCACTCTGACCACCATCACACACACACACACGTTTTTACTGGTAGGGGAAACCAGAGTACCCGGAGGAAACCTATGCAGACACAGGGAGAACATGCAAACTCCACACAGAAAGGCCCGTCCATGTGGGAATCAAACCTGAGACCTTCTTGCTGTGAAGCAAGAGCGCTAACCACTGCGCTACCATGCTGCCCACTGAATCACTGAAACGTTCATTGTTTTGCTGATCTCTATCTGTTGTATTTTGAATAATAGCATTCATAAACTCACTTTTGTGGTTGGACCTATTTAAGTAACTACAAGTAAGCGACACAGACAATACTGACATCCGTATGTTTTTGTTTTAAATTAATACGTCATGAGCATCATGTTGACTAGGCTCTTCAATTCCTTTATTGTGTAATATAACTTAAAGCTGGGGTACCTCTTTTTTTTTCCACACAAACTTTGACATTTTTTTTGACAACTTGTTTCTAGCACTCACAGTCCCTCCTGCAGGTCCCAATTGTTCAAGCAAATTGTTTATGTGCACATTCCACGCCCGTGTACAGCTTTGAGCAGTGGAACTCATTTAGAGTGGTATTTTTGTCTTCTATCGCTCAATAAATAATTAGGTGAAGACAATTTAACAGGATCTGTTTTTTGCTGTGTTTACAACTCTGAGGTGGTAAAAACAAATGTACTTTTCAACAACAAAAAGTCAGGTACCCCAGTTTTAACATATCAAACCACAAAGATTTTATGAGCACTAGTAGTAGTATAGTAGATTCTAAATCAACCATGCATCATTGGAGATTGACGATGACAACTGCTTGAGTAACGATCTAAAACCAGTTCTTTCACTGCTCTTTACTATTTGATATTGTTGACGTGAATGCAGCAGGTCTGTTGACTTTGCTGACCATAAATATGCCTGTTTTTCCCCATAAAATTTTATGACATAGGTTCCTGAAGTCTATCATGTTGTGGACTGTTTATTAAAAAATATACAAGTGCCAACACTAATGGTCCTAATAAATGGAAGTGGGGTCTTTTAGCAAATGTTTCCTCACGTGCAAAACGAGTAGCATTCACAAAAGTGTTAAACAGTCATTTACAAATTTTTTAATCACACAGCACTCTCTAATTTGCATATGAGATTTGGGGTTCTAAAACTTTTTAACACGTCTTGATAAATGACCTACAGCGTAATTTTTTTCCAAAATATGTTTTTATACAAACCTAAATTATTGTTTTTATATAAAAATCGTCTATTTGGGTGGAGAGTGTTTCTGGCCTGAGACGTTTTAGACAATGCAGACTTTTGCTCCAATGGCTGAATGAAATATTTACTGGCTCTCCACAGATAACAACTTGCATGGATGCGTTTTCTTTTCACAAAGGATTTTGTGGCAAGGAGACGCTGTGCTGTTCTTACATTTCTCCAAAACTGCAGGTTGGACTATTTGGCTCTTTTGTTAAGTAATTGAAACAATAAAATATACAGTTATAGAAAACTGAGGATGAAGCCTTAATGCATTGTAAAAGATTCAGTAGCCAGATGGCCTGTCTTTTTTTCCCTAAAGCGGCAAAAAACAACGTTTTCAATGTCATGTTCAAATCATTTTGACCAAGAAAAATATTGTCAATGTGAAATCCATGCCTTAGCATGTTTAGACCATGGCTTAAATGTTTAACTCCAATATAAGCATATACTTATATAAATAAAGCTCCTCTTCTTCTTCTTAGTATATTCAAAATATCTTTAGTGTGCAACACAACTGAGTGAATCTGACAGCGCTAACTGTATTAAATGTACTGTATCAAATACAAAATTGTGTGCTGCTGTATGACTTAGTGGTAAAACAGGACATATGCATGTACACATGAATGTACAGTATTAACTCTACTCTACATATCCATGTATTCCTTGCCCTGTATGAGCATTCCCGATGTCGTCACGTCCAGGGCTGTGGTAGACAATTTAATGTTTTAAATAAATAACAGTTCTGTGATAGGCAAAAACAATGTTCCCAAATGCTTCCCTTGCATTGTAACAGCTCGGCCATTTTATAAAACAGCGTTAGAGGCCTCGATGCATCAGCAACAACAGAGGTTTAGTTTTTCCATGGCAGGCAAAGATTTGTCTCTGTTTTTTGACTTCAATTGAAATGTAATTTTGACTCAATATGCCACTCATTTTTAGTGTAATTTACAGTTTAAAGGAAGTTTTTTGTTCATGACTAGTTAAAATTTGAGGAAAATGAGAACATGTATACAGTGAAAGTGGACATGAACTTTGCTGGTGTGAGAACTGGGACTGTGCCCATGGATTAGCAGTTGAATTGAAGAGATTCTCCACCTCTTTGTGATTCCTTGTGTTGTGGATGTCGAGGCTTCTATCTTCTTTATTACATCTAGAGCTACAGATGCTATCTCAGTGTATCATTTTACTATGACATTAGCAGTCTTTCAACTAATGTTTTTTGAGACTGTGAAAATGTTTGATTTATTTTATTTAGAGCAGTAAAAACATACAAATTGTACTGTTTATATATATATATATATATATATATATATATATATATATATATATATCCAGTACGTAAAGCATACACGTTGGGGAATTTAGTCAGCCAACAATTGTGCAAGTTCTCCCACTTAAAAAAATGAGAGAGGCCTGTAATTTTCATCATAGGTATACCTCAACTATGAGAGACAGAATGAGAAAAAAAATCCAGAAAATCACTTTGTTATAGTGGAAAATAAGTATTTGGTCACCTACAAACAAGCAAGATTTCTGGCTCTCACAGACCTGTAACTTCTTCTATAAGAGGCTCCTCTGTCCTCCACTCGTTACCTGTATTAATGGCCCCTGTTTGAACTTGTTATCAGTATAAAAGACACCTGTCCACAACCTCAAACAGTCACACTCCAAACTCCACTATGGCCAAGACCAAAGAGCTGTCGAAAGACACCAGAAACTAAATTGTAGACCTGCACATGGAATACAATGGAAGACATACAAGACCACTGATAATCTCCCTCGATCTGGGGCTCCACGCAAGATCTCACCCCGTGGGGTCAAAATGATCACAAGAACGGTGAGCAAAAATCCCAGAACCACACGGGGGGACCTAGTGAATGACCTGCAGAGCTGGGAACAAAGTAACACACTACGCCGCTGGGACTCAATTCCTGCAGTGCCAGACCCCTGCTTAAGCCAGTACATGTCCCGGCCCGTCTGAAGTTTGCTAGAGAGCATCTGGATGATCCAGAAGAGGACTGGGAAAATGTCATACGGTCAGATGAAACCAAAAGGGAACTTTTTGGTAAAAACTCAACTTGTCGTGTTTGGAGGAGAAAGAATACTGAGCTGCATCCAAAGAACACCATACCTACTGTGAAGCATGGGGGTAGAAACATCACGCTTTGGGGCTGTTTTTCTGCAAAGGGACCAGGACGACTGATCCATGTAAAGGAAAGAATGAATGGGGCCATGTATCGGGAGATTTTGAGTGAAAACCTCCTTCCATCAGCAAGGGCATTGAAAATTAAACGTGGCTGGGTCTTTCAGCATGACAATGATCCCAAACACATCACCCGGGCAACGAAGGAGGGGCTTTGTAAGAAGCATTTCAAGGTCCTGGAGTGGCCTAGCCAGTCTCCAGATCTCAACCCCATAGAAAATCTTTGGAGGGAGTTGAAAGTCCGTGTTGCCCAGCGCCTGCCCCAAAACATCACTGCTCTAGAGGAGATCTGCATGGAGGAACGGGCCAAAACACCAGCAACAGTGTGTGAAAACCTTGTGAAGACTTACAGAAAACGTTTGACCTCTGTCATTGCCAACAAAGGGTATATAACAAAGTATTGAGATGAACTTTTGTTATTGACCAAATACATTTTTTTCCTCTCATTTTGTCTCTCATAGTTGAGGTATACCTATGATGAAAATTACAGGCCTCTCCCATCTTTTTAAGTGAGAGAACTTGCACAATTGTTGGCTGACTAAATACTTTTTTCCCCCACTGTATGTCTGTGCATAGTTTGGCCAAAGTTTATCCCCGGGGTATACGTACCCTGGCCTGGCCAGCATACCTGGGTTTAATCTGGACAGGGGTTAACTCTTCCTGCTACACCTCTCCATGATTGTATCTATGATGCTCTTACCCTATTTATTTATTGCCTTAATAACCTTCCAGCCTGTCATGAGAATAAAAGCTGTGGAGTAGACACGAGCTCCAGACAACACTAAAGCTAACTTTTTGACCCCTGACCTTCTATTTTTGTTGCTTATAATGGGCGGATACAGAGGAAATACTGTGTGAAAAAGGCCTACATCATGCACCGTGCATGTGGTCACAAATGTACTTTTTGCTATTCAAACACAATCTAATTTTTTATATAAACTGCAAAAATTAGGCCAATTGTTTTCAAGTGACCAAAAGCTAAAAAAGGCAAGACTGCTGTTATTGAGGAGGCACATTGAACTGCAGCTTCTTCTGTTACACACCAATGCTGCAACTGGCTGCACTTTTAAAGCCCTTCTGGCTCATTTTAGTCCCTGCTTAACTATTACCACAGTACTATTAAGAGTAAGAGTTCTCATATCAGTATACATGTGTGCCAGCCCCAAGCCAAAATAAATATACAAATGTGATTTATAAGTTATAGAATTTATTTTGCGCATACATATAATTTTGATTGAACAGCCAATCATTTTACAGAATGGACACATTTTTCTGTTTGATATTTTTTTGATATTTTACGTTGGACATCGTCCCTAAGGCAATGTTTACAATATCCTGCTTTGATACTAGCACTTTATTTTTTATTTTTTGCTTGAAGAGCTGCCTCTCAGTGTTGATGGTGAATTGTACATGCAAAGATGAGGGCATTTATTTAAATATAATTGCAGTTTATTGTTCAATCTTACCACAGTGTGTGATCTCACATGTTAGCCTTATGTAGCATGTAACTGCACCAGTACCAAGTGCAGGATGTGGGTCACTGCTGGACATCCAGAGGGACCTATGCACCATGCTCTGGAGCTTTTTATGCAGAGCCAGTGAGGACACAACCTGCTCCCACCACTGTCTATTAATACTTCAAACTCACAGTTTATTTATGCACCATTTCAGTCACTTCAGTGTGCGCTGTGCCATCTCCACACAGATGCTCAGACCTGCATGCATGGGCATGTTTACTGTCAATTCAAAGCACAGTCTGTGGCAGTTATATTTAGACAATGAAGGGAATAATGTGCTCACAACAGCCATCTAATACAGGTGACCGAAGATATAATTATATGTAATTCATGCATCGTCTTTAATGCAAATAAGTAGTTGTTGGATTTAATGGACAATGTAAATTAAAGCCAAACTGCGTAACATCCATCCATCTTCTTCCACTTTTCCGTTGCTGGGTCATGGGGGCAGCTGTTGGAGTTGCCCAAATCACATTGCACCAGCCCCTATGGCTCCTCCTGCAGGTGGTGGGTCCACAGAAGGACGGCCTCATGGTTCTAACCGGGCCTGTTGGTCTCTCATAAGGGGAGACCTAGGACCTGTTTGCCATGGGAGACCCTACCAGGGGCACGAAGCCCCCCAAAAACAGAGCTCCCAGGATCATTCGGGCGCTCAAACCCCTCCACCCCGTTAAGATGGCGGTTGCTGCGTAACATTTCACCTATAAATGAAATAAGATGGATGCATTCATTTTATTACAGATTTGCTTTTGAAAAATATCTACAAAAAATAAATAAATAAATAAATCAAACAAACATGTCACTTCTCTCACTTACAACTTTACTGGGAGCAGCGACGTCTTCAACTTGTCTTCATGGAGACACAACTAAAAACAACCTAATATGAGATTTAAAGAGGTTCATCCAAATCAGTTCTTTGATTAGCCACTACCCATGTGTCTATCTGGTCATGAAGAGCATGTTTTGTAATGGCAGCAGTAGAATCCAAAACGTTACGCAGTGTGCCTTTTAAATAAACACGTTGTACATCGTTAGGAAGTATTGATTATTTATTTTGGAACAACAGGTTGGAAAAATGATCTCCGGATCACAAGATCCATTAAAATTGTATTCAACATGCATTTACTCTCCATATAATCAGTCCATTGCCTTTTATGGTTTTATGGCAGGTTTTTATTTATTGAATTTGACCTGTTTTTATTGTTTTTACATATTTTTTACATTTTTATTGTTTACATTGTACCTTGTTTGTGCAACACTTTGGAAACTGTCTTAGTTGTTGAAATTTGCTATATAAATGAAGTTGGATTGGGTTTGATTGGTCAAGCGATCGCTGTAGCCATAGCTGCCTAGGGATAGACTGATCAATGCATATTTGCCAATCTGTGCCTTTGACCACCACCAATCCTCCACACCACATCCCAAGTGTGTTGGTCAAACACATGCACTATAAGCAGGGGTTGGAGCTGGGGTACAAACAATGATGCTTTTAAAGGAAAATAAAGAAGATTTTTGTGTTTATTATGTTAATAATATGTTTATGTTAATCGCCCTGAAAAAGACTTGGTTCACGAGTAAGATTGTCAGTTAGAATGGCGTTTCGTTTCTTGTCAGCCTTGTTGGTCCTGAAACGCGATGCTATTTTAATATATATATTTTTTGTTACTGAGAGTCTAAAGAGCGCAGTCTATCAACCTGCAGCATTCAAGTGCATGACACAAATTAACACTGGTTGTGCACAAAAGCATTAAATGATTTCACTGTTAGCTCTTTCGCTTGATGCCTTGATTTGAACAGTTGTATTATCAGATGAGCCTATACACTCCTTGCACTGCTAAATCACTTGTAACACCTGCTCCATTTGACAATTTGCAGTTGTTACAGTGTGGTGGGATGGGAAATTACTTTCCACTTGTGATGAAAATTGAGACTAATGATATATCGCCTCTGTTGCCAAAGGAGAACTAATGGAGATATATTGAATTTTGAATTATGATCATTTGTGCAATGTAACTGCAGTTTTGGCTATAAATGCTAAGGAAATATTGTTTATTTTACATTAGCTGATCACTTCCAATTGTGCACATATTAAATCAGTGTGTAGCTTTCACATTTCTGTTGCAGTAAAATAGATCATCTTTTCTACTGTCGAAGCAATGAAAGAAAACTAGAAGATCTTTATTGTTATAGCTCCTTTCACAGACGTAGTCACAAAGCGCTTTACATGAGACAATTGTACATTGACTCCATATTCAGCTACGTTTGTAGCTTCAGTTTTCCCTGGGGGAGACTGACAAAAACGCTGTCACGACTCCACACATCTGCGCCAACGGTCCGTCTGACCACCACCATACATTCACACACATCATTCATCCTGGCCTATTGTACATGTTTTTAGTGGTAAGGGAAACCGGGGTACCTGGAGGAAACCTACGCAGACTCCACACAGAAAAGCCCTGTCCAGGTGGGAATTGAACCCGGGACCTTCTACCTGTGGAGCAAGAGCACTAACCGCTGTGCTCCCGTGCCGCCCAAACTAAACCTCTGCCTGAGCCTAAACCATACCTGTCAAGTAGGGATGTCAAGATTAACCGGTTTTACGATTACCGCGATTATAAAAGGACGCGGTAGGTTAACCGTAAGAATTTCAGAAGCCAAGGTTTACCGCAGAAATATTTTCACGCTGACGCACGAGCCGCTGCGCGCCATAAACAGCGTAAACTCACCGGTAGTTGAGCGAGGCAGAAGGACGCTCTCCTCCAGTGTTGTATCCATCCAAAAACGATTGAAGTCAGCAGAGTGGGACTTCTTTAGGATCCAAAACATGATCAAGGCTTTGTTGTCGATGGACGTCCGTTATGCAAACCCTGTCGTCAGAAAGTTGCAGCTACGTCGAATATAAACAACATCTTGGAGATAATCCTTCGCTCTGAATGTCCAGGTAACAAACTGCATACTTCCCAAAAAAGTTGTCCAAATGTTCGGAAATAGCCGCCACAACTGGCTCAGGATGTAAACAAAAGGCTTACGCGCTCCGCTCTGCTTCAGCGATGCGTAGCAGAAATGAAAGTGAAACCGCGCACATGTGGAGATCAGCTGTTCATTAGTCACTTTGTAAACACGTTTCATTCTCTGTTCATCAAAATAATTAAGCAACAGCTTATCTTTTGAGAGCATAAAACCTAGCCTAGCTTGTGGCCTAATAATATATAGTAAAATAATTATGATAATTATGGTCATTATAAAGAAGTAAAGTTGACATTGTTTTGTATTATTCAATGTAGGCCTATTTATTTTAATGCAAAACAATCTTAAAGCATTTTTCATTTTTAGAAACAGTGAATGTTTACAAGTTTTAAAAAGCTTTTTCAAGACAAAAACTAAAAATATCAGTTCTTTCCTTTCATTCGGGGAATAATCGTGAATAATCGTAAAATCGCAATTTTTTGTCTCACAATAATCGTGACTCAAAAAATTGAAATCGTGACACCCCTACTGTCAAGTTTGGGATTTGAAATTACGGGACATTTTTCGGCACCCGCTGCAAGCCGTTCCACCAGCCCAATCAAGCTGTAAGACGGGTCAAATTATGGTAGTTTCACGGCCAAAACGGGACACTTGACGGCAATGGCCTAGTCTCAAATTTGAGATCTTCTACTCAAGGGGTAAATGTCCTAACATTTGACTTTAGTAAATTATCTCTTAGCACTAACAATTATCTGGTGTGGAGGCGACAAGGTGAGTGTGTCCGAAAACCGGGTACTCTTCAGGATCAAGTGGGAAAAAAATCCAAAAACTTAGAGGAAGAGAGACGATCCGAGGCACTCCGATTAATAAAAGTCCTTTATTTTAATGGGATAGCTGACGCGTTTTGGTCGCGTTGCAACCTTCTTCAGGGCATTCAATGATTACAAGTGAGCTCAGGTGTGCTTAAATATACAAGACCTCAATCACATGATCAGTCACATGATCTAGTCACATGATACTTTTTTTTTTTTTAAAACACTGAAAATTAAGATGTGGTATGCAGTAGATGACACAACACAGATTGAAAAATGACAGTCATGTACCACATATAAGATATCTATAGCACCCCTACACTACGTGGTCGACCACTATGGATACAATCTCTTCTTATTCCAGGACAAGTTATACAGACAGATCAAGGGCACCGCTATGGGCGCTACATACACTCAGAATTATGCTGGCCTCTACTTAGGACTGTGGGAAGAGCGGTATGTTCTTAGTCCTACTAACCCCGATCAACATTTCATTCATTTCTATGGCAGATACATAAATGATTTACTCTTTATTTTCTCTGGTTCTGTCCAACTGTTAAAAGACTTCCATCATTACCTCAACAATATCAATCCTAACATCAAGCTCAGTTTGGATTACAGTGACACTTTTATCAACTTTCCTTACCCTTTACAGAAAGCCTATTAATAGGAATACCATCCCCAGAGCAAACAGTTTCCACCCAACCAGCTTGATCTCAAACATCCCTGTCAGACAATTCCAGTGACTCATGCGCATTTGCGACTCAGACACCAACTTTGAAATGCAGTCAAGGGATATGTATGAGCGTTTTAAACAAAGGGGCTACAACAACAAAAGTGTGCATACATCCTTGTCAAAAGCAAAGTCCACTGAAAGAAAAAACCTATTTAAAACAAAACCCCAAAACAGAGGGGGAAACAAAATCTTCTGCTCCCTTCAACACAGCAGTCAGTCTAACAAAATCTAAATCAAGCGGAACTGGGACATTTTGCGAAGTGACCCCTCGTTCTCCTGTCTTTTCGGAACTCCCCCTGTTTGCCATTAGAAGGGCCACCAGCCTCAAAGACAGATTGGTCAGGAACTATCTTACTGCTCCCAAACCAAAAACTTTTTTCTAAAAAACCTACAGGTACTTTTCAGTGTGGATCATGCAATTACTGCTCGTTTATCAATAAATCCACTTCATTCAGCAAAAACATTTCATGGCAAACAATTTGCCAACTGCAATTCCACTCACATAATCTATCGCCTCGACTGTAAATGTGGTTGCTTTTATGTTGGTCTGACTATAGGGAGATTGAGAGACAGATTTCTGAGCACAAATATGCCATAAGAACGGAGAACCTCAATTTTCCTATCGCACAACACTTCCACACAATGTACAATGTACATGTACAATCACCTTTCAGTCATGGTAATTGAACTCATTCAAAACAATAAAAGAGGAGGAGATAGACTACGCACTCTGGCACAAAGAGAAACTTATTGGATCGCAACCTTACAGGTGACTAAATTCCCTGGCCTAAACGAGGAGATTGACTACTCAGTATTTCTGTGAGGGCAATGGCCCTGCCTCGTTTCCTTTTTGGGAGCCCTTTCTCCATGTTGTTCACCTATTTTTAATTTTCCATTGTTGCATTTGAATCAGTATTTATATAACTTTCTAAACATGCTAATGTATTTTTCTATTATGCCTTGTATCCTGTATCCATAGTGGTCGACCACGTAGTGTAGGGGTGCTATAGATTTCTTATATGTGGTACATGAATACAAGCGGCCGAGTTTCCTTCGCAGGGTGGCTGGGCGCACCCCCGAGATCGGGTGAGGAGCTCAGTTACCCGGGAGGAGCTCGCAGTAGAGTCGCTGCTCCTTCACGTCGAAGGAGCCAGCTAAGGTGGCTAGGGCATCTGTTCCGGCCCAGGACACGCTGGTGGGACTATGTCTCCGAGCTGGCCTGGTGTCGCCTCGGGGTCCCCCCAGAACAGCTGGAGGAGGTGTGCGTGGATCAGGAAGTCTCAGCATCTCTGCTGAGACTGCTGCCCCCGCGACCCGGCCCCAGAAAAAGCGGAAGAAAATGGATGGATGGTACATGACTGTCATTTTTCAATCTGTGTTGTTGCTACATGCATAACACAATTTAATTTTCAGTGTTTTTTTAAAAATGTATCTGTGTTTTATCATGTGACTAGATCATGTGACTGGTCATGTGATTGAGGTCTTGTATATTTAAGCACACCTGTGCTCACTTGTAATCATTGAATGCCCTGAAGGAGGTTGCAACGCGATCAAAAAGCGTCGGCTATCCTATTAAAATAAAGGACTTTTATTAATCGGAGTGCCTCGGATCGTCTCTCTTCCTCTAAATTATCTGGTGTGCTTGGATGTTGTGTCAGCGAGCCTAAAAAAACTTTTTTTTACTCATCTTTTTTGAGAAAGATTTAATCCAACCATCTTTGTGAGTTAATTTGCTTTTAAACCAGGTTGAAAATCAGCAACATCCAAAGTCACATTCTACAAATATGTATGTATGTGCTTTTATTTCGGGTGAATTTAGTTTTTAAGTCTATTACACAATCTTGTTACACAGTCTATTCACATTTATATAGCAGTGGGAGCTGTTTGTCTCTCTCGTCTCAGAGTCCTTGCTCTGACACAGACAGATGGGTTGTCTGTCTCTTCTGTTTGTGTGAAGATCAAACTGACAAAAGTTTGACTTGGACTTGGAAGTGATTAGATTCAGAGGTCAGGAGTCAAGGGTCAAAGTCATAGGGACCTCACAAAGCAGGATTGAACAGTTGGAGACCCTTACAAACACGCTCAAAATGTGACGATTAATTTCCATATTCATTCCAATGTTCCGTTTCCTTGTGCTCAAAGAGTTAAAATACTGTATTTTCTTTCCTTACGAGACCTTTGGTACAAACTGCATTTCATAATAACTCAGCAGTGATAATAATCACAGCAGCAGAGGATCACTTATACTTTACTAATGAAGGTAATATGCACATTTCTGATTCTAAACAGAAATAGAACCTTCAACATTACAAATCGAGTGGAAAATTAATGAATAACACTGCAGACTTTCCGCTCAATTTGCTGCTGTTGCCGTGATGGAATGGTATCTGCCATGCTTGCCTGGCTCTGCCGTACTATTCCCTGTCCATTCCATACAGGGAAGTTAGTCTGGTCATGGAGCAATTGGAGCAGTTTGAACGGGCGGGCCTAACGCGCACAGATGGTCAGTGAAATAAACCAATTAGCGGACGTGACGACAGCTGTAGTCCAAGTCACAAAATATGAACTGAATATAAACTCACGAGAACGCGGAGGCAAAATCCTAAACTACTTCATCCATGATTAGTTTTGGCTAATGTTAATGTTAATTGAACTGTTGTTAATTCTCTGTGACGGTCGTGTTTGGTTCGGCCTTAGCTGCCAATAAGCAACTTGTTTACCGTGTATGTCCACACCCACCTTCTTTCACGCAGAAAAGAAGTGGGTGTGGTTTATCAGACTACTGCCATGCAGTTGCCGTGTAATGTCATCCCATGCCTCTGTATCGTTTCAGTGATGTCACTTGGAGGGCAGCAGCCACACAACTGCTAGTAGATACGTTTTTAGAGTCACATTTCTGAGTCTGTTCTTTAGAATTTAAGTCATCCAATTAGATTCATTAGGTCTTCTAGTACGGTTTCTAATTAGTTTGTATAGCATGATCTGGCTATAAGAACTCGCAGCTTTAAAAATTTACATTTTATCCCCAGTCATTAAAATGGTGTTGAAAACCCTCAACAGCACATTATAAGTTTGAAATATATGTGACTTTATTTTATTTACTTACATATGTACCTACTTATTTATTTATTTAACAGTGTATGAACATCTGCAACATTTGAAGTGTAAATATGCCACATTACTGCAAGACAGGAAAAGGATAGCTTGTTGTACTTCACAAGCGACGACAACAATAACGACAGCTAAACTAAAGGTGTTCACAGGCCTGGTTTTCCTTTAGCCACTGTTTTAGGAGTGATTTAAAGCTGTCCAGTCTCTCAGACCATGTGATGTCTGATTTTGCAGTGGAATAATAAGCTCATTGACGACACTCGGTTACTCGGTGGCAGGTGGGGTCAGGATACAGATGTTTCTTTTTTGAGGACAATTGGAATCTATTCTTGTGAAAATATTGCCACACCAGACACGCATGCAGTGGTAGGGAAGTGCGATTATTCGTTCAGTCCCAGTTATTGCCAAATGCCAGTCCTGTAGCACCTGGTTGGAGTGTGGAGCAGTAAAATGGAGTATTTTTGTTTTTTAAATGGCCCTGGAGTTGGAAAGGATTCTTTTATTTTTTTTAGCTGAGGTTGATTCAACTCAGTATTTAACATTTCATCAGACTTGAGAGGGTTGAAAGTCTTGCTGAGAAAGGAAATTATGGCTTGAAAATCTATGCTATTACTATAACTATAACTAATACTATTACTGTATGGCGGTATAAAATATTCTTTGCAAATTCAGCTTTTCATTGTGGTAATTTCTATTTGGGAATAGCCTTGTTAGTCATTTGATTGACCAAATTAAAGTTATATCTCCTCCATAGGACCACCCAGACCTAACTCAAACACAGTTCCTCCACTTTCATCGTAATCCACTGGGCGAATACTAAACAGTTTAGTCCTGCATCTTAATCTGCTCTTGATGATAATAATAGAAATACGAATAATATTCAGCACATCTACAAATAAATATTGGTATGAAAATGTATTGGCCGTGTGTCTGGATATAACAATAGCAATACATTTGAAACAATCATAAGCCTTTGCCACTAATTTCATAAGCTTCTGGTTTATTTTCTGAGCAGACGAGCATAATAGCTGCTGTCTCACTACCTGGTGTCATCTTCCTTCGTTTCATTTGACATCAATGCACCTCAAGATCAGGACCCATCTGTTATAATATGGTGTATCTGGCTATACTCTAATCATATTAATACTAATAATATTAATGTGGAGTACTGGATTATTTATTATCAATTGGTTGTCATATTGCATTGTTTACACGTTTATTTAGGGCACTTTTTGTGTGTGTGTGTGACACACAGTACACAGCATACTGTACGTACTGCAGTATTAACCACCAGGCTATCTGTGAAAACCCTCCTTGATATCTGCACTTTCTCAAATCCTGATTTCTGTATGCTGTATGCTTACATTCATTTTCCTATGCACCATTTAGAACTGTTTGGAGTAATTTCACTTTTCCTTGTATGTAATTGGGCAAATGCTAAAGTAACAGGCAATGCTAATGGTTTTTCGCTCACCTTTAGGTACAACCCGGCCTCCTCGAGACGGTGAGGTCCCAGGGGTGGATTACAACTTCCTGTCTGTGAAGGACTTCCTGGAACTCGAGGAGAACGGCACTCTTCTGGAAATCGGAACGTATGAAGGTGATTACTTTATCTAAGGCACTGTTTACACGGCAACAATCTCCATCAAAACGCAACCGTCACGTTCTCTCGATCTGCTTTTATATACAAATTATGAAGTGTCAACAAAACCATAGAAACTGCAGTCCATGCTTTTGCCCAGTAAACGGCGCTGTGTTCCTAACACACGCTTTTATAAGGAAGACAGAGGAAGACAGTTTATCTATTCTAGTTCCTTCAATGTTGAGGCAATTGCCTTAAAAGGGCAATTCTGGTGCTTTCAAAGTAGAAGAAAGTCTTTACAAATTATTTACAGGCCGTTATTTCACTAAATATAAATGCGAGGAGGTTCACAACACAATATAATGAGATCATGAGTTTAACCAATCCGTGTTAAGATAGAACTGTGTAACCATTTTGCCTTCGTCCTCGTACTCTCCTGTTCACATGAATCAAAGTGGTTGAGACCGGCCTCCTGCTGAGTTATGGAACTACCTCCTCGAGAGTTTTCAGAGAAGTCGGGTGTAAGGCGATACGATGCACGTGATAGTTTAAAACAGTGTTTCCCAACCAGGGGTACGGGTACTTGAGCACTAAGCAGTTTAATTAATTCAGATTTATAGAAAAAAATATCAAATTGAAAGTTACAGTAGAACTAAGTAATTTTTTCCCTTAGCGCCACTGAAGCTATCGTGGCATGTAGTGTTTTTTCAACTCATATTGTCCGTGAGAGTAAATACTACGCTGAGAAAAGACAAAGGGAGACTGGGATATTGTACATTGTGCCACAATACAACTATACATTGGAGATATTTTGCCCGCTCAAACTTGGCTGTAAACATTGCTAAAGTGGCGCTAGCCCACAATTAGCTTTGCCCGTTAGCCTGTTAGCTTCTTCTCATGGTGATAAATAATTAAACAACGTTTTGCTAAATGCTCATCAACAACACGAAAGTTATAGACAGAATACAGTCAGGACCAAAAGTGATTTGGTAGACAACTGAGAGAAGCGAGGGAGATTTTTACCATTAGTGTGTATTGGGGCTGCCGGGTCACAGACAGGGAAAGTGTGATTTCTTTTACTGGCCAGAGACACCGGGGGAGATGAAAGACCCCCCAATCATTCCATTAACACTTGTATTACCCTCAGAGGGACCAACACAAAGTATGTATTTAGGTAAAAAGGTTACTTAGTTCTGCTTTAATTGTAATTCTATTTTTTAGTAAAATATTTTAATTGGGATTTTAATTTGGGAGTATTTTAGCTTCATTTTGAAAACAACTCTCTTCTAAATTCTGGATAATCAGAATCAGTTTGGTTAACTGCGTTGTGAAAATATTGGCACAATTATCGTGGTAGGGGGTCCACGCAGTAAAAATCAACGACTCAAGGGGTCCGCAAGGCAAAAAAGGTTGGGAACCACTGGTGTAAAAGACAAGTGCGTCTGATACCAACGTACCGCTGTTTTGTCGTCATGTAAACTGCGCCTCAGCTGATACAGTGTGCAAGTCACGGGTGTCCACAGGTGTCCCGATTCACCACAGCTACACAGCTACATAAAGCAGCCTTCAGCATTTATACTTCCCAACATGCAGCGAGCCATGACTGAAGTGGTTTTGATCCCCATGAAAGATCAGGTGCAAGCAACAAGATGCCCTTCTGCAAGTGACTGAAACTATGCCCCTAGTTTGGAGTAGGATTTTTTAGGTTGGTACTAATTAAAATAAAGTACTTGTTTGTGATTCTTGTGCCACCTCAAAAGTCCACATTACAAATGACTAAAACAGGACTAAACTAGAACAGGACTACATACCTAATGAAACAAAAGTAAATAAAACAATAAACTAAACAAGTTGAAACTAAGACTGAACAAGTCCAGGTTACACCAGCACAAACAAAGAATTAACTCATATAATAATGATTTATTTTGGACTAAACAGGGTCCTACTGAAGACTAAATTAATCAGGATTTATGTAACCCAGGTGGGGTTAGCCAACTTTATAATAACTTCAAAACAATCTGGTGATACTCACACCGCAATTTGAGAACAGTTGCTCTTGAGTTGACTCTTATACAGTATGTGTTTGTATGTTTTCAATAATTGTATTATTGTGCACAGAGTAAATGATAAAGTCATGTGAACCAATTAAACTCAAATGGCAACTGGACCAATTTTGTGATAATTGTTGATCACAGAGATGACAGAATATACAGCACATAATATGCACTTTTCACCTCTTTTACCTGGGAGACTATATGTGTTTGCGTCATCTGATTAAAGGTGATTACTGAGTATGCCAATCAAAGTGATTTAACCTACACATAAGTTAGGGACATGGAATGCAGACATCTGTAATAGACTGTCCCAGGCAGTTGTGAGCAGTTGGTTGGTTTTGATTATGTAGTGCATGATGGGAAAGAGGATGTATCCAGGAGGCAGCAGGTCACTTCGCATCTGCCCCTCTCAGTCTGATTAGGACAGCACAAGTCTGACAGAAACCCCCGTGAACAGTGTGTGTGAGTGCGCGGGGACTGTAGCCGGAGTGGTGTGTGTTTCTGTGTGTATTTGTTTGTGAGCTTGTGACTGTGAAAGTAGCACGGCGCGGGCAGCAGAGACTGTTACGACGATAATCTGCTTGGCACCAGCTCCTCTTTTGTTGGCACGTTTCTTCTTTTCACACAGACAATGTCAAATACCTGTCCACAGGACTCCACAAAAGAGACATGCTTTGAGTAGTCATTTCGGATTTTGTCATAAGTAAGGATAAGTACCTTTAACTTACTTTAAAAGTACCTTTTAAAGTAAGTTAAGGAAGGTGTAAAATATTTCCGTTGGTGATGAAAGTAGTGCTGTTTGGCATGCAGTAAGAATGTCACAGGTTCAGGTGTATAATGGTGGAAAGTCCATTCAGCTTTACCAGCCTCTGATTATTTCAGCGCTCAAATTACTACAATTACAAAGCATTCCTTGCCCATACACTTATGCACTTGCCCCACATAAATCTGAATCAATAAAAGACACATGGATGACTAACATTTTGGCATTGACGATGTCATAAGGTTGCGGTTGATTGGGCCAGGAACCATAAACTAAATATACTTTTCCCTATGGCACTAGCCCAGCACTTGTTAAGAGGTCACGGCTTATGTAGCCTGTGTTGGATGGTCACACACAGAGACACTGGAGGCCACACTCAGCGTATTGCAATTTAATGCCAGGTCCTTAAATACAGACACAGGTGACACAAATTTGGACACACAGCAGCGCAGCTCCCAGCACACAGGTTGCTCATCTCAATGAGGGGAATCATAGTCGGAATGCCCCACTGCCTGAATGCCCCCACTGCCTGAATGCCCCACCCCTAGTCCGAATGCCCCACTTCCTAGTCTGAATGCCCGACTCCCTGGTCCGAATGCCCCACTCACCCGGTCCGAATGCTCCACTCCAAATCTATTCAAATGCTAACCATGGTAGCAGTCATGACTGAGCCAGTTCTGGCTTCCTTGTGGCACAGCTGGCTGACTGGCGACCCAACTGTTCTTATTTGGCCCAGTAAAGAGCCATACGCTATAAATCGAGTGTCAGTAATAGATGGATAGATAATAGAGAAATACTGTATTGCCAGATGCAAGGATCTGAAATTTGTTTTAGCATTTAGACTGGGATTTGGATGAATAAAGGTATTTCATTTTCGTAAGCCTGCAATTCTTTATAAGCCTGCATAATTCATAGTTTCATTAGATTTGAAGTGTATGAACCAGTACTGGGCCAGAAGAGAACTCTCGCTAATTATGCCTTTACGGAGCCTGTACCCCACTATTAATGTAGTATATTTTTTATAGAGAAATGAACTTTGAATCAAATAGAATTTATTTGAATTTTATACAAAATACGGTATCTTTGTACGTAAAAAAGCATACATGTGCTTAATGGACTATGGATGGAAACTAGCCTTGAGCTAAATCCAAGTGTATTTACTGCTCCTACAATATATTATCACATGCTGTCCCATTCAAATAAAAAACAATAATTATGGGGCCCAATCTTTGTACTTAGCGTAACATTCACCGATAAAAGAGCTGTTGTCTGCACATGGAGCTGAATTGCTTGCTAGTAAAAGTAAAATTACACATAATAAATTACACAATAATGGGTGGGCCATTCAGACTAATATGGCCGGGGCATTCAGACCAATGGTTGTGGGGCATTCGGACTGAGGCATTCAGGCAGTGGGGCATTCCGACTAGCATCCGCCCAATCATATCATTACTGTGGTTACTTAGTACTCATACAGTGCTTCTTATTAGAGTAACGTTACAGGTTACAAAAGTCCAGACTTGAACACTATTGAACAGATCTGGGATTAGTGAAGTCTCACCCAAAGGAAGTCTCTGGGAACAGCTACAAACTATTTGCAACTCAATAATAAAAGAGACTACATAAAAACAATGGCAGCAAGAATGCAAGCTGTTATCAGGGCCAAAGGTGGCCATACAAAATATTGACATTTTAGGTTATTATTTGTCAACAACAACTATTTTTGTTAATCCAATTGGTTATTTTCTTGAATAACAATGACATTTTCATTTGAAAATAGTTTTTGATATATTACTAAGTTATTTCAGGTGGTCTAATAAATGTGTTATGCACTGTATTTTTCTTTGCATCTGCAGCGTCTGGCCTTAAAAGCAAAGAGAGCAGATACAATACTTTAAGTTGTCATCATGTACAACTAATTTTTGAAAAACAGGCCTGTTGAAAGAACTTAGCCATAAGTTTGTCAGCTTGCATGAGGCCATACTGGGGGCCTTCTATTTCTTTTCTTTTTATGGGCCTTTCCGATTGCTTCATCCGTAGAGAGTTTACACTGCACGGTTCGGGTATTCTCAGGATGATAAATTATGCTGTATTAAAGTGGACAAATTAGGCTGGATGTCTGCTTCTGTCTTGGAGCAGAGGCTGTGGAAATGTTTAAATGTTTTGGCACTTTTGTTCTTTTTCTATAATTTATTTATTTTGTACAGTTCATTGCACATTTTATAGCTTTATAGAGTATAACTATAAATATATATTCTGTATTCGTGTCTTATAGCTTTTTTTTTTTTTACTTAACTTTTTTTATTGTAGAAATGTATGAAGACAAAACAGTACTGAGTCTATCAGTGCCACCAATGGTGGTCAGGTTGTAATTGCAGACGTGTAAGCCATGGCCTCTTAACAAATACTGGGCTAGTGCCATAGGGAAAAGTGTATTTAGTTTATGGTTCCTGGCCCAATCAACCACAGCATTATCACATCATCAATGCCTTTTGTCTTTTCTTAATTCTTATTGATGTGGGGCAAGACAGTATATTTTAATATGTAATAAAGCCTAAAGAGTGTACACTTTAGAAAAGCTCGCAAATACTCTTAACTAACTGTTAGTAACTGACTGAATAACTGACTGAATTATAAACTAATACAGCACTGCAGTATTAGTTTATAATCATTCATACACTTATTAATCATTAACATGTGGTTTAATCATGGTGTAATAAGTCATCTATATATGTAGTTATAAATGGTTACTTAATAATTAATGATTAAATAATAATGAATATGTGAAGACCTATTAATTATGAGTTAAGTGTAGTAGTTAAGTAGTTACTAAGTGTTAATCACACTTAATTAATGAATTTTCATGATGAATTAAGTGTTAATTCAACATTTATTAAGTCTAAATAAGGTGTAGTTATTTTAAAGTGTTACCCGTTATGGTATTTCCTGACTGGCCTACTGATTTCTCGCACTAAATCGTAGAGCTAATGATTTTTCTAAATTGTTGGCTGTCAAGTGAAGTGCTATTTCTCCCAAGCCAATGAAAGTAGTACGATTACATAATTGTGTTGAATTATGTATGTGTGATTCATTTTGGATCAGCAGTATCTTGTATCAGCTGTGAGCACAAGGAGAGCATTTCTGCTTCACACTCATCGATCAGACTGGATTTAAACTATATAACCTAGTGTTGAGCTATTTTTGAAATGTTTGCAACGGAACATATAGTGCACTAAATGGGGAAACTGGGATTAAGGCTTCCATTGTTATAAGTAAAGAACTAGGAGTGTAAACGGACTGTATTCTAGACTTTCTACAAAGAAGTACCTTCATTGAAGATACAAAGAAGCATGTTTAAACCTTTCAGGTCTTTCAGTAGTTGCCATCGTGGATAATTTTCCTCTCACTTATACTTTTGCATTCTCTTCTCTCACACTAGCTATCCTTTAAGTACACTTTCACTGAATCGATGGTCTTCAATGGTCTTCTGAAACCTTCTACCATGCAGTGTGTTCACTAGACTTTCTCCGCAAGTTCAAACCTTCTCAGTCAGGCCTTTTTGAAATCAGGAGTGCAATCCAATATTGTAAAATACAGTATTTTCCCACAGATTTTAGATTTGAGTATTGAATTACCTGTAGAGCTGAAACCGTGATAATAAATCGGTAGCATTTGTCAGGTTGTGTTTTATACTTTTTAAATTGATATACCGAATACAATTCAGACCTCTGAGCAGGCTTGTTAACCACCAAAGATAGTTGTACCACCCACTTTTGGATACCAATCAACCAGTTCAGATCCCAAAGTGTGTGTTTTATTTCTGGCCAGTTGTTGTCACATTGTGCATTTCCCATTAGCAGATTGAGAGTTTTCATTCAAGTAAAACCATCCAAATGCTCTCGCTGTCGCTCTCCTCTCTGGCAATGCTTTGTACCCTCTGCTTTTTCTTCCTCCATCTCACGCCTTCCTTGCCTCTCTCTAAGCATGCTAATGCGCTTCCTTGTTTCCTAGGAAACTATTATGGGACCCCCAAGCCACAGCGGCAGCCCATCATTGGGACAGTGATCCTCGGTGCTCCAGACTCACAGCAGTCCACCCCAAAGCGCACCAAGTCCTACAATGACATGCAAAACGCCCGAGTAGTGCCTGCTGACGACGACGATGACGACCCGGCCTCGGAAATGAACAACAGTTTCACAGGTGGGCCTCTCGCTGCTCTTGTACGCTGCACGAGTCCCCTTTTTGCATGCTTGTTTACCTAAAGGGGTGCAAAACCAACTTTTGTTTAGATTTGCCATAATGTTATATCAATCAAAACCATACTTAGTGGCGTTTTTGTGTTTTAATTCATACATGCGCAGATCAGTAATCCAATATATTTAGTCCGTCTCAATACACGTGTCCAATCCATGAATCTCCATTAAAAGACACTTTCACAAAGCTTGCTCTTATCATGTGTGTTGTCAAATTGATTTCCAAGCTGATCATTCCCCTGGTTTTCAGCTTGTGTGTTTTTTGAATATTTTTTCACTTCATATCACATGCCAGTTTGGTCCCCTGCAGGCTTTTTTACTTCAGATATAGCTAGGGTTGCAAAGGGTTGGCAAATTCCAGATACATTTCCGCAAACTTTCAGTGGGAACATTAGCCTGGGAATTTTGGGAATTTTGAAAGATTGAAAACTGCCAAAATATTTTAAATTGTTTTATCTCACTGATTGGTTAAATTCACTCAGACCCTGACAGACGCTGACCAATCAGAGGAGTGGGTGGGGCCTGTGTCTGTGCACTAAACAGAACAGACCTACATTATAGTTAACCATCTGTACAGATGTACAGATAATGCTGTAATACACTTGGTGAATATATACAAGATGGATACAAACATGTATTGACCATACACCTAAAACACTGTCCTCTTCAAACTGTGGCGCCAGTGATAGATATTAAAGCGTATAACTATCAAATCAGATTCTTATGTTGCAGGTTATATCTGTCTGTATAGAAGCAATATTTAGTTAATTCCCTGTTTATTCCCATTAGTTCCCATATATCCCCATTATTCCTGCTAATTCCCACGAAAAGTTGCCAACATTGAAAATTCACCTAGATTTTGAATGATAAAGGACGTTTAAAAATTATGTTAATCATTCATCAGATTTTGTCTTCTGTTAAGTTGATTTCATCTTGTCAGCATACACACACTTCAATGTGCCTTATAAGGAAGGGTAAAAAGAAATATTGCCAAAGCATACAGAGCTCAATTGTAAGATTTTAGGTTGCCCCAGAAAAACAACAAGGCTAACATTTATGGCTTTAAATCCTTTTTCCCTGCACATTTTAGATTGGACTAATGAAACTAATTACCTACATTCTTTTCTTCTAACTGAGCCTCTCCCCCAGGCTGGGTTGTTTTCCTGATGCTGGGAATGTATGCTTTCTGTGTCCCTATGCCAAGCTGCAGAGGGTGAATTAGCATTTGATCAAGTCTGAAAGGCCCAGGAAGTGTAGGAGCACAGTGAGCCAGGGCTGTGGCTGGGGGCAGGGTTGAGTGTGCTTTCAGGAGAGAGGAGCCCAAGGGTGGGGCCGTAGAGTGGGGGTTTGGAAGTTTGGAAAGCACTGTTGTTGAATACATTTGCATAGTCCAGTGGCTTTTACTCCAGAAGGGAAGTGGGTGAGAACAAACCCAAGCATGGTGGGAAAAATATGTTCAATATAATAGGGGTGGGCCATATCGTATCGCATATCGTTATCGTGATATAATGTTTTGATATCGTTGTAATTTTTTATATCGTTGTGGACACAATATAATTTACGTTATGCTTTGCTCAATCAGAGCAGCATAAATGGTGACTGCAGAACACGGGGACACGTGCTGAAAAAGTAAAATGAAATGAAGGATGTAAACTGCTTGACTAGATCATATTTGGAAGACAATTATGCCGTAAATATCATGATATAGATTTTAGGCCATATCGCCCAGCCCTACAATATAACGTATAGTTCCTTATATTGTAAAATACCGTAGCTGTTACTGCATGCTTTTGTTTTTGCATGAAACATAAACTTTTTTATATTTCTCTCTTTTTGTTGTTGTGTCGTGCTTTGTCTTGCCCAGGATCCTTAGTGCGTAGTCTCTTCCCTTCTCCTCTGCTGTGCACAGGTAACCCAAACGACCCGGACGAGAGCCGCGGTGGTATTCTCCGGCCCTACGCAGCACATGCTCCTATTGGCCTGAACAATGCAGCCATCTCCACATCAGACAGCGGGCAGCAGACACTGGCTGAGCCACAGGTCTCTCCTGATGACCCTCTGGGACCACTGCCTGAGAACTGGGAGATGGCCTACACTGAAAATGGAGAGCTCTACTTTATAGAGTATGTACACGGTTTATTTCAGAGGTGGCAACATTAGCCTCTCTGTATTTTACCTGCATTCTTGTTTGCCCATTGGCTTCCCACTGTCACTGTACTTTAAGGCCTTCCCTCTCCACTTGCCCCGCCCCCTGGTGGCACTGCCTTCCTGTTAATTCCATCAACCTCGATCTCTGAAGGAGATCAGATCTGATCACCTGACTACTCCACCTCTCTGTCTTCCAGCAGCACAGCAGAGGCGCCCCACACAGTTATGGCTGTGTGTTCACAGGGCTCGTATGTCTATTTATTACAAAAATATGATCATTATCAGGAACTGTCAGTGCACTTCTGCCTGTGTTGCTTGCTTTAATTTAGTGTTTTCTGCAAAAGCTTCTTACAAACTTGCTGACGTGCTTGTTTCTGTAATTCTCATTGACGGACTCTCGCCTCTGCTGTGCTTTTATAAGTTGCATTGACAGCTTTTGTTGAATCATGCTCTCGTCTGTTTGTTCTTCTCAGCCACAACACAAAGACCACGTCATGGCTGGATCCTCGGTGCAGAGACAAAGGCTCCCGACCACTGGAGGAGTGTGATGACGATGGTAAGCTGCAGATCATTTACACAACACAAAGTACATTAACACCCCATTGAAGTGCCACAAGTGGTCAGGCCACTGTTGGTTATCGCTGTAACGGTCCTTAATCCACCATATGCCATACTGTGGGCATCCTCACTGTAGTAAATTGTTTGTAAATTGATTTATTTTTAAAGCCCTGCATTGCAACACAATCTCAATACGTACACAATTTCATCCCTGTAAGTCAAGAGTCGGATCAATGCTCATGATGGCTCAGTTTGTGTTTAGTTATAAAATTGCACCATCCAGTGGTCACACAAAAAGTTGCACTAAAGAGTATTAAGTAAAGAGTATTTGATATGGACATAACAACTGCATTGGACAAACCAGATACATTTTTTTTAGTGTTATAGCAAAACTGCTAATTTGCAGTGTATTTATTCACTGTATTGTAAAACTGCAATAACCCAATGATAGATGTTGTGATATCTTCTTAAACTGAGTTTTTTTTTCTTTTCTTTTTCTGGACTGTTTATTTTCCATCCTTTGTTTTTTTTTTACCTTCCCATATTCTCTCCGTACAATCTTTTCTTCCCATCTTTGCTCTCTTCATTTTTATTTATTTTTTGTCTCATTCTGCTTTCGTCTTGGAGAAGAAGGGATACATACCGAGGACCTGGAGAGTGAATTAGGTATGAACATTTGCATTTAACACAAAACATGTTCATGGTTTACAGTGAGCTGTATAATCCTACTATGCATACCAATACAAATGGTAATGTATCTTGTCAGCGCCAAGCTGCAGTATTTCCCTCTTCAAGTGAGCTTTGATGCTTCACACAGTCATTGTGGCCTAATTTGCCTTTTCGATGTTGAAACTTCTGTAGCGGTGAATGTAACTATTTTAAGGTCAAAAACACAATTACTGTATGCTTTATGTTGTGGGCCAACGATCAAACCACCAAAGTTTGGGATAGTGGGATCAACAAAGCAACCAATATTGAATTACTCTCCTTTGTCACACGTGAATTTTTCAGAACGCTGCAATGCTGTTTAGAGCAATGGCTTTAAATGTTCTTGGAGCCACTTCACAGAAAAGAGGCTCAGCTGGCGATCCCATCCCCTTTGCAGCATGAAAAAACAACGTTGTTATGGAATGAGCTACATCTCCAACAAGACACATTGAGTGTCTGGCTCTGGCCTTATTATTGCTGGCCCCGCACATGCTGAGAGTCTGTGATTATCGATTGTGAAACCCAGTCTCTCTTAAAAGTTGTTTACTGGACTTGGGGAAAATCCCACAGTAACATAAGGAGCTAATGTCTCTGAAATCAAATACTGCTGAGGAAAACCATTGTTGTCTGAGGCCTCGTCTTTCAGCCACTTCCTAGTGTACATGGTTTTCTGGAAGAGCTTTTAATCTCAAGATACGAATAATTAACAGCGAATGGGTATCAATAAACTACATGCAGTGATGAAGCCGAACATATCCGTCTGCTTCTCGGTTCCATTTTGATATACTACATATGTAACAGCAAAAACCTCCTAATTTGACTAAAGTAAACGCGCATAATGCTCATGGTGTATGCTGTATTTTTCAGAGTTGCCTCCAGGATGGGAGAGGATAGATGACCCAGTGTATGGTGTATATTATGTTGAGTAAGTTCCTCTCTTCCCAACCATTACCTTACAAATAATATATCGTTATCGTTTGTGCTTATGTTATCATAGCAGTTTTGATCGATTAGGCCAGATGCTGCCGCAAGAAGTCACAAGACAGTTAACTGTTTCCGTCTGTTCCACATTTGCAAATCATACTTCATTTGTAATCACGACCTCACAAGGAAAACTAATGTGTTATTTGCTTGTTGCTAGTGGTCAGGCAACCAACAAAGGGGGCAGACTTCCAAGGTAACCCTCTTGTGTTACTGTCTGTGTCACAGTCATATCAATAGGAAGACGCAGTATGAGAACCCGGTGGTGGAGGCTCGGCGCCGCAAAATCCTGGAGCAGCAGCCGCAGCCTCCTGAAGGTGAGCGGTATATTCGAGGTTCGTTTCCTGCCCTGGCACGGCATCATTTCTTTCTTTCTTTGTGTCCGTCTCGTCTTTATCGTGAGAGTGTCTGTGCCACGGGTTTGGACCAGCTGCATTTCTCTGTGTCTGTGTCGATGAGGGCCGTGCAACAGAGCAGAAACTTTAACATCTCGCAAATGTTGTTTCTGCATCTGCACTGGTCCAAATCCTGGTGCTGTCATCTTGTGTGTATGATTTTATTTACGTGTGTTACAATCATTAGTGCTGTGTTTTTTCATTCATACATGTAGGGTGACACCAAGTTTAGTGTAGCACAATTCCTACTCCAGGTACCACCACAGTAAATACATTGGCTCAAGAGAACTTTAATAACTGAAGTAACTGTACTTCCTGGAGTAGATTTATCACACGTACTTTGCGCATACTTGAGTTTTTTTTTTTAAGTAGTAGTAAAGATTTGTTCTTAGACTGTGAGTAAAACTAAGTGACAACAGTTCACATTTTCTTTCATCATATCCAAATAATTATTTAGCATTAGTTAAGTTTATCTAAAAATAGAATAATTCTCATAATTTTCTTTTCCTTTTCTATTCAAATTACACTTACACCAAAACTACTTAAGTTTCTCACTAAGCCTATTCAATTAGTATTTTCACTAAGAACTATTTTTTTACCTTTACAAAGTACTTAACTTTAACTTTAATATATGATATATATATAATAATAATTAATTATTTTAAGGTAATGCTATTACTTATGTAAATATTTTGGCTGTTGTATCTTTCTCTGACTACATAAAGCAGCAAAAAGGGGTGATTAGTATTCACACAATACTGCACAAGAATTTTACAGTGGTGAAACTCCTCAATTTTTATCTTCAAAGCAAATTAAAATGGGACTAAAACATTTAAACTGCGAAAGACTCATGATAGTATATATTATTATTTTAGAGTTACCATGACCTTTATAGGAAATATTCCCAAAATCATTAAATGAGACTCCTTAAACATTGACATATGTGCAATAACATGATGTGCTTCAAGCTTTGTGCGTGAGTGTGGTATGTGTTTAAATGCTTAAATGGTTCATGTGTGTATGTGGATATAACAAAACCTGATGGATTTACTTAAACAGAGTGGATAGAAGAGCATTCTTCAGCAGCAGCTCCTTTGGCCAACTACGTTCCAAATCATCTAGAGACATACAGGGACCCACAAGTCCCGCCCACTCTACCTGCGGGCCCCACTGGAGTCAAACGTAATGCTACTTTCCCCCGTCTACAGCTTGATTTAAGGACAGATTTATTGACAAACAAACTGCTAAGACTCTCTCCACTGCTGTGTAGGAGGGAAGCCTTTCTTTACCAGAAACCCTGCTGAGCTCAACGGCACTTTCATCAACACGAAGCTAAAGAAGAGCCGGCGTGGGTTCGGGTTTACTGTGGTCGGGGGAGACGAGCCTGACGAGTTCCTCCAGATCAAGAGCCTGGTGCTGGATGGACCTGCAGCTGTGGATGGCAAGATGGAAACAGGTGCAATACATAGACTTCAGCCACAGAGGGCACTCTTGTAATGGTTTAGTGCAGTAATAGTATGGGATCTTCTTATTGTATAATAATCTACAGATATAGTAATGCCTATTGAAGTAGTTGTCTTATTTTTATTGTGCATTTTAAGTCTTAACAAAGTTTTACCCAAACATGAGTATTCTTCAACCTCATTTTGATTTAATTGCAGCTCTCTCTTTATGATGAAACCTATTTAGAGTCTGTGTATAGATGGATAACAATTATGGATGACTAAATTAGCTATCATTTGTTTTAATAGTGGATAACACATGGTCAATCTGACCTGTCATTGCAGGTGACGTCATTGTGAGTGTGAACGACACCCTTGTGCTGGGATACACGCATGCTCAGGTGGTCAAGATCTTCCAGTCCATCCCCATCGGGTCCATGGTGGACCTGGCCTTATGTCGCGGCTACCCACTGCCCTTCGACCCCGACGACCCCAACACCAGCCTGGTGACGTCAGTGGCCATCTTGGACAAGGAGCCCATCATCGTGAACGGACAGGAGACTTTCGAGCAGTCCAACCAATTGGGACCAGTGAACGGTATGAGGGACCCGAGACCGCACAGTCCCTCCGCGGACGTGGCCTCGAACGGGTCCCACGGCTACTCCAGCGACGTGGTCACTCTGGCGTCCTCTATAGCCACGCAGCCCGAGCTTATAACCATTCACATGGAGAAGGGGGACAAGGGCTTCGGCTTCACCATTGCGGACAGTCTAACGGGCGGAGGGCAGCGGGTGAAGCAGATCGTGGACTACCCTCGCTGCAGGGGCCTGAAAGAAGGGGACATTCTGATGGAGGTCAACAAAAGGAACGTCCAAAACATGAGCCACAACCAGGTGGTGGACCTGCTGAGCAAATGCCCCCGGGGAAGTGAAGTTACCATGCTGGTGCAAAGAGGTATGTGTGTGTTTATGTTCCTCTCTCTTTCATCTAAAACATTTGCGCTGACCCCTTGTTTTGTCTGAATATAACAAAGTTCTAATGTTGCTTACATAATTGTAAACTAGACATCTGCTGAACAGGGAACAGCTTGAGTATCTGGCACAAAAAATAGGATAAAGGAAGAAGGAAAAAGAATGAGGCCGCAGAGTGGGCGAACATCACGGCAGATGATGTAAAGAGTGGACAAATGAGAGTGAATGGAGAATCACTGAAGGAGGGAGCGTATGTTGAAGTTCACATTACAATACATTTTCAGTAATTAAAAAGGCCACTATAAAAGGACAGTGGTGTTAGGTATGTTCAGGTTATCAATGGTAACGATGGAGAGTATCAGTTAGAAGATGCATTTATATTCTTTCACATCATTTAGCACGTCAGTATCCCTACACAGCGTGTCATGGGACAGTGGTGATCCCACATAGGCAGAGTGTTCATTTGGAAGTACTCGCGTGCTCAAGTGAACAGACTGTTCTTTTGCTCGATGGTAAATGTCAAAATCATTATGGAACTTTTTAAGGGACCGGGCAGAGTGGCATCGTTAGAAAGATAAGATATGACAGGACTTTATTGATCTCACAAAGGCGAAAGAAGAGAGAGGGAAAAGGGTCTATGAACGGTACAATTTCACATGTTTTGCTGTTACTGTTACTATATTAGCAATAATAATAATGGTAGCAGCAGCAGTCGTTGTACTAGTCACAGTTGTAGTAGTGTCCGTAGTAGTATATTAACATCATTATAACAATTTTTATCGACAACATCACCCCCACGGCTGCCATTAATGCTGCTATTATTGTTTACTCATCTCTTTTCACAGTGATTGCCTTTGCTATTTTTGTTGTTGTTGATGCATTTGTTTAGATGCTTGTTTAAAATATGTAAATATATTGTCAGCAGTTATTTTGTTTTAACAAATCAAATCGTAAATCAAGTTTTTTATAGCACAGACCTGCCCAATTTAGACCAGGAAAAAAAAGAAACTTATCACAACTCAAATGAATCAAAATGAATGTGTCCTGGAAAATGAAATCCGTCAATTTGTGGCACCGGGTGTAAAAAGTAAAAGAAAGGAGGAGGATAAGTTATGATTATAATAAACCAGTATTGACAAATTAGGTATTTTAAAGATCCTTTACACACAGTAGCAGGTAGAAAGACATTGAAAGTTTAAGACATTTCAACTGGACATTTCTTCACATAGTTTCGAGAGTCATCCAACTCTCAAAGTAGCAGATAGTATTATTTATTTTAGTGTAATTCTGATTGATATCCTCGCTAACAGGGGAAACTTGGAAAATTAGAATATTGTTAAAAAAGCATTCGTTTCTGTAATTCAACAGTGAAACTAATATATGATAGGCTCATTGCATGCAAAGTGAGATATGTATTTTGATTATTATGGCTCAGTTTGTACAAACCCCAAATTTAAAAATCTCATAAAATTAGAATATTTTTGAAATATTATTTTGAAATAAGCCATAATCATCAAAATTATAACAAGTAAAGGCTTGACATATGTCACTTTGCATGTAATGTGTCTATATCATATATTAATTAGTTTCACATTTTAAGTTGAATTACAGAAATAAATAAACTTTCAATATTATAAATGGTAAATGGTAAATGGTTTCAACTTATACAGCGCTTTTCCACCTACATTTAGGCACTCAAAGCGCTTTACAGCAAGGAACCTCTCACCCATTCATACACCAATGTACGCAGACACTGGAGGCAAGGTGGGTGAAGTGTCTTGCCCAAGGACACAACGACAGCGTGCACCTTCAGGAGGCGGGATTCGAACCCCCAACCTTCCGATCATGAGACGACCCGCTCTACCATCTGCGCCACCGTCGCCCCCATTATAATTTATTATCATTTTCCAAGTTTCACCTGTACTGTGGTAGGTGACAGCAGAGTTGAACACTGAAAGAATATTTTTATGTCTCCACTCCAGATTATACTGCACAAGAGCGAGGAAGGACTACCTCTGTTTTAGTCAATATGCTGATCTTTGTAGCAGTGCATGCTTTCGACCAGCAGGTGGGAGAAATCTGATGACTTTGATAAAGTTTATAAAGGGGTCCCATACCTGGTGGAAAATATGCCCTTTATCTTCTGATTTAAAATAAATCTTTTCAGTGGGAAGTTTTCATCTCCTTAATCCAATAATGAACAAGCAGTTCCCCCATTTTTTTTCCAGTTTGAAGGGAACGTTTTTGGCATAAATAATACTTGCATTTAGTAATATACCTTTGGCTTGCCCAATATTTAGATTGTTTGGTAGAATGCCCAATTAGATTTAATTTGGAATAAAGGGGAATTGAAACTTTCAAAATATCATGCAGAAAAACAACAAAAAATCCCTTACTTGTTACTTCCACAAGCAGTGGAAATGGGTTCCCTTTCACTTTGGACTTCTCTCTGGTGTGTTAACCATTTGTAATGAAGTAGTTTGGTATTGGCATTTCTTATGAGCTTTTATCCAGTCCTCACCTGATGTTTGCATTTTTATGTCTGATTGCAATTCCTTAACATACATTTTTTTATGATTAAGATAAGTGAATACAAAAGATACTATAGGCCTATAGCTTCACAATCAGACCTTTTTGTCAAGGTAATATGCTATTCTTGTTGGCAAGAATGATACAGTGACCTTTTAAGTGATCGCTATTGCAGAAAAGGTTTAATCATTCGCTGGCGACAATTACTGGAGCTAAGAGAAGTCGTGTGTGTCATATCTGAGCCGACAGTCGAAATATGAGGGCCAGGGATCAGGAAGTGAGGAGGAGGATTAGAGCGAGAGCAGAGAGGAGATTTGCTGAGCACGGCTAAAGTTCGGCGGTGGGATGGTGCGCATGCATGAAGATTGGTTTTGAGGAATAAGGTTGTGGCTGTGAGACTGGACTGAGGATGGCGAGGAAGAAGAGACTTAATCTGTGACTCACGAATCTGTGAAGCATGGGAGCAAAAAGCAGTTTGTCATTCAATATAGTACGTTGAGAACTTGAAATACTCATTTTAGCCAAACACATAGAAAGGATTTTCAGAGGGGATGACTCATAAACAATGGATTTTTAATCAAAGCAATCAGTTCATCATGAAAAGTTCACTAAAATAAAAGACATGGATGACTTCCTGAAAAAATAACTAAATGGACGAGCCATTGACAGTGAGCAAAAAAAGTTAAAGGCAACCCTTGAAAAATGCGATTAAATCAATAAATGAAATAGGAAAAAACAACATGACCATACTGTAGCAATGTCACACAGAGAAAAGAAAAAAGATTATCTATACATTTTTCAAATTGTTAACACCTTGTTTCTTGGCTCATGGTATTCCTGAAAAATAATAGATAGCCCCCTCAACGATGCCTCCTCCCTGCCCTTAAATAACATCTGGCTAGTTTAGATGCAGAGTTCCCTCCCATTAAAGGAGGCCAGGGCAGCTCCAACTCCTCCATCTTGTCTTCCTCCCATCTAGCGCTGTTTCCATGACAATCGTGCACAGCGCATCTGTCCCTCGGGACCGAGCCGCTCAAGACGAGAGAAAATGAGAATCCAGGAAACAGAGTGAAAATAGTCAGGTGCAGGAGTTAAACAGTGGCGTTATCAATTAGACTTTTGGAAGTAGAATTAGGAATGAATAGGACATTAAAGGGGGGCGACGAGTGTTTAGAGTGAGACAGTCTAGTTGATTGCATGGGTAGAACTACAGAACTGCACCTCTGGAGGTTTAAACTCTTACTTTTGATGCAATGAGTCATACAGTATGTCTCCACCACACCCTTGAAAGTAAAGATTACTCTAACGATGCAAACCGTCACTGCTCACAAGATAAAAGATACACTGCATTGAGGAGGAGCTTCTAGTGGTGTGTGTGTGTGGTAATGTGGAGGAGAAACCAAGGCCACTCAACACAGCAGCGTCACGTCGAAAAAGTCTGAAAAAAACCTTCTGCCGCCTCTCTCTTTCCGACGCCCACTTTCCTCATTAACTAGTAGCTGATCATCGATGACATCTGCTGTTTGTGCCCTGCACCCACCCACACGCGAGCGCCGCAGTTCTCGCGGAGATATAGGTGCGACCTGTCCCTGTTGCTTTAAACATGAATAAATCACACCATGAAGCAGAATCAGGCAAAACGTCGGCGTGTTGTCCTGTTCATGGACTTCTGTCACATGGCCTTTTCATCTCATACGGGCCAATTGTAGGACATTTGGCTATTGGGAGAATGTTTTGTGGAATTGCTGGGATTTCTTTCAAACCTGACTGGTAGAGACTGATCAGGCAAACCAATATGGGGATTGTCAGGAGTGAGTCGCACAGAGGTTTTCATCATCGCACCTGTTAGAGGGTTGGATGTATTGGTTATCAAGGGGAAATTGGTGCGGTGTAGAGAGTTTTTGTTTTAAAATCGTGTTCAGTCTAATACAAGAATCACATGCATTTTTGGAACATGTTTGTAGAGCGCTGAACGGCATTATATATATCCTGAAGATGTCATAACCTACACAATTGTATTTGGGATTTTGTTTCGATTGCCACTAATTGCAGGCCCCAGTATCCAAGCACAGTATAGAGTTTGGGAAACTCCACTGTTACCATGGAGATCCGCCATCTTTGCAGCTGTTAGCATTCATTTTCCATAGATTAACATTAGCTAAAAACAGTATTAAAAAGTACACTGTAGTGTTTTAAGTGTTTTACGGCGAACAATAACTCCAGTATCATACCTTTTAAAATCTCCATTAGTTTATTATTGCTGCTAATCCCATGATGCTTAGCGGTATGACATCACAATCCCGAACTCTATAGAGCAATGACGGCGTGTCTGATTTGCTCACTCCCTCTTCTTCGAATGACAATAAGTGTGGGGCAACCTTTTAGGGAAAGGCCTGTGTGGGAATAAAACATAGTGTGATCATACTAGCTTCATCAATAAGGATATACTGTAGGAATGAGCTTTACCCTCATTTTCCTGCTTCAGCAAAAATTTGACAGGTTGGTAGGATTATAGTGTGTATGCAGAATTTTAATGCCATGTTGTTGCTAACATGCAGTGGTCAGGCAAAAAAAAACCAAAAAACGTAATAGCATTCACTGACAGGGAAAGGGAGTAACAAAGATTCTGACTTCTTTATTAAACCTGTTAGAAGCAGGGGGCGTATTTGGGTTAAAGCTATGTTTTTGGTCTGGATCAAAGCATCCCTAAACTGTTTTAGTGCATTCCCTTCGTTCACTATTATACAAAATACCTGGATTACTGCGCCAATTATACTGCATTTTGTATCTGCAGATTCCAGTAGTGTGTGTTCATTCATCCAGCAGGAGGAGCACTCTCTCCTCCACGCCGACTACTACAAATGTATAGCATGCAAACATTTTTAGATGCTGTGCGTGCTGCGTGCGTGTCAGGAACACGTGATTCCCATATTCCTTTCAACAGTCGCCCAATAACGTCGCATTCATCCATATTTCATTATTCTGTGTGTATGCCACTGCCATGTTATGTGAAGAAGATTTATTTAAAAGCGGGCATCAAATTCCCTTTGCACCGTAATGCATATGGAGATGAGCTGCTGACACAGGCAGGCGGGACCACTCAATTTGGGGGTCACAGTAGTTTTAGTTATTATAAATATTTATACCCCTTAAATACCTCATTACAAACCTTTACCATATGGCCGCGCTTCAATTTGATTAATAGTAAGGCGTGATGCCAATTATGACTGCATTTCCAGGGAGAGGATGTGGCAGAGGTTGTTTCAAAGAGAGAGTCCGCCCTGTGTGTGTGTGTGTGTTTTTTTGGGGGGGCTTCCAGGGTCACGCCACCTGCTGCTGTAAAAGACGAGATACTTATTATTGACACCTGACCTTCTGTTGCGCGTCCTTCGCCCGCTTACAATGAGAAAGGAAACCAAAAAAAACAAACATATTTATCAAGATGGGACTAACGGTTGTGTTGCTTTACTTCAGGGGTCTATAATCTGTGAGGGGACAGGAGGGTAGGAAGGAAGGAAAGAAAAACAAGAGCTGGATGAATTATAAATTGTGTGGAAAGAGTGAGAGAGAGAGTGGGGAGGGGGGTGCTTCGTAGCAAGAGTTTTAACATTTAATGATTTTTTTGCCAATGCAGCACAAAAAAAGATGGCTTTTCGCATGTCATTGCGTGTGTTAATGCGCCGAAGCATGCCACTAATAACCCTATGGCCCAATCAGTCTTTTGCAGAAGGATTCATGATGAAATATAGGTTGCGACTAGTTTTGTATTCAGCTTCCAGTCTTCTGCTTCCCTCTGTCATTCATTTATTCATTTTGTCTATTTTTACCATCACATAGGAGTAAGTGGCAGCTGCACAAGAAAGCGGACAATGTTTAGTTTTAGATCTTTTTGTGGGGGGAGTAATTAGGCCGGGGTTAAAATGTCTACGAGTCTATGCTTTGCGTGCCATAATGACGAATGGGGTTTTATTAATTCAATGGCAAGGTCTAATAACATCCTACATTTCTGATGCATCTTTCTTGCTATTAATATTTTACCAGTGCAAATGATCTCGGGGTGACTTGGTGTTGACTGCTTGCTCGTGCTATACGGCGGGTATTTATATGTTGGAGAGATGGAGAAAGATAGTGCTAGGGTGTTGAAGGAGGAGAGTAGGGGGAGGGAACAGGGAATAGGCACCGGAGAGCAAGCATCAGCTCCTCAATGTAAGCCCTGACTGTGAAGGCAGAGCACTAGAATAATAAAACCGGGCTTTTTAATATGACGTGGAACGCGTTTTTTGGAGTTGAATTTCAGCTGTGCTTTTTGAAGGAAACGACCTGTGGCTATAGGGACCTGTGGACTGTAGGGCAACCGCAGCATCACTTCTCTTAATACGCTAGATCGGGTTAGAGATCCTTACAACCAGCAGGAGGGGCGGGGGGGGTGGGAGGTGGAGATGGTTGCAAGATTAGCGACTTGTACGTATACACACCGCGTTGTTGTTGTTGTTGTGCAGGAGGGGAGAGAGCTGGAGGAAGCCCCCCTGCAGTAACAACGGGTGCGAAGAGAGGGGCTGTTTGCATTTTGGATCTCGTGGCGGGCGGGGGGGGGGGGGGGGGGGGGGGGGGGGTTATTTTTTGGGTGGCGGACAGCGGGAAGAGCCGGTCATTAATGCTCTCTCTGTCTCTCTGCCGATGCTTTGCAGGAGTGGTGCCAGCCAAGAGGAGTCCGAAGCTGGTGGTGAGTATTTTAAAACATCTCTCTTGTCTGTTTCCCCTCTTTGTGCCAGTGCATGTTCACTCCGGTCTAGTTAGGAAAGCAGAGCTATATTAAGAACAAAGGATAAACAGAGATGTGATAGTTCTGTGATGTGTGCTGCTGCTCTCACTCTCCTGTCACCGTCACTGCTCGGGGCTTTTCAAGTTTGTCTCTTTGTTGTTTGCCAAATATGTGCCTTCTAGAGCTGTATGATATTAGTAGAAAAGGCAATCTGCAGAAGATGTAGACAAATGCAACACGCACTATGAGTGACTATAATAAAGTAACACAGCAACTAAAATTTGTACATTTGGCGGCACGGTAGTACAGCGGTTAGCGCTTGTGCTTCACAGCTAGAAGGTCCCGGGTTCGATTCCCACCTGGACGGGGCCTTTCTGTGTGGAGTTTGCATGTTCTCCCCGTGTCTGCGTAGGTTTCCTCCGGGTACTCCGGTTTCCCCTACCACCAAAAACATGTACAATAGGCCGGGATGAATGATGTGAGTGAGTGGTTGGTGGTGGTCGGAGGGGCCGATGGCGCAGATTGGCTGCCTCGCTTCCGTCAGTCTACCCCAGGGCAGCTGTGGCTACAATAGTAGCTTACCACCACCAAGTATGGAGTGAATGAATAGTGCAATGTAAAGCGTCTTTGAGTGTCCAGAAAAGCGCTATATAAAACTGATGCATTATTATTATTATTATTGTAGCTCGAGCGTAAAACTATGTATTTATTGTTAGTAATGTCAAACTGTTGCAAACATAAAGCATAAAGCAAAAGTAGAACTGAAAGCCAGCAATACATTGAGTCTAAGTTGTTATCTGTACCGGGTTGTTTGAATTGAAATGAAATCCAGAGTAATTCAGAGTAGGTGAGCATTCATTGGAAGCCATTTTTGCACTTTACAACATCCCCCAAAGTGCAGTGGCTGTATAGAAGTTACATGGACGTGATCTACAGGAGTTAAGAACTTAAGAACGGTGATTGCAGCAGTCTGTTGGGAGCTGTCCTCTCGCTACGTCAACAAGAAGCATAAAGAGGACACTTTGAGTAAGACTTTAAAAAGCGTGCTGCGATTCATTTTCATAACCCATCTCGGTCTGATCAGAAAATCGATCGGGAGAAGATGCCTGTGTTGTTTGTCAGTTACTGTCAGCCTGGATCACCCCCTGTACAGGATGTTAACGTCAAGGAGCATTTTTTACTGCAGACAAACTCAGGCAGCTCATTAGTGCAGAGTTCACACAAGAGAAGAAAGCTCAGATCCCGCAGCTCTTGATCGACATTAAAAGCCGGAGTTGCAGCCGCCGGGATATTTGGGATTAGCTTGAAGCAGCATCAGTCAGGGCTGAGGGAGTTACCTATTCACATCACAAGGCATCAGGGGTGGAGAAAGAGCTGCTTCTTTTACTCAAAGCAACGCTATGGAGTGTTTGGACTGTCACGAAGAAGCTGCTCCTGTAGCTTGATTATTTTTCAACCCAATAGGTCTTCTTTCTACATTACTACAGAATAATGCAGTTGCTAGCGTCAGTGTTTTTGTAATATTGTTATTCTTCTGAAATTGCAAAAAACATTCACTCAAAAAAACAAACATTGTCCATATAATTAGTTTGTTATCCAATTAAACTACTATTACAGAGAATGTTACTTAGAGATTCATTGCAATTGTTCTTAAGCATGACACAGACTGGTGGTCCAGGCCCCAGGATTCCCTCCAAGAGTGCCAGAGACAGGCAGTTTAACCAATCAGAGACGCGCATGGTCTGTTCTGTCAAAACAAACGTGGCAGCTTGTGCGCATAAGAAGACATTAAAAATAACTAATAAAAGTAAATGTTTTTAGCCACAGACAAAATGCCATGATGTTGGTTTTCTTTCATGGTCACTTTTTTGTAGGTTCAGTAAAACGGGATAAATCACTATGTAGCCATTGTTATATCAAGTAGAAGGCAGTAGCCGGTCCAAAACTGGGCAGTGTTAAAGGTTGGTGCGACATGGTGGACCGGTGGAGGCCCTATAGCTCACTGTCAGCTCACATTAAGATGTTTGCTCTTAAAAAAGCCACTTTTCCCCCTCTGTGTTGTGTCACTGAAATGTCACGCTGCATGCAACTTCGTGTCAGCCCTGCCTCCAGTTCAGGCTCTCAGTTAACTCATATGCAGTAGACTCTGTGCTGTCCCAAACCGTTAGATGAGCTGGGAGTGATCAATGTGAATTTTATGTGGCAGTTTGTGCACGTTAGAAAACATTACAGGATTATTTGACCCTTTGTTTCACGCCGCTGACGTGCGGGAGACTTTTCTCCCATTACAGGAGCTACTTGATTATTCATATTTGTAAAAAACAATTCAATTGTCACTAATTGCATTGTACTGGCAAGGCAAATATTTTCCCACAGAGGCAGTACAGTGATTGTAATGGGCAATCACACGCAGCATGCAAATAAACAACAGAAATGACTTCAGCGTCTGAAACCATTGTATGATATTTCAGCTCTGACAGTTTATGACATGCGTGTGCGGGGAGCATTTGTGCCTCTATATTGCCTCGAGTGAATGAATGTTGGAGACCTAGTGTTCAGACAGGCCGCCATTCATTATGCATTGTACAAATAGTATTTCATGCTTTATAACTCGAAACATTGTACAGACAGAAAGCATTAATTCAGCCCCAATTTACGAGCATATGAAACGCCCGAGTGAAGTACATATGGCTGAACGTAACAGTTGCCATCTGCTTGAAAAAAGCTAGTTGAAGTGTCTATTTGAGCGGGAGAATTTCAAGTAGTAATCGATGTGTAACAAAGTTACTCATTAATTAATTATTTTAAGTATATTGAGTAAAAATGTACAAGTTCAAGTTGGGCATTGTTGTGTTTCCCTTTGTCTGACAACCTGGAACGTAAATTGCTCAAATAAACTAAATCAATCAATCTTATAAATCAATCTTTGTGCTGCTCCCAAACCTGGATAACTGGAGAGGACTGAGCCAGGAAGTTGTAAAATGCTGCATGTCAGATGGAAATATACAAATTACTTCACAGATAATTGGCTTTATCAACAGTAAAAGATTAAACGAATAAAATGTAAAAAGCACAAGCATTATATCATTATTTCTGCCATCTCTACCATTAAAGCTAGTGGACCTGATTTGTCCTGTTCAAACTGGGAAATTATTAGTTTTGGCCAAAGCTCTCACAATCCCTCCTGTACCTCTGAATTGTTCACGCAAATGAATTATTTGCATGTTTCACACTTGTGTACAGCTTTGAGCGGTGGCAAAATACAGAGGGGGGAACACCCCCAAGATAAATGGCACTAATATAGATTCTACTTCTATCTTTTGCTCAATAAAAACACAGGTCTGTTTTTGCTGTGTTTACAACACACTCTGTGGAGGCAAAAATGCTATACAACAACAAAAACTCAGGTACCCAGTTTTAATGATTTGCTCCGGAAAATCAAGATGCTTTACCATCGCAAACCTTTGATCACAACATTCCTCCACATTTGAAAACCATCTTCATTGAAACCATGGTAACGAGTCGCCATTCAGGAGGCTGCTCTATGTCTAAAGAATATGACATTGGGTGTTTTTTTTTTTCTTTTTCTTTGCAATATCCTCTTGCTCACAGCTTCATACATGGACATCTGTGTGACTCACATTAAGGATGCGCAATAAATAGCAATTTTATTGCTATCGTATTATCAGCAAAATACAATATCAATGTTTTACATAGTTCAGCTATGTTATGAAACTCTCTTAGCTGTGTTTCACATTTTTCATTCTAAAAAACACACAATTATTGAATTTATTTCATTTAGTATCGGCCCTCATTATACAATTACAACTATTCTGTCTAAATTTTCAATAAACCTCTCACCAAAATAATATTAGAAAGATCTATAAAACAGTATTTTTGCTCTGGTTTAGCCGTTGTTTAGTATGCACTGGTAAACTCATAGATCTACTAAAGGTTTGGCTTTTAACAGAATTGAACACACACAAATATAAAACTGTTGCAGGCAGCCCAACAAATATAAAAAATGTAGTCAATCTCAATGTCAATTTGATTACAATGGATTGTGTAGTTTACCATGTCATGTTGTTATTGCAGTATTCATCATTCATCGGATGCTTTTTTCTTATGTATCTTGTTGCCTTAATTCCCACCTGTTTATTTTCAGCACCAGTTGGAGAGGAAGGACAGCCAGAACAGCTCCCAGCACAGTGTCTGCAGCCACCGCAGCACACACACGGACTCACCGAGCCACGCGCTGCCCTCTGCCATGCCCAGCGAGGTGGTGGCCGCTCCCCCAGCTGCGCCCACACAGCCTCTGCCCGGCCTGCCGCCCCTACATGACCCCAACGTCGATGGGACCCTCACGCTACAGAAGAAACCTGACCCCTTCAAGATCTGGGCTCAGTCTCGGAGCATGTATGAGAGCAGATGTGAGTACAGCCACAAAATGACACATTCTTGGTAGATTCTATTCATTTATTTGTTCATTTTGAGCGCACCGTGTCACTTTCAGAGGCGAACTGAGTTAACCTACGGCAAACATTTACTGAAAAAGGGCTGCTCAAATTGAAAGATGGGAATCTCTGATATTCAAAATGCACAATCTGCAAAATGATTGTGCAACAAAATGTTTCAGTGTGTTGATATCTATAAAATATAAAGTTTAGTTTCCTACAATATTCAGACTGATATTGTTGGCAGAGCATGGAGCCCACATTCACAAATGTCGGTGGGATTCTGGGATGACTCTCAGCCGACCTTGCCCCTTGTGTCTCCATACCCTGGTGTCAGTGGTTCCTTGATGCTTTGAGTGCCCATTGCAAATCCATGCCACCTCTAACTTGGTCTGGTGTGTGTGTGTGTGTGTGTGTGTGTGTGTGTCTGTATATATGGTTTATGGAGCCAATTGACCTGACTACTCACCAGCACTACGAGAACCTAAGGGGATTAGCAGGACTATGCTACGGTCCTCATAAACCAAGATTTTGTATTTTAATTTTTAGCATATAAAGAGCATAATTTCATTGTTTTTCTGAAGTCCTTTTAATGCTCAATGATAATATATCATGCACATATCAAGTTTTTTTAAATTCTTAGCTTTTAAAGACCATAAATTGAAAGTTTATTTGACGTCCATATAATACCCCAACCTGACTTCTTGTGTATGGAGTGTATGATGTGCTCCCCCTACCCTACTCTGGCGGTATTGAAGGCTCCATTGTGATTGGTTCTTTATGGGGACACGTGCGGGATATGTGTCCGGGCATGTTGAGTGATTTCGGAAGACATCTAATGGTAATGCGAAGAAGAAGGACCAAGAGAAAGTTCACTCCAAAGAAGACAAGAAAATATATTGGTAAGTATCTAGTCCTTGTTAAATATACGTTATCAAGTATTTTCTGAATGGAACTTAGCCCCGGCCTGGAGGATTTATCCCCGGGCTGGATGATATGGGGACCGGGCTATTGGGTTTTGGAGCTGGCTGTGGAACTTAGCCCCAGCCTTGGTGAGTTTTCCCCGGCCTGGATGAGTTGGGGGGTGTAGTCCGAGGAGGGGTGCTTAAGAGTGGGTCCGAGATGTGGGCTGTGTGTCCCCGGAGGTCCAGAGGAGTCAGGGGGGCGAGTGTGTGCAAGTAGGGCCGGGGTAGGAGTGCCCTGAGCCGGGTAGTGTAAGTGGAGTAGAGGGTGGGTCATTGTGGTGGATGTCGGTGCGGAGCTGGTAGCTTTAGGAGCAGGCTGGTCAGAGGAGGTCCAGAGGAGCCAGGGGGGCGAGTGTGTGCACGTAGGCCGGGGTAGGAGTGCCCTGAGCCGGGTAGTGTAAGTGGAGTAGAGGGTGGGTCATTGTGGTGGATGTCGGTGCGGAGCTGGTAGCTTTAGGAGCAGGCTGGTCAGAGGAGGTCCAGAGGAGCCAGGGGGGCGAGTGTGTGCACGTAGGCCGGGGTAGGAGTGCCCTGAGCCGGGTAGTGTAAGTGGAGTAGAGGGTGGGTCATTGTGGTGGATGTCGGTGCGGAGCTGGTAGCTTTAGGAGCAGGCTGGTCAGAGGAGGTCCAGAGGAGCCAGGGGGGCGAGTGTGTGCACGTAGGCCGGGGTAGGAGTGCCCTGAGCCGGGTAGTGTAAGTGGAGTAGAGGGTGGGTCATTGTGGTGGATGTCGGTGCGGAGCTGGTAGCTTTAGGAGCAGGCTGGTCAGAGGAGGTCCAGAGGAGCCAGGGGGGCGAGTGTGTGCACGTAGGCCGGGGTAGGAGTGCCCTGAGCCGGGTAGTGTAAGTGGAGTAGAGGGTGGGTCATTGTGGTGGATGTCGGTGCGGGGCTGGTAGCTTTAGGAGCAGGCTGTGGAACTTAGCCCCAGCCTTGGTGAGTTTTCCCCGGCCCTGATGAGTTGGGGACCGGGGTATTGGGTTTAGGAGCTGGCTGTGGAACTTAGCCCCAGCCTGGGTGGTTCTTTGTAGGTTCAAGTATTGTCTGTTTATCTTTCAGAGTGACACTGGGAAGGACCAAAGGCAGGAGATGGCACAAGAAAAAAACAACCCAGACTCAGACCCAGACTATGTGGGTGATGAAGATTTAGATGAGCTCCCCCATCCAAATATATGGCTGACACAAAAGTCGGATACAAGTCTTGCTCCTGCTTCTAGTGCACCGGGAACCAGCCAGCAAGGTAGTTCTTCATACACCTCAGAGTTGCATTCAGAGAATGGTCCACGAAGAGGAGACCCACAGCGGACAAGTTCCATAAATTACTGCTTTGTCTGCGGTAAGCCCCAGAAGAAAATATCGAGACATCTTAAAACACACAAGACCAATGCAGAGATTGTACAAGTCTTTTCCCTTACTGATGTCAAGGAGCGCAACAAACGGATTGAAAAAATTAGGAATAAAGGGAACTTTTTACATAATCAAGCAGTATTACAAAGTGGGAAAGGGCAATTGAAAGTGAAGCGACGATGCAAAAAAAAAGCTTTGGATGGAAAGTTTATTCACTGCATGTATTGTCAAGGCATGTTTCTCCGCAAAGAACTATGGAGGCATACTCGCAGGTGCCCTCACAAACCCGAAGATGCAAACCAAGAAGAGACGTCTGGAAGGAGAAGGATCCTCGGCTCTGCATCAGCTCAGGATGCCGCCTTATGTGCGCAAATCTCGGGTGGGGTTTGGAAGCTTCTCAGTGTTATGAACGTGGATGAAGTTGGATCAGTTGTGCGAAATGACTTCTGTATTCTCCAGTTTGCCCAGTCACTTTACAACATTCATGGACAGGATACAACAAAGTATGAATACATAAGACAAAAACTGAGAGAAGTGGGACGTCTGCTGCTGTGCTTGCGGACAGATTTCTCTGTGCCGACCCTGGAAGATGCTGTTAGGCCTGCAAACTTTGAGAAAGTGGTACAAGCGGTCAAAAAGGTAGCAGGTTTTAATGATGACAATCTTTCGTACAAAACCCCGAGCCTTGCTCTTAAACTCGGCCACACACTGAATAAGATCTGCGACATCATCCACTGCCGGGGCTTGATGGCAGAAGATGAGAAGCTGGTGAAGTATACTGAAACATTTAAGAAGTTGCTCAGTACCAAGTGGAAAGAATATGTATCTCACAATGCCCTTAACACACTGAGTGATGCCAAGTTTAATAAACCGTTAACCTTACCATTCACTGAAGATGTTGTGAAACTTCACAAGTTTTTGGAAAAGGCAGCAGAAGAGGCCACAAGCAAACTGCAAGAAACAGATGATGCTCAAACTTATGCCCGTCTTGCCATGGTGTTGCTCACACAAATCATTGTGTTCAACCGTCGGCGAGCTGGAGAGGTTTCCAAAATGCCTCTGAAACATTTTCTGGAGAGGGATAATCAACAACTTCATGCGGATGTAAGCCTTGGTTTATCGGACACAGAAAAGAAGCTCTGCCGGTATCTAAGTCGCGTGGAAATTATGGGTAA
Source organism: Proterorhinus semilunaris (assembly GCA_021464625.1). Classification (NCBI taxonomy): domain Eukaryota; kingdom Metazoa; phylum Chordata; class Actinopteri; order Gobiiformes; family Gobiidae; genus Proterorhinus; species Proterorhinus semilunaris. Next base: position 22,234,670 of record CM038347.1, read on the forward strand.
AAGAGGGAGAAAAGTTGCAGTTCTTCTCCCCCGACCTGTTGTCAATGGTCTTACACTACTCACAAATAAGAGGAAAGAATGTGGTGTGTCTCCCTCAAACCCATTCTTATTTGCACGACCCAAAGCACCAACCCATTATAGAGGAAGTGACTGCCTGAGACGTTTCTCCACACAGTGCGACACAAAGTACCCCGAGCACCTCCGGTCGACGGGTCTCAGGAAACATGTGGCCACGCTATCTCAAGTCTTAAACCTCCAGGAGAATGAGCTGGATCAGGTGGCAGACTTCCTTGGACATGATATCCGCGTACACAGGGAATTCTACAGACTGCCTGTTCCAACAACACAACTTGCAAAGATATCCAAAGTATTGCTTTTAATGGAGAAGGGATCCATTTCCTCGCTAAAAGGAAAGACGCTGGAGGAGATTGAACTTGAAGGTTTGTTAAATGTATCTCTTATCTGGGTGTGCATGTAGGGCCGGGGTAGGAGTGCCCTGAGCCGGGTAGTGTAAGTGGAGTAGAGGGTGGGTCATTGTGGTGGATGTCGGTGCGGAGCTGGTAGCTTTAGGAGCAGGCTGGTCAGAGGAGGTCCAGAGGAGCCAGGGGGGCGAGTGTGTGCACGTAGGCCGGGGTAGGAGTGCCCTGAGCCGGGTAGTGTAAGTGGAGTAGAGGGTGGGTCATTGTGGTGGATGTCGGTGCGGGGCTGGTAGCTTTAGGAGCCGGCTGGGGATCTTAGCCCCAGCCTTGGTGAGTTTTCCCAGGCCTGGTGGCTTTAGGAGCGGGCTGATTGAATTGAATCCCCCTTTTGTTTTTAGATGAAATTCCCATCAGTGCAGATGAGGCCGAAGAGGAGAGTCACAGTGACTCGGGGGACTCTGCTGAGAAACAAGCGGCAACTGTGGTTATAGATGATGACCCGATCGACATAGCTGATGGAGATACCTCTGATTTTGAAGGCAAGTTCTTCTGTTTACTCTTGTAGTAGTCTTGCTCTGACTTATTCACATTGTTTTGTTTAAATTAATTCCTAATTTTCCTTTTCAGAGGCAGCACAGAGGCCTGCAAAGCAACCTGGACCAAAACGCAGAGTGACAAAAAGAGCATGGTCAAAGACTGAAGAAGCAGCTGTAATGCGGCATTTTAAAAAACACATCAAGAGAGGAAAACTGGCCACAAAAAATGAAGTAACTCAGTGTAAGCAAGCAGAAATGGCCTTAAGTCAGAGAACACTGCAGAATATAAGAGACTTTGTGAGAAATCGTGGACTAGCACATAAAAGACAACTAAAGGTAAAAGATGGATAAGCATGGAGTGTATGTATGAAGAACATTAAAACTTTTCCAGCCTCTAATTGTGGTTCATCCATCCATCCATTTTCTCCCACTTGTCCGTTGCCGGGTCGTGGAGGCAGCCGTTGGAGCTGCCCAAATCACATAGCACCAGTCCCCTATGGCTCCTCCTGCAGGTGGTGGGTCCACGGAAGGACGGCCTCATGGTTCCAAACGGGCCTGTTGGTCTCTCATAGGGGAATTGTGGTTCAGTTATGTTTAAAGTCCTCATAATTCATCTTTGGTCCTCATGAACCACCTTCTGGTCGGTGGCTGTGTATAGACAACCGTAGCTGATACAAGGATGTTAAATAGACCTAAATTTTTTTCAGATTTTTTACAGTTAGTCTATCCAGAGCTTATCTCTCTAGGACCTTGGGAAACCATAGTCCTCTTAAACCACACCAGGGTTGGTTTTTCCAAAAGGTCAACATAAACCATAAAACCACGTATGTGTGTGTGTGTGTGTGTGTGTGTGTGTGTGTACTGTGTTTGACTTTGCTTTTGGTGCTTTTGGAAGTTCCTTTTATCTGTTCTGACTTTTTCAAAATTAAAAATGAGTGTTGAGGGTGATGACTGCGGGCCGTCTTTGTTTGCTAAACATTGATGCACTGAGTCACGTCTGTAGTCCTATAAGGCGCCTCTAAGAGAAATCTGTCCTTGAAACAGAGCAGGGTTTATGAGAGAGGTAAATGTTGCATACTGAGAACTAGGGATGGGTATCGTTAAGGATTTATTTACTACTCTTAATGATACTCCTTATCGATCCGGTACTTTAACAGTACTCTTATCAATACTTTAAAAAAAAAAGGTTAGCTAGAGGAGACTATATAGGCATTTATCCTTGGCCTATATTTATTTTTTATTACTTTAGATTTTGACCTAAGTTATTTCCAAGAACGAGGAGATGGGTCGACACCCTGCGCTCTCGTACGGGGTCGTGGGGATGAACGGATCCGATGCAGCGATCGCATCCATGAGAGCGAAGAGAGACCTTTTTCTGTAATTATTTGAGCGTGCGTGATTAGCTCAGCCATGCAGCCGCCCCGTGAAGAAGACTGGTACGGTTGTAGCTTATTGGTCCGGGTGGACTGGCACATGTGGCCCCGGGGCCATTATGATACCGGACGGGTTTCGGTACATCTTGCTTATTCTTAAGAAATTACTTGGAAAATTGTATTTGTTCTGCGCATTACTGAGTGAAAAGACAAAATAGGGCTATATTTAAATTTATAGTATATGCTGAATACTTTTATTAGTACCAGCGAGGCTACTGTCTGGTCAAAAAAGAAGATTGTGTTAGTAATTCTGAGAAATATTAGTAGAAATCAACATATATTTCATAGTTTTTACTCTCAAATTAGTCCCAACATTTCTATAAATCCTGGAGTGCAAGTTCTGGCGTATGGTGTCGGGCAATTATATTTAAAAGTAGCTGTAGCATTTTTGTTCAGTGAAATTTATTATGAAATACACTCAGATTCAATATTTGTACTTTTACAAAGGCACTTTATATTATTTTCATTTGGTCAGGACATTGCGTGTTAATGAACACACATGAGACTTTTAAACATGCTACATCATGGATACACTCATTCATGGGGAAACCAGAGCGGGTGGAACCCTATGCAGACATGCAAATAACATGCAGACTAGGTGCAGAAGGATCCCGCACAGCCTTGTAACCCAGGATCTTCTAGCTGTCAGGCACGAGCACTAACCACTGCTCCACCATTCAGCTCAGTTCATAGCTTTGTTGTTTACTGCTGAAGTCACTGAACTCAGGCTAATTTAGAGACTAGTCCCAGATTTTCCCCCAAACTTTAATCTAGAGCAGCCTTCCTAATATTCTTTTTGTTGTTCCACTTTGCATTTTTCATAGAGTATCATCATATTTGTATATTCTAAACCAGTCATCATTATTAAGATGTTGTCCAGGTTGGAAAAACATAGTTTCGTTATCGTGTGGGCAGAGGGTTTGTCCAGTCTTCACACTTGACAAGCTGCTCTTTTATGTTCTTATGTTCCGCTCTATGTGCAGCAGCGTCAGTTCATAATTATGGCTCGCCCGTGTAAAAATCTAGGACTGAAGCTGATTAAATATTAACTAGGCCCAGCGAGAGGCTCTTTAAGTTGTGGCTGATTGGTATATGTGTTTGATAACCCCTAAAGGAGCGGCAGACCCCTTTTTGAGTCAGCAGGGAGGTGTAGAGACAAGATCAAACACAAAACTCAGCCAGCAACAAAGACGCTTGGCTGAAATCATAGCGAAAACGATGGTGGAAACTCATCGTGATTGATAGGTCAGTGTTTCCTGTTATTCATCGCGCCAAGGTGGCCCAGCAAAGTCCCATTCTGTCTCTATAGTCTATAGTCTTCTGTCTCTATAAAACCTTTTTCCGACTTAAATTCATGATGTGCAATGCTTTACTGACTTTCATGTGGAACTTAAGCTTTGAGCTCAATAGGAACTCAGATTGGCAGCTTCACTTGCCGCAGTCTGTCAACTGAAGAATGAATGAATAATGTACAACCATAAGGTGATTTGAACAACTTCTTTGTAGTTGCAGTATACAGAGTTACCAAAACCATTGTTTATTACCCTCTTTCATGAGAATTATTATCAATCGATTTTACTTTTGTGTAGGCTCTCAGTTGGGCCCGACCAATATGGATTTTTGGGGTCCGATACTGATATTAGGGGGGTTGGCATGGCCGATAGCCAATATATATAGGCCGATATTTTAAGTAGTTTAATTAGATTTTTTGTTTTAATCTTTCACATAGCCAGAGGCGTAGCTTGCCGTAAGGCAAGGCAGGCAGCTGCCCGGGGCCCCTAGAGTCAGGGGCCCCCATGAACCAACCCGCTATTCAGAAGCCTGCAGTAAACGCTTGATATACACAGTCTTCCTAATGATATTGGTGATGCAGTTACATCATCTCTCCACCAAGAGAGATAATGTAACTGCGACGCTGTTCATCCCCATCCTGCCGCATGCTTTAGTGAGTCATGGTTTCCTAATGTTAACTTATAATGAGCAGTGGACAGACTTTTTTACTCATGGCTTTACCAGATTATATTTCTAATAGTGAAACCAGTTTATTGTAACACATTTCATGACCTAAAGAACCTCAGCCTTCTGTTCTGAGGAAAACTTATGCAGAGAACTGCATTATGGGAGTTGTCAGGTGACCCACTCCTGCCCAAAGTGAGAGAGTGGTGCTACACCACTGCACATAGCCTATAATTCAAAATGTATTATTACAGTAAAAGTTTCAATCATAGAAAAATATATCTAATAGAGGTCGACCAATATGGGTTTTTCATAGTGATTTTTGAGGGGGATTTTAATATGCACCGTTGATATTTTTGGCCAATATTTTTAAAAATCCTGTGTATTACGCTCCTAAACATGTCCGTGTTGAACTGAGACAGCAGGGGGCGCTATATATTCATGTTTAGTCGGTACTTCAGAGGGAGCTTGTTTGAAAGACAGAAATCAGTAGATTCCAAAACTAAAAACGGGAACTCTCTGCCTCTTATAGTTCCGAAATTGTACGGTTCATCACTGTTTCAAGCAAATTCTACCCCATTTTTCAATGGACATTGGTGTTAGAGCCTTCTTGTGAAGTGTTGTGTGAAGTTTGGGCTGATGTGTTATGTGAAAATTGCTTTACAAATAAAATGCCACTTTCCCTTCTTTATCCAGGCACTGCCACAAAAAGTGCATTCCTTTTTCCCCTTTGGTCTGAAAGCAGCTTCAAGACCAAGGGTTAGACCTCCGCTGATAGACTGGGCAGAGGGACAGAGGCCTTAGCATGTGAGGCGCATGGACAGCAGGCGGGACCTCCTGCTCGCCGCTGGCCTCATGGGCTGAACAGACACCAAATTGCCTGTGTCCTGCTTTTGAGGCAAACGTGTGGGCTGAGTGGAGCAGGGGCACGGCAAAAAGGATGAGACTCACATGCACGGGGTCGGGGATACAAAGATCATGATAATGAGGCCAGGAGATGATCAAGTCTTCAGTGGTTGGGTTTGATCAGTCGCAGTGCGCAGTCGTTTCGTTTGGGCAACAATAAAGCTGATCCGGTTTCTGTTGCAATGTTACGGATGTAGGGACAGTGTATAATGGACAAATCCAGTATCTGCCAAAATGCAATACAGTACAGAGACAAAATGAGAAAATAAATCCAGAAAATCCCATTGTCTGATTTTTAATGAATTTATTTGCCAATTATGGTGGAAAATAAGTATTTGGTCACCTACAAACAAGCAAGATTTCTGGCTCTCACAGACCTGTAACTTCTTTAAGAGGCTCCTCTGTCCTCCACTCGTTACCTGTATTAATGGCCCCTGTTTGAACTTGTATAAAACACCTGTCCACAACCTCAAACAGTCACACTCCAAACTCCACTATGGCCAAGACCAAAGAGCTGTCGAAAGACACCAGAAATTAAATTGTAGCCCTGCACCAGGCTGGGAGGACTGAATCTGCAATTGGTAAGAAGCTTGGTGTGAAGAAATCAACTGTGGAAGCAATTATTAGAAAATGGAAGACACACAAGACCACTGATAATCTCCCTCGATCTGGGGCTCCAGGCAAGATCTCACCCCGTGGGGTCAAAATGATCACAAGAACGGTGAGCAAAAATCCCAGAACCACACGGGGGGACCTAGTGAATGACCTGCAGAGAGCTGGGACCAAAGTAACAAAGGCTACCGTCAGTAACACACTACGCCGCTGGGACTCAATTCCTGCAGTGCCAGACGTGTCCCCCTGCTTAAGCCAGTACATGTCCCGGCCCGTCTGAAGTTTGCTAGAAAGCATCTGGATGACCCAGAAGAGGACTGGGAGAATGTCATACGGTCAGATGAAACCAAAATGGAACTTTTTGGTAAAAACTCAACTCGGCGTGTTTGGAGGAGAAAGAATGCTGAGCTGCATCCAAAGAACACCATACCTACTGTGAAGCATGGGGGTGGAAACATTATGTGTTAGGGCTGTTTTTCTGCAAAGGGACCAGGACGACTGATCCATGTAAAGGAAAAAATGAATGGGGCCATGTATCGGGAGATTTTGAGTGAAAACCTCCTTCCATCAGCAAGGGCATTGAAAATTAAACGTCGCTGGGTCTTTCAGCATGACAATGATCCCAAACACATCACCAGGGAAACAAGGTAGTCCTGGAGTGGCCTAGCCAGTCTCCAGATCTCAACCCCATAGAAAATCTTTGGAGGGAGTTGAAAGTCCATGTTGCCCAGCGCCTGCCCCAAAACATCACTGCTCTAGAGGAGATCTGCATGGAGGAATGGGCCAAAACACCAGCAACAGTGTGTGAAAACCTTGTGAAGACTTACAGAAAACGCTTGACCTCTGTCATTGCCAACAAAGGGTATATAACAGTATTGAGATTAACTTTTGTTATTGACCAAATGCTTATTTTCTACCATCATTTGCAAATAAAATAATAAAATCAGACAATGTGATTTTCTGGATTTATTTTTTTCTCATTTTGTCTCTCATAGTTTTTAAGTGGGAGAACTTGCACAATTGTTGGCTGACTAAATACTTTTTTCCCCCTCTGTATGTGCTGACTAGAGCTTGACACGAGGAGGAAACACGCAAAATGTTGTAAAAAAACAAATACCGGTACATAAAAGGATGTTTTGATATAATGGTTCAATTCAGTTCGGTTAGATTGAAATTATACAGCACCAACATAATTAAGATTTATTCTCTATATTGTTTACATTTTGCAGTGCCAGATTGCCAGGAGCAGGACATTTTCCTCTGGCGCAAAGACACAGGATTTGGCTTTCGTATCCTCGGAGGGAATGAGCCTGGTGAGCCGGTGAGTACCTGCCCAATTATTATCAGTTTCTTCACTGCACATTCAGATGTAGTTCTGATATAAATGCTCTTTCGGTTTGCACTACACAAGTTTCATCTTGCACAAAAACAGTGGTTTAGAATCTCCAAAAATGTACTGTTGGTGTTTTTGGTCAATGTGACAAAAACGACTTTAAAGAAAATAGATGAAGACTTTATTTCCCGGTCTGTGCTGCAGAATATTGTTTTAAAACGACAGAGGAAATAATTTCGCATTGAGCTGTAGGCCACATATTCAGCTATGGCTTGTCATTGGTGCCAAGAAAGCTGCACGCTAGTTATGCGCCTGTTTCTGTAAGAGGTGCCCATACTCCCACTCACAGTGCCTAAAGCGAAGTGCATTTGAAGCTAGAAAACCGGCTGCACAAAGCTGCCACAAATACCTCGCTGTAATGATTCGCAAAACAACACTGTTGTTTTTGCAAATCAATAAAATCAGATAAGACACACCTATTTGTAAGTGTAGATTGGCTTAGGCAGATTAAGGATTGAACTATGGTATTTTACTTATGTTACGAGAAAAAACATTTTGTTAGAGAATCTTAAAGTTGCCAAAACCAAGTAATGTGTTGGATGGATCTTCGGAAAATGTGATACACAACAATTGTTTGCAAATGTATCACTTGTTTCTCCAGATCTACATCGGTCATATAGTGAAGTACGGAGCGGCCGATGAGGATGGGCGTCTCAGGTCGGGGGACGAGCTGATCTGTGTGGATGGCACTGCGGTCGTGGGGAAGTCTCATCAGCTCGTGGTGCAGCTGATGCAGCAGGCTGCCAAACAGGGCCACGTCAACCTCACTGTGAGGCGCAAGTCAACTGGATATGGAGGTGAGCGCCGCATTTAGGGTATTATTATGCCTACGAGAGCAGAAACACACCTGAGAGAAATGATCAGAAAAAAGTCATATTAGAGGAATTGGTTCGGTGTAGTGACTATTTGGATAATGGCTTAAAATATCGGTGGTCTGTGTAATAACTTTTCTGGTTATAACGGGGTGAGGCAATAGTTAGTTCTAGGATGTACTGCTGCTGTACCTTTTTTATATTGTAGGATAAATCGAGGAAAAATAATGAACCTGCCTCCAACAGAGAAAAGTAATCAGTGATAGGCAAATTAATGGTACAAATGTGTGAAATGTGTTTGTTAGTGTCAGTGGTTTGGAGGAAAAGTCCAATACAATCCTGATTTTAAAGAACTACTTGAATTATTAGTTGTCTTGCTGCTTCTTTCCCAGTATCCAAAGGTGAAGGCGACGTCCCGCCCTCACCAGCCTCCTCCCACCACAGCAGCACCCAGGCGCCCAGCCTGACGGAGGGCAAACGCACTCCACAGGGCAGCCAGAACTCCCTGAACACGGTGAGCTCGGGCAGCGGCTCCACCAGCGGGATCGGCAGTGGGGGTGGAGGGGGCAGTGGGAGCGCCGTGGTTCCAGCCAGTCTCCAGCCGTACGACGTGGAGATCCAGAGAGGAGAGAACGAAGGCTTCGGGTTCGTCATAGTGTCCTCTGTCTCCAGACCTGACGCTGGCACCACGTTTGGTAAGAGAAGTTTTGAGATTATTGTTATATTACATTAGGTGAAGACTATCCATGTTGTGAGCTGTTTGTCATTTGGACTGAGATTGACTGACACGTTGCAATATTTAAGAATTTCTTATGTTGTGCAGCCCTAAATGATATGAGAAGAAATATAGACTATAAACAGTTTTCTCCTCTGCAGTCTTATAAACAAGCTGGTTAATCAGATATTATTAAATTATAAATTCTTGGATTATTAATATATACAATTATCTACACTGTACACAATTATTAAATAAGTGAAATTTTTTACTCCAAAAACTGCATTAAATCTAAGATAATTCTAATAAGGATCAACTATACTACACTATATTTTCGGTAGAAATCAATGGAAACATTGGAACCCACAGAAAAAGTATTGAGTCGTATGTGCTTTTAATTTACACAACCACTGTGATCTGCATGCAAAATCCTTGCTCTTCCTTTTTCCTCTGCCTGAGCAGTTCTCAAATAAGCAGAGTAGATCCACAGAGAATTGCGCTGAACTGTGCCCTCGTGTGGCCAATTGACAATATTCCTTGCGTTCCTGTTCATTGATTTTCCTGTTTTATGGGTAGTAAAATCAGGGCGGGGGATTGGACAGTCACACTCCGAGGTCACTGTGCTGCTGAGGGATGAGGAATGTCTCACATTCACGTCTCAGGCCTCGAACATAGCGTGTAATTGAGGTCAACACTGCAGCCGACTGTACTGTTTAGGAACCTTTTGTGCTCTAGCCTTCATAGTAGATAAACAACATCATAATGCTACAAAACAACGGATGGAAAGTTAGTCACAGATTGATCCCATAGGTCAATGAAATAAATGTATACAAATTATGTCAAAAGCGGTGTGCAGATGTTCGCAAGTCTAGAGGGTTAGTTACTCCTTCAAAGCTATAGCATACAAGCTCACACATAGTAATATAGCTACTTTCCTTGTCACCTTTTATGTTCATTTATATGAAAAAATAGCAATTATGTGCCTCATTCTAATGCTGAGATTAAAATGTTGAGTTTCTGACCTATAATCAATGCAAATGAGACAATATTTTAAGTAATTCTGACATAATCTTTCTTCCACACACAATTCCTATTTCTGAATTGCACACTTAAATTGCACAGGTGTAGGAACCAGGAAGCAAGCGAATATTTCTGCCCTGTGTGGATCATGCGACAACATTTGGGGCACTAGACTGACAAAGAAATGTGTATTTTTAAAAACACTCATGACAATAGATCTCCAAGGGTGCATAACAGTGTGGAGGAGAACAAAGCCCTTTTAGCTGATCCAAGCTCTCGTACATCATAAATACAACAATAGCTCTGCTGCTTCCGCCTGTCTCTCTTGTGACCTGGAGTTAGTGTTGCCTTAAGCACATCGAAGGCATTCAATCCTATTTGACACACCCTGAAGTGTCCAATAGCTCGTTATTAGGACAGAGTGATGGTAAAAGGGCATTTTTCAGTTTAGAAACAGTGAAAGTGCTTGTGATGGAAGATGTAATGATAATTATATATCACAGTTAAAGATTTGGAGACTGAAAAATGGCAAACCAGTTATGATTGGTTCATTTATTTTTGCCCCCCAAAAAAGCACCGGTCATTACATCGGCCAAAGACAAATCATCCTGGTTAGAAACATGAGTGCCTTTCCTTTCCTTCAGCTTGATCCTTAACCATTGGAGATCCAGAGTTCCCAGTTGCCTGAAATACACACATTTGGTTAAATAATCACCCATTACTTATCTTTATCTGTGTAGTGTTAAAACTACACCCGCATGCCTTCATTTTGTATAATAGATTTTGCACTTTTCTCTGTTTACAAGATCCATTGCTCTAAATCACGGGTCACTAATTACATTTCACCAAGGTCTGAATTGACAAAAAATTGTCAAGCAAAGGTCTAGAACATACGAGGTTAATTCACAATTAGGCTATATGAGGATTTTAACGCCATTAATACATCTATAACTGATTTGAAAATAATTAAAATTCTGTTATTATAAATAAATGTAAATAGCAGAATGTATCGCCTCTTTTATACACAATGTGCACAGAATATGTGACAGTGATGCATGGGTTTCTCATCTTTGCTCAGTTCAACACACTGAGCCCTGCTTTTTCCTGGTTTAGTCCAGGCTTAGTCCGGGTTCAGACCTGGTTTAATCCTGGTTCAGTTCGACTGCCGATCAGGAAACAGCCGCACTATTTGCGTGTTACGATCGCGCGTGCATATTAAATCAGGGTGTCCACTGTTTTTTAGCGAGCTGTATTTCACTCATTCCGCAGCTGTTTCTAAAAAATTTAAAAAGTACCATGGAGCTCAGGGGTAGGACTTTCTCTTTCTGTTCATCTGGGCTGTAGTTTACCATGCTGCAGTCAGAAAGGGAGAACGTGAGAGGGAGGGAGAGAGAGCACCCGCAGTCGCTTGTCTGAGGAGATTCACAGTCGGGTCTAGTTCGGATCAAAGGTTTGGATCCGCATGGGTTGGCGCGTGGGTCCGTATCCGGACCAGGGTCCGCCATTTAGTGACCTCTGCTCTAAATGAATGCAGTTCCCTCATCCCTCAACAGCCAATGGAGCGTGGCAGCACTTCCTATCCCCCGATGAAAAGTTGCTAAATCTTACTACAATTTTTTATTCAAAATATGCCATTTCTCTGATTACACAAGTGTCCTCCAATCCAAGGAAAAATAATCTGCTAGTTCCCAGTGAAGGAGCAGTTGTGATCCTGAGAACAGGGCATTGATTGACTGAAGCTGCTCTGGGGCTGACCACTGCCAAACGATTCACACTTATGGATTTAGATGTGGGAGGGGACTGCTTGTGCACCTCCCCCGCCGGGACCATCATATCAATTTACTCTCCTTTATATGGCATGAAGGGTTTAGCATGTGTGAATCTGATCTTGAGGTTTTCTATGGCTAACTTCAAGATTTAGTTTCTTAATTTTGTTTACGTTTACTGTCCATTTTGTCATGCTCCTGCAGCTAATAACTAAAGACTTTTTTTTAAACAGTGACGTTTCGAAAGCCATTTATATATATTCTGCTGGTGTGAACAGTTTGAGCACTGCTAATCTAAATATTTCTCTTTCTTTTTTCCTTCCTCCTTCAATCAAAAATCTCTAACACACATTCATGTAAAAACATATTTACATGAAGCTGGAAATGCCTGTGTGGCCATGCCCCACAAAATAGGGCGTATCATCGAGGGAAGCCCGGCGGACCGATGCGGGAAGCTGAAGGTGGGAGACCGGATTTTGGCGGTAAACAGCTGCTCCATCACCAACAAGTCGCACTCGGACATCGTCAACCTGATCAAAGAGGCGGGCCACACGGTGTCTCTCAGGATCATCCCTGGTGATGGTAAGGTCCCACATAGATGTTACACAAAAAGTAGATGTTTCATAATGCATCGCACTGACTTATTCATGAGCGAGTGTTGTGGAGGGAAAGGGCACTATTTTTGTTCACTGCAAAGCTACTTCAGGAGGCTGTGAACTCAGACTGACTTAGAGGCACAGGCGAGCAGATGTACCGTCCTAACTGCCCTATTCCTTCTATAGGGATTTTTATTTTATGCCAGGTGTGTTCTCTTAAAGACCCTATGCCTGTTTTTTTTTTTTTAGAGGATGATACGACTAAAATAAAATGTTAGTTTTGGTCCAAACTTGCAAGTTCATGGACTAAACGAGGACAAAACAAATGTTGTTCTACAACTTCAAAATCAGGTCCTTTAACTTGGAGGCTTTGTAAAGAGTAACCAGAATAATTGAACGTTTGGAATAATAATAATAATAATAATGAATTCAGATTATGAGTACAGATTTTGTACAGATTTCATGTCTTGACGATAAAATCTGGTGTAAGGTAAAACCATGGTCAAATGATCAAATGACTGGCACAATTTGTTCCAATGACCTAATACTGCTTTATTCAGCACAATCACACGTCAGCATTATACCCTCACATACGGAAACTGCTAGTCCTATTTTTTGAGGTAATAAAGTAGACCCAGCAGTGAGTCATGACAACAAATTATTCGTATTCTTCTATCTCTTTAAAACCAGTATCAAATGTGTCCAGCTGTAGATTCACAGACAAGTACATAAAAGTAGATATTAGACATCAAATGCAATTTTCCTTTTGTTTTTGTACAGAATCTTCCAATGCTTCTCTGCTGACCAATGCTGAGAAGATCGCTACCATCACCACAACGCACACACCTCAGTCCTCAGACCCCCGGTATGTCCTGTTCCTGTTTTCAATTCATTTCATATTTTTGACAGTTTATCTTTATTTACACGTGCCGTTCATCTTTTTACAGGAATAACTCCAAGTGTAAAGGAGCTCCTCCTCTTCCACCAACACAAAATCAGGTATGACTTGCCCTTTTCAGTTAACTAAATTGTTAAAAGTATGAGACTCGCTCTTTGAAACTGTATAAAGAAGCACATATCTCCCCTGTTACATAACTTTCCTGTATTCCAATATGTGCAGGATGCTGAGTTCTACTCGGTGGACCTGGAGAGAGACAGTAAAGGGTTTGGGTTCAGTCTGAGAGGAGGACGCGAGTACAACATGGACCTGTACGTCCTAAGACTTGCAGAAGATGGCGCTGCAGTCAGGAACGGGAAGATGAGGGTATGGAAGACAGCACTAGTTGCCGTATGTCCTCTAGTCTCAAATGTACCTGCTTTAACAACACTGACGGCTGTGTTTCAGGTGGGAGATGAGATCCTGGAGATAAACGGTGAGAGCACAAAAAATATGAAGCATTCTCGAGCGATCGAGCTGATCAAGAACGGAGGGCGAAGGGCGCGGCTTGTCCTTAAACGGGGCGATGGATCGGTACCCGAGTATGGTATGTATTCACGTCATAGACGGCTCCCCTCTCTAACAAAATATGAACGAAAAGAGGCATTAGATCACACCATATTATGTATTTGACATAACACTAGAAATAACATAGAATGTCTTCTTGCATGCATTAGATACACTTCTTACTTCACTTAGTTTAGTTTAGTTTATTTGTTTATTTGAGCAGTTCGTTTGTATGTTGCTGCAAATAATCAAACTTTATTGCAATATTGGAAAACACATTTTCACATTACAAAACAAATGCTGTCTTTAGACTTTTAAAGAGCACTGACTTGCACTGTTACGAATGTGAACTTCCACTGTCATTAGAAGTCAGTCTGGAGTTTAAATGAATTGCCCTTTCTCCAAGTACATGGTGTAAACCAGCTGTTGTTTGTATGTTTCTATGCCTTTCTCCTCTGCTCTCTCTGTGTCTGGGCTCTTCCTCCTCTTCAGCGATGATGGCTCCTCATCTCGCTGTGGGGACTTTGAGGAATGACAAGATGGGAGAGCCCTGTTTCTACCTAATGGGCCAAAATCAGACCACGGTTTGTAGCCAAAAGTCTGTCCCAGTCCACCACCAACTGTCATCTCTTTTCCTTTGGGTTTGCTCTGCCCCATCAAAAGCCTTGTCCCCAATGTTTTGTTCTTTACGCAGGTCAGAGGTGGAAGTAACAAAGTACAAATACTCGAACATAACCTTTTGGGGTTATTTGTAATGTTTAAATACACTTTAAAATAAATGAATACATTTATATTAAATTATAACATGTTCTAATATAAAACACTTGTTGCATATTAATGAGTAGTTTTCAGACTTCATCAGTTTTCTGTTGATCAGTGTCAACTTTGGTCTTACAAAACCGCTGATTATAGGTTATGCTGATGTAATGCTATAACAATGGGCAAAATGCAGATATTTGAGATAAATCCCTAAATACATTTGAGATAAACAAAGATGCTCAACAAAACAATGTGTCAGTTTTCTGTAGAAATTAGTATTAAGCAGAACTAATATTGTTAGTTCATTGTTAAAAACACTGTCATGTATTTAACACTTTGTGTTCAATATTCAACATCCCTTAACACCAATGACTAAGAAGTAATTAGTAACTAAACTTACACACATTCTCAGTACTTGCTCCACCTCTGGTTACACTCATTGAATGTGCTTCATGTCTCGTCATGCCTGACTTAAGATGTGTAACACTTGTGGTTTGTTCTGCTCTGATGGACAAAGTTAACATTTGTACCGCATTCTTCTCCCAGAACAACCCTCACTTTTTTAATCTGGCAGCTTCCATCCAGTCACTCCTGCTTCTGTCCCTTTGGTTTGCTCATGGATGCACAGTCACATGTCCAACATTGGTCTTGAATGGTTCTTATAGATTATGTGTCACTAATATTCCCAGATCAGATACTGTATGTGCATATGTTGCTTCATCTTATTGATCATCAGTGCAGGTACTGACAATCTTAAAAAATACAATGGTCAACATTCAAAGTGGTTCAAAAAATGTTTATCAATGTATGTCTGTTATTGGTCAGTTCTTGAGGCATGTTCAGTATTACTTTGCATGTAATTGGGGTTAGTTTATGGGTGAAATTTCTCAGCACAAAACAACCTGGGGCCCATGCACATCAACTGTTGTGCAGTAAAAGCAATTAACTGCATTCAAGAATCACTTTTTTATCACTTTGATGGCATTTTTCATCAACTACAAATGTTGACTTGTATATATATATATATTTTTTTTATAAAGTCATAGGCCTCTATATATTGCACAACTATGCATGCCCAACAAACAACATCGTTTTATAAAGGACCCAAGGAATTAATTACACAAATGTTTGTCGTCTCTCTCTCAGACGGCAGCAGTGACGGGTACCCTGCCACACCCGGGGCACAAAACTCTCCGGAAGTGAAGACGCTGCTAAACAGCCGATACCACACCTCATTGGAGTCCAGTTATCCACCCGACCTTCACAAACCATCATGGCAGGACGAGGCTGTGCGCGGCCGAAACAAGACCCGGGACAGGGACAGGGCTGGGACCGACCAGACACCCGACTACCCAGGCCAGCAATTCAACCCCCACCTCCATCACCCCTGGAACAACAACCACAGTCAAAGCACCCCCAGAAACCAGTCTCCCGCGGACAGTAATGGCAGCAACAGTGGCAACAAGAAGGGCAGAGGACGCAAAGTCAAAAAGTCAGAGTCGGAGAGCGGTATCTCTAAGCTCCTAAAGACTTTGAGGAAGGACAGCTCTGGGAAGAAGGCGGAAAAACTCAAAGGGAGAGAGGCGAGTACCAGCAGCTCAACTCTGGACGGCAGGTTTAGGCTCCAGCGCCGTGGTTCTTTGGATCGGTCGCCAACTAGGAAACGCGGATCATCTCCCGACCGGCGCCGAGCCAAGTCCATGGATCGTAGGGCCGAGCGGGCGCAGCGTGACCGGACGCCAGAAAGGGAGTGCGACGACGGAGGGTTCCTCGCCGCAACGCCAGAGAGGAAATTTTACGAGCGGCGCGTTATGAAGGACTCCGCAACACCGGGACGGATGCAGGAGGTCGGAACCCCCGAGAGATCAAACAACAACTCCGATACCCTGTCGTACACGAGGGGACGCACTCTCGACCGCCCCGCGAAGAACGGCAACCTGCTGAGAGACTCCTCCTCCGAGAGATACCGAATGAACGGGACGCCGACGCGGAGGTATCGGGACTCTTCCCCGGACAGCACCTACAGCCACGAGGAGTCCAACTACGGAGCAGCGGCGCCTCCGATGCTCAAAGACTATTACAGCATGATGAAGAACAACGCGGCTCAGTACAACCACGCTGCCTACAACAACGCGGGTCACAATAATAACAGCGCAGCAGCGGGACGTGGCTCCAACCAGCTCCCCGAACCCAAACGGCGCCTGTACAAGGAGAGCCCCAAAGACCTGAGCATTTAGCGCCTCATGTCTTTCTGTACAATACACTGGAAACGGACTTCACAGGATATTATAAGTCTTGTGCTATATTTCGTTGACTGATTTATTAATTGATTGATTGCTTTTTATTGTGATCCCCCCTCCATCAACATCAGAGATTCATAAAACAGCAAAAGTACAATCCTATCTGTCCACACTGGTTGTTTCTGTCATTGTTCTAGTTATTTTTTATCAGAGTCGATGTACTATAGTAATGGTATTGTTATGTGCCTGCAAATGAAATCAGTGATATTGCTTATTTTAGGCATTTGCTGAATCTATAAATAGTTGTTCCCTCGGAGGCCTAAAAATGCTTCCAGTTGTGGTCATTTTTTTGAATATTAAGTTTGTTTCCCCCCCATTTCAGACTCGCTTTACTGAACTAAACTATAGCACAAGACACTGTTGGTTCACAATGACTGTGACATTTACATGTAAGTATCAAACTTGAATTGAAATGTGTGGTAATGAAAAAAAAAGAAAAGAATAATATATGACCATTTGCGGATTTTGTCACTATTTATTGTTCATTTGGCACATATTTTGAGCCCATTCGATGTTTCAGGAAGGTAGGAACACACACTGTACCTGGGGGAAAAAGCTGGAGTCTTTTAAATGACAACCTACTGTAATGCCTAAACGCAACTGCTGCTCAAAAAAAAAGTGTAAATTCCAATTGTTTCCCTCTTTTCAAAATACTCACAATGTAGCAAATAAGACGACTTTCCACTTAAAGGAATAAAAAACACTGATGGAAACAAACTATTGGACTGATTTAGTTGCTCATCAAGTATCCGTAGACATCATTTGAGCCAAGTTTGCGTTGTGCCAGAGATCCAGCTTCACGCTGCCATAAAAATCTATGTTATCTTGTATGCCAAAAAAGTACGCTGATCAGGCATAACATTGTAACTACTGGCCGATGAAACACAGATTGTAAGTGGGTGGGACCTAATTGGGAGCAGAAGGACATTTGCTCTCAAAGCCGAGGCGTTGCAGACAAATATGTTAAACCTACAAGAGCTAAATGATGACGGACACAGCATCTTCAAACCTGCTGCTCATTTAATATTCACACTGATCACGACAGAACTGGCACTGTGGGAGTAAAGTGTGGAGAATACACAGAGCAATTCAATTACACAGGGTTGTCGTATACTAGGCAAGAGATCATAATGTTACACCCGATTACGGTAAAGTTGTCCTCCCAAAAAAAAAAAAGAAAAAAGATCTGATTTCCCCGTCCCCTCGTTTTGACCCGGTGCACTGATTCATAGCTGCTGTGGTTTCGGCAACATGGGACGGTCCCGCCACAAGAGTTTTGACCAATCTGCCGCGCTGAGCCACTGCACTCCCAAGTCTGACTGCTGCTTGTACGACATGTTTTTTTATGTGTAGTTCTCTTTGTTTTATGTCTCATCCAAAATATATTGAGTAAGAATCACATATGCATCGTTTGATCACTGTCGTCACTATGGTACTGTAACTGAGAGGGAAAAAAATTATGACGTTCGTTGGCCATCACCTGTAAAAAAAAAGAAAAAGAAAAAAAAGAAAAAAGATTTCCAATGTTATTATTATTAGGAACGATTTTAAAAATGTTGCCTTTTCTTGTACAAAAGAGAAATTTATGGAGAGAGCCTCAACAGTGGGGAATGTGCTATTGTGTTGGACCTGATAATGATTTATTGGAAATATATTAATTTTACTCTTTAATCAGGTATGTAAAGATTATTGAGAGACTGTACTGGTTGAATCCACTCAGTTCGTTTTGGTCTGAAATCTCGATGGTTATAGCCTGCCTTTGTATTATAAAGCACTTGTATGCAGTCTGTGTTTCTTCAAAAAGCATTATTTCTTGCAACGTGCTCTGGACATAATTCTGTCTGTGTGTTGATAAAAAGCAGTACATGTATATTATTATTATTATGGGCCAATCTTTTTATAAAACTATGCATATATAAATATCACATTGTTCATAGCTTTATTTGACCCATGAAGCTAAAAAACATAACATTAGTCAAAGTACAAGTAGATGTGGACTTATCCAGCTTCTTTCCTCCAGATGGATTACAATGTATATGTAGCTATCAAAAGAAGTCTGTGAATGCTATTTTTATTATCAAATAAAGTTTTCCATACAAATCTAAGGCTTTCAATATATTCCTGCATGAGCACACACACGTATGGGTCATTTACCTATAGCGTCAAATCACGTGCATTGCCATTGTCTCATTTACATTTGCAATTTCAAATGTTAATGTGCAACATGCCCAGCAAAAAAAAGTATATTTTTGGCACCGTTTGGCACTCTCGCTTGGGCAGCTGTGGCAAATAGTGGTCTGTAGAAGGAAGGGAAATATTGTGTAGAGAGGATGAGCATTATCGTGTTGTTTTATGATTATTATTATCCTATTTTCACTGCACTATAACTGTGCTTTAGGCCGTAGTGGAAGAAGTACTCAGATGCTGGAGCAAGGAATGTACTATTACCCAAAAACACTCACTCCTGCGCCACATTCACACATAGGCAAAGTCAGGGAAGTGCCTTGCCCAAGGACAAAGCAACGGCGTGCACCTGTGGTAAGAGATGACCTGTTTTACCATCTGAGCTACCGTTGAAGGAAAATGCATGTTTTTTTTTTTAGGTGAAAGTAAAAAAAAAAAAAAAAAATGCTATACATGCATAATTTTACAGGGAGCCAGCGTAAAGAACTCAACTCAAACTTTTTGGTTCCATTGAGCAGACGCAATGTTCTGCACCAACTGCAGGCGATGAATCACGCTTTGTTCCAGCCCACAATACAATACAAGGAGTTGGAATAATCCAAGTGGTTATATAGGCATGGATTACGCGCTACAGATCTGTGTGTGGTAGAAAGGCCTAGATTTTAATCCAGTCCAATCCACTTTATTTGTATAGCACATTTAAACAAAACAAAAACGTTTCCAAAGAGCTGCACATGAGATCATAAAAACAATAAACAGATGCAATACAGATTAAAAATTAAACAAAACAAAGAGACTACACTAAAACCTGCATAAATAATAGTACATTACTCATAAGACGCAGTTGGTAAAAATCTGATGATTTGTTTGAGAAGTATCACACGAAGATTCCTGGCCGACTGGTGGAAGTAGCTTTTTACTTGGCCAAGAACAGAAGGGTCAAAAGAATTTCCTGGCATAACCAAACTGTGATTTGGACATGTCATCTGTATCTAAACAAATCAGCAAGATTTATAATATCAAAATTTGTGAAATGCCTTGATAAATGTGTTAATATTCCGTAGCAGTCAAATCTATCAAAGCATCAACATTAAAAAGTATTAAGATGGAAGCGCTAATAATGTTTAGGTAATAAAATTTACGCTATGCAAAGTCATATACAAAGTTGTACACTATATTTTAAGCACAATGATTATGGTACTAAAAGTTTTTATCATAGTTTCTAAGTCATCTCTAAAAGTGACTTTTCAAGTTTCCGACCCTCAATGCAGCATCACTGGTTGTTACACAGGAAAGTCAATAAATAGAGTAGTCGTGGATTCTGTTCTCTTCTGTATCCTCCTCTTTTCACCAACTAAGTGATAGTTGGTGAAATATACAGTACTTTGCGAAAGTTCACATACAAGTAACAAACAACTGTGAAGTGAAAACAAAATGATACATGATTCTGTTATTTTTTTTAAAATAGAAAAGTGAAAAGTGGGGCGTGTACAAGTATTCATACAGCATTTTCTGAGTGCATTAAATTGCTTTTATAACATTCATAATGACTGCAGAATGTTCACATCTTGCCCTAACCATTAAATAGAGGCCCCCTGTGTGTAATCTACTCTCAGTATAATTCCAGCTGTTCTGTGAGGGCCTCAGAGCTATGGTCAGAGTGTATTGGTCACTAAACAACATCATGAAGGCCAAGGAGCTCACCAGAGAGGTCAGGGATAAAGCTGTGGAGAAGTTTAAAGCAGCGTTAAGTTATACAAACATTTCCCAAGATTTGAACATCTCACGGAGCACTGTTCAATCCATCATTCGGAAATGGAAAGAGTACAGCACCACTGCGAACTTACCGAGACTAAACTAACAGACCGAAAAAGGAGCGCACTGATCAGAAAGGCAGCCAAGTGCCCCAAGATAACCCCAAGAGGAGCTGCTTTTGGCCCAAATGCAAAACGTTATGTATGGCACAAACCTAACACAGCCAATACAGGGACATTTTGGAGTAAAACCTGCTGGAGTCAGCAAGAGAATTGAGGCTGGGGCGGAGATTCACCTTCCAGCAGGACAATGACCCTAAACACAAAGCTAAATCTACAATGGAATGGTTTAAAAACAAACATATTAATGTGTTAGAATGGCCCAGTCAAAGTCCTGACCTAAATCCTATTGAAAATCTGTGGAAAGACCTGAAAACTGCTGTTCACAAACGCTCTCCTTCGAATTTGACAGAGTTTGAGTTGTTTTGTAAAGAGGAATGGGCTAAAATGTCAGTCTCTAGATGTGCAAACCTTGTAGAGTCAAACCCCAAAAGAATTGCTGCTGTTATTGCATAAAAAGGGGGTTCCACAAAGTATTAAGTCATGCTGTATGAGTGCACGCCCCACTTTTCACTTTTCTATTTTTTGGAAAATAACAGAATCATGTATCATTTTGCTTTCACTTACAGTTGTCTGCTACGTATGTTTAAACATTCAGTAAAAAAATTGCAAAAGTTCAAGGTGTATTAGTACTTTCGCAAGGCACTGTAAATTAGAGAAACGCTCGGCCAACTACCAGAGCCGGGACTTGAACCCAGGACGTTGAAGACAGACTAGTGTCCTGTTGTTTGTGCAGCAGCCTTACCGTATCAGCTACACAACGTCACATCTTTTTCTACATCCACCTAGACCTAAATGTGTAACCTTAAATTCCTGTTACTAATATAGTCCAAATACCTCATGCATCTGTACAAACTGAATCTAATCTATACATTACTGTAAAAGCTGTAAATATTTTCTATTCTAATTACCTTGGAACTATGTTTTTGGACCATTGAATTATATTTATTTATTTTGTTTTATTTGAATCAGTGGCCAAGACTGATGCGTGTTGAAGGGTAAGCCTATTAGTAATCCAGGTTATTAATACTTGTCATAAGATAAAGTAAAAGCTTTTTATAATCACCACTAATGCTTTAAGTTCTTTAAGTTAGAGGTGACCTACAGTTAGGTTACATACTCTAACATCACTTTCACCATACACAAGAACATATTTTGAAGCAATGAGTGGCATGAATGCGTTCTTAGTTAGTCATTCAGATTTATTGATTTGATTAATATAACTACAGTCATCAGTAACATCTCCCCAAACGAAAAGGAAAACATAACCGGAATTTGCCATTTGCAAAGTGCCTTTTATTTTACATTGCCATGATTACATGCCTCTACATTTAAAAATAAGCCAGTAACATTTAGGATCCAACTGTAAAAGACTTTTCCTCTTTCTTTCAGGACAAAATCTCAGATAGTGAAGTTGGATATCTGTACATACAAGAACAACTCTGTTAAGGGGGGACCTTTCCTGGTACTGTCTTTGGGTCGAACCAGCTCGTTTGTAAAAATAAAAATTGAAGTTATTGGACTTTAGTGGTTTCCCAGGGGAGTCGCCTTCGTGGACCGTGTGTCGTGGTGAGTGAGGGCCAGGTCTTATGCTGGAGACACTGAGCTGGAGGACACTGAAGAAGCCTCGGTCTTGGTGGTGGAGGCACCCTCCTCCTCTTCGAAGGGGTTCTTTCCGCAGAACAATGTGGTGACCATGCAGTGGCGGAACTGCTTGTTCATGCAGATGTAGATCACTGGGTTGTAGATGGAAGAGCTCTTGGCAAAGAAGGCTGGCACGGTCATGAAGAGGGGCCCAAACTCGGAGCCTTGGTGAGTAAAGATATACCAGGCCACGCCGGCGTATGGCAGCCAGCACACCAGGTAACCAATGACCATGATGACCACCATGCGGCTGACCTCGCGTTCAGCCCTCTGGGTGGTCTCAGATTCCTGCTGGGCGGCAGCAGCCTCTTTGACAGCACACAGCAGACGGCCATAGCAGAAGGCCATCACAGCCAGAGGCATGCAGAAGTGAACAGTGAACATGTAGATCACAAATGACTCATTGTTGAAGCCTTCAGCACGGGTGTAGTAGTCGACTCCACAGGAGCACTGCATGCCCTCAGGGATATACCGGGACCAGCCCACCAAGGGGGGCACGGCGCAGGAAGAGGCCATGATCCAGGTGAAGGCCACACCCATGATGGCATGGTTCTCCCCGAAGCGGAAGTTGCTGATGGGTTTGCAAACGACCATCCACCTCTCAATAGCCAAAACCACCAGGGACCACATGGAAATCTCACCACCCAGGGTAGCAAAAAAACCTTCGATGTTGCAGCCGAGGCGCCCAAGAACGAAGTAGCCGTGCATTGAGGTATAAATGGTTGTGGTGAATCCTCCGAACACCATGAAGAGGTCAGCTACCGCCAGGTTGAGCAGGATATAGTTTAGAGGGGTTCGCAGCTTCTTGTGTTCCAGGGTAACGTAGAGCGTGAGGAAGTTAATGGGGAACCCCACCAGGATGAGGAAGAACATGTAGGCGCCCAGACAAGCATAGGCTGCAGGGTTGACTAGGTAGTACTGAGGGTATTCATATGGGCTCCGGACGACTCCGGTGGTGTTGACCATAGGGATATAGAAGAAGGGTCCCTCCGTGCCGTTCATGGTTGCGGTTTGTTGTGATCAGCCCTTCTCTGGTGGTTCGTCGGCTGGAGACAGAGATAGAGAGGGACCTACAGAAGGGCTCCCAGGGCCTTACTCACACTTTTATAGCCACAGCTGGGATTAACTCTTTCCAAATCCGTCAGCACAAAGTGATTTAGGGCATGTTTAATATCTAATCCAGCTATCACTGCAACATAACTGACCACTCATCAAGATATTAAGGTTACACCTGCTAAGGCATATCACCTTCAAATATAAAGATACATATTTATTTAGGCTTCCCTGTATGTGTGCGTTGAGAATTTAAGTGAATGTACAGTTGGGAAAAAAAGTATTTAGTCAGCCAACAATTGTGCAGGTTCTCCCACTTAAAAATATGAGAGAGGCCTGTAATTTTCATCATAGGTATACCTCAACTATGAGAGACAAAATTAGAAAAAAAAAAAATCCAGAAAATCACATTGTCTGATTTTTTATTAATTAATTAGCAAATTATGGAAATTATTATTAAGTATTTGGTCAATAACAAAAGTTCATCTCAATACTTTGTTATATACCCGTTGTTGGCAATGACAGAGGGCAAGCGTTTTCTGTAAGTCTTCACAAGGTTTTCACACACTGGTATTTTGGCCCATTCCTCCATGCAGATCTCCTCTAGAGCAGTGATGTTTTGGGGCAGGCACTGGGCAACACAGACTTTCAACTCCCTCCAAAGATTTTCTATGGGGTTGAGATCTGGAGACTGGCTAGGCCACTCCAGGACCTTGAAATGCTTCTTACAAAGCCCCTCCTTCGTTTCCCGGGTGATGTGTTTGGGATCAGTTCAGTTAGCTCAGTTACAGAGTCATGGATGTATCTGCACTTGCACTGTGCGGTGTGTCCTCACTTAGACCCGCTGCTATCACTTTATCACTTTAAACACTTAATACCACTTTATATGCCAACACATCTGTATATACAACCGCTGTTGTTCATTGTCAAATTGTTGTTGTCTTAACATATGTCACTTTATTTTATCTTATTTATTTAATATTTTTTATTTTATGCATGCCCTTATAGCCTTATAGTTTAACGTTCTTAGCTTATTTTTTATCTTAATTCTGTGTTATATGTTTTATGTCGCACATTTGCACCAAGTAAAATTCCTAGTTTGTAAACCTTGTTCACAAACCTTGGCAATAAAACGAATTCTGATTCTGACTCTGATCATCGTCATGCTGAAAGACCCAGCCACGTTTACTTTTCAATGCCCTTGCTGATGGAAGGAGGTTTCCACTCAAAATCTCACAATACATGGCCCCATTCATTCTTTCCTTTACACGGATCAGTCGTCCTGGTCCCTTTGCAGAAAAACAACCCCAAAGCATGATGTTTCCACCCCCATGCTTCACAGTAGGTATGGTGTTCTTTGGATGCAGCTCAGCATTCTTTCTCCTCCAAACACGACAAGTTGAGTTTTTACCAAAAAGTTCCATTTTGGTTTCATCTGACCATATGACATTCTCCCAGTCCTATTCTGGATCATCCAGATGCTCTCTAGCAAACTTCAGACGGGCCGGGACATGTACTGGCTTAAGCAGGGGACACGTCTGGCACCATAGTGGAGTTTGGAGTGTGACTGTTTGAGGTTGTGGACAGGTGTCTTTTATACTGATAACAAGTTCAAATAGGGGCCATTAATACAGGTAACGAGTGGAGGACAGAGGAACCTCTTAAAGACGAAGTTACAGGTCTGTGAGAGCCAGAAATCTTGCTTGTTTGTAGGTGACCAAATACCTATTTTCTACCATAATTTGCAAATAAATTCATAAAAAATCAGACAATGAGATTTTTTTTCTCTCATAGTTGAGGTACACCTATGATGAAAATTACAGGCCTCTCTCATCTTTTTAAGTGAGAGAACTTGTTGGCTGACTAAATATTTTTTTTCCCCACTGTATATGTTTATTCTCATAACAGAGTCTTGTTCCCTCTTTTCTATCATGTCCAGGGACTGCTGTTTCCACAATGGTGGGCAAAGTGGTTCCTCAGGGTTACATACCCGGTGGTTACCACCACCGAGTATGGTAAGTGAATTCATAAAATGTAAAGCAACTTTGAGCATCTGGAAAATCACTATTTAAGACTTAAGTATTAATATAATGATGATGATAGTAATTATTGTTGTTGTTTGACCAGAAAGTCCCACTGAGATTTCAGAATCTTATTTTCAGGGGAGTTCTGGCACCAGAGAGATGGTAGATATTGTTAGTTTCGAAACTGAAGCACACAGGGGAAACCTTTGCAGACACCAAGAGAAAAGTCCACACAGGAAAGCCCCACTCTTGTCGTGTGGAGAGAGTGCTAGCGCCATCGCGGTGTGTAATTACAGTATCATTGTTATAGTAATTCTTATTATTTTAACCTTATCAGTATTATGTATGTAGCTTTGTCTAAATTCTATACCAAACGTCATAAGCCAGTCAGTGCCGCTGGTGCCATACCCAATCCCAGATAAGGGTTGAGGAATATGTTAAGAAGGGCAGCCGACTGTGTTGGTCAAATAACGGCATATGAGGTTAATTATTTGCAATGGGCTTATTGTTGTTAAATAAATTATTAGATGTATAGATAAGTATTGTTAGCCGTAAAGATCATTGCTTTAAGAATATCTTTGGACAGTGATGAATGTGGTATTGAAGTGTTAGACATTTTTGGAGAAGAGGAGCTGAATCTCCAGTAAGTGTTATCAGTGTAAAGAGCTCAGCACTTTCCTGATGGGTGTCGCATTAAAGGGATTTAGAGCTTATGGAAGTGTAACTCTCTCATGCCCGTAATGGATCACTTCAGGTCACTCCCCTTTAACTGTCAACTCACTGCAATAGAATGGACTATTAGTTGATATCTGCATCTCATTTGTCCAAGTATTGTGTGGTTTGTTCAATCAGTCAATCCATTACTGTGACATGTGTTAATTTAGTTAATCTTTACCCAATGCATCAAAAGCAAGCAGTAATAATCATGTTTATTATCATCTTAGAGCACAATGTATTTTTTCACTTTGAGAGGTGCTTTGTTGGACACTGGACACTGAAGAGACTGAGGCCAATTCACTCCGAATCATTTCCATCTTTCTCATTATTGTCTCTATATTAAATAAAAGCCTAGGAAAAAAGACGATGCGTTAGAAGTACATAGAACTGTACAATAAAAACTGCATAGCTGTGTAAAACTGTAATACTTGTGTGTTTATTAAAATCTACATTCCAATTACTCAACACCATAAACATAAACTGGGACTATGTGATTCAGATACTTGATACATACTTGCATGCACTATGAATTTGCACTCCAGTTTTTTTTTTGGAAATCTGTCACAGGAACTCACAAACATTATGGGCTGCAGAATCCCTCTCTCCCCATCTCTTTGCCTCCTTAATGACTCAAGTCAAATCCCTCTTACGCCTAATAGGCGGCTGCATATATGAAAAAAAAACACCTAACCCTAAAAAAATTGCTACAAAAGGTTTTTCAATGGTTTTCTGTAGTATCAGGTGTGCTTATTAACATACTAAAAGTCTACCAAAATCTGACCACTGGAAAGGTGTAATTTCCAAGATGGCGTCCAAGATGGTCGCCAAATCCTTAAAATGCCCATTACTCCTTTATTATTCGTCCTAGACAAGTCATTTTGGTGTCTAACCCCATGTTTTAGGTATCTAGGAATCCAATAAGCATGTTCAAATTGTAGTGACATGATCGCATAATTGTTAAATAGAAATGGTGGACAAATACTCTATGCATTAATATTAGCGAGGTTGTCACGGCAACGGCACACATTTTCCCAGAGGCTTAGAGGGACATGGGTGGGCTTATTTTAAAGCCCCGACCCTGTTCTTCCCAACGCAATAAAGAATAAGTCTGTACGACATTTACTCCCAGAGATATTCGCTAAAGTCTGCGAGGTGAGCGACCATGTCGGCCCTGACATGGTAGACCTGGATCGGTTTTAACCTCTCTGTTATCTCAGCATATTAGCAATTAGCATATTTACATTATAGTGAAATGATTGCAATTAGAAAGTGATTACAAATCTCTTATTTATTTTTGAAAAGAATGCCTTTGATCTGCACTAGATTTACAAATAGTAATTGTCACACTCTTCCTCCCGTAAAGGTTGATTATGTGGATTGTCACAATTTTCCACTTAACATGATCCACAAGCAAGTCTGCATGGAGGTCCATATCCTTTGCAACTACACTGTGGTGTTCGGCAGGCAGTTGTGCTATTACAGTGGGCTATCTGCAGGAGACTTATCAGGGCAGCAGTTTTATCGGTAAGAACTGGCACGTTTGAATTTCAACCTACCATTTAGTGAGCGGGTGAAAATGCTAGTGATTGGATAAAATCAGATCCAATCGTTTAAAAGTTTAAAAGGAGTTCACCCCTCCCACCTGAAAACGGAGCTCAATTGTGAAGATCCACAAGAAGAAGACTCTTTGTATGACATGGGTACGAGGGTATGGTGAGACCAGGCTAGACACGAACCACTCAAATTTCCATCCCCAATCCACCACATTCATGTCCATACCCTTTCATATCCACACCATGATCTGGTAAAACACTCTGAGCAAATGACATTTATGATATTCTTTGCTTGATACGTCATTATGGTAAAGAAACCGTAGTTTGTGATGGCTACAGTGAAGGTTTTCAATGCAAAAACTGAGTTTGTGGAAAAAGAAGATTTCCTTTCCACACCTTCTAACAAACAAGGACTTATTGGTGTTGTGACTGAGGAACTGCAGAAGAAAGACTGCAGTGTTATCAGTGCATCAGGAGATGCAGACGTGGACATTGGGAAGGCTGCAATCAAGGCGTCAGAACATCAGCGAGATGAAGCAAGTCCTGGGGAGTGACTTGTGTTCTCAGTTGCTGTTGCTTTCACAGGTTGTGACACAACTTCCCAGATTTATAGTGTTCCAGAAGAATGAGCGATAGAATTTTCTACAATTTTTGTTATTACTTATTACAAAACCAAATGTTTACATAGATTTCATTAATATTTGGTAGAATTGCCTTTAAACTGTGACTTTGACTTGGGTCAAACGTTTTGGTTTTCCCTCCACAAGCTTCTCACAATAGTTAGATGAGTTTTGATCCATTCCTCCAAACAGAAGTGGTGTAACTGAGAAATATTTTTAGGCCGCCTTGCGTGCCTATGCCTTTTCAGCTCTGCCCATACATTTTCAACTGGACTGAGATCAGGACTTTGTGACGACCACTTGAAAACATTGACTTTGTTTTCCTTAAGCCACTTTGTAACCAGTTTGGCTTTGGGTCTTTGTCTAGTTGAAAGACCCATCTGTCCAAGCTTTAACTTCCTGGCTCTTGAGATGTTTGTACAATTTTTCCACATAGTTTTTATATTATTTACAAAACGTGACAATTTATATCATTCAGTTTTGTTGATATTGAGGTTCGTTTTGCAAAAGGGAATCCCAAGAAGCGCAAAGCTTAAGGACAGGGACCCACAATTAAAATATACAACATACAACCAAAGTGCAGAAGCAAACAAAATACATAATTACAAATTACAAAAATTGCCTGTTAAATGTACCCATCCAGTCTCTACACATCATAATATTCCTGACATTCCATGCATTCAGGGGCCAGACCAACATGTGACCAATGTGACTCATCACTCATCAGATTTTTAAGCATAACGTAGCGATACATTTAGCTTAAAAAGCTTTCTAAACACGTAACATTAAAGTGATTCCTTCATGATGTCATCTATTTTGTGAAGTGCACCAGTTCCTCCCGCAGCAAAACAACCCCAAAACAAGCCTGATACTGACACCCCCGTATTTCACAGTTGGGATGGTGTTGTCAGGCTGCAAGATTCCCCCTTTTTCCTCCAAACGTGACCATGGTCATTATGCCCAAAATTTACTTTATTTTTTTCCGTCAGACCACAGGATATGTCTCCAAAAATGTAAATCTTTATCCTTTTTTTATTTGCAAACTCCAATCTGGCTTTTTGATGTTTCCTTTGGAGTCAGAGCTTCTTCCTGGCAGAGTTCCCTCTCAGCCCATGTTGGTACAGGACTCTGGAGAATGACAAACTCTTACCAGGTTCAGGATCTTCTCCAGGTCTTTTGCATTTGTTCTTGGGTTGATATTTACATTTCAGACACAGCACGTTCATCTCTGGGACACAGAACCCGCCTTCTTTCTGATCTGTTTGATGACTGGACATTTCCATCATTGTTTTAACCAATGAACCTGAACCTTCAAGTGTCTGTAAATTACACCCAAGGATGAACCAGACTTGAGCTTCCAAGTTCATGACATCATCATCTGGGCTTTAAACTTTTTAAAGGTTTAATAATCTTAGTGTATATAAACGTCTGACTGTAAAAAGTGATTAAAATTTTTTTTAGAAAATTCTATCTCTCATTCCTCTGGAGTTTGATGAATAGAAATGATAAATAATTTTGACCTAAGAAGTGTATGTAAACATATGGTTCTCAATCTGTGTTTGGTGGCAACAGTACTGATTCACTAGCATCTTTGTGCTATAACCTTTTTAGCAACGTATCCCTCATACCGAGTTCTCAACTTAATATCATTTGGTCAGAGCTTATTGATCATGTGGATTGGAAAGGGGAGTGACATGAATGTGGTGGATTGGGGATGGAAACTGGAGGACAATCGGTTTGTGCCAGTTCTTACCGATAAAACTGCTGCCCTGATAAGTCTCCTGCAGATAGCCCACTGTAATAGCACAACTGCCGAACACCACGGTGTAGTTACAAAGGATATGGACCTCCATGCAGACTTGCTTGTGGATCATGTTAAGTGGAAAATTGTGACAATCCACATAATCAACCTTTACGGGAGGAAGAGTGTGACAATTACTATTTGTAAATCTAGTGCAGATCAAAGGCATTATTTTCAAAAATAAATAAGAGATTTGTAATCACAACAGTACAACCAGAATCTTGCTGCTTTTAATGCACAGATTCGGACACTCAAACAAACTATCTGTAAGAGGTGCACCGATGCCCGAAGGGTACACCCTTTTGGCAGCAGATCTCCTTTTTCTTTTCTTTCTTTTTCTTGCAATCTATGCAATCTGCAGTAACATGGAAAGAGAGGAGAAAAAAAAAAAAGAAGATACATTTACAATGAAAATAGTGATGGTGAGCAAAGCAGAGCAAATAACCTTAAAGGAAGGAGAGGGAAAAGGAAAATTAATTATGGAGCAGTGCTGGTTGACAGCAAATATACTTTTTTTTTTATTAACAATATAATAAATTACTAGACCCTCATTCCTCACATTAATGCACCATATGTACATTCAGACAGATTTTTGTCCCGGTTGCCTTTTGTTGTTGTTTTTTCTTTTGTCGTTGTTATTCTTGTCCCACCCACCTGTTCATTCACACTCAAACATACCACTGCCCAGCTTACTTTTGTTTTTGTTTTGTTGTTTTTCTTAACCCTCACCTCCCACACCCTCCACACATCCAAATGTATATCTTACTATCTTATGTATTGTGAAGATGACGTAATCACTGTACATTTGTATTTCTTGTGTTACTTGAAAAATAAATAAATAAATTAAAAAAAATCTACATTCCAATGACAGTAACAATACTGTAGTAGCAAAACTAGAGAGGATATATTTTGGCAACATTGCTCAAAGCTTGTTTTCGTATTGAGTAAATATAATTTCACTACAGATTTGTGATGTAGTCCCTACTCCCCTGACCCACAAGAGGATCTGATGAAGCAGCAGCCTTTTTCACTTAATGTTTTGGAGCCCTCTAGAGGTCATAATAATACATGCAGTTATAACGATTTAAGTAAGTGTTTTATTTGTCATTGTTCAACTGTACAACGAAATTGTGTTCAGGTGTTGGTCCTGAGCTGCTGCGACTGTGGGTCAACCTGATCAGCATGTTTTTGGAGGTAGGGAAAACCGGAGCACCCGGAGGAAACCTGGCTGGCTGCCTTCAGTGCTCCTCTGAAACGGTGCACTGCCTCCGGGGTTTGACCCTGAACCGCACAAAAACACGGCAAAGACGTACAAAAGCATCCAGTAAAGCAATGTAGAACCACAAATGCAGGTTGCAGAAAAAGGTAAAAAAACAACAACACCGACAACATCCAAGGGCGTTTTCACACAGGCTCTAGTTAGGTCGCGGACTTTCGGCCCGAGAGCGGCACTTTAGGGTCAGTGTGAATCTAACCGCAGCACTTTACGACGGTCTAAACAGCCGGTTGTGGTGTGAAGGTGACAGACCTCTGGTGAACTATTCTCGCTTTGATGCCTCTTTTTTGCACGAAGAAACAATGACTACTATGCATGAGGACGTTTGGATCACTGCTCTGACAAGGCAAAATGGATTAGCTTTAAATCATCAAGGTATGCCTCTCTTTCCTGTCTTCCCCTTCCTGCAATGGACACTAAAAGACTTCAATTTAGTAATAGTATAAAACAGATTATTGCCACAGATAAATTACTACAACGATTGTCACTACCAGTATACTGTGGGCCCAGTTCTAACAGGCTGAATTTTGGGTGGGCCGGACAAGGTAATCAAATATCTATATTTTTTACGTGCAAGCAAAATTTCAGGGGGCCCAGGGTATAAGCTGTGCTAGAATAAGGCATAGATAAGGTCCGTAACATAAAGATGCATGATGTTGCAAGCAGAGCAGTGGCTTAAGGAACAGCCTATGCTAAATATTGGCAGCCAATGTTTAATTTGTGAACGTGTTTGGGGAAAGCATTCCTCCATCATGCAGTTTTTCAGGGTTAAGGATCCGGCAAAGATTGGAGACGATATAATGGTGTTTAATGAGAGTGTTTTCCGGTAACTGTTTTGGCCTGTTCCCAGAATACTTCACATCAATCCAAAAGTGTTCCTGAAACTATGGTACTAATTTACAAATCAAGCAATGTTGGCAGCTACTCCTTTCAAAAGTACTTTGAATACTTTTATTTCTACATGCACAATTAGTAAGTAGCAGTTTCCTAGTTACTTGGCTAATGAACATTTTAAAATTGTGCTCTTCCACTGAGCCGTGGTGTCTGCCTCGGCCTGGGTCTTATATTTGCGGATGACAGTGGTTTTTGGAGGACAGTGAGTGGGCCGTGAGTGCGAAGCTCTCTCACTCTCAGCCCACAGGAACACACTTTCTCGGCTGTGTTTGAGATGGGCCGATGCAGAGGAGGAGCTGCCACCAGGACATGAATAACATTCACTCATTCACTAAGCACATGCATGAGTTTGCATAGTGGGAGGAAGAGGAGCAAGCCTACAGTACACACTGGAGGACAAGCAAAAAAACTCAACATGTAAATGGTCTCAACTTGTATAGCGCTTTTTCACCTACATTAGGCACTCAAAGCGCTTTACAGTAAGGATCCACTCACCCATTCATACACAGACACTAGAGGCAAGCTGGGTGAAGTATCTTGCCCAAGGACACAACAACAGTGTGCACCTTCAGGAGGCGGGATTTGAACACCCGACCCTCTGATCATGAGATGACCCGCTCTACCATCTGCGCCACCATCGCCCCAATTATTAGTTGCATTATTAGCCTTTTTTATAGGGAATCCCTTGGGACTGCAGTAACTGCATAGGATGAGTTCATGACATTAGAATTTGATGTCTACTTAGGGGCAGTGGTCATGTGGGCAATTTACTGTTTTTGAAGGATATAACTAAAGACAATCTATTGAACCTTATTGTTTTTGTCATGGATTTTTGGGTCAACAATTTTGGCATATTCCAGGTTTTAAGTCTTCAACTAACAAGTTGAATAAACAGGTTAGTTGTACCCTTCCGATGGTGTGCGATCGCAACAGTAATTCTGCCGTAATGTCTGTATGTGGTTTGGGGCTTGAACTAAAACATTCACCATTTCAAATCTCTTTAAAAACAGAATGGTCACAATACAACGATAATAAGGTTTAATTGTATTCATTTTGTGTGGACAGTTGGATTAGCTGTTACTTACTCTTGTGGTATTCCCCTTACCATTTGAAAATCATCATTACCTGTGGTAATAGTATCTGTGTATAATATGAGTCAGTATACTATGTGTGCTTTTGCATGTACAACAATAATACGGTTTGTTGATGAGGTATGTTTAAGATAATTGAATAAGGAAGGAGTCTTCCATGTACATGTCAATCTTCTCTTGCGTGGTAATTGGAGTGAAATGTTTGACAGCTTAGCTATAAGGAAAATCCTATACCTCTGAATTCTTATCCGTGTTCCACCTCAAATTTAAACCATGGGCTCTATTACGAGATGCTTGTGGTAAAAAGACCCCAAACATACAGTAGCCTATGTACTCAATGTGATGCTTAGTCATTCTGTCTCTGTGGAGAGACTTCTTCAGCTTTCTGAAATGATAACAGTTTGTCTCTGCCTCAGGTAAACACATTATCAGTCAATGCATGCTTAAGCTGCCAGCCATTTCACTCTAATGAACAAGAATAAAAAAAAGAATTAAAAAAATCACAGAGCCAGAAGTGATGTTTCTAAAATGAACTAACAGTTTTGCTGCTCAAAATGCAGAACTGAATTGGTGACTGCAGCCGTGACTAATCTATTGTGAGAGAGTTGTTCTTGATGACTTCTATGTTCTCAGGCAGGAACTTTGTTACTGATTGTTCAGGCATAAACCTTCTACTAATATACCACCTACATGTGGTATTTGGTTTAAATCCAAATTAAAAACTCACCTTTTTGCCTTGGCCTTCGGTTCTATGTAGACCAGATACAGTTTGTGCCTTTTATATTACCTGTGCTTAAGTTTTATTGTGTATATTGTACATATTGCTACTGTACTTGTACAGCACTTTGGTCAACTGAGGTTGTTTTTAAATGTGCTTTATAAATTGACATTGACATTGACATGTGAACTACATTCATCTGAATTAAAATTTCACTTGATTTAGCAATGTACTTAGGTATAACATTAGCAGCTACTATTACTACTGCTAGAAGAAGAAGTTTATTTATATAGAAGCTTTCACTGATAAAATCACAAAGTGACAACAAAATATTACATAAATAAAAAAGAAACAATCTCAAGCTTGTCAACTAAAAGCTCAGGAGTAACGCCTTTGAAAGACAAGTCTCCTCTAGTTTTAAAGTTGATACTGCTGCTGCTGCTGCTGCTACTACAGTTAAAATTACCACCACTTATAGCTAGGCTATCGGTCTACTTACCGTACTTTACCATTACTACGAGGCCATAATATCCTACTAAAGTTACAAGTCACTTTGTCAGGTCACAATAACAATTGTTTATATATTTTAAAAGGTGTATGAATTATGAAATGTAATTGATAAAACAAAAACAAAAAACTTAGGCCTGCTGAATTCATCTGAATTCAAAATTGTTGCCTACCAGCAGTGGGCACTGTGCACCTTTCAGTGAGCTGCCTCACTCCCTAATCACATTTTCTGTCATTTAGATTCAGTGGGAGGAGATAGAAGCAACATTTGTATCCATTTAAAAAATAAATAAATAACACATTTAATGTGTATTCTAATTTAATTTCAACACTACCTAATGCAGGCTGCTGAGCTTTAGGACATTGTGTTCAATGGTGGTAACGGCATTGGCTTATCACGTCCTTTTCAAAATCCGATTCATAGATTTTATTGCCATTATCAGGTTCACAAATTTGGAATTCCTTCGGTACAAACGTGCAACATGAAATATAAAACTTGTAGTGAAAGAGATAAATAGTGAACTTTAAAAGCTTTTTAACTATAAAACTAAAAGGGCATGCATAAAAAAATATGATCAAATAACAATTTAACAGAACAACAGTGTGAATGGATTTACAGATGCATTACTGTAAGTAATGGGCTAAACTACGTCAATGGAGCTTCTCACCACTCACCCTCTTCAGTGTCAAAAATAGCATCATTCCCTCTCATAATTGAGAAAGGGTCAAAGGGACTCAACACTAAGACTCTTATGGACTCTTTGCAACTGCACATATGATATGAGTCAGTCTAAATATATAGGGTTATATATATTTATAAATATATAGAGGGCAATACATTGTCACCAACTAATGTATCATTAATCCCAAAAAGAGTTTTTGTCATTCACAGGACCTATTAGTTAAAGCAACAGGTGATTTATTTGTTAACTATGTATATTTGCTTTGATATTTTGAGCCTAACAAATCTGTAAGATGGTAGTTCTATTAGATTCTTCAAACATCTACATAAAGAAATCATTACAATCATTACAAATCACTGCACAGTAAGTGGCAGGTGATATGTGACCTTCAGGGGAAACCAAAAAGAACTTAAAGAATGAGTGATGAAATACTGTAGCTATTCCTGACTAATACTTGTTGCCTCTAAACAGCCCTTGGCTTCAAATGCTCTCCATCATCAAAGTCTTTCTACTTCTCATTTTGTCCTATCTGACGTTTCTCTGACTCCTTCGTACTTGCCCCATTGTTCATGTTTGACAACTGCACAGAAATTAGCAGTCTTTGGCATGAATCATCATCTTTCAATCGGCTGGTTGCTAAGGCGATGAATGTGCGCGGTGAATGTGCGCCGTGCTGAAATCCTGTGGAGTGTGCAATCGTATGAGAGAGCAATGTCCTTAGTTTAAAACACACAGAGCTGCAGGGGCCAGGGTTGCCCAAACAAGTCTGGCTTTTAGCGGGGTCACTCTGTGCCTCTCCTTTTGCGGTCTTTGTTTCGCAGGTTTGTATCAGAGAAAACAGCCCCAGATGATGTTGTTAAAAGCTGCCGGCGCGTGCACATACCAATAATGTCGCCCTCCACCACGAACGCGCATACACAAAACACCTCCCACGCGCTCATCTGCACAGGATCACACAACAAGCGCTTCAAAGCCACACATATTCATCAAGCCCTCTCATCACAGCCCAACATTTAAATGCTACAGGCTGGAGATACAGACATTTTGGGGGGTTTCACTTGACCACATTCTGAAAAGTAAGCAGCAGGCCTATACTATACACACATCATGACACAAACATGTAAACTAAAGGAATTGAATACATTTTCAGCACCTTTTTCCCTTGAGGAAGAAAAAATAAGTAGTCAAACATAATAGAGTTAAACCTGTTTCAATTGTCTCACTGAGCTGAATACGTATAATTGGCCAAATGGTGATTGTGAATGTGTAATTTGGTAACATGCCTGACTGGCAAACTACACACAGTATGAACAAGCCAAGTTTCATAAAGCTGGACCAAATTTTATACAATCGGAAGCAATCAAATTCAATTGTTGTGCAGGTAATCACTCAAGTGTGGTCCCAGCTTGTGTTTAGCATTCAAACAGAGATGGAGCTTATCAGGCAAGTGATTTTCTGCTGTTTGATTTTTGCATTAAAATGTATTAGTAGGTCACAGCAACTAAATTGGTTGCATTGTATTGGATACATAAATGGCAAAAGAAGACGCTGATTGTGGATCATGCTGACCAACACAAAAAAAATAGCATCCACTTGTAAGCACACACCGGAGGAGTGAATACAACGTAGTGTCAGCCACTCCATAATCATGTATCTTCACTTCATGGCCACAGCGCTGCTCATACATGACTGTAGATACAACACATTAGGTTTCGTGATCACTGATTCTTTTTGCTTGTGATCCTAACAAGGCATGACTACTGGAAACATATGCATCCAAAATAAGGTCAGTCAAATTGAAGAGAAATAAGACCATGAGAGGTTTTATTTATTAGAAATCATGGGTGGGAGAATAAGTGTGCGCTGGTTTTTCAATTTTGGTATGGGTACCATCAGTGGTCCTGCTTTTTGGGGGGTCCAGTATTTTAGACCTGGGTTAGTCCAGATTTAGTCTTCCTAAGCAAATTTGTCAGAATATTATGAATTTAGCATTTGAATGATGTCACGGAGACACATACGTGAATGTCAATGTGAAAGGCAGTATGTAGCATTTGTTAAATAAATAGATGAACTTAAGATTCAAGATTGATTTTATTTGTCAAACCATGTGACTGATTCGAAATTATATTTCTCTCATCCTTGATTGTGAAGCGGGGGGTGGGGGAAGAGGGGTGGGAGGTTTTGTCAGATTGATTGTACAACTAAAACCAGTATTATAAAATCACATATTTTCAAATGTCAATAAAGAAATAGGGTATGCACATAATGCCACAGCATGATAACAAAAGAGTGTCAACATGAGCTATGAAATGTGTTATTTGTTTTGACAGTCCGTAACTTTGAGAGTTCTGGTCGGAATGAAAATGATGCAAGTGCAACCCACAATTTCATAAAAAAATCTATTCAAATAATAAATAAAATGCTTGTTACTGTGTTAGTGTTACTTTCACCGTGTTTGGATGATGGAGATTACTGTGATTGTGACTGAATTATTTTTGTTACAAATGTTACATTACTGTATCTGTGTTGCTTTAACTCAACAGTAGGCTGAAGGCCTTAGTTTGTATAATGGATGACACAGGGCTATCTGATGATTGGCAAACCTGTTACTACTACAGTAGAGCTGCAGTCAAATGATAAAAACGTTATCCTTGCCACAAAATGGATTTATCAGGATTAGTGATACATAATACTTGTACATAGAGGTGGGCGTTATGGTAAAAAAAAAAAAAAATCAAATTTTTTAAATAGCCAATGTCACAATTCATTGTGACACATGCCTTTAAGCAGAAACAAAAAATATTCTTCTAACGCAGGCTGATCTTTTGGAGCAGTGGGTGGGAAAAGTTGACGTCACGTGTCCGTCTTTGAGTATACAGTGGGATGAAAATGTATGTGAACGCTTTGGAATTTCTCGCATTTCTGCCTAAATTGGTCATAAAATGTGGTCTGATCTTCATCATCAAAATCATACGAATGAATAAACAGGAGAATAAACAGAAGAAGATTTGTAAAGAGGAATGGTCCAAGATGAATTCCTGATTGTTTGAGCGTCTAATCTGCAACTACAGGAAAGCAGTTATTGCTACAAAAGAAGGGTCAGCTAGCTATTTAATACAAGGGTTCACTTACTTATTCCGTGCATGTTGTGAATGTCTTAGGGTTAACTTTGGGTTAATCAGTCCACAGTATATTGTTCCAGTATTGCTATGGAGCATCCAAGTGCTCTTTCGCAAACCAAAGCTGAATAGTTTGGGAGGAACACACAACGTCATGTGTGGAGGAAAAATGGAACAGCACACCAACATCCAAACTCTATCCTCACTGTGAAGTAGGGGGGCAGGGAGAATCATGGTGTAGGGCTGTTTTGTTGCCTCAGGGCCTGGACAACGTGACATCATCAATAGAAAAATTACTTCACAAGTTTATGAAGATATTTTGCAGAAAGACCTAATACATTCACAACATGCACGGAATAAGTAAGTGAACCCTTGTATTAAATAGCTGGCTGACCCTTCTTTTGTAGCAATAACTACTTTCCTGTAGTTGCAGATTAGACGCTCAAACGATCAAGAATTCATCTTGGACCATTCCTCTTTACAAAACTGCTGCAGTTCAGCGAGATTCCTGGGTTCACTTACTTTTCCCTCCCTGTCCTGTGAATGTTACGGCCAATAAAAATATGATACAATGAAAATGTTTATTCATTCTTATGATTTTGATGAAGATCAGACCACATTTTATGAAATGCATCAGAAATGCGAGAAATTCCAAAGCGTACATTTTCATCCCACTGTATAGTATAGACTATAGAGCTGCATTAAACAAGATAGCGATGGATTACAATAACACAAAATGGATCACAGGTCCGCCCCTCCTGGAACCGCCACCTTAACGTGGGGGAGGGGTTTGAGCACCCGAATGATCCTGGGAGCTCTGTTGTCGGGGGCTTCGTGCCCCTGGTAGGGTCTCCCGTGGCAAACAGGTCTTAGGTAACGGGTCAGACAAAGAGCAGTTCAGAAGCCCCTTATGAGAGACCATGAGGCCGTCCTTTCCGTGGACCCAGCACCTGCAGGAGGAGCCATAGGCTCTGGTGCAATGTGCAGCCCACGACCATAATTGGATTTTTGTAAATTGTCATATCAACAGTTGGGTCAATTTCTAAAGGAATTTTATGGTGGAAAAATACCAAAAAGAGCAGCAGTAGTGATAAGATCACTACCAAAGCTTATATAGGTAGTGGTAGTAGTGGTAGTTGCAGATCAAAGTTGCTTGATACCATTTCACTTACTTTGACTGATATAACTGTTGAATACTTGGGCACTTTTCAGTAACTTGGATAATACAAATTTAAAAAAGTACTTTACTTATTGCAAATTTGACATTCTCTACAAAACATTGAGGAATATCTGTACACAGATAGTAGACAAAACAGAGAAGTGAATAGCTAGATAAACAGGTGTATGCATGTGCCTCGACAGGTGCAGCCTGCGGCACAATTGAGTAATTAACCTCCAATCGTTCTGCTAAATAGATGCTCAGATGGATTAACATGGATTTCTATCAAAGATAGATGAAGAAATGAGAAGAAGCTTAGTGCAATAAGGATAATAATAGAATCCATGACATTTATACTCATACATTTGAATTTACTTAATACATTTGAATGCCAAGCTTGAATTAAAATTGTGCTACCAATTATTTTATTTATAAAGCGTGAAATAGGAGGCAACACACGTTATAAACTGTATATTTCATTGCAAGAATGAACAGGTCTATAGCCATGTGTGCTACATGTTATGTTTTGAGTGTCTTGTAAGCCCATGCGGGCTAAGCACTATGTGCATGAAACTTGAATAAATCAAATCAATCACTAAGTTACTACAGAATATTTCACACAATACAGGGAGTTAAGTGTGAAAGAATGCCCATGATAAAAACACAAGGGCTGAGGTGTTATTGTCGAATGAGTCACCCACAAGAGGCAAGAGTCCGTGATCAGAGCAGAGGACAGAGCTGCGTGACTAACCAACACAATAAATAGTAATTGATTTTCATGTGTAGCCACCACATCGATAACAGAAGGGTCAGAGTTGCTACTTGGGGAATATTTGATAAGTATTACCACAGCACGGCCACATTATGCACTGGGATCAATTCAACAACCTTCGGATCAATAGGCGAACACTCTACCAACTGCTACACTACAGCCACCCCACAGAGCCAGTGCCACCCGTTCATTCATAAGGCAAAGGGACGTGCAATAGGGTGTCAAAGTGGAATGCAACAAAAGCTTTATCTGACAACAAAGCGGAGCAGGGCAAACTACCATATAGATGAAATTGTTCGACTTTTCCTTCTACATAAGCAAACAATAAAAATGTGCTATACGTAGACTGCACAAGTACGTAGTCTTCTCATAAAAAGCTGCCTTTAGGCCTACATTGAAAAATATCAATGGGGTACCCCACCTTTAAGGTTCATTATAATATCAAAATGTTTATGAATTTTCACAGCAAGATCCAAAAATGTCCACGAATATAGTGCCGTTGCATCTTTCTCTATTGCCTGGGGAAGATGGACGGAAGCGAGGCAACCAGTCTGTGCCATTGGCCCCTCCGACACCACAAACCACTCACTCACACACTACATTCATTCTGACCTATTGTACATGTTTTTAGTGGTAGGGGAAACCAGAGTACCCGGAGGAACCCTACACAGACATTTATTTATACATACAAAAAAAAACACACAGAAAGGCCCCGTCTGGCTGGGGATTGAACCTGGGACCTTATAGCTGTGACGGATGAGCGCTACCCGCTGTACCACCGTGCCGCCCTTAGATGACCATAAATTCATCTCAGAGTAAAGTAAAACTATAAACAAGAGTTAGACGAAAGTAAAAACAAACACATTCGCAAATCATCTCAGAAACAAACTAGATCAGTCTTAAACCTGGCCCAAATCAGAATGAAAAGAGAGTACATTTGGAATAAAAACAGACTGCGTACCAGCCCCACAGTTTGAGAACCACTTTCCTCAACAATAAAACTACAGATGCACTCAGCCGTATGCTTCCTTTGCCATGCCAGGTTTCAGAGCTAACTATCATTTCTCAATAGGGTACAGTCTCTCATAGGGAGAACACATTGAATGTCTTGTGTGGTTTTGTGCTATGAAGGATCAAAGATGGATTCGATTAATATTTATTGTGTAAACATCTGTCTGGGTGTATGTGCGTCGTCTTGTGATGTTTTTCCTCATACAAACGAGTGCTGTTAACTGGTTTATGCTGCCATTTTAACACCAGATTTGTAGTCAGTAATTCACAATCTTTGCGTCAGAAGCACGCCGAGGTGGTCCTATCACAGCTTTTCTCACTCAGAAATTGTGTTATTAACATTCGATTGAATAATGACTCTTAAATTGCGCTGCCAAAAATATCACAGCCTTATAATTCCAGTCAGAAATAGAAATGTATAACTCTAGTGCTAATACGACATTTTGTTATGTAACTGTTAAAGCAAAGCTGGCGTTTACTCAGGTTCAGTTAGACTTTAGCTGTGTGCAATACGTTGCCTTCAAAGTTGTCGATGTGTTGCATACATTGGTGTCACAGCGTTACATGTTTTGTTTTAACATGGTTTGTAATCCCATTAGATAATTGGAACGGGAAGATCTCATCACTAGTTGTATCAAGTAAGTCAAATATAAATAATTTTGAATGCCAAACTATATTTTATTGCCACAAATGCAGAAAAAATTGTGCTGCATATTTAATTTGCAAATCTAACAGAGGAAAGAGAATTGTACAAAATGGGAAACTTTTGAGCAAAAGAAAGGTGGTCAATTTCAGCCAAACTAATACAGCAAAAAGGTTGAACAATGTCATAATTTTCCAATAAATCTAATGCTTTTTAATGACATGTATGGCCTTGATTTTGGCTAAATTAATTCAATGACTTTTAATGCTTTTTAATGCCCTGCGGAAACCCTATACAATATACCATAGCCACACACTACTTTACTTCTACTTGCTGTTAGTGCATTACCTCAGCTGAAAGATTCAAGTCCCAGTCGCATCTTGTGTCCAAACAGCAGTGTTGTAAAATCTGGAGCCAAACAGGGTCTGCGTCTGCTGAGCTTAGAGCTGGATCCACCGGGTCTTAGTGGCGTTTACACTAGAAGCCTGTGCAGATACTTGTCTCATCTCTCGCCTTGCTTTGGTTAAATCTCAGCTTGAACTGGATCTGGGGGAAAACCAACACAACCCTTTAACAAGCATTACACGCAGTTGACTCTGATTAAATAAACAAGTGTTTGGAAGACTAATGGCAATAATAAGTGAGAGAGAGAGAGAGTCAAACATTAAAAACAATAGAATATATTTGCAAGTGAATAACGGAAGAAAGTAAACTCAAGTCAAGTTACAAGTTACATAGACCTTAGAGTAACACTGTCCTGGGCTGGCCTACAACATACATAACATGCACTTGCCCAAGCCGGCACTATCAGAAACTAGGACAAACTAATGGAGCACATGATGTTCGCACACAGCAGGGAGATGGGTAACTGTGAAATATTGTGTTTACCATCATATGTAACAAGAATAGGATTTGTTGAAGGTTCTAGAGAATTTTAGGCTAGGGAATTGTATAACATAACTACACAGTTTTCTAAAACCCTCACAGGTTTAAAACTCTCACTCTTTGTTTGGGGCTGCTAAATTAATCTTGGGACATAGATTTAGGATATTATGATACAACTGAAAAGCAATAGGACTATATAAATACAGTGTCTTTCAAAAGTACTAATACACCTTGAACTTTTGCACATTTTGTCATACACATAAAGATTGTATTTTGAATTTTTCACAGAACGTTCACACACAAGTAACAGACAGCTGTGAAGTGAAGGCAAAATGATACATGATTCTGTTATTTTTCAAAAAATAGAAACGTGAAAAGTGGGACATGCACAAGTATCCGTACAGCATTTCTTGAGCGCATTATATTGCCTTTATAACATTCCTAATGACTGCAGAATGTTCACACCTTGCCCTAAACATTAAATAGAGTCTACCTGAGCGTAATCTACTCTCAGTATAATTCCAGCTGTTCTGTGAGGGCCTCAGAGCTAT
The DNA here is from genome assembly GCA_021464625.1 of Proterorhinus semilunaris. Classification (NCBI taxonomy): domain Eukaryota; kingdom Metazoa; phylum Chordata; class Actinopteri; order Gobiiformes; family Gobiidae; genus Proterorhinus; species Proterorhinus semilunaris. The sequence continues at coordinate 22,278,116 of CM038347.1, forward strand.
GGTCAGAGTGTATTGGTCACTAAACAACATAATGAAGGCCAAGGAGCTCACCAGAGAGGTCAGGGATAAAGCTGTGGAGAAGTTTAAAGCAGCGTTAAGTTATACAAAGATTTCCTAAGATTTGAACATCTCATGGAGCACTGTTCAATCCATCATTCAGAAATGGAAAGAGTATAGCACCACTGCGAACTTACCAAGACACGGGCGTCCACCTAAACTAACAGACCGAACAAGGAGAGCACTGGTCAGAAATGTGACCAAGTGCCCCAAGATAACTCTGGAGGAGCTGCGACGTACTGCCGCTGAGCTGGGGGAATCTGTACATGGGACAACTATAAGTCGTACTCTACACAAATCTGGCCTTCACGGACGAGTGGCAAGAAGAAAGCCATTATTGAAAGGAGGCCATAAGAAATCCCGTTTGAAGTTTGCTAGAAGTCATATGGAGGACACAGCTACCATGTGGAAGAAGGTGCTTTGGTCAGATGAGACAAAAATTGAACTTTTTGTCCCAAATGCAAAACGTTATGTATGGCACAAACCTAACACTGCTCATCGTCCTGAGTGCACCATCCCCAGTGTCAAATATGGTGGGGGGAGCATCATGCTATGGGGCTGCTTTTCTCAGTGGGGACTGGGAAGATTGTAAGAATAGTTGGGAAGATGGATGGAGCCAAATACAGAGACATTTTGGAGGAAAACCTGCTGGAGTCAGCAAGAGAATTGAGGCTGGGGTGGAGATTCCCCTTCCAGCAGGACAATGACCCTAAACACAAAACTACATCTACAATGGAATGGTTTAAAAACAAACATATTAATGTGTTAGAATGGCCCAGTCAAAGCCCTGACCTAAATCCTATTGAAAATCTGTGGAAAGACCTGAAAACTGCTGTTCACAAACGCTCTCCTTCTAATCTGACAGAGCTTGAGTTGTTTTGTAAAGAGGAATGGGCTAAAATGTCAGTCTCTAGATGTTTAAACCTTGTAGAGTCAAACCCCAGAAGACTTGCTGCTGTTATTGCAGCAAAAGGGGGTTCCACAAAGTATTAAGTCATGCTGTATGAATACTTGTGCACGCCCCACTTTTCGGTTTTCTATTTTTTGAAAAATAACAGAATCATGTATCATTTTGCTTTCACTTCACAGTTGTCTGTTACTTGTGTGTGAACTTTCAGTAAAAAATTCTAAATAAAATCTTTATGTTTATGGTTGTTAACATGACAAAATGTGCAAATGTTCAAGGTGTATTAGTACTTTCGAGAGGCACTGTATTATATGACTCAAATGAGATATTAACGTTTGCTTCACAGAGCTAACTCAGGAAATGTCATCTTTGTTTTGTTCATTGTGTCTTGCTTTGGCTGTATTTACTTACAGTTCACCTTGCCCGGGTGAAGGCGACAGTCCCAGTCTGTATATGGCTCTCTTTATCTGAACAGAAAGAAGAGTGCATTATCTACCACCTATACGTCTGTGGAGGAGATCTATAGCGGCAAAAAAAAAAAACACAAAATTAATTCCATTCAGTCCCAGGGCCAAAAAATAATAATAAAAAAATATCAAAAAAATTTAAAATATATTCAGTTTTTTTTTCAGGCCCACAAAAAAAATAAACTTTATTTTTTTTATTTTTTTAAGAATACGCGGTTTTTGTTTTCCTTTTAGGGAACTCTAGGGGCTCCGTACTATAGAAACATGCAGGTGGAGGTTCAGAGTAGAGTGAAGCCGAGCGATAGTTTATCAAATATAACCATAAAGTTGTCTTATGCACAAGGGAAGTCGTGCACCTAAAAAAAAAGATCTAAGAGATTTAAAACAAAAAGAAAAAGTAAAGGCCTACTTACCCGCGCTACTAGCTGTATCACAAGTGTGAAAGATAACGCCTACCCAGGCCAGACTGAAGCTGAATGTGGAGCGAGTCATCCAACGAAAGGCAAAGGGGAAACTCATTGCCACAAAAAGGTAAACTTTATTTTTTTATTTTGTGTACTATTGTAACATTTTAACGAGCGCGCCACAATCATCTTTAGCACTAGCATCATTAGCCCCGCGCAGTGTTCTTCACTTCTTCAGTACATTATTTGTTGACAAACGTGGACTGTTCAAAAAACGTCTTTGGCTTTCCATGTGCCTCGTTGCATTGCTCGCCATGGACCTAGCTGATCTTCCTCCTGTGCCACGAGACATACTGCAGAGATTGGCATAATGTTTCAACTGAGTTTGCCTCATATACATAATCACATGACCTTTGCCCCATGACTCCCAACAACATCAGGGTGACTTGCCCCTGTCAGATGAGGCTGCATATCACCGACGCTATTAATCCACAGCAGTCGAGGTGACATGTTCCAGTGCTGCAGAAATAGAAATGCAAATGGTGACAGTTTCATAACGTGTTATAGCTCCCATTATGCTGGGATGTTTACTCCTTCACTAAAGCTACCCCTACTGAATTTGGGACAATTATAGTAGGGATGATTCGGTAAAGAAGCTGGGCATTGATTGAGTCAGAATACAATGTTGTGTATATTGAAAAGCAGACACCACACATTATTCACCGCAGTCCCAGATGCATAATTTTAGTGTTGGTTTTCAAGGCGCGGGAGGGTTTACTGTTACACTGTCTGAACAAGGGCTCAACGTGGGACTCAATCAGAGGTGATTTACTGCCCTCACACTGCAGCAAATGGCTGTGTGATGAAATTGGAAATAAGATCTGCAGATGACTTTCTTTATCCTATCATAGTGTTTTGTAATGCAATTGATATATATCAATGTATTGTTCTTTGTGTTGTGAGGGACTTAACATTATTGTAAGTTAGTTATACTATTTTGGCCAGGGATCAGAAAAGAAAGCTGACAAACATCAGCCTCTCATGTGCATTTATGTGAAGCTTGAAATAGTTTGTCAACATGAAACTAAACTCTTACTTAATTTTTTGGTTTTGTTGTCTCTCTTACCATTTTTGACCATCAGCGTATGAATTAAATTGCCCTATAGTAACAAAATACATTAAATGTATGCATAATTTTGTGATGACACCTACTAAATTTGGATTTACAGGCTAGCATAGTCTAACACTTGCTAAAATGTTAATAGATGCTGCAAAGTACAAAGGATTCACTCTTTGCACACAACACACGGGTTCTTGTTATTCTTGTAGATTGGATGGATTAGTATCCAACTGCACTACACTTGTTCCTTCTGTAAGCTTGTGGTCAGACTTCAGATCATAAAAGTGACAACCTATTAAATTCCACATACATTGTCAAAGCCCATTGAAATGCCCATGATTAGCGGTTGTGTGAAGGTGTTCTGTTATTTTTGTGTGGTTTCTGACAGTGTAATTTTGTATATAGGGTGTGATTTATAAGAATGGCTATCCCCAGATGTGGCTTTCTTCATGCTCTGTATTGTAAAGATTTTATATATAACACATACAGTTTTATTGTTATTCTTGTGTGGTTTTGTGAGGCTACTTTAGTATAATATACTTCTCTGTACACATGTGGCAAGAGATCAGACGAGGAAGTTGACAAACATTTAATAGTCCCTGGTGGGTTTCTTGTGTAAAGATGAGAACAATTTTGGTAACCGGATTAGAGGGCAGGCAGCATACAGCGCCATGTGGTCCCCATCTGATTCAATTCAACGTGTTGTCGTTAGTCTGTCATTAGGTGTCGTGTCTGATTATTGCTCTTCAAAGTGGATGTGGCAGATCCAGGGACATTCCTCAACTGGGGAAAGTACTGCTGCGAAAGTGAATGGAGGTCAGTAAACACAGGTTAGTTAGATAAACAGTGGAAGTCATGGCCTATTGGTTGTTTATCATAATTTCGATTTTGATTTGAATTGTAATGGCAGAGGACAACTCTTTTATATAATCATATTTCTAACACGTATTTTCTCGATGTATTGATGACATATTGTGATACAATGATATATACATTGTTATGTGTCTTTTTGTAACTTACTATACTTTTAATGCATTGTTTTATATGCGGACCCCAGAAAGAATAGCAACAGCCCTGCTGTGCTAATGGAGATCCCATCAATAAACAGAAACGTATTTCTTTACATTGTTTGAAAGTAACATGGTACTAGGGCTTTTTGGGAAAATGTCAGATTTGACGTTTGAGAGAAGAGGCTTTTACTTCACAACTCCTTGGAGACAAGATTGTCATTTAGATTGAGCATTATACTGATTAGGGCTGGGTTCTAGCTTTTTCGTAAACATTTCTTTTTACCTGTACTTTAACAATACTTGGTTACGACACCGATATCTGAATAAAACCTTCTTTTGATTTCTATACTAAACTATTTGTCATGTAGAACCAGAAAACAGAACAATAATGTAAATTTATTCCATAAATTATATTTGAGCTGAAACAACCAAGTAACTTTCTTCAATGTTGTCCATGGACCCAACAGGCATCAAAACATGGTCTCTAAAAAAACAATTTCTTTTGTTACCTGGTTTTGACATTTTCTCGGTAGATGAATGCATGTAGTACCCACACTTTTTTCTTTTTTTTAACAAAAAAACCTGGGATGTGAATCGAGAACCGGTTCTACAAGTAGACCCGGTTCTGTTTGAGCAAAGCACCGGAACCGGACGTCTACTTCATTATCGATCCCTCTTATAGATGCTTTCGCTCTGAAAACACTCTTTTTTTTCCCCTTTTCAGGCACCATAGCACGTGCGTAATGATGTGGTTCTCCGAGTCTGATGACGCTGCTTCGAAGTAAGCAGGGACACATCGGCACAATCTCAATTCTACCCCTTAGCCCTCCGCTTAGCCCTTCCCCTCCGTTTTACGCGTTCACGAGAGGCGAGTCGTCAAATAAAACAGTCCATTGCAATAAACGTGTCAGTTATAGGGCTCTACGATGTTACGTCACAAATGAAGCAGAGGTGAATACAGCGCTCTCGCTTCATCGCTGATATTTGGTGGTTGTTTGAGAGGATTTATTAAGGTAAATAATTGTTGGATTGTGATGAAATGTGATTTGATTACCATGGTAACATGCCTATTGAGGCAAAAGTCTGATATAAATTTTTTTTTGACTTAATTGGTCTCAATTTGTTTGCCAAGAGGTCGCCTAGTACGCGTCGCTAATCCATCTTAACTTTATGTTGAATTTCACGCATTTATGTTTCGCCTTACGGGAAATAATCATGATCTAAGTTAAACGTAATGTTGACGAGAAAATGTTTTAGAAGCTTTTAGGTGACGTTCTGTCTAGTTTATTCAGCTTTAGATTTAGCTAAAGCATGACTTAGAACACATGTCATGACATTAAACATTTGATTAACAATTTATTTTATGTTTAAAGCAAAGTAAATCGTAGAATTTAGAGCCTGACAGGCAAAAACGCTGTTTAATACCGCCATTGTTTTCACCTCTACATCTGCGGCGCTCTGAAAGTACCCGGGTGCTGCTGCGAAAACTCCGTCTATTTGCGCTGTATTGGCTTGGAGTTTTTTCCCCGTGCCGCTGTGCTCTGAGCATGGGTCCAAGACTGTCTGAGCGCACCCCGGTAGCCCGTGCTCAGGCCCAGGACTCAGAGCGGAGCCTGCGGCTGCCTGTCCCCGCCCTGAGCGCACTGTGAGCGGGTCTACCTCTACCCGTCCCCACTATGAGTGCGCTATGAGCGGATCGGCTGATCTCTCGCAGCTCTGGCTAACGGACTGCAGCCACAGCGACCCGGCGGTAGAAGCAGCAACACACGGACAAGGAGAAAGTAGCGCTGAGACCGAGTCCTGTTGTTTAGGTGCTACAAAACAGCATCAGTCTGTTATACGTTACAGACACTTGTTGAAAAGTACAAATGTTACCATTATATTTTAGAGGATGCCAGGCAGGCTGAGTGCCAGCAGGGGCCACAGTATATTTGGAAACTTGCTTTATTTAATAAATATTTGTTCTTGGGAAAACTAACAATGTGTCTTTTTTGATAGAGTTTATCAAAAGCACATTCATTCCTTGCTTTTCCCCAAGACAAACAAGTCAGCCATCAATAAGAGAATCGAAAAAGAATCAAATCAATAAAAATTATTATCGAAAATTATTTCGATAATAAATAAATTATTGATATTATTATTGATCTCAATCTTATTGCCATCCCTAGTAATTACTTTGTGGCCTCATTAATGTGCCACCTGTACGGCAACACAAAGCTTCTTCCTTGTTGTGAGTCCCAGTGACTTTGACAGTACATATGCACAGTGCCACCTACTTTTCTGGAGTGTTCATCATGAGGAGTGGAAAGTGGCATATTTATGTGTATCAAATGTTGTGGAGTAAAAGTTTTCTATAAAAATACTACTCAAGGAAAGTACACATCCTCAAAAATTCAACTTAAAGAGGGGGTATTATGTTTTTTTTAACCACATAGTACCAGTCTATGGCACACTACAATGATGATGAAACCTTATATTGGTCTGTAAAAGCAGCAAATTTAAATAACTGCCTTGCAAAAATTTGCTCTCGCAAAATGGCTGTACCAAACGTCTTGAAATAAGCCACTGTCTCTTTAAGAAAGCTCCGGGCCTTTACGACACGCCCCCTTCAGCACGCTGTCTGAGACGTCATCACAACACCACTGCATGCGTTCTCTGGTCGAATCCACACGCATTAAAACTACGAGTGATCTTCGGTGATTTTTAATTGTACTGTTGGAAAGGAGCTACGCTTTGTGAACAATGGCTACGCAGGAGCTCGTGCGTCCGTACGAATCTGATCCTGCGTCTGACTCAGAGTGACTTTGAAGACGAACCTTTGAGAGTTCAGAGGCTAGTACAAGACGTGCCTGCTTGGTAATAAACAACCTTTTTGTCATAAATGAATAAATATAGGCTGTGTAATTTTGAAGCTAAATTTTTCAGTAATATAATGAAACTATATGTTGCATTATGTTTCAATGAAATCATAAATATAACAGAAAAGCCAGTCTTATAAGAGCTATATAAAACAAATGCATTAATATTTAAAAGGGCAACACCAAAACGTTTGATTAACAATTTATTTTAATTTAAAAGCAACATAGATTGATACATTTTGAGCCAGATGTTCAGCTGACACGTATGTAACATCACACTTTGCTATTAAATCGGATACATCATTATACTATGTTTTGCAATTAAACCATTGTGTTTTCTCCCCATAGGTGTGGCTGTGGTTTTTGCCGCACCATGCCCATAGAAGCAGAAAACATTTGCTGCCTAAAGACCCCTAGGGCGTATAATTGAAATACTTGAATTAATACTTTCTACTTCTCTTATTGGGTGCACTGTGCTGTTTTAATCGTGCTATTGTATCTAACCTGTGCTCATCTTCACTTACCATGACCATACATCAGACACAGGTTCTTGCTGCTCTTCACACCTCTTCCATTGTACAGAAATAAAACCTGTCACCTACCTGAGACATCCTGAATTGATTATCAGTCTAAGCTGCCCAAATCACATGTTCATTTTTGTTCTTTGTGCACTCAAGTATAGTCTCTGCTTTGGAAAGCTGTATAAAAGCTCTGTATCTTATGCAATACAAAATATGTTTTCTAATTTAGCTAGGTCCTGAGAATAATATGTCAGTTCCCTACAGAACCAAACTGCATCACAAACCATCCAGGATTTCATGTCAACTGTCTCAATCGCTGGGTTCTCCAAAATATCAATAATGTATACAGAGCTGATTATGGGCAAGTCCGGAGAAGAACACAGGAAGAGTATGTATTCAAAGAATACTGTTATTAAAAAAAAAACACATTACAATTTGTAGAAGCATTAATATTTACAATATTTTTTTCACAATTGCAGATGTGTTTCATATTGCAGTTTTGTGAGTTGGTGCTGGGGATTGCTTGGAGCCAGAGTAAGAGTCATTATCCCGTCGTGTGCTGTTCTGAGGATTCGGCAGGAGTTCCCCGACCCTGCCGGGAACTATGTCGGCTTCCGGCCCGTTGACTATGTAGCACCGCTGGATTAAATCGAGAGACCTGAGCGGCTACAACGTCCTCTTTGGAAGGCCTGTCAAACATGCAACTGAGGGTGGGAGGCACTGGCACTTTCTTCAGCTCCTTCTGAAACCTTTTTGGATCGCAAAGTATCTCATTGAAAACCAGCTGCATCAGGTCACTTCTGTATCCTGTGAAATGATAAATACTTTAAAAACTAGAAGAAAAATATGTGCACTTTTGCAGTAGGTATTATATAATAAAGCTTTTTTTACGGTACCAAATGTGGCATTGGTTTTGATCGGCCTTGCAGTAACTTCCACAAAAGTTGTCCCTTTACCACAGCCTGCTCGCGGCGACCATTCTCATTATGGTGCATAGAAGCCAGAAAGAATCTGTAAAACACAAAAGTAAACAATACGAAAACAGATTAGCCTTTGCAAAAAGGGTAAGCATGATAAATCCATAACATGACAGATAAACATACCTGCACGACATTCCAATGAAGGGGAAATTCACATTCTTCGGGGTATAAAGCGTAGAATCAGGCTATGGAAAGACTCAAGCGCAGATGTCTGATGCTTTGAGCTTAGCTTGCGCACAGCTTTGAGGATTCTTTTGTTGAGGAGCATTTTTTCCACTTTATGAAGTGCAACAGTGCCTGGAATATTGGCAATAAGGTCAATAAAGATAATGCTGTAACTCCTGATACATGAACATTATTGATCAATAACACACATACAAGGTTTGAACCACTTATTCCGATCCCTGGAAACTTTGATTGGATGCTCACACTGGGGGAATAAAGGATCATCATGCTCGTGGACATTTTGGATCGTCAAACCGCTCTCTGAGGGCACTCTCAAATACGATGTATTTTGCATCTTCTAACTCAGAAGGAGACTCCATTTCACTGTTCACACAAAATATATATGTTACGCCAGTACATCAAATAAATATCTAATGACATCAGATATCACAACAAATGAATATGGAAATCTTACATTAGGTCAGACAGGTCTGTAACTATCTCCTGGCTCATAAGTTGAATCTTGAGATACAGTCCTCTTCCTCCTCCAACTTTAGATGAGGGCGTTTTGGTGGCCTTGCACCAACCCCAGATGTTGGTTTAACAGGTGTTGATGAAAACTGTGGCAAGGACTGCTCTGTACCAGTGCCTCTGCTTATAGTGTTCACGCTGGCTTGAGTACCTGTACAAAGCATTTGAAATGTTCGATATTTGCAATAACATGGCAGTAAATGTATCGATTACCTTTACTCCTGTAGTGTTCTCTGCTCAAGGTCCCAGCAGATAGTTGTGTAGCCACGGATCTTGTTGCTGAAAGATGTGATAGTTGCAGGTGCCCTCTGACAAAAACATACAAATATAAAATGAACAAACCAAAATGTCAAACTAAAAATGAAACTCATATTGCGGTGTTGAGAAGGCAGGCATTTGAAATTACAGGACCATTACAAAGAATTGCAGGACTATATTTATACATGTATTGATTTTAACTGTCTGCTTTTAGTCCGTTTCCAATTGCAAATTCGTTTTTTTTTTACTGTTAAGCCCTCTGAGTAACTCATGTGTGCAGTGCTTATAAAAAAAATGATTTATCGACATGATTAAAAACCTATTATCATTAGAAGTTGGTCTACTTTTTGAACATTTCACATGTTTCTTGCAGACTAATCAGAGTAATACCATAACATGTCTTTTTTTTTTAAATCTGTTTTTTTTTAAAAATGTAACATTAAAACGTTTTGTTTCCTTTTATTAATTACTATTATAGTCTATGCCTGACGACAGATTGCATGGCAACAGGCTAATAGTTTGATGAAAACACACCATTGTGATGCTAATACGCCTGTGTGCTTAACTACAGTATTATTTTACAAAATGCGCAATAGGTTATCCTCAGAATAATACAGAGTTACGGCAGACAAGATTGTGCTAAAATGTAAGCCAAGAGAAGTTCAACTTACTGGTGCTGGCTCTGAAGGAGTGCTCTTGAGGGAAGGTATTGCATCGTGATTTAGTGACAACTTGCGTACTACTCCACTGTCGAATAAGCGTTTGTTCAGAAAGCTGTCTTCAGTAAAATGCCTCGCACAAACAAAGCAAATCTTCTTGGGAGGAGCGACATTTACAAAAATAAAGTCCAACCATTTTTTGGAAGACTAAAAAGAGTGCAGTTGTCTTGACATCCAAAGATACATTTCTTCAATGAAAGCATTTGTTATCCTGAAAAGTATCTTGAGTACGACGAGCTCAGGAGACGCAGCTCCACCAGGTGCTAGCTAATTGCTGCAGTGTTGTTGACGCTGTGCTGCTGCTGCCGGCTCCACACGCGAGGGAGGGGGCTCTGCTCCGGGAGGTGGGGGCGTTCCTAGGAGGACCTAGGAGGAATCAGGCATTGCTACACCTAAAATGGCTGCCTTCAGAGTTTTTACTGATTACTCAAAAATACGTGAATGAGTCAAGGCAACACTCCAGGCATGTGTTTAATGAGGGAATGACATAACAACATGATATAAAGCTTGACAAAGTCGAATTTACATAATACCCCCTCTTTAAGTACTCAAGTCAATTTACGCAGTTACCGCCTATGCTGATCCTATGTAATTGCAGAGCTAGAAAATCTACTATTCAAGTAATAATTAACTTCTGCTGCTGACTACGACTTCTATTTCTTCCAGTATATTGAAGTAAGTGCCTTTTTACAGCTCATTATTGCATTTTTATTTAGTGCACTGAATAGTTATCTTGATTTGGTTTGAAAATGTGTCGCCTAAAGATCCAACGTCTGCTGTTGAAGTAGCTCTTTTTATTTGCAACAACTGAAAAACAGGACCAAAACCACGGCTTCTTGAATACCTCCGTTAGTCCTCAGTTCTTCTGTCATTGTCTTTGATTTGCACCTTTATTCATCTTGTGTTTTTCACAGTTTTTCTTTCCCCTGTGTGAGTGTCACTGAGAGAGACCACTAAAGCAGACGGCAGACTGTTGCACAATGCACTTAAATCGATTTGAATGCCACTCACCGCATAGGCGAACTCAATGTCCTTGGGAAGTGAGACACAAACGTTAAAAGTCATAAAGATGGCTTCAAGAAAATATCCTCAGAAAGAGACGTGTAAGACAGGCAAAGTGGATATAACACTGGAAATTGTACATGCATAAATAATTATCGTAATTTAATTAACGTCTCTATTATAGGTTTGACTAAATGAGATCTACATTGATGTTATTGTAAAGTAATGCATAAGAACAATACAAATAATGCTACAAAATATATGTTTTTTTTTTCACTTCAAACCAACCCATCCAGATAATATTGTCTGGATCATGACCGCGAACCATTTTTTGACGGAACATGTTGGACCACAATAAATTACCGTCTCACTCTGTCTTTCTCTGATGCCTTTTCTATTTGTCAGATCCATGGAGGTTGATCAGTGCAGCGTGACTCTCCTCCTCGTGTATTGTGGCAGTGCAGTTGTGCGCTCATCCACAGGGGATTCAACAGCTCATCTCCCGAATGCTCCGAGTGGTCTTAAGAGTAAGTAGATATGACTCCTGCATTAACCCTCATTCAGGCAGACACGTTTAGTGGCTCGGGTTTAGCCCCAGCGTACACTGACTGGTGACCCTCTGCGGTTTTTGTATCCTTATCCCAAACATCAATTACAAACTGATATGACACCGCTTGACTGTTTCTGGATCAACCTTTATGACATTCTCACTTGAGATAGACACGAAACCTCTCGGGCTGCATTAATCTAATGTTAAAAATTACATTCGGACTTGATAAGAATTTCAGCCTGTAATACATTTAGCCCCATTAATCACATCTATATTTGATAAATTGGCTCAGACCTCATATAATGAATGTGTTCAGGTAGAATAGAAGATCATAATTTCCAAGAAAATGTGCTCATTTGTTCTTATAAGATTAAGAAGACATGTGCACTCTTTTTTCCAGTTGCAGTCGCCCTCTAACCAGAATGTGAGCTTTTTTTAATATCCCTCTGCACAGTTCATGTTGGGGAAGACACTTTTCTCACCTGCCTTGCCTTTAAAGATGCAAACGCAAACACAATCGGATGGCTTCACCCAATGCCAGTATGTTAATTATGAAGGGACGCTGGGACAGGACATGAGGCCCACGCTGGCCTGGATGTGTTCACACGTGGCATTAACAAGTGTTTCCCGGAAATTGCCATGTTTCGTTTAGATGCTTAAGGTCAGCTATAAAAAGTAAGGGCAGGAGTGAGCACAATGTTGGTCTCATAGCTCTTTAACAATAGGATGTGTTTGTGCCCACAGGAGAAGAGTGTTTGGCATGTTTGCCTGTGCATTTTCTGTGTTTTCTGAAATGGTGTTGTCAGGTGTAAGACCTTCTGAAAAATAGTGTGAATTGTATCTATCCTCAAAGGAGAGCTTGTGGCTTCACCCAAGGAGAAATATTTCAGATTTCTGTTCAATGAGAGAGGATATTTTTGTGTGCATGTGACAGAAGGGTATTTGGACATTAAGAGGGTATAAGTAAACTCCAACAAGTACCTGGTACCAGTTTGCTATTGCTTTCTGTTGTTGTTATTCACTTCTTGGGTGTAAGGTATTGTGTGTCAGAGTTGTTGCTGTGGCAGAGGAGGATGGGGAGCCTGTTTATCTTGCTAGTTGTGGCTGATCTAATCAAAGGGCGGATCAGCTGACACCAGCTGCAATAAAGACTGCATATCACTGTCGCTCTTATTATGTGGGTCTCCAGTGACCCCCTCTTGTCTGTAACACTGTGACTGCATTTAACTCTTCAACTGAACAAAAGGGTCATTTGATTATTAAGGTAACCCGCGCTGTCATGGAGAACGTCTCCTCAGGGCTCCGGTTAAATACTTCAGAGCTGTTATTTTAACATCAGGGTTGGGTTCCATTAAAATGTACGTACCACTGGTTTGTACTAGACTGAATAGCTAAATAGCGAGTGCAAGCTGAAAATAGCATACATTTTAGCTGTGGGCATGTTAAATCTTTGAAATTGCCTGTATTTAGGTCTGTCAACGATAATTACTATATCAACTTACTGTTCAATACATTACAGATAAATAATACATTTTTGGCTCAATGTTTGTTTGCATTTTTCTTATACTTTAAGTAGGTTGTATATTTCATTGTATATCATGTTTATAGTGGGATATATTAAGGACTTTTCAAACAAAACATTCGGCTAATTTTTAAGCTTTTGAGTTTTTGTGTCATGAAAAGGTCCTCAATAATATTGTCGCAATATTTTCGTGGCTCAACATATCGAACTTCAAAATCTGTTATTGTGACTGGCCTTCCAGTATTACAGTTTTAGGGCCCCAAATCCGATATGTAAATGAGCGTATGCTGCATGAATAAAGAACGCTTAAATTACTCTCCTGCTTATCCTCTCTTGCACGTAGTACTCGTCTTGCACCTGAGCAAAGGCTTAGTGGACCACAAATAAATGAAACGCTCTCTGAATGATGAAATGTGTGACTGGATTATGTTTGTGTTTTATGGTTTTAGATCATGGTTATTAATGCAGCATGTATCAAAAACTACTGTGTAGGTGCATAATGGTTTCATGAACCAAGTATCTTAACTGAACAACTGTTTCTGTACCCATTCCTATTTGGTAGTTTATTAACTGTTGTGGTATTACTTAGTTTTGGTCTCAATTTAGTTTGATTTTGTTATGCTTATTCCTATTTTCCAGCTTGCTTTTAGTTAGGTTTGTTGTTAAGTTGGGAGTTTTAGTTAAGTTGAGTGAATTTGTTATATTTTTATCAATATAGTGAACAAAGTGTAAGATGGTGATCCAGATGTGTTTGAAATGATTATCAAATAACTGCAAAAAGCATTAATACCCTCCCTCTCTCTTTAAAAGGCAAATACTGTGCTAGAGAATAATTTGCTCAACCCTAACCCTAACCCTACAAGTCTCCAGCCCCTACTGTCGTCTCATGCTTCTGTAAATTCAATGGCGAATGGCCCGATATTGGTCCCATTGCTCAGAACATTTAGCATCAGTCTGTTGCTATCAGGTGTGGAGGTCCTCTGGAGAGTCAGCTGTGATGTGAGGCAGAGAGGGGTGGGATACTTCTAATTTCACACTGGCAAATACAAATCCTTCTGGCTTTTTGCCTAAATTATACATCATTAAGACATAAGACAGAATCATTGTCAATTCACAAGTCATTGAAATTGTGCTACTCTAATGCTGCCTTCATGTGCTCTCGTAATTATGGTAAATACCACTTATCGAGTAGAAAATTGCACATGTCATGAACGCCACCTCATGTCGTATTTTCATTTTCATTTTGATGCCGAGTTCCCGAGATGAGATCACCTGTGACCTTTCAACACAATAGTGAGCAGCAATAATACGATTGTATGTCTTTTAGCTGACTACTATGAAGATTTAGCAATTTAGCTTCTCAATTTTAATAATATTGTCTCTTTTTCCACACTTACTGCAAATCCTTATGTGTTTTGACGACTTTCTCATCTGAATGTATTTGTTTATAGTGTATTGGTGTGTTTTTAACCTCTTAAGCCCCACCTGAACCAAGCACATTTTCTCAGCATTACCCAAATCTAAAAGCTTCTTGAAAAAAGTGTCAAAATAGCAGAGATGAAAACAAGGATGAAAATGCAGTGACAAAAAACGCAACGAAAAACGCGAAATGAAAATGGACAATAATGTGTGGAAAACCCAATTAAAAAGTGATGGAAAAAACTAGATGTGTTTTGTATGTCTTAGCTTTCAAATGAGGCTTTACTCTGGCCAATAAGCTGTGACCTGAGGGATTTGGGTATAAAGTTGAACTGGAGAAAATGCACTTGTTTCAGGCTGGGGGCTAAGAGGTTAAATATTTCACTTTACTACGACACAAAAGCACTTGAACACAAGGCACTCGTAATTTCCACTTCACAACTGGAAAGGACCATCTTCACCAGAGCACATGAAGGCAGCATTATTCCCTTGGTGCATATTATCGGCCCAGGGTTGGGGAGGTTTGAGGGTTTTGAAGGGAGGGCTTGGGGGAGAGTTCAGCTTCCTCCTGGCCAACACCGTTTTGGATCATTCGTAAACGTGAACTTTATTCCCCAACTCTGATATGAAATCGACTAAAAAAGACGTCGCAGGAAAGCAGATGAAAGGAACATTACTTCACAAACCAATACATCAACAAACATGTTAACAAAGTTGTGTAGACTTTGAAATGATTCCCTTTCAAATCATACCCTAACAGTGCATGCATATTATTATTATTTTTTTCTTGACTGTCAAAGGAGTGACTGATGCCATCTGTCTGTCTTTCATTCGCTGTTGCTTGGCTGTGTGTGTAAGCTTGAAGCATGGAATTTCCCGCATCAGGTTTGTCAGCTGTATCTCTAATCTCGAGAGATGACCGTGACCCTGTCTTTGATACGTTTGTTTTACATTGGTTACACAAATTTATCACAGTCACATTTCCAGGGAATGTGAGAAAGGAGGAGTTGGACGCGCCGATTTGTTTTTCTAAAGGTTGTGCGGATTCCTCACAAGATTTAACAGACTGCAACTATTGACTCTCGTCTGTGGCGGGCTGAGCGGCTTTCCTCCCATCAAATTTGTCGATTCCTTGTTTGTTTGGCACTCAGTGTATTGTAATTGCTCTGAATGCTTTATGTATAGTCAATTGTTTCTCCGCTGCTGGTAAGTTTGTTTACTCTCAATAGAATTAGATTAGTAAATTAATTTTGTCCTCGTACATTTTGTTTCTGCAAATGGGAATCCATGAACAAAGACGGTATGTTTAATGACTGCAGCTCTGTACAAGCATATGGACGCTCTGTTATTTCCTGTTAAATGAAGCAAATAACACAAAATGCCAAACACTACATACATGCAGTCAAAGTGTGTATATAGGAGCTCTACACAATTCTGCAATGTGTACTGTCACACATTGCAGTATCATTTCTGGAGCTGAGGCTTTTACATATTCAAGAGGAACCAATGGCATCAAAAGCTTAAATGAATGAATGAAAGGGCGACACAGTAGTGCATCGGTTAGCGCTTGTGCTTCAGTCTGTGTTGGTTTCCTCTGGGTACTCCGGTTTCCCCTACCTCTAAAAACATATTCAATAGGCCAAGATGAATGAGAGTGGGTTTGAGAGTGCGAGTGCAAGTGGGGGACAATGGACGCAAATTAGCCTAAGCCATGCATGAGTCCCATGTATGTTCATTAACATGCACTGTCCCGACCAAAGAAACAAACAGATTAAATATTATGATGAAACCGAAGCAGAGACTAAAGAAACTAAGTGTTCAATTGCAGATATAGTTTTTGTTTTTGATTCAGTTATGTTTTTTTTGGGTGCTCTGTAGATTAATCTATGATTTGAGCTAAGGAGTGACTTCAAAAGTACGAGCATATGTTACTTTAAAAACAAAATAATTGCTGCTCTTGAATTTTGCAAAAGAACTCAAATACCAAAAACATTGCAAACTCAAAAACAAACTGATAATTTCTTTCCCCATTCACAGAATAATACAGTTTAACTCAAACAGTTTAAATCGTAAAAGATTTGGTTTCACACAAAACACTTTGATTTGCTTTATGAAATCCACTCATTTGTGATTTTTTTTCTGTAAAATGTAAATTTCTGTAGGCTTCAGAAATACAAAGTGAACAATCAATGTTTCCCTTTTAGGTTCTGTATCACATGCCAAGAACATTTATAGATTTTAACATAATAGAGGGTAGAAAGGGAGAGTTCAGCTTCCTGACAGGCTGGTGGATGAAGCTGTTCTTCAGTCAGCTGGACCTGGGCCATAGATTCCGCAGTCTCCTTCCTGAAGGCAGTACACTGAAGAAAATCATCTGTGATTCTGAATGAGACAGGTGGAGTAAATGTACTCGATGGACATAGGGCAGAAGGTGCAGCTCAACCCAACAAAAATATGACCAATTAAAGCCGCAAGCGTCATCGAATGGCCCTCATGGGCCGTGCCTCCCTTAGTGCCTCCATTGCCGCGCCATAACTCTACCGAGGGCGCTAGTGTGACCACACTAAATTTTATTGGCCTGATGTGCCATAAATCTGTGTCAGTAAACATCAAAACTACATGTTTATCCTCTCCATGTGAATAATGGCTCTATCCTGTAGATGGCGCTAGCGCGCCCAAAATCCTTTTTATTTCACAAGCAGCATCGGATGGCCCTGAGCGCATTACAGAGGGCTATAATTGTGTATAATGGGAGATTTATGTGTCCGTTCCATTAGAATAACATGGGGGGCCCGGGCATCACCATGGCAACACCATACAAAATACGGTATGGGTCTCATTGGCTTTTTTGATCGGGATGCCATCAGCTATTTTGTCGAATTTCATCCATTTCCGAGAAACAAATTTTTTTCCCACAATGCATTTTTTCTTTTCAACCTAGAGGGGGCGCTATCGCGCCCAATGTCACTTTTTCACATTTGTTGTGTCCGGGGGTGAAAGGTCAATAACATGTATATTTCCGATTTTTAAACAGAGTTTGTTTGTGCGAATGGGAGCAATTAGTTGTTTACGCTAAATCGCAAAATTCTTCGTACAGATTGCGGCTTCGCTGCAAACAAACCGTAAAACATAGCCAAAAAATGTTGATAACTTTTGATGCCCCACATCTCGAGATGAGCTGGAGCTAGGAGGAGTTTGTCAAAATGCGACGTCAGCGAAAACGCTGACGTCGCATTTTCCAGACTTCCTGTCAAAATTACGGACGTCCGGTTTGTCTGGGGGCGTGGCTCCGCGCACTGCGTTGCGATTACAATAGGCCCTTGCGACGGCATTCCTTGCGGGCCTAATTATTACTAGTCAAATTGAGCTACAACCCCATCTTACAGACTAAATGATGACTAATGACTAAAGCTGCAGTGCAGCCTTTTGTGCAGTCATAGTCAAGGGCCTGTGCTTACGCTTGTTGCCCATTTTGCTCTCTTGTTATCAGATGATTAGCTATTGATCTACTTTTACCCCTCTGTCCTCTTTTTTTCTCTGTCTGTTCTTCTACCTCTGCTCCCCGTGGCTCAAATCATTTCTGAGAGATGGCAGAAATTGAATTGGCCACCGGATGCTGGCTGCTGCTCTCCGTATTGTGAGGGGTTCTGATATTTGGGGACAGTTATTGTACTCCTAAATTTCACACATATCAAGTATCTGATCGGATTTCTTTAAGTCTGGCAAATTGGTCTCCGGCGATAAGTGTTTCTCACTGTTACGTTTCAAATTGAGAATATACCACCACAAAACAATTTTGAAATGATAAAACAAAATTATGTTTATTATTATTATGGTGTAGTGCAGTGTGATTTGAGCAACTCCAACAGCTGCCCCCACAACCCGGCAACGGACAAGTGGAAGAAGATGGATGGATGGATGGATTATTATGGTTTTAATTTTTCATAGTCAACATAAAAAAAAAAATTCCACCAATCCTTTAGCCTGGTCAGCCAGCGTCTCTCGCTTTCTGTTCTACAGCAGTAGATGCTGGTAATTTGCCTGCAGCCAAAGCTTTGTATCGGTCCAATCACAAATGCAAATTCATACTGCGACACTGAAGAAGACTCTCAAATCGCATATTATTAAGATACAATCGTTATAATGCCTCTCACCTGTGATCAAAATAGTTTAGTTTGCCTGTTGATTTGGCAGAAGATGGGATATTTCTTCTCACACAGTCAGCCGATGTTGGACGGACCATGCGTTTCTCTGAGCGGTTAATCTTCCTGTCAATCACTCCCTTTGTGAGCACGCGGAGATAACGACGATTTCCAGACTACACGTCGTAAAAGCACTGGTGTCATGCATTTAAGAGAGGTTTAAAACCATGTCACACACCTTTATTTTCGTCTTGAAACCTTAAAGGGACTAGGTGGTCTTGCACGTAACGTCAGTCTCTATGTTAAGGTCGTGCATGACGATGGAGATAGTTGGTGTTTCGACCTGTAATACCTATGT
This sequence comes from Proterorhinus semilunaris, assembly GCA_021464625.1. NCBI lineage: Eukaryota > Metazoa > Chordata > Actinopteri > Gobiiformes > Gobiidae > Proterorhinus > Proterorhinus semilunaris. The sequence goes on from CM038347.1 coordinate 22,297,106, forward strand.
CTTTTTGATTTTTTTTTGTCAGTAGTAGGTGGAGAAGTGAACCCTGCTCTTTATTTCTCAAACTCGTTGCTTTGCGCCTGTTCACTTCGAGCTCCTCGTGGAGCAGCAGCACCAGACTGAAGAGGAGGCAGTGGGCATTGATGTCACCAGAACCATCGCAATGGGGTAGGCAAGGCCCCCAGCTGAAGGGGGCCCCCCGATGTCTGTAGCATTATGGGATGTGAAGTTCTGTCCTTCTGACACTTCCTGTCACTGTAGCTTCTGCAGAGAGAAGCTTTTCAGCTTTGAAACTGATAAAGTCTTACCTCAGATCATCCATAAGCCAAGAACGACTGACAGGACTGGCACTTATGTCAATAGAGCGCAACATTAGGAGGTTATAGAACATAGAAGATTTAGTCACTGCTTTTGTGCGAGCTAAAGTCCGCAAGCGTTGCTAAACCTCTTAATTTCGGATGGTTATTCCTTGACAAAAAAAATCCTTATTGTACAATGTTCTTAAAATAGTTTGTGTTGTACACCATTTTAATACCTTTCTTTTAATTCAACATATATTGTATAGTACAAGAAAAAAACACTACTCTGCATATAAGAGAAGACAATTCTAAAGAATGATAATAGTATGATTATACTTTTTTTACCTTGTTTTTGCCTTGTTGACATAAATAACAATGCCTTATTGAAGACACTGTGTCCTTTACTACACTGTAGTGGCCACTCTGTGTAGCGTACTACACAGTAATTCATGGCTCTTAAAATGCACCAGAATACAAGGAATCCCATCTGAATTTAAAACATTTCCCGAGGGAGGACTTGGGGCCTCACTTTGCTGTTTTGCCTAGGGCCCCCAAATATCTTGAAATGGCCCTGGATGTTGCTGCCGTTTGGAGGCGGCGAGGAGCGGAGTGAAGCTGAGCGAACAGGCGGAGGATGTGGAATTTAGTCGCTAACTGTTGCGTTTGCTGCTCCAAACATTTGCGATCTCTGCACGTGTTTGTGTTTACATGGTGAGGGGTGTGATGGGGGGTGCGCTGTGATGCCTGGTTTATGGTCGTCCGTTCAACGCACCTGGCAGCCAATCAGTGAGCTCGTGGGAGCTGCAGGTGTGGAGACGGAGCGCATACGTGCACCTCCTTGGAAATGTGACTTCACGCAAACTCTGTGTTTGGTTGATCCATACGCGAGAAAACGAGAAAACTGACTCTCTCAAACTCTTCCAGTCTCCTTTTTCCAAGTTATTTTGGAATTTATTATCTGTAATAAATTGTTACTATGATTTAGTACTTTTGTGTTTTCACTTTACGTTATAATATTTTTTTTTTAAAGTCATCATAACGTGAACGCAGAGGAGCAGTTCAAACGATTTTGTCTTGCGTCAGGAAGACCATAAACCAGGCCTACGGTGCTCGTCTGCGGCAGGGAAAAGTGGGCTCGCTATTTGATGATGGCGCATAGCCTCTACAATTATTAAACATGCAGTAAATGTCACAATATGTGCCAATTCCGCAGAAGCTCAGGACTGACACCTGAAAACTATTTTGTTGTACACTTGTACAATGACAATAAAGCACTTACTTACTTACTACTTACTTACTTACAATTCACACATTCACATTCATTGAGAAGTCTCAGGGCCACATTTTGCTCACGGGCCGCACGGTGGGCACCCCTGTTGTAAACGATTGGACAAGCATGTAGTCTGGCTGGCCAAGCTACCAGTCCACAGATGATACTGCATGTGGTGCTCGACCATTTCAAAGATATCCACCACTTTTTTATAGCCTGGCTAACCACCAATTCATTTTCTCGTAGTCGGGGTGTGGTTTACGATTGTCCATAGCCGTTCACTGGGCGCTACGAATGTCTATCATATGCGTCTGCAAGTAGCCATAGCCAGTCGTTTTTGTTTGTTTGTTTCACTTGATCGAAAGATGGCGTCGCGTCTGCTGCTGTCATGTTGGATCCGTAAATAATGTGAAGATTTCGGCCATGGTCCCCAGACTGTTGTGCAGTTCGAAATGATTTGAACGCACACAGCAACTTTTTTATAGACCTTTGGAGAATTATTATTTTTGACTGTGACTGAAGTCAATATGACTGTGGTGCTTATGCTGTATTGACACAGAGCTATTCCTCGCCAATTGCTCTAATGGAAAAAGTATTACAGTGTAAATTGTCTAAAACATTTACATTCAGATCCCACTTGAAAGTTAAAACCACTTCGTCATTAATAGAGTATAACATATCTTTGGGAGAGGCTTGACATCGTTCAGCCTATGTGATCAATACTATCTGTCATTAACTATTTATAGATGATAAACACTGTACCGAATAGTTAGATTTATATATATATTTTTTTGCTTTACAATATTGCAAGAATCAAATTACTGTTTGTCAGTTTCAGCGTGTCAGTACACCCCATTTTTCTTGGGTAAAGTATAGGTAATTTTGTGTAGCCAAAGCTCCATCTCACTTCTCCATCTCAAAATACATAACTACTTGTGTTATTCTAATGCTGGGCTGCGGACACCTCTCCATTGGCTGAGAGCTGATGACTCATTTGGACAGGCTGGTGCGGGGCTGGCAAGAGGAGCATGGTGGGTGGGTGGTTGGATGGTTGGTTGGTGGTGAAAAGAGGGTGAACAGGAGGTGGGAGTAAGCTCTCTCTATCTCTCCCACAACCCTGCATTGTTTTTATCCTCTGCCACACACGCATGATACATACTTGTAAAGGGGGTGGCATTTGGTCACAACTGTACACTTTGTTCATTTCCCCAGCTATACAGTCGCATCTAGCCAGACCTGAGGAGAGACAGAGAGGAGAGTGAAAGAGAGAGAGAGAGAGCGCGAGAGAGAGGGAGAGAGTCGCTGATGACAAGAGTCCGCAGCCCCCAGTCCTGCCTTCCTCGTGTTGTTGCCGCTACAGAACGTGTGAAGCAACCCAGTGCGCTTTTTCTTTCTGTGTCAGGAGGGGAAGACAAGAAATCTGCCAGCCGAGATCCAAGTCAAGTCCTGCTCCAGTCCTGATCCTGGTCTATTGATATGAGTCCAGTTTAGGTCCGCTTGATCCAAACAACGCTTCATCTACAGACGCACAAACAGGTGAGTGCCAAAGTCTCTTCTAATCTTGAATCTCTAAAAATCTTGAATCCAAGTCCATTCTTGTACAGCGAAATGACGATGTTTAAGTGCTGGCCGTAAGAAAAGGCAAGTTTCTATTTTTGTTGCACTTATGCGTCAGTGGTGCGTAGGTGTTTTACATGTACATCTATGTGTGTGCTCCGTTGAGTGAAGGTTTGTGTACCTATTGACTGGCAAGTAAAAAAGACCTCAGGGAAGCGGGGATCTGCCGGATGTGATAGGAGTGAATTTGTTTTCCCCATGTGTAAAACCATGCGCACCTGAGAGAGAGGGTGGGAACTGCCATTTTACTCATTTAAAAATACGCAAAGATGGGAGACGACTTGGATGATGCCTGGCTTGACAACTAAAATGTACATACGTTCAAGCTGAATTTGACGAGAACTATTTGCAGAGCAGTAGTTTGTCGACACACGGGGGAAGGGGGGGAGCTGCAAATATTTACATTTTTTGGAATGATTTTGAGTTTCTTTGTCTCAGTGTGAACCTTTTGTCTTCACTGTGCCTGAGTATGCTGCGTTGCGTGTCTGCTTCAAAATGCAAACTGAATTCTGTTACATAACGTTTTGAGATCTTGGTGTTAAAACAGAACTCGCACTGGTTCAGTCATTTCCACCATCTTTGTCTGTTTTGTAGTGTCGCTGTAATTTTCTTTTTGGAGGGACTGTAGATGTTAATCCCAGTCGTCAGATCGTTTAGCCCCTATATGACTGGAGCTCTTTGTCTGCCTGTACTGACAACCTCCAGCTGGCAAGTTTTTGCTGTAACAACTTTGGTGGGATTTGATATGCAATTCCTAATCCTCGCTGCAGCACAACTTGTCGAATCAACAAGTCTTTCCTGGGAACTTTGTCAAAAGTCCAAATCTGCCATGACTTGTTCAACAAACATTTTTATTTTTTTTTCCCTTCTGTGATCCGCCTGACAAGAACATGGGCTTCAATTGGCCCATATGGTTGAATGGGATTTCACAGTGAGGTATTGTGGATGTGTAAAAATCACTGAGCCGTGTCCATGTCCTTCCTTTCAAAAGAGTAAAAAATGTCTCCACTTTTTGTCCATTTTCTCTATGGAGTTGTGGCTATTCTGACTCCTGTCTGTACAATCTGTTACTGGCTGTCGCTGGATAACAATATGAATGTGAAGCAAAGGAAGAGACCCAAAGCTGTGCAAGTTTGATGCATTTGAGCAAGACATGGCTGTGAATCAGGGTGGTGTTGGTAACCTGTAGCAACCAACAAGAGAAGCAGAGAAAATGGAGACTACGCTGAAAATAGTTAGCATACGAGTGCGCCAACTTGAGCACCCAGACTGCAATGCTTTAAATCCTTTTACAATTGAGGCTTTAGGAACTTTGCTGCTATGTTTGTTTCTCAGTTGCCAGAGCTATTGATGTTATTTATTATTAAGATTTTGTAATAAAAGATAGTGTTCTTTTTGATTAAAACTGTAGTTTATTGTGTGTATGATACGAATCTTTAGCGCACAGTCTGGGGAAAACATTATATACGGCATAAACACAGATAGAAATGCTGGGATTATGAGACAAGCATTAGCAAACAGCACAGCCAAGCCTTATGTATAATGCGATCGACAATGGCATAAGAATATTTGCAGCGATAAAAAACTTTCTAACAAACTGGGTATTAACTGAAGTTTGGATGGTCTTATTGATATAGTCGTTTGTTCCTCCGCCTATAGATCACAAATCTCCTATCACAGTATGTGGTCAGGAAAGGCATATGGTGAAAACTGCTGCCAAATTATGAATGATAATGAGGAGCAAGGGAAATCGTCAGTATTGTACAGTTGTCATATCTGAAAGCACTTCAAATCAGGAGCGGGACTCTGGCAGCTACTGTGAGGCGCAGTCGGACATCACCTCCTACTAAAGCCTGTATAGTCACCCCATTAATCACCAGTCTCTCAGCACCTGTCCTTGCCTCTGTCCGTCCATGCCATCCTTTTCCTCAGCTGTGTTTTTGCGAATGTTTGTCTCCTCTGCCTCCACCCCCTCCGCTCCGGTCGCCACAGAAACGGCTGATTCAGGGAGGGTGGGTGTCTTGGATCTCGCGCTGCTCTGCCCCATGCTGCGCTTTCACTGTATATTTCTGCTGCTGCTTTTTATACAGCGCTGATATACTGCTCACAGATCAGGTGTGCTTTACTCCAACATTACACATTTCCACTCCAAGGAAAACAGCCTCAGTGCACTCACACCGCAAAGCCGAGAGGGTTATGAAGGAAAGGCAAGGCAAGTTTATTTGTAGAGCACAATTCATACACAAGGCAATTCAAAGTTCTTTCACAGTTGCATAAAATTACAAGAAAACAGATCAAATCAATCATTAAAACAACATGAACAGCAAATGGTTAATCAATAACACATTGAAATGGGTAAATTTTCATCAAACAATAGAAAAACTATAGGATTAACAGAACATAGACCTCTACCAAGGCACTGGTCATATCACGCATTTGTTATTGTACCCACTCTCTCCCTTACCTTCGCAAAACTCTTGCAATTCCAAATGCTACATCACCTGTTTAATTCATTTGTTTGTAAGTTCACTTTAGTTAGTCCTAAAGCGAGAATTTTCTCTTAGGCCCATTGCTACAATTGAAGATTTGCATAAGTAGATAGATACAATTCAGTAAATTATTACAGCACTCCTCCGTGTAACATTTCTCCCAAGCCTTCTCTAAATATTCACGTAATATTTTATATACAGAGGAAAATGCTTCATCTTCCACTAACACATCTATCCAGCCGTTTCTTTGTTGATCTTGTGAGGTCCTTATTTGTGATTCTGACGTGAATGGCCCCTGAGAGCTCTCATAATTAAGCCTGCAGGCCTTTATGCCTAAAACATATATGGGGCGGACTCAAGCTGCGTGTGTTTAGAGCCCTCTCTGGAGAGATTAATAATGGAACACACTGTGACCCATTCATTAAATAATACATTTTAGTGACCTTTCTCTTACTTAAGGTTGATATGGGGGACTGGTGACTCACTTTACTCTAAAGTTTAAAGTGTCAATTTAGACTGAAACACCATAAGAAGTCTGTATAGAAATCAATGAATTATTAGTATGGTGAGTAAGCGTGTAAATAATTTCTGGATAAAAATTGCACTTGCACAATGATGCAACTCAGGAAATTCTGGTTATTTCAAATGTGAAAAATGCACATGAACACTTGCACAAGTTGCACAAGATTCAATGTAAAACAGGCTGCCCAACATCCCCAATCCATGGCTGCGGAAATCCGCAGATTTCCTGTGAACTGTCACTGAGAAATATCCAACACATCGATAGTCGGTAAGTTAAAATGTTAGAATACGAGTAATTGGCCACCTGGGCCTGGAATTTGAAGTAACATATTAAATAATTTTTTTCTAAAGTCTGACTAATCAGAATCTTTTTTTTTATTCAGACAAAACAGAGCATACAGTGGGGATAGACTGTTGGCTGTACATAACATATACATTACACAGGTATACATAATGCAAGGGGAGAACAAAAAAACAGAAGAAAAAAACCCACACAAGATAAAAAACAATGTGATAGGTTAAGAAAGAACTAACAAACAAAGGGGGTACGTTTGCCAGAAACATGTAGCTACTGTATGTATCAGGGTTTCTACAGGCATTGAGAAGTATCTTTCAAGATCTGTTTTAAATACGACAAAGCAGGGTAATCTGCTAGTAATCTAAATCCCCAATTCCCCAATGCCATCACTTTGACCATTGAGATGTGCTTTCCTGTAAACCGGCCTGTCACTCACGTGCACCGATCCAGTCAGGAGGGGAGAGGGAGCTTAATTGTTTACATTAAAATGTTGCTCCTTTTCTTTCCTCATATTGCAATCTTCAGACTATTGCTGCGTTCATGTGAACAGGGGAGCTTGCTTTCACATGATGTCATTGTCCCCAGTTGGTTTGTGTTCTTGTGCTTTTTAAGTTGGACAGTGGGGATTTTGATTTCACCAAATAAAAAGGTCTTTAATCACCTATTAGCATTTTACCTGAGCTAACCATTCAAATTCAGAGCTAGCATCTTGAAAACTTAATGTTGGTTTTACAAAATATTACGTACATTTACTTTTTGCTGTCGGCATTATGTTATGCCTAGTCCGAGGACAATAGCAGCTCACCCGAAACCCAAGAAAGTAGCAGTGTTTAACCCAAAGCTCACATTAAACGATAAATGAGCAAATCAGCTGATTTCTGCAGTCAGGTGCAGAAGTCGGGAAGCTTATTTTGACCTGAGTTCCACAGTGGTTTTCTCCAGTTGAGTGAGCGTTCATGTTTATTTTCCAGCAGGGCAAAACGATTTCCCCAATTCCAGAGGACCAACGTGTCATATGACTTTAATCCTAAAATGCTACTGCTAGCTAAGATAGATTGATAGATGTCACATTGCGCAAAGACCTGGGGACCACATGAATGCCAAGACTGTGATAAAGATTGTTTAAACCTATGCCATTGATTATTAGTCATTAGTCATACAATTAGTCATTAGTAAACAACAACAGGTGGATTGTGGGTCATGAGGATCATCTCTTTTTTTTGTTGCAGATCCTGTTGCCATGGCGATGTTTGTACAGTAGTTTAAAACAGTGCATTTTCTCTTTCTCTGTCAGTGCAGGAAATGAAACTTGTGTTGCACTGCAGTAAATTTTCTCCTGGACCCCATGAGCTCCCAGTGCTGGTTCGGCTGAAATTAAAAGGGGAGTTTGTACTCACCAAGGAGACAAATGTGAAAATGTGTCTCTATTGTTGGGACTTTACTTGTTCAGAGAAGTAGCGTTATGTGTTATTCGGTGTGCTAAAGTTACTTCTTCTGGTGGTTTTGTTGTAGTTTAGTCAAGGTCTAATTTCGGTTTGGACTGTGTTTAGTCTGTATTAAGGTCTAAGATATCTTGTCCTGGTTCAGTCCTGTTTCAGTTTTGGTTAAATCTACATTCAAATCTGACTTTTTTAAGCCCTTGTTTTCTTCTGGGATTTTGACACAGTATAGTCCAGACTTAGACCTAATTGTATTGTGTGTGCAATCCTCCTATAATGGTTGTTAAGTTGTTGCTATATCCTGTAGATTTTTTCAAATCTACAGAGAGTGGCGAGGCGTCTTTCCAATATTATGGCCCTCGCCTCTGGAATGACCTGCTGGAGGAGCTCAGGACCGCAGAGAACATTCATGTTTTTAAGAGCAGGATCAAGACCCACCTTTTTAGCTTAGCTTTTAACTGACATCTATTTATTTAGTCCTAATGATATATTGTATATTGTGTGTACGTGTATGTGTGTATATATATATATATATATATATATATATATATATGTATGTATGATGCGGGGCGTATTGTTTTAAATGTTGTAATCTGTAAAGCACTTTGTGATACCTTTCGGTATGAGAAGCGCTTTATAAATGAAGATTGATTGATTGATTGATGCATTGCAGGCTTCGTCTTACAAGACACTGCAGATCCTGATCACGAGACGGAACCAGAACAAAAAGCACATGCTCACACGACCATCTCAGGGAAAGGTTATTGCACAGAGTAACCTTTTTGCACGGTCTATAAATACTAAAGTGGTAGTGGGTGGTGTATGTGACGTAAGAGGCTATGGTTCTTATGGGGAGCTGCACCAGAGGGACAGCTTTGATCTGAGGGGCTGTGTGTGATGCATCAGGTGGGCTCGATTGATGCAAGTCTGTAGAGATGCTGCCGACTCTAGTGAGACAGAATGGACACTGTCAAAGTTGGACTCTGGACTTTGAGCTGTTAAAAGGTTAAGCTTTTAGATGTGGTTTGTAAATAAGGCTGGGGCTGAAATCACAAGCACATTATATCATTATTATGTACTTAGTAGCGTTGTATTGCCTTTCAGAGGGATCCGCTTTTTCTGAGATGTCACACTTCACTGTTATTAGTTAAATCCATCGGTCACTTACTCCTTACCTTAATGGGGACAGACCAATTAGAGATCACGATCAATTTCACATTGTTATACTGAACAGTCCAGTCCATCAAAATCTATTGATAAGGACAAACAATAAAGTTAGTTTGATTAAAACAAAAATCGATCAATCCAGATCACTATGTTTCAATTATGTTTCAAGAGTTTTTTCAAAAGCAAATGCATCACTTTTTGAAAGATTCACTGTGTTCAAAATTAGTACCTAAAGTTCTTCATTACCGTACCCAAATGCAAATGTTCCTACCTACACACCAGTTCTTTTTCATTGGGGGCTGTGTCAAAAACATGTCAAGATTTAAGTGTTCAAACCAAGTTATTGTTAACACTTAATAACATACCGATTCAACACAATTGAAAATGTAAGATTAAAACAGTTGCTAAGACTAAAACAGTATAGCTACGCTGCTTACGGTTGCTTAAACATTGACCAGCTCCTTTAGGCCCACAGTTTGGTCTGAACAAACTGTTTTTTGTATCAAGTTGTTCATCGCGCAGTCATCGTCCTCCATACCAGGTCCTGACTCACTTCTATAAAGATTTGTCCACACTTAGCATCAGGGTGTTTCTACGCAAACTTAAATGTCCCGGCCAAAACGTCCCATCTGGAGCCGCTCTGCCATCTGCTCCCCTATTGGCTAGTTTCGCTGACAACAGTTGTGAAGCCTTAGGTTTAATATAGGAACCATAGACGGTGCAAATTGTTGTTGAAAATAGGGATGTTCCTATCAATCAATGACAATATAAAAATAACTATGCATAGTCTTGTATAGGGATTTTCCAGAGGCTAAGTCACTTTGCAATTATTTGCATTATTCATTTATTCTCTACTCTGATTAGCATAGCTGCCAATCAATGCCACCAATTGCTTACAATACACCACATTCACACTTATGCCCAAGGACAACACGACGAGGACAGTGTGCAACTAACTACTGACATGTATATCCCAACATGTATGTGCAGAATGTCTCTGTCAAGCACTCACCACAACAAAGCATCTTTTCAGATTCGACTGTATTCATTTTAATACAACTTTCAAACTCCACTTTGTGATATCAAACCTAACATCACACCCCTTAAACTGATAACGACGACACAACAGTGAAATTCATACAGAGTAAAGAACTAGGTCTAAAAATCTATCACCACTGTGTGCGTCTCAGCAGTTTCCATCTCTGTGCTTGAATATGCTGACTGGGGCTTACGATGGGGATCTTAAGAGAATAATATCCCGTTTGTGCTTAGTCAGAGTGAGCCCGCCTCACTTAAATTAAACAGTGGCATCCCGGGACAGGGGGCTGAAGCAGTGGCAGTGAGGAGAGGCCGTGGTCCTAGGCAGGTGTGCATGTATTATTGCCCGGGTGAAGTGACAGTGTGATGTAAATGGCCGGTGCTTGGGGCGCCGCGGGTGCAGGTCTGGCCCATGTGACTGATGATACAGGCGCATTTAACACCGGCGCAATCATCTGTGCTACAGCTGTGCCCCCAGGTTTGGCTCAGTCTGGACTCATACTAATAGCGTCATTACAGAGGGTTCTGAAGCAACATTCTTCCACATATAAATCCCTGAGGCCTTCAAACACACGCCACATGAAGGAGCCAGTGTCAGGAAACGGGTGCACATGTAGAAACCGTACAGGCTTTCAGTAGGATAAAAAAATAATGAGATGCAGATTTGTATACCAGCCATGTAAAATGTCATCCAGTCACTGTCCCAAGCTTGACTGAATCCCAGAACTGTGTGAATGTTTTAGAAAATGTAGATTTCCTTTGACATTTGGTATAATATACAATATGAAGAGACCATGCCACCGCTAGTATTTTATCCGCACAATATGATTAAAAGGGGAATAAAAGGCGCCCAAGCTCATTCTCAAAAGGCAGCACTCAGTATCTTTACACTTGCAATTTAATACAAGCCGTAAGTCTAATATGCCATACTGTGTATTTAGTTAACAATGAATAGACAAGAAATAATACACCTAGGTAATGTTCAAGGTAGGGATGCACCAATCCAATACTGGTATTGGATATCGGAGCCATTACTGGAAAAAATACGATATCGAGTATCAGCTACAAATACTGAGCCAATACCAGTTTTGACTCTCACCACTTTAAAAACACAACTTTCACAAATCAAATCTAAGTGAATATGGGCAGGCTGTATATTGAAGGGAAGAACCTGGAGAATTCAATCGCTGAGATAGTTTAAACCTCTGCAAACGTAAAATGCCTTAGCTAGCAACTGTATGCTAATGCTAGCGGCTGTATGCTAATGCTGACAGCAACCAATCAAGGCTGGGCCAGAAACTATGATAGAAATACCTAGAGTAGCTAGCTGCTCCACTGCTGTCGTGGCCAAGTGTTTGTATTTTAGTTTATGAAATGCTGATAACTGATGAGATAATTGTAATGCAAAAGTTGTAATGATCAGGTCACTTCATGTGAGCTGTTAATGTAAAATAGCCTGTCCCAAGGATAATGTCAAAAATCCAGTGAGCCTTGTTAAATGTTTTTCATTAGTTTACTGATAGATATACTTAATTTATCTGTATCATGACAATACTTTATTGATCTCACAATTAAAATAAGAGGACCATTCACTTTTTCACTCAGAGGAAGCCACTTTTAATAAAGTCTCTTGGTATTGGTAAATATCGAATATCGGCAGATACTCAAATCCCCGGTATTGGTATCGGAAGCAACAAAGCTGGTTCAGTATTGTTGCTGAGAGGTTGCTGGAGACACCTCTCAGGAGCAGCTCCCAGGAACCCATCTCCAGATCTTCAGTTGTGGCAGGACTGCTATTACTGGAATTATTCTATTGTGCATGTTTTGAGTCAATGGGGATGGCTCCACACAGCTCAGGAATACGACTCAAAACAAGAGCACTAACCACCAAATTGATTTGATATTTTAATCACAACCTTGTTCAAATTTTTGACTTATCAAACCTCATGCACGTGCAGTATCTGCTGTTTTATGCCTTATTGACATGTAAAACTGACTAAAAAAGAGTCACGTAAAGAAGACTCCTGTGTGCATCGTTAAGTCCACTGCTCCCACGAGGCTTTGCTAAAAATCACTTTCACTGCAGTCTTTGCTTTCCTTGTGAGCTTGGCGTTCCTCTAAATGACTTTGACAAGATCAAAATGTGATGCAGGGAAAGCTGTTAACCATTACAGCTCATTTGTGAAAACCATACACACACTCCATCTACAGTGTTAAAAACCTATTAATATGTGGTTTCGGTCTGAGGCAGGACAAATCTCTAGCGGCCCCACTCAAGTGCAGCAATGTTCCCCTGGGAGCTTTCCAGCGCAGAGGTGCTGTGCTCGCGCCTCCCTACACACTTCTGCATTTTACCCTGCACTCTTTTATTTCTGTGGCTTTGGTGCCTTTGTTGCACGTTTCCCATTAATACAAAATAATAAAAATAGGACAGTGGCGCTGACGAACTCTGAAATAAAAAAGTGTAGTTAAAACTAGCCATTTGGGAAAGTAATGTTTTCTTACTTCAGAATTGCAGCTTATGGTTTTTTTTTTCAGCAAATAAAAAAAAAGTTTAATAAAATTGAAAGTAAATAAAACAAAACAAAAAACACTATTTTCTAAAAGACCATAAAGATAAATCATTGTAATAAATATATAATATATAATATTGTAATAATATGATAAATGATTACAACCCGGCTTAGCTAGATTTAAAGTTGTAGCAAAAACCTAGACATGAAAATGGATACCAGTCCTCCAATCCCAGGCAAGAGCTCACGCAGTCAGGTTTCTATGGAGGGAAAGACAACTTCAACCACACGCACACACACACAAAACTAAAGACCCTAAGCACTAAGAGGATGTTAAAAATATGATTGACACAGAATGGCATTAGATAAGCAATATACATTTTTTAAATGAATATAAGCATTTATCTCATTCATGAATTTAGAAAAAAGATCATCAATACAGAATAAGATGTGCGTACTTCTTACCAACATATAAAGGTAAAACTATTCACCTGTACATCTTGTTGCTTTTACGTAAAACAATTCATTCTCCTCGAGTCTCTGTAATTATTCCTCCAGGCATTTGTGACTCTGTTGTTCCCAGTGCCATCCTTTTCATCTGGAGGTATGATTGTTGTAGGAGTGGGTGACTGAGGCGGTGATTTGGGCTCCTCCAGAGGACATTATAGGGAGCCGGTAATTGAATTTGAGGGATTTTTTTTTTTTAGGCAATCATTTCTGTAGCTGCTCCTTTCTCTGAAGCTCTATGTGTCATTCATGGTCAGTGCACTGTGTCTCCAGGCGGGTGCTTAATCACTCATGTTGAAGACGTTCCAACTCCCACTTTTATGACTCCAGTTAGCATTTTCCATAAACCACAACCAAAAATATTCACACATTAAACATTAGTACGTTCACAGTTTATTTAGTTTCCTCGTTAATATCAGAATTGATGCCATGCAGGACTCCGCATGATCTTGTGACATGACGAGTGGTATGGTATATTAAATAAATAAAAGCCAGACAACGCCATCCAGTATGACTGGAAAATGGGGTGCTTTAAGGCACACAGGTTCGATCATAAGGACAGAAGCAGCATGTTCCTTGTACATATCATTTTAGTTTATTTCTATGATTTTACATTTGTCCTGTTTGTACTTTAGTTGGCACAAACGTTTCAGTTCATTTCACAGCGTTAATAACATTTGGTCCACATAGCTTTCAGTTGGTTCACAGTTCACACTTGTTTGTTTTCCATTCGCTTTTTAGTTTATACAAAACAAAATAAGGAGGAAGCAAGACAGCAGCATCCTGTCCACCTAAACATAAATAAAGAGGTTAGCTTTCCATCAGTCCCCTGCTTAGACTAACCACGAGGCAAGGTCCATCCTTCCGTCACACGCCCACATCTAGCCCCTCTTGGCGCTTCGATAGCCCCGGGTACGCGAGGGCCCCAGCAGACCCCAAACCACCACACGCCGAGAGAGAGCAATGGACGCCATGGAGTGGCGCGCGTTGAGGCTCTCTACCACCCGAGACGCTAAAATAAACCCCGCGTTAGTGATAAACAAAACTAAGCATGTGGAATAAACGAGAGATAGCTACCTGGTTCCATCGAACACAGCGTACGCCCTGGCCTCAGCCCTGCCAGGCTGGAAGACGCCAGTGAGGAGACAGGAAGTACGAGTGAACGAGGGGGGGCTTTTATACTTAATTTTGAGTGGTGGCGCCATCTGCTGACTGGTTTGATATTTAAAATGCATATGTTTAATATAATTATCTAAAATTACAGTTAATAAAACTGGTAATGCCACAATCTCTTAAATGATGCATGTTTTCAAGGCCAATAAACGTATCTAAGGTCCATGTATAAATGATTTATTTATGCAAAAAAGTGGAATAGCTAAAGTGTCATTTGCGTCTGCGCTCTCCTTTCACTCCAGCTTATGCACGACATCTTATTCTTACTGTGACTAATGGCCTCCGATTACTCTTAGTTAATTATGTCCCACGATTATGGGCATCTTTGAAACTAGGGTTTTGATTCACCTTTCACACAATCTTGGTTCAACCGCCACCACGGCTCACGTTCTACGTCATTGTCGGTCTATTCCCGTCCGCCCGTGTAATGTCTCGGTGATGTTGCGGACTCTTTTGCATTGTCATTGAAGCATAAATGGGGTCAGAGGTCAGTGGAAAGAGGTTGCTCGCAGATAATGGTATAGTGCCCACTGCTGCACACGTAATCACAGTGTTGGCTATGCTCCTTGGTGTCAGCCTGTAAAGCCCACTTCCTCGCTTGGATGTGCGCCCATTTCGCTGTGCGCCGCATCACTGTCCCTACAGATACCAACACAATCAATGACAGCTTTTGACTTATTCCACTCAGATCCAATCGATTTGTGCCGTGTTTTTGTCTGCTCTTTTTTCGTATGGCTGTGGCCCATTTGGTTCCTTTGTTCGCTGCGGAACAACAGTGTGACTCATTACATGTTCATTGTTGTTTTTGATTTTCGCACAAGAGCTTTGACTTTCAAAACAGACCATAACATTGAACAGAGGGAACACAATGAATCATGGTGTGACTGGCTAACCGTCAGAGGTGGTACTGTACTTAAAAATAAATGCAATCAAGTATGAATTTTTTAGGTTTCAAATGGCTGCATTGTCATGATTTTAACCAACAATTTTTAAACTCAAATTACATTTTTGATAATAATTTATTCTTTCAGTGTTGGACGTTCTGCCTCTCATCCAAGATGTTTCGTCAGCACTAATGATATACCGGTCCAGTGGGAAGGGTGTCACTTGTAATGGTACCACCCGTACCAGTCATTTTTAACATGTATTTACCAATACCAAGTTTTCCCCCAACACCACACAAGTACCTTTTAAAGCTCTATTGTCCTTTTCATGTCTTGACTCTAATCACACTAATTTCTAAATTGTCCCAGACCCCCTTTGTCATCGTGTGTGTGTTTTTGTCTAAAACATGACTGCACTCAGTTGAATGTCAGAGTTAATGACATTCAATATTCAATGTCAGAGTTACCGTGTAATGGCAGTTCCTTGAGAGACAGACCCTGGAAAGGGCTTTAACGACTCATCACCATCCGACACAGCACATACACGTTATCATCCATATTTACTCTTGAATCAGGCCGAAACCAGAACATAATCTGTACTAAGCTCAAACTGAGTCATTGTCGAAGAAGAACTAATCTAATGAGACAAAACCAGAGCGATAGGTGTCAATCAATAACATAAATAACGTACGTCAGAGCTACAAAGGTACGATTGGTTATCAAAAATATATAATGACCCTAATACCGTGTATTTAAACGGTTGTTGCTAGATTGTCGGCTCGGGAGGGACGGTCTGCTGTGAAAACGTGACATTTCATGACACAAATTAAGGTTAGGGCCAGGGATATGATTAGCCTTAAGGTTAGGATTAGGGTTATTTGTATTTTTCGACAAACTAACTCATAGATCTATACAAAATCACAGCAGACCGTCCCTCCCGAGCCGACGATCTAGCAACAACCTATTTAAACCCATCTTTGTCTAGGTAAAGTATTTACTTAGTATCTCCATGGAGACAAGCTGGTGATGTCCCGCTCCCAGAAAATGTTCAGCTTTTAAGGAGCGATGAGCCCACCATCAGTGAGTCCTTAAAGAAATATTTTATACATTGCATTGGTATTTCTAAAAGAGCACATGCTGTAATTTATCTCATTTAACCCAGTTACATTATTCGCACCTCTTGATAGCCAGTCTTATAGCCAGGCTTTTTAATGAGCTCTTGCAAATGTAGAGCTTATTGCATTACAGAAGGAAGACATGTGGCCACTGCGCTGTGTTAAAAAAGAACAAAAATTGTAGATCTTATTGAACTTTAATGAGAATTTGTATAAAGTAGTAGTGGAATACAATGTGTTTTGTCTTTCAGTATCATGTAGCAGACATTTGTCCAAAAAGACCTTTGTGCACTGTGCATCTCACTATGAAGGCTTTTTTTTCATTGTTGTCGTTGACGTTACTGTGACAGTTTTACTGCCTGAAAGTTGTGAAATGTGCTTATAAACTCATCTCTGTGAAGAATTGGAATGTTAGAAATATGTTATGAAAGTTATAAATGAGTTTGGACCATAACTAATAGTTTACGTGCAAAATCAGGCTTTAAGAACGATCTCACAAGGTGCTTTCTATGTAACCCCAAACATATCATCATCCATACAGTACTGCAGTGACAGCCATGACACTTTAAACATAACAAGCTTCACAGTCCACTATAGCAGCAGCCAGTTCTGCCTCTCTGACCCCGTGCTCCATCAAAGCACTGAGCGGTTCAGGCCTTTTTACCCACTGCACAAAGATAGCTTCAGGATATGTCTGACATGTAATTCTACACTGCAGCATTCGGTGCTTTTTACATTTTAAGTGTGTTGCATGGCTAGAAAGAAAATCTGTGCTCAAATGATACATGCACAAATGAGCTTAATACTTTTATCAGAGATACCCAGGTCTGGGTGAAACGAATCTGCAACCTTTCAAATCCAAAGAGACCTTTTTTTCGATCTGAAAAGAGCTGCAATTAATTTAGAGCAGTGTTTTACAGATGGTGCAAAGCTTGAACTAGGGCTAAAAAACAGGTTTAACCCAATTCGTCAAAGAGACTCACAGAAATATATATGTTATATACGTTATTTGCTAAATCACGGAGTAACTGAGGTTCACACATTTTTTGCAAAATGATTAATGGTAACTTATAGATTACTACATTGTTTTCTTAATTTAGTTTTAGCTTTGTCTGGTCCTGATTTAACTTTATTAAGTCAAAATTGATTTGAGCATGATTTTTGTTTAAATTTATTGGAATGTAAAAATAAATGAATATGATGGAACATACCGTGTTGAAATGGTTTAGGGAAATAATATCACTATCACAATATTCAGTAAGTGAAAATGTTGTGTTTTTATCCTTTGTATTGCCTTGTGTGGCCAAGTTGTCATTGTTTATGAGAATCTTTCCTCTATTGACTTACCTGTCAAAAATAAAGAATAACGATATTAAAAGTTTGGGCCACCATTCAACTATTGTCACCGTTTGCCCTCATACATAAAGAGCAACAGGTGGGGAACATACAGTGCTGGATTATATCGAACTTGACCAGGTTTTACCAAAGACAGCATGACTAAAGCTGTTTGGTATCTAACCATAACAAACCAAACTAGATACAGACTAAAAAGGCATTATCTCAACTGTGGATGAGCTCTCAACACTTTTACGTGTTGAGAGAAACGGTGTGTTCAAACTGCGGGGTGCGATGCTGTTTCATGTGAAGTGGAGGGAGCAGTGGGAGGACGTGTAAAAATGCATAGCAACAGACTCTGACATTCTCACTCTCTCGCACACTTGCAAACACAAATACAAGTACAAGAAAGGACTGATATAGCGCACACCATAGGCTCTGAGGAATAATCATGGCTCTCTTTTACAGATTACACCCTTCGGCTAGAGATACAAATGCCATCACACAACAGGAATTATCCTCCATTTGTGAATCACCCGCAACGGTTGGAATAGTAAATGCATGCTCCGGTGCTGCCCACCCGTATCCACTCATCGCTCAGGTCGCACAAGCTGAGCGGCTGTGCGAGATTCCATTTTACACCGGAACTGTGCTCAGGAAGGACTAAGCCAGGACAAAAACTAAGACTCAATAAATTATGGAACTGAAGACAAAAACTTCATCAAGATCTCGAGCCATTTTGTAAAACTGAACCAACATTGAGCTTGAATAAACCAGAATTACCTGCGACTAAACAAAGGCTGCCCGGTAGTGCTCTTGCCCCGTAGAAAGAAGGTCCCTGGTGCAATAGGTTGCGTTCACGTTCTTGAATTTGAAGATGTCATAATGTCAGATGGAGGGCAAGGACCAATACAACTCTATGGTAGGAAAACAGTTTGTGAAAGAACTCTCCAAAAAGAATATTGACGAAAATTATTTGGAAGTGATCGGATGCACAAACCTGTCATATTAATCATATGACTGAAAGTCCTTTCTATTGAAAGTAATTTATTACATAGAAGACACTGAACATTGTGGATTGTCCCAATAATGATATTAACTCAAAATCTGCATTTAGTAACCACCATGGAATTCGTTCCTGTCCACCTCCTCAATTAACAATGCACTCTTCAGAATGCTGCGATGTCTAAGGATGCAACCTATTTCTAAATTCACCTTTGTGTGGAATTTGTAGAATTTGTAGTATTTGAAACTCAAGTTTCCCCAGTTACCGTAAAGTATGCAATAGGCTAATCCATGAGCGAGGTACCTGACCAGATCTATCCCAAGAACTGGTGGCCCGGGATATTGCCGTGTCTGGTCCTCACAGGTTGCCCCAGCTGCATTAAAGACCCATGCATGTAAACACATCATGCCAGATTGTATCCATGAGCTCATTTCCATGTGCCCCCCACTCGCACTCTCAAACATGCTGGCCTATTGTACATGTTCTATTGGTAGGGGAAAGGGAAGTGCCCGGAGGAAACCTGCGCAGGCATGGCGAGAACATGCAAACTCCACGTATTCTAGCTGTGAAGCACGACTGTTAACCATAACACCACCGTGCCACAGTATGGACTACCTTTACCCCAGGGCACAGAAAATTCATAAAACCAGGACAGAACCAGTCTTTAGATTTAGAGCTAGTTTTATCCTGGTTTATTGCCCACTTGTTTTTGTGGTAGTTAAAATCTTCCAATATCAAATAATCATTTATTTGATATTTTTTTGTCTTTTAGCAATTATAAACATATCAAACTTGTGGAAAATATGGTGTCAGCGTAGATCGGTAGCTGAATCCTGGTTCAAAAATATGTAACAGTTCATTTGAATGACACGCGCCTCTTGTACAGCGCCAATCAGTCCATAATCCATTTATGAGGATTAAATTCTTACTGTAGCTTATTTGGATCATGCCTAACAAGACATTAATTGAAAAGGGTTGACCCTATAGGAATAAATGGGCTATACAGCCGCAGCAGCACAGCTTGAGAAAAGGCGGGTGACGACTTTGGGAACACAAAATACTCCAGCAGTCCTTCTGGATTAGAAGGAAAGTAGGAAGGACTTTATTTGCATAGCGCCTCAGACATGGTCACAAAGCGCATGGGTCAATTTACAGTACATAGACTGGAGTGCGTGGAGTGTATGGAAAAGAAAAATCTTCTTTTTTTTTCTTTTTTTTTTTACATACTGTCCTGTTCCGGTTTGGGCTTGGTCCTGGTTTGAATTCAGCTCGGCTCAGATTATTTCCAGAACCGGAATCACTCCGGTGGTCCATTTACATTTTATCATCATTAGCAGTGAGGGACAATTCTGTTTTTAATTATCGGGTATGCTAATGCTAAAACCCGAAGCAAGTACGCGTCACCTCGAAATGCACCAATTTCCACGAAGACCTGAAAGAAAGTAATTAGAGGGTGTCACATTGCTGCTCCTCTCCTACTGTGTGTGGGATGGTCTGAAATAGAATAGGAGTGTTTCAACAGGCAAAGCGCTCCCCTCTCCTCAGCATCTCCGCATCAGGGCCGCGCAGAGAAAATGGATGCTGTAGGAACCGCCGCTGCTATTCATGAGCTCTCCACGGGTGAGTTTTAGGGGACGGACAGGTGTGATTAGGTATTTTGACAAGCGAAGCAAGAGGAGCAGAGGGGCTTCACACAAGAGTGGCGGCCTGAAATGGAAAGGCACTCAGCGGATCAGCCCATATGAGCGGGGAGATGAGTGGATCTGACAATATCTCTGAAGTCCTGCTTTAACCCTGGTGCCTCCGTAGTTTAGTCATGGTTTAAAAATAGTATTGTTGCTTTATTTTAATTGTAGTTAAAACTAGATCTAAAATTGGGCTTCTCGGGACTTAACCACACGGCATCAGAGATAAACTTAACCCACTTGTGTGCAGTTGCATAGATTGAAAGGTGCTCAGTGTTAAGATTTTTATAATTAGTTGCAAATCCTGAAATTAAACTGAAACAAAGGCGATAATCAAACCAGGATTGTGTGTCAAATACATACAATGTATTCCCCTCCCCCCGCCCCTTTTGTGTCTTATCTCTGACCTAGAGAAATAGAAAATGAAAGGTATTGAGTGTGTATATATTGTAGCCGACTCTGTTGCAGCCTGTCGCCATGGAGCCAAAGTACATTTCTGCTCTTCTTTTTCACTCTGCGAAGCATAAAACTCCTTCAGTGTTGACTGAAAAGGCTGCGAGTTTGGTGTGGGAGAGTGTGTAGGCAGTGAAAGTGTGTCTTTAAGTCTCTATTAATCATCATCGACGACAGAGAGGGAGCGTCTAAGACAGTCGACATTATGAGCCCATGATGGAGGACAGAGGGGAGGCTGGTGTCAGTAGGTTAGTGTTTCAGGGCAGTGTGTGTCAGTGAGCAAAATGAAGAGGTCTAAATCGAGACAAAAAAGAAAATAAATAAATAATGAATATTAAATTCAAGTTGTAATTTTTTTTATTTTTTTTTATTTATGTTTTTAAAATCAATATTCACTCGCCAGTTTGCACATTGAGAGACCACCAGATTACTAACGGCTAAATACAAGAATCACATGTATTTCAGCATTTGTGTGTAAAGGTCTAAACTATGGGCTTTACATGTTAGAACGGCCTCTTGCAGACGGGATATTTTGGCATTGTTTCAGGGATGTGACAATATCGATTTTTTGATATATCGGGTTATTTTGCGGCATTACATATACAATTAATGTTATCAATAATTATGACACATTTTAATGAGGCTGCAGTGCTCCACTGCTTTCACAGTCAGCAGAGGCTAATAATGGTCAGCAACACAGTCAGGACAGTAGAGGGCAGCACTAATTAAGCCCATGGACCAAACACTCACACAATAAATAACTGTCTGTGCTTATAATTAAAAATATGATTAACTTACTGTTAATCGTATTAACATATAATTTACTAACCCTCCCAGGTGGTAAATTATATTCAATCTCTCAAATTAGTAAAACATTTAAACTTACAGAGACTTTAAAGGTTCACTTATCACTTTAAATGTAAATGAAGTGACTGACACCAGACGATCAATCTGCCATCTTCAGCGAGTTAGTCAGGGATAATTTATTTATTCATTTATTTAAGATAATGCAAAACAAGGCACTTGATGAAAAGAAATGCAAACCATAAAAATATGAAGTAGCAGTATGGGGTGTTTATAAAGTCATGTTAAAAAAGTCCATAGGTTATTATGGGCAATATACTGTATCAATCAACACAATAAGGCATATTGTAAGGTTATTGTTACCATGAGCCATGTATTGTATCGAATTGCGAGGTACTCAGAGGTTTCCACCCCTACATTGTATTGCTGTGGAGTCTTTGCAATTCTAATTAATAGCCAGTGCTAAAAAAAAAAGACCAGAGCAGAGTTAAACCAGAGCTTAATGAGTATGTATGCGAAGAAGCTTAATAGTCAAGGTCAAAGTTTATTTATAAAGCACTGTACATGTTTCAGTGAAACAAATATATATATATATATATATATATATATATATATATATATATATATAGTGCCTTGAACTTTTCAACCTTTTGCCACATTTCAGGCTTCAAACATAAAGATATAAAACTGTAGTTTGTGAAGAACCAACAACAAGTGGGACTCAATCATGAAGTGAAACGAAATTTATTGGATATTTCAAACATTTTTAACAAATAACTGAAAAATTGGGTGTGCAAAATTATTCAGCCCCTTTACTTTCAGTGCAGCAAACTCTGCAATGATCCAATGTTGACCTAAATGACTAATGATGATAAATAGAATCCACCTGTGTGTAAACAAGTGTCCGTATAAATGCACCTGCTCTGTGATAGTCTCAGAGGTCAGTTTAAAGCGCAGAGAGCATCATGAAGAACAAGGAACACACCAGGCAGGTCCGAGATACTGTTGTGGAGAAGTTTATAGCCGGACTTGGATACAAAAAGATTTCCCAAGCTTTAAACATCCCAAGGAGCACTGTGCAAGCGATAATATTGAAATGGAAGGAGTATCAGACCACTGCAAATCTACAAAGACCCGGCCGTCCCTCTAAACTTTCAGCTCATACATGGAGAAAACTGATCAGAGATGCTGCCAAGAGGCCCATGATCACTCTGGATGAACTGCAGAAATGTACAGCTGAGGTGGGAGACTCTGTCCATAGGACAACAATCAGTCGTATACTGCACAACTCTGGCCTTTATGGAAGAGTGGCAAGAAGAAAGCTATTTCTTAAAGATATCCATAAAAAGTGTCGTTTAAAGTTTGCCACAAGCCACCTGGGAGACACACCAAACATGTGGAAGAAGGTGCTCTGGTCAGATGAAACCAAAATCCAACTTTTTGGCAACAATGCAAAACGTTATGTTTGGCGTAAAAGCAACAGAGCTCATCACCCTGAACACACCATCCCCACTGTCAAACATGGTGGTGGCCTGCAAAAGACCTGAGACTGGGACGGAGATTTGTCTTCCAACAAGACAATGATCCAAAACATAAAGCAAAATCTACAATAGAGTGGTTCACAAATAAACATATCCAGGTGTTAGAATGGCCAAGTCAAAGTCCAGACCTGAATCCAATCGAGAATCTGTGGAAAGAACTGAAAACTGCTGTTCACAAACGATGTCCATCCAACTTCACTGAACTCGAGCAGTTTTGCAAGGAGGAATGGGCAAATATTTCAGTCTCTCAATGTGCAAATCTGATAGACATACCCCAAGCGACTTACAGCAGTAATCGCAGCAAAAGGTGGCGCTACAAAGTATTAACTTAAGGGGGCTGAATAATTTTGCACGCCCAATTTTTCTGTTTTTTATTTGTTAAAAATGTTTGAAATATCCAATAAATTTCGTTTCACTTCATGATTGTGTCCCACTTGTTGTTGGTTCTTCACAAAAAAATACAGTTTTATATCTTTATGTTTGAAGCCTGAAATGTGGCAAAAGGTCGAAAAGTTCAAGGGAGCCGAATACTTTCGCAAGGCACTGTATATACAAGGTACAATCTCAGGATATTTACTGCACACTGTTTATTATTGTACAGTGATCCTGCCTCCACCAGAATTAACCCATACAATAGAGATACAAGTAGGCTACTAAACCTGGCTGATACCTACAGGATCTTTGCCTGCAGCTTAAAGAGACACCCAAAACTAAATCAGGACCCAACTAACAAATGTCCTTTTGGCTGTGTCCTCTCCGTCTCGACTCCTGCATGTGAAGCAGTCGGTCTCGATGTCTGGGAGCGTTATTGAACCTGCTTAGTCCTGAATGTCAATCGGACTTGCTCCCGCTGAGCCGTTAGCATCAGGAAAACAGTAGGGGCAGGGATGATACTGCACCTCACCCATCTGTTGTTTTATCATTATATCGATCATAGGAACAGGAGATAAAGCCTAAACTGATGTCTATGCAAATGTTTAATGGCTTAACATTTCACCCAGTAAGTAGAAGAAAATACGATCACTATACTTAAAACATTATTTTTACAGTTAGCCCCTCAGACCTGACTCAGACCTTGTCTGACGAAGGACAAAGTGACGCACTAAACGTTACCTTGTGGTGCAAAATAAATTATTTGGGAGCGCAACAGCAGTGCACAGTTTCCTGTCCTTTCATCTCACGTACTATTGAACTCTTGCACGCCACTAAACTGACCTGGGATGTGCGTGTCTGGCTAACCCTCTTGAACTGACTTGAGACCTTGCCGGGAGCGGGATACCACCAGCTCGTCTCCATGGAGATGTTTCTGTTTTGCCTTGACCACAGTTTTAGCCAAACATGAGATTTAAAGAGACTAGATGCAAGTTGGTCATTGTATACTCATTACTGCCACCTCAGGTCTTAGGCGTAACTGCAGCTTCTATATCAAGCTCGTGCATGCGGCACTTCAGACCCGAAGTAACACATTTTGAGTGACAGTGCAGGATTTTAGAGGCAGTTGTGGTGAACAGGTCTGGGCTCATTCTACACCTTAGGACATGGCTGGAACATGTAAGGGGAGGAACATTTTTAAACTCTGTATAGACATCCTCTTCCAAATGCTTTATTTTGATTACTCAATCATTAACCATTGGGTATTCCTCGTATGGTTGTTTATGTTTTGATTTAATTTCCGACATTTGAACATTTTGGGACGACGTTTTTAATTATTTCTCCCATTTAGGCCGTTATCTATCAAATTAATGCCAGATTGTCATCCCAGAGAGGCTTACTCTTTTTGCTTGCTAATACTTCTCTGCTTGCTCTCCTCCTACAAACGGTTGTATTTGTTTGTCCTAATGATTATGGCAATCCAATCCACTAATTACACCAGTGCATTTGGTTCTGTATTATGTGGCTTTCTTCGCACACACAGTCATCAGTGTGTGTTAGCGGATAATGCCTCAGCTGTATGCATAAACAAACCAGTCCCTGCAGATAACTTCATATAATGAAGCCTAGGCGTTAATTCAGCCTGGTAGACGAACTTCAGCATCATCAACCTCCAGCCAATGATCGCTCCTGAAAGGGCCACACCTCCACATCAGCTTCAGAGCCGCTCCTCCATAGCAGCCAATCATCGCCATCGGTCAAGCCTTTTAAGCCCCAGCAATCATGATCCATTCGCTTCCCAGCTGCGCTGCGACCCACCTCCACCCCATCTCCGTCTTTTCCATCACGGCTTCTACCATCTCTCTCTCTCTCTCTCTCTCTCTCTCTCTCTCTCTCTCTCTCTCTCTCTCTCTCTCTCTCTCTCTCTCTCTCTCTCTCTCTCTCTCCCTCCTTCTTGTTGTTTTGCAGCTGCCTCCCTTGTATTTACATTTAAATTTTATTCCAAATCTGACCCCAAAAGTTTCATCATTTATTTGTTTGCCACACTTCATCTCGATCACCTGGGGAATTACCAAAAGGGGGGGCAGCACAGTGTATGCACATGACTAAGGAAAGCATCATTAGCCGCAATGGCCTCAGTAATACAAGTATAGGGGCTGGGTACTGTTAAAAGATACGAGTGTGGTGTACGTTTTCTCCAGTTCGACTGTACCCAAATCTAAAAGCGTCAAAATAACGACAAAAATGAGACGAGAACGAGGATGAAAACGCAACAAAAGAGTGACAAAAATGAGACAACGTAGTGACAAAAAAGCAACCAAAGAATAACAGAAAAGTGACAACAATGGGTGATGAAAAATCAACAAAAACGTCACAAAAGAGCAATAGAAAAGTGAAAATAACAAAAAAGCAAAGAAAAAGCGACGGATGTGCAACAAAAGAGTAAAGAAAAGTATCAAAACAGTAACAATGCAGGTCTTTCAAATGAGGCGTTGCACTGGTCTGTAGGCTGTGAGCTCCAGTCGAGAAGCTTAGATTTGGGTAAAGCTGAACTGGAGAGAATGCAATTGGTTAAGGCAGGGGTTAAGAGGCCGACACTCTCCTCACTGTTGGTTCACAGTGGAATAATCAAACGACATGAGATCAATCAACAACAGAGACACTGACAATTGTTGTCTCTTTGAATCCGCTGAAACAGGGGCCGGTCGTGCGCACTAATTGTCGTTATGAATCTGCCGTGTGTGTCATTCGCGCGTTGTTTCAGCATAGGTTTGATACAACACTCAGTGACAGAAGTTTGGTGCTGGCTTAAGAGTGCATTGGATGAATATTGATTCCCTCCAGTGAAAGAATTCTGTTTGAAAAAAGAGAGAAAGAAACAACAACAATAAAGGATAAGGGATAAGATAGGACTTCATTGATCTCTTTAGAACACTTCGGGAGTGCATATAGTGAGGGAAAAAAGTGCAAACAAATAAAAGTATCTCATGTACAGTGAATAGCAAACTTAAAAGAGGCAAAATATAAATAATTAAATTAGAACAATATATAAAATATAAGAATATAAAAAACATGCAGGAAAATGTGGACTATATAGACTATATATGAGCCTGCCACTCCAGTAGAGGCTGTTCTATGAATCACAGTCAAACAGAAATTGTAATATGAGGGGACAAATGACAAATACTGCAGTACAAGATCCGTTGCAAACAAAAGATCCTGTCATTTTGAGGTCATTTTGGGGTACGAATTACTATACTTTTTGCATGTAAGCACAAGGTGAAAGGGAGAGATATTCAGCAAATTGTCGAACCCACGATACTGAAAACAGAACACAAAATCTGTATTATTCTTCGTTTTTAATACATCTCACACTTCTTTCAAATGTTAATTACGCTGGACGTACACAGGAAACTGGAAACTTCAAAACAAATCTATAATATCAGAATGGATTTCACATGACGCATTCATAAGCTAGGATTTATGTATTTATTTATTTTTTGGTGCGCCGTGTGTGCAACATGAAACTATGTATAAGTCTTTAAGGGCGTGCAAATTGAGATCATAATAAATAGGATAAAAAAAAAAAAGGCAAATTAGCCAACTCTGAATATACAAAATATACATAACAGACAGCAGATGTGAATGTGACAGTGCAAATGGCAGGCAACAGGTTATTTAGTGGACACAAATTTAATCACTGTCACAATTCTTCAAAAAAAAAATAATAAAGTAAAAAAACAGCACTTTTAGATTAGACAGAATCTGAAGGTTTGTGACTGTCTGTGCCATATTCATCTATCTGCGTCCCATTTGATGAGGTGAAACGATGGTTCCGGCCTCTCCGCGCTCTCTTATGTCAGCTTTTACATAAATAAGAGCCTGTTCCTTCACTGTGCGCCTCTCTCTCCTCTCTCATGCACACCCACTCAGCGCCTGTCACACGAGGCCGAAGGGAGGTGGAGGAAAGTGGGTGCAGCATGACACGTGAAACAGAGAGAAATCGCTACATCCACAGCGCCACATTTTTATTGTTTTATTCTCTCTCTGTCGCGAGATAAAGACACCCCAATCTTCCCCCTCGCCGCCTTGAATCACTAGAGCTATTGTGAGTTTCTAAGGGCTTTGTTCTGGAAAGCGAAGCGATTTGTCGGGAAGGATCTCTCTCCTCTCCCCCAGCTCTCTTGATTAATCCCTGCTAATTTCTGTTTAAATTAAGATGCCGTTAATTGGATCCTGAGAGGAGAGAAACATCTTGTGCGCCAAGCCAACCCAGCGCCAGTGATGATTTATGATCTGTAAAACATGAAATGCCTACAGCGAGTATTATTCTCCATTATATAAGCTAACGTTATTGTAAGAAAATTAAGGAGATGAAGAAGATGGCTTTTCCTGTGATCAAAATCTAAATATTTCACCAGTTTTTAGGTAATTACTGTACTGAAGTAGCATTCACAGCCCACAATTTGTTTCAAAGATTGGGGAGGGGCTGTTTGTAGTAATCTTAATTTTTCACATTATGATGTATTCACACTAAATTGATCGACTGTATTTTGTACCATGTGAAATAGATGGAGAGATGATCTTGCTGCAAAAAAATAATATAGTGCACCGTAAAACAAGAATGTATGTTTAAACCTCGTACAAAGTAGCATGCCTCACGTATTATATGGGTACGTCAAGGTGCTGTTCCCGCCTGCGCACACTCAGCGGTTGCCACGGTAACTTGCAGAGTTTTCAGCTGCCCTGAGTTTGCTGCTAGTGCTGAGGTGCACTTTGCATGCGTTACCTGCCTCTCCTCACATCATCATCTGATTCAGAGTAAGAACTCATGTGTCTATCATTTTGACCATTTAACAGACACCGACATGACTTTACAGTTCCCTCTGCCCATAAGGAGAACCTTTTGTTCATATCATTCTAATGAAGCTCTTAAAACTAATCAATCAAAAGACTTTGGTTGGTTAAGTAGGATTCTTTGTGATTGGTGTAATATATCTACACTTTGAGTTTAGTATGTAAACTTTGATAGTTCAGGCTTTAGTGAGAGCAACTGTCGTTCAGTGGCAGAGGTTTGGCATTTCGGTCCCAGCTTTGCCCACTTCATACTGTTGTTGTTGTGTCCTTGGGCAGGAAGACACTTCACTCACTCAGTGCTCCTTTGTCTGTGTGTTGTGTTTGTGAGCGCAAATCCGGCATCCATTGCCCCAGATTTGTGTGTTTATGAATGTTTATGATGTTTATGAAAATAAAAAAGATTTATTTTCATAAACATGCACTGTACTGATTAAACTGATTAAATAATCAGTACTATTAATATATATATATATAGTACAGTAATATTTTAATGTTTATGATTTATGCTACAAAGCCAGTGTTAATTTTGACAACATATTTTAATTTAGTTTTAGTCTTTTGACGAAAATGTAATTCAATTTTAGTCAAGTTTTAGTCAAAAAAATATCTTCAATTTTAGTCGAGTTTTAGTCGACTAAAATTGCAAGTCAATTTAGTCAACTAAATTTAAGACAAATTTAGTCGACTTTGTATTAATAATATTCATTATAATCATATTTAATCGAGGTCCTCTGCTTCATGGAGCTGCTCCCTCATGAACAAAGCTCAGAGCTGTTCCTTTGGCAGTGAATTTACATGATATGAGGCTCTTTCAGACGGTCAATAGAAGTTTGGATGATTTCAGTCTCTCCTTTCCATTTTTATTTAGTCTCATTTTAGTCGACTAAAATATCTGGACATTTTAGTCATAATTTTAGAAAATGTAACTACTAAGTGTTATTTTGTAGCGTGAAAAGAATAAAACATATTGCATGCTATTTCTGTATAATATCAGATGCTTCACGAAAAACCAATATGATTGTCATCAACCCCATTCGTATCTCTATTGCAATCAAATCCTACTTGAAGTCATGAAATCCCGGCCTGAAATAGGGTCGGGCTCATTATATCCTGTCTTTGGTCTCTAGAGACAAATTACAGTCTTCACAGAATCTTTAGAGTCAATGGAGCTAATTACAATCTTAGCACGGTCCCGAGGTCAAGAAGTAAAGGCTGTGTCGTGATAATGGACCATGTTTTTGGCCCGAGAGGGAGTATTTTTATGGCTAACAATCAGTCACTGGTCAAGCTTTGCAGTGATTACTTCCTGAAATAGATGAAGCTGTATTGACTAATACAGCTAAAAATAGCTCACAATCTGTGTAACCTGCATAGACCTGGTTGCCTGCTTTGCATGTGGGAAACATGTTTTATAATTACTTTGACACATCCTTTCTAAACATTTCTCCTTAAAGCTAGAATCAAGTCCTATTCTTTCCTTCAAAGGAGTTGTCAAGCTTTCAGCGGAACGTCAAACTTGACAAAGCCACCTAAACGAGAGGGGGAACATTCTCAAATAAAAACAATAATGTAGTCCTGTTTTTCCAAACCTTCGTTACAAACCTTTTTATGCCACTATCTGCTTCATTACCCAAATTCACATAGGCTTACTGAAATTACCAATTGAAATTAGCTGGAGTGCACCTATAGTACCCGGCCTGAACAACGTTTTGTTCAATACTTTATTATACTCTATCACCAATATATAGCTATTATTAGGAAACTGCCATAGATAAGCAAAAATGTGCCAAGCTGCTTTCAAAATAAGTGGCGAAAGGAAAACCACCTTCAATACACCCCAAGTAAAAAAGTCTGGATATGCCCCTGCTCCCATGTTGAGTCAGAGAGCAGAAGTTCAGTCAGAGGCTACTGTTGCTGGGAAGAACGGAGCTCTGTGTGTCCTGAGTAACGCAGCCTCAACACTTACAACATTACGTCAAAAGGTCCCACAGTCACCAAAGATCCTCAACTTCTCACAAGCTCAGGGCCATGATTATCCCCACACTTTGTCTCATATCGGTGTAGAAATCCATGTCAAATGTTTGAGCAGTTTACAGCGATATTGTTCATTATGTTTCTCAGTTTAGTCAGTCCTTTTGTACTGACTATTTACCTTGTAGTGTCAGTTTTTATGTCCCTTTGTTCCTATCATAAGTTCCTATTGCAAAAGAACAACAACATTGGCCGGTATTCACACAATCCCAAGGTGCGGCTCTTACTCATCAAAACCTGCTGTTTTATCCACAAACACTTAAAGCATTTCATAGACAACAGAGCAATGTTTTTACTACAGAGCAAGCTGGTGGCATCGCATTCCTTGTGGACAATATCTGTGGTTGTTTCTTGAAATAAGAACGATTAAATGACATTTCCAGGTAACAAATCAGCCCCCAACTAACACCAACAATCATACAACTTATCCAAAGCTTTTTAATATAACCCTTTTGCAAGCACAACGTCACAACAATTTTTGTGTTGGGTAACTAATCTATTTTCCTTCATATTTTGTAAACGCCTGGCTATACATTTCTAAATAAAAAGTGCATCTTACATAACGTGTTTGTTTAGTAGGTGCTGCAGTTTGGTTGTTTGAAATTCACAGTGAGTCTATGATAGTGCTACCAAATGCTGGTTGTGTCTCGGTCTATACCTTATAATGAAGGGGCGCCTGAGGCCGGCCCAGAGGCTCAGGGTTACATCCAACTATCTCCTCTCACAAAGCGATCATCTGCTCCCATCTCACACACATAAACAGGACTCGCATCTGGTTCAGACTGGAGAGCTGTAGATTTATTATATATCCATCCATCCATTTTCTTCCACTTGTCCGTCGCCTGGTCGTGGGGGCAGCTGTTGGAGCTGCCCAAACCACATTGCATCAGCCCCTTTATTATATATCACTTGCTGATATATAATAAATGGTAAATATGAAATGGCTATTGAGATTTTATTTTATCCCATTAATCTATGGGCTGTTGACACATTACTTCTGTGTAATTTCTTCTCTTTGGTCTAAATACGTCAACAGGTTTTAATGTCTGTGTAAGCTCTCAGTTGTACAGGAGTTGTCCTTTTTCAATGAAGGTACTTGAGTCATCTTCTGTACTCTGTAGTTGAAGCCTCAAAAAGGTTTTAATGTTTTCCATGGTTCCACCAGTGCACTTTCCGGACACCCGCCTTGTTTGCTACTAAGCACTGAAGAAAGGCTCGCTCTCACCTCAGTACAGAATGCTCTGAGCTGGGTTCGATCTGTTGCAACGTTGTCTCAGAACACACTCAGATGCATGGAGTTCACTGTCCAGACTTCAATGTCATGTCATGGAGTTTTCATCATTAGCACCAATTTTGTCAGTAAATAAATCAAGTCAGCCTCCAGAGTACAGAAATCCTTCAAATTATTTATATAAATATGTTTTATTTAATCTATGTACTAAATTTCTTATTACATTGGAATACCAATGAAAGCATCATATACCCTTTAATACAGGATATATTTGTCTAACAGGAGTGATCACATAATTACAAAGCCACAAAATTGCATACAGTAACCTCTAATTGCCTTATATATCAATCAGTACACCTCCACTCCTGAGATAAATGCTATAAATACTCCACTTGACTTGCATTTCATTGGAAACATTTGGCTCAATACCCACCTTTATTAATTATTCATGAGCACAGCTGTTCTGGCCTCAGCCAAAAAGAGGAGAAGACATAAGAGGAAGTCTTTACTTTGCCATCTATGGGACATCAGTTCAGAAAACTAATTATATGATTTTTCATCATTACAGAGTGAATAGCTTAGATTTAAACAATTTGCTGCAAAAAGCCTTGCATGTCCGTATGTGACAAAGTACATAATTTAATATGGTAAAATAGTTATTACTTATATTTTATACTGCAATTTGGAACCCATATTATTACTATAATAATAATTATTATTATAATAATAATAATTATTATTATATAAGCAATGCAGACACAAGCCTGTGTTCTTTGCATGCCACTTTCATCTGCTGAAGTGAAGGTTTTTGTCAGGGAGGGCAAAAGTGCAGAGTCAATGAAGATCATTCTCTGTGGGTCCTGAAAGTATTTTTTCTGGTCTCCAGGGAGACCTGTGGCCCTTTCTTCTGTTGGTGTGGAGGAGCATGTTGTGACCACCATGTCGTTAGAGATGGAGAAGACCATCACCAAAATCATGTATGACTTCCAGAGGAACTCCACATCCGACGACGACTCCGGCTGTGCTCTGGAAGAATACGTCTGGGTGCCTCCGGGACTGAGTCCTGAGCAGGTAACAATCAATTTAGTTTTGTAAAGCTCTTGATCAAAACCCGCAGCCTTTCCAAATGTTGCTCATTTGAAACAGAAGAATGGTTTGAAATGCTTTATGTCTAAGAGATTGGCATTGCGTTCTTGGAAAGATCCTCAGCTACATTGTCTCCTTTAGTCACAGAATAAAAACAGGATACAGGAAGGCCATACAAGCAAACACGGTGTAGCTTCAGTTCAGTCCCACCTATCCTCCTATGAGCTGCTTTTCACTCATGTCCTGGTCTTACTAAATCAGACCCTGAAACTCCTACATTTAAACACAAAAATCACCTCTGGTGAAGTAAAGTTTTAAACATGGTAAGTGACTCTTAGTTATAATCTAATGTCCATTTTCAGTCATACTTATATGACAACATATTGATAAAATGTTGCTCATAAAAGCCAGCATTTTTACTAATTGGTGTAAAATTGCCTAAATAATTAAATTGGTTATGGATTTGTCCATAGTGTAAATATTTCAGTGATGTGTCCTGACAATGACAGATGAACTTCCTTGTGTTATGAGGACTTCAATGAACATTACATTCAATAAACCTTCTGTTCTTTTTTAATAATACTTTCAATAACAATTAGTCAACCACATTATCACTGCCACTTTCTCACAGCAACAGTTTCAACTTATTACGGTACCTATTTGGAGGTTTAATATAGATAACTGTCTAGTTTAGAGTGCAGACAGTTAGTATCAGGCCATTATACAACATTGCACACACAGAGCCTAGTGTGGCCAATTTTACTCCATTACAGATATTTATTTTGTGGTGGTGCTTTTGAGGACAAATGAAATTATTTGGACAATGAATTATGTGTGGGGCATTATATATTTTTCTCTGATGGCAAAGTAAAGAGACATTAGCTCCGTGCTAAAAAAAAAGCTCCTTCATGGTGTTTTTCTTGCGGCTTTTGTGGGAGTGCAAGAGGAAAGGGCAGGGGTGACATACAAATTACTGCTGTCAGCCCTTTTGTGGTAGAATAATTGTAAGGACATTTTTTTGTGTTGTCAATGTTAACACTAGTGAGCCTGTTCAGGAGAGCGCAATACTGTTTCACAAATGAAGACACTAAACACATACACATTTTAATAAAACGTGTGCAAATACAATGTTGCACAGACATAAGGGTTTCATGTTGAGAAAAAAATATGACCTTATGAAGAGGCATTGAATTTATAACTTCAAATTTGTTCAGCATCCATATTTACCTGAGCTTTTGAGCGCTGTGTTTTTGGGCAGGACACGTCAGCTGCTTTTTTTTCTAGTGCCTGCATACAGTCTTGTGTGAGTGTGAATGACTTTGAGTGTCCAAGGAGGAAACAAAAAGCATTTTTAGTGAGACCATTTTAGTTTGTTTTTGCCTTCTTTGAGTCTTTCCTCACGCTCAAACATCATCAGTGTGGCTCGTTTTACACACATTTTTAATGTGTCTTGTGTTGTTGTTGTTGCTTTTTGTCATTGAAAGAGCAGGTTGCTGTGTAAACCCTGGAGTCTTTATTTAGCATGTGCAGCTCTACAGCAGCAGGCTCCCGGGCTCTGAGCAGATGACAGGCCAAGCTGATAACAGTGATTTTCTCCAGTCAGCCATCTTGACAGGAGGCTGCAGTCGCTCTTATTCAACAGAAGGGGGAGAAGCGCCACTGCTTGTGGTCTTTAACAGACTTCAAAATAACACTTAGCGTTTGTCTCATTAAAATTTGGTATAAGGTCTACTTTGGGACTTGTTTGGGATCGCCTGGCTTTGAGGGTGAATGTCAGAACTAATCAAATGTAACTATTTTCTCCATCACCTGTTGATTCTGCTGATGTATGATTAATGTTCAATGATGTCATAGACTTTTGATGACTTTTCATCTACAACTACAGACAAAATGTAATGTTCTTCGATTGGTGTAAAGATGACAATAATAATTTGGTTGTATTGTAGAAGTTCTCTGCACATGTGTGATGCACAGCCAACATTTATTGAGGGAAAGTGTTAACTAGTGTTCAGGCAAAATAACTTGTGTCAGATGTTAAAT
The DNA here is from genome assembly GCA_021464625.1 of Proterorhinus semilunaris. Classification (NCBI taxonomy): domain Eukaryota; kingdom Metazoa; phylum Chordata; class Actinopteri; order Gobiiformes; family Gobiidae; genus Proterorhinus; species Proterorhinus semilunaris. The sequence goes on from CM038347.1 coordinate 22,331,875, forward strand.
TACTTGCACAGACTTAGAGCTGTGCAAGTAATCAGAATTTAATTGAAATAGCAATCTCAGCTATGGTAAATTACTATTATCATCATCATGGGGATTTTTAAATTCTCAGGTCCACAGCCAATTCTGAGGCAGTAACAACTAGTTTGAATCTTAAAGGAGTAAAGTTTCATTTTGTGTGTGTGTTTTAAATGATTTTGGAGTGGAAAGTATTTTGTTTAAGCTGAAGTTTATTTAGGTCTATCTTGTCTATGTGTATAAATCATAGCATTATTAATATGAAGCTATTTGAATTTGTTGTTAAAAAAAAAAAAGAAGTAAAACTCCACAAAGGGAAAGGTTTAATGCCAGGGCATCACATTATTTTGGTAATTTGCTCTACTCTTAGATCTATCGTAGACTCAGACACTCTATGTTATAAAGAGTAGAGCAAAAATACGCACACGTGGAAAACTCTTACAATCAAACTTAGTTTCACTCGTGTCAATGCTGAAAAATGCTGTGAAATCAGGCAGTAATGACAAGCCCTGATGAGCTCCTGATAAGTGCTTCATCTTTAACGACAATCAAGCCTCTTCTATTTACCACATTCACAGGGAAATATTAGAGTTGATTCAGCCATGGGCATTACGCTCCACTGCTGTCTGAATGGGAATTACCATATTGCTGAGGAAAGTGCAATTTTCTTTAACCTGAGTCTGAGAAGGATGTGATGAAAAATGCAAAAGTCCCTTCTTGTTCGAGGTTGAGTTGGTTGCATCATTGTGCCACCTGACGCACTCACACTGCTGTCCAGGACAGCAACAAATGATGAACTGTGTTTTCTCAGGTTTTGTTTATTTTGTACGTATTCCTCTTTCTGAGCCATGGCTGAGAAAGGTTTTTCAGATGAACAAATTATAGTTTTATGTCTTTATCATTGTGAAATATTAGAGCTTGTGTGTCCCAATTGAAAGACCATTTACCCCCGAACTGGAATCATTGTTTTAGGTCTTCGCACCATATATAGCAAATAGCACTTGTGGTTTGGTAGAAGTCGAAGCTGTCTGTTACTTACAACATTGTGTTTTTTGTACATTGACTTGTAACCAAGCTACTGTGACATAACATTTTATTTATATGTAGTTATTTAGCATCACAAACTTCAATACAACAGTGTTTTTGCCCTCTTTATGTTGCAGGTGCATCAGTATTATAACTCAATGCCTGAGGAAAAAGTCCCCTATATCAACAGCCCCGGAGAGAAGTACCGCATCAAACAACTGCTCCACCAGCTGCCTCCGCATGACAACGAGGTGAGCACCACATGCATGGCCTACTATTGTATACCACAAACTAAGATTAGATAGATATTGTTCTTGTTTCTGGGCAGTAATGTAATGAGAAAAAACATTATTTTGATATTTTACTATTTCAACACAACATTTGCACATTTCATGAATTTACACAATAATAGTTAGCAATGTATGCTTTCATCATAAAGTTTAAAATATTACTTTAAAAAATATGAATAAAAGAGAATCGTAACACTTTATAATAACTACACCTTATTTTGCCCTAATACATGATGAGTTAACACTTAATTCATCATGAACAATTCATTAGATAAGTGTGACTAACACTGAAGAACTACTTAACAATGAATAAGTGAAGTATGTGAATAACTATCCATTATGAGTTAGGCATTAACTGTTGTAGTTAAGTAGTTATTAAGTGATAGTCAAACATAACTAAGGAATTGTTCATTATGAATTGTTAATTCATCATTCATTAAGGCTAAATAAGGTGTAGTTATTAAAAAGTGTTACGGGAAAATCAAGTCTAAAGCTGAACTTTTACATATTTTTAAGTTACATCGTTTTTTTAAGGCTGTGTTATGAAATATGAGTAACTCTCTCAGATGGAAGTGATTTTGCAGTATATTATGGATTCTTGCAAATGCATATAGCAAAAAATATAATTTTGCAATCTATTGTGCAGCCCTAATCAACAATACAAACATTAATTTATAATTAATATTTGTATTTATCCATTTTGAGAAGGTACAACTAACTAAAACTCCTGAGCAAGGAAATTCTTTAAGAACAGTGACTACATATATCATGGATTTCCATGCACTGTTGACTGTATTTGCTTATGGTAAATGGTAAATGGTCTCAACTTATATAGCGCTTTTCCACCTACATTAGGCACTCAAAGCGCTTTACAGCAAGGAACCTTTCACCCATTCATACACCAATGTACGCAGACACTGGAGGCAAGGTGGGTGAAGTGTCTTGCCCAAGGACACAACGACAGCATGCACCTTCAGGAGGCGGGATTCGAACTCCCAACCTTCCGATCATGAGACGACCCGCTCTACCATCCGCGCCACCATCGCCCCATTTATTTGCTTATGTTTTTTTTGTTGTTCTAGGTGCGCTATTGTAATGGATTAGACGAGGAAGAGAAGCGTGAACTAAAGATTTTCAGTAACCAACGGAAGAAGGATACCTTAGGCAGAGGCAGTGCTCGCCCCTTTCCCCTCACCATCAACGGGGCCATCTGTGATAAGGTAAAACAAGGAAGGAAGGCATATTTGTCTTCAGCATTCATCAGAATTATTGCTTGATACAGTACCGAGTTAGAGCCTATTGCCATTAGCCAACAGCTCAAAAATAATGTTTTTATGGGCATAAGGTTTGGTAACGCGTTTCTCTGTGACGTTTTCTCAATATATATGAAATTTGGGAAAGAGTTTAGTCTTTAAGGAATATATTAGCGCAAATTGACAAATGTAATGAAAGTGTGTGTTTTTTCTGACAACCAAAATTGCTAGATTATATCTTCATAGGAGCTGGCGGTTAAAAGCTACCTTTCCTTCCTGTCTCTTGTCTGCAGTGTGGTGGTCAGATAAATGGTGGGGACATAGTTGTTTTCGCTGCTCGGGCCGGCCACGGGAAGTGCTGGCACCCCCAGTGCTTTGTGTGCGACATGTGCGAGGAACTGCTGGTCGATCTCATCTACTTCTATCAGGACGGCAAGATCTACTGCGGCAGACACCACGCCGAGAGACTCAAGCCCCGCTGCTGTGCCTGTGATGAGGTGCCTTTGGAAAACAGTGAAAGCATTTGAGTTTGGATAAACATGAGGCGAATCTGGTGTGAAAAGATGTCTCAGTATTCCTGCCATGTCTCAGAGGCAGCTTGTTTTTCATTGTAATATACAGCGAGCCGGGAATAGACATACAAAATGGGAACAAGACCAAGCTGTCATTGTTAACTTTGATTTGTTTACTGCTTTTAAAATGATGTGTGGCTAGGAGTCAAATGGAAATGCAGTATATAATGAAAATATAGCTGCCAAACCAGTTATACACAAATCACAAATGTTACTGTATGACCACTGGCAGGTGAGGCATTGTGACTATCTTTAACATGGCACCTTAGAGCGTTGGCCTTGAATGAGGGGGACTGTCCTTTAAGTTATGATTTTGATTTACAACATTTGACAACAATTGATTGAAAAGCACCAGGGGTTGTATAGAAAGCTGCTGGCTGTGATGTTAACTCTGAAACATGTTCATTAAAAAAAAGGTTGTGGGCAATTTCATTCACCCCATACTCAGTGGTGGTAAGCTTTTAGCCACAGCCGCTCCTGGGGTAGACTGATGGAAGCAAGGCTGCTAACCTGCGCCATCAGCTCTGCGACCACCATCAACCACTCACACACATACACAGGCAAACACAGTCTCATTATTACGTCTCATTATACATGAGACGTAATTGTGAATGGTAGTGCAGACATAGGGAGAACATGCAAATTCCACACAGAAATGCCCTGGAGCCCTAACTGCTGCGCCACTGTGCCGCCCAAATTTCTATGGTCAGTGAGTGCAATCAAGTCATTACCCTTCTTTCCTCTGATAACAAAAAATCAGTATACAATATCCAGCTCTATCCAAACCATGATGTATACAGCAAAGGCTATATGAACGAAGTGTGCTCATGAATTAATTTCCTGGTTTTGCAGATAATCTTTGCTGATGAATGCACTGAGGCGGAGGGCAGGCACTGGCACATGAGGCACTTCTGTTGCTATGAATGTGAGACAACACTTGGAGGTCAGCGCTATATCATGAAGGATGGACGACCACACTGCTGCAACTGCTTCGAGTCCCTTTACGCGGAGTATTGTGATGCCTGTGGAGAGCACATAGGTATATTTGTTATGTAGTTTCTTACATCAGTGCATATAATGCATGTTACTGTGGCTCCAAGCCTGCACTGATGATGTTACAAATACTATAAATGTTTAGATGAAATATATAGAAACAGTGATCTTTAACAAATCTTGAATTAAAGGCTTAAATTTTGCACAATATTATTTCTTATGTATTTTTGTTTCATTATTTTTAATTTCATCAAGGGATTGACCAAGGCCAGATGACATATGATGGGCAGCACTGGCACGCCACTGAGGAGTGTTTCTGCTGTGCCCACTGTAAGCGCTCCTTGTTGGGACGTCCCTTTCTGCCGAAACAGGGTCAAATTTACTGCTCAAGGTCCTGCAGTGCTGGACAGGTGTGTAACCCATCCAGATTTACAGCATTAGTATCAATGTTTCAAGTTTTATTGAAAATATATTTCTTGATCATTAGGATCCAGATGAATCTGATTCCTCAGACTCAGCCTTCCAAAGCGCCCGCTCTCGTGAGTCCCGCCACAGCACCAAGATTGGTAAAAAGGAACGTCATAACGTGGAGCAGGAGCGCAGGAGTGGGGAGGGACGGCAGTCTGCGCCTCCAATGCCGGACCGTCTTTCTGCTGAGATCGACCCTCTGTCTGTGCAGATGGACCGCTTGAGTGTCTCTTCGAGTCAAACACCTAGTAGGACGCCCACCCGCACCCCAAACCGCACCCCAAGCCGTGCCCCAAGTCTAAACCAAGTGTGGATGAGTCGCGATGACCCCTATGTGCCTTCAGCCTATGAGGGCCCTCAGAGAGACCCCTCACCTACACCAGCTCCTATCCATTTGTTGGGTCCCAGACAGGGCTACAACCCAAATGGCAACGCCCACCCCCCAGCTCAGAGCCCAGGGAACCCAGGACCGCGGCCAGACTCCTGGGGGAAGGAGCAGGGCAATGCTAAGAGAACGCCTATGGCAGCTCTGAGGGGACATTCCTTTAATGAAAACTGGATGCATCACAGCCAAGACGAGTTCAGGCCCAACAAACTGCGCACACAGATGAGCTTCAATGAGGTGTCTAGTCAGAACCAGGGCTTTTCCGACAAAAGGAGCATCAGCCTGGGCTTCCAAAGGGATGGCAGGCCCCCTCTGACTCGCAGGAACCACATCACAGCTCTGAGCTTCAATGAACCACTCACTCCTCTCGAGCAGACGCCACGGGGATCCATGGACTCTATCACAATGTCCAACACTGCAGGTATGATGGCCAAAAAAAAAAATAATAATAAATATATATATATATATATATTCATTTAATTCAATGACATGTAACAAATTGTCTTTTATTTATAGGTAACTCTCTAGATGGGGTCACTAAGCGGCAGGAGCATTTGTCCCGGTTCTCAATGCCAGACCTGAGCAAAGACTCAGGAGTGAATGTGTCTGAGAAGAGCAACATGGGCACCCTCAGCTCCTCAGTGCAGTTTCACAGCACAGAGTCCCTGTCATCCACTCGGCCCTTCAGTAATAATAACATGTACACCCCAGTGGGTTTCCCTCTGGGGTACTGGGGTGGCCCACAGCCTCTGAGTTTTGAGAGTAAAGGTCGTGTTGGTGTGATGGGCAGCAGTGGGAACTTGCGAATGGCTCCGCTGAGCGACCGAATGCCCCGGCGGCGTCTGACCACTCAGGACTCTGTGTCTCAGCAGCAGCCTCAGCCACGGCGCCGCAAACACCACAGAGGCAGCGGGCAGCACCGCAGCGGGCGCCACAAGCGCTCACGCCGCTCTCGCTCAGACAATGCCCTGCACCTGGTGGCCGACCGCCCATCACATCCAATGGAGCCCCCGTACCGCAGGGTGCAGGAGGACTACGACCGCTTTCCCCCGGGACACAGAGAGCAGTTTAGCCTGGACTCTGGAAGCTACAGGCAGCAGAGGCCCTGTCCTCGGACCACCTCTGACCTGACCCTGCACAATGCGGGCTGGCCTCCCGTGGGACCAAGTGGGCCCTGTTGGGCAGAGGGATACATGGAGGGGGCAGACCCCTGGTGCTCCAGCTGCTCCTCCTCCACTGAGTCTGAGGAGGATGAAGGCTACTTCATGGGAGAGCCCATTCCTCGACCAGTGCAGCTCTGCTACCTCAACAACGAGGAACTACGCCACCGCTACAGCCCAATGAGCCCGACTTCGATCACAGGACATCACGGACCTCTTCATGGACCAATACATGGCCAAATGCATACTCGCCAGCGCAGGAAGAGCAAAAACTGCATAATCTCCTAGATTTGCCTGATAGCAGAGTTGGACGAATAGAGGGTTAATGATGAGAGGCAAAGAGCTTGTGTCAGAGTGGGAGGAGACTGAAGAGCGTAACTTTGAAGTGGGTGTGTGCTGTGGGGTCAAATACACACGGCCTATTTTTTGTGCTTACACAACTCTACACTGGCTAGTGTTTATGTACACCTACACAGTATGATCTAATCCTAATAGGAAACTCAGCTGGATTACACAACAGTGTTTACTGGTCATTTTACCTGGATGCATTAATTATCTGCTGAGTGAATACACTGCTATGAAGTATGTGCCTCCATGTAAAGACAGAGCAATCATTGACTTTTTGGAAAGCGCTCCTTGGACTGTTCATTAAAATGTTCAATGATCTTGGTTCTTAAAATCCTCTGCAAAGAACTAAAGTTGAAATAGTGAAATGTATGATTACCTCTGTGGGATGTAAACGCTGCTTAAGGATGATGTTGGTCGGTGCTGCTCCAGAACGATCTGTCTGAGGATGCATCGGAGTTTGACAGGGGTGCAAATTTAGATTCTTGTTATTGAAATACATTGTGAGGCAACTAAAACTGAGGGTGCAAACATTTTTTAATGAGGTTGAGTGCACCCTTTTGCACCCCTGTAGAACCAGGCCTGATGTTGGTTTTCACTTTGTACAAATTGTCTGTTGAATTGTGCTCTACATTAGCCAGCTCCATGCTTTAACGAGGACAGAGTGCCTCTGCCCTCGCTCATTCAGGCACAGTAACGTCAGGTATGGTCCCGTTTCTCCTCTGCAACATGCTTTCTTTTTTGAGAGATAGATATAGATGACTAAGAATATAAACAATACAAACAAGAAGCTTAAATAAAATGCCAATAAATATATTAAAAGATAATACTATGTTAATTGTATATACAGTACTTAACTTATGATCGATGTAGTAATGTAAATGTTCTGTACATATGGTCTTAAATATTTATATATTTTGTAATTAAAGAATCATTATTTGTATAAGATGACGTCAGGATAAAAAGGCTTGCATGTTGATCTGTTGGTGTTGTCTCAAACTGGAAATAAAGTGTTCAATCAAATTAAACCTGTCAATAGGATTTTGCTTCACAAGTGCCATTTTCCTTTTTTTTTAGTAAGGAATAATACACAAATTAGAGGGGGGAAATGTAAGTGTTTAGGTACACTTATTACTGACCCGAAAAAATGATTGTGGAAGAGAATTTGTAAAAAGCTTTATTTATTTTACAAGCAAAAAGAAAAAAAAAGAAAAATGTTTACAAACAAATAATTTAAGCAATAAGCAGAAAATCACACAAATGCAGTTGAAAAGTGATAGTCAGTGCAATTTAATTCACATTCACACGAATTATACAGCATCAAGAATTTCAAATGCTCAACAACAAAGTTTTGAGTTTCAGGCTGTGATGAAGCAGTACTGTCATTTATGAAAAGTGTTACTGCAACAAACACTGGAGTTGGCAACTATAAACTGCAATTACTGAGTCAGCTCTCGAGAGTCGTAGTCCTGTATGAACTTCTCCATGGCCTCCACGCAGCGAGCACCAATGTCCCGGAGGTTTTGCTGCAGTGAGACCTGAATGGGAATCTGTAGAGATGGGTCCTTCGCGATCAGCATCTTTACCACCAAACCAAACATTTCACACTCTTGATAGTACACCTGAAAGATACAGAACAATGAGAAAAAGCCATGGTCAAAATAAGTATTTTTGTTTTGTGTAGATGACACTATTAAAGAAAAAAGAAAAAGAAACATTGCCTGGCTTTTAGTTACACTTCAAATCCGGTCTGAATGCCTGTGGTTTATTGTGTTTGTTTGGCTGAATGTGTTGATGATGTCCAGTCTACCTGATCTATCTCTCTCCTCTTCTTCTGAATGGCTCGATCACGCGCTGCAGCCTGTTTCGCAGCGGACTGCTCAGGCTCTGGCTCTTTGCTCCTGCTGCCTCTGTGGTCCCTCTCTTGACTCTGACTCTTGTCGCTCTTAGAGCCCTGAAAACACCAGAGACAATGCATTTGGTTGGCACAGCACTGACAGATGGTAGAAGGCCTTTAGTACAAAGACCAGTCACAAGTGAGCTGCGAATGACCAAAGGATGATCAAACTCTGCCGGTCACAGATGAGTTAAAGTTTCCTATCCTGTCAAGGCCAAAAGCCCCACACATTTTTATATTTTTTTGTTTACAGAAATGCTAGTGGCAAGACTAAAATGCCACACACAAAATAACTGTAAATAAAAAACTCAGCTAAAAAGCTAACAAAAACGTTTTCAGATACACAGACTGAAAATGTCTGTTTAGCTAAATGCTAACTGTATAATGCTAAAACACAATTATATTATACTTTCGTGTGAAATGCTTTAACAAAACAAATGTGAATGCAGCTGAAGCTGTTAAAGTTTAAAACCAGCTTACCAACCAGCCAAAGAGCTCAAAAACAACATTTGTGGAAACTTGTCATTATGACAAATGTCACATTTTGTTGTTTTCTCATCAAAAATCTTTTACCCAGGCATAACACTCCATGTTTTTGCGTAATCCAGACATCCACTCTGACTCACTCACAGGATCCACTCACTGCTGCATGCTAATGCTAACATTGCTGATGTTAGCATTAATAGTTTAGTAACATTTTGCGCCAGAGTCTAGAAGTGTTTATTTTGAGCTGATGTACCTTGTGTAGCTTCTGCTTCATTAGCAGTTGCAATGTGAAAAAAATGTTTTTCTAATTACTTCGATGTACATTATGCCACGAGATTATTTACTCAATAAAGGGAATTTAGCATTTAAGTGAATTTAGAGGTTCATATTTGTGTGCTCTAACTATCACAGAGTATTAACAAGGGAACAATGGGCATAATTACTTACAATGGTAGGAAATATTATTTGAACCCTTTAGAACTTATTTATTTAAATCACAAGAATGACTGCACAGGGTCTGCTTGAACTAATATCACCCAAACTGTTGTTTTCTTTATCGTCTTCGTTGATGCCCCTTTTTAAATGACGATAACGTAATGATGAAGACCTAAAAATAGCTCTTTGGGGACTAAAACATGACGAGACGTTAATAAGTTTACATCAATGAGACGAGACGAAGATGGGAGAAAGTGGTTCGTCAGATCGTTCACAAACCGAGTTTGTCGCGGAGCGAGTGAATACACCGGTAAACGTGACGCGGCGCCGTCAGCTCTGACGCGGCCGGGCAGCGGCGCCTCTTCCGGTCTCTTTATCTCTCTCTCCCCGTGGCGTGCACTGCTAGCGTATCCTCCACGGAGCGCGGCTGACATTGCTGTCCGGACAGTTTTAAATACCGTAGCGTATGAACGCAGAAAGCATGTTGAGGTAGGATACGTATGTGCAGACAGCGCTGTTGATAAAAAAAAAAATACATAAAATTAAAGCCGCAAGCGGCGATGTAGGCCCTCGCCCCTGGCGCAGCCCCCCCTTGCGACCGCCTCCTTTGCAACCGCCCCCGCTCTCGCCCAAGCCTGCTCTCCCCTCGGCCTCACACACAACCTGTGTGCTCTCTGTCTACTAACTCTTGCTCTTTGCAGCAGGGGGCGCTATAGCATGGATCATTTTTGTGTTCATGTAAAAAGATTCAGGGCCATCTGGTGTATACGTGATTACATTTAAAACTCAAAGGGACAAAGAATGCATAATAATGATGCTCTCAGGAACACGTTTACACTGGCCACGCCCACATCTTACACAATATGATGTATATGTAATATCATTTTTTGTTTGGTTTATTGTGTAGAATATACCGGCAAAGTGGGAGATAAATAATCCAGACTGCAATATTCAAGGTATAGATAGGAGGCGCTATAGTGTTGAGCACTGTGCAGTTATTGAGCTCTACCTGTTCAGACCGTGAGTTGCCTTATGTCAGCCAAATATGATCAGATTGGATAGAGCGCATGCCTGCGAGGGGTTGTGAAATGTACTGCAAAAAGGCATTTTTTCTGTGGGGGTGCCATTTTAATCTGTTAACCCCCACTTTAACCGAGCACATTTTCGCCAGTTCGTCTTGACCCATATCTTAAAGCTTCTTGAAAAAAAGCGTCAAAAACAGTTACAGAAATGAGACGTAAGTGCAGGTGAAAACACAGCACACAAAGAAGTGTACTTGGTTCAGGTGGGAGTTAAGAGGTTAAAAGTGAAAATGGCCGACTTCCTGTGCGTCATTGCCACGCCCACACCTTTGAAAATATCAAACACATGTAATATATTTTTGTGTTCGATTTAATGTGTAGAATATACCTGCAAAGTTTCATATAAATTGTACAAACTAAATGTTTCAAGGTATAGATAGGTGGCGCTATAGTGGTGAGCACCGTGCAGTTATTGAGCTCTATGGATCCATACCATAAGAGGCCTTATGTCAGCCAAATATGATCCAGATTGGATAGAGCGCATGCCTGCGAGGGGTTGTCCAAGGTACGGGAAAATAGCACGTTTTTTGTGGGGGCGCTATGTGAAAAGTGTAAACGTTATCAAAAAAAGCTGGCTTGAAGTTGTAGCTCCATTTCTCTAGATTCTATTGAGCCATGTTTGAGCTTATTCTGCTGAAAAACCAAGGAGTAGTACATTGAAACATCTGGTGAGAGATTTCTTCTCCAGGATTTCAATCCAAGATGGCCGACTTCCTGTTGGTCAGAGGGTGGAGCTTTAATTATGTTTTGTGACCGTCTCCATGTGCTCTATCACTGTGCCAAAGGGGATTGGCCTATGCCAAAAATGCATGTCCCCAAAAGAATGGGGGTCAACTTTGAGGGGGCGCTGTGGAGCCATTTTGTTTAGGGCGTGTGCATGTCGCCCACTGACACGCAATTTTTGCCGACTCTGATTCACTGTGCCCATTTCTGCGTGTACTTTTGCTCGGGAAGGCACTGAAAAACAGGATCTTAGAGGCGTAACTATAATAATAATAATAATAATAACAAGAAACCGGGGGAGAACAATAGTCCCTCACCAGGACTAAGTCCTGGCTCGGGCCTAATTACCAGGACAAAGTCCTGGCTCGGGCCTAATAATAATACAAATAGAAAATCTCAAAGCGGTGATCAGAGGACGAGGAGAACGGGCACTTTTGGGGAAAGTCCTGTTCACAATGACACTTCTGCCAGTGCCTATTGTGGTGTAATCTGTTTGTCAAAAGCCAATGTATAACTATTAAACTGACGAAAACTCGACTAAAACCTTTTTAATTTTCGTCTGACTAAACTAAAAGCATTTTCGTCTAAAAGTCTAAAACTAAAAAGGGCTGCCAAAAACAACACTTCACCCAAACAATTACATGTTATCATAATTTTATTGGCCACCCACAACATGTAAACATTCACAGGACAGGGAGGAAAAAGTAAGTGAACCTCGATGCTCCAAGAGCTACAGTGCCTTGCAAAAGTACACCTTGAACATTTGCACATTTTGTCATGTTTCCAAACATAAACATAAAGATTTTATTTTGAATTTTTTTACTGAAAGTTCACACACAAGTAACAGACAACTGTGAAGTGAAAGCAAAATGATACATGATTCTGTTATTTTCCAAAAAATAGAAACGTGAAAAGTCACAAGTATTCATACAGCATGAATTAATACTTTGTGGAACCCCCTTTTGCTGCAATAACAGCAGCAAGTCTTCTGGGGTATGACTCTACAAGGTTTGCACATCTAGAGACTGACATTTTAGCCCATTCCTCTTTACAAAACAACTCGAGCTCTGTCAAATTAGAAGGAGAGCGTTTGTGAACAGCAGTTTTCAGGTCTTTCCACAGATTTTCAATAGGATTTAGGTCAGGACTTTGACTGGGCCATTCTAACACATTAATATGTTTGTTTTTAAACCATTCCATTGTAGATTTAGCTTTGTGTTTAGGGTCATTGTCCCGCTGGAAGGTGAATCTCCGCCCCAGCCTCAATTCTCTTGCTGACTCCAGCAGGTTTTCCTCCAAAATGTCTCTGTATTTGGCTCCATCCATCTTCCCAACTATTCTTACAATCTTCCCAGTCCCCGCTGAGGAAAAGCAGCCCCATAGCATGATGCCCCCCCCACCATATTTGACACTGGGGATGGTGCACTCAGGACGATGAGCGGTGTTAGGTTTTTGCCATACATAACGTTTTGCATTTGAGTCAAAAAGTTCAATTTTTGTCTCATCTGACCAAAGCACCTTCTTCCACATGGTAGCTGTGTCCTCCATATGACTTCTAGCAAACTTCAAACGGGATTTCTTATGGCCTGCTTTCAATAATGGCTTTCTTCTTGCCACTCGTCCATGAAGGTTAGATTTGTGTAGAGTACGACTTATAGTTGTCCCATGTACAGATTCCCCCAGCTCAGCGGCAGGACGTCGCAGCTCCTCCAGAGTTATCTTGGGGCACTTGGTTGCATTTCTGACCAGTGCTCTCCTTGTTTGGTCTGTTAGTTTAGGTGGACGGCTGAGTCTTGGTAAGTTCGCAGTGGTGCTATACTCTTTCCATTTCCGAATGATGGATTGAACAGTGCTCCATGAGGTGTTCAAATCTTGGGAAATCTTTGTATAACTTAACGCTGCTTTAAACTTCTCCACAGCTTTATCCCTGACCTCTCTGGTGAGCTCCTTGGCGTTCATGATGTTGTTTAGTGACCAATACACTCCGATCATAGCTCTGAGGCCCTCACAGAACAGCTGGAATTATACTGAGAGTAAATTACACACAGGTGGCCTCTATTTAATGGTTAGGGCAAGGTGTGAACATTCTGCAGTCATTATGAATGTTATAAAGGCAATTTAATGCACTCAGAAAAATGCTGTATGAATACTTATGCACACCCCACTTTTCTATTTTTTGAAAAAATAACAGAATCATTTATTATTTTGCTTTCACTTCACAGTTGTCAACTTTCAGTAAACAATTCAAAATAAAATATTTGTTTGCTGTAAACATGACAAAATGTGCAAAAGTTCAAGGTGTATTAGTAATTTCGCAAGGCACTGTAATTAGACAAATTTGCGCAGGCATTTAGAGTCCGGTGTGAGCCAACCTGAAGTCCAATCACTGAGGTGTGGCTTAAAGCTGCCCTTGTCACTGAAAAACACACAATAGTTAAGAATTGGCTCTTGTTGAGAAACATTGTCTGATGTGCACAATGCCTCGCTTAAAAGACCCACATTGCACCTAACTCCGGGGAGGATCCGCCCTCGGTTCGCCAAATCCTCCCCGGAGTCAGAACCGCTCGGCGGATATGCTGTGCGGTTGCTGCAAATCCGTTTTCATGACGCGCTCTTACGCTTATGCTACATTGGTTTTAATTACTTTCTAAGTCAGTGTCCCAGCTCACACTGAATCTGGGTAAGGTCCGGTACGGCGTCCGCAAACTTAGAAAGTCATTAAAACCAATGTTAGCACACTCACACTGCTCCCGTGACACGGGGGCATTAGTGTGTTGCAAAGCATCCACTTCACTGGGGAGCGTCGTTGTTCTGGCAAATACGGCTTTTGTTTACAAAAACTACCTATATATGGGGCTACTTATGACGTGACCTCGCACTAAGAGGGAAACTCGCGTGCGCTTCTGTTCTCGCGAGGGCCGTTTCTGTGCCTGGCGCAGCATCTGGCGCCGGAGCTGGCCACAGTGTCAGCCGGACTCAATGTGAGTGGTAGTTTGGGGGGAAACCGGACTGGATCAGGACCGAAACCGGACCGGATTCAGTGTGAGCCGGACGTTATTGAAACCCGCTGTCAAAGAGCGCCTTCGCAGCGGAACCGCTTCAACTTCGCCAAGCGGAGAAGTTTGTCTGATGTTGTTGGTGTTATTTTTAACTGACGTTCTTTGCTTTTGCGTAGTTGATGTAGTTCAGCTACGAGGTGTTCATGAAGAAACAACTCGGACAGTATCCGCACAGTTAGCTCAACTGTAGCCCCATTTAACTCATAATGCCTGCAATTATAGTCAATAGAGAAGATGCTACCTCTGACAGTGAGCGATCTCCAGACGATTCGCTACACGTCCGCGGCAAATCCGCTATGCGAACGCGCCACCAGCGTTTCAGGTTCGCAACTGGTCCGCGCTGCGGACGACTTAGCAAAAAGTTATTATCACTCTGCAGTGCAAAGACGGTTGTTTGCTCACGGTCAGCACAGAATTCCTCACAAATGACTATCAAAGTTGTGGAATTAAGCAAAACGGCATTACTATAACAACTAAATTTAAAGATTTGAAGGCAGCAGTCCGAACCCTCATGAGCCTGAGGACTTCACTTGTAATGCTTGTAAGGTTTCTGGTTGGACCTGATAATGATGGTCTTAGAGTCTGTAACATCCTCAGTGCACTTGGTGATGTAGGCAGTGACAGTCTCTGTATACTCCTGGAGATCAGTGATATTGTTGTGAATGGCAGCCTGCTTGAACATATTCCAATCCGTTGTGTGAAAGCAGTCCTTAAGTTTCTCTAAAGAGTCTTTACTCCAAACTTGAATCTGTTTCCAGATTCAGTGGCCTGTATGCTGACAGTAACAGAATATTTATGTGGTCCGAGGCACCAAGATGGGGGAGATGGGGTGTGCCTTGTACGCTCCTTTTTTGGTGGTGTAAACCAGATCCAGGATGTTGTTTCCCCTTGTTGGAAAATCAATGTGTTGATAGACTTTGGGGAAAACGCTCTTTGGGTCTGCGTGGTTCAAATCCCCAGCTAAGATGAGAAAGGCATCTGGGTGGGCTGTCTGTTGGTCACTGACACTCTGGAACAGTTCATTCAGTGCCTCTTTCCTGTTTTTGAGGTTGGAGGTGGGCGGTATATAGACAGCCACAAGCAGTACAACAGTAAATTCCATGGGCTGGTAGAAAGGGCGACACTTAATGATAATAAACTCCACGAGGGGTGAGCAGTGTCTGCAGACCACGGCAAAGTCATACTCAGCTCTACCTGCGCACTGATTCTGTCTCCACATCAACCTCACAAACAGCTCTGGCGGCTTGCCTGGAGGGGACAAAGGCATGGATGGCAGAAAACCTACAATTAAACGACTCCAAAACTGAAGCCATTCTTATCGGGACCCCCCACCAACTCAAATCTTCCCCTATTTCTGATATTGCATTCTCTGGAATCACCCTCCCCCTTTCCTCCACTGTCCGCAACCTGGGACTCATTTTTGACCCCTTTTTGTCATTTGAACGCCACATACAAAATCTCTGTAGAATCTCCTTTTTTCATCTCAAAAATATCTCCAAACTCCGCCCCAGTCTCTCCCCTTCTGATGTTGAAACACTGGTTCATGCCTTTGTCTCCTCCAGGCTGGACTACTGCAATGCCCTCCTCGTCGGGATCCCGGCAAAAAGCCTTCAAAAGCTTCAGCATATTCAGAACGCCGCGGCCAGGATCCTGACGAGGACGCCTAAGCACCAGCACATTACCCCAGTCCTCCGCGATCTCCATTGGCTTCCGATCGGTCCATGCATCAAATACAAAATCTGCCTGGTCACTCATCAATGCATCCATGGAAACGCCCCAGACTATCTCACTGAACTCCTCACTCCTCCGCCCATAACCAGAGCACTTTGGTCCACAGACACCAACCTTCTCTCCATCTCCAGAACAAAACTCCGGACAATGGGCGACAGAGCGTTCTAGGCAGCTGTTCCTAAACTGTGGAACGCAGTTTAGGAGCACTTTATATTCATTCGTCAGTCATAAATTAAATACATATATTAATGAATTAAATAAATTATAGAAACGTAATAAATAGCCAAACTTGTTAAAGATACTAAAATTAAATTAATCAAAACATCTTGAGGATGTAACATATAACAAACAATTATTTTGAAATGGAGTGAAATACAGTTTACAGCTTCCACCTTCATCGGTTCTACACTTTTTAAAATAAGCCAATTTTTGAACAGCTCTGATAACATTCTGCACTCCTTCAGAGCTATGTGATGTTAAAACCAAAATGTCACTGGACATACGAGACTCATGTACGTAAACATATGATTTAATATGTAACATGTATAACTATGGAAGTTTAATTGCGCGAGCAAAAGATATTAAATAATAAATACTGGCAGTGAATTCTGTTTGCAGGAAAATTTGAAACATTTCTAGAGTGGTGCACTAAAGATATGTCCAGGTGCATTGATGCAAGGCATGTTTATTTATACTGCGCATATCCTACTCAAGGTAACTCAATGCGCCTACCACAATTCAACCACAATTTCAAAAAGCAACTCTATCTGCACATAATAAGTGTCTTTGAACATAGGGATGAAGTCAGAGACACCCCTCAGAAACAAGTAAAAGACCCGCAAATGCCACCCAGAGGGACGGTGAAGTATGTGTAAACTTGTGGGTGATAGGTGTCTTACTTGAGGACACAACTATAGTATGAACTGAAAGGAGCCAACATTCTTGTGTATTATAAACTGACACAAAATCAAACATGAGAATGAGAGAAGATTTTGAACTTACAGAGCGCTGGTTATCCTTCTCTCTGCTGGAAGTTGATCTTGGTTGGAAGAGTCTGGCACCTGAAACAAAGTCCTGTTTTAGATTGATGCTTTGAAAATATATTTTAAGAAATCCCTGTTCATATTAACTTATGGCGGGGTTAATCGTAATTAGCACTTACATCAGCAATGCAATTTATAGTATTATTAAAAGTTATAACCAAGGAACGCACTTCTCTTCTTATGAGCACTTTGAACTTCCCTTAAACTGCTCCAAAGAGTTTTTCTTTTTCTAAAAAATGCCATGACCCAAGTGACAACGCTGGGCCAGGTATCGTATTTTTAACCACGCTGATTGACAGGCTCTGGAGCTTGTGGAGGTTTGTAGCTCTAATTTCAGAATACTCAGGATCATTACAATGAATGGGGCTGAATGGAACACCGGTTATCTCTTCTATCTTAACTCTATGGTTATAACATAACATAACATATAGTTCATAATATTATGAGAACAGAAACATTTTTGCAATTGAGAATTAAGTCTAACTCTATTCCTGTTTGGGTCTTATGGACCTCCAGTAGTGCTGGGTACTGTGAACACTATTTCTCGAAAACATTAACGATACTCCATCCATCTTCTTCCACTTGTCTGTTGCCAGGTCGTGGGGGCAGCTGTTGGAGCTGCCCAAATCACATCGCACCAGCGATTAACGATACCGATACTTGAAAATACTTGTTTTGATACCTATACGAAAATATTTGTCATCTACAACAAAAAAACAGAACAATAATGTTGATAGATTCCATAAAAGACATTTGGTTTATTTATTTGAACAGTAATAACAAAATAACTTTCTTTAGTGCTGTCCCTGGATCCAACAGGCATTAAAACTTGTTTTTAAAGAATAATATTTTTTTAGTATCAGTTTTTTTTAATACTTTTTTCCCCCTTAACCGTAGTACCTACATTTTTTTTATACCATGCTGCTATCGTCTTATGGTACGCACTCCTAAACTCCAGTGAGATTTTGTCTAAATTTAACCTGCCTCAAAGCTGTTTGTGTTCTTTCGATTGCTTATAAATATTACATTTAATCTGGATTCTCTCTAGCAATACACTCAAGTCGTTATTGCTGTATTTGTCGATGCATTAAATCAAAATAATGACTGCACTGTTTGACATTTATTAGGAATAACACCTGAAAGATCCCTAGATTTGGTTTAATTCACCAGATTTCTGCAGGATTTAAAGCAACAATGTGTACCTAAACAAGCTTTGATAACATCATGCTTAAAAACTCAGTTGCAAAAACAATGCATGAGCAATGCATTATGCAGCTCAGATAGGAACTGTTAGCATCCTCTCTTTCTCACTACCTTTTTCTCTTTCACATCTAAATACACAAACGGCAACGATGACTCACTATCATCTCACCATCACTCGAGCACTCACTGAAAACCTGCTTCACACTGGCACATACACAGCACACACCTCCACAGAGCCGCAGTGTGCCAGAGAAGTGCTAAGATAATAACATTCACTATCAAATATCATATATAGGAAACGAAGAAATAACCAGGTAGAATTAGACATAAGCAACACAACCGGGGGGAAAAAACAACACTCAAAATGCATATGCTGTTTATATCACTTAAAAACCATGCAAAAAAGATAAAAACAGGAATAAAATAAAATGTCATTCTTAAACGTATCTGCAATACTTTCAACTTTCCCATCTCAGCTAGGACTTACTAATGTTAAAAAAATGCAGATAAATGTTTATTTTTTATTTTTTTTTGCCCAAGCAGCACCGAAAAAATGTATAATATCTATGCCAATAGAAAAAGTTTTCTACTGAGAAATGTCTTGTAGACTACATAGATATCACACACACAACTTGAGCTTTCACCTGCAAGAATGCATCATGCTCAGATACAAAGAATGTCCATAGAAGGGCCAATCAGGTACAAAAAGGATTTCATGCTGACAACAAAAAAGAAAACACCAGAACTCTTTCTGATGCAATCCACTGCTTTGTTCAATGTTTTAAAGGAAAACAGAGCAGTGATGATACACATTGTGGGTTGGAGTGGGCTGGCCTATTTTCTTATACTGTACAGACTACTAGTTGCTCCACATTTAATTACTGGGGAAGGGGGTGTAAGAAAACATTGTGTAGGGAATTCTGTAGTGTAATTTATGGGCTGCATATGAGGCAAGTAGCCGCCATGTTCGGTCTGTGCATTTGTTTACTTGATTGTCCCATGCACTTATGCGCTTGAAGTATCAAAAAAAGAGGTAAGCTGTGTAGAAGTGATGACACTTCATGCCTGTAATTATTGTGTGTAAATGCGTGTATCTGTGAATTCGCTGTTGAGTGCAATGACATAATCCAGTCCATGAAAAGCCGCTCAGTTTTATGTAACATTGATTTCTTGAAACCAGAATGTGACTAGTACCTTCCAACAATAGGAGAGCGCAAACACTCCCCAAATATTTGTGAAGCAAATCGTGTGGATGGTGTGTGTTTTTGCTGATCTACGCTACCACCTACAGGTCACTAATATAATAACATGCTGATGTGTTGGAGCTGAAACAAAAACAAATGCAAGAACATTTTATTTAAATACATTAGAACTGATGATTGGTATCTAACCTAAAGCAAATGTAAAGGTTTCTTTGGACATTTCAGACTATGCTATGATTGAGTTTGATTTTGGAAATCTGGAGGCAAGTCAAAAACAGATTTATAATGATCACATGCTGAATAACATATGTTTTCAAATTGCTTGCAGTTTCAATAACAGTTTAACATGAATTTTAACCTGTACTGTTTTGTTGGGATGGTGATCTGTCCTCGCCACTGTTCCTCTCATTTCTGTTCTGCTCTGCAGCCACTTGTCGTTTGTTGCGCTCTCTGCGATGTAAATAAAACTTGTTCTTAAACGGAGCACGTCCCTGGTTATTATAGAAACCAGACTTATGGAAAAAATGATCTTCTCGACCAAACCTGAAATACAGTACAAGTTAGTGAAATAACTTTTAAAACATGCAACACATTAATGTCCTACACGGTTCTTACTTGTGAAATTTCCCTGGTATTTTGGGTTTGTAGGAATGAGAAATCCACGCCCTTGGTCTGGATGGACTTCGAACTCGTCTGAATGGTCTCTCTACAACCTGAAGAGAAAGTTGTTTTTTTATTTGCCAATTTTGAACAAAACAATTCCAAATGTTTGCTTGCAATTTAATTTACAATATTTTCTTTTGTGGGCATTACTTTCAGACTTTTAGAAGGAAAATAAATTTTAACGGTCTATGTCCTTGTAACTGAGGATCTGACCTGATCTGAGGATCCTGAGAGAGCAGATAGTCTCTTGTTAATCTGAGAAAGAAAGATATTTAATGGTGACAAGTGTCTTTGTTTTGTAAGTTTGGCCAAATGGAAGTTAACTCAAACGCAATACTTTTGTCTATAAATTGTGTATTAACCATCTATCAATGTGAAACAATACTGACAATAGAGACAAAACAAGATTGTCTTTTTTTTTTTTTTTTGTATAGTAGAAAATGCTAAGCTCATGTTAGTTTTACTTTCGTATTCAGTATAACCACGTGATGAGGCTAGCTATTGCTTTCAATTTAATTGTGTGTAATGTTTTCTTTGCCCGAGCATCAGACTGTTTTTACCTTGCCCTGTGGAGTGTCCTGTTTGGAGCTGTGGTCCATTTCCAGTGGTCCGATTTGCACAAATGAAGGTTTAAGTATGACAGTCGAGAGTCGAGTCTGAGACCCGGAAGAAGCGCAGTGGTACAGTCACACCCGCAGAAATACTCGTCTTAAGTGCAACATCTTTCGCTCGTCCGTATTACTTTACAGCGACGTTTTGTTAAATTGTTTAATTTAAGTTGACGAGCTAACACTGTCGTCGAACTCCAGCTCTGTTTGCAAGGTTTATGCAAATGTCTGAAACTTTAACTTCCTCTTTCATCTACTGTCCAATCCGCGTGAGGTAGTAAAATATCAATACAAATCAGGAAAATCAGGCGCGTTAGTGCGCATGTCCATAGTCGTCTGCTGTGCCCTCATGGCTTACCTTTATAACACACTTTTAGATTAGATTTCAAGGCTTGCAGCTCACTTCAGGGGGCTCGCTGTTTTATCATCAATCTTTTAAAATATTTTATTATTATAATCCACCTAAAGAAGCAAACATAATCCAAACCTATGCACACATTATAAAGCCTATGTAACAAGTAGATTGTTGATAAGCCACTTGATATCGTCTATTTTTTTCTTGCCTCAATAGATCGCATCATTAAATCTGACAAATGAAAACCGATTAAATCCTCTCACACTACTTGCAAACCACAGGGTGGTCTGAACATTATAGGTGTCAGGGGTAGGCAACATAAGGCCCCCGAGACCAACTCCGGCCCTCCAGCATAGAGTCGTTGGCTCCCAAAATGATATACTTAATCAGAGATTAAATACCTGTTCTATTATTAAAAAAATACTTGAACTCCTCCACTTGAAGCAAGGACTCTCCACCGACCTGGAGAGGGGAAGCCACCTTTTTCCGGTGGAGAACCATTGCTTCAGATTTGGAGGTGCTGAACCTCATCCCGGCCTCTTCACACTCGGCTGCAAACCATTGAGGCATTTGCTCTAAAACTGAAAAGAGAGCTAAACTGGCTCTTCCCATAGATGCCTATTTAGCTGGTAATAAAATACACAAGGAGGTTTACATAAAATTTAACTTCTCCTATTTTAACCGTTGTAAAGTATAGAAAGGCTCAATATCTAATAGTGCTAATGTACTTTTTCTCAGAACACAAACAGGTGTGGTGTGTTTTTGAAATCCTTTAATTTTACTGTCCCTCCCAGTGTTCTGCCTTTGTCTCCTCCTCTTCCCACAGACAGGTAGTGCACACACAGCTCCACCTTTAAACAGGAGCGCTCGATCAGGATACATACACCAAGTCCTGGGTCAACTTTTCAGCTTATGGCAAAGTTGGACCTTTCATTGTTTTATCATCTACAAGGTAATGCTTAATACTTGCATTCCCAAATCTTTAAGTTTATAGTAATTTTGTCAGACAATCTTGTGCTCAATGACTGGAAACCCGTCCAAACAGGTTTTTTGACATGCCAAGTCAGGCACTATTGTCTTGTGTGAAAGCACAAATGCAGGATGTAAACAACACAGCAACAGCTTCAGTTGGCGATATAGCTCGTTGTGCTTAATCCAGATTTTGATTGCAAAATGTCAAAGTCCCATTATGTTCAGATAAATCTTTAGAGCCTGAAGTGAAGCGTCACAGGATACTTTGATGTTGAGTCGGCGGTAATGGTACTTCTAAAGGGATTTGAGGAGGCCTGTTCCCTCAATATCAAACAGCTGTGTTACATTTCAACTCTTAATTATTAAATAGATATGGTTTTATCAGGAGTAATGTTTAATGTGTAATATGTTAAGGAATTGTGGTATTATCTGTATGTAATTGATTCTGAATTGAGTATATCACTAGAAATACACTTGAAAATGTTTTTCCCCAAGGTCTGATCGAGCAAATCAACACAAATCAGCCAATCACTATTAGGGAAAATATAAATGTATATTCACTCATATTAGTGTGCCATATGTGGTGGAGGATCTAACATTTGTAGCACCGGTAATGATTTTGTTGAGCTTTACCAGTGTGGCTTGTTGTTTCAGAAGATTAGCACTTTTTGGAACAGTGGAATCACCGGCGAGTCGAGGCATGAGGTAGGAACGATAATCTCAAGTCATGTGTCATATGTATCCGATGAGTTTCAAATAACAAGATATTGAACATTCATCACAGGGTCCAAACATTTTCAAGAGCACAGATCCTGGAGGAATTCACTGCTCGATTTCAGTCTCTCGCTGCAAACGACTATCGTGGATTTAAACAAGAATTTGAGGTAACCCACAATTATTAGGAAGCAGTGACAACTAAAAAGGTTTGATTAAAAATATAAAAGTTAAAACCAAAGTTTATCATTGTTTAATGCTGGAGTATGTAGAGGAGGTGGGCCAGAACATCCCCTCTAGGGCTGGGACCACAGAGGCCAACCAGAACAAGAACAGATACCCATACATTGTACCATGTGAGTACAGATCTATGGCGGGATGTAAATAAATGAGAAAATATATTGAATGTCTTTCTTACTGTGTTGCAGATGATTATTGCCGAGTGAGGTTGTCCGTGCAAAATCAGAATCCATTCTCAGACTACATCAATGCAAGCTATGTCCCTGTAAGAACAAATGCTTTATATGCCTCATCATTTGAAAGTGTGCACTCAGGGAATAAGAAGTCTGTTGTTACCTTCTAACAAGTATATTTTACATTATTAGCTCACATTGTGCAATGTAGTTATTAATGGTTATCCACAAGTAAAATGCAGGAGGTCACCAGCACCCATGTGACCCGAGACAGCTTGTATAATTAAGACAGTTTTGTCAGGAGAAGCATCAGATGTACAGTTATGCTTAGAAAACTTTATGTATGCTTTAGGGGAGTTTGCTTCCCCCCCGCCCCCATTTTCCCCCCCCCCAGCAAGTTCCAAACGTTCTCAGACTTCTGTTAAGCAGTCTACACAACAAAAACACGTTGAAATAGAACCGTTCAAAGTTTAGAATATAGGAATACATTTTTATCTCTTAATTTTAATCTTTCATATTTTTTTTAAATGCCTTTAGCTGTTATACTAATGCCTTTAGTATAACAGCTCCTTTGCTCCCAATTATAGTGCAGTTTAGATCTGCGGTAAACTTCATTCACTACCCATCCATCCATCCCCGGGTCGCGGGGGCAGCAGTCTCAGCAGAGATGCCCAGACTTCCCGATCCACGCACACCTCCTCCAGCTGTTCTGGGAGGACCCCGAGGCGACACCAGGCCAGCTCGGAGACATAGTCCCACCAGCGTGTCCTGGGCCTTCCACGAGGCCTCCTCCCAATAGGACATGCCTGGAACACCTCCCGAGGGAGGCGACCAGGAGGCATCCGGAACAGATGCCCTAGCCACCTCAGCTGGCTACTTTCGACGTGGAGGAGCAGTCACTCTACTCTGAGCTCCTCCCGGGTAACTGAGCTCCTCACCCGATCTCGGCGGGTGCGCCCAGCCACCCTGCGAAGGAAACTCATTTCAGCCGCTTGTATTCGCGATCTTGTCCTTTCGGTCATTACCCAAATCTCATGACCATAGGTGAGGGTGGGAACGTAGATCGATCGGTAAATCGAGAGCTTTGCCCCCTGACTCAGCTCCCTCTTCACCACAACGGTCCGATACAGCGACCGCATCACTGCTGACGCCGCACCGATCCGTCTATCGATCTCACCCTCCATCCGTCCCTCACCCGTGAACACGACCCCGAGATACTTGAACTCCTCCACTTGAGGCAAGGACACCCCACCGACCTGAAGCGGGGAAGCCACCTTTTTCCAGTCACTACCCATAATACACAAATACAATTTTTTTATAAAAGCCATATTCTACATATGTTATAACAATTCATTACAATTTGCCTGAATCTGTGTTCACACTTGTGTATGTTTTAGGGAGGGGGAACAGAGAGGGACTTCATTTGCACCCAGGGCCCTCTGCCTCACACTGTGGCTGATTTCTGGAGGATGGTGTGGGAGCAGAACGTCCAGATTGTTGTGATGGTCACAGCTTTGAGGCACAAGGACATGGTGAGTAACACAGTTTGCATGTAGGAGATGGTGATGCAAAATCAGATGCATTTTTATTTATAGCATTAGTTATAAAAAAAAAAAATCAAATAACTATCCAATAACTAAAATCAGAATTTAAAAATAATATAGACATCAGCACGAAAAGAGCAGGTCTGTAACTGGGTGGGCATTTTGATATGTATGAAGCAGAAAAATCTGAAACTGATCAATCCTCAAATGGCAAAATGTTTAAATTTTAAATTTAAATCAATATTTTTATTGAAGCTACATCCAAACCAAATGTACTGCACAACATTTTACACGTGACAGAAAAGGTGCAAATCAGGACTAGAACTACATGCTCCATGGTGCAACATCTGCGTACAACACAGTGATACCCAGAGACATGTTTGTGCACGTACAGTATCTCTGGTGACCTGATGTGTGATTTTGACTTAGGTTCTGTGTGAGAAGTATTGGCCTCTTGAACCAGGCACAGTCCAACATGGGCACATACAAGTGACCACTGTGAACCGACAACATGGACCAGACTACTTCATCACCACAATCAACCTACGCCATGTGAGTAATGTGCTGTAGGGCTGCCTAAACATGGTGGATGAGTGGTCAGTTCTCTCACCTCACAGTAGGTTCTGGGTTGCATGTTCTCCCTGTGTTTTCCTCCATCAATCCAAAACATGCGCATTGGTTGCTGTTGGTCACAGCAACAGTATAGGTGATTCTTCCATGAGCCGAGCTAAAGATCTGCAGATGCATCCCCCACTGCTCCCGACAGGTTGACCCACTTACACTGAAGAATGAATCAAATACAGAGGAAAACATATCCTGCCAACACTGTAAATAAAAATGTGTTCACAATGTTTTGCCTGATAAAATAAAGGAAATAAATAACATTTACATTAATGCATTACTACTGACTGGTTCCTTGCTGTAAAGCGCTTTGGCCCTGATAAAGGGTGAAAAGCGCTATATATATATACAAGTCAATTTACCATTACCAGTGTTTTTGCAATTGTTAGTAGTAGGTAAACTGGCTTTCATTTCCAATAATATTAATCTGTTTCAGAGAGACTGTCCCACTGATAGGACAATCACCCATTACTATTACCCATTCTGGCCAGACTTGGGCGTCCCAAAAGACCCAGCATCGCTCTGTGCTTTCACCGAGCATGTGAGACAACACCTGGAGACTCTACCTCGCCTCGGGCCAACTGTGGTGCACTGCAGGTTTGACTTCTGAACTTGCGTCCTTTACACTGGGGCCATAAACTCCACGACTTTAGGGATTGACGGAACTCATCTTCCAGAATTGACATCACGGGTCTGATGTTTTACATGACAGGTTATTTTTGAGGGGGGATATAGTTTTAGTCCAATTCCAGAGTACAGTGTGGTAATGGCAGCTGTAGTAGAAGCATTTCTGTATTTATAGCACAAGATATGGTATTAAGTTTGAGGAGGTCCTCCTGGCAGTGATGGTGTTAAAGTATGACGTAAGTGAGAACCCTCTGGGTCCGGACGTAGGATGAGCAACAGCACACAACTTTGCTCATAGAATTTTCATGAATCTGTTTGGACATCTAAACTGCTTCCACTTGTATAGGGGATGTCACTCACCTGCTGTACGTGCAAATGGTTTAAATTAACTTCATAACAGGAGGCATATGATTGGATGTGTTTGACTCCAGTGCTGGTGTGGGGCGTTCAGGGACCTTCGTGGCTCTGCTGTGGCTCATGCAGTTAAGTGCACGAGGGATCAGGCCTGACGTCAAAGCAGCCGTGGAGGACCTCAGACTGCACCGGATGCGGATGGTACAAAAACTGGTGAGTGACAGTAACTGAGTAAAGAAACTAGACTACATTTTTGCAAAAGACGGTAACGTAATTGTGTTTGTAAGAGCAGAAAAATTCAAATAACTGAAATATTCATTATACATGTTGGCATATATTGTGGGGGGGGGGGGAAGAGAAACCCAGCAACACTTTTACTTCTATGCACATATCAATTATTTTCCTCAATTGCAGCAGCAGTATGTATTTGTATATCAGTGTCTTCGGCATTGGCTTAATGCAAGAATGGTAGGATATGCATGGTAAGAACACAAAGTCTAGCATAACATTAACATCCAGCGTTTGTTAGGGAATAACAGCTGTGTCTTTCTAGGCTCCAACTGCAAGGTCTCAATATAAATCCTACCCATCCCAAGTCCCAGCCACACACCTCTGCATCAAAAGGGACTAAAGTTAGCAAGAAACACACCAAACGCAGAAAGTCGACATCAGCTCAAGAGCAAGTCACAACGCAGCACTTTTTACACCCTGCCAACCTTCTCAAGAAGCTACTGCCGTCATCAACATTACCTAAACAGGGGCCAAAGATGTCTCCTACTACACCTCTGCCTTTCAGGTGAAAAGAAATGACTTTCTTTGGTTAAAAACTGGGACTGAACTGGTCTGACAACTTGAGAAAAAGTCCATTACAAAACCTGCCAATCTAGATAAACTGGCTTTGAAAGAGTGGAAACAAAGATGGCTGTCGGCATATCCCTTGTATATATTCTCACCACTATCAACAAAAACAAGTGTGCAGCCGAGTGTGTTCAGCATGTGTACAATAATGTCAAATGAGTCTAATAAAGTTTAAGAGTTTTATTACAGTTTAGGAGAACAATGTGCATCGTGTTTATGTCGCAAACTGAAGGCCATTTGTATCCGTGCAGTTGATTACTGGAGTCGCGTAAGAAATGCAGAAACATGGTACAGTAGTGACTGTACAAAACAATTCAAAATCACAGGCACTGCAGTTCTAGTCTTGGACTGAAACTCAATTCAGGAAGGGTGCAAATAATGTACATTAAAGATCAAAACACTTCTAGAGTTACTGCTTTGCACCACAGACATGAGTCAGATTCTTATAAAGGAGTCCGCATATCACATCCAAATAAAGTCTCTCTGGTGACAGCTCCTTGTAATTGCAGTTTGAGTGGCAAAGCTGTTGCATTGAAATCTTTAGTGATTTTCTAATGACAAGTCAAACTGATGCACTCGCTTGGTTGTACTAAACAATCAGAACTCAAGCTTCCCACATGAATGGGAAATACTGCTCAGGCAACAGAATGCTGTCCAATAACAAATGTAGTGAAATAAAGCAGTGAAGGCATGTATGGAAACAAGGCGATCCCAGACAATATATATAAAATATATTACAAATAAGAAAACAAAGATAAGAGTAACGGTGTGGTAGGTTAAAAGCTAAAAATAATATTTAAATTATACTTGGATTAGACACTACAACCTTTGGCCAAAAAGGTGTTAAGAGACTGCCTTAGTAAGACAAATTATTTGTAGTATATGTATGTACAGTCGATGTGTATATACAAAGATATAAATATGTACATGCCACCCTTAAAGAGCACAGAGGAAGAAGATAGAAATCCACTCAAGCTGAGCATCAAAGGCTGGAGGATGAGGAAGTCCAAGCATGGCTCTCTTCTGATCCCACTAATGCACACTCTCCGATAAGGTGATGGCTTCCTGGATTTCCCGGACAACAAGGATGCGTGCCAACATCTGCTCCAGTTGTTCTTTTGGGATGGGTTGAGTTGAATACCAGATGGGACTGTTGGGGGCCACCACAGGCTCTGGCGTAAGGTAGAAGGTGTCGTTACGCCCTTTGGCACTCTGTGGACTGACGAACATAAAAAAAGGTGACTTAGTTCCAGTCAAAAGTTTGGATGCACTTCCAAATTAACCTCAATCATGTGAAACATGTAAAAAGCATTGCTAAGAATAATACTGGACAAAACTATTTGTTTTTTGGGGTCCGATACCGATATGAAGGGGATTGGCATGGACGATATTTTAAGTAATTTTTATTTATTTATTTATCATCTCTCAAGTAGCCTCTAGTACAGGGGTGGCGAACACGCTGCTCTTGGCCAATCGGAGTGCGGCTCTTTGCGTGATTGGATGTGTTTAATACAATGCGGCTCTTTGCAAAAGAATTGGTACATCTTTCCCAAAAACGGTAACAGTCTTTTAGAATCTTAATCAAAAATCCAACCATAGTCCTACAGACCCAGTTACCCCATCTCTACACACATGAATGAGAGTCCGTATCTCCCCCCTTTTCGAGGTGGCGTGTAAAAGGTGGCCGTGCAGCAGCCTCACTCAAAGCGGGATGTAGGTTAAACAGTCACGCAGATCGTGGCACTGGGATCAGCTTCTGTGCTTTTCAAGTTTCTGATTACCCTACTCTTTATTTGATGAAAGTTGGCCTAATATTCACAGAAAAAAAATAAAAATAAAATTAGGAAATGGAAAAAAAGCCGAGCTCTAATGAAGCATATGATGCGAAGCGCGACATTGTAATTCGGAAATACGCAAAGTCATTGACCTTTCTGTCACATGTGCTGTAACTGTAACAAATGCAACATAAGACAGAATCTCAGACATTATATTTAATCACATTAAACTACCGTCCCTGGATCTCGCGAATGGTCGGTGCCTTTGTGGCTCTTCACAGGATCAGGGTTGAAAATTTTGGCTCTTTGTCACTGACTAGTTGGCCACCCCTGCTCTAGTATATTTCAGAGAAATATACAGAAATGGGTCCAATAGAGGTCGACCAATATGTGTTTAAAAGGAACAGGCCGCCGTTTTTCCATACAGAGATATGTTCTTACCTGAGCTTAGATAAGTTGATACGTACCTTTCTGGTCTTTGTGCCCGTGGAAGAGCGTGGTAGCTTTTAACTTCACCCCCGTTTGGTGCTATAGTAATATGCTGGAAGAGGCCAAATACTAACAACACCTTCGATCTTTTAGTGTGACTGAGCACACGCACAAAAACCAGACAGGTACGCATCAACCCGTCTAAACTCAGGTAAGAACATATCTTAGTATGGAAAAAAACAGTGGCCTGTTCCTTTAAGGCCGATGCAGATTTTGGCCAATGCCGATACTTTAGGGCAATATTTTTGGCCAATTTTTTTTTTTTTTAATGTGTATTATGCTTAAACACGTCAGTGTTGAACTGTGACAGCATATATATTCATGTTTAGTAGGTACTTCAGGGGGAGCTCGTTTGAAAGACAAAAATCTGTAGATTGTAAAACAAAAACGGTAAGCCTTGTATGGTTCATTTAATTTACAAACTTGTGACCAATTTTCATCGCAATGTTTCTTCGCTCACCTGAGGCCTAGCTCTGACCGACTGACTTTTTCCAGTGCAAAAAAACGGAACACTATCACTTTCGGTTACGGACGATATTGAAAATACCCAAATGCCCAATTTATTGGCGGACAATATATGGGTCAGGTCCTAAACTAACCAAATTATAGTTTGAAATGGGTTTAAGACAGGGCAAAATAAATAAGACAAAAAAGAGCTAATCACTGACTAAATCAAGATTTGACACAAAAGAATGACCACCTGAAGATGGACTTGAGCCACAGTACTCGGATCAACTGACAACTATGTCTGAATTTCTGATACCTGCTATACTATATTTATAGTATACGAACATGGTGAGAGGTGACATTCTAGAATGTTTTCCTGATCCTTGGCATTTACTGCAATCATACATTTTAAGCAGCAAGTAAGTTTAAAATGGCACATGTCTTTGTAGTTTCCTAGCAACAGTGACTAACAAGGTTAACTATGACGAGGTTGCGTCATCGCTGCACATCAGCCACAGAAAAGAAAGAAGAGTTTCTGCTGTTACCGGTGAAAGGCCACTTACCAGAGTGTCCAAGTGCTGTTTTCTTATGTTTTATTAACTGTACTATTCCTCAATAAGAACTCACAAAAATATATTTTACAGTCCCTCTGACCACCACCATACATTCACGCACACACATCATTCATCCTGGCCTATTGTACATGTTTTTAACAATGGGGGAAACGGAGTACTGGGAGGATTCTACGCAGACATGCAAACTCCAGCTGTGAAGCATGAGCGCTAACTGCTACGGCACAGTGCCGTATTAGACTTACCATTTGAAGAGGTAGAAATCATACAGCTTTATTGGACATCTCAAAGGATTATCGGGGTCCTCCAGTTGCTCTGAATACATGTCGTCTGTCACTGCGGACAGCAGGTTCATGTTCAGAACTTCATCCTTTTCAGACATGAGCAAAGTCAGCGCTTACCTTTTTGCCCAATAAACCTCTCTGTCGCCTTCAGGTACCGAATGCTAGTGCTTTTGTCTTTAGGGTTATTAGGACTCTTTCGTGTGTGTCTCAGGACTTTAGAAAAAGCCAATTTTAAATGTTGATCAAATGTTTTAAGATGAAAATACCTGAACAAAAAAACATGAACATATATTTGTTTCTGTGTAGATACAAAGCATTCACTTGATACAGTGAATGTAAAACAAGCTTAATATTTAACTACATTTAATAGGATGGTGCAGCTTACTTTGTGTTGAAGAACATTAGAGTAGTTAGCAGTGTTGAGGGGGAGTGAGCCCCCAGTTGTTTACATTCCCACAGCATCTCCTCAGTCACATGACTGGGAATGATATAACCTGGGGGTAAAAATACGCACAATACAATACGCAGAAAAGTACTAACCACATGGCTACCATTTTCTACTAAATTAAAGGATTAGAGGTCGACCGATGTGGGTTTTTCTAAGACCGATGCAGATTTTTGGGGATGTTGATTGGGCAATCTCAATATGCACCGCCAATATTTTTAGC
Source organism: Proterorhinus semilunaris (assembly GCA_021464625.1). Taxonomy (NCBI): domain Eukaryota; kingdom Metazoa; phylum Chordata; class Actinopteri; order Gobiiformes; family Gobiidae; genus Proterorhinus; species Proterorhinus semilunaris. Next base: position 22,363,207 of record CM038347.1, read on the forward strand.
ACTTTTTTTTTTTAATCCTGTGTATGATGCTTCTAAACTGTAAAATGTATCACGATTAGTGGGTACTCCAGAGGGAGCTTCTTTAAAATACAAAAATCATCAGATTCCAATTGTTATGAAATGTTGCAGAAAAGTCTGCAACATAAAATATATAAAATGCGATCAGATTGTAACCATTTTACACTGATGTTTCTCAGCTCCCCTGAGGCCTAGGAAGTTGTGGGAGGGAATTTTAAGGCTGTGACTGAGCCCTTTCCAATTCAAACTTGGGAAGTTGCCATCGGTTTTGATTACAGCGATATCGGCCTTTGATTAGCATGATATCGGCCGATTGCCAAGACTGTAAAATACCCATATCTCGGCCAGCCGATATATAGATCGACCTCTATGAAGGATTGCGTAAAATGTGGTCGTAGACCAATATAACACTGAATTCTATAGTAACATCCTTACCTAGTGGATGAACAGATGGACTCCATGGATCCAAAATATGGTACAAGCTTTGAGCAAACCGTGTGTAGTACTGATCTGAGAAAATATCATCCACTCGCCCATTGTCAAAGAGATACTGTAAAGCAAAGGAAAGTTATTAAAAAGAAAAGCTATGCATTTAACCCATCAATGAGTGCGCTTACTTTTTGCATACAGAGAAATATATAATAGAGAACATCTGCCTCGTAGGACTCTCCCTCCAACCCATGGGCCTCAGTTGTCATATAACACAGGCCCATGCAAAGCTCTGCAACTGCACAAGACACCAAATCCTCCTGGAAGCGCAAAGCCTGGCGTCCTAAAAGATGCACCAGGTGAATGAATGAGGCATTTACACAAACCAAAACTGTAATCACAATAAACCTACTTCCAATTGGAGCCAGATAATTTTTATCAGATTTTTCCAATTCATCATTTTTCCGCTGAGCCCACAAGCGCCACACCTCAAGCCCTTCTTCTGGCTTCAGCGTAGCTGGAAGCAGTAGCTCCTGAACTTGTACCTGCTGTTGGCCTTGGTCGTCCACTTCAGCTACTGCCACAGTCTGGCCCTGAACAAGCACCATTTAACTCAAATATAACATAAATGAAGCAAAGTGTATGAAAACCAACCTGTACCTGTAACTGTGCCTCCTGCCCTACCAGTCCCTGTGTGTGCAGCACTTGCTGCTGAGGGTCCCAGATCAGGGACTGTGTGGCATTGGAGTAGCCTTGTACAGCCACTGGGATGTGGATGTTTCCATTCATGAGCTGAGCAGGAAACAATGTATTTGCAGCCAGTGTGTGCACCACTTCTTCTTGTCCCCCCATCCCAACAGAGTTAGTGATGCTGGAAACAGCCTGAGCTGTGCTAGTTTGAATTACATTATTTTTCAATTTGTCATTTTCAACCATAATTTGGGTTGGCATTGTGGTCATTGTTGTAGTGTTAGCTCCAGTCACTTGTACTGCTCCATATGCCTCTTGGGGAATGGCAATGTGTGTGACTTGTTCTCGTCCAGATCCAGCAGGAGCAGAATAGACTGGGATAGTCCAGGTCTCGCCTGTGGGGCTAGTGATGGTTCCTGTAGCACTGTACAGATGGGAACTGTCCACAGTTAGAAGGTCAGGCCGTAGAGACACATAGCTCTGCTGCTGCCCTTGGCCCTGGGGAATAGCCAGGACTGTGGCCACCTGCTGGCCAGGGAGAGCATAGGACACTGTGATTGGCATGTCCACCTTGCGCTTCTTGGCAGGCTGTAAAACACCAGTTCCTTGAGATGTGGCAACAGTTGTGCCCAGTACCCTTCGTTCACTGTCCTGTTGCTGGGTCGGAGACAGTGCACCAACTGTCTGGATCTGAATCTGTTGCCCTCCTGCAACTGCTGCCACCAACTGAGCTTGGAGCTAAACAAATAAATCATAATTTTCTGTGAAATGCATTTGTATAAATGTGTCCATGGTTTCCTAGGGCCTACCTGTTGATGCTGTTCCTCTGTGAGATCCCCAGGTTGAATTAGCTGTGCTGTTGTGACACCGTGGAGCTGTTGGTGGGAACCAGAGGGAACTTGAAGGACCTGGCCCAGCATCTGACCATGTTGTTGGCCAATCTGCACCTAATTCCAGAAAAGTATAACCAATGTGAGTTTAGTGTCAACAGAAAACCCAGAAGCACTCTTACACACCTGTACAATCTCCCCCGTGCCCTGAACAGCCTGTAATTGAGAAGTGGCCTCAGGTATCTGTTGCTGAGATTGAACCTGAACCTGTACCTGCACATCAAAGGTCAACATTTAAATTAAGATTTCAATGTATCATGTATGACATCGATGCAGAACATTGGGCAGAGTTATTTACCGGACAAGCCAGTTCGAGAAGTGACCCAGCAACCTCAGTGCTGTCAGTGTAAATGCAGTTGGCCTCTTGCTGGTACACCATAGTGGCAGTGGTGGTCGTGCCATCTCCACTCTGCTGGCTAAACTCCTGCAGGGCATCAGGACCTTTATTAGCCAAAGACTCCAAGAACTCCTTCATGCGATGTTGAGGGATGCTTCGAGCTTTCTGTCGCACAAGCTCCTCATAGGAACCAGTGCCATCCAGGGAGTTATTCATTACTGCTATTGCAATATCGTAACTGGAATATAGAACCGAGAAAACAAGAGTCAAAATAACATGCGGGAAAGAAATGCGATGAGAGGAAATGCTTTTGAAACAAGGTTGTGCAAAGTCTGAAGTTGTGATCAGATAGAACCAGAGCTCCAGCTGCCTGAAATAGGAAAGGGTTAACTGTAAGCGAGTGTGTACGATCTGCCACAAAGCGCGGTTTCTTTCCAAATCCAAAACATTGCTCAGTGCAGCCACCAACAATCGTGCACGGTGGACAACTACATGACAGAACTGAACGACAAGGCATAAAATCGATACGTTATGTTGAGTGCACCCGTGTACACTTTAGCTAGCTGCGACAGGCTAACTAGCCTCGTGTTATTACAACATATTGTTCAAGAGCGGGATCATCGGATTTAAATGGCAAGCAACGATTGGTATAGTATCTAACCCCCGAGTCTAAATATGTAAGCTGGGATACATGTTGTAAAGTAACGTAATTTGTTTTCATGCTGATATCCAATGGTTAGCAATTAGCATAAGTTAGCTTACCTACCTATTTTCCTCCTGTCCTCCACGAGCTCTTCTATCTTCAAAATTACACTTATTGTGACTAAACTACGTGGCCCGGTATCATTTGCCTTCAATGCGTTTATTTTGTATTTTCATGCGTTGTTTCAGAGTTACGGATGCATTTTCTTCATCATTGTTGCTTATATTTCGCTCGGCGCCATTTTACAACAATGTCCATCGACCAATTAGCGCACGGTATGAAACTATCGCGGGATCTTCTGGAGAAACATCGCGTTATCTTGTGCTTGAATGGCGGGTGTTAAAGGCGACGTTCAAAGACTGCCCTTTACTATATCTATGTCTGATAGTGAACAAAATAAGGAGGATCCCAGTCCACCTTAAACTGAGGCTCTCCAAGAAAAACGCTCCTAGTGGTTCACGGACCTCTGATTCTTTTAAGGTAGTACCAAAAGATACTCTAAATACAAGACTGGTTGAAACAGAGAGATGATGTTCCTGTAGGTCTGAATATTGTTTCCTATTATCTATCTGTAGTAGTACTGACACATTTATTCTACTAGAGCATTCATTTCTTGGAGGTAATGTGAATGCATTTAATAAGGTCAACTTTATTTCTGTCAAAAAATTATTTAACAGCACTTTATTTAAAACTGCTTTTTCAGACAAGTGGTCTGCTGATATTACATATTTTGTAGCAAACTTTTTTGTTAACCGTCGGCTCGAGGAAGGCAAAGGAGTATGGCTTCATAGTTTTTATTCAGATCTTTCCTGGGTCTTCCTTGAGGGTAACTGTTCTGTTGAAGACAAGCTGCAAAGAAACAGGTATGCAACAGTCACCAAATTTGTCACTTTGGTCAACCTGTGTAGCTTTTTACACCAATATGATAACATGATAACATGATAACAATGAACTGTGATGCACCTTTCTATTTAAACCAACATACAGTAGTATACGCTCATATATGCTCCGAGTGGCACCACACCAAGGCCACTGTGATTGAATGGCATTGAACAGTATTTGTGCCGCTTTTTTATGAATGCAGTTGACAAAAAATTAGAACGATGAGGAAGAGGAGCAAAAGAAACATGTGCCAACGCAGCCAGCGATCAGGGGCGACTTTGTGCACAGGCATCGTGCATGAACTCTGACATTTTCAGAATGGAAACAACCCACATATGCTGGTCATCTAACTATCATTGTCGAAATATGTAATATTTTGTTGCCATGTTTTTCTGCTTCTAGCATATCAACTTCATGCCATTCCATGATATACAAAAATTACAAATCAGAAATTGCTTCACTTCATCTGTTAGTTGTCATAGTGTTATCCCTATTTGGTGTATTCTTTTTGACTTAATGATAATCATACAGAAATGTTTTCTCTTGATACTGTACCTTGTCTGATGAGCTGTCAGGATCTAGTGAGAAATATCCCACTCTCTCAAACTGAAATTTGTCGAATAGTTTTGCCCCTCTCACCGAGGTATCTACTAAGGCACTACTGTTGATATTGAGGGAGTCCTGAAAAGATAAAACATTCATCAATTAGTTGTTTCTTATTTTTTCTTATTTTTTTAAGTACTCACTGGGTTAATATCACTCAAGAAACCATTGGGTACTTCAGAGGCATCCTCTGGGTTCTTGTGTAGAAATCTGAAAAGAAATAAAAGCACAGAAATTAACATAACACTTTTGTTCGGTGGGGTAAAAGTTTGAGTGTGTCAATGAGAGATCTGTGTGTGTGTGTATATATATATATATATATATATATATATATATATATATATATATATATATATATATATTTATTCGGGAGGATGGGAGGGTGTGCCAGGCGTATTGTTTTAAATGCTGTAATCAGTAAAGCACTTGGTGATAGCTTTCGGTATGAAAAGCGCTTTATAAATAAAGTTTGATTAATTAAAATAATTATAAAATAATTGCTGAAGTATAACGAATTAAAACTTACAGCCTCTCATAGAGTCGGATTTCGCACACCAGGGGCTCGCTGACCCAGTGAATGAAGGCTTTGGGTTTCTGATTTGCTTCCACTGTAGTTGAACTGCAGCAGGTCACCTCCAGCTCCACAATGTTTCCCTGAGCATCCTGAAAACAAATCAACCAGATAAAATATATTCAGAGTCAGAGATTTTGACTGCGGAGTGTGATTCAATCCAAGCATTATTTTTTAAAAGATAAATAAAACTAAATAAACTAGGGCTGAAACAACTAATCGATTATTGAAATAGTCAACAACTATTTTAGTAATCGATTCATCGTTTTCTGGTTCACACCGACTCAAATAGAGCAAAAATTAGATGAAAATTTAGTATTTTTGATGAAAACCTACATTGTTTTTATTGTTAGTGTTTGTAGTGTTTTGTACATTGAAAATGTCATGACTATCGGTCTATGTCTCATCCAATCAGAAGCAAGAGCCTTCAACAAACATTTATTTTAAGTTTACTCCATCAACTTGTCCTCAAGTGTCGCTTTATGTGATTTTTTTTATTTTTATTTTTTATTACATTTTCCTACACCATTCACAAGCAATTAATCGTAAAAATAATCGATGGCTTAAATCGATTACAAAATAATCGTTAGTTGCCGCCCTAAAATAAACTGGCCTAATTAAGTAGCTATTAAAATAATTATTAATTATACAAAAGACTTTGTCAGCAATAACAAATAATTTTAAAACTAACCATTATATACATCTTGTTTTTTATGTCGTTTTCTAGACTTTGTCCAACCACGCCGTGTCAGCCCTTGTGAAATTCAAACTTCTCATACGGATTCTTACCTTAATAACTTTCTGGACAGATATGACGTACCCTGCATGCCTTAAGCCAACCGATTGCTCAGGTGTTAATCGTTTGTAACCCTTCTCCATAACCTGCAAAACAGTTTAAATCATTAACCCAAATATTGTGACATTTTGTTCTTTATCTATAATGTTTAATATTTTTGTTTTGTTTTCTGACCTCTCTGAAGTCGCTCTGCTCAATGTAGATCGTCCTTGTAAAGGGAATTATGTGGCTGCCCTTGGCATCGTTTGCAGGAAAGTCTGGTACAGTCACATCCAACTATGCAAGAAAACAACGATAATTGAATAATATAGCCGCAAAGTGGCGATTATCGGCCCTCGCCGACCGCCCGTCCCAAAGCAGCTTCGCGCCCCTTTGTCTCCCTCAATCTAAAATTACAGTTTTGCTACTGCCTTTATGTTTGTTTTTAACTTTTTTCCCTAGGGTCTTAGTTTTAGGATTTTTGGAATGCGCTAACGCACTAAATGTTGACATTATACAGAGAAAAATTTGTATCACACTATATCTGCAAACTGAAGCATATTTTTACGTTTTACTTAGGGTTGCGGCTGTGCCACAGAAAATCCACAAAGGTTATCCAAGTACTTTGGATAACATTTGGTTCCTCACTTCTCGCTGAATTATGGAGTTTAACATTTTTCTATCAGAATAAAATGGGACGTTCTGGTCCTCGCTACGGCAACACCGTGAAAAATATGGCATGGGTGTGATTGACTTTTCTGATCGGAACGTCCAAATAGAATTTTGTGCCAAATTATTTAAATGTTAGTCAAACTAAAATGTGTACTCTCCATATAATTCCTATAGGGGGCGCCATCGCGTCGCTATCGGGCTTCGTGCCCGTCAGTGACCCAGGGCTCTCAGTCGCCCATTGACTTTTATGGGCTCTGTACAATTACAATGTTTGCATTATATATGTATGTGCACTCTATACGATAACAAGAGCCCCTTCGCCAGCCCTGATGGCGCTTGGGCCTAAATACAAACATCTAAACTTATAAAGGGTACGCAGGGGACGTCCCAGGATAGCAACTGCATGGCAACAAATGTCAAATAGAGAACAATACAGAATTGACAATCAGTCCGGAGCATCAAATGATGCACGTGCATATTACTCCCTGTAATCATTACATACAGCAAATTTCACCACAAACCCTAAAATCATCCGGCAGGTTGGTTATAGTGACTTTCAGTGGCTCAAGCACAGCCATGGCTCGTGGGGCTGTTTCATTCAGCACATCTCTCACACAGGACTCCAGAAGGTGGGGCTCAGTCGTGGTCTGAGAAACTGTGACTCCCACCTACAAAAGGGTTAAAAAAAAAAAAAGAATCACTGAAACTTACTTCACACAGCAAAGAGATACAAACAAGTCAAATGTAATGTTATGAGTACTACTACTGACACAGCGAATAACATTGATTATTGCTTCAGCGTGTCACCAATTTCAGGATAGATTACACGGTATTTAAAACTCTGTGAATTCTGGGTGCTAGTCATTGCGTGAGAGCTGCAAATGTTCCCAGTGTGCAGTGGTCAGTATCATGGCACTTGGATAATGAATGGGGATATTTTGAGAATTGTGATAATGTTATGCCTGATTTGCACACCATGCTCAACATACCCGCGCACAGAAATTGTTTATCGCCTCAGGTGGGAAACCTCTCCGTCTCAATGCAGTCAAGGTGAAGAGACGAGGATCATCCCAGTCTCTAAAGTAGGTATAAGAATAATACATCAGTATGCATAAATAACACTGTAAATATTTGTAGTATTTTCACCTCTAATAAATTATCTCTTTCGTAAACATTTACTGAGCCAACATTTTACCTGACTGCCCCGGTTTCCACCAGTTTGATAATTTTCCTCTTAGACACAACAGTGTAGGTGAGGTTTAGGCGGCCGTATTCCCACTGGACGGGGCAGTACACATCCAAAGCATTACACAACCAGTAATAGGATGAGCGCCTGACAAAGTAAGTAAGTGCGTTAGTCTTTTAAATAATGGGATAATATCAGAATGTGTGGTCTATGTAATACATACCTTGCCTGAAACTCTTTGGTACAAAGAGAGTGTGTAATATTTTCAATAGAATCACACAGACAGTGGGTGTAGTCGTAAGTGGGATAGATGCACCTGTATAAAAAACATTATGTTACATTATGTCTTTGCCTTTTAATATAATTAGAGATTAATGTGCAGTAGAGAAACATACAATACAAAATGAGCTGCAGACATCACCTACCACTCATCTCCGGTCCTGTGATGTGGCGTATATTTAATTCTGTAGGCAACTGGGTCCATCTTCCCATCCTCCATCACCATCTTCATCCTGAGTGTGGCTTCTCCTTCTGCAAACAGCCCCTTCTTCATCCTCTCGAACAAAACCAGACATTCCTCAATGGGACGATCCCGCCACGGAGATGGGGGAGGATTGTGTCCCTTCAGCTCCTCTCCCTTCTGATGGCAAACATACGCATGACCCCTGAAGATGTAAAATTACAGTTATTTGTGTATTTAGACATATGTATTGAAGCAGCTTCGAGTATACACTAACCTGTGTATAAGCTCCACTGCAAGGTCATAAAGTTTCTGGAAGTTGTCAGAGGCGTGAGTCACTGCATATGGTTTGTACCCTGAGTAAGATAAGATAAAGGGTTATCATTTATTTTAGGTCAAATCACATAATCTTGTTAACACTAAGCAAATTACTGTTACTTGTTGGTAGTTCTGATAATACAGTATAATACTTCAAAACAGACATAATGTACCAGTTAGATTATATTCTTATTATACATACAACGTTGACATACTTAATGAGTTTTAATAAAAAGTTAAAAAGGCATTATTCGAATGCTAAATAATGTTTTGTAGTCATGTTTGCAAACCATTGAGCAGAGCAAATGAGCAGAGGCCAGTAGTACTCAGTTACATTTACTGAAGTACATGTACATGCAACGTTTTAAAGATATTGCACATTGTACGTAGGGCTTGGCAATTTTGGGGAAAAAATAAATACAAAAATCACAATTATTTCCCACATTTTGATCGATTAAATATATCTTGCTGATTCATAAAATTAGATACATCCTTTATTCAAACCTCAGTTTATACAAAAACAAATGCTTTCATCAAGTCTCATTTAATACACAAAAGTCTTCCATTGTCTCGACCAAACTCCCAAACTAGGTACAGTTTGCGCCAAAGAAATGGCTGTAAAATCGATTATTAAGTCCCATGACGATTGTTAAGATTGACCAAAGTAGAGATTGCAATTTCGATTAAATTTTGATGAATTGCCCAGCCCTAATTGTATGTAGTTTTATCATACAGTACTTTTTACTTCTACTTGAGTAATATTATAATGAAGTATCTGTACTCTTACGTGAGTAAGAGTTACTTTTTCCACTGTGAGTAAATACCTAAGTGGCAAATGATTAATTTTGACATATAAAATAGATGAATAGTTTAGAATTATTTTGTTTTTCTTGTAAAAATTGCAATTTCCACACGTTTTTATGTTTTGTTTCACACATGGCGTCATTGACAATAAATCAGGATTTTTTTGCTCAAACAGTTACTCAGTACTCAAGTAACATTTTCTCCAAACACTTTTTTACTTTTAAATGGTCACATTTATATAGCCTTTCCACCTGCTTTAAGCACTCAAAGCGCTTTACATCAAGGAACCAGTCACCCATTCACACACCAATGTACGCAGACACTGGAGGCAAGGTGGGTGAAGTGTCTTGCCCAAGGACACAAGGAGAGTGTGCACCTGGGGGATTCGAATCACCAACCCTCTGGTCACAAGACGTCCCACTCTATTCTCTGCGCCACTGCCACCCCTTTTACTTGAGGAATTGTTTGGGTCACTACTTTCTTACTTGTACTTGAGTAAAATACTTTGAAACTAGTGTTACTCATACTTGAGCAAATATATTGGCTACTCTACTCACCTCTGCAAATGAGCGATATCAATGACTACTAAACTTACCGAGCCATTCGACCATGTCCCTGATGGCAGTGAAGTATTTTTCCTCTTCCTTTTCTGGATTTGTGTCATCATATCTCAAGAAGCAGATTCCACTGTTGGCCTACAAAAAGGATAGCGAGTCACTGATTTCGGGGTTGTTAATAATAAATAGTAAAATAGGTCAATGATTAAATTTGAGGAAAGTACAGACCTTAGCGTACCCAAAGTTAAAGTTGATAGCTTTAGCGTGTCCAATATGAAGAATACCATTGGGCTCTGGGGGGAAGCGAGAACGTATCTAAACAAAAAACAAAAAAAGTACATACGGTTATATTAAGCATGGCTGTTTGTATATTGTATGTATTGGCCATTTAAGCACTTAAGTATATAAATTAATAACCTTTATTCATAGCATACATTCATCTTTCTGAAAAGCACTTTGAATTGCTTTGTGTACAAATTGAGCTCTATATTCCCTTATATTCTCATCAATGCAACCTTTTCAAATTACTTTGACTTTATCCTCTATCCCAATACCATTTGCCTTATTGTGCCATTTAATGATATATACCTGTCCACCAGTGTATTCTAGATGCTTCTTCAAAAGCTCCATTGTACAAGGTGTAACCACATAACCTTCTGTTGTATAGTTCTCCCCTGTAAAAATGATTGCAAAGAGTAAGAAAAATAAAAAAGACTGTAATTTCTGTTTGTTTGTTTTTTTACCTGGTTTGTGAAACTTGATGGCCTCCCCCCTCAGCTGCTCCATGAGAGATTTACCTTCGATAGGCACCGCACCTGATAAACAAACATATTAAAAAATGCAACTCAATTTACATTTCCTTAACATTTATACAAGTACTTATTTTACCATTTACTGTGGTCTCCTCTTTCTTCACCTTCACCTCATTATCAGACTTTGCTTTAGAAGCCTACAAAATCAGGTGTTCATTAGATCACATCTAAACCTCCAAATGTCTGAAGTACTGTAACTTCTACTGACCTTTGGCTTCTTCTCCAGGTCAGATTCGGTCTTTGGTCCCAGGAGATGGAGCACCTTTAGGCATACAACGCATGAAGTTGGAGAGTCGATGGAACAGTAGAACAACGAAATATGATCGATTACTCACCTGCATGTCAACTTCATTTTTGATCACTTTTCCATCTGCCCATTTAAGACTAGATCGAGCATCACCTAAAACAAGTAAATATGGGGTAAGACACTGATACCAAGTAACATTTAGTTTATAAACATGACCATTTTTTTGTCTCTGTCTCTACTGTCAAACAGATCAAGTCTTTTTACCCATGAGCAGTCCCATGTTGAAACGGTACCTCTCCTTTAAAAGCTGTTCTTTGTGCTTCTTAATTACAGACTCCACCTGTAAACATTCCTCTGTGAATGAGCATGATTCACTTTTTTGTAGAGTAACATTTTATAAGAGAATGTTTTTCTTACTGCTTCTTCAATTTGTTCTGGCGTTATGACCACACCCACTCCACAAAAATCTTCAAATTCTTTTTGATTAATGGCATCCTTGGGATGACTCTTAATATAATCCAAAGCCGCTGAAAAAAAGTTATTAAGATCAGGATTGTTGACAGAACTTTAAACTTGCTCTTTCGTAACTTTGTTATGCATGTGTTTTCGGCACACTATTGTGGTTTAGGAAGGGGTGCAAGGTTGTGGTTTGCATTTGCTCTGCACCATCACTATACAATATACAGTAGAGATGTTACAAGTTATGACTTGTCAAAAATGTCAGTTTTTAGTTTTTACCTGCAAGTTGCAGCTCTGTGGAGATTTTACGCTGAACAATCGTATCAGTGAGGAATGACAGGCGTTTGACATCTTTGAGGCGAGAGGTCATGCTGTAAAGCAAAGTGCCCATGGCTTTGTCCACTCCAGAGTCTCCACACACTTTTTGAGCCTTAGATAGGAAGAATGAAAGGTGACATAACTAACATGCATTACATTAACTATGAACAGGCATAAAGGATTTATAATGTGATAATGACAGGACTGTAAGGGGAAAAAACCCTAATAAAACACCACACATAGCAGTTTTACATGATGAAACCTAAACTGATTGAACAAGTGAGGGGCACCAGTAGCTGTCAGTCACGCTTGCACACAGCTGTCCACGTTCACTTCCACAGTGTGATGTTATTACCTGGCCAATGGCTTCACTCAGAGCAGAACTCAGCGCTTCATTCTTCAAAGTTTCTTTTGCCTTCTGTTCACTAAGTCCAATGGACGTGAAAAGTGTCAAGACGTCTGCCATTTTCCACAGTATATGCCGGCTTTCTCGGAGCCAGACAGACACGCCACCGCCACACACTAGAGGAGAGTCCGAAGAGAAAGAGCAAGAGCCACTTCCTGTAAAACATTGACACTAATGATAGACAGCGAAATAGGCCAATCAGGAACAGGAGCCTTTACCTCATCAGCCAATGAGGGTTAGTGTTGACATTTGGAGGGCGGGCTTACTCAGATTTTAGTAGAGTTGCATCAGATAGTAAAAATGAGTTTTGCTTTTGCTTTGATCGTTAATTAACACAGTGCGTAGGTTTCACAGGCCGGTCACGCACGGACAGTTAAATGTAATTAACTGAAACTCAGAGTAATATATCGTAGTCCAACAAGGAGCTTCCTCGAGCACGCTAACGCTGCTTGCCCTAAGTGTTATAACGTCGTAATTAGCACTGATACACGCTACATTTTATGTTAAAACCGACTATACCATTGTCGAGTTTGCATGTGAGCATTGCCACTGTAATGGCTAAGTTGTGTGTTGGTAAACAAATGTGGAGATCTATTGAATTAGCGAGGTCTGAGTTGCGCTTGGAGCTCACTCTCGCCTGTGGACAGTCTTTCCGGTAAGTTGGACCAAGCCGATGTCAACATTGGACAATTTAAAACTTGCCATGTTGACACGATTTGTCTGCGTCTACATCTTCGGCTACTGATCTCTGTCGCTGTCGTAGTTTGGTTTTAGACCATGTTTAGACAGCCTTTGTTGTGATCTCTAACCAGTAGCTCTCTAAACCCTTTCTTGGTAGCTGTACATTTCTACACGAGCTAAATTAAATGACTCACATTTTAGATGCATTTTCTTACAGTTATGAACATGCTGAACACAATCTACAAACATGTGGATCAATATAGTATTAAAATATAACTGGACAATTTTCTAGAGTTACAAGTGCCTTTGAAGACATGGGGGTAATTTACCAGGCGTTTGCTCATGTGCAAAGTGAGTAGCACGTGCTAAAGTGGATAATTTATGCGTTTTTTTCTCACATATTAGATTTGGGGCCCTACAACTGTAATACAGGCAACATCAAATGGTAAATTAAGTGCAACATGGCAACAAAATAGAATATTTTATTTTTCAGCTTGCACCCACTACTTGCACCTGCCTTGATAAATGGTAGCTCTCTGACATTTTTGTTGCGTTTAAACACGTAGCTACATTTTAAAGAAGAGAGACAAATGATGATGTATTAACGTGGGTATGTTTAGCACTGTTGCAATGTTGTGTGTCTGAAAATAAGAATGAAATCAGTTTTGACTCTCTTATCTAACAGATGGAGAGAAACAGCTGAGGGCCACTGGACAGGAGTGATGGGAGGACGGGTTTGGACCCTTACCCAGACAGACACTCGACTATGGTACTATGTTTATAAACACCAACAAGACTCCACGCACAGGAGGTGGACAGAAGAAGATCGTGAGCCTGAAGCTAAATATGAAGTGGACGTAAAGGCCGAAGCACTCCCCTACAGAGGCGAGGAGGAGGAGTTGCTAAGAGACTATTTTCAGCTCAATGTGAATTTTGAAGAATTATATAAAGACTGGGGGGAGAAAGACACTCATTTTAAAAAGATTGCAGATATTTTTTCAGGTTAGGTTATCTGCTGACCACAGCTATTGGAAACTGGAACTATTGAAATGGCTTGCTGCTTTGATGTTAAAGCATTTATACAATTTTCAGGTGTGCGAATGCTGCGTCAGGACCCGACTGAATGCCTGTTTTCTTTCATCTGTACGTCCAATAACCACATTTCTCGGATCCAAGGCATGGTGGAGAGGCTTTGTCAGAGTCTAGGCACCAAACTGTGTCTCCTGGATGAAACCTCTTACCATGACTTTCCTGCTCTCTCAACTCTAGCAGGTGCAGTATGTCGTTTTTGTTGAAAGTTGTGCGTATTGTGTTATACAAAGATTTTAGTGAGGTTGACGGAGGCTGTATGATTTATACGTATATGCCAAAAGCTGAATTTGATATTATTGTGATTGATATGAATTATATGACTTGTTTATCACAGAATCCAGCGTAGAAGTGCGTCTAAGAGATCTTGGTTTTGGATACAGAGCTAAGTTCTTGCAGCAAAGTGCAAAGATCATTCTTGACTCGCATGGATCTCATTGGCTTGGTGGTCTAAGAAATATCCCATATCTTGAGGCCCGTGATGCTCTCCGCACTCTCTCTGGGGTGGGAACAAAGGTGTGTGCATAAGATATTAACAAGGTAAAATATGGAGATTTTCTGTTTCTGAATTTAAATGCTTGTGCTTACCTCCAGGTGGCAGACTGCGTGTGCTTGATGTCTCTAGATAAGCCAGAAGCTGTTCCGATCGACACACATGTCTGGCAGATTGCAAAGCGCGATTATAACTTTGTTTCGAATACTGGACAGAAGACTATTACTGACAAACTTCACAGAGATATTGGTCGGTATATTTAAATGCTTAGAATTGCTGAATTTCTAAAGTAATTAACACTAGCTCAATTCTACACAGGTGATTTCTTCAGAAAATTATGGGGTCCTTATGCCGGATGGGCACAATCGGTAGGTACAGTAAATGTTACATCAGATCTTAGTGCAACTGCTCAATTTGTGACTTTGCTTTTAGGTGCTGTTTTGTTCTGACCTTAAGAAATTTAAAAATCTGAAGAAGACGCCAGTCACAAAGGAGCAAAAGAGAAAGATTAAGTGTGAAGCAGATGACAACGAAACAGTTCAGTGCAAAGTTATGAAAAAGGAAAACAAATAAAGACCCAAAGACAACAAAAGTGACAGGGAGATAAACAGGTATTAACTCCATGGTTTTAAAACACCACTCATGTTTATGCTTCTAATTTATATTTTCTTATGATGAATTTGCAATGGTAATAAAACAATTACAATCTACTGCTTTCCTTTAAGTGGTTTTCCAACATGTATGTTGATTAAGAGCTCTTTTAGCGTCAGCGGATCTTCAGCTACTCTTCCTGATGGCTAAGTATACAAAAACAAACTAATTCATTTCCTGTCGCATGTTATACACCAAACATGGTGAATTTTAACAAATAGGTTTATCAATTTACATATTTCAAACAAAGCCTTTTTTAAATTACACACGCTTTGTGAATGCTTTCCCACTAGATGGCGCTATATACTATATGACGTTTGCACACATGGCAATTTTTTTCTTCATAAAATCCATATCTTTAATCATCTCCAATGGCTTACTTGCTTTATACATATCACACTGTATTAGTTTAGTTTTGTGGGATGTCAACAAAAACAACGGATGTGGTGCTTGTTTCTCTATATGCAGTGTTCGGCTGCGTCAGCGCTTCTTTTTATAGCAGCTATTGCAGTCATCTGCTGCCTCCACGCTCCAAATGTGACTTTAGTGACAAAATCCTCAGCATTCAATTTATTCATTTATATATTTACTTTTATTTATTATCTTGTTTCTACCATAGTAGTGACACTATTATTAAATCCCACTATCTGACTTTTATGTTTTTTAAGCTTTGATTTTGATGCTGTACGTTTACCTTTCACCACTAATTTGATAAAGTTGGGAGATCTGAGTGTCTGATAATGCAATAAAGCAAAACTGGATCAACATGATGCAGACATGGTGCAAGCACAGAAAGGCTAAACTATTAACTTAAAATTCTTTCTACCTTTGTACAAGGTCACAGGCACATACTAACATTCATCTGGGCAAGTATTCTCAGAGTTTCCCCTCTTAATCAGATTTATAGTGTCTTTGTTGGCCAATTGTAAGTCATATTCTTACCTTTTGACAGAGCTGGCATACTTGTTTGGTTATTTTGGGAAGTATTATTTCATTATATAAAAAATACTCTCAGATCTAGCTTTATCAAATTAGAGTTGATAGGTAAACATATTGTATAAAACAGAAAACAGAAATATATGAAACTATTTGCCCATTGAAATAGAATTGTCTTTAGTCGTAATTGTGTTCTGATGTTTTTTACGGCACTATATACATGCACATGTGTTATTGGGGGTTCCTGTGGATGACCTAGACTTGTTTGCGCAGGTGCATGTGCCGTGGCCCCAGCTGTTTGCCTGTTTTCATGTCGTCCATTGAAGATGAGGTTATTTTTGCTCCCAGTGCAGCCATGTGTGTTAATGCACATATGAGTCAGCCTTTATGCACTGCCCACTCGAGCAGGACAGAAACCATGGCTCAGCTTCAGGGCAAAGACAGGCTGTGGACAACACCAGAGGTCACTGGAGGGCAGGATGTATGAGATGAGAAAAGAAAGGTGAAAGTGCGCTCAGGGTAAGATGCAAAATAACACAAACTAAATAGATGTGTTGGTCTGTGTGTTACATAAGAGGTGAGCATTTTCATGTCCTAAGAAGAGAGGGACAGTGCGTAGCTTTTGTCAAAAACATCAGCAGGTGGTTTCTAGAGTCTGCGTTAATGTATAATTTGCAGGTGAGGGAATAGGCACAGAAGAAAGGAAATGTGGCAGGGACATATCAGTAATGTAATGTATTAGTGGACAGGGCTGAAGAGGGCAATTCATTTTTACAAGAGGCCACATGAGTAACCTAAAGTGAGTGTGAGGGCTGCACCAACGATAACGTTAACTTTATTCAGCTCAACTGTCATTGCAAATGACATACGGCCCACAGGCCGCAGTTTTTCTACCTCTGGGATATGGTACGTAAAAAATAATGTAAGCAGTTAATGATTAAAACAATGACAAAAGATTGTACTCTGTATTGTAGTAATAGTAATAGCTATTACTGTTTACAGTGGTGGGGTTTATACAGTATTTGCGAGCTTTTGAAAGTGTACTGTATTCATTCACTCTCCACCCCCATGATGGTTGACAGGCTAATGCAGCCACTGCTGCCCTGGGGCTTAAAACTTTGGTCCTGTTATTTCCCATTAAGTATGACAACTGTTGAAAATATAATTCAGGTGATTTTACTTCTTTAAGTCAGTAAAGCTATAATGTCTTGACTTGTGGTTTGGGAAAATCTACACATCTTTAAAGCCGACATTGGTGCATATTGTGAACACAAACAGGTTAATGAAAAGAGAAAAGGCGGACTAATTTGATGTGCTATATACAGGGATGACCTTTAAGGCACACAGACATCTTAATTCCAATCTCAGACCACCAGTCTCTAGTTAAATATCCTTTTTGCTTTTCTGAAAGGTGTTGGATTACTAAAGGCCCCTCGAGAATCAATTGCATTTCACTGAGGAATGTATTCACCACATTTCTGAAGATGGTGTAGACAAAACTGTTTATCATACTGTATATGGTAGCCTTGCAATGTGATATATATATATATATTATATATATTACATTGTAAATGAAAAAAAAAAACCTAGTTACTTTTCGTGCGTGTTTATCTGGGTAGTTAGTTAGTCGAGATAAACAGCATTTACCTATTGTTCCAAGGTATGAGGTGTTGACTCAATGATCCTAGTTTTATAGGTTATGTTGTTCACAAGTAAATTAGGTAACTACTCCAAGAACTTTAAAAAATAAACATCTGCTTCCACAATCCTTTTCTCCAAGTTTCTGTATACGACAGATGTCTTGAAATGAGGTTTTCAATCACTTGCTATCAAAATATTACTCATAATCCGTGTGTGAATAATATGATTACACAATAGAGTACTATCCCACTTGAGCTGTCTGTTTACGCTGTGTCTGCTGTCTCCGTACATAGTAATTGCATTAGGCAAATCCTTTGAGCTGCAGCTTTTACTGGAACTGATAAACGTGGGCCAAGAAAACATGATTAGGAAGATAATAAACCACACTTAATCATGAACATAAAATCCTTAAAATGAACATATTTACAAAAGTTAATATTGAAAAACATCATATTATAGTCCTATACAATCTCAATCAATCTCATATACGTCAATAAATGCAGAGAATCTAATGTAAAATGTTGTCACGCGTCAATGTAGAAGACGGGAAGAAGGAATAAAGGAAAGCCGAATGTTGATTTTTAGTTCTAGATTTGATGAATTTTTTTTTCATCTTTCATAAGGAATTTGGGAATTTCAGTTTCATAGAACATGGTCTTGACTTGTAAAAACACGCCTTCAGTCCAGTGATTGTAGAAGACAGACAGTGAGATATGGGAGAGGGAGATGATGATGGCCGATAAAGACAAGGCACAGAGCCAAGATGCAGTGGAAGAACAGTATCATGTTGGTTCAGGGTGACTCGTGTGCGCCGATTGGAGGACACAAAACGGAGAAGAGCTTTGGTTTCATTTTTCACAGTTCGTTATCCTTTATTTGCACATGGCGCTCCCTATATGCAAAGGTTATTACCCCGCCATGGCCGAAACAAACACGGGTTACGCACTGTGCCACTGAATGCAATCTTGTAGGAGCTGCACGTTGTGTCGTCACGCGTTCCCGAGACCAACCTGTCCGTATTTCTTTACAGATTAGTCAATGATAAGGTGCTCGCGCTGGGACACACACCGCGCATGTTCGTTGCGTAATTACGGACGTGCCATGCGGACGTATGCTCGGCCAGGGAGTAGGTAGTAGGCACTAGTCAGGCAAAGCCAAAGCTGATTGTGGAGGGGGAAAAGGAAGGAGGGGGGGGTGATCGTGGCTAAGGATGGAGGAGCAGCAAAAGGGGGCGTACATTACAGCAGAGACCCGTGGCTGGAGACAAGAGCTGGCAGCGGCACAGTAAGCCAAAGCGCAACCTGTCCCGTGCGTAGACAGCGGATTGTTTTAACCCACGAATAGTTGAATTATGCGGCAAAGGATCTGACAGCGGAACGAGCCATCAACTGGGGGGATACTACGTCCTCAGAGGTTTGAATCTTGCCGCAGAGGACGCCATCAAAGACAAGAGGCACACACACACAAAAAAGCAGGTAGGCTACGTTTGGGGCGATGAGCGAAACGTTTTACCTGAGCTGCGTTGAGCGCGTTTGGTGCAGGTTCATGAATGATTGGGCTAATTTTAGGGTTAGCAGCTAATTTATGCGGCACTTAACTAGCACTGTGGACTACACTGCCCTTAGCAAATAGTGTATTGTGCTAGACACACTGTAGCCTGACTGGTAATCATAAAGCATGCACTTCTCAGTTGCTTTGTATTGACATCATTTGGCACAGGTCAGTTTTTTGTCACTGCGTTGCTTGTTGAAGCCTGGGCTCACTTAAATCAGGGTCAGTTTTCTTCCAAGTCATTAAAGCCCTTGTTTATTTTACAGCAAGATTGGAGAGACTTTTTTCATAACATAAAAGCTTTTGGTCATTCATTTTGTTGCAGACAGCTAAGTGCTTACTGTCTAAACAACTGGTTTCCAGCTGTCTATAATTTATTTTGTGTCATTATTTATTTTCACAGGTAGGGTGTCAAAGCATGTGCAGCTGTCTCTCTCAGCACAGAAAAACAAACTAAGAATACAAGGGACAGTTGGTCACAAAGACTATAAACCAGTGGATATGGGTGAGAACAACCTAGAGAGAAAATAAAGTTGTTTGACCTATAATCATTACCATGGAAAATCTCTTGACTCAATATTCACTGTACTTAAATAACTCAAATTTTATAACAAATATTTGTCTTTTATTTCAAGACTATATACATTGTAGATTCTCACCAAATGCATTAATTTTATGAATGAACACACGAACACAAAAATATGTGCATACATTTCTTTTGTTTTGATTACCTCTTTGCACACTTTTGACATTTTCTCAAAGGGTGTCAAAATGTAGTCACTAGAAATGGTTTGGACTTTTCAGGACGGTTGAGAACCATATCAGACGACTGCCTCACGAAGCTCATTGAGAAAATGCCAAGAATAAAGCAATTTTGAAGAATTTAAAATATCAAACATATTTTGAGTTATTCCACCCATTTTTGTTTCCTACATAATCCCATGTGTTCATAATTTAACATTGGAGTGTTTTAAATCTCATCTTAAAACCCACTTTTATTCTCTGGCTTTTAACACCGCGTGAGTTGTGTGGTCCCTGTGTCTTTTTAATTTTTAGTGTTTTACGATTTTTATTGATTTTATAAATTGATTATTGATTTTATTTTTTTATTCTATTTTTTGTGTACTTTTTTGTGCAGCACTTTGGAACTGTTCTGTTGTTTAAATGTGCTATAGAAATAAAGTGGATTGGATTGAATATCTTCAATGAGAATCACACAATGCAAATAGTGTTGAAAACAAAGAAAAGCCGATACATAGAAAGTGTTTCCAAACGTTTGACGGGTACTGTACCTGTATGTTCAGGTTGATAGGCTATTAAACTTCTTGACTAAGAAGTTTAATAGCCTAGCATATATTCTGGTATTAATCCCCCAATGATTATGACATTGTGCCACTTGCATCTCATAATAGATGTATAACCAACACTGCAGAGCCACATTTTTTATTGTAAACAGATGTAACAATGTCAAGTGTTTGGCAGTTAACAAGCTGAAGTTTATGAGACGTCTGTAATGTGTTTCCCTGTGATGTCTTGTTGTGCGTAGACATGGTTTTGCGTGTGGCCAAAGCAGTTCAGTAACAGCTCAGTTGGAAAGGTTCCACTTGAGTTGTCATTAATCCTTGTGTATTTGTTTACTAGTGGAGTGTGAAAGAAAGACAGGAGACAGAGTACAGTATGGAGGTTTGCTTTGAGCTTTGTTGATGCTGAGGGTGGATAGGATTAGGAACAACTGCATCACAAGGACAGTTCATGTTAGATGTTTTGCAGATAAAGAGAGATTGCAGAGAGATGAGATTGAGACGATTTGATCTCAGGAATATGAGCAGAACGATGCTGTGGTCTAATCTGCCAGACAGGAAATCTAGCCTAGAGTAAGAAAGGTATGAAATGTGTTTGGTACTATATACGGGGATGATATCAAAGAGGGGAGAGACAGAAGATTCACTATGGATACCCCTGGAAGCGACCAGATGAATGCAAATTAGGATTACATATCAATAAACACCATACATGAGTGTTACCATATGTGCACTGGGGCATTCCTGTGTAAAAAGGAGTCTAGGTACAACCTTCACTCTGGATGCCGGACCCTTTAGCCTTTGATCTATGGTCTGGACCGGGGCAAAAACGTCACTCAGACCTGTTATTGGTTTCAGCACTTTTAAGTCGGACACTCGTTTTTCCACCAGGGATCAAAAGTCTCCTCGATTGGTTCTGGATCTTCTCCGCTTCCTTAGAGCGTGACCTGACCTGAGAGCTGTGTGGGAGGCTGTTTTTGGTGGAATACCCCATAGAGCAGCGGAGGGGCAACTTAAAGGTGGCTTTAACAGGATTTTGTTAGCATAAAGTCCAAAACAGTCAGCTTTGGTGTAACAAATCTCAAGCGTGTCAAGGTTAGATGCTGACCTCATCTGGCACTTGTACTCGAATTATTACAATGCATGGAAGAACACAAGCATAATAAGTACGCAAAATATCTACTCAAGATGATTGAATAACATTAGTGACCGATTTTTACTTTGATTACTACTGCTAAACTATATACTATCTGTTCAGCACCTTTGAGTGTCTTGAAAAGCAAGTGTTATTGTATTATGATTATTATGCTTCTACTCTCATTTGCCTCTTAGCTTGTAATGAATTGGCAAAGATTTCATAGGTTTCATGCTCTTCCTGACACGGACCTCTCCAGTCAACTACTTTATTAGCGGTCAGTTAGCACTGGGTCTGCTATGGCTATAGAGTTCGGGATTGAATCACGTTATAAGTAAATTGAATGTTACCATAGTGATGTGCCATTTTGTGGGAAACTTGAAAACATTGTCCATAGACTAACATTAGCTAAAAACTCATCAAAAATGCTTCTATTTAAACGATAGCTCCAGTATTATGCATGTGGATTATTCCAATCATTTATTCTTGTGAAATGTACAATTTTTCCAAAGTATTTTGTGGTGCTGATGACACAATCCCAAGCTCCATTCACCACCCCTTCTACTGCTATTACTATTACTACTGCTATTACTACTCAACTCTCATTCACCATCACATTAGTTGCTTTCCGGTAAAACTGCGAAAACACAGTGTGATTTAATCTTGGATTGAAACATTTGCGCTGAATATTTTAATATTATTATTATGCTAAAAATCAACAAGAACGTACTGTAATTTTTAAGATCCATATGTTATTCTAAGGTGTGGAATTTCCAACGGTCAGATCATTGACCTCCCCCTCCGCCCACATACCAGCATAACCGCACATATTCACACACATACTCTGCCCCTCTGTGTCCTGTACCGACTGAAGAACATACTGATTTACTATGTCTCCCCTTCGCTCCACACAAACAAGTTACACATCTGCTCAGAGAGAGCCCTGGGCAGCTGCAACACTGCTGCACCATGACACATCTCTGCATGAGCCGCTTTATTCCAGTCAAATTATTTCTGCAAGTTGTTATTCTCTGTAATGTTACTGTTCATCATCTCTGTGTGCAGGTTGACTTTTTGTTAAGAAAAGGAGTAGCCTCTAGTATAAAATAATATACAATATGTAATTTCACTTTTTGAGGGCACATTTAGTATTTTTATGGAAGACCAAATGAACATTTTTACAATAATGCCAGAGATGTATTATAAGTCATTAGGTAACACATTTGTGCTGAGTTTAGCTTTTGATTATCCTCTACTACTACCAACTCTTCTTAATATACTTGTACTATGATTTTAATGACTGCTAATGTGCCTACTTTTTTCAATGCACTCCTTTCTTTCACTCCAGAGTCTAGACACACCCATAGTCTTCGGTGTTTTGTCTTGCTTTGCCTTAACTTTAATGGGCCCATTGCACTGACAAATCCCATATGACAAAGAAGTCAGACTTCAGTAGCAAACAGACTCTCAAAGTCTAACTGGCTGAATACCACTACTACTCCCTAATGTTGAGTCTAATCCTGAGCCTGAAGCTTGCGGCTGTACCACTGGACATTGTGCCTTGGCATTTCCTGTTCTGAATAAAGGATTTACTGTGTGTGAGAAAGTGACGACATCTATATAACATGCTCAACCCAGAAAATTAAGTATAGAGCCACGTGACCTCTGACCTCAGGGGCAGGGCCTAATAAAAATACTTAGTGTGTGAGTGTGCGCCCATCTCACATCTCTGTCATTGGGAGTGAATGGGATAGGCCCTAGTGTATGGACTATAGTGAGATATGGCAAGAGACAGATTTTTCTTTAAAGCCTTGAGGGTAATAGAAAATATCTGTAAAATTTATATTACAGTTACTATTACAGAAACCAGTATTGTTTTTAACACTTAACCTGATCTGTTATCCAAAGGCCTCAAATGCTACTTCGACTGCTGCTATATTCTACTGTTAATTCAACACAGCTGCTCAACTACTATTTTACTCCCCATGCAAAACTACAACTATGAAAGCCGCAATTTACCTCAAGGGCCAACAAGTATTGTTTTTGGAGATTTTGAAAATACCTGAGTAGAAATGAAAATGCAATACTGCACAGTTTGAACTGGAAAACCTTGCCCTTGTGAAGTACTGGCACCCTTGGTAAATAAGAGAAAAGGATGCTGTGAAAAATGTATTTACCATCTCACCAACTAAACTCATCCTCAAAACCCCCCAAAATATTTATAAAAAAGACTAGAGATGCTTTTGTACTTGAGTGAGAACGGGGGCTTTCTTCTGGCAACCCAAGGTGATGACTTGTTCGTTAAGACTTTCTGACTCCAGGACCCAACGAACAAACTAGCAATTCTTGAGTAATGATTCTGATGCACTGAGAAAAGTTTGACACATGTCTCTTTCCAGGCTATTTCATAGAGAATATGGACAATGTCTGACCTTATTCATAACCTCGTGAAACAAGAAGTTATGAATGATCAATTCTCTGCATCAGCCAGCCACAAATGGACAACTTTCCATTCGATAAATTGTGGCGCTTATTTGTTTCGAAGTGTTTCTTCTGCTCATAATACATTTATTTTAAATGTAATATAAAAATGTATAACACAGCAAAACATTTATTCTTACAGCATTGTGTTTTCATATTTACTAGGAGTGCCCATATTTGAGGGCACTTATAAAAAGGTACTGGACTTCAATTAGTTCAATAGAAAAACTCTTAACTCACCTGCTGTTAAGACAGGTTGAATTACCTTACAAGAAGTATGTTTTAGTCCATTTGTCGTGTTTATTTTAACTTTAGTGGAATCTCGATGCCAGATCCTATAAACCAGTGAAGTACAGCCATTTATGGGAACCAACGCACACTGTGGGTTCTTCACACTGATCTATTGGGACCCACAGAGAGACGAGTCATGACCATATTAGCTCATGAATGACTCAAACTCCGCATGTTTCTTGATATTGACCTAGTATAAAATTATTGTCATGTAAATGATATGTAGCTGGAGAGAAAAGAGTTTCAAGCTAAATAATCCTGAATTCTTGTGCTCGAATTAGGGCCATGCTATTTGTCCTGACTTTGAGAGAATTTTAAGTTCAATATCAACATTATTAAAATAAAGTAGTTGCTTTCCATGTACATGTTTTGTTTAAAAGAATCAAGTCAAAGATAGCTATAATTGTACAACTTTTACAACAACTACACTTGTTTTTTTCCTGTCTTACTTAATACTATCACAACTATATCTACGACTACCTACTTTTGATTTGTGTGATAAACTAACAGTACACATCACTCTGCAATTTAGTATTTCATAGTTATTTATTTTTTAGTTCTCAGATATTTGCTTAATGCTAGGTCATGTCCCTATGCTCCCTATGACTCACAGAAGGTCACAGTGTTGGTTCTACTGGATCTGAGCGCCGCTTTTTTTTGATACAGTCGACCATACTATTCTTTTAACTCGTTTAAAACACATCGGCCTCTCTGGTGCTGTCCACAAATGGTTTATATCCTATCTCACAGACAGGACATTCACTGTGAGTGTGGATACTTGCTCCTCTAAGGTCCATAACATTACATGTGGTGTGCCCCAGGGTTCGATTTTAGGCCCAGTGCTTTTTAACCTGTATATGCTCCCTCTTGGTGATGTCATCAGGAGACATGGAGTCAACTTTCATAGTTACGCTGATGATACACAGTTGTACATCTCAATGTCTCCTGATGACACCAGGCCAATGGATGCACTTTTTAACTGCATTTTAGATATCAAATCCTGGATGGCAGAAAACTTTCTCCAGCTTAACCAGGACAAAACTGAAGTTTTAGTCATCGGTCCTAAGGCCCAGAGAGAGAAACTTTTACCCAAACTACAGTCATTGTCTTTTAATCCTTCCTCACAGGTGAAGAACCTGGGTGTGATTTTTGACTCTGAGCTGACTTTAATTCCACACATTAAGAATATCACAAAGATAGGTTTTTACCATCTAAAGAACATAGCCAGAGTCCGCCCCATTCTCTCTCGGGCCAACACGGAGACGCTAATGCATGCTTTTATCACCAGTCGTATTGACTACTGTAATGCCCTGCTTTCTGGTCTTCCCAAAAAGAGTATCTCAGGTTTACAACTTTTACAAAATTCAGCAGCCCGTGTCCTGACGAAGACCAGGAGGCGGGACCACATTGCACCGGTTTTAGGGTCGCTGCATTGGCTCCCTGTGTGTTTCAGGATCGATTTTAAAGTTATTTTAATGGTTTTTAAATGTCTTAATGGTCTTGGTCTTTCTTATCTTTCAGAACTGCTTTTACCTTATGAACCTTCACGGCCCCTTCGCTCCTCTGGCAGGGGTCTCCTAGTTATTCCTAAAGTCAACAGAAAGACTCACGGCGAGGCGTCTTTCCAATATTATGGCCCTCGCCTCTGGAACGACCTGCCAGAGGAGCTCAGGACCGCAGAGAACGTTCATGTTTTTAAGAGCAGGATCAAGACCCACCTTTTTAGCTTAGCTTTTATTTAGTCCTAGTGATATATTGTGTGTGCGTGTGCGTGCGTGTGCGTGTGTGCGCATGCAACTGTTTGTCTGTTATCTGTAAAGCACTTTGTGATACCTTTCGGTATGAAAAGCGCTTTATAAATAAAGTTTGATTTGATTTGATGATATGCTGTAAATACAGCAGCAATATGTTTTCCCCTTTGCACTAAGCTTCTTGTTTGGCCAGATGCCCTGCAAGTCTCTTTTTTCCTGATACACCGGAGCACGTAAGGCCATTGGATTACTTTGGATAAAGATTTAGTTATGTTTGCTCAGAGACATTACTCAATAGAGCTGCTGTTTATCATCAGCTGCTAGACACTGCACACCTGACCGCGCGCTTCAACATGAAGAAGACTTTCTTGGCATGCCTTTTATTTTCAAGTAACAATTTATGTGACCAGAACCAGAATCCTCTCTGTCCTTTCTAAACTAGCGATGTTCTTCTGAAAGTCTAGTGTTCAGCTAATATTCTTTTTTAATCATTCTATGTTCAAGTTAAATTCACTTCAAATTATTCCTCTCGCTCATCTGTGCATGCTTACACCCAGCTCCCTTCTCCTTGTCTCCACTCCTGCCTCTTTCTACAATGTTACTTGAAGTACCTCAAGTTTAATAGGAAACAGGAAATGATAGAAGGGAAAAAACACAGACTAATATTCAGGGGAATTGGCCAACAGTGGCTAGACTAAAGCAGGTCCTGGCAGAAATGTGCAGGGGTGGACCGCTGTTACTCACATACTGTACATTTACATTATTACATTATTGTCTTGTTTTGTTTCTCCCTTTTTCATTCCATGTCTTTGGTAGATTTTTATATGAGATGCCCTTCCTGCCAGAACAAGTCGTATTACAATAACTTGACTTGGCATCAGGGGTCCTTCTTTTAAAAACAAAAAGACAGTCAGGAACATTTGATCTTGCTTTACTGACTGTGCTATACTTAAGTGGAGTTTTGGAGGATCTGGACTTTACTGGTTAAACCCAAATAGGCACAGAAAGACTGACGAATTTATAAATACTCTATTCAGTATAGGTTTGTTTCCTTTAATAACTAAACCAAGTAGAATCACAACCCAAAGGGCTACTTTGATTGATAATATCTTTTCCAATGAAAAAGAAAGTAATACAGTCAGCGGACTAATGATAAATGATATCAGTGATCACCTTCCAGTTTTTGTAGATGAAAATGTATGTATTGGTTTAGAAGGGTAAAAACAGAAAACCATTGATGCATTTAAAAAGGAGCTTTGAGTATTGTATACAGAGAGAATGACACTGATAAGGCACATGATCAGTTTATACACATATTTCAAAAGGTATATAATAAAAATTGCCCAATGAAAAAATACAGTAAAAACAGAAAGTGCAAAGAAAACCCATGGATGTCTAAGGGATTGTTAAATGCTTGCAAGAAAAAAACTCTACAAAAACTTTATAAATAATAGAACAAAAGAAGCTGAGGATAAATATAAGAAATATAAAAATAAACTGACAGGTTTCATTAGAAAATGTAAACAGGATTATTATAATAAGTTGTTGGATAGCAATAAGAATAATATTAAAGGTTTATGGAATATATTAAATAGTAAAATTAGAAATAAACCCATCCATCCATTTTCTGCCACTTGTCCGTTGCCGGGTTGTGGGGGCAGCTGTTGGAGCTGCCCAAATCACATTGCACCAGCCCCTATGGCTCGTCCTGCAGGTGGTGGGTCCACCGGGCCTGTTGGTCTCTCATAAGGGACTTCTGAACCGCTCTTTGTCTGACCTGTCACCCAGGACCTTTTTGCCATGGGAAACCCTACCAGGGGCACGAAGCCCCTGACAACAGAGCCCCAGGATCATTCAGGCGCTCAAACCCCTTCACCACGTTAACCAAGAACGATTAATTATCCAAAATATTTCAAAGATGAGCATAACACTTTAAATAATATGAACGAAGTAGTCAAAACATTTAATAAATTTTTGTAGATGTTGGACCGAACCTTGCTGCAAAAATTGCAAACGTTGAGAACTATAATTGTGAACTGATAGACACAAATCCTATGTCCTTGTTCCTCAAACCTGTGGAGGAAAAGGAGATACTGGACATTGTTAAAGGGTGTAAAAATAAAACCTCGACAGATTACCATGACATGGATATGAAAACCTTAAAAACTGTTATTGAAAGTATCGCTAAGCCGTTAACTTACATCTGTAACGTTGCAAACTGGACAATTTCCTGATGGTATGAAAGTAGCAAAAGTGATTCCTCTGTTCAAAGCAGGAGATAAACATCTCTTTACAAACTACAGACCTGTTTCCCTTTTACTGCAATTCTCAAAAATCTTAGAAAAGGTTTTCAACTCTAGACTTGACAGCTTTATTGAAAGGTGTAATTTACTCTCGGACAATCAGTTTGGTTTTAGGAATAATCACTCAACCTGACATAATATAATACAATAATATAATGTATATTATTGCACTGTGGTTTGGGGTAGTACTTATAAAAACACAGTTAAACCAATAGTATTGTTGCAAAAAAGAGCAATACGATTAATTCACAAAGTTGGGTTTTTGAACCACACAAACTCATTATTTTTAAAATCAAAGATCGTGAAGTTTTGTGACAACAGATGTTATACAGAGCAAGGTGTAAACTGTTACCGAGCCAAATACAAAGAAGGTTCCAAGAACGTACTGGTCGTTATGAATTACGTGACGAATTAAACTTTAGGATTCAGAAACATAGCACAACTTTGAAAAGTTTTAGTCCAACAGTTAATGGTGTACAATTGTGGAATAAACTGGAGATGGAGTTGAAACGATGTCCAAACATCAACCTGTTCAAATATAAATACAAATTAAAGCCGCAAGCGGCGATGTAGGCCCTCGCCCCTGGCGCAGCCCCCCCTTGCGACCGCCTCCTTTGCAACCGCCCCCGCTCTCGCCCAAGCCTGCTCTCCCCTCGGCCTCACACACAACCTGTGTGCTCTCTGTCTACTAACTCTTGCTCTTTGCAGCAGGGGGCGCTATAGCATGGATCATTTTTGTGTTCATGTAAAAAGATTCAGGGCCATCTGGTGTATACGTGATTACATTTAAAACTCAAAGGGACAAAGAATGCATAATAATGATGCTCTCAGGAACACGTTTACACTGGCCACGCCCACATCTTACACAATATGATGTATATGTAATATCATTTTTTGTTTGGTTTATTGTGTAGAATATACCGGCAAAGTGGGAGATAAATAATCCAGACTGCAATATTCAAGGTATAGATAGGAGGCGCTATAGTGTTGAGCACTGTGCAGTTATTGAGCTCTACCTGTTCAGACCGTGAGTTGCCTTATGTCAGCCAAATATGATCAGATTGGATAGAGCGCATGCCTGCGAGGGGTTGTGAAATGTACTGCAAAAAGGCATTTTTTCTGTGGGGGTGCCATTTTAATCTGTTAACCCCCACTTTAACCGAGCACATTTTCGCCAGTTCGTCTTGACCCATATCTTAAAGCTTCTTGAAAAAAAGCGTCAAAAACAGTTACAGAAATGAGACGTAAGTGCAGGTGAAAACACAGCACACAAAGAAGTGTACTTGGTTCAGGTGGGAGTTAAGAGGTTAAAAGTGAAAATGGCCGACTTCCTGTGCGTCATTGCCACGCCCACACCTTTGAAAATATCAAACACATGTAATATATTTTTGTGTTCGATTTAATGTGTAGAATATACCTGCAAAGTTTCATATAAATTGTACAAACTAAATGTTTCAAGGTATAGATAGGTGGCGCTATAGTGGTGAGCACCGTGCAGTTATTGAGCTCTATGGATCCATACCATAAGAGGCCTTATGTCAGCCAAATATGATCCAGATTGGATAGAGCGCATGCCTGCGAGGGGTTGTCCAAGGTACGGGAAAATAGCACGTTTTTTGTGGGGGCGCTATGTGAAAAGTGTAAACGTTATCAAAAAAAGCTGGCTTGAAGTTGTAGCTCCATTTCTCTAGATTCTATTGAGCCATGTTTGAGCTTATTCTGCTGAAAAACCAAGGAGTAGTACATTGAAACATCTGGTGAGAGATTTCTTCTCCAGGATTTCAATCCAAGATGGCCGACTTCCTGTTGGTCAGAGGGTGGAGCTTTAATTATGTTTTGTGACCGTCTCCATGTGCTCTATCACTGTGCCAAAGGGGATTGGCCTATGCCAAAAATGCATGTCCCCAAAAGAATGGGGGTCAACTTTGAGGGGGCGCTGTGGAGCCATTTTGTTTAGGGCGTGTGCATGTCGCCCACTGACACGCAATTTTTGCCGACTCTGATTCACTGTGCCCATTTCTGCGTGTACTTTTGCTCGGGAAGGCACTGAAAAACAGGATCTTAGAGGCGGAATAATAATAATAATAATAATAATAACAAGAAACCGGGGGAGAACAATAGTCCCTCACCAGGACTAAGTCCTGGCTCGGGCCTAATAACAAGAAACCGGGGGAGAACAAAAGTCCCTTACCAGGACAAAGTCCTGGCTCGGGCCTAATTATAAAGGGAACCAAGCAAGATAGAGGCATGTTGTAATAGATTTTTGTGTTTGTTTCAATGTGTAGAATGTACCTGCAAAGTTTAATATAAATCGTACAAACTAAAATTTTCAAGGTATAGATAGGTGGCGCTATACTGGTGAGCACCGTGAACTTATTGAGCTCTATGGATTCATACCATAAGAGGCCTTATGTCAGCCAAATATGATTTAGATTGGATAGAGCGCATGCCTGCGAGGTTTTGTGAAATGTACTGCAAAAAGGCCTTTTTTTTGTGGGGGTGCCATTGTAATCTCTTAACCCCCACTTTAACCGAGTACATTTTCTCCAGTTCGTCTTGACCCATGTCTTAAAGCTTCTTGAAAAAAAGCGTCAAAAACACAGTTACAGAAATGAGACGTAAGTGCAGATGAAAACACAGCACACAAAGAAATGCACTTGGTTCAGGTGGGAGTTAAGAGGTTAAAAGTGAAAATGGCCGACTTCCTGTGCGTCATTGCCACGCCCACACCTTCGAAAATATCAAACACATGTAATATATTTTTGTGTTCGATTTAATGTGTAGAATATACCTGCAACGTTTCATATAAATCGTACAAACTAAAATGTTCAAGGTATAGATAGGTGGCGCTATAGTGGTGAGCACCGTGAAGTTATTGAGCTCTATGGATTCATACGATAAGAGGCCTTATGTCAGCCAAATATGATCCAGATTGTATAGAGCGCATGCCTGCGAGGGGTTGTCCAATGTACGGGAAAAAAGCATGTTTTTTGTGGGGGCGCTATGTGAAAACTGTAAACGTTATCAAAAAAAGCTGGCTTGAAGTTGTAGCTCAATTTCTCTAGATTCTATTGAGCCATGTTTGAGCTTATTCTGCAGAGAAACCAAGGAGTAGTACATTGAAACATCTGGTGAGAGATTTCTTCTCCAGGTTTTCAATCCAAGATGGCCGACTTCCTGTTGGTCAGAGGGCGGAGCTATAATTATGTTTTGTGACTCTCTCCATGCGCTCTATCACTGGGCCAAAGGGGATTGGCCTATGCCAAAAATGCATGTCCCCAAAAGAATGGAGGTCAACTTTGAGGGGGCGCTGTGGAGCCATTTTGTTTAGGGCGTGTGCATGTCGCCCACTGACACGCAATTTTTGCCGACTCTGATTCACTGTGCCCATTTCTGCGTGTACTTTTGCTCGGGAAGGCACTGAAAAACAGGATCTTAGAGGCGTAACTATAATAATAATAATAATAATTAAAGCCGCAAGCGGCGATGTAGGCCCTCGCCCCTGGCGCAGCCCCCCCTTGCGACCGCCTCCTTTGCAACCGCCCCCGCTCTCGCCCAAGCCTGCTCTCCCCTCGGCCTCACACACAACCTGTATGCTCTCTGTCTACTAACTCTTGCTCTTTGCAGCAGGGGGCGCTATAGCATGGATCATTTTTGTGTTCATGTAAAAAGATTCAGGGCCATCTGGTGTATACGTGATTACATTTAAAACTCAAAGGGACAAAGAATGCATAATAATGATGCTCTCAGGAACACGTTTACACTGGCCACGCCCACATCTTACACAATATGATGTATATGTAATATCATTTTTTGTTTGGTTTATTGTGTAGAATATACCGGCAAAGTGGGAGATAAATAATCCAAACTGCAATATTCAAGGTATAGATAGGAGGCGCTATAGTGTTGAGCACTGTGCAGTTATTGAGCTCTACCTGTTCAGACCGTGAGTTGCCTTATGTCAGCCAAATATGATCCAGATTGGATAGAGCGCATGCCTGCGAGGGGTTGTGAAATGTACTGCAAAAAGGCATTTTTTCTGTGGGGGTGCCATTTTAATCTGTTAACCCCCACTTTAACCGAGCACATTTTCGCCAGTTCGTCTTGACCCATATCTTAAAGCTTCTTGAAAAAAAGCGTCAAAAACAGTTACAGAAATGAGACGCAAGTGCAGATGAAAACACAGCACACAAAGAAATGCACTTGGTTCAGGTGGGAGTTAAGAGGTTGAAAGTGAAAATGGCCGACTTCCTGTGCGTCATTGCCACGCCCACACCTTCGAAAATATAAAACACATGTAATATATTTTTGTGTTCGATTTAATGTGTAGAATATACCTGCAACGTTTCATATAAATTGTACAAACTAAATGTTTCAAGGTATAGATAGGTGGCGCTATAGTGGTGAGCACCGTGCAGTTATTGAGCTCTATGGATCCATACCATAAGAGGCCTCATGTCAACCAAATATGATCCAGATTGGATAGAGCGCATGCCTGCGAGGGGTTGTCGAAGGTACGGGAAAAAAGCACGTTTTTTGTGGGGGCGCTATGTGAAAAGTGTAAACGTTATCAAAAAAAGCTGGCTTGAAAATGTAGCTCCATTTCTCTAGATTATATTGAGCCATGTTTGAGCTTATTCTGCTGAAAAACCAAGGAGTAGTACATTGAAACATCTGGTGAGAGATTTCTTCTCCAGGATTTCAATCCAAGATGGCCGACTTCCTGTTGGTCAGAGGGCGGAGCTATAATGATGTTTTGTGACCGTCTCCATGTGCTCTATCACTGTGCCAAAGGGGATTGGCCTATGCCAAAAATGCATGTCCCCAAAAGAATGGGGGTCAACTTTGAGGGGGCGCTGTGGAGCCATTTTGTTTAGGGCGTGTGCATGTCGCCCACTGACACGCAATTTTTGCCGACTCTGATTCACTGTGCCCATTTCTGCGTGTACTTTTGCTCGGGAAGGCACTGAAAAACAGGATCTTAGAGGCGGAATAATAATAATAATAATAATAACAAGAAACCGGGGGAGAACAATAGTCCCTTACCAGGACAAAGTCCTGGCTCGGGCCTAATTACCAGGACAAAGTCCTGGCTCGGGCCTAATTACCAGGACAAAGTCCTGGCTCGGGCCTAATTACCAGGACAAAGTCCTGGCTCGGGCCTAATTACCAGGACAAAGTCCTGGCTCGGGCCTAATTACCAGGACAAAGTCCTGGCTCGGGCCTAATAACAAGAAACCGGGGGAGAACAATAGTCCCTTACCAGGACAAAGTCCTGGCTCGGGCCTAACAAAAGACTTTTGAAAGATATAGAGAGGAAGAAATGTGTTGCCACTAGGGGGAGCAGTGGGACCAATTATGTGTATTTTCAATAAAGGAAGAATGTTGCTGCCTAGTCATTCTATTGCTCAAATTTATAAATTGAGAATTAGGGTAGGCAAGTTATGGATCTGTTGAGAGGAATCCTCCCAACGGGGTCAAAACCTTGTCCTTTAATGCACCACTCAGCATAGGAACATCATCTATGTAATCAGCTGTTAGGGCAGCTGGGTGAGGTTTGTTGGTGGGGAGCTACTGCCCTCTTCAACTGGCCTGCTCTACACCCTGGCTTTTTAATGCACCACACTATGCAGGACTTACATCATACTTCACACATAACTCAATTAAATAAATAAATAATAATGGTGATAATAAAAATAATAATAATAATTAAACTCAAATAAAAGTTATATTGAGGACGGTAATGACAGCTGAGAAGTAGGAAGATCTCGGAATATAATAAGTATTAATGCTTTTTAATGCATTACACTATGTAGGGCTTTCATAATACATTATACATGGAGAAAAAAAGGAAGGAAATTGTACACAAATTAATATTATACTGAGGATGGTAATGACAACTGGGAAGTAGCAAGATCACGAAGTATAATATTTACTGCATAGTAACGTACCATAAAAATAGGGACTTCTGGTAATGTACTAATTTTTGGCATTGGTAACAATTTGTAAGAAATATATTAATGTTCATCATTTGTTACTTGCTCTGTACTAGACATTGTACAAAAAATGAAACTGTTGTTGTGTTTTGTATCCACTCGTTTCTGTTTATTACTGGATGAGATTTGGTGGTATGTATTGTAATTGACTGGATATAGATATTGTGAGTGTTGTAGTACATTCTTTTGCTGTTGTTTCTTTATTTTGTTGTTGTTTCTTTATTATTGTTCTTTATTATTTGTTGTTACCATGCCCTATGTTCTATTGTTTATGATTTCTTTATGATTTGTTACCTTGCACTACGTTCCTTGCTTTGATTGTTAAATGAAAATGTTATTGTTTTTATTTTGTGGTTGGGCGCTTATAAGCTTTTTGCTTCGGCCCACTCCTTTTGAGCAGACTAACTGCTCAAATAAACAAATAAAATAAAAAATAAACTAAACTAAAGCAAATCACTGTAGGATGAAATACATTTTTAGTGATTAATACAAATTGAATGTAAAGAACGATTGTACAAATACATTCGGAACACTTCAATGAGTGCATTTTGTACCGTACTTGAGTAAAGGTATCCAGTTCTTCTCCACCTCTGTGAATGACTACATTTCCCCAAAGGCACAGATTTCTATTTCCAGTACTTCCCTGTGTTTCGGTGAGGTTTCAGTGCAATTGTGCTGCTGTTCCCAGGGGCAGTCTCACTCTCTGACTCACAGGAGGGGGCAGAGCTTTATATAAGTGCTGTCTGAAATCCTAACGGGGGGTGTGGATGTTGATATGAGCTGTGTGTGTGTTAAAGTCCATGGGATGCTGCAGGCAGCTCGGTCCTTTAGTGACTCGTGCCATTGTGTAATTGTCCTTTTTTTGTAAATAGCTTCGGCAATAACAGTATTACAGAGCAGGGAGCTCTAATAGAAAGTACCCAGTAGAGTTTAATGCCAGTGATTATTATTGCAATATATATACACTTTGTTCAGTAATTGTCATTAAAAAGCCATTAATATGGTTGCACACTTAGACTTGTAGAACTAAAATGAATATGATTACAAACATATCGATCATATAAAACAAATCAATATCTAGTGGGCTATAAACTATGGTTATGGATGTTTGATTTTGAAGTAATAATCTTATCATCAGTTAATATTAACTATATTATTCCTGTGGATTTTTTCTTGTAGGCTAAAGTTTGCAGTTTACATATTATAGCGATAACAAAATGGACCACACATGGAAACAAAGGGAAAGAAAAAATGATTTACTCGCACCAAACGTTATGTCTTTTTTTTCACTGCTTATCTGTTTTTTATCTAGCACATCAACTTTAATTTTGGATGTGTGTGTCTTTTGATCAATTAACATATGAAAACAAAATAATAATTAATATTCTGTATGATAATGTAATAGCACTCCATCAATGACACATTTGATTTTGGCAATATGTTCCAATAGGTCAACATGTGAACTTGCTTACACGGTGAGCTCCTAGTATGTGTCTTGCTATGTGGCCAGGCATGTGCCATGTAACCATATACCTCACCACACCCTGGTTACTCCTGGTGTCATGCTGCAAGAACCCTGTGAAAGTTTAATTGGCTTGACCTTGAACTACCCAATACCAACACCTGTCCTATTTTCCTAGACTGATCAAGTCTCTGCAAGCATGGGCTCAATCTCAGACCACCCGATTTTATGACTTCCTTGAGATAATTCTCTGTAAATTCTATAATATAGCTTCTTAAAGATTGCAATATTTTTAGCATCTTGATAAGCAAACAAAATGCCCTGTAGAATCGCTTAAAAATGCTGTTTCTTTGTCATCTTTTTGGACAGGTGGGGAAGAATGACTTGACCGAATCTGATCCAGAAAGACGAACCTTAGACCCATACCATGGCATCCACAGCTCTGCTCGTCGTGGGACTCTACCTCACCTCCCTCACCTCTTCAGATGCACAGACTGTAATCGGCACCTCCTCCTCTTTCGCCTCGTCACTCGACCTACCAAGGGCTTCCTCTCCGAATCCTACCAAAGAAGCAGTGCGACTTTGGCCGTCCTTTCCCACTAGAGGACGCAGTGATGTCCCCATTAAAGAGACATTGCGAGATGAGCTGTCAAATTCGGTGCAACCTGGATCGGTAGCGGCACGTCCCACTGTTCCTTCAAGGCTTCCAGTAAAAGCAACCCTATCAACTGTAAGCCTAAGCAGTGGTCCTATTGTATACCAGACAAGCATTACCAGAGCAAGGACAGATACAGCGAGTCTAGCTATCATCAGGGCTAAAGCTAAGTTAGATTCTACTACAAGGGGAACACCTATAGCTCAACCTACTTTGCATTTAGGCGAATCAGTAGCCGTAACTACAGATAAAGGACTTAATGCTGATTTGCAAGGTTTTGGGTCAGGAAATGTTCCAACAATAAATGAGCAATATTTACCTCTTCAAACAACATATGGGAATGGACTGGCCCAGTATCGACCACCAGCACAGACAGTAACATCTGAAGGGATGCCCCCAACAGTTGTGGATTCGTCTATACTGGGACATCTGACAGAGAAGCCTGATGTTTTGGACCTAACAACAACAAAGAAAGGGGAAAGGATAATAGAATTGCCTGTGGTCACGCAAGGAACACCTCAGCCAGCAGTGTTAACAGGTGAGATATGTTCATATCAAATTGCATACTGTAAAGTTATTTACTGTAGTAGTTTTAATACATGAAGCTGCACAATTGTTGCACAATACATTTCAAACGTATCATCATAGCAACATCATATTGGGTAAAAACAATCATGTGTAATCTTTCATATATATAGTGTAAATATACCTTTTTATGTCATATATGTCCGTACTTATGCCAAATTTAAATAAATGCTATTTTTAACCTCTTGAACCAAGCACATAAACTCCAGTTTGGCTTTACCCAAATCTAAAGCTTCTTGGAAAAAGC
Organism: Proterorhinus semilunaris; assembly: GCA_021464625.1. NCBI lineage: Eukaryota > Metazoa > Chordata > Actinopteri > Gobiiformes > Gobiidae > Proterorhinus > Proterorhinus semilunaris. The sequence goes on from CM038347.1 coordinate 22,400,593, forward strand.
GTCTAAATAGCAACAAAAATTAGACGAAAACGAGGATGGAAAAGCGACAAAAGAGAGACAAAAACGTGACAAAAAAATTATAAAAAAAGTGACAAGAATGTGTGATGAAAACGCAAGAAAAAGCCACAAGAGCAACAGAAAAGTGACTCAAAGGCGATGAAAATGTGGCAAAAATGTGATGACGATGTGGCAACAGTGCGGTTAAGGTGGGAGTTACGAGGTTAATTCGCTCTATGGTTAATCAGTTCTATTTATTTGAGCTTTCTCACATAGTATTTTCAAAAAGGATTCAGATTTTAGGGTTTGGGGTTTGATGAAGCCGTTATAGTTGCTTAAATTTCTGTGATAAATGGCCATTTGAACTATCAATGTACGTATCTTATCATTGCAGGCGAATTAACGGCCAACGCTCCCTCAAATGAAAGAAGCACAACCATGTCAGAGATTCTTCCGACAACAACCATCACCGAACTACAAGAGACCGCTGCAAAAACCAGCTTCATCTCTGCATTAAACACCACAACGATACGAGTGATCACACCAAGTACCTCTATCACTACTTCTACTACAATTACTACAGCTACTACAAAGACATTTATTCAATCGAACAATGCTGCCACCCCAACAAGACCATCTATAGACCCAGCGAGTCCTCAGTTAACCAGCACAGGTAAGAGGAGACAGATTTTTGCTTTTCTATTTTTAATTTGACTTTCGTTTTATGAGTTTAGATATTTATCATTTTAGCAGCTGCAACTTCTTTACTGGAAGAACCTGGAGATGACTTCAAAGACATGAGAGGGAAAGAGCAGAAATGATGCATGGAAAGTAGCGTGGATGCTGTGTGGAATTATGTGGGTAGACCAAGCGAACTGAAGGGGGAGCATTACATTTCAGGTGGGCCTAGAAACAGACGAAAGAGCAGCATTTGAGCAAAACAGGGCAAAACAGGCCATGGTGACTTCACATGAGGGAGTGGACGTTTGGGGTGAATTTCCAATAAGGAGAAGGTGAAGGCTCAGCAATGCATGAAGAGGGGGGTGTGGTAATAAAAAACATATGCACTGAAATGGGAATTCAATAAGTACACGGAAAATAAAAATCATGACAAGTAGCTTAGTGCCATGACGACAACTTCATAAATAATGATGACCAAGAGTCTCCTCCAGTCGCATAGTTGTTACAGTTTATACAAACCATAATGAGGTCCGGAAAGTTTGTAAAATAGCGTATACATTGCACGGTTAAAACGGACTCCTTTTTTTGTAGTCTGCAATCAACTCAAAATGTTTTGTGTGTCTTAACTTTTTATGATTATTGTTATTATGTCAGTTCTTGTAGATACGATGCTTCATAAATCATACTGGCACCTAAATCATGGTGCAGGCTGTGGCTGGACTGATGATACTCCACCAGATTGATTGAAAGAGTGTACTGCAATTTTCTGGTACAAGTTGGAACTGTTAAGAATAAGTCCTGATCATGTTTGTTGATCACGTAGTTTTTGTGCTCTGACAGTTTAGTCCTTTTTTTCCCCCTCATTCTGGTTTATATTCTTGTTTATTTACTTTCAAAATCTTGTACTGAAACCCGTAATAATAGCGTTAATTTGCCTATCTTTGTTAAAGTGAGTGTGAGATTTATCATCAAAGAGTGTATTCACTTTTATTTGGCTATCATTAATTTAATAATAATATTTATAGGCTCATTTGAGACATAATATTCAGACTATTTAGATATCGTCTAGTATGTGTGTGTTATGTGATTCTTTGCCCTCAGAGGTGAGACAGGATATTTACATTAAGTCCATTGCCTTTTGTGGGCATGGCGCGACCCTAGCGAGTGTGTGCGCGTGTGTGCGTGTGTGTGTGTACGTGTATTTGAAGAGAGAGCTCAAGGATAGGGGAAAGTTTAAATGCATCCAGCTGTGAAATTTGATCACCACATCTGGAATAAGTCTGGCGTTCACTTCTGTAAAAAGAGAAAAGATCTGGGAAGGAAGTCAGACATACCTCTGTACAAATAAAGAAAAGCGTCTGTGATCTGCATGCAGGGTGTCCGTGTCGGGGGCGGGATGGGGAAAGTGAAGGCGAGAGACAGGAAGTGAAACACATGTGAGTGACTCATTAGTAGTCGGTAATGTCAGGTTTTATGGTGTTTAGGACAGAGGAGGGCTTCCAAAGGCTACTTTTGCCACTGATGGAGTTCTTCCAACATCCATCATTCTCCCAGAGTTTACTAGTGTGTACTGTGTGTGTTGTGTTGTCGCTTATGTATTCGGAAAACTGTTCCCCTCTGAGCTCACTGCTGAGAGTACTTTTCCTCATGCATAATCATTAGAAGTAAAACAAAGAACATAATGCTACTAATTTTACTCAAATTGCTGCATTGTTTCACAACCACTGCTGTGATATAATGACCTTCTATTACAATACACTTCTCTTCAACAAGTAACTTATCATCAAAGCATCTTGGCTCATCGCACTTTATCCACCACCAAACATTGATGGTGGCCAAATTACATCATGTTAATCTTGCTGCTGAAGGCTTGGTTATAGGATATCATGTTTGATTATTAAAATCTGTTATCTTTACAGCCTGTAGTACTTTTATGAATGGAGTTATTATAACACTCTCTTTGTATACAAGAAAAGGCACTGTCCCTTCAGTACATTGATAAGTCTTTGTCGTTCTAAGGGAACCGGTTTTACAGCCAGATATGTCAAGCATTATATATGTTACGTGTGTGAAGCATACAGTTAACAAGCTAGATCAGGATAGTTGGATGCACTCTGTTTTCGCTTTTTATAATCCAGCCATTTCAAGCACCACACTTTATGGTTATGTTGTTATGTAACAAAGATGCTCTCATTAATTATATAATGTAATACAATTAAGTCGCACAGCATAAGATATATTCTGCCATTTGTTAAGTCTGATCTAACTTTTATGGGACAAAGCTATGCAATTTTAAAAACAGGCATCTTTGTTGACTATACTTTGTATTAGTTACAACTTGTTTAGCATCTTAGGAGTCAGTATGTCGTCAATGCATTTGGTCAAATGTAATTACTGATGAAGTGGAATGTCTTAAATAATGCAACACCAACTTAATAAGCAGACGTGTGAATAGTGAGTAACTGAAGTATTACACACTACCTCCATCTAGTGGCCTCTTATATGTATGTTTATTTGCTGTACATACAGTATATTTACAAAGGCTGTGTTATGTCTCTCTTTTTCAGGGACATCTTCATTTCATACTACAAGGTTTGCACCTTGGACAAGATCACGGATAAGTCCCACATACCAGACCGCAGTAAGCCTTCGGAACCGGTCCCTCCCTCTGGGCCGCCCTCACCACCCTCCAACCGTAAACCCAAGCCCCTCTCCCAGTGTTCTCCCCACCAACGGGACCTTCCTTTACTGGGGTGATCTAAGTCGGACTCTGGCCTTTGTCTGGGAGCTTCACGTCTACGGGACAGCCAGCCTCTTCCTGCTCCTGTTTGCTGGTGCAGCTCTCGGTCTCACCCTCTCTCCTGGCGCGAACTGCCCTCATCGGGGTGCTCTGGCTTTGGCTAATATTTTCCTGTTTGTGGCTGGGGGCGTCAGAGCTACTTTCTTCCTAACTGACCCATATGGCACTCGTAAATTGTTCCCGCATCCCGCAGTCAAGGCCCTTTACAACCTCCCTCTACATTTACTGGTGTGGACACAAGCGACCATGGCTATACTGGCTATGAGGGCGGCAGGTGTGTGCTTTTTCCCCTCAACTCTTGAGCGCCCCCCGCTGGTTGCTGTGCTGGCAGTGTTACAGTGCACTCTCCTCCTCGCGGCTGACCTGCTCTCACCAGCTCTGTCCCCTGTGGTGCCTGTGACTCTGCAGTTCCTATCTCTGTGCTGGGGGCTGGTTGTCTGCCTGGTGTTTTTGTGCTACATTTTCCCCCAGATTCGCTGCCCCCGTCTCCCTCACGCCGCTCTACCTGACGAGTCCCGGCGGAAAGCTTGGACGGGGAGCAGGAGGCTGGTGGTTGTCCTCGGCAGAGTGTTGGCAGTGTGTGCAGTTCTAGGGGCTCTGTGCTGCTGTCTGCACTTCCATGCAACACTGTGGCTCTACGGGCTGTTGGGGGATTCAGATCGCTTTAACTGGGGCTGGTGGCTGGTGCACTTCTGGGCTCGTCTCCTGGAGCTGGCCTGGGGCTTCTTTCTCCTGCTGCTGGCCTCCTGGCTCTTTTGGAGGCCACAGAGCTGTCGAGGGAGAGATGAAGCCGGGGCAGATGGACGGGCAGCAGGAGACATATCCTCTGCGGGACAGTCCACTGGCTCAGCACAGAAACACACTTGCTGGTCTAAAATTGTCCAGAGCCTGACGGGAAAGCCCTGCAGGAAGTCTGAGAGTAACGGGGTAAGTTCTGTACAGGGTGAAGTGCCGAATAACTGGGCAGGACAGGACCGCTCTGCTGCAGACATCAGTAAGAGCCTCATCAGAAACCAGAACCAGCCCACTGCTGCTCCAGGACCTGTCAAAGACAACAACCGCAGGGCCCACTCTGCAGAGCGCGGCATTTCTGACGACTCCTCGGGATCTCTGCTCCGGCTGCAGCCTTTCGGGCGCCCCCCTCACCGTTCTGTCAGTGGGAGCCAGGACATAGACAGAGATACTTCAGTCTCACTGTACGAGTTTGATCTGAGGCCCCCATCACCTATTGACCTGACCCGCAGCATTGATGAGGCACTGCACAGGGAACACCTGGTGACAGGGGGAAGCTTGTTCCATCCTTGTCTCTCTCAGTCGCCCTCCCCGGGCTCTGGGCTTAGCCAGGGCCCGTGGATGCGCAGGAACAGTGATCCTCAGCTCTCTGAGAGCAGTGAGGCCACAGAGTCATCCATGCCTCTCGGGGGAAGTATTCTGAGCAGTGTTCCCAGCCGGCAGGTGACAGCGCCCCCTACACCTTCGCACCAGGGACACAAGTGGGCTGGAGCAGTGGGAAGTGTTCCGTCATCAGTGTCCTGCCCCGTTTCACTCCGCCCCACCAGAACATCCTCAGGACGCCTGGAGGAGGACGGAGTGGACGACACAAGACCATTCATTACTCCAGACTCGGACAGGGGGCGCCGCCGAGCCACAAGGCCAGCCGGGTCCCGGAGTTACCTTGAAGTGTCCCGCCATGACGACTCTGCCAGTGTGAGCAGTGAGATTATTGACCTATGAACCAAACCATGGGACCACACAACCCATTTAACAATGCTTTTAGTAGTTTTCTTTTGAGCGTTATTTTAGATGGTAAATTATCCAAAAGCAATCGTGGGATACTTCAATAAGTATCACCAAGCTGCCTTTTAACTCTTTGAAAACAGCTGTAGTCAAACACGGTACTTACTCTGGGAGTAAAACATGAAATAATGACCCACTGTCATGCTGCATCACACACTGGCAACACAAAACACTGGGACCATGTCAAGTTTAAATAATAGTGATGTGTGGATTATAGACAAAAAGAAATTACTCTCTCTTAAGGTCCGAAACTGAGGCATCACTCTACATTGTACAAAGTATAAACCCATAAGATTCATGTTTTCAGTTTTGCTTCTTAACAATGTGCCATATGTTGGTTCTGTGCTTCATAGATATTTACTCATTATTTTATCTGAACATTTTCCTCGTAACTCAGATTATAAGTTCTATGATCTTCTAACATGAAGCAGCTGTCTGTCTTTGTGAGGAGGGTTACCTAGACACAGGGCATTTCACAAAATGATACTTCTTTATTGCTGTACAAGAAAAAAATCATATATGTTGCAACGTGAAATATTCTTTATTACCCAGTCAGAACACAAAATAATTGTAGGTTTACGTTATGATTGGAAATGTAAAAAAACAAACATTTAGTTTATTCAGTATTCACAACAACTACCTAATGTTTAGGCCAATGACTGCATTTTGGCAACATGTTATAAAGCAATGTACTCGCTGCACAAATTGGAAATGCTGCACAATACAATAGCATGCAATAGTCCTATAATAGACAAAGCACTTACTGTAAGCCTGAGCACTACACAGAAACGTTTTAGAAAATAAAACACTCGCAACAGTGTAAATATTGTTATTTTTGTACATAATAAAATGTGTAATGAAGCTGCGGGAGTAGTCCTAAGTGTGAAAGACAATCTATGGTAGATGCTTGAGTAGGTTATGTCAGAGTTTCCGGGTCATGATGAACAAAGGTTAAAATCTGAACCTAATCTAAAGGATTGATTCTGCAAGATTGTGTATTTTTGTTTTGGTCTCTTTTGATCTTTTTTGTCTACTTACTTTTATCACATTCATTATGTCGTCTTGTTTTAAATATGCTTAAAAAGTAATTGTAGAAAGACATTAGGTTTGTTTATCACCTTACATGTGTGAATGGAGTGGGAAACCTGACTGCTTCTGTCAGGGTGGCCACACCTGCCGCCGTCTGATGGTTTGGCAGATAATAAACTAACAGCTATTATCGCTAATGTCTTTCTAGTACAGGTGAAACTCGGAAAATTAGAATATCGTTTAAAAGTTCATTTATTTATGTAATTAAACTTTAAATGTGAAACTAATACATGATATAGAATCATTACATGCAAAGTGGCATTTGTCAAGCCTTTATTTGTTATAATTTGGATAATTATGACTTGCAGTCCATTTTCAAAATATTCTAATTTTATTACAATTTTAATTTGGGTTTTTTACAGGATGAGCCATAATAATCAAAAATTATAACAAATAAAGGCTTGACATATCCCACTTTGCATGTAATGAGTCTATCATAGTTTCAAAGTTTAAGCTGAATAACAAAAATGAATGCACTTTTTAATGATATTCGAATTTTCCGAGTTTCACCTGTAGAACCCTTTATTGTATCTTTTGTCTTATTGTTTCTATTACTCCTAACTTAACTGATGCTTGCTTTTACTGTGTGAATGTTAGTTGTTGCCTCGGGTCTTTGTTTGGAAAATACAAATGTTGTACAGTATTTTGACTACTAGCAAACAAACTAGATAAACCTTATTTTGGAATAAGACTTTTCCCATATGAGCCATCTCCCGGTGTGGTCACAGTTTGTCCGAGTACGATGCTTGAAATTTTTAGCAGTAATGGCCTTGTGTTGTTTACATTCCAGTGAGCCTTCCTGCTTGTACCTGCTGTTTGCTCTTTAGTGTGAGGAGCAGAGATGATGTCACCCAAACACCTGGATGTGCCATAGAGACGCCGTCAGTGTGGTCAGTGCAGACGTGCAGTATTAGCTCTGTTCAGTTGATCATTAAACGTCTGTTTAATGTTGCTGCATTTATGTTTCAATAAACTTAAAGAATATGGTGTTGTTTCATTCAATGGAGTTGCAGTACAAAAAAGTATACACAAACACGTTGTATATAGGTTTAGTCCAAGGGCACAATGATACAGTAGCTACACTTCAGTCCGAAAAAACAATTCGGAACCCTTCATTTTCTGCTTGTAGTCCTCGTCAAACTCTTCATTTTGGGATACAGTAAAGTGGTTCCTCCAATCACCAACTTTCCCTGATACAAACATATATACAGCATTTAGTGTCACATTTAGCTACCATTTTAGTTTGACTGTTTTTGCTACCTTTTCTTAAGAATGGGGACACCTTCTGATCCATCATTTTAGCTGTGGAATAAGTAATCATTTTGTTTTGTCTCATATTATTAAACATTGCAGCTGTTTTGATTTTTTCCAGTTCCTCAGCTGAAGGAGATAGGCCAAGAAAGTCACAGAGCTTTCGTATTTCTTGCAAAGTGTCCTGCATAGATTACAAAAGAAAACAGTTTTGGGCATTCTAATGTTGTATAAATATTTGTTTTAAAGTCTAGCTTACCTCAATCAAGTCCTCATAAAACATGAAGTGAATTCTTTCATATATTTCTTTCCTTTTCCACCAGTTGTTTACATGATCATACCAGGATCCAAACACCACTAAAAAACATTAGGACAGACTTACAGTATATGTAACATTGTGTCATATATTGCACAAGAACTGAAACTAATCCAAATTCACCTTTTCCATTCATGAAGCTTTTTAAGTATGTGCTCCAGTCTCCGGGATCAGGCTGTGCAAAGTTCATCCGTGTGAAGTGAAAGTAAGACACTGCACTGTCTTTAGCATTGCGGGCCACATACACAATCTGAGACATCAGAAAGTGAATACAGAACATAATAGGTTAACCATTCTAATAATATCATATTTCAACCAAAGTACAGATAGAAAAACGTTTGGACACAAACCTAGTGGATTTATATTTACTAATGTGCATCATGTACATTCTGAATGTATTTTATTTATTTATTTCCATAATCATTAAATGTAATGGGGAAAAAAAGAAGAAAAACACATGGTCCTGGTTCTTAAGGTGTTTCTACAACGTGACTGGAGAGCACCTGTAGAAAATTAAATCAAGTTAACTTGATTTGGAAAGGCACACACCTCTCTATAAGGTCCCACAGTGCATGTCAGAGCAGAAACCAAGCCCTGAAGTCAAAGGATTAGACCTCCAAGACAGGATTGTATCGAGGCACAGATGTTAAGGGAACAGAAAAATTGTTGCAGCATTGAAGGTCCCGAAGAGCACGGTGGCCCTCATCATTCGTAAATGGAAGAAGTTCAAAACCACCAGGATTCTTCCTAGAGCTGGCCGTCCGTCCATAGTGAGCAATTGGGGGAGAAGGAATTTGGTTAGAGAGGTGACAGAACTCCAGCATTATTTTGAGGGCAAGGGAGAATCCTCCAGAAGGAAAAGGTTTAGTGGACGGAAGCCTCTCCTCAGTAAAAGACACATGACTGTGCACTTGGAGTTGCTTGAATGCCAAGCGCCACGTCTGGAAACCAGGCACCGCTCATCACCTGGTAAATACCATCCCTGCAGTGACGCTTGATGGCATGGGAAAACGCGAAAATGCAGCTGTGCCAAGCTTGTTGCATCGGAAACTTGAGGCTGTAATCGATACCAAAGGTGCCACAACAAATTACCGAATAAAGGGTTCAATACTTTTATAACACATTTGCAAATAAAAATAAAAATAAATAACTTTTTCCAACTTTCAATAAACGTTTCTTTATCATTATTGGGTATTATGTGTAGTTCAACCTGAAATAGACTCACACAGACGAAAGCAGTGATTAGAGAGATTATTGATGAGTATTAGTTTTGGCGATCAGACCAAAGTTAGGGATGTCTTCCCCCGGAACCTGGACACTGGTGGTGGTGTAGAAGATCATCGAAATGCTCGGGTAGCGCCGAGATGAAAGAGAGGGAGATGGGGTGGAGGCGGGTCGCAGCGCAGCTGGGAAGCAAACAGTATATGATTGCTGGCGCTTAAAAGCGGGACCGATGGCGGTGATTGGCTGCTACGGAGGTGCGGCTCTGACGCTGATGTGGAGGTGTGGACCTTTCAGGAGCGATCATTGGCTGAAGGTTGATGATGCTGTGTTTGTCTACCAGGCTGAATTACCGCCTAGGCTTCATATTTATGAGGATTTTTTTTTTTAATCAATTTTGGAGTCAGACTGTGACATAACAAAACGTGTAAAAAGTGAAGGGGATTCAATACTTACCCTGCAGTTGTTTTCCCAGAAGGACTTGGGTACAAACTGGACGGGGAGGTGGGATTTGATGAGACGGGGAGAAGTTCTGAGCTGGTCTGCCAACTCTGTTCCTATTTGTGAGCGAGATTAGTCAGTTACAGAAGACACTGCATGTGTGTTCAAGCCAGTAGATCAATGTACAGCAAAAGAAAAAAAAAGTCAACTAAGAGCAATAGCTACTTTTGGAAGAGAAAACTACAATGTTCTCATCTTTTGGTAAGAATCTTATTTATAGCTGTGCCAAGCCTGCTCCAACTAATGTAGATGGGTTTCAAAGAGATGAAATAATCATAATGTACATCGATTAGCAAAACATACATTTGAGTTGTTCAGCTGTTCTAAAAAGTACATAAATACAGTTGCCAATGAACTTAACGAATGCAATAGCAGATATAGAACAAAGTAAAACATAAGAATAAAAAAGAAGACGAAACATAGGAAGATAAATGCTAGAAACATTGGCAAATTTATTTATTTATGTATTTATTTGAACAGGGACAGTGTACAATATACATTAGCCTCAGAAAGGAGAGATGCATTGTACCAGGTTATAGCACTTGTGCTAATTTCCACCTGCAGTCCCTGGGCCTATTGTACATGTTTATTGCGGTATTCTGAAGATGCATTAAAATAGCATTTCAAAAAATATGGAAAGATATTAGAGAGCATATAGAGACAAGAAGACTGTTCCAGTCTCGGGGAGCTTTGATATTGAAAGCAAATTTACCTTTTTCTGTGTTGGATCTTGGAACATTGAAAAAAAGAGAGTCATTGTGACAAAGGCTATAAGCGGAACTAAAAGGTACAAAATATTGTTTTACATTTGTGGGGTAATCGAAATAGATACATTTAACAATAAATTGAAGCGGATAATGCGAGCTAAGACAGTTGCTCATACATCTTACAGTGGTGTGTTCTGTATTAATAGTATAAAGGAGCCAAAAAATTAAAAATAAATCCAAGTGACAGAAATGCCAGAAAGTACCCTTGGGGCACCTGAGGGTTAGACTTAAACCTATTATTACATCCAAAGTGCAATTTTAGAAGTTGTTTTTCACCTGATGGTTGAGAAGGAACAGCTATGTCAAGGAAAGGCACTCTCTGGGTTAGTGGGACAGATATACTGCGCTCTGGACACGTCTGATCGAAATACAGTGAGTCAATAATAAATGACACCCAGGTCGTTCCTGCAGTCAAAACAATCACAATACATTAACCTATACAATCACTGCATGAATAACTCAGGTGGTGCGACGGTCACAATACTCTTCCTACCTGCTTTGGGGTAAGTTGCTATGAGGATATCCTTAGGTCTAGCTGTAAAGTTTTGGACTTTGTCCCAGTTTTCAGTGAAGTATTTACTAAAACAGACGTCATTGAAGTCCATCATTGGAGGCCGTTGTGGTTTATCCAGTTGTGACATTGCAACCCTGAAAGTTAATTCATTACAATTATACTAAACTAGATACAAGCAAGTGATACTGCCACCTACACATACATCAATAGTGCATTCATATGTCAAATAGCTCGAATAACCTCGTCTAAACGTGCTTACCTGTTGTCTCTGCTACAGAGTCCAAAGTGGGTGTGTCCTATGTTCACTATGTTTTTTTCCCCCATGGGTTTGGTTAGCACACATATGATGATCATGTTGATAGAAATTAGGAGAAGAAAACTGCAATGTAGTATTTCTACCACAAACATAATTAGATAATAAACTATCATACTAGACTTATTACACACAGAACATCAAATTAGTAGTCAGGACATAATTGCCATCATAAAATAACGAATAAACATTATATTTTTGCCTATAACCCATATAACTGCATGGGTCTCCAGGTAAATTTCCCTGGGGGCCAAAATACATCGGGAGTGTATTGCCGGGGTCTATAAACAAAAGCTCTAGTGAGATATGTTTTGATTGGGAACATTCTATTGAGGAAACCCTTTTCAATAAATGAATAATAATGAGCCTGACAGGACTGTAACCTCAGCTTGCACTTGTATTGCACTTAACAAGTGTAACAAGTCTCTGCTACACTGCAGTCATTATTAATTCACTCAGCACTTGGTGGTGGTGAGCTACTATTGTAGCCACAGCCGCCCAGGGGCAGACTGTCCATTTACTACGTGGCTATAATGGGTTGTTAAATTAATATCCTGATCTCTTCTTATGTCGGTGCACGTGTGGAATTCTTTCTTTCTTTAAGCTGCCACCTAGTGGCTGGAGATGGCATTCTGGTTATTTCTTTAAAAATCCATAACTCCGCACAGGAATGGGCAAGAGACTTACTTTTTTTTTTACATACTCAGGAGTTTGTGCTCTACAAATCAGGGACCGGATTGACTCATCTCGCGGGCCGCCTGTTGGAGACTCCTGCTTAGGGGGTCTGCTGCTGTCCAACTGGTATGTTCAGAACAGAGCTCTTTTATTTTTAAACCATATTCAATCAAAGGGTAAAGATTTTGTTTTTCTTTGTAGTTGTTGCTACTAACTTTAATGTTTGATACTTTTGTGTTACGATATTGTTGGTTGCAATCATTCATTACAGCCATAGCCTATGAAACTATGACGCTGATGAAAATGATTCATGTTAGGTCCGCTTGAAATTATTATTATTTATATTTTGTAGCATCAATTTGTAATTGGGGTCGGTGAACTGCTACCTTAACGTGGTGGGGTTGTTTGAGTGCCCGAATGATCCGAGGAGCTATGTTGTCTGGGGCTTTATGCCCTTGGTAGGGTCTCCCATGGCAAACAGGTCTTAGGTGATGGGTCAGACAAAGAGCAGTTCGAAGGCTTCTATGGACAGTACAACAACAAGGACCGTGACGTCGCTCCGTATTGGCGCAACCGGGGCCCCACCCTGGAGCGAGGCCTGGGGTTGGGGCTCGAATGCGAGCGTCTGGTGGGTACTAGATGGTGCTCCGGCTGGGAATTCCATTGTTCTACTGGGGGACTTCAACGCCCACGTGGGTAACGACAGTGAGACCTGGGTGGGGGTGATGGGGAAGAACGGCCTCCCCGATCGGAACCCGAGTGGTGTTCTGTTATTGGACTTCTGTGATAGTCACAGTTTGTGCATAACGAGCACCATGTTCGAGCACAAGGATGTCCATAAGTGCACGTGGCACCAGGACTAGTCTCGCCAACCAGACCCCGCTTCTTTACAGAAGAGGGTCTGGCAACGCTCCGTTGGGCGCTTCAAAGGAAGTGACGTTGCGATATGGAGCCTACCGACCAATCAGAGCAGCTCCCTGACCGAGCGTCACGTTCTGCGCTTTTGTTTTGTAGTTTTTCTACTCAAGCAACCATTGATGCCATCCTCCGTAGTACACTGAGAAGCCAAGCCACCAACCATGCAAGCGACCACAGCAGAGGAACGTTTTACAGCAGCTCTCTCGTATGTGGTAAATAACTTAAACATATCTTTGAACAACATGGACGTGTGCGGAGATAATGAACCGCTTCAGCGCAAATGGAGCGAAGCAAACTATCACTTAAAGCTGTAACTTAAAACTATAACTTAAAGCCAAGCAAAACTATAACGTACTAAACATTTGTAATAGAGACGGCTCAGCCGCGGTCTGCGGCTGGACTGAGCCAGGACTAAACCAGGTCCAGGACTTACACCGTTGTAAAACCCAGAGCTAAACTACACCAGTTATTATAAACCAGGACTAAACCAGGACTGAATAAGAAACTTGTGTTTTTAGGCAAATTGAAAAACAAAACAGAGCAGTGACAACAAGAAAGACGTGTTTACCTTTAGCGACAGACCCGAGGCTGAGTTTACGAGCTGTTGTTTACAACTTTACAAGCAGCTGCAGTGAGGGAAATGTCAAAGATTGTTTGTGGAAAAGTGTGAGCGCTCACTCTGTATTAGACATGTTTGGTACAGTTGTTGTACATTATTAGTGGCAGAGTGAGCGCTCACACCATGTAAGGATCTTTGAAGGGAAAGTGTTTTCGCTTCCGTCAAAGCGCAGTGTGTTGGTTTATCCGAAAGAAAACGTGTCATGATGTGGATCTTTTTTTTATTTTATTTTTATTTTTTTATTAAACAGTAATAATAGCGTTACAAACACTTATGCCAGGGGTTTCAAAAATATATATATATACAAAAAACACACAAAAAACAAGGTAAATAAAAGATTACAAATAACATACAAAAATAACAGCGGTCCTTAGCAGCAGCACTTAAAACAGGTTAAGGCGTCAAGAGTCTTAATAGCTTTGGGGTTTGAAGAGGAATGTATTGATTCTTTATATTGTATTATTTCGAGCAAGTAGAGTTTAAAAAGGGGCTTTTTACCAGAAAATTTACATTTATGAATATGAAATTTTGCAAAAATAATTAAAAAATTTATCAAGAAGAATTCTTTTTGTTTAGAGCTACAGGGATTGTAAAAACCAAAAAGCACATCAGAATATGATAGCGAAAAGTTACTGAGGATATTAGTTTGTATATAACGAATAAAGTATTTCCAAAAAACTACAGTGAAGGGGCATTTCCAGAATAGATGGATGACAGTTTCATTGTCCTGACGACAAAAGGAACAGCTACAGTCAATGTCCTTGTGTAGAGATTGCTTAGCAGGGTAGCACCTGTGGAGAAGTTTAAAACACACATCCCGAAATTTGTTTGTAACTAGATATTTAGAAGGTAAAGTCCATACAGTAGTCCATTTGATAACAGGTACAAACTGCCATGATGTGGATCTGTCTCTGCAGCTCAGGAGGTAACGACGTCCTTTATTTCTTTTTATCGCTGCTTAAGGGGAAATTGTGCTCAAAACACGAAGTTACAGGTGACGCTGCTGCGGCCAGTGGAGCTTCTCTTTTGCTGTTTTAGGACTTTATCTCGAACAACACTTTTTTTTACACGTTATTTTAATTGAATTAAAATGAAATGGGCACCGAAAAAAGTACCGTTAAGGCACCGGCACCGAAAAGCAGGTATCGTTAAAGTAGTAGTATCGAAAATAAGCGAACGGTGCCCATCCCTAATGGTGACTACCGTAGGCATAAAGTGACTACAACTTTCTTGTCGCATTTTCTGTCGTCACATCCGCTATGTTCTCATTGGCTGCTATGCGGGTCTTTTGGCCCACATTAGTCCCGCCTCAAGCAGTGGCTTTGTTACGGCAGGGTCGCCAGACTAGTCTCCTGTTTATTGATTAATAAACATCGGAGATTAGTCTGGATGCCAGGCTACACCAGGACACCCTAGGCAGGAGGTCGATGATCGACTTTGTAGTTGTGTCATCTGAACTCCGGCCGCGTGTCTCGGACACTCGGGTGAAGAGAGGGGCTGAGCTGTCAACCGATCACCACCTGGTGGTGAGCTGGATCCGCTGGCAGGGGAAGAAGCTGGAGGACCTGGCAGGCCCAAACGTGTTGTGAGGGTCTGTTGGGAACGTCTGGTGGATCCCTCTGTCAGTAGGGTCTTCAACTCCCACCTCCGGAAGAGCTTCACCCAGATTCCGAGGGAGGTTGGAGACATTGAGTCCGAGTGGACCATGTTCTCCTCCTCCATGCGGCTGCTCGTAGTTGTGGCCGTAAGTCTCTGGGGTCTGTCGCGGCGGCAACCCTCGAACTCGGTGGTGGCGCCCGGAAGTAAGGGATACTGTCAAGCTGAAGAAGGAGTCCTATCTTAGCCTGGTGGGACCAGAATGATTCCCCTCTGTATTTTTTATCCAGCGGGGGATCAGTCTGGTCACCCAGTCCTCGTTCGCGGCTTCCGCAAAATCAATCCGTGCACGTGCAATCAGATTCGTTTATTTGCCGTGACGTGTTGTTAGCGAGCAACGTCACTCACGGGACGCGGAAGTCCCCTCAATAACAATCTATGAACGATGCATGAAAGAGAGAAAGCGTGTCTCCAGTCCGCGGTAAATGACCAACAAACACATCGACAGAAGGTGAGTTTCGTTATTCATAATCCTAAATATTAACGCAAAACCGCTAATAACACCACATCAACGGCAGACGCCCGCCCTTCGCTGATTGGTTTACTCCGCTTCCTGTTTGCTTGCGTATCTACCGCTGTGGGAAATGGATTCGACGCAGGGGTGACCAGACTCACAGCTGTACCAGCCGGTGAGTCTGGATTTTTCCAGGCTAGTCCTATCTGGCCTTGTTGGTTTGGGGTCCCCCCGGAACAGCTGGAGGAGCTGTGTGTGGATCGGGAAGTCTGGGCATCTCTGCTGAGACTGCTGCCCCCGCGACCCGGCCCCGGATAAAGCGGAAGAAAATGAATGGAATTTGTAATATCATAAAACAGCAATAATTACATATCTTAAGTTTTCTTGAAGGTCCACATATAACAAAAAGTATTTAATTGGTAAGAAACTAAATTGCACTGTGTGATCCAACCATCATGAAGCATAGATTAGAGAACCATACTACTTTAATATAATTAGATGCATTTTTATTGTAGAAAAGTAAGAAAGAAAGAAAGAAAGAAAGAAAGAAAGAAAGAAAGAGGTGAAAGGTCAGCTGGATCCCACTGAACAACACAACTAAATTAACCAGAAATGTTCACCATTCTCAGGTCAGCATTGTGATTTGTAAATGACGAACTTTATCACAAGATTATTCTCTTCTCTTGTCATTGTATGCAGCTACTGTAAACACAGGTGGATTCTGTTGATTACAGGATATAAAATAATAAGATCTAAATCACAGTGAGTACATTGTTTAGTTTATTAGCTTAATTTGTCAGGGACCATAAAAATACATTAATCAAAAGAAAATATTTGTACCAGATTACGCATTGGTTAATTTCCATGTGTAGTCCCTGGACTTGCACACCATTAAAATACAACAAATAACCTTCAGTAACATTAGAAACATTGTTGGTTTATCAAAAATATATTTCTGTAATAGGGTTCTCGCGAGGCATTAAAAGTCATTAAATGAATGTTGCCAAAATCAAGGCCTTAAATGTCATTAAAAAGTATTAAACTAGATTCAAACTGGCATTAAATCTGAATTTATTGAAGAATTATGACATTGCTCAACAATTTTTACTTTTGAAGTTAATCAAAAATGCCAAAAGTATGAAGACCATAATCAGATGCAGTTTAGCCGGAAATTTTAAGAAAGCACACGCCAATTTTTCTGCGTCTGTGGCATTAAAATGTAGTATAAGGGATGGCAATAAAAATTCCATGAAAAAGCATTACATTTGACCTGCTTCTGCATTATACTGTATTAACCCTGTTTACATTTCAAGACAAATGATTTATATCTATAGACAACTACAGACATTTGATTTGCTAATGCTGTAGACCAAGAATTCTCAAGCTTTACACACCAAGTGTGAAACATTTGCTTTGCCACTGACATTTAACTTGTGAACATAAACAATAATACATAGCATACATCAAATCATAATGAGAGCATATCTCTACAGTAATGGAAATAAATCAAGTCTAAAATTGCAAATGATCCTGAGTACCACAAAAAAGCCCAAGTATCAACAGTGGTACCACAGCTGCAGGCCATAACAGTATAGTTCAATTAAAGCCTAATTTTCTGGTTGACAAAAAAAAAAGATAACCTAAACAAATAGTGCCTACAGCCAATCTCCTCTCGAGAGACCACCCAAAGAACTTTCAGATCTTAAAATATAAAGACTTTTCGAGTGTGAAAATGGGCGGTGCAGTGGGGTAGCTTCACAGCAAGGTCCTGGATTCAGGGTTAGGGTCTGGGTAATACATTATGTCTTTAAGTGTCCTCACTAAGATTGAGTTACAAGGATGCATGTGTGTGTGTGTGTTTGTGTGCGTGTGTGTGGGGTGGACTTTTAATTGGACAGCCATTTGTAGTTATGATTTTAAACAAACATTTGGACCATAATTTGAGGAAAAGCTACAAATTAACATAGTGCAATATGTTAATCCACACAGCTTTTCATTTTGTTGTGTCATTCATTGCGTTCATTTCTAACATTAAGAAATTGTTTTACTCAGATTAATGTACGGAACTTCAGTGTCGGGTCCTTCATTTTTTGTTTATAATCTTCATCAAACTTCTCATTCTGGGCCACAGTGAAGTGATTCTTCCAGTCACCAACTTTACCTGCACACAGACACTATTGTAGTTGGTACAACTGAGATCAATTTATTGTTCCTCGTAAATGCATTGGAGTTACCTTTTCTCATGAAGGGTGATGTTTTGAAATCCATAATTCCATTCAAAGTGGAGTAATTGGCCATGTCGTCCTTCTTCATGTTGTCAAACTGGACTTGGCCGGTGATGTGTTGTTTGATCTCAGGGTTAACAGAAAGACCAAGAAAGCTGCACAGTTTGTTAATTTCCCCATGTGTGTCCTGCAAGTACATTATGGAATAATCAGAACCTAGAATACCAAGAGTGAAGACATACAGTAAGAGGTAGAAAGCCAACAGTTACACAGTAAACAGCAAGAGGAAGACTCAACATGAGATTTATGGGTGATGATGTTTGTAAATTATTATACCTCTGCAAGATCTTCAAAAAACATGTAATGCAGATTGGGGAAAGTTTTCTTCTTCTGCCACCAACCATTTACGTGGTCATACCATGATCCAAAGACCACTGCATGCAAGACCATAATGAGAAAGTATATCTTAAACAACATAATAATTTGCGATCGCATACTTTTTCCATCTAAAAATCCTTGGAAAAAATCCCTCCATTCTCCTGCTGCAGGTTGGACTGCATTCATTCGGTTAAAGTGGTAATAGGACACCATGTTGTCCTTAGCGTTACGGGCCACATACACAATCTACGAGGCAGATGACAATTCTTTTAATGTAATAAATGACGTTTTGAGTCATTTGTTTTAAGTCTGTTTAACTGTACCCTGCAGTTCTGCTCCCAGAAAGACTTTGGCACAAACTGTACAGGCAAATGTGTTTTAATGAGCCGGGGTGAGGTGTCAAGTTTCTTCACCAGCTCTTCTCCCACAAAGCGGAAACCTGGGCAAAAATACCACTTACATTTCTTCACTGTGGTCAAATCTGATGATTTCAGGAAAGCAAAATATTGATTTAATTTTATACCATCTTCCGGATTAGAGATGGAAATTTCAAGAAAGGGCACTCTTTCATAGATGGGGATGGAGGTCTGCCGATCTGGGGCTGTCTGTCCAAAATACAACAGGTCCAGGATGCAAGAGACCCACGTGGTTCCTGAAACAAAACAGAGCACTATTAGGATCAGGCACAGAGATATGTAAATGTCTTTGCATACATTACATTTGAAATAGGCGCTAACTAATGGCACAAGTTAAACATGTTTTTTATGGCATGAGATAGAGAATCTTGGAAATATTTGTGGAAATAGCCTACCTATGATGATTATATAATGGTGAGTGTGTTCTCATTTGATGAGCATTATTAATTCCTCCTTGATGTCAGGTTTTGTTCCTAATGTATTTAAGCCTGCTCTTGTGCAGCCTTTATTTAAAAAAAAGATTGAAGTACTATCTAAATAGGCCCATTTCAAAGCTCCCTTTTTTGTCTAAATATTGGAGAAATTGGCTTACATGTAAATTCAAAACTACCTGGAAACTTGGAAACTAAGAGTCTTTTGGGAAAATTTCAGTCTGGTTTTAAAATGTGTCACAGCACTGTAACAGCACTTTTAAGAGTTTTTAATTATCTTCTTTTATATGTTGACTCTGGTTTTTCCACTGTTCTTGTGCTTTTAGATTTATCCGCTGCTTTTGACACTGTGGATCATCAAATTTTATTTTCACGACTCGAGGACTGTGCGGGCATCACAGGCACAGCCTGTGCTTGCATATGGCGGAAGTAGGCATTACACAACAGTGATGCACAGTGGCTGGTGGCTCTGAGAAAGGACCACAGCTACTGTACCTCTCTGAACAGAACCCAATCACCATGACAGGTATCCAAGAAAGAGTCTCAGTTATAGAACACAGGACCCTCAAATGGTACAGTCTTATCAAACTCTCCACATTGAAGCTCATGTCAGCCATCATTGCAGCAAAGATAAATGGGCACACTAATCTACGATATGAACGCAGCACCGAAGGATATCAGCAAAAATATGAAAGGATCCAAACACAATTGTTCGAGGTTGCAGAACACACTATTCTGAGCTCTGTCTCAGTTGATTACAAGAAAGCTCATGGCTCAAAGCCACACACCTGGATCATGATTAAATTCTTAAAGCCACAATATCAATAGGACTCTGCCTTCGGACAAAGGAATGTCCGAGGCACTCTGAGTGGTTAGATAAAAGTCCTTTAAGAAGCAGGGGACGCCAACGTGTTTCGACCTGGTACGGTCTTCATCAGGGCAAGACTCTGCCTCCATTGCAAACTCAACAATATTGTGAAAAGCCACCCTTGAGGCCAATAGCACGCCACTTGGCATATACCAAGGAGACTCGGTCCCCTCTGCTGTTCTGCATAGGTCTGAACCCCCTCAGCCAAATAATCAACAAGACTATGGATGCCGACTTGGGAACGGGACCATCAGTCACCTCCTCACTCTCAATGCTTCATTCACATCTTCTATGAGTCTTTCTGATGGTACTTCACTTTGCCTCCGTAACTCGTATCGGGGTTGCCTGGTGTTCATTTTTGCCATGAGGGTTATTGGAGTAGTAGCATTTCAACAGAGCCTTGTTCTCACGTCTTACCCGTGCTTTGTCTTCTTCCCCAAAAAGAAGACAAAAAAATATATAAAAATAGGCCAATATATACTGTTATATTTTCTCTTCTTTTCTTTTTTCTTTTACAGCGTTATTACAGTATACATGATATTGTAATAACGCTGGACTGTATCATTTATATCATGTATTCACAATAATTACACTCAGATCTGCTCAAATAAACAACTCATGATAACAGTCCAACACAAAGATAATAAGCTTTGTGAACCTCCATCTGCATAATAAACAACAGTCATGAAAGCCCAGTCTTACCTTTAGCAGACAGACTGTTTTAGCTGAACTCTTACAGATGGATGTCTCTGTTACAGATATGATTCTTCCAGGCTAATGTCTGTGCTTTCCAAAGTGTCTAACAAACACTTCCATGTTCTGGAGCTTGTGCTGTCATTGCAGCTTGTCAGGCTCCATTCTGTCTGCAGTCCGCATTAGTTTGTTTACATCCATATTTACCCCTTTGTTTTGTTTTTTATCGCATCTACGAGGCATCTACCTCTGATTCTGCGTCCTCTGATTCTGACCTTGTTCTTTTACTACTCTGAAGTTAGGAGAGTCATGTGTTCATTGTATTTTAACCGAGCAGCGATGGTTGCGTTTCACACCCTCTCCGGGATCCGCTTGTTTGTGTGCACGCTGAGTTGTTTACAGCGGCTACAGCAGCGCATGGCGCACTCATACAACTCAAGGGTGTATGGGTAATGTAGTCTCTGCTCACGCACGGTGGGACGAAGTAGAAAGCGTGCATTGTGAAGGGCGCTCTGAAAAGCGGCGGAGCAGCTAAAGGATTATAACAGATGTGTAAATACGTACCGGTACGCTAAAAGCACGTTCTTGGCGCACGGAGAGGTGGCGGTACGCTCAAGAGCTTTTTTTGGAAGTGGCGGTACTGAATACCGGCGCGTACCGGCCATGGATTATTATAATAATTGGTACCGGCCCACTTAAAGCACTGAATCTTACCCATTTCCATGTTGTTCCAGTATCCTCTTGGTGCTCTAGTTCATATGTTTACATTGTCTTTCATCATTGTATGAGGTAGGCCATAGTGTCTTGCGTAAGGAAACGCACACACTGGAAGTTGGTATTTTCTCCTTTGACCCAGTGAGGAATCGACACTGTTCAAAATTAGGTGATTGACCTACCATACCGCTGCCCCTCCATCTCAAGTTCACAGAATAAGTAGGTCCTACATAAAATTTAAACAACTTGCTATCCAATTTCTTAATTTTTTTTGTTTAACATGTGAAATAGTTTTACCATTTCTATTGCATTGTTGGCCTACTTATGCTATACTTTAGTATGTAATCTATAACCAAGCCAATATTGAAGTCTGCATTAGCTTTAAAACAATCACAAGAGCTCCAGACTTATGTTTACCTGCTTTTGGGTATGTTGCTACAAGTATATCATCTGGTCGTGCTTGAAAGTTTTGCACATTTTCCCAGTTATCTGTGAAACAGTTGATCATTGAAACTCCATCAAAGTCAAAGAGCTGTGGACGAGACACTGACGCCATCTAGGGAAAAGCAAATCGTTTAAGAGGTTGAGATCAGTGCCTAACTGCTCAGAAATGTTTTTAAAAAGCCAATGTGGTAGCTTTTGCATGACGGATTTTATGATGATTTCCTCAGCAAATATAAACTTTCACTAGAGACTAATGCATGAAGTCAAAATAGTAAAAAACTAAAGATACTCACATCATTTGACTTGGACATTACTCACTTTTGGATTTCTGCAGTTGTTGTCTGCAGCTGGCCCATCTCTCCGTACTCACTGAAGTATTTCCTCTATTACACAATCGGAGATTCCTGGTGATCAAATTCCATATAGGTAGAGTCTGGTCCCTCCCTCTACTGTTTCCAGTGACTTATGCACACGACTTGATAAGTTGTGACAAAAAGCTACAAGGTTGAAAATAAATGGAAACAATATGGAAATAATCCTAAAATCCTGTCATAAGTAGATTAAATGAGTGCTCGATCCAGACTTTTCCCTTTGTAAAAGTTAGCATAGCTAAATGTTTGTCTTTCAATTCTAGAGCAAGTATCAAACAAACGGTGTGCTAAAAGTGTGATTCTGAAAACAAGCTTTCAAGCTATTTTTGGATGTGTGTGTCCTGACCTGAAGTAATGTCCAAACATTACATTCATATTTTGTAGTTTTGATGGGAAAAAAAAGTCTTGATACATTATAATATCCACATTTTTAAAATTCACTAACAAAATATTATTTGCAGCCCTATCAAAATAGTGAATAGGTATTGTGTGTCATCAGTAATCCAAGACATTAAAAAAAAAATACCTGGAATAACTTTTGTTCAACCATTAAGGAACAAATCAAGTGGTGTTTTAATTAGTGGTAAAAGTTCCACTGCATACATGTCTGTGCTTGCAGAAGGAGAAAGTATAGCTGCTACACATATTGAAACATCTAGAATGTTGGTTAGGGTTTTCTCTAATGTTCACCTTTCAGAGGAGCATAAACGAAGGAATGAAGTGCTGTAGGTGTATGGAAGATGTTGTTAGGAAAACAGACGTAGGTTGTTTAACGATGGATTTGAAACACTAAGGATTTTAACAGTAAATAAAAAAGTATGTGTGTGAAACTAATACCAGCTTTAAAAGTGTGGACACAGATTAATATAAGCCATATAAAAGCAAAGAAAAAAAATATATCCAATGTTCCTCTTCATTTCTTTCTTGATTATAGTTGTTGTTTTGTGTTGTTTAACGAGCCATGAATAAAAATTTCTGCTAATTTTGTCTGAAATTTAATGTGTATGAGGAGCCATTTGGGAGCCAAAAGAGCCGGCTCTTTTTGACGAGCCGATCCAAATGATCTGGTTCACCAAAAAGAGCCGAAAATCCCATCACTAGTTGGGACTATAGCAAGGGTAAAGGAAAAGGTTTCAGATGCACTATTGAGGAGCGCGAATTGTAGCATTGACAAGGTGCATATTTGTCCTGCAGTGGTGCTCAGCAGCATTTCCTCTTGGCTTTTTCCTCATCCAGATGTAAATGTAGAATTATGGAAGAAAAGGAAAGAATGGAAGAATGGTGATGTTCTCATTGTAGATAGCCTAATTATTTGAGTATTTATAATAATGGTTCAGAGGGAATGCGTAATGGTCTTGTTGGTACAGGAGTATATATTTGTAAATTGAACACAGGTATTCCCAAAAGGCTTTCTGACAACCTTTCTGATGGAAGGTTGAAAGCCTATATTCACAATATAAAGTTGTTCTCTTCAAAGTGTCTTGAATAGAATCACCGTATAGTCTCGCTAGCCACAATGCCACTGTCACCGCTAACAAAGGTTTTATTTGTTAAAAGGTTTTATTTTTAGGTCGGACTTTGTTAAAAAGTATAAAAACATCAGCTCCTCTTATGTAAATATATAAGTGTAACAATAAATCTGAAATCAATAGAATAGTCCATATCTCTTACACATGCATCAACTAATTCTCTTGTCTCAAAGAAATTAGCGACCTGCGGCCACTTACTGATATGGAAGAATATTACACGGTTACTCTGCTGATCACAGCACAGAGACTCGACAACGGTACATTATTTGCGGATAATAATGAATTTGTTTTCAACAAATATTTTTTAGAACAACCAGGTGAAATTTGATAATTTCCCACGGCACACACAAAACACTGATTTAGTAGATAAGACTGTAGAAAAGAAGATTCAGTTTACTTTACTTCCTTTCTGTCCATGGTCGTGCAAACTGTCTATGATTTCGACCCCCGTCATTGGACGGAGCGACCATAGTGAATGTGTTTTACACACATAGACCACCCAATCAGAAGCGGCGCTCCTCTATGGGGCGCCAAATGTAACATGCCTTATTTCGTGGACAGAATGACTTTTGTGTCACGAAATACATATATTCATTACGAAATCACGTTACATCGTAACGCCGTTTGTCCACGGAATACACACATTGGTTTGCATTGTGTCCACGAAACACTGAAGAGAGCACGTCGTTTCGTGGACCAAATTGACTGGTGGGCTTTTGCTTTCGTGGACATAAGGCTGAACACTATTCACTGTCGTACACGAAATAAACTTTCGTCATAAAAGTATTGTGATGTGATACAGAAGGCATTCCGTCCACGCAATAGTAACTTCATAACTTACGAAATGCATTCAGTGACACGTGCTTTCATTCCGTGCACGAAATGCATAATGGTATACATTTCGTGAGTCAGCGGTTTACGAAATGAATTATGTGACACGATAATGTCATTCCGTGGACGAAATGCATTATAGAATCACGAAATCGGTTTTGTGACCTGCAACAATACATTTCGTGAGTCAGCAGTTTACGAAATGAATTATGTGACATTTCGTAAACATTTCGTAAACATAACATAACTGTTTACTCACTGTTTCGTGAGTCAAAAGTGTATTATGTAAACTGCTGACTCACGAAATGTATGCCATTATGCATTTCGTGCACGTGTCACTGAATGCATTTCGTAAGTTATGAAGTTACTATTGCGTGGACGGAATGCCTTCTGTATCACATCACAATACTTTTATGATGAAAGTTTATTTCGTGTACGACAGTGAATAGTGTTCAGCCTTATGTCCACGAAAGCAAAAGCCCACCAGTCAATTTGGTCCACGAAACGACGTGCTCTCTTCAGTGTTTCGTGGACACAATGCAAACCAATGTGTGTATTCCGTGGACAAACGGCGTTACGATGTAACGTGATTTCGTAATGAATATATGTATTTCGTGACACAAAAGTCATTCTGTCCACGAAATAAGGCATGTTACATTTGGCGCCCCATACTCCTCTGGTCCACGCGCGCTACACCTCCCGCTCAGGTACTGATCATTATAATAGGTCCATGGTACTGATGGAGCGCCATTTAATTGTCATCGCTAGAATTGACGAGTAGGGGACTAATTTACTTCAATGGTAGGGGAAAGCTGCAGACCCTGAGCCGAGACAGATCTACCGTGAAGTGAATCCACCGTGATAGTGCGCCGTCTGCTGGTTAAGGTGGATCTGGTTCGATACCGTGGTGAAGTTAGTTTCACGTTGGACGTTGGATATTCGGCTCCAGCACTTACGGCGGGAGGAGCCTTTAACTGCGTCCCACCCGCTCAGTCAGGGTTTAGGCAGGAACACGCTGAATGCTAGCCTGGTGAGACCAGAATGATTCCCCTCTGTATTTTTTTATCCAGCGGGGGATCAGTCTGGTCACCCAGTCAACGCTCGCGCCTTCCGCAAAATTAATCCGTTCACGTCCAATCTGAATCGTTTATTTGCCGTGACGTGTTGTTAGCGAGCAACGTCACTCACGGGACGCGGAAGTCCCTCAATAACAATCTACGAACGATGCACGAAAGAGAGAAAGCGTGTCTCCAGTCGGCGGTAAATGACCAAAAAACACATCGACAGTAGGTGAGTTTCGTTATTCATAATCCTGCGCAAATATTAACGCAAAACCGCTAATAACACCACATCAACGGCAGACGCCCGCCCTTCGCTGATTGGTTTACTCCGCTTCCTGTTTGCTTGCGTATCTACCGCTGTGGGAAATGGATTCGACGCAACGGTGACCAGACTCACCGGCTGGTACAGCGGTGAGTCTGGATTTTTCCAGGCTAGCTGAATGCCCCGCTATGATCTCTGGGCGTTCGAATTTAGGGACCGTCAATGAATTACTATCTCATATAAACGCATTGGTTTAAAAAATGTACGTCTCATGAAAAGAAAAAGAAAAAATGCTTTAATAAAAACAAATACAACTACGGGAGAAAAAACAAAAACAAATGCCATGTGCAGGTTTATTTAATGTTATTAATTGTTATTTTATTACATTTTACAACCATTTTTGAATAGGCTATAAATATATATGTCAATAGCTTTGGGGCCATGTGACCCACACACCCCAATCTAATTTATAATAGTAGTTCTAGTCTTAGGCTACCACATACACCTTTTTGTTTACCCATTTGGGAGTTTTACCATTTTTGAAAAATCAAAATGTGCCAAAATCAGCCAAAATCCACCATTTTTGTTCAATGGCTTTTGGGCCATGTGACCCAGACACCCCAATCTAATTTATAATAGTTGTTCTAGTCCTAGGCTACAACATACACCTTTTTGTTTCAATTTTTGGAAGTTTTACCATTTTAGGAAAAATCAAAATGGGCTAAAATCAGCCAAAATCCACCATTTATGTTCAATGGCTTTTGGGCCATGTGACCCAGACACCCCAATCTAATTTAGAATAGTTGTTCTAGTCCTAGGCTACAACATACACCTTTGTTTCAATTTTTGGGAGTTTTGCCATTTTTGAAAAATCAAAATGTGCCAAAATCAGCCAAAATCCACCATTTCTGTTCAATAGCTTTTGGGCCATGTGACCCAGACACCCCAATCTAATTTATAATAGTAGTTCTCGTCATAGGCTACCACATACACCTTTTTGTTTACCCTTATTTGGGGTTTACAATTTTTGAAAAATCAAAATGTGCCAAAATTAGACAAAATCCACCATTTCTGTTCAATGGCTTTTGGGCCATGTGACCCAGGCACCCCAATCTAATTTATAATAGTAGTTCTAGTCACAGGCTACCACATACACCTTTTTGTTTACCCTTATTTGGGGTTTACAATTTTTGAAAAATCCAAATGTGCCAAAATCAGCCAAAATCCACCATTTCTGTTCAATAGCTTTAGGGCCATGTGACCCAGACACCCCAATCTAATTTATAATAGTTGATCTAGTCCTAGGCTACAACATACACCTTTTTGTGTATCCATTTGGGAGTTTTACCTTTTTTGAAAAATCAAAATGTGCCAAAATCAGCCAAAATCCACCATTTCTGTTCAATGGCTTTTGGGCCATGTGACCCAGACACCCCAGTCTAATTTATAATAGTAGTTCTAGTCCTAGGCTACCACATACACCTTTTTGTTTACCCTTATTTGGGGTTTACAATTTTTGAAAAATCAAAATGTGCCAAAATTAGACAAAATCCACCATTTCTGTTCAATTGCTTTTGGGCCATGTGACCCAGACACCCCGATCTAATTTATAATAGTAGTTCTAGTCCAAGGCTACAACATACATCCTTTTTCTTTCAATTTTTGGGAGTTTTACCATTTTTTGAAAAATCAAAATGGGCTAAAATCAGCCAAAATCCACCATTTATGTTCAATGGCTTTTGGGCCATGTGACCCAGACACCCCAATCTAATTTATAATAGTTGTTCTAGTCCTAGGCTACAACATACACCTTTGTTTCAATTTTTGGGAGTTTTGCCATTTTTGAAAAATCAAAATGTGCCAAAATCAGCCAAAATCCACCATTTCTGTTCAATGGCTTTTGGGCCATGTGACCCAGACACCCCAGTCTAATTTATAATAGTAGTTCTAGTCCTAGGCTACCACATACACCTTTTTGTTTACCCTTATTTGGGGTTTACAATTTTTGAAAAATCAAAATGTGCCAAAATTAGACAAAATCCACCATTTCTGTTCAATTGCTTTTGGGCCATGTGACCCAGACACCCCGATCTAATTTATAATAGTAGTTCTAGTCCAAGGCTACAACATACATCCTTTTTCTTTCAATTTTTGGGAGTTTTACCATTTTTTGAAAAATCAAAATGGGCTAAAATCAGCCAAAATCCACCATTTCTGTTCAATGGCTTTTGGGCCATGTGACCCAGACACCCCAATCTAATTTATAATAGTTGTTCTCGTCATAGGCTACCACATACACCTTTTTGTTTACCCTTATTTGGGGTTTACAATTTTTGAAAAATCAAAATGTGCCAAAATTAGACAAAATCCACCATTTCTGTTCAATGGCTTTTGGGCCATGTGACCCAGACACCCCAATCTAATTTATAATAGTAGTTCTAGTCACAGGCTACCACATACACCTTTTTGTTTATCCATTTGGGAGTTTTACCTTTTTTGAAAAATCCAAATGTGCCAAAATCAGCCAAAATCCACAATTTCTGTTCAATAGCTTTAGGGCCATGTGACCCAGACACCCCAATCTAATTTATAATAGTTGATCTAGTCCTAGGCTACAACATACACCTTTTTGTTTATCCATTTGGGAGTTTTACCATTTTTTGAAAAATCAAAATGTGCCAAAATCAGCCAAAATCCACCATTTCTGTTCAATGGCTTTTGGGCCATGTGACCCAGACACCCCAGTCTAATTTATAATAGTAGTTCTAGTCCTAGGCTACCACATACACCTTTTTGTTTACCCTTATTTGGGGTTTACAATTTTTGAAAAATCAAAATGTGCCAAAATTAGACAAAATCCACCATTTCTGTTCAATTGCTTTTGGGCCATGTGACCCAGACACCCCGATCTAATTTATAATAGTAGTTCTAGTCCAAGGCTACAACATACATCCTTTTTCTTTCAATTTTTGGGAGTTTTACCATTTTTTGAAAAATCAAAATGGGCTAAAATCAGCCAAAATCCACCATTTCTGTTCAATGGCTTTTGGGCCATGTGACCCAGACACCCCAATCTAATTTATAATAGTTGTTCTCGTCATAGGCTACCACATACACCTTTTTGTTTACCCTTATTTGGGGTTTACAATTTTTGAAAAATCAAAATGTGCCAAAATCAGCCAAAATCCACCATTTCTGTTCAATGGCTTTTGGGCCATGTGACCCAGACACCCCAATCCAATGTATAATAGTAGTTCTAGTTATAGGCTACCACATACACCTTTTTGTTTCAATTTTTGGGAGTTTTGCCATTTTTGAAAAATTAAAATGTGCCAAAATCAGGCAAAATCCACCATTTAGGCACAAGCTTAATATATATAATGCTGTTACACGTAAGACCTGAGGTGGCAGTAGTGAGTATAAAAATGACAACTTGCATCTCGTGTCTTTAAAGTAAATTATTTTTCATCAACACTAAAAAGTAAACATCTACATGAGTTTGAATGACCAAAATTCAACGTAATTATCTAAATATTAGCTGTTATGACAACTTAAGATGTAGTAGCTCACCTAGGTTATTAAGATTATTTCACATGTTCTGAGTAGTTTTTGACTTGTTGATAATATTTTGGTCAGTCTGCCTCAGGTAAGCTGCCACAATCGAGTTCGGAGTGAATGTAAATTGAACCATGTAAAGCGCTTATTGACTATGTGAAAGAGACTATAAATAAATCTATTATTCTCTTTCTATAGATTTCTTCTCATTTCAAGTACATTTATTTGCTAATGTGGTAAGAACATTGGTCTTTACTTTTTTGGCAGTTTTATTTTCATATTTAAAGCAAGATTATTATAGGATATATCAAATGGAATATGACAAATCTACATGAAGGTAGTCAATGTCTAATCTAGTCAATCCACTCAAAAATACGTAAATATTCTACAGTCAAGTAATTTAAAGACGATTTTAATATTTGAAGTATTAAATCATCCATCCATCCATCCATCCATTTTCTTCCGCTTTATCTGGGGCCGGGTCGCGGGGGCAGCAGTCTCAGCAGAGATGCCCAGACTTCCCGATCCACGCACACCTCTTCCAGCTGTTCTGGGGGGACCCCGAGGCGACACCAGGCCAGCTCGGAGACATAGTCCCACCAGCGTGTCCTGGGCCTTCCACGAGGCCTCCTCCCAATAGGACATGCCTGGACCAGGAGGCATCCGGTACAGATGCCCTAGCCACCTCAGCTGGCTCCTTTCGACGTGGAGGAGTAGCGACTCGAGTCCGAGCTCCTCCCGGGTAACTGAGCTCCTCAGTATTAAATCATGAAAAAGATAAATAATTGTCATTTATTCAGTCTTTTGGAATATTTTTATTTATTTTACCTGAAACAACTTAATCTAGTGCAGTCTCAACTACACAAGGTCTTAAAATGTGCTTTCAAAAGAATAGTTTTTGGTATTAATTTGTTGACATTAGCCGAATCTGGATTTTTATTTTTACATGGTAGTGTTTAACAGTACCCAGTCCTATCAGTTACATCATCTGGAGGTCAGAAGTGACAAAAGGAAGCAAATTTAAAATATTGTCCTATTGTGGCTGTTGGTACTGGAACAGTGAAAAACAAAGGTGTGTGTGGCCTAGGACTAGAACAACTATTACACATTAGATTGGGGTGTCTGGGTCACATGGCCCTAAAGCCATTGAACAGAAATTGTGGATTTTGGCCAATTTTGGCACATTTTGATTTTTCAAAAAATGTAAACCCCAAATAAGGGTAAACAAAAAAGTGTATGTGGTAGCCTATGACTAGAACTACTATTATAAATTAGATTGGGGTGTCTGGGTCACATGGCCCTAAAGCTATTGAACAGAAATGGTGGATTTTGGCTGATTTTGGCACATTTTGATTTTTCAAAAATGGCAAAACTCCCAAAAATTGAAACAAAAAGGTGTATGTTGTAGCCTAGGACTAGAACAACTATTATAAATTAGATTGGGGTGTCTGGGTCACATGGCCCAAAAGCCATTGAACAGAAATGGTGGATTTTGGCTGATTTTGGCACATTTTGATTTTTCAAAAAAGGTAAAACTCCCAAATGGATAAACAAAAAGGTGTATGTTGTAGCCTAGGACTAGATCAACTATTATAAATTAGATTGGGGTGTCTGGGTCACATGGCCCAAAAGCCATTGAACAGAAATGGTGGATTTTGGCCAATTTTGGCACATTTTGATTTTTCAAAAAATGTAAACCCCAAATAAGGGTAAACAAAAAAGTGTATGTGGTAGCCTATGACTAGAACTACTATTATAAATTAGATTGGGGTGTCTGGGTCACATGGCCCAAAAGCCATTGAACAGAAGTGGTGGATTTTGGCTGATTTTGGCACATTTTGATTTTTCAAAAAAGGTAAAACTCCCAAATGGATAAACAAAAAAGTGTATGTTGTAGCCTAGGACTAGATCAACTATTATAAATTAGATTGGGGTGTCTGGGTCACATGGCCCAAAAGCCATTGAACAGAAATGGTGGATTTTGGCTGATTTTGGCACATTTTGATTTTTCAAAAAAGGTAAAACTCCCAAATGGATAAACAAAAAGGTGTATGTTGTAGCCTAGGACTAGATCAACTATTATAAATTAGATTGGGGTGTCTGGGTCACATGGCCCTAAAGCTATTGAACAGAAATTGTGGATTTTGGCTGATTTTGGCACATTTTGATTTTTCAAAAATTGCAAAACTCCCAAAAATTGAAACAAAAAGGTGTATGTTGTAGCCTAGGACTAGAACAACTATTATAAATTAGATTGGGGTGTCTGGGTCACATGGCCCAAAAGCCATTGAACAGAAATGGTGGATTTTGGTTGATTTTGGCACATTTTGATTTTTCAAAAAATGTAAACCCCAAATAAGGGTAAACAAAAAGATGTATGTTGTAGCCTAGGACTAGAACAACTATTATAAACTGGACTGGGGTGTCTGGGTCACATGGCCCAAAAGCCATTGAACAGAAATGGTGGATTTTGGCCAATTTTGGCACATTTTGATTTTTCAAAAAATGTAAACCCCAAATAAGGGTAAACAAAAAAGTGTATGTGGTAGCCTATGACTAGAACTACTATTATAAATTAGATTGGGGTGTCTGGGTCACATGGCCCAAAAGCCATTGAACAGAAATGGTGGATTTTGGCTGATTTTGGCACATTTTGATTTTTCAAAAAATGTAAACCCCAAATAAGGGTAAACAAAAAAGTGTATGTGGTAGCCTATGACTAGAACTACTATTATAAATTAGATTGGGGTGTCTGGGTCACATGGCCCTAAAGCTATTGAACAGAAATGGTGGATTTTGGCTGATTTTGGCACATTTTGATTTTTCAAAAATGGCAAAACTCCCAAACATTGAAACAAAAAGGTGTATGTTGTAGCCTAGGACTAGAACAACTATTATAAATTAGATTGGGGTGTCTGGGTCACATGGCCCAAAAGCCATTGAACAGAAATGGTGGATTTTGGCTGATTTTGGCACATTTTGATTTTTCAAAAATGTAAAACTCCCAAAAACTGAAACAAAAAGGTGTATGTGGTAGCCTAGGATTAGAACAACTATTATAAATTGGACTGGGGTGTGTGGGTCACATGGCCCCAAAGCTATTGACATATATATTTATAGCCTATTCAAAAATGGTTGTAAAATGTAATAAAATAACAATTAATAACATTAAATACACCTGCACATGACATTTGTTTTTTTTTTTTTTTTTTCCCGTAGTTGTATTTGTTTTTATTAAAGCATTTTCTTTTTCTTTTCATGAGACGTACATTTTTTGATAGTAATTCATTGACGGTCCCTAAATTCGAACGACCGGAGATCATAGCGGGGCATTCAGCGTGGTCTATGGTTCCTGCCTAAACCCTGACTGAGCGGGTGGGACGCAGTTAAAGGCTCCTCCCACCGTAAGTGCTGGAGCCGAATATCCAACGTCCAACGTGAAACACTAACTTCACCACGGTTCGATAGATCAGCTTTTAGGAATGTTGATGTTGATTGATATGTTGATCTATTTTACGCACGTGGGGAGTTAGTAGGCTGAGTTATTTAATTTTTTTTCATGAAAACAAAACGAAATTCTTATGAATTTCTTATTTGTTGGTTAATAAAGATAACATAGCTTTGAACAGCATACACATTGCTTATTATTTGTGTTCCTAAACAATCCTAATCTTAACCTAACCCTAAACCTAACAACCCTAACCTTAACCTACCCATAATCCTAACGATTGTAAACTAACTCTAACAATAATTGTAAAACATAAAATATTAACAAATAATACCGTCGTGGATCTGCTCCTACCCGCAGAGGGCGCACTATCACGGCAGATCCACCGTCGTGGATCTGTCTCGGCTCGAGTATTGCTCGGCTCCGGGTCTGCAGCTTTCTATTATTGGAATTGACAGCAATTTTGAGCGGATTAGTAGAACATCATTCAATTTACTTATGGGAAGAGTTGTTTGTTTTTTTAGTCCTGTTTTACACTTTTATTAATATTATTATTATTATTATTATTATTATTATTATTAGTGTCTGCTTTTTCCCTACACTTTTTTTGTTTCGTAGTAATTATGTCTTGTCTCCCCGTTATTCGTATTTCAAACTCGGCTGTGCCCCACGACCAGCAGCGAGCTGTCCTTTCAGCAACTGACGAGGCCCGGAGGTACAAGAACGGGGACTTAAGTTTCCCGAGCCCTTCCAAGGAGCTCCTCGACCCGACCAGCGCCATGGCTCACGCCAAGAGGTGCCTCGTCGCGCTCGGGACCCCCGCGCCCTCTGCTCTGCCTGGGACTGATGATTGTCCCCTTTCCGCTGGCTTGCAGAAAACGACGTGGGCTACTTGGTGTGAAATTAAATATTTAGTTTGTTGTCACTGCTCATTTAAATGTAGCTTAAGATTCTTTTTGCTGCAATTTAAATATTTAGTTTGTTATTGTGAGTGTGTTATTATTTTAAGGTCATTACTGCAATTTAAATACTGCCAAAATGTTTCTTAATATATTACACTCTGATCTTGAAGAGCTGGCTTATTTTTTTTTCAAACCTGGGGTAGTGCTGGTTTAGTCCTAGTGTACAGCTCCTTGTAGCTCTTACTTAGTCCTGGTTCAGTACTTGGATTAGGTCTGTTTTAACACCGATTTAGGCCTGGTTAAGTATGTTTACTGTGAATATGATTACTACTAGGCCAGAATTTATTTAGGTCTAAATGAAGACTGGCTTCAGATTAGACCAGAACAAAACCAGAACATTACTGGTCCATCTAAAGATTTTCCTCAAGCTCCAAATCCATAGGTTGCACGCCTACAGTGGCCAAATTACTAGTTTTCTATTTCGGCTTGCAGCTAACTTTTTTACTTTCACTAGTCTCTTTGATAGGTTTATATCTCAATTTAACTAGACAGTTTGAAATATATCATGTCTTTTTATTTTGTAGATTTGTTAATAATGTGTCCTCCTCTGTGTCATGACAGTGTAGTATAATATACTACACTGTCATTACACAGAGGAGGACTATATTTCACTTGGCTTTTGAGAGTCTGAGATTTTTTGTAATTACAATTTATAAGAACATGCACATAATAAAGTAAAAACAATTCCAATATCTGCTCATTGTTGTTTATGTAATGCTGCTGTTCAACAGGGAAAGCAGGTGGTATAGTATAATCACAAAATGTAGTCGGGGGACAAAAAAAAATTAGCTCTGTCCTAATCCTTTGAATTATTTCTGCAGCTTGGTGAAGACGCACAGGAATGAGAGTGTGCGCCGGGGCAGTGGCACACAGCTCAATTATGGGTGGCTCAAAGATCTCCTCTGGGAATATGCCAGGAGCTTTCCTCAAATCTCCTGTCACCTGCCGGAAAATATAGATTTCTGCATCTATGGACAGAAGGGGTTTGAGGAATGCACATACAAGGATATGTTTGAGCTGTACCAGACCAACGTTGCTCTTGAAGGCAATCCTGCTCACTTTTCTGAGGAGCAGGCAGGAAGGATAAAGGCAGCACACACGTCTGTGTGCAGGTGGATCAACTGCCCCCCTGCACAAATGACCAGCTCCGAGATGAGGATATTTAAAATATATATTATTGACAAAGTAAAGGTAAGAATTGTGTCCAACAACACTATACAAATTGAGCAAACTATTACTATTTATTACTGAAATAAAACGTTGACATTGTTTTCAGCAGTGTCATAAGTCCTCATCGAAAGCCTCTGGGTCATGGGCAGGAGACACGCAAACTGACAAGGAGCTGGTTTCTGTATGCCTGTCTGTGGAAGGTTGGTTACCTAAAAAATACAAGACTCTCACACACTCAGTGGATATGTTGCAATATAAAACTCTTATTGTGTTTTATTTGTGTCAGAATCGCTTCAGTGCCAGGATCCTGTGACTGAGCAGCCACAGGCCACACACCGCCTTTCTCCTTCCTTGACACAGCCACTCAATCAAACTTCGGAGACCAGCCAGCACCGAGAGCCCACAGTATCCCTCCCCTCTGCAATGTCCACCTGCCAGGGATCCAAGAGCATGCGCCAGCCCCCACAGGCTACAGCATCCAGGACCCCATCCTCTTCCTCCGGCACCCCTCACCAGGTCACAACATCTGCGTCTCAACTCTCTCCCTCTGACCCCCCTGTAAGTATAATGTTTCACATCATAATATGTCATATACTAGTTTGAAACAAATGTTCTGTTGGGTGATGGGTGCGGTCGTGGGAAAAGGATGGAGGCATTCCTCATGCTGATCTCTAGTGGCTGAGGGAGGACACAGAGAGAGGGCTGTTCACGCCTGTCCAGACCTACAAGGACAACGCTGGACGCCTGAAGCGCAGGCGGGTCATGAGGTCAGACAGGATGTGGTTTCACCCTCCAGAAGCTCCTGGGTTTATCGGGGGAGCTCTACCCACAGCAGCCGCCTTTTTTCGGAGCCGTCTGTTTGTGTGGCGTCCAGTGGGAGTGTGGAGGTGCTCTCTGAAGTGTCCTCGAGGTGACCAATGCGTGGGGGCAGGGCGAAACATGCATCTCTCTAATGCTGTGTTTACACATAAGCACGATGCGTTACGAATGGCTTTTTTATGTCATTCGTGACGTTCGTGACATGACTTAACGCATCTCAATGGGATTCTTAACAGAACGCATCAGTTCGTGACATTCGTGGAGAAAGTTTTTAAAAAATCGTCCACGAATGTCACGAATCACCCTCTGTTCGTGGAGTTTGCAACGGAGCGCGTCCTTTCGTGAGGCGTAGTGGCGCTTCGTAATTCAGCGTGAGAGCATTTGTCGAGCTGATGTGTGGTGGCACGTACACAGATGTCCTGCGTATACATTATCTTCGCTTCGCTTTATAGGCGGGTGCATATATGAAAAAAAAAACACCTAACCCCCAAAAAATTGCTACAAAAGGTTTTTCAATGGTTTTCTGTAGTATCAGGTGTGCTTATTAACATACTAAAAGTCTACCAAAATCTGACCACTGGAAAGGTGTAATTTCCAGGATGGCGTCCAAGAGGGGCGCCAAATCCTTAAAATGCCCATTACTCCTTTATTATTCATCCTAGACAAGTCATTACTGTGTCTAACCCCATGCTGTGAAATACGGGGGTGTTAGTATCAGGCTTGTTTTGGGGTTGTTTTGCTGCGGGAGGGACTGGTGCACTTCAGAAAATAGATGACATCACGAAGAAAGGAATCACATTAATGTTACGTGTTTAGAAAACCTTTTAAGCAAAATTTATTGCTACGTTATGCTTAAAAATCCACATGGCTGATGAGTCACATTGGTCGCATGTTGGTCTGGCCCCTGAATGCACGGAATGTCAGGAATATTATGATGTGTAGAGACTGGATGGGTACATTTAACAGGCAATTTTTATAACTTTGTAATTATGGTTTTTTTTTTGCGTCTGCACTTTGGTTGTATGTTGTATATTTTAATTGTAGGTACCTGTCCATAAGCTTTGCGCTTCTTGGGATTCCCTTTTGCAAAACGAACCTCAATATCAACAAAACTGAATTATATAAATTGTCACATTTTGTAAATAAATATAAAAACAATGTGGAACAAATGTATGAACATCTTAAGAGCCAGGAAGTTAAAGCTTGGGCAGATGGATCTTTCAAATGGACAATGACCCAAAGCCAAGCTGCCAATACTGGTTACAAAGTGGCTTAAGGAAAACAAAGTCAATGTTTTGAAGTGGCCATCACAAAGTCCTGATCTCAGTCCAGTTGAAAATGTTTGGGCAGAGCTGAAAAGGCATAGGCACGCAAGGCTGCCTACAAATGTGTCTCAGTTACACCAGTTCTGTTTGGAGGAATGGACCAAAACTCATCCAACTATTGTGAGAAGCTTGTGGAAGGAAATCCAAAACGTTTGACCCAAGTCAAAGTCACAGTTTAAAGGCAATTCTACCAAATATCAATGAAATCTATGTAAACTTTTGGTTTTGTAATAAGTAATATATTTTTTGAAAATTCTATCTCTCATTCTTCTGGAACACTATAAATCTGGGAAGTTGTGTCACAACCTGTGAAAACAACAGCAACTGAGAACACAAGTCACTCCCCAGGACTAGCTTCATCTCGCTGATGTTGTAAACCTGTGGATTTGTCCAAACGAAAATAGAGACCCCAATTGTTCATCATAGTAGAGAAGAAGAATGAGTAAGTCTGTATCTTCAC
This sequence comes from Proterorhinus semilunaris, assembly GCA_021464625.1. Classification (NCBI taxonomy): domain Eukaryota; kingdom Metazoa; phylum Chordata; class Actinopteri; order Gobiiformes; family Gobiidae; genus Proterorhinus; species Proterorhinus semilunaris. The sequence goes on from CM038347.1 coordinate 22,438,124, forward strand.
CTATCAAGGTCATGGGCTGATGTTGTGACGCCTTGATTGCAGCCTTCCCAATGTCCACGTCTGCATCTCCAGATGCATTGATAACATTGCAGTCCTTCTGCAGTTCCTCAGTCACAAGACCAATAAGTCCTTGTTTGTTAGAAAGTCTGGAAAGGAAATCTTCATTTTCCACAAACTTAGTTTTGCATTGAAGGACCTTCACTGTAGCCATCACAAACTACGGATGCTTTACCATAATGACGTATCAAGCAAAGAATATCATAAATGTCGTGCCAGTTCTGACCGATAAAACTGCTGCACTGAAAAGTCTCCTGCAGATAGCCCACTGTAATAGCACAACTGCCTGCCGAACACCACAGTGTAGTTACAGAGGATATGGACCTCCATGCACACCTGCTTGTGGATCATGTCAAGTGGAAAATTGTGACAATCCACATAATCAACCTTTATGGGAGGAAGAGTGTGACAATGACTATTTGTAAATCTAGTGCAGATCAAAGGCATTATTTTCAAAAAATTTTATTTTGTAAACCAGGGAATCATTCATCTGTCAAGCTTTTCCTAATAAAAAAATTATTAAATCTTTTGTCTAAGATTGATATCCCATGTATCGTGGGAGAAGACAGCGCCAGTTTAGAGAAGTCTACCAAAATGACGAGGGGGGACTTTCAGAAAACGCTCCCTGCCCTACCCCCTACGAAGTTGTCCGAAACAATGAGGGGAAGTGGCTGATTAGCTTCTTCACAGCGAGTCAGCATGGTGTTGAAAGAAGAACTGACGAAATTCTACAGTTACAAGATTTAAAAAACAAATTTAATTTTCAATGTTCTTTTAAAGATTATAGAAAAATCTGTAAATCTATCCCAGTGGCTTTGATACAGCTGATAAAAAACATATTTTGTTTGTAATGTCAAAGTCAAACTTCCACATTTAACAATAGGAGGATTAAGAATTAAGAAAAAAATGTGACAACAAATATTTAAATAAAGCTTTCAAAAGTCATATCTATCATGATTATGATAGGAAGATAAAACTTAAAATATTAGATAATCCAACAATTTCCTAAAAACATTAGACATTTATAAAATGGCCAATCACACCCAAAGTAAAAGAAATGCAATTTAAAATTCTTAATAATTACTATCCAGCTGCAGAGACTCTGAGGGGTAGATTTGGTTTTGAAGTTGACCCTTGTGACTTTTGTCATGAAAACCCAGAACAAACAGAACATTTATTCTTCTCTTGTCCAGTTGGTGGGAAGTTCTGGCAGAATGTCCATAGCTGGTTAAATAATACAATTAGTGAACTTGAACAATTTACAATTGAAGATATTCTTATCTATAAATCTAAACTGACGAGGGACATTTCACTTTTAATTAACCTTAACATTATGGGTAAATACCACATTCATAAAAATACATGGAAAAAACAGCTGCCAAATGTTAATTGTTTTAAAAATGAATGTTGTATGTTTTTATCTGAAACGTTTTTGATCCTGTAACACTTTTTACTCACCTGAAAACAATGCCTTATTTTATTTTACTCTTAATCTATCTTATTTTACTGTCAATCTAACTGTTGATGCCTTGCCTGTTTTGCTGTTTGTCTCCATGAGAATTTGTAATAAACTATTAAAAAAAAAAAGAAAAAAAAAAGAAAGAAGAACTGACGTCACCGGAAGTTAAGAACGTACACAACAAAGATGGCGTCCGCCGGTGAAGCACCAGTGGGAGAAGATACACACGTGGAGAAGAAGAAAAAGGTAAATAATATAGTTGTTTAGATAGATAGATTAGTTACTGGTTACCTATGAGGTGTTAAACGATTTTTAGATTACTCATGCTAAGTTCTAATAAAAATTGGTCACACGAGGTTGCAAAAATGTAATAAAGCATAGTTCCCGTGTCGAGTCGTCGGGTATATCAGTACTCACTGTTTCTCGCCGCGTTGAAAATCTACATGTAATGTGATAATAAAGACAATACACGTCACCTTCATAGGTCTGTCATAAAAGTAAATGTGCAATTTATAACGTTAAATGCGTTTGTAAAATTGACAGGCATCTGAGCGTTACTGGGAAGAGCCTGGGAAAGATGGCAACCAAACTGAGAAGAATGATGGGGAAAGTAAACAGTTGCAGCATAAAAAGGCACAGAAATCAAGGAAACGAAAGCTGGAGCACAAACCAAGAGACAAGAGCCAAGGAAAGATTTTTTTGTCCGGGGTAAGGGTACTCTCTGGTGTGTGTATTTTCAAGATTTATTTCAGGGGAAAGGCATTTAATCAACATTTCTGTTAATATGTACGGATTAACCAGAAGGCCATTTTTCCTCTATAGTCCAAGGACAAGTGTAATGTGTATATGTTTTTCCTTTTTGTGTAATTATTGTGAGTTGTCTAAAATATCAAACATGTCCCAGAAAACGGACCCCTTTCCTGGACCTGCTCCTGTCCCTAAAGACAGAATTCAGAAGTTCAAAAGGAAAGAAGATATGTCAAAAGTAAGTGTGTATTTGACTAATGTATTTTTTTTTGCCAGACATTTTATTGACATGACTTTCAATGTCTTACTTTGTCCAGCCACGACACAAGCGTCACAAGCTGAGACAACTAATCACCCAGTCAGAAGATGCTTCTAAAATGTCCCAAAACCAAGCTGCACGTTTTGACCTTCTTCTCCCAGAGGATGCAGGGTAATTTACATTTATTACAGTTTCTAATTCACAAGTCTATAAGTAAACAAGGCACATTTTTACTTTGTTTCTAGATTTCTTGAAGGGGATGAAGGAGAAGACACGTGTACAATCTCTCAGAATGATATTGCAGATGCTGTAGATATAGCTTCTAGTGCAAAGGTGGGTTGCTGAAAACATAAATTTTAACCTTAAAGTTGCCCCACAGGGTTTAATGATCCTAATTTCTTGATGCATGCTTTGAGGACTCTGAACAAGATGATTAATTTGTGCTTTAATGCCCCATCGAGTGGAAAAATAAATGTAACGGATAAGTGTCACTGGGATAATATCAAACTAAAATGCATGGGGGTCATTTACTCAGCGGTTTAACAGGTACAAACGCGGTAGAGTGTACTAAAGTGAAGCAAACTGCAAGTGCAGTTGATATTTGAGTTTCTAAGAAACGGCAAAGGCGTTAGCACAAACTTGGTGAATGAGTCCTCCATGAATATGCAAACCAAGGCAATTTTTCCACAATGCGCAAAATTTGAGGCAGAGAAAATCCAATAATTTTGTTAAGCAAGCGCTGTCGTATTTATCATGACTACGTGAAGTAAAACTGCGCAAGAAATTGGTACGTTGGAGAAGCTGGTGTAAACCTTTGTGCAGAACAACATAATGCAGTTTGTGCCCCAATGTGACGTTCTAAACGTTTATAAATGTTTGTATCTGGCTCATTTTCAAAGATAAAATAATAACTAGGTTTTTGTAATGGTTATAAAGACAGTACAGTTGTTTCCCTTGGCTCTACATTTAACTGCAGTTCCTTAAAAAGGCTCCACGAGTCCGTTCCATTGTGAGGAGCCACGAGCCATATGTTAGCGGTTCACCTGCCTTGACCGTTTCCTGCTTTAGTTTCCATCCCAGATATGGCTGTGGCCTGCTCTCCATACGCGCAGTAGCCGACATATATGCTCAAAACAGCGTGTGGATAACGCTGGATGTGTACGTATGGGGCTTTGGAGTTTATTTATTTTTTCACTGCACCAACACGTGCACATACGATTAGATAATTGAAGGCAACAGACACAAATCACAGGCAGTATCTATAGGCTATGTCTTTAAATCAAGAAGATTGATTTGTTTAGTTTTTAATTAAAGTAATAATTATTGGTTGTGGACATACTGTGTCGAGATTAGTGGCTGTGTCTCGAACCGGATGGTATTGCCCTGTGGGGTTTCCCGGGAACCATTCTGGATTCTCCCATTAGGACACGTTGTTATTGGATATTAATTGACCTATCACAATATTGCAGATGATACTCAGAACAATGTTTCACTGACAGCGGGTGAACATGGGCCTGTGGATACAGTGTGTCATTTTATCAAACAGATTAGTTTGTGGATACAATTCAACTTCCTGCAGTTAAATATAAATTAAACAGATCATTGTCTTTGGCCCACAAAAACACAGCGAGGTTGTCATTAGTCATCTGGAAGCTCTTTCTCTAGAACCTGAAAATCAAGTTTTAGCGGCCTATTACCATCTACATAACATTGATCAAATAAAAAACATAGTGTCTAAACCAGACTTGGAGAGATTCATTCATGAGTTTGTCTTCAGTCCTCGAGCAACCTTGCTCGCTCCTTGTGCAGCTGAGTTTTTTGCCTTTCTCTGCTAACTGCATTTGTGGTTTATGTGTTCCACATTGTTTTTCTGGATACTTTTGTACGTCTTTGCCGTGTTTTTGTGGAGGTTTGGTGGATTTGTTTACTTTGAGAGTCTAAAATGGTCCTGAAGAAAGCAGTTTTTTAAAGGTAAACAAAATGCTAGCTTATCAGCTAAACCCATTTGAGACCTACAAATTTCTTCTTCTGAGACACTGAAGAGGCACCGAGAGCCCCCACAGCTGCAGCACAGTCGAGGTGTCACAAGAGGAGCTACAGGAAACAAAAAAGGCCAAACGAGAGATTGTGAAAGACTGTTGTGAAGCGGAGAGAAGAAGAGGAAGGAGGAGGTGGAGCTGACCAGTGCAGGACACCATTTCAGAGGATCAGAGGAGACCGAGGGCGGCCTGCCAGGTTTCTTCCGAGTGCTACAGTTTCCCCGACCTCCAAGGTCATGCGGATCAGGTTGACACACAGTGGCAGCGCGGCTCAGCCGCAGCAGCTCAGGACTAACACCTGAACACTATTTCGTTGTACACTGTACAATGACAATAAAGCACTTACTTAAACTTAAGACTACTGTAACAACCTGCTCACTGGCCTCTCTAAACAAGCTGCTTACAAGTCTCTTCAGGTTCGGGCACCAAAGTATATTGCAGCAGACATGTTACAGTCGTATGAACCACCTCGGGCCTTGAGGAGTAATGGATTTTTTGGTGGTTCCTTGAGTCACGACTAGACACGGTGAGGCTGTTTCAGTTTCATGAAGCAAAGGTCTGGAACAGTCTGTGTGACGACGTGAGACAGGCCTCAACTCTGACTATGTTTAAGTCCATGTTGAAAACGCAACTTACTGTTACCTATGGCAATTGAATGTGTAACAAATAATTATCTAATATCATTATTTGATATATGATTATATGCATGTTTTGTGTACAATGGGTTGTGATACACAAAAATTGCATTTTTATGTTTACGTCAAAATCAACTTTTGATTATGATTGTGTATTTTTTTATATGTAATTTATAAATTTCTCCTCTTTGCACTTCTAGTATTTCAATTTAAAACTATCTCAGTTTGGGCCATACCGGTTGGACTACAGCAAAACGGGGCGGTGAGTCCCCTTTACGCTGCAATTTTTATTTTATGTATATATTTTTTTCGTATTTATGTCTATTGTCTAATATTGTTTTGCTTGAATAGTCACCTGGTGCTTGGTGGGAGGAGAGGCCATATAACCTGTTTAGACTGGCAGTCTAAACGGTTGATGTGTGAAATAAATGTGATGGAGTCAATAAATGATGTTAAGTGAGTACTCTTTGCATAATTTCAATATTCTTAGACCTAAATTGGCAGCAGTCCAGAACATTATTACTAATATTGCTTTGTCTTTCATTAGATGGCTTCATAGTGAGTCAATGTATGCCGTGGCACAGAAGAAATGGCTGTATATTTATGACTCTAATGGGATTGAGCTTCACTGCATCCGCAAGTTCAATGATGTTCTCCGCATGCAGTTTCTTCCCTACCATTTTCTGCTCGCCACAGTGGTACATTATCTTTTATTGCCATTTATCTGCTTCATAAGTTTTGTGTAGATCACTTTCTGTACTTTCCCCATTTCCTGGTGAAGAGTGCAACAAGTTTTCTGCAATATCTTGATGTCTCCGTGGGAAAGGAAGTAGCAGCAATCTGCACCAAGACTGGGCGCCTTGATGTTATGTGCCAAAATCCATATAATGCCATCATACACCTCGGACACGCCAATGGGACAGTTACTCTCTGGTCACCAAACCAGAAAGAAGCCCTTGTAAAAATACTCTGTCACCAGGGAGGAGTACGCTCCGTCAGTGTAGATAAGACGGGCCTGTGAGTGCCTCATGAGAGCTTAATTTTTCTGAAAATTGATAACCAAATACATTTGTCATTTAACCTGAAATCTTCACTATTACTCGAATATAGCTCACATTTATTTTTATTTCCAGCTACATGGTGACTTCAGGCATGGACAAAAAGATAAAAGTTTATGATATTAGAGCTTTTAAGCCTCTTAAATCATACTTTCTTCCTGCTGGGGCATCCTGTCTTTCTCTGAGTCAAAGGGGGCTATTGTCTGCAGCAACAGGAGATATTGTTCAGGTAATAATGGAGTTGAACTTGTATCATAGATCAGATGTGTGTTTTAAGTGCTAATTTGTAAGCGTTCTCTGCAGGTGTACAGAGATGTGTGGAGAACTCCTGTTACCAAGCCCTACATGGCCCACAGAGTTAGAGGGGCTGTGTCGGGGCTGCACTTTTGTCCTTTTGAGGATGTCTTAGGTGTGGGGCATGGCGACGGTTTTACAAGCATGCTTGTACCTGGAGCTGGTGAGCCCAACTTTGATGGACTTGACGCTAATCCGTACCGCAGTGCAAAACAGAGACAGGAATGGGAGGTTAAAGCTCTCTTAGAGAAGATTCAACCGGAACTAATAAGTCTGAACCCAAATAAACTGGGAGAGGTCGACCGAGCAACCTTTGAGCAAAGGCACCAAGACAGGGTTGAAGCTCTGGTCAGCATCAAACCAATTGCAATATCTCACTGACTATTATTTTGATTTCAACTTGTATCTTTAATTGTTCTAGGGCTTTGATCCTCTTGCAAAACAGAAGTTTGTTCCAAAGTTCAAGAAAAAGGGGCGTAGTTCTTCAGGGGCTGTTGAAAGACGCAAAAAGCAAGTGGCTCATGAGGACCAAAGGGTTAGTAATCTTCTTGAGCTTCTTGACATACTGCGTGTGGGCTAAGTTTTGTGTCTTTCATAGGAACTTATCAAGAATACGGTTGACCAGAAAATGACGGAACAAGAACGGAAAAAAAAGGAGTCTGTTGTGTTTAGAAAGAAATCAGCTCTTGATCGATTCAAAAAGTAGGTCCCTTTTGTTTAGTAACCTTGTATGGGAGTGACTTGAAAAGACGGTGACTCACATGTGTGATTACAGAAATAGAATGTGGTGTACTAAAAACAATACAGAAAGCATGCCATGTTGCACTGAATTTCCTTTTAGATTATTGAAGTAGGCTATATCTATCAGAGCCAAAAGTAGTTCACCACTAATCAATGTCTCTGTTTTTGCCCTGAGTCCAGTGGCCTCAACACCATCAGTATTTATGGTGCACTGTATAAAATGTATGTAAAAGGTTAGTTTTTACTATATAAAAAGTTAAGTGGGATAATGTGGTCTTTTTCTTTTTACTTGAGTACTAATAAATATGAATGGATTAAAGTAATGGGACTAGACAAAAGGTTAAGTGGTTTATTCATTCAGCACACATCACTGTCACCTGAGATAAACACATTGTATTGTGAGGCAAAGAAGCAAAATCTTCAGATGGACTATTTTAATATTGTGCAAGCCATTTGACTGTAAAATAGAGCTTCCATTAAACTCCTTACCGTTTTTGGGATCAGCAATAGAAAATGGAAACATTACCCACACATTTCATTGACTGTGGTGTAGATACAATACTGTTGGTGAGTTGTGTGATGCTGCAGTTAATCTATTTTGTACAATGGTTGACAAACTGGTACTTGTCTTGGGCTTCTTTGGTATTATGGTCATCTGTAACTCTAGACTTTGTTCTTTTTTTGAATTAGATAATTTATGCTTTAGACCGTTATGTACATGGTTTATATACCCATGACATCGTTTCAGTTAAGTTTTTAGTTTAGTCCAATTTTATCTTGGCCTGGTGGTACTCGTAAGGTAAAATATTTAACGAGGTGGTACTTTCATTTAGTGCATTAATGTATGTATATTGTGCTGCTCTATAGTTTATGTACAACTTTTTGTAAACTCTAAATTGCACATGAGTTTTACATTGCAAACAAAGGTGCTCAAGCCTTTGTAAATGTGGTATTATTGAAATGAACAGTCTAAAACCAGAATAAATATTATAGTTTAGTTACAAGAATTGTTCAGCTGCCGGCTGCATCACTTGGCGCAAAGCTCAGTCTTTTTTTTTAGTGCACATACTGGATCTTCACATAAAGAGGAGCACTTGCATTGATCACAGTATAAAAGCAAGGCTCCATATATCCTAAACACCCTGCCTTAACCCTAAAGCAGTGTTTACCATGGCCCTAACTTTACATAGTCCAAGAGAAACCCGCACACTAAGCCACGAGCAAGAAGGAGACGCTTGGACGTCCGCCCAGTATTGCAACATTTCCCTAGGAGCAGTCTTGTGGACTGACACCATGGCCTGATAACAGCATCGCCCATAGGGGATAGCTGGACCTCCAGAGAAGAGCGGGCAGTGCGTGGGCAGGATCCCAGCTGAACGTGCACACATGCCCACAAACACATCTTCGGGGGGCAGCGGTGAAAGCAGGGCCGAAGCTGTGGCTGCAAGGGCCACTTTGAGCAATGCAGAGCGCGAGAGCACGTAGGCTGTTCCGCTGCAGTAGTCCGGGAACACAGAAGAAGGGTGCGCGCGTACAGGGACGTAGTGCTTGCTGTCTTGTTCACGATTTGGTGCCACGCGTATATGAACCCTGCCCAAGTACAGGTCCCCGTGCTCATACGGGTTTCTGCTCTTGTTCAGGAAATAGAGCAAGGCGCTCGGGTTGAACAGGACATCATCATCCACTTTAGCGACGAAGTGCGCATGGGGGCAAAATCGGCGAGCCCATCCGAGCATGGAAAGGGTCTTCAGGGTGAGGTTTGCGTATGTGTCCAGAAAACGGCCCTGGATGAGGTCCCCTCGCTCTCTGGCTTCCACAATGAGCAATTTACCAAGTGCAGGGTCCGATGGCAGGCCCACAAGAAACAGAGTCATGACCCGAAGTCCTCTGACTTGCACCTCACCTCCCCAAGTGTCCCGGATAGCCTGCCGCGCCCTTTGATTGGCAGGAGCCGAGGAAACCAGAGTAATGAGGTACGGCTTGGCGCGCTGGCAGACGAGCGGGCTTGGCATGAGCAGGAACTCCTCGGGACGCGTTGGAGGCACGCTCTGCAGGGGGAGGATGCCAGCGTGCGGCTCCAAAGCTGTGTTCATCCTCGCTGAGGTGACCCATGATTCGATGAAATCCATAAAGAGGATAGCCAAAAAAGTTGTACTTGCTAATACAACGCAGAGTGAAGGTAACACCCCTAGTCTACCTCCTCGCTTTCCCAAACGGGGTTTACATATCCGTGCGGTCATGACAAGTGCACCGCCTTTGCGCAGCTCACAGACCGCCGGCGAAGCATTCGACGCACTGCTCTACGTTCACGGCAAGAAGCGATTTCCTCTCATTGCATTAGGCCTAGTCCTTAGTTCCCCCTAAGCGTCTCTCTTACCAGAAAGGGGTTAGAGTTAATGATGATGCCGCGTAAACACGGTTATCCCGATTGCGCGTGCGTCCACACATCCGCGCGCTGATGTGTGAACATCCATGTGAACGCAGTTGCGCAGGAAACTAATTTTAACTCGCACAGGCGACACATAAATCATCTCGAGGGATAAAGCATTCAATTCAATTAAGAAAACTGCTGTAATTTGTTAACATTTAGGCTACGTATTAACTGCAAACGGAGAATAATATCTGGTAGCCTACATTACACTATCGACTATTAGATTAGGCCTGCAACGTACCTTGAAAGCTTTCCATAATAACCACCAAACAATCAACAATAACCTCTAGGCCAGGGGTCGGCTTGGCTTCGGCCCAATATTTTTTTTTACGCCGATAGATGGCGGGCCAGCCGGTCAATTGATAACAAAAAAAAGGTTTATTCATGCATGGATATTCAATACTAGATAACCCCAAACTATACATATTTTTTGTTTAAAAATAAAATATTGTTTGAAACAATACTGTCCCCGAGTCTGTCGGATGTTCGCGGGGTATTACACAGCACTAGCAAAAAATAAGGTTAGCATCACAAACATGTCGCTTTCCAAAGGACAACAAAGAAAAGTGGACAGTGAAAACAGGAGTTTCAGGCAGGAAAGGCAACAAACATAATGGTTTCATCCTACCTGGATATGTGAATGCCAGTGGCGGCTGGCGATGTGAAAACCAAGGGGGGGCTGTTGCCTCTACTTCGCTCCTCTTATTCTTGAATTGCAGAACTACTGAAACGACACCACAACAAGATAAACCACACACATCAGAGAAGGTAAAACAAACCATACACATATAAACACCAATGTGTACAAATGAATTAGCTGTAGCTAATTCATTTGTACACATTGCACTATAATGCAAATATTTCAATCATATATATTTTTCTCTCATCAATATGACCGGTTACTTTTTCTCCCAATACAGGAAAATGTATAGACACTCCATTATCGCAGCAGAGTGGTGCCGCAACACATCAATGGAAGGAAATGTGGAACTGCCGTCAGTTCTTTCCATGAGTGAAGACGAACAAAATGTAGTCTTTACAAAGCTCAATGAATCTTGTGCAGATGATGAAGAGGAATCCCCTTATCAACCCTTAGTATTTACCTTTGAACTGAAAAGTGATTATGATAACTTTATGCAAAACTGTGTTGATGTTAACAGACTTACAGTTTGTGCCAAGTTCCAGGGCGGTATTGTTGTGGTTTCAGTTCTTATGAAGCATTACTAAATTTAAACACAATAACTGAGTATATAGTTTTTTAATTTAAGTCATTTTGTGCTACATAACTACAGCTGTTGATGTTGCCATTTCATTGTTGGAGGATGGATAATAGTTTGTATTTTACTGCAATACTTTATTTTGGACACATACAAAAACTGTTGAAAAATAATCCATGCAATACAACTGATCACTAGATTCATTAATAATTCATAAATACCCTTAAAAGGAAAGTATTGTGGTATTTGGGAGCCACACAAGGCACTGGTTAACAATATATGGAGAGCAATACAAACGCGTAATAGCTGATAAAGCGTGTGTAAGGCACTGATAACATGTAAACTGTTCATCCAGATCCATATGGTATTCATAAATCCCCCTAAAAAGCAAAGAGTTGTGGTGTTTTTAACTGCGAGTCACGACTCGTGACTGGTGAGCCGCGATCTCATAGCTCGTGAATCACGCTAGTCACTGGTTAACAATACAGAGAGCCATACAATCGCACAACAGCTGATAAAGCTGTGTAAGGCACTGGTGACCCGCGACTCATGGATCGCGAGTCACCGGAAGTGGCCGTGAGTCGCAAATAGTGCTTGTCCTCTCCAGGATTTTGGCCCGGTGTTACGCCGAAAACTGCATGACCGCCGAAAAATGCACCCCCTCTTACGCGCACAAATAAAACAACGGCAGGAAGGTTTCAAGGATTGTCTCTTAACAATTATAGCCCATTTCTGTGTATTTATTTATGTAAGACTGACCAACCATAGCTCATCTAACCAGAAGAGATAGTTTTTTTAAATGTCTTTAAAAGTCAGGGATATTTTTTGGTTGAGCGTGTGATATGAGGAGTGTGGCGTGAGAGCGTGTGAGCGTGTGTCTGAGGTAAAGTATGAGGATCGGGACAAACCACAATTTAATCTAAAAGTTAGGCTGCTTAGAGTTAAAATGCAACAGTGGAATGGTGTTGTGCCAAACAAGCAAATACCGGGGGCAAAACATTTGCAGATTTTTTTTATTTTTTATATATACAAAAACATATTGGCAACGGGCCAAAATTGTCCCCCGGGCCGGGCGTTGCGACCACTGCTCTAGGCAACGTTCCCATAATTTGGAAAACACGTTCCCAGAACGTTCTAAAAACCAAAAATCTTTTATCTGGGTGTGCTCTGTGAAGCCCCCTAGTGGTGGGTCTCTATAACTTATGGCCAATATTTCCGTTGTTCACTTAAAGCTGCATTGTTCTCTTCTGTCATGTTAGAGCTCGCCTGGTTCCACCAATACAAGAGTAGGCTACACCGTTTAACCAATTATAATAGAATGATCTTGCCAACCCATTTGGTGTCTGGACTCTACACTCATTTTATGGTGTGGAAGTGGAACAATAGGCATAGGCCGATTTGCTAAAGACCAGTGCTCCAGTCGGTATAGTGCACGTCAAAGACTCATACGTACTACGTAGGCTTGTTCAGTTCAATTTTACCGATTTGTTTTAAACATTTTGACAGATAATTTATTAATTTATGTTTATCACGAAGGTCATTCCATAATCTTACTGAAACACATCTTTGTTTGGCGCTAGTCCTTATTATTCCAGGTTCGAACCAAAGCTATCTTAATTCTGTGTTATATGTTCTATGTCGCACGTTTGCACCAAGACAAATTCCTAGTTTGTAAACCTTGTTCACAAACCTTGGCAATAAACCTATTCTGATTCTGATTCTTAAATTACAATGTCCTCTTCTTAAACTAAAGGATTGAATGCTCGTGGGGAGGCTTCTGTTCACAGCACAAGACACAATTTACAATAAAAATTCACATTTTGCATGGTTGAATCTCAAGGTTCCACATAGAACTTCAATATTCAACAAGAAGAAAGAGTAAACCTTTTATTAAAAACAACAATCAAACTAAAAATTGCAGCAGATCAAAAGTGCGGACCAAAGTCCTAAAGGGCAAATATGTGCAAAAATGTAGATGTCATCTTCTGTCTGGTCACTGTCATGATGTCCTGCACAGTAGCACAGTGGTTAGTGCTGTCACAGCAAAAAGGTCCCGGGTTCAATTCCCATCTGGATGAGGCCTTTCTGTAGAGTTTGCATGTTCTCCCCGGGCCTGCGTAAGTTTCCTCTGGGTTCTCCAGTTTTCCCTACCACAAAAATCATGTACAATAGGCCCGGATGGATGATATGTGCGCGTGAATGAATGATGATGGACAGAGGGACCGCTGGCGCAGATGTGTTCAGTCACAAACCTTGTGGACCAGAGCAATAGAGGCCCAGATCCATCACACCCGACAAGACCCCAGGTGTAGACTGTGCAAAGAGACCCCTGAGACGATCCAGCACATACCTGCAGGGTGTAAGATGCTGGCAGGGAACGCTCACATGGAGCGCCATAACCAAGTGGCTGGAATAGTGTACAGGAACATCTGTGCAGAGTATGGGCTGGAAACCGCAAGGTCAAAGTGGGAAACACCTCCAAAGGTGGCAGAGAATGAACGCGCCAAGATCTTGTGGGACTTCCAGATACAGACGGACAGAATGGTAATGGCAAACCAACCGGACATTGTGGTGGTGGTGGACAAAGAGCAGAGGAAAGCCATTGTGGTTGACATATACCAAGTGACAGCCCTCGCTGATTTGAAATGCATGAAAGTGTTAATCGAAAAAGCCTTCCAAACGAAAACAAAATAGAATAATTGTGAAGAATAACTAAACTAAGTTTAACTCAAATGGGCACATCTTTATCAGTACCAGCACAAACAAAAAGTCTGATGTAATATTCTGCCTCATGACATTTGACCAAATCCATTCATTTCATAAACTCTTGTAAATCAGTATTAAAATATCAGGCCCAAAATCCAAGGCATCTACAGTGCACCTTGTGGACCAGATTCTACGCACAAGTTTTAAGTCATGGATTCCCAGTGATACACAATTGCAAACTGGTGTTTGTTTACCAGCGAGTCAGATTTTCACAAAATTAAAGAATTTGTGCTTAGTGTCCATTCTTATTGTCCATTCATCAATGGTCCAAGTTCTTTAATACATCTGATATTGAAATAAGAAGTGATGTTCCGGCAGAAGATTTTTAGTGGGATAAAGTCGAATAATTAGTGATGCTCAATGATAAGATGCTTCAGATGAAAAAAAAAATGACTTTAACATTTGGTCACCTTATTCCTCATATAATTCCATAGTTCCAAAACACAATGTTAAAGATATTGAGCATCAAAAGCATAAGGTGCCGGTGCATTCCACATATGGAATTATATGAGGAATAAGGTGACCAAATGTTAAAGTCATGTTTTTTAGTCAGCACAAAGTTTGTGAGGCATTCAATCCAATTCCATGACCGCTACAATTGAGGTTAATGTTTGTTTTTGCTTTCCATACATCTATTAAGTGCATACATTCTGTTCAATATTCTTTCTTTAGGGAGTAAACATGTACTCAAATTATCCACACTTTTTCTTTTGATGCCAAACAAAAACGTCAATGTCACATAATTTGCCAAACGGACCTCAAGCCTTTTATATAATTGTTTGCATTATTTGTGTTTGGAACTATTTTTGTCAATGTTATTGAGTTCCAATAATTTAACTTTTAACAAAAACCCATATGCCAAAATTTGATTGAGGCCTACATCAAACATCTTACCATCATTATTGGACAAATTGGAATTTCAGAGCAGAGAGCAGAATGAATGCAGTTGGTGCTCAAGCTCAATCACATTTAAATATTTGTAAAATGGTCTTCCATGCCATGGTAATTCCTATTAGGCCCATTAGTTTTGTTGATGACAGCTGCACTACACTGTTATGCATTCACTTTACACCACTATTGATACACCTGCCCTAAGTGGACTGATATGAAGCAAGGCTGCCAATCTGCGCCATCAGCTCCTCCAACCACCACTCGCTCACACAATACATTCACACAGGCATGGGGTCAAGTGTCTTTAACTGAGGACACAAAGACAATCTGCACTCGCAGAACGACCCGCTCTAACATGTGAGCCCCCCCCCCCCCAAGGTGAAAAGAAAGCAAAGCTGCTGGATCTCCATGCAGAATCTCCTAAAAGACGACATTGTGCCCTCGTTATTGAGTGATTGATGGGGTCCAGCTCCAGTCTGGACTTGGCCTAGACGACATGACGTCAGCGGTGTCTGTCGTGGAGAACGGGGTGGAGGTGCGCGGGGACGCACGCGGCAGAGGAAGAAAAAACATTGCACGCTGTCGTGTGGGGTCACGAACTATGACCTCTAACAGAAGAAAAACAAAACAAATACTTTGTACAAAAGGAGTGGCAAGTAATTCCGCGAACGCCATTTGCCAGAGGTAAGTGTCAGACATGAAATGAAAAAAGATGAAAACCCGAGGAGGCTGTGCACAAAAAGCACACAGCTATTCACCCGGTTAGCATTAGCCGAGGCACTGCTCTTCCGCAGCGCTGGGATCCGCAAAGGGAGAGATGCAGTGGGCGCGCTCATACTACAGTCAAAAACATTAGCTGTAGTTGTGTGACATGACCACTGCCCTTGTCAAAGTGCATCACCATAATGACAGCCTCGTGGGGAGACGCGGACACGATGTCCCGCTGCAGCCTTGGTGGGGTATTCTTGTATGAGGCTAGCTGCAGCAGCCGCTAACATAGACTGAGCAATGCGGATGAACTCGACCCTTTTACCTTTGCCATCCCGATGACAGCTGTGGGGTGGGATGTTTGCATGCTAGCTGTACAGTCAAAGTGTATTCTTGGCACATGAGCGCAAGTTAATATTTTATGTACATCAAGGAAGTATTAAAATGTACTAAAGAACCCATATCTTCGATTATTGGCTGAATGCCACATTCTCCATTTTGTGTGTTATGAAGGTTTGGAAAAAGTAGGTAGACCGTTTTGTTCAATGGGTAAAGAAATGAGACACTGCAGTTATAAACTTCTACAAAACTCAGTGTACTTTCCCGTGGTAAAAAATAAAAATAAAAATATAGACTGTCAATTGCATAGGAATATTATAAACATAAAGTGTTTTTATTTTTATAATATTTAATTTATTTGTCAGACTGATCTGGTTTATATCTGATCTCGTTCAAACAGACTTCACTAATGATCTTACATCATCATGACGACCAACCTGAACCTGCTTGCTCAGCAGAAAGCTGAGTCCAAGCAGGCAGCTGAGGTGTGTATAATTGGATGTTGTGTGTATTTGCATTATGATTTATTTTTGTCCTTATTTTAATGTACATTTTCTTGCAAGGGAATTCTTAATTTTGAAAGAGGTTTTAAATTGTAGTATGTCTTTCTCAGATTCAGTAATGACTGGGTCTCCTCATTGGTTTCAGGTTATTTCCACTAATCCTGCTACATCACCTCCAAGAATACAGGTATACATGGAATACACTACCATCTCAAGGGGCACCATTTCAAGTCTTCACGATTTTAAGATGTATTTACTTTGGATGCTATCAAAATCATGGCCATTTTTAGGCAGTATTTGTGTATGAATTAATGAAAATATACATTTTTCATTTAATAGTTTGAACAACATAATCATAGGTATACAAAAAATAGATATAGGCAGGCTCAGGATCATACTGCTCAAACAGAATAGAATGAATAAAGTATGAAAACCAATAACCTACTTTTTGTATGCAACTAAAGGTCTTACCTTTCAAATTTCCCCTCCAAAATTAAATAAAAATAGCTCCATAGCCTGTTTAAAGTTGCTAAGCATTTTCTTTCTCAGTGAGTGATTGAGTGTTTAGATCTGGCAAAGACTCCACAGCCTGTATTTAAGTTGAATTAGCTACCATGTAGTCAACAGCAGTGCTACCACCATTGGGTTCTTCAACTACATACAGTGCCTTGCGAAAGTATTCGGCCCCCTTGAACTTTTTGACCTTTTGCCACATTTCAGGCTTTAGACATAAAGATATAAAACTGTAATTTTTTGTGAAGAACCAACAACAAGTGGGACACAATCATGAAGTGAAACGAAATTTATTGGATATTTCAAACATTTTTAACAAATAAACAACTGAAAAATTGGGCGTGCAAAATTATTCAGCCCCTTTAAGTTAATACTTTGTAGCGGCACCTTTTGCTGCGATTACTGCTGTAAGTCACTTGGGGTTTGTCTATCAGTTTTGCACATTGAGAGACTGAAATATTTGCCCATTCCTCTTTGCAAAACAGCTGGAGCTCAGTGAAGTTGGATGGACAGCGTTTGTGAACAGCAGTTTTCAGTTCTTTCCACAGATTCTCGATTGGATTCAGGTCTAGACTTTGACTTGGCCATTCTAACACCTGGATATGTTTATTTGTTAATCACTCTATTGTAGATTTTGCTTTATGTTTTGGATCAATTTTTCAGTTGTTTATTTGTTAAAAATGTTTGAAATATCCAATAAATTTCGTTTCACTTCATGATTGTGTCCCACTTGTTGTTGGTTCTTCACAAAAAATTACAGTTTTATATCTTTATGTTTGAAGCCTGAAATGTGGCAAAAGGTCGAAAAGTTCAAGGGGGCCGAATACTTTCGCAAGGCACTGTATCTATCTACATGTACATGATATTGGTTGTTGGATAGTTTAGGTACACGCCGACACCGATACAATTTGCAGTATTGGTACCACTTTGTGAATGCCCAAACTCAGAAGCTAAGCCAGGTCGGACTTGGTTAGTTGGAAGAGTGTGAGGCAACACCGGGTGGCCCGTGTGAATGAGTGATTGGTGGTGGTCGGAGGTTTGGTTGGCGCAGACATTTTCAGCCGCGCTTTTGTCAGTCTGTCCCAAGGGCAGCTGTTGCTACAATATGTACAGTAGCTTAACACAACAATCCCCTTACCTTGAGTGAAGTGCTTTGGGTGAATTGTGTCATGTGAAAAGCTCTATAGAGATAAGATTCCCTTCTTTTTATTCAGTATTGGAACAACAGTAGCTTTAACAAAGGGCCTTAAAGCTCATATGTAATGACTCAAAATGTAATTTCTTCTCTTTATCATTTCTTGATATTGTCTCCCCATAATTCCCCTAATAATCCCCACTATCAGAATTGTGTGCACATGAGCACCAATCTAATAAATGTAAATGTTGCTGTTCCCTGTCATGTGTCAATCACATTGTGTGATATTAATACGCAATATCTGAAGTGAATGGATGCTAACAAAATACCCAGAGGTTATTCTGACCATTTGAGTTAAAAGTGACTGGTACAAGAGACTGGTTGTCGTGACGGGGAGTATGTCCAGCGGAAACTTTGTTTAAAAAGTAAAGTTTAAAGAAGTAACTAATAACCCCTTTTTTGTCCCTTTCTCTTCTTATCTGTCACATGCGTCTTTAACACCCACCGATTGTAACTGACTAGCAGACAGGTCAGAAAATCCAGATAGTGACAGCCATGAACCCATCCTCTGCTCCCAAACAGCAGTATATTCTCACCACAGCCGACAGCTCCGGAGCAGGCAAGGTTATTCTGGCCTCACCGGACGCCCACAACGCCAAACAGCTAATCTTCACCGCTGCAGACAGCCTAATGCCGGGGAGAATCCAGGTACTTTATCCTTTTTTATGACCAAATCTTGTTGCACACTTGCTTTAATAGTAGTTTCGGTTTTCAGATTGTGACAGATCCAGTGTCCATGGAGAGGTTGCTGGGGCAGTCGGGGGATATGAGCCGAGCCCAGCTGGTGGAGTACTGTGTGGTGTGTGGGGACAAAGCATCAGGTATAACTAGATAGGTAGACTCATGATAGAGCCTATATTAAGCTTTCATTTGGTATATTTACTACATTAAAAAAATGTCACAAAATAACAATGAATAAGATCACCCATATTTTCTACACCATTTATTGATCATCCTCTGCATTCATAATCACGCAGGTTTTGTACTTGTGAATTTTGTTGCCAGGCCGTCACTATGGAGCTGTGAGCTGCGAAGGCTGTAAGGGCTTTTTCAAACGCAGCGTCCGAAAGAACTTGACCTACAGCTGTCGCAGTAAACAGGACTGTGTTATCAACAAGCACCATCGCAACCGATGCCAGTTCTGTCGGCTGAGAAAATGCCTTAAAATGGGGATGAAAACAGAGTGTGAGTAAAGGTTTTTAGAGGTAATCTACACGGCCTTGCGAAAGTACTAATACACTTTTGCACATTTTGGCATGTTTACAACCATAAACATAAAGATTTCATTTTGAATTTGTTCCTGAAAGTTTACACACAAGTAACAGACAACTGTGAAGTGAAAGCAAAATGATACATGATTCTGTTATTTTTTTAAAAATAGAAAAGTGAAAAGTGGGGCGTGCATAAGTATTCATACAGCATTTTCTGAGTGCATTAAATTGCCTTTATAACATTCCTAATGACTGCAGAATGTTCACACCCTAACCATTAAATAGAGGCCACCTGTGTGTAATCTACTCTCAATCTAATCTAATTCCAGCTGTTCTGTGAGGGCCTCAGAGCTATGGTCAGAGTGTATTGGTCACTAAACAACATCATGAAGGCCAAGGAGCACACCACAGAGGTCAGGGATAAAGCTGTGGAGAAGTTTAAAGCAGCGTTAAGTTATACAAAGATTTCCCAAGATTTGAACATCTCACGGATCCATCATTCGGAAATGGAAAGAGTATAGCACCACTGGAAACTTACCAAGACACGGCCGTCCACCTAAACTAACAGACCGAACAAGGAGAGCACTGGTAAGAAATGTAACCAAGTGCCCCAAGATAACTCTGGAGGAGCTGTGACGTACTGCCGCTGAGCTGGGGGAATCTGTACATGGGACAACTATAAGTCGTACTCTACACAAATATGGACGAGTGGCAAGAAAAAAGCCATTATTGAAAGGAAGCCATAAGAAATCCCGTTTTGAAGTTTGCTAGAAGTCATATGGAGGACACAGCTACCATGTGGAAGAAGGTGCTTTGGTCAGAGGAGACAAAAATGTAACTTTTTGGCCGAAATGCAAAACGTTATGTATGGCGCAAACCTAACACTGCTCATCGTCCTGAGTGCACCATCCCCAGTGTCAGATATGGTGGGGGGAGCATCATGCTATGGGGCTGCTTTTCCTCAGCGGGGACTGGGAAGATTGTAAGAATAGTTGGGAAGATGGATGGAGCCAAATACAGAGACATTTTGGAGGAAAACCTGCTGGAGTCAGCAAGAGAATTGAGGCTGGGGCGGAGATTCACCTTCCAGCAGGACAATGACCCTAAACACAAAGCTAAATCTACAATGGAATGGTTTAAAAACAAACATATTAATGTGTTAGAATGGCCCATTCAAAGTCCTGACCTAAATCCTATTGAAAATCTGTGGAAAGACCTGAAAACTGTTGTTCACAAACGCTCTCCTTCTAATTTGACGGAGCTTGAGTTGTTTTGTGAAGAGGAATGAGCTAAAATGTCAGTCTGTAGATGTGCAAACCTTGTAGAGTCATACCCCAGAAGACTTGCTGCTGTTATTTCAGCAAAAGGAGGTTCCACAAAGTAATATTTCATACTGTATGAATACTTATGCATGCCCCACTTTTCGGTTTTCTATTTTTTGAAAAATAACAGAATCTTAAGAAATTCAAAAAAAAATCTTTGTTTATGGTTGGAAACATGGCAAAATGTGCAAAAGTTCAAGGTGTATTAGTACTTTCGCAAGGCACTGTATATTTATAATGTAATGTAAATTTAGAACAGGTCATGGTAAAATGTCCATTCTAATCTTACAGCTGTGCAGAGTGAGAGGAAACCCATTGAAATCATTCCCAGAGAGAAACATGGCAACTGTGCAGCCTCCACACACAAAATCTACATTCGAAAGGATCTGA
The DNA here is from genome assembly GCA_021464625.1 of Proterorhinus semilunaris. Taxonomy (NCBI): domain Eukaryota; kingdom Metazoa; phylum Chordata; class Actinopteri; order Gobiiformes; family Gobiidae; genus Proterorhinus; species Proterorhinus semilunaris. The sequence goes on from CM038347.1 coordinate 22,458,899, forward strand.
ACAGTCCACTCATCGCTACACCCACTTTTATTTCTGATACGGAAACAGATGGCTCCAGGTTGGAACTTATCAAAAAGCTGAATTTCTTTTTATATTATTAATTGCTATTGATTCAGGGTTTACAAGTATTGTTTCATCACAGGTCTAGTCTGATTGACCAGGGGATGCTTGTGAACATTCAGCAGCCTGTCATTCAAGCTGATGACACACTGCTCCTTGCAACTGACTCCAAGGTTTGGAGACATGACCAGATTTTACACATCAGTGCTCATTGTTATATTCTATGTTTTTTGTTTGATATTCAGTTAGAGTCTGGGCAGAATGACTTGGGGACGTTGGCCAATGTGGTAACGTCGCTAGCAAATCTTAGTGATTCGCTGAGAGAAAATCTGAACAACGGTGACACCTCTGACAGCCAAAATGAGGAACAGTCTGCCATTGATATTTCACGGTTGGTGTATTCTGCTACTTTATCTTTTTTATTCATAAATAGTAACATACCTTTGCGCTGTATGTTCTTTACAGTGCCTTTGATACTCTGGCCAAAGTCTTGCATCCAAACGAAGCAGAATTGGGACATCTGGAGGGAAAACTTGCCAGTGGAACTATTCAGCTGATTGGTCGGGACCAGGAGACTCCTATCATTGAGGTGGAGGGGCCACTGCTCACAGACAGCCATGTTAGTTTTAAGGTACACTTAAACACTGAAAACGCACTCACTGCACATTTCAACAATAAATAATTTTTGATATAACAAAAGGAAGCCCTTAGAGTAAGATAAAAATTGGCAAAAATCCTTTGCTTGTATATACATGTCTCTTTTGTACTCACTTTTTTTAGCACACTTGTGCAATAGGGTTGGGCGATGTCCCCTTAATTGGCAGTTGACGATGTTTACAGTGAACCATCGTGATGGACGATTATAAGCATTTTTTAAAGACATTTACATAGCCTATATATAGTGCCTTGCGAAAGTATTCGGCCCCTTGAACTTTTTGACCTTTTGCCACATTTCAGGCTTCAAACATAAAGATATAAAACTGTAATTTTTTGTGAAGAACCAACGAGTGGGATACAATCATGAAGTGAAACGAAATTTATTGGATATTTCAAAAATGTTTAACAAATAAAAAACTGAAAAATTGGGCGTGCAAAATTATTCAGCCCCCTTAAGTTAATACTTTGTAGCGCCACCTTTTGCTGCGATTACTGCTGTAAGTCGCTTGGGGTTTGTCTCTATCAGTTTTGCACATTGAGAGACTGAAATATTTGCCCATTCCTCTTTGCAAAACAGCTCGAGCTCAGTGAAGTTGGATGGACAGCGTTTGTGAACAGCAGTTTTCAGTTCTTTCCACAGATTCTCGATTGGATTCAGGTCTGGACTTTGACTTGGCCATTCTAACACCTGGATATGTTTATTTGTGAACCACTCTATTGTAGATTTTGCTTTATGTTTTGGATCATTGTCTTGTTGGAAGACAAATCTCCGTCCCAGTCTCAGGTCTTTTGCAGACTCCATCAGGTTTTCTTCCAGAATGGTCCTGTATTTGGCTCCATCCATCTTCCCATCCATTTTAACCATCTTCCCTGTCCCTGCTGAAGAAAAGCAGGCCCAAACCATGATGCTGCCACCACCATGTTTGACAGTGGGGATGGTGTGTTCAGGGTGATGAGCTGTGTTGCTTTTACGCCAAACATAACGTTTTGCATTGTTGCCAAAAAGTTGGATTTTGGTTTCATCTGACCAGAGCACCTTCTTCCACATGTTTGGTGTGTCTCCCAGGTGGCTTGTGGCAAACTTTAAACAACACTTTTTATGGATATCTTTAAGAATGGCTTTCTTCTTGCCACTCTTCCATAAAGGCCAGAGTTGTGCAGTATACGACTGATTGTTGTCCTATGGACAGAGTCTCCCACCTCAGCTGTACATTTCTGCAGTTCATCCAGAGTGATCATGGGCCTCTTGGCAGCATCTCTGATCAGTTTTCTCCTTGTATGAGCTGAAAGTTTAGAGGGACGGTCGGGTCTTTGTAGATTTGAAGTGGTCTGATACTCCTTCCATTTCAATATTATCGCTTGCACAGTGCTCCTTGGGATGTTTAAAGCTTGGGAAATCTTTTTGTATCCAAATCCGGCTTTAAACTTCTCCACAACAGTATCTCGGACCTGCCTGGTGTGTTCCTTGTTCTTCATGATGCTCTCTGCGCTTTAAACTGACCTCTGAGACTATCACAGAGCAGGTGCATTTATACGAGACTTGTTTACACACAGGTGGATTCTATTTATCATCATTAGTCATTTAGGTCAACATTGGATCATTCAGAGATCCTCACTGAACTTCTGGAGAGACTTTGCTGCACTGAAGGTAAAGGGGCTGAATAATTTTGCACGCCCAATTTTTCAGTTTTTTATTTGTTAAAAATGTTTGAAATATCCAATAAATTTCGTTTCACTTCATGATTGTGTCCCACTTGTTGTTGGTTCTTCACAAAAAACTACAGTTTTATATCTTTATGTTTGAAGCCTGAAATGTGGCAAAAGGTCGAAAAGTTCAAGGGGGCCGAATACTTTCGCAAGGCACTGTGTAGCGGCCAGTGGCCCTGTACCACTGGCTACTATAGTTGGCAAAGTAAAAAGGTGTTTAGCATGCGTGAAAAGAGCCCAATACTCTTGTGTAAAATTAAGAATCCTTTTATTTCCATATATTTCGACATCTTAACAATCACGGTCAAAAACTGTATGCCTTCACTCTGCCACCCTGAGACCACTCCCTTGAGCCCTTAAATAGGCTCACCTGGTCACACAAACAGGAAGTGCAGTGCTACCTAGCGGCTGGTGGAATACATACAATAAAAGCCTCTAGATTGGCTTGTACACACTGTATAGGCTGCATTTTATTTTAGTTAGGAAAAATGTAAGATTGCAGGATAAATGTATCTAAACTAAACATGATCTGAACAGAGTCATGGAAAACTAATTTTGCAATAGAAATGCATTAAAACTCGTGCATAAAAGTCTCAGAGGAGAACGACTTATTCAGAGCGTCATATGCTCCTCAATACCAAGGCTCTTATCACACTAATACAAATGTAAATCGGAGCTTATTTTTTGCATTTGCAAAATGTTTATGTAATGTGGGTGAACGGGACAATATTTAGAAGTTTGCGTCAGAGCCTACGTTTTTGAAGCTGCTCCATGCGCCGCCCGGTCCGTGTGCTCGTAGTTTGTACCTCCTGCACCTCTTTCTCTCCTCTCTCAGCCCTTCGTGAGAATATCCAAATCCATGTGCTCTCAGCTTTGATGTGAGATCCATCACGGCATTTTAAAACTGATTTCGTACAAAAAGCAAAGCGAAACCACGCAGTGTTAAACAGTAGCTGCTTTTAGAGAGAGAGTCCCAGAAATAGAGCAGCGCTGCGTCTTTATTTTAATAATTACGGCTAACACATCATGTCTTCGGGCTTCTTAAACTAGCGTGCATATTAGTTATATTCGAGATTTAATTTACAGTACAATCCCTGCAAAGTTTGTAGGTTTACAAGGCCCACAGAAGATCAGTGCGTGTTTCTGACAGGAGGGGGCGTCACGATGTTGGCTCTCTATTGTGATGTTGCTCATCCATCATGATGGACGACGATATCATCCATTGGAACAACCCTATTGCGCAACTGTTTTTTATTTTGTAAATATTGAACTGTATATTGTAAATATTGAACTTCTATATGCGATATTCTTACCTACCCTTTACCAACATTGCTTTTCATTTATGTTGACACTCTGTAGGTGTGATTATCTCATGTCGACACAACCTCTGTTGTCGACCTGTGCGTGTATATATTATTGTGTATTTATCCCTGTTTATATCTCTTTTGTCAATCTTGTGGTCTGTTCACGTGACATTTTTTGTCACATGACTAGTGTATATTTAAGCACACCTGGGTACAATTGATTCTCTATGCCCTGACGAAGATCCTGTGGGATCGAAACGCATAGACGGCCCTCTTTAATAAAGGACTTTTTATTTACCTTCGGAATGCCTCGGATTTTTGCCCATTTTTACCTTACTCAAAGGGCCTCCTTTCGTTATATCATTCACATCTTCATCCCCGAAGAGCACCCGTTGTTGCTATTTTCTACTACGCTTCATGTCCCAGGGCAGCTCTCACTTTTGCAATTTTTTAATAAATAATTTTTGTTTGTGTTTGTTGTAGCTGACAATGCCGAGTCCCATGCCTGAATATTTGAATGTACATTACATCTGTGAGTCTGCATCCAGGCTCCTCTTTCTGTCAATGCACTGGGCTCGATCAATCCCTGCCTTCACAGCCCTGGGGTAGGGCTTTAGTTCACATGTACTTCTTGTTGTGTTATTCCAGTGTCTCTAATGGTATTTTTACATGTACTAAACAGTCAGGAGGCGAACACCAGCCTGGTCAGAGCCTGCTGGAATGAGCTGTTCACTTTGGGTCTGGCTCAGTCTGCACACATTATGAACCTGTCCACGATCCTCTCAGCCATCATCAACCATCTCCAGGATGGTACGGGCCACAGACCACTTCATCATTTCACCGTAGGACACATATAACCTAGAAAACGATAAAAATCTGTCTAAATTGTTTCTTGCATCGTTGTGTTGAATGGATTTCTCACCCAGGTCTTTTCATTCTCAGATAAGCTTTCGGGGGAGAGAGTAAAGCAGGTGATGGAGCACATCTGGAAGTTTCAGGAGTTCTGTAATAGCATGACGAGACTGGACACAGACAGTTATGAATATGCTTATTTAAAGGCCATTGTGCTGTTCAGCCCTGGTGAGTCTGAAGAAAGGATTGCTGTGCTAGCTGTGCTAACTAAATCCAAATCTCTTATGTGAAAAAATGTCACTAAGTAATAGAAGTAGTAACACAGATAGTAGTTATTATAATAAGTTTGTGATGTGCTGTAAAACACAAAATATGTTAGATTTAGCCATTGAAAAGATGTTTTACCTCAATAGTTAAGATGGATGTTCTTCCACTCGCACTCTATTGTCGTGTGTGTGTGTGTGTGTGCGTGTGTGTGTGTGTGTGCGTGTGTGTGTGTGTGTAGATCACCCGGGTGTGGACAGTGGGGGACAGATCGAAAAGTATCAGGAAAAAGCCTTGATGGAGTTGCAGGACTATGTGCAGAAGACATATCCAGACGATACTTATAGGTACTTTAGTCTTTACCTGACTTCATTCAGTCAATGTAATGTGTAAAATATAATGAGATATTGTTTTCAGATTGACCCGTATTCTAACTCGCCTCCCAGCTCTGCGACTCATGAATCCAAGTATCACAGAAGAGCTTTTTTTTACCGGCTTGATAGGCAACGTTTCTATAGACAGCATCATTCCTTACATTCTGAAGATGGAGACAGCGGAGTACAACAGCCCGGACTCTGACCCCACAGACTAAACGGAGCAGTTGATTTCAGGTACATTTAATTGTAAAATGGTTTAATATTTAATCCATTACACAATATCTCAGTGCCCTTTCTAATGACACAGTGCAAAAATAGTTCAATATTAAGAAAATATGGACTTAAATATGTGATGACTGAATGTTTCTGAGGTAAATAGAACTCTGATGTACTGAAGGTTTTTAAACTCTAAATTAAGTTAATTTGTATGTCTTCTGCGCGAGCACTTATTTTAAAGTCATGTTTTAGTTGTAAAAAAAAATGGTTTGTCTTCTGACCAACTTTTGTTGTTTGTTCAAAAAACAACTGAAATAATGTGGGCTTAGTCATACAGCGTAACTGCCTTATGAATTTGATTTAAGATGGCTGACCTCACAAAACATTGACAACGTTTTTGAGTTAACTTAAACTCTTAATTTTGGACTGGGCTTTCAGCTTATTTATTTAAAAGTTTCCCACGTTTATCTTACGTGCAATCTCATTGCTTTTTCCCCAAGACAATCACTTGTTTTCTTTGTGGCATCGTTAATACAGTTTTGTCAATTTGTAGTTTTTGTATTTTGTACTGTAATTATTGTATAGAATTTTGGTTGAATGATTTTTAGGATCTTAAAGATTTGGATATGGTACATGTAGCAAGGCTACTGTTTTGTACAATGCTTTTTGTATTTGCAAAGTGCACATTCATCAGCTGTTTTGACATTTATGCTGACTAAATTTATGTTTTATTATAGACTTCATTTGTTTGAAACAAATGTTTTATACATACAAAGTGTACTTAAAGTACAGCGGGTTGCTTCTTATTTTAAAAGACGTTTTGAGGGGAGTTGTGTATCTAGGACTTTGTGGTAATGGAACTGAAAACATACACAGCAGCATGACTTAAACAGAGGATGTGAAAATGGTGTTGTCTTGTAAAAATAATGTCTGTGGAGTTTAAGCCCATTGATGCTTCGCACATTTAAAGGCACTTGTGTTTGAACTTTTACATGTATTTCATTAAATGAGTGCATGTTTTAATGGTGGATACTGTTTATCCAAATGGACGCATAGTTATACGTTTATTGTGCATTGCTGTGCATGCTTATGCCTATGTGCATTTCATTAAATGCTGTACAATGTTTGTTCATTTTATTGTTGTTGTGGCTTTAAAAGTAACAAGTAGGTCCAATTGTAATCAAGACAATTGCTCTGCTTTATAGACTTTTTATTTGTATTTTTTACATATAGCCTACTTGTCTGTTATGTAAACAAATGTAAAAGTTAGCAGGAATGGTGTCATACCTACATTTTCTACCTCACATATATATATATTAAAAAAAGAAACGTATTAAACGCATTCTGTTTCAGCATTCCAGACTGAGAAAGACTTTGCAGAAACATAAATAAATTTAAAATAAATAAACATGTATTGTATTGTATTAATCGTGTCATCGTTGCCTTATTTCTATATTCTATGATCGTCTGATGATTACTAATGAGAACTCAACTTCAAATGTCACTTATTTACACGTGTTTACCTTCGTGGTGTTTGTTTTTTTCTTTTTTGTTTATTAAAGGACATCATTGCATAGACGAGATTAAACATAAATAGTTAGACATTTGACATGAGTATAGTTAACCATATGTTGTACATGTACAGTTAATCTTTGGTTAGATAAGCGTTGACGGAGTACACTTATTTCCATGATTGTCGAAAGAAAAACAAATACAAAAAAATATATATAAATAATGAAAAATTATTACTAAGATAAAATTAAATGCTTTAAATTAATTGTTGTTACGGGTTATACTATCGTAGTACTGTAGAGTTCTAATGCTTTTTTGTTGCTTGTATATATGTTGTATATATATCTGAACTTCAATTAAGTTTATTCTGGAATTGTTTTGGAAATTTGGCTTTATGGTGATTTAATATAATATTTATATTATAGGTACGAGGAGTGTTGGCGGGCATAGAACAGATGGTAAATCTTTTCAGTTCCACAGAAGGAGCATCAATATTAGCAAAATTGGTACCGTACACAATACATTATGTCTGTATTTTTTTTATTTCAAATAAAGAAATGGGAGTGACACTGCGACTGTGACGTCATAATCTTGCGACTTTGTGTGAGAACTGAGCGCAGCAGCTGAGCTGCAAAGTAAAGAAAGGGCATTAAAATGCCTATGAAAGGAAGTTTTCCGATCAGGAGGACACTCCAATATCTTCAAAAGGGTGACATTATTTTTAAAAGCAGAGTGAAGATTATGACCGTCAATTACAACACAAGCGGGGACTTGAGCGATGGAGCAAGGTCAGAAGCAAAAGCAGCATGGATGGGAAATGGGCACAATGTTAGAAATTGTTAATATATCGAAACAATGTGTGTATTTTGTGTTGCAGAAAATTTGTATTTTTTAATATTCCTCAAATTCAGTATCAAAACCCAAGAGTCCAAATAATGATGTTTAAAAACATGACGCCATCTCCCTTTCTAAAGTTCTACTTGGGTATGCTATGTTTGTACTATTACTACTACAAAGTACGAACAAGGCTTACTAATATTTTGTATTGGTTTGCTGTTAGCAAATGCTTATTTGTATGTTTTTGTTTACAGATGATGGTGAGCAGGTACTTGTGGATGTGGAAGGAAAAGACTACAGACAAATTTCACAACACGTGCGGAAGATTTTAGGCAAATCAGAGTAAGCTCATTGGAATCATTCCTAAAAGCGAGACAGATTTGATACTTCATCTCCTCGTGTCCTCCCCACATGCTTCTGTTTGGACAGTTCTGAGGTTTGCTACAAAGGAATTGCCCTTTGGGATCAATACAGTTTTCGAAATCTGAATACGCATTACGTTGCAAATGTATGAACATAGCACTTTTGTCACCACTCAAACAGATCAGTGTGTGGATACAAAACTTAAGACTGAAACCTTTTTCGTTGGCTCACACAAAGAAAGAGAAAAATGACTGGTCCAGATTTTAGCTGCGTAAAACTTAAGACTTGTTTAAGGGTATAGTCTTGACTCTGGGAACCAGCTGTACACTAAAGCTCTCAGTGCCCGAGATGGTGCATAATGGAACATGTCAAATATGTGCTGAGGCGCCTAAGGCCATAAAGAGACTTGAGCACTGGACTAATATTGTTACATTTCCTGGTTCTTGTCAGGACTCGAGCTGCTACATTATGGATTTATTGCAGCCTTCTTACAGCTCGTTTAGAGGGACCATTGAGCAACCTGCTGGACAACCAACGTACCTGTCATTCTGCCAGTGTTTTTAGTTAAATATAAAAAACTACTAATCTTGATTGACGTGGTTGTTGCAGAAAAGGGCTGAGTACATTATTATTATGCCTTAATTTGTTTTTAGGTTTTAGAGCGAGAGAGACTAATTTTCATTACCTTGTTTTCATATTCTTGTTGAGCAGTCTTGACCACATTAACCAATTACTTTTTAATTTCACAGAGATACATTACAGGCTGAGACCGAGGCTAAGATGCAAGCATCAAATCCTGCTAATTTTGGTCCAAAGAAGTACTGTCTTCGGGAGTGTATCTGTGAAGTGGAGGGACAGGTACCATGTCCTGGGACTAAACCTTTGCCAAAGGAGATGACTGGCAAATATCAAACCAAGATGGCTGCACAGCAGGAGTGAATTTAATGCCTTCATTGAAGGGACGGGAAACGTGAATAATGCTTTTGCAGAGGAAAGTAAAGTACTCAAGAAAGCTTCCCATACCCGCAACAATTACTCCAATTACAAAATGTACTTCTCATTACCTTCATTTCATTTTTCATGTATTTATTCATTTGAGCGGCATAGTAGTTTAAACATATTTTACAGAAGAAAAAAAACAAGACTATTGTGCTCAAAACTTAGTGCTGCACTTGTACGTAAAGATCCTTCATTCTTTGCCATTTATGTGCAGAAATACAAATTTGGCTTGTACATATTGTAAAAAAATGTTGCATGGTAAATGAAGTGATATAAGTGAAAGTCTTTGTATTAAAGTCTTTGGACAACATTTTGACAACCACTGCATACTGTACACAATGTTTTTATTGATGAGATGAAAAATGTGTTAAATTTACATTTGTTTTCAAACAGTCACATTGCTGTGTTATATAAATTTGTTCAAGTAAAGCTAAAACAAATCTGTTTATACAAGTTAACTAACATTTGAATTTCACACGGTCAGTGATCATGCTCAAAAAATGAATGTTAAACACAAAGGTGGATGTGGTGGATACCTCTACATAAGCAGCACTGAAAAATGTTAATACTTGTTGGCATTGATTAGGGTTAACATGACAAGTAAATGTCACCTCATGAGTTGTGGATCATTGCTATGTGTTTTTTGTACAAAACAAACTTAGGATTCGCTCTCTTTTTAGTTTGTACATTGTACATCCACGTAGTGTTAAGGAATGTCTTTGCAGACGCTAAATTCTATTCACAGTACAGAGCCACCGACTGAATGCACACATTTCAAAACAAGACTTCAGTCAATACCTTGAACACACAGCTCCCAAAACTCTTGCACTCTTTGCAGAAGATCGGACACGTTTTTCCTCATTTGAACGCACCTCTTACCCAGCACACATGATTTAAAAAACTAACTACAAGGCCTAATTGGGACACTATTTTGACACAATTGTCAAAACAAACACACAGCTCAAAAGTCTTCACATTTAACACATGGTTATTACAATGGGATATAAAACCACTTTGCATTATGTTAATCTTAAAATGGATAAGATGATGCCTTTGGGTGTAAAATACAATTTCCACGACTACTTCGTAAGAGAAACAAGTGCAGAAACCTAACATGATTTTTGTATTGTAATTTTGCAGTTTAATGCAAAAACACATCGACACAGCAGTGTTTAGTGTTTTGCTGATAAGTGTTATTTTTGCTGTGAGCGTTTTGACAAAAAGTGCACATTTGATGCAGGAGTGCAGTGCTTTGTGAGCTGAGTCCTAACAAAGAAAGCAGTGTGCAGTGCTATGTTTCCGAAACAGTCAATTATTAAACTGTAACAGATCATAAAATAACTGAGTTAAGGGCCACTGGAAAATGTATATGGTGACAATAAACATAATTGTTTTTAAATTATTTTGGCTTGTTGAGGCCAGCATTATCCTCTCCATGTCATACTAGGACGTACTGTATATGGCACTAGACTCTAGTGCTTCTGATTTTCCCCTAGTGCATAGAGACTTATCACAGACCGTTTTATTAGGTGTTAATGCAGCAGGAAAAATATTAGTATTCAACTATTAAACAAAAATGCTCATATATAATTGCAGTTTAAGATTACTATGGCATAAAGTAACATTAGTATAGGAACATGATTTCAGTGTAAATAATGCTAAGGTCCAGTGGTGTGATTAAATAATGTCTTATCAACATTTTGTGTTTTAATTGCTGGACAAAAATCAAGTTAAAATGTAGTTTTGTGCTGCACTTTGACTAATTAGTGCATTGCTATTTTAATAATAACCTTGACAAGGCTGTGTCTAAAGTTAAAGTGCAGCTTTGGTAAATTAAACTGTGCAACAAAATAAAGGACATCCAAGTACAAATATGTTTACAAAAAGTTAGATTCTAAAATAATGTTACAACAAATGCAAAAACAGCAGCAATGTAGATGAATTTGCCCAGATGTTTAAATTGTATTGTGTGTTCCCCTTAGTGACATGCAAGTGCAACTGGGAAGACATTTTGTATTTATAACTTTTAACTATATCTTTGTTATTTAATATACTGGTTTATTGAAACATTGTACTTGTTTTCTATTTCTGTATGCTTTGGATTATGGGAAATTGTTGGAAGAATTAGTAAACAATTTGAGAGTCAAAGCAAATATAAATGTTAGGTGCTATTTTTTGTTTACGTGCAGCTGCCAAACTGTTTGCCGTGTGGTCTTAACAAGCTTCAAAATGTTATCAGTGCTTCTTTTTGTTCTGCTCCTGTAATGTTTGCTGTAGCTCTCTTAAGTTCTGAGACAAAAGCTCAACTTCATCAAGGCGGCCGCTGAGTTTCGCATCAAAAATGTAGGCTCTGATGTTGTCGATTTGCTGTAACAGTAGTTCCTCCTCGATCATATCCACATCCGGCAAAACATCATCATCATCATCCCCCTCAAAAGGATTTGTTGAAACTTGAGCCTCACCGGTCTCTACAAATGGGTTACCTGTGTCGCTCTCCTCAAATGGGTTGGTACTAAATGCTGCCTCCTCGCAAGTTTCCTCTTCATCATCATCAAAAGGGTTGTATTCTTTTTTACCGTTAGCGCTGGCCACATTAGAAACCTCTTTATCCTCCTGCTGAATGTCCTCGAAAAACGGGTTGTCCTCCTCAATGGGAGTAGAGTCTTCTTCCTCAAAAGGGTTAAGGGAGGTGCTACTCTGACCTTCGCCACTAGGGGGAGTTATTTGTCCGCCCAAACTTCTCAACCTGGGGGGAGACTCTTCTGGGTCAGCAGGAATAACTCGGACTGTTTTGGGGCTTTTGTCAGCTTTAGGGACTTGGTCTTCCACTGTTGCTGCAACTGTATCTTCATCTTTTCTAAAAGCAGCTTCAGGGCAAATGTCTAGAGACGTTTCCCATGTATATGGTGTCTGAAAAAAGCCAATGTTTGTGCCTCGGCTCTCTCTCTCGTCTCTTTCCTTCTCCTCCAGCCGCTGCAGTTCCCCCTGTTGCAAACTCTCCTCTTCTGCCAACTTCTGGGACAGCGCAATTGCAAGACTCATTTGTTGTTGATCGTATTCGTCCTGAAGTTGACGCAGGTTTTCCTCCAACATAGCAACCTCGTCTGTCCTCTTTGCCTCTCTTGCCTGCCGTAAGAATGACTGGATGTTCTGGATTTGTTGAAGTAGAGGGTCTTCAAGTTCGCTGCGTTTGTCTGAAGAGGGCAACCATCCGGCAGCCTTGGTCATACGTGGACCCCTTGACACTTGGGGTAACTCTCCATTAGTGCGGCCTCCCTCTTCTTTGTCTCGCTCCTGTCTTCGCTTCAACGCCTCTTGTGCCGCCTGTAAAACATAAAAAAAACATACATTACCTGGGCAACAGCAGAAATACTCTATGGGGTAAAGGCCTGTGTGACCCAATCCAACAGACAAGTTACTCAATCTACTAGTTACTTAAATTAGTTCAAATGTAATTGTGGTTGTCACTGTTAATGTATTTGTTTTATGCTTTATTAGACAGGAGTCACCGGACAGCATTGGGGTAAATGGGGTAAGAGTGGGGCCAGTTTGAAGATGTGTCAGCGGTATACACAGTTTGTGGCGTTTGGAATATTGTTAGGCTTGGTTACTGTAGGCAGTCTCACTTGTCTTTCTTGTTGAAGCCTCTTTTCTTGTTCTTGCGCCCTCTTTTCCTTCAACTCTTCATATTTTTCTTTAGTGGGCAATGACATGAGCCCCAAGAGTTTCTCCTAAAAATAAAAATCACAGTGCTTTGAGACAAAAAGAATGGGTTGCATTAGTAAAATTGTATATAAACACATTACCTGTACAAATAGTGTGGCTGAATATCGAATCATTCTCTGAAGCTGGAGGGTTCTTTGATGAGGAGGTGGTTCACTTTTTAATCCCAAAGTTAAAATCTTTTTACTATGATCAAAATAATACACAATGTTATGACCTCAGAAATACAAGCATTTTGTAGCATTACGCACAAATGAAGTATACCTAAGAGCATCAATTAGTTCATAGTATTTCTGAACTTCTAGCCTCAAGCCACCAGCAGTGTCGAGATTATAAGCGGTTTCCCCAGCACTGCGAAACAACAAAAGAGTAGCTAGATCAAGTTCATAATTTTAAAATACAGAATGATTTGGATATTTAGTAGAAGTCACACTGAGACTTACTTGAGCGATTCTGCCATTCGGATATATTCTGGAGCCTTTTCGTCCACTTTCTCCATGCACATCCTAAGCCTCTGTCCATGAAGTTATGAAACACATGATGGAAGGTTAACAATGATGTATATGTGTGCCAAATACACACATGCTCAAATACAGTTCATGATTATAGGAAGGGATGTAGTGTCCAAACCCGCACTCAAACTTAATAGGTACTTTTTTTCTTTGTCACCTTTAATTTTTATACTTTTTTCTGTAACTGAACATTTTTTCTGTTTTGTATTTTTTGTGTATCTCTAGTAATTTGCTAGTGCCGTTAATTGAGGGTGGGGTCAATACAAACCTCATATAGTTTTACAATGTCAGGCACAAAGTCTTTTTCGTCAAGCTTCTGCTGTCGTTTCAACAGTGTGTCCATACAGTGGTGACAACAGCGGATCTTCTCATCATCTTTCTCCTCTAACATGGATGTCACACTGCTAAGGCTTGTGATGCTGCCCCTTCGAGAACCTGTCCCACCACTGACTTTCTCTGGGGGAGATTGGGACGGAGTGGGCTTTCCTTGGATGCAGAGAGCTTCTCGAGTTGAATTAATCAATTTTTCTGTGTAAAGTTCAGATAAGAAAAAATAATTTACAACTTAATGCAGTACACACAAATCTAGCGTAAAAGGGATGACAGCCAATGTCATAAAATGACTAAAAACATCTACAATATCCTCCAGCCAGGTGATTCGGACCATTGGCCTGGCTCCACATCTGGAGATGGGTCCCTGGGCACCGCTCACTGCTTCAACAGCCCTAACGCTACTGAAGGATACGTCAATAAAGTATACCTTAACCGTAACCATCAATAAATATCGCTTTTGTTTTATATTTGATTGTTTTGGTCACCTAGCCATTACAATGCTGAAATGACTGGATATTCAAACACCCTTTTTAATGAGAGTATTACAGTTTATTTTGTTGTTGTTGAAAATATAAAGCCCCCCTTCAGGAAGACGCCTGATGTTTTTATATGTAGATTTGTTTTCTTGTTCAGTGGAGAGAGTGCCAGGGCAAAACTCTTTTCATTGCTTTTGGTACCTACAGTAAATGGCATGTGAATAGCAATTCAGACTATTGATGTTATGCTGAACTTTTTTTCTAGTACAGACCAAGAGTGTCATGTGGACCCTCGATCATACTATTTCTAACTCATAGTTTCAGTTCATACACTGAAACTATAGAGCAGTATTTTGATGACCATGTTCATAAACAATGACACAAATACTTTGATTCATTTACTAAACATTTTGAGCAGCTGATGTGATTTTGCAATTGTTATATAGTATTTTGCTGTTTGTACATATTGTTTTAAGAAATGCACTTTGAGAAAATATCAGTTTTAATCTGAGAAATGTGCCAAAATTACTGAGAAAACGTGTAACGTTTTTAGTAATCGGAACTACAGCAACAGGCCAGTCTGTTTGATCATGACGTATTTCTCCCACCCTGTGCATCACCTATCATTGGTTCCCTCATTGGACAGTCTGACAGCAGACAGACAGTAGTTTGACGTTCTGAAATCTTTCCAGTCTTTTACTGCTTCTTAGACATAAAGTTTGACCAAATATTAGTACCACTAAATCATTTGTATTATTTTTCTTCATTTGTGAGCAGCCATGTGACCGGGTCCTCTTCTGATTCTTCAAACTCCCAGCTAAGGTAATATGGGGTCTTATTTAGTTGATTTCTTATCTATCCAGTACTTACGAGCCAGTGGTATGGGAATGAAGTCCATGCATTTTCGACACATAATTGATCCACAGAGGCGACAATGGTGGCGCCGATTTCTTATGTTAAACTTGTTTCCACAGTCCGGACAGAAAGGGACATCTGCGTCATTTACCCAAGAGACTACTGACCTCTCAATAGCTAAAAACATAGGCAAAAATGTATTTCGTTAAGCAGAATTACTAAATTAAATATATACTAATATACATGAACATAACTAACCTCTTATTTTGGCAGCATCTGAGGTGGTCCTATCAAATGAGGTCAACTGAAATAATACAGACAGGTAAATCAGTAGGATGGTAAATTTGCAGTACATTTACAAATGCACATCGGTACAGTTTTCAAAACTAAAACATTTTTATTAGTTTAAATGGAACTACAATATATCGGGTCAAATTAGCAAACCTTTTCCAGTCTAATGACAAGCTTATTGACTTCAATCACATAGTGGTCTATTCTGTCTGCCCGGTGTTTCTTAAAAAGTTCCAGGTGACTTCTGGTTGCTCCTACAAAAAAAAGGAAGCGTGAGTATTATAAATTTGTCAAAAATTCTGCCTTTTTGGTCAAATTCTTTTATATTTTTTGTAAATAACATACCAAGCTCCTGAGGTTCCCACATGTACGGATCCACTCCTCCATAATAGAAAGATTCATAACTTCCGCTATCAGGCCTGTCCTCTCCTTCTCTCTTCAACAGCTTATCTTTGGCTTTCTTGGCTTTCTGAACCAAACCTGTTGTCGAACAGAGGGTGTAAAATAAAGATTAAAAGATCTTTAGGTTCTATCAAAAAAGTCAGTCTTTCCCTTTCATTTGTTTCATCTGAACATACCTCTACTCATTTATATAGATACTGGCTTGAGTGGCCTGTTGTGGTTTTATATTGTTGCTGTTGTTTTTAAAGCAGTAAAGCAGGTAAACCTGGTGATATATTTTTTTTTTTGTCTGTCAGAGTACTGGACTACTGGACACGAAAATGTATAATTACTAAGAAAAGTACCAAGTAAAAAATGAATGAGGAGCTCAACCTACTTTTGAGTTGCCCTCTAACATGCCGATCATCTCCAGAGTGCTCTTCTTCATAGTGGTCTTGGAGTTGGTAGAATGACTGTAAATCCTTGAGACACAGAGGACAGAGAAACCCCTCTTTGACTTCGCCTGTGCCTTCAAATGGTGGTGGGTAACCTGAAGCCATTGCTGTCCACTTTGGACTTAGGAGATGAAGATGGCAGGATCCTGCCTAGGTCAGCCACCAAGCATCACGTCACTGCATTATGCCCAGAATAAACGTCATCTCTGCCTAGGGATTGACAAAAAAACAAAACAAAAATATAGTTCTTATTTCAGTGCATGTTTTAACTTTACCCGAGTTCTCAAGGTAAAATAAAACTTTCTTTCGTCAAATCTGCATTCAGCTTATTGGTCGTAGCAACATAAATTGATGGAGGATTTGAACACGGATCTTAAAGTTCTGCAAAAAAGAAAGGCTAAGATGTTATATAATTTTCTAATCTGAGCAACAACAACAACAACAAAATATCAAAAGTCGTAAATAAATATTCCGAACTTGACATCTTGGAGCGACCCTAATGTAGTTCGCAAAACGTTTAGTCATCAACACATTCAGTAACAACACTGTCATAACAGACTAAAAATGAAAGGACTAAGTATGCATTTTACCCCTACTTTTAAAACGCAACAGAGTCTACTTTTATTTGCAGACAATGTTGTTATTAACACACTCACTTTAGGGCTGAGACAACCACGGGAACTTTGGTAGCATTCGTAAGGTTCAGGCTGCAGTGCTTTGGTCATCGTTCAAATAGCTCTTTATTACAAGTTAGCTACACCCAGTTAGCATCATGATTCGCTCCCTCTTGATAATATTTCGAAGTATAAAATGCACGACTGAGAAAGAACATATGCCCTCATAGTATGTTATTAGATCGCCGGTACTTACAACAGTGCCAGTAGCACGCAGGTTGTTAAGTATTTGTCTTGTGTTTGACAGTTCACCAACAGCAGTCTCAGCCCTGCCTGTGGTCACGTGATCTGCACACAGCCAGCAGGCTACGGGGAGCGCCGAGGACCAACGTTACCAAATGTCCACAGAGTAGTCGTCTTTGGGTTTGGGGGGATTATTTACAGGTAGGCTGCGTGATGCAAGAGGACTGTTTAACACTTTTTCAAAGGTTTCCTGGAAAGATATAAGCCACATGGTTCATTAACTTGAGGCCTTTGGGCTTTGTTAAACACTTTTAAAGTTTCTTTAAAATCACAGAATAGGATAATTTGCACATTTTTGTTTAACATATTGTTTGGATCATTACTAGAGCAAATCAGGAGTTACATATCCAAAACCATCATTTCATTTATTTGCTTCTGTGGACGTTTTGGAGCAGAACACCGACTTAAAGTGTCTTTTTGCTGTTGCACCACCTATCTGCAAAGACATCAAGATGTTAATAATGAACATTGACTAAATACATTTGTTTCTTATGTTTCTTCTGAATTCATTAATTTAAATCAACTACATTCACTCAGTATTTCCTACATTATAATGTATTGAAACATTTATAGCCTATTATTTATCCTAAAGGCTTATAGACTATATGTAATAAAGTACATGTACTTGAGTACTGCTCAAGTACTACTCAAGTACATGTACTTAAGTAACTTTTGAAATATTATGATAATGTATCTGCATTGTTACTTGAGTTAGAAAAGGAAATACTCATTCCACAGTAAATTGTAAAGTCGTCCCCTTCTGTCATTTTTGTCGGAATTGAGATATTCACATTATTGTTCCTGGACCCACGATATAAAGGTTTTGTAGATTTTGGTGCATTTTTTAGGTTCTTAATATTTCCATTTCCATTTTTTCTAAGATTTAACAACACAACAACGTAAATATCTAAGAACTACTCCAATAAAACCTTATAATTCTAAGGGGACGAAGTGGCAAAAGCTTCATGTTGACACAAAATAGATGTAGCCTAGTTTATGTTTCATGTACTTTATTCTTCAGAAGAAAAAATATGTATATTTTTCCTGGTACCTCCTTTAGAAATACTAGGATTTTTACATTTTCATGTTTTGTTTCTCATAATTTATGTCACTACTGAATCATATTTACACTTTGGTTCAAAGAAGAAAAAAGGAAGATCTGATGAAGGCTAATGCCGAAAAGTGATCACTAATATTACAAATTTGGACATCGGCTCATGAGTGTGCGATGTTTTTTTTTTGATGTATGAAGATTTTCCCCTAAATCTGCGCCTCGAAGACTATATTTTTTGGTGTGCGTTGCTCCCCTTTTTCTCACTACTGAATCATATGTCAGACTTTTACACTCACACTGAGTTACTCAATACTTACAGTAACAAGTCATATTTTCCTCGGGGTCTTTTTAATTCTAGTTGAGTCATTATTTAAGTCTCTACTTTTTACTTCTTGGGTAAATGGTTTCAAAATAAAGTTACTCTTACTTGAGTAAATATTTTACTCACCTCTGCATAAAACATGGGCTACTCTGCATTAAATATGAGATTATTTTTATTTCATTAAAATTCAAAATAGTATGTGAAAATGCAGATTTCTAGTTCTCTTTATTTATTTTTATTTTACAGCATTTAGTCGTTAATTTTAGGCCAACAAAAAGGATATGTGCCACAATAAAATTATTAATTATGAAGAAAACAACAATAAATGACACTGTATTTGCTGTTGTACTCATTATATTTTACATAATTACAAAAAAATAGGCGAACACCATTCTTTTCGAGGAATCTGTCACAGTAACACATTTAATCTTGAACTCTTCATTACTGTCTCCAACAAACATTTCCTCATAGAGGGGACAGTCAGACATTGTTCATCCTTTTGAAGATGCTCAGAGAACTAAAACATTATTCATGAGAAAAACAAAAAACAGTGTTTATGAACATTTACAACAGTAGCCTAAGTCTATATTTTCTATAGCTATTTTCATTCCAAATAAACACAAAGGGGTGATCGTTTTTTTTTTTTTTATTGTATCAGAGTAGATTGAGTATGTCATGTGTCTGTCAAAGGAAAGGGTGATGAGTTATATGTATTTATTATTCAATCTTTAACAACCTCTGGCCATTCACACGCTGATATGGTCAACTTTACAGTGCAGCTACAGACTTTTCAGTCTTATATATGACCTACTCTGCTTCCACCAAATCTTCCTCGAGCGCAAACCTCTTCCCTGGATGCTGCCGTTTCTCCTCGACATGACTCGTGTTGATGTTATCTAAAAAGTCGAGCATCAGCCTGTTTTGGGGGCTACTGCAACTATTTGAGTCCAAAAAGTCACACGGAGGATTGCTTCCTAAAAGCGGACTGGAGTTATCCAACAAGCGTTTCCCTGGATGCTGGCGCTTTTCCAACTCCGCAAAATCTTCACCAACTGAATCAAACTCGGAGTCCGCATCTGAGAGGAAGCGCTTCCCTGGATGTTGGCGCTTCGTGTGCACAACCAGATAGCGCTTCCCCGGGTGTTGCCTTTTGGAAAGTTCGCTCAGGATTAGGAGCGGGTTGTCAGATGCGATTCCTATCGCTGTGCGCTTCCCGGGGTGTTGTCTCTTTTGGGGTTCCAGGTATGCTTGCGTCTCTTGTTCACGTTTGCCCGGATGTTGACGTTTAATAACGTCCAAATACGGTTCGTCCCTGTCAATTGCTTCTTCCTCCTCTGCGAATCTTTTTCCCGGGTGCTGTCTTTTTGTCATCCAGCCTGGCTGAGAAGGACCCTCTGAGGAAAAAGAAAGAGCGCGTTTAGAATATGAGAGGTCTGCGTAAAAGTGCATCGGTGCTTACCGTTACGCACGGACTGGGCAAGTAGTAGTACCACTGTTTTATTTATTTACATAGTTTTTTTTCTTATTACTATGATGTTTAATGTAAAACACCAACGTGTATACCGTTTGTTCTGGAGTTTATTAGACCTTTCCCCAAAATACCTGCAAGTTCTGCTGCTCTTGTGGACATAAAATGCATTACAATTCTTTCGTTTTTGTTGAAAAAGTGATACCAACCATATCTGTTCCCATCTCCCTGAATGTTCTTGAGGATGGATCGGAGCAAGAGGCTCTCTGCCTTCTGTAGGATGATGTCGTCTATGGTCTGGTGGTCTGTGTCATCCTCAGTGAGGCTCTGTCCTTTACAAAGCGGCAGGTTACAAACTGCCAAAGACGCAAATACGAGGAGATACGTTGACTTCATAACTGGACCCCTGTATGAAAATAGTCATGTATCACTGAAAGTTGTGTCTCTCAAGACATAGACTGAAATACTGTTACTAAAGTATTTGATTTTGTATAAAAGGATGGACTCACCCTTATCCTGACGTTAGCAGCGGGTTTTCTCCTGTTAGTGCAGCTCTCGGTGACCCTTAAAGGGCAGGTCTGAAGGTATGAGGGGCTAACTTTTTCTCTCAGTATTTATACCCACCGTCCAATGGCGTCACTCACGCGCTGTAGCCATTTCAGTTCGTCTTCATTGATGTCACAAAAGTCGTGCGCAACAGGCGCATTCCTAAGCGATCAACCTATAGGGGACTCTCCCTCTCAATTTCTCTAATAAAAATAACAACTGTCTGTGACTGAGCCTCAGCTAAATCCATTCATAAAACCACAATTCCATTCTATTTGATCAAGAGGCATTTTATACGAAAACCAAACAAAACAACAATAATAACAACAATAATAATATTAAAAATTATAAAACAATTTAAACATGACTGCCTGTCTCCAAATAAATTAGGGCTATCATGATATAGGAAAACACTGTGTGTAGAAAAAAAGGTTACTGGTATCGAAAAAATAATCGAAAAAGCATCGAAACCAGGTATACATTTTTTTTTTAAATATATCTAACTTTTGATGCCTGTGGGGTTCAGAAAAAACATTATTGTTCTGTTTTCTGGTTCTAGTTGACAAATATTTTAGAAAATGTATCAAAAAAAGTATTGTTCAGGTATCGTATCATAAACCAAGTATTGGTAAAGTACCGCAGCCCTAACTGTAGATGCTCTCAAACATTTACTTACTTTTTTTTTATATACCACCACAACTTCTGGACTAAACAGGTCTAAAACAGTCCTAACTTGCAATGAGCAAAAATAAAATAAAATCTAAAAAAAAAAGGAATTGTAGCCCTCGAGCCCCTCTCTGAATACTGGATTGGTGAATGTGGACTGAACTGAGCGTGTAATGCTGTAATTACATGCCTTTAGCTCACTGTCACTTTCAATGTGTCAAACTGACTCGGACTCCTGCCAAGTCAAACATGTATCTGGAGAAATGCCTGCCCCATCATTGACACATTACAACATTTTCACCATCGGGCCATTCGATTGTCCAGTTTGTTGCACTGGCCCTTAATGGACACAGTTCAGTAAGAGACTAATCTGCCGCTCTCAGTGCACTCAACAACTTTGGTTACAATTAAATCTGTTCAAAATCTGTTCAGTCAATAGAAGAATGGAGTGTGGCAGATGTCAGCATTTCGACTGCTTTGTAGTCCTATTTGTTTACCTCCTTTTACTCAACTGAAGCTTTGTCTACAATCTAACTAGCTTTGATTTTATTGTAATTATACATGCATTCGGCCAGTTGGTTTTCAGACAAAGGTCTTTACAATAAGAATTCCTGTGAGGACACAAAACAAAAACAGCTCCTCATCAAATTAAAGAATACGGCATTTGTGCTCTGGTTTCCCCCACCTCCAAAAACACGCTGGTCAGCCCCCGCGGCTCAGGACTAACCCAACACCTGAACGCAATTTCCTTGTACACTCGTATAATACCCACTAAATCACTTACTTACTTTAGATGTAAAATTTTCTCAGGAGTTTCTGAGAAGTTTCTCAGGAATACATTTCCTTTATAAGTATATCCCATTACTATTATGTGAGCGTTGACTGTTGTGAACATATACAACAGAACCTCTCTGTCTAACAGGGAAGACTTTGAACTTTGATGCAATTTTGTTTCATGTGGAAAAGGATTTCTCCAAATACTTAAAGCATTTTATTTATTTATTTTTATAAAAACCTTTTTTGTAATGACCAATCTCCAGAGCAAGGTGTTGTTGCAATTAAAATGTCCTTATGATTTTAATTAAATCAATAATAATTATAAATGTATATATTTTATAAATTTGAAGTTTAAGCTTGTCATCGGCCCAACAATGGATTATTGGTTGTGATGCCAGTAATTCTATAATTAATGTCCTTCAGAGCCTCCATATTAAAAGCATTGTTATTCTCGTCAGTGTCTGCAGTTTCTTGATTTAATGAGCAATTAACTTGGGCCTAATCAAAAGCAGGTTTAGTTCACACACACAACGCTGTTTTAAATTCAAAGGCCTCGTTACACCTGGGATCTGTTACACACTTTTTGTTAAGAGAATTTCACTAAACAAAGTTTCATATAAACTTGAAAGTTGACAGTATCGACACAGTCAACAATGCACTTTTTAAGGGGTTAATGCTCCAACTATTCGAAAAACCTGCCTTGCAATATTATGGATTATTTTTCTGGATTTCTCTTTGTCTTTTTTAATTAGGTTTAATCCATAATTAGCATAATGACAGAAGGGAACACATAGGAAAACTAGATTCCTGTCTCACTGCTTGTATTATTCATTCTTTAATAGTGCCTTATATGGTGATGTGGGGTAAAACCTGCCCAATGATTGTATTCAAGATGGAAAAATATAAAGAAAAGACGTACAACTTCATCTTCTTTTGTACAATATAAAAGACACACTATAACCATCACAATTCGGAAAAGTACGGAGACACTGACTTTGGACTGAACCAAGACCTTTCGACACTGTAAACCTTTCAATCTGGAGAAGTGAAATGGCTGGACGTGTGACAGTGCAGGTGTGGAGGGGGGGAGACAGGATGAAGGCTCAGACATGGAGAAACAGTGACACAGACAAACAAACAAACTGGAGCTGAGTGTGTGGATGTCAGGATCAGCAGAGCCTGCCGTCGTTCTGACAGTGGCCTGACAGAGGTCACTGCTGTGGACACAGACTGACGGGAACAAGGGGGTAGTGCTGGAGCTCTGACTAGTGCATGGGTGGGTGTCTTCAGAGGCAGTGACGCTGCACAGACGAGTTTAGATTGATTCAGAAATATTGTAATGCAAGTCCTAAGTCCAATGTAGGATTTACGTTTGAGATGAGTGTGAATCAAGTCCAAGTGAAACGAGCGAATCTTAAGAGACACTAACGATTAAATGCCCAACTCCAAAGTCCAAGTGTGGGTCTTAAACAGTGTTGGGGAGAATGTTTTTGAATTGTATTTAGTTCAAGAATACAAAAGGCTTTTTTGTAACGTATTCCGTTACTTTGTCCAGTTAGAGTATTGTATTCTGAATGCTTAGAACACTTTCACGTTGATTTTCATTATATCTAACCCTTGGCAAATGGAGCCGCAGGTCATATGACACACATGTTGATTATATGAACCGTGACATAAGCCGCTTTAATACTTTATTGTATTTTAGGAGGAAAAAAATGGTCATCATTAAAAGTTCTTTCTTAATAATGTTAATAAAGTATTCTCAATACTCTCAAAAGAAAACTTAATTGTACCGGTGTACAGTTACTCAAAATTTGCATTCTAAAAACATAGTCTAAATACAATATTTGTTACTATACCCATCACTAGTCTTAAATAATGGAAATCCAAGTGCTCCACTCATTTCAGGATTGTTCAAAATTAAACTGACTTAAAGATTGGGCTTTAGCCTCATCGTTCAGTCCATAGTTACTCGATTCTTTGATCATCATTGCATTTTTAATTACACAAATATTTAGTTGTGTTTGACATTTGAGCCACGATGATAAGCAATAAGAGTCAGACTCTATGGAGACTGGACTTTCACTGGTGTCAGTGTTAAGAGTGAATAATGAATGAGCTGCTTTCAGGAGCGGGTATAAGTCAGCCTGATGCTTGCACAGGTGGTCTCCTTTTCAGCTTAAAACACAATGCAAGGTGTCCCAGATTTTCATTTATTTCTAAAAGTTTAAAAAGCTAAAACCTACGTTCAAGGCATTAATGTAATAGTATAGATGCAATATTGAATATTAAAAGTGTGATTCGGATTTTATGCGGTTCATGCATCTAAAATTAGATTTTCATACAATGTAACTTTTCACAGTAGGCTACTGCAGGTGAAGGTGAAAGTTCTTCAGAGATGGCATTTAATTTACGCGGAGACACAAAAGAAGAAAAGCTGACTAATAAGAGCTGTCATAACTTTAACATCCGGTTGTGTGAGCCCTCTGTACCTTTTGCGTTTCTCATCTTATGAGTGATCAATGTCCATGTGCTCCGCTCGTAATGAAGAATCCACACCATATCCATATTCTCTCATTTAATGAATCCTTCATGTTTTACTTCTTTAAATGTTCATTTTTGTAATGGAGGGCCATAATGGAGATGAGAAAATGGTTTTGCTTTTTTTTTTCAAGCTCTGACAATCCCATTATATCGCAATAACCTGGGAGGCAGTGATTCTGCTCCTGACAGTGATTAGTGCTGGAGCTGCATGCACATAGTAGCACATACCTCTCCCTCTTCTTCTTCTGTCTGCGCTTCAATGCAGAGACATTTGCTTCCATTCTCTGAAATATCTGAACAAATCAGAACTATCTATGATATCTTTTGCCAGGTTAGCTGTGTGATCCTGAAAAAGTGAACTTTCTTATTATCTTCTGCTCATCTTTAAAATTGTCACATGTGTTTTCAAATCCACTGAGCCCAGAAATGACTGTTAATTAACAGCATCAAAGCATTTCATTCATGTGGCTCTGTTTATGTTTGAGTATTCCCCATTGGTGTTTGCTGCTTACCACTCACTTGTTTGAAACGGCTTGATTTGGCCGTCACATGTTTGCACATGTTTTTGTGCTGGGAGTCTGGGACTGCAAAGTAACTTTGTTATAGCACTTTCTCAAGACGTGCAGGCATAGAAACAATATAAGTGGGACAGTGGTGCTGTGGTCAGCGCTCTCCTCTTACAGCAAGTTTGGGTTTCAGTGCGTGGGGTGATTCTGTATTGAGTTTGTGTGTTCTCCAAAGTGTGTGAAAAAAATAAAAGGGTCCTCTTTGGGGCCAGGACTCCACTAAAAAAGATTCTGAAATCTCACTGGACTTTTCTAGTCAAATCAAAGTTTTTATTTTTTATTTTATTTAACTAAAGTAAACTAAACACATTTAATTGTATGCTTAGATGTCTATTTAAAAAAAATATTAAATGTAAAATCAATATTCATCACTAGTGTATGCAGATGATGTCACAGAGTGGCAAAAGAAGCTAAATGAGCTACAGTTAGACAATATATTAATTGTTGTTTTGACACTTGGAGCTGCGGAGCACTGAGTGTTCTGTTTGGGATGAAAATGATCTATAACTTTAATATAAGCCCACGTTTAGACTTTAGACTTAACATCGAGGAGAAGTAACATTTCCCAGCCCATCACTACCTTAAAGTGTGTGTCTGTTATCCAGTGTTTCTGTGCTTCTTCTTTCTACTGTGTGGGGGTGTGAATATGTAACAGATACCACTATGCAACAACATCACCAGACTATAGTTCTTCCAGGGCTTTAGCTGCGCACACCATCCATCAATCCAGCAGCCCCCACTTTGTGAATCTAATAGGAGGCAACAATCTGCAGCTCCAGCGCACATTAAGAGTATATTTATCACGCAATGTAAATGCCACAACATGCAAATGATACCACCTTCCCCTGCCGCAGTTGTGTTATATTCGAGTGTCATAAGAATAATATGTTTTCAGTGTCTGAAGAAACAGGAAACATGGAGAGGAAGGAAATGGAGCCTGTTGGTAAAATAGGATCTTTTTTCTTTGCAAGTCTGTTGAAGCCTCTTCAAGGCTTTCATGAACATTATACACAAGAATAAGTTTGTGGTGCAAATACTTTAAATAATAATAATAATAATAATAATAATAATAATGATGATGATGATAATAATTTAGTCTATTCAAAGGCATCTATTATTATTTGAAAGCTTAAAATGACTAAAAAAAACATCTAGCAATGACTGTATGCTAAATACTGATTTAAAGTAGTATATTTCAGCAGTAGATATACATTTCTTTTGGAACCACCGCACTAGGCTATCGGCTGCACACTCTTTTCAGACTTATCTGTCTCCGTATCCCCCGCTGTCCCCATGGGAATAGGTCAGGGGTACCACCTGCGGCTGGTTCTTAATTCAGTGTCTGCTGCTTGAGTTAATAAGTACAATTTTATACTTAAAAAAAAAAAATAATTACACACATGCCGGGAAAAGGACCCAGGTGAAAGTGAAATTTAGTCTTTTCCCCTCATGAGTATCAGTTGGGTGCGGGGGCGGACTGGCCATATGTCCATTCTGGAAGAGAAAAGCATCAAAAAAGTGACGTAAACAAGGATGAAAACGGAACAAAAATGTGCTGGAAAAGCAACAAAAACGCAACCAAAAAGTGACCAAAAAAACAAGGCAGAAACATGACAAAAAGCAACAAAAAAAGCAATGAAAACCCAACAAAGACATGAAAAAAAAGAGACGAAAAAACAACTACGTAGCAATGAAAGAAAAGCCACAAAAAGGTGACGAAAACACGATCACAAAGCAATGAAAAAAGTGACGAAAAAGCTAAAAAATTTGACAAAAATGCTGCGATAATGTGACAAAAAGTTACAATCACTTTTGTAGGTCTTAGCTTTCAAATGAGGCGTTACACTGTTACTTTCCAGGCAAGAAGCTTTTAGTTTTGGGTAAAGCCGAACTGCCACCACGACCGTTCATCTCACGCGAGTCTCAGAGCGGCGCTTGTTTACACGCAGGCCCACTGACAGCCTCATTTGTTTCTCTGTAGCTTTTAGGGAACAATGAAGTTATGCAGTCGCCCCCAGTCAGATCCGAGTCCTAAAGGTCAAACCATGGAGTGAGAGAGGGTCTGGAAGACAGCGGCAACAGGTAATAAATGAATCCAAGTGTTTGTTTACAGAGGAATATCATCCACTGACAGTTGGGGACTGAGTAGGCTCTATAAGAGGGACTGCTCTCAGAGATAAAGTACATGCTGTAACTGCAGACAAAAGTCCTGTTTATTCTCCTTGAAAATTGTTTGCTTTTTTTATTAGGGATAATAGTGATCCAAACTAAAACCAATAGTGACTTGTGTCCATTGGGCTTTTACAATATGTTAAAATAAATGCAGAGCTCGGGTTTTGTTTTGAGAAATGGCCTGTTGCAAATTTTCTCTCATAAAAGGTATAATAGTCAATCAAGCCTTTCTGTCCGTCTCCGTTTTCCTTTGAATCTTGAACACTACCGGTGTGAGGTTGCTGTTATAATGAAAATACTGAAAATACTAAGTGATTCCAGTCTTTGTTCTGCTGAAAGAGTTGTTTGTTCAGGGAAAGAAGAGAAGTAGTGAAGCAAGACAAAGGTGGGACAGCTGGGTCTGTGTCCAAACTCAATCACAAAATCACTTTACGTAGTTCCTTTGTGGCTACCGACCGTAGCACCACTGAGCGTGTCTAAAGTGGACTGATTTGAGTGTCCCGGAAACATAATTGCGTTAAGATTGTAGCGGAGGAGGCGTCATCACGCATGCAGTGAATGCCTTTAAAGGCAGATAGTTGTGTGCATTTGACATACAGTCCTTGAGGCAAGAGGTCGGACTTGTCAAGAAAGTTTCAATTGGCTATTTAGTAAAAAACTAGTTGAAATTATTACCTTTTTTTCCCTTTCAAAACAGCTATTAAGAGTTCATCATTTTTGTATTGTTGACTCGATTTCTCCACGTCACCAAGAGTAATGGTCTACAACTACAGTTTCATCATATTGTATTCTAAATAACAAATCAATTTGGCTGCCTGGACTGAAGCCTAAAATGAATGTGTGTTTACTTGTGTCTGACCTATTCCCTTGTCTCCGTGTGTCAGGGCTTTTTCCCAAGTGGAAAAGTTCAAATGTCATTTGAAAAATGAATCCTGATCCAGTCAAAAAATGCCCTTTATATAATTCACCCTGAACTCTTCATTATTTTTCGACCTCAAGATGAGTTATTCTCTTCCTTTGGCTTTGTCATTGTCCAAAGTCCTTTCAGGTATTTTAGACAAAACTGTGCATAACAGCAACTACGCCATGCATCTGAAACCCTACTGTGTAGCTTTTGCCTTTACAGCTCTTTAGCTGCATAGTGAAAGGTGGTCACTAAAGTTCTGCTTTGGACATGCATGGTATAATCTGGAGTTAAAGGAACAGGCCACCATTTTTCCATACTGAGATATGTTCTTACCTTAGATAAGTTGATGCGTACCTGCCTGGTCTATAAGGGGTACTATATTGTAAGGCGTAATATCAATCAATCAATCAATCAATCAATCAATCAATCAAACTTCATTTATAATGCGCTTTTCATACCAAAAGGTATCACAAAGTGCTTTACAGATTACAACAAATACGCCCCGCATCATTCATTCATACAGTACATACATATACATACACACAATATACAATATATCATTAGGACTAAATAAATATATGTCAGTTAAAAGCTAAGCTAAAAAGGTGGGTCTTGAGTCTGCTCTTAAAAACATGAACGTTCTCTGTAGTCCTGAGCTCCTCCGGCAGGTCGTTCCAGAGGCGAGGGCCGTAATACTGGAACAACGCCTCGCCGTGAGTCTTTCTGTTGACTTTAGGAATGAAAGATACGAAGGACCAAGACCATTAAGACATTTAAAAAACATTAAAAGAACTGTAAAATCGACCCTGAAACACACGGGGAGCCAATGCAGCGACTCTAAAACCGGTGTAATGTGGTCCCGCCTCCTGGTCTTCGTCAGGACACGAGCTGCTGAATTTTGTAAAAGTTGTAAACCTGAGATACTCTTTTTGGGAAGACCAGAAAGCAGGGCATTACAGTAGTCAATACGACTGGTGAAGTGTAATATCATCAGCCTTCATCTTGGCCAGCAATCCATGTGAGATGATCAATGGTAGTGGATATGTTACCAGACATATCCACTACCATTGTGTCACATTGTGATCCAATCACGTGACATAATCCTCCTTGGCTAGTTAAAACAATATCTAGTGCCATTTGGTGTTGATTCAACATATTGCGAGCTGCAACAACAAAAGGCGAGAGTGTCATAACAAAATCTGTAGTTATTTCAGTAAGATTCTCCAGACGAATATGAAGGGCATTTAATTTGTGTGCGTTCTTCACGGTCCCATACCATGGGAGCAAAACCACCCAAAACGTTTAGAACCTTAACACTTTATTTGATGTAGCAGTGCATTTGGCAACAGAAAAGGAATTCAGACGATAGTACAGAATAGATATAAAAACAAGTATTCAGGGTCAGGAAGTGTTGGGTCAGCTAGGGACACAGGGGTTGGAGGTGGGCCCAATCCCATGTTAGGAGGGAGTCCAAACACAATTTCATGGGGACAAGTTACAGCGAGCACGCACTCTCATCCGAACATACATCAAGGCAATGGGCAGGCATTGTATCCAAGACTTAATAATAATAATGCATCGATTTTATATAGCGCTTTTTTGGACACTCAAAGATGCTTTACAGTAGTAAGCTACTATTGTAGCCACAGCTGCCCTGGGGTAGACTGACTGAAGCGAGGCAGCCAGTCTGCGCCATCGGCCCCTCCGACCACCACCAACCACTCACACACTCCCTACATTCGCTAGGCTTCCTGGTGTTACCAAACGGTCTCCCATCCAACTTGTTTGTTTCATCACACATTTTCGCTTCAAAGTGCCATTAGATCTCTCAATTTGTAGAAAAATTGTGAATGAGAGAGAAGGCATATGAACTATCTGTGTAAATTGTCACAAGCTCTTGTAAGGGCTATCAGCTCTGCTGCTTGCGCTGACATTATGCGAAGGGAGAGGTGAGGATTCAGTATTGTCATCTACAACAGCATAGCCGCAGTAGGAGACACCTGTAGCCTTATCTTTGGATGCGGGGCCATCTGTGTAAAAAACAAAGTCACTGTTAGGTCGGGGAAAGTCCTTGAGATCAGGGCGAGGAAGGCAGCACAAGGAAATTTCAGACAGACAACAATGAGTGTCGCCATCATCTGGGAGAGGCAATAAGGTGGCAGGATTCAACAAAGTACATCTGGAAACAGTGACATTAGGCAGATTTAGGGGGTCAGGGGTGTAGTCTTTGACTCAGTCAAAATCATTGCAACAGAGTGAGGAGCAGTAAAGTCAGTGGAGAATAGTTAACATAAGGTCTTGATGCTATCACTGCTGCCTCACAGGGTGCCAGTGCTCTCAGACAAGGGGGGTGACCTCGAGCTACGGGGTCAAGCCGGGAGGAGAAATCGCCCACCGGTTTATGATGGTTGCCTTGTTTTTAAGTCAAAACAGAGGTCATACAGCCATCAACAAACTTCTTGACATGAAATATAGGTGTTTTACAGGGACTGTCCGGACGGTCTACGATAATGCCGGCCTGTAATAAAGAATCAAAGACTGGTTTGATGCCGCGCTCAGCTTCAGGTTTGAGAGGGTATTGACGGACCTTAGGTCTGTAATCAGATTTTGTGGTTAAATGTAGGGGTTTACTATTCTTAATTAACCCTACATCATAAGTGTGTTTGGACCACAGTGTCGGGCAACTGAGTCAACAATCGAGAAATGTCAGAGGGAGTCAAGATAGTTTCTTTCATGAAATGTCATCTTCAGGAATCACACAGCAAGAGTGTGCACCATTGGTGGTGTTTTTGTTTAGCGATGGCAATATGAGGCACTGAGTCAGAAACGTCAGAGTTTCTCCTGTTCCGGAGTAAGTGAGACACGAAACGCACAAAAATCACTATCAAAATACAGACCCTCAACAGCGAGGTCGTCTGTATTTCGCTGGTACCAGACCTTTTCAAAATGTTGTTCAGACATGGGATGTAACATGTAGGTCTGTGGCTCTCATGAATTCAAGAGAGGGAGTCACATATTGTTTACCCTGTGTTTCAAGTGGCAGGAGGCAAATCCACTTTCCACTGATACACATGAGTAAGCGCTTCAATGTCGACATAATTTTTCATAAGGCAATAATTAGAGCTTTTCTGTTTTATTTGTATCCCATTTTCATCTGCTTCAAGTATAATATTCAATTTACACATCAAGTCACGACCCATCAGGTTGACAGGGCATAAATCAGACATCAGAAAACTGTGTTTTGTTGAAACGGAAACATCTGACACAAGGTTTATTTTTAGATCACATACAAAACAGTCGGCTTGTTGACCTCAATGGTCCACAATTATGAGGCCGATTGATAACAAATAAAGAGCAATCTGAAGCACAAGGTGAGGAGAACGTTGTTCTGTGCAGGAGAGGCCTCTACTCCCACGTGTTCTCCTCCTCATTTCAGATTTGATTTATTAATATAAGCTGATAAGGCTTATTGGGACAAACCCAATGATAAGGACTGTGGCAAAGCTTTGGATAAACAAAACATAATACAAATAAATAAAAGGTATGGAGGGAAATGGGCACTTCAGGGGCATGGAGCAAAAGGAGCAGGGGCTCAAGCCCCCTTCGCCCTCTGTGCACGGGCCGGACACGACTTCAGACATGCCCATACCCACGGGGAAATTGTCGGTTAAAGCTGTTTCAATACGCTGAACATATTGAACGTCTTCACCCGCGTCCCAAACAATGGTGGGTTGAGAGTTCTTTCCGACATGATCTTCTACTGTGGTCTGTATTGTGGCATAATCTTCCAGAGTGCACACAATACGCACTATTTCAGCTCCCGTAGGGCGATGGATTTGACAAAACAGTCTGAATGTGTTTGCCACGACCTGACCTCCGCGGTTTATGGGAGGTATATTATCTTTTATGAGCTGTTCCCATTTCTATGGATCGGGAGATCTGTAGAGCAGAACCGAGGCGAGCTCTTTGGGCTGCATTTTCGCCGTCTGGAGCGGTTGGACGTGGAATGGGATTTGGATATTCGATCATGCATGGGCATGGAAAAGTCAGCGGGTTTAGTGAGGGTGGCAGCAAGTTTGGGCGAACGAAAAGTCTTTCCGGAGCGCGAGTGCTTTGCGGACATTGTGTCTCTGAACTGAGCAGCAACAGCACCGCGGACGGTGGTCGATGGTCTTCAGGCGCATCAAGTGCAAGCTGGGCAGGCAGAGCTTGGGCCAGTGGCGGAGCTAGGGGGTGGCTTTAGGGGCTTAAGCCTCGAATGTTTTTTCAAAAGCCCCGGATAAATTTTGGACAGCATTTTTCTTTTTTTTTTATCACGCTGTAAAATCATTCATATCAATATGAGAACAACGAAACAAAAGCGGCAACGTATCGCCGTAATTATCAGTCGGACCTCAGCCGCGCATGCGTTCGTGTGTGTGTGTTGATCCTAGCCGTGCGGGCCCGTCCGGAGCGGTAGCAGGGCTCGCAGCGGCTCAGAGGGCAGAGGAGAGACGGAGGAGAGGAGGTCTGCACAATGCTCATGATCCCATCAGATTCTGAAATCGTAGGTAGTGGTGGCCATGCGTCATTTGTGTGTAATCAATCATAAACCTGTCACGAACAGTAACTGTGTGTCCCGAAAGCTACGAAGGCTTTCCCCAGGTATTTAGTGTTTACATTCACTAGCATTAGCATTAGTATCCTGATGCTGCGATCATAAGGTGCCACTACTCAACATAAAAACATGAATGTTCACTCCTTCTTTCTCACGGCAACGAATGAAAATGAAATAATTTAAATAGTTCAAGCTTTCAAGAATAAACAAATCAACTGATTCAACTTTGACATGAACATGATCAAAACAATTATACATAACATATCTACATCTATATCTCCAACGGCTTTTGAGTTTTTTTGTTGCTTTGTTTGTTTTCTGCACTGTAATAATGTTGTTGTAAAAATCACTGAAATAAATCCAATCAATCAATCAATCAATAAATCAATCAAAACATTTACAGTTAAGTAGTATTTGTAAGTAATTTGGTGTCTCAAAATGGTTTTCAAATATTTTTTTTTCATATCAAGTCTTCAAAAGATCAGCAGTCACTGGTCCAGATCCACACACAGACACACAGAGATGAGTTCACTGTCCTGTCAGACTGATAGACTGTAATATATAAAGAGCAGTGAGCTGTTTCACGCCTATGACTGCAATTACCCAGTGCTCGTGCGGAATGAAGAAATCAACTCAAGTTACTTTGAACTTTTCTGTGACTTCACTGGTGTCTTGAACTGAGAGATGAAGTTCACCTGCTGTAAAAATAAAGGGGAAAAAGTCAAATAAGAGCCTTGATTGCTTGGTAATCTGGTGGGATGTGTTAGCCTGTTAAAACAGTCATTATATACTTTAAATACGTTTTTAAATATGCAGTCTTTGAATGAGATCCTAAAAGTAATTGGCACACACAGCATCAGATACATTACAGATCTAAAGAAAGCTCTGCTCAGGAATTGTGTTTTCCCTCAGAAGGTTGTGCATGTATCTGAGAGGGAGGGCAAAAGATTTTAATGTTTCATTTCTTTTTAAGGCACTCACTAGATTGATTGTAACACACATTGGTTGATTGTTAATCAGTTGAAAGGATAAATCAGATTAGTTTTCTTTTTTCCGAGGTCCGAGCAAGTAATGCGGTTTTGAGTGTAAATCATTGGGTTGTGCCATTGTTAAAATGCAATTTCAAAGGTGCTTTAATATGAATACTTTTGCATAAATAGAATCAAATAACTTTAATGTAAAACGAATGGCACAGACTGAGCGACGTGGGGGCTATGACTAATTTAGCTCCCTGATGACACAAAAAAATTACAGGTATGTATGTTCTTCGCACAAGGAAGTCTGTATCTACATCAACCATGTGACAAAGTGGGTTTGTCCCATGTATTTATTTGACACTTCGTTTCATTTGCCATATCCATCAGCTAACAATAACCCACCGGATTCATTCATTTGTTTAAGTTGATGATTATACTTCTGATTGTCCGTTTAAAACTTTGTTTATTTGTATACAAACTTACCTGTACCATATGGCGGGAACAAAGGGAAGGCGTGGTCCTTGTCGCTATTTTAAAATCTCAGGCTGACCCATGTGGCAGAGGGGGGAAAACTGGTTTAAACTTTACTTTGAGTTTCCTTTTGTATATGGTTTGTTTCTAGTTTGTCTTAGTTTAATTTGAACAGTTATAATTTTGGGACACAACACATTTTTTATGTTAAATGTTTAAAACTTACCAGCTAAACTTATGGTTTGAACCTACCTATCGAGCTAATGGTACTTTCCCATGAGGACAGGTATAAAAGAGGAAGCCATTTTGTTCATGAGGGGACATGAGTCATGGAGAAGTTTCTTTTGTATGGAGAATAAAATTTGTCTGGTAAGTGTTATGTTTGTCACATCTGCCTGCTCATTTTGACTACTCTGTAGCCAGCTTCCCCACAAACCATTCTCCAGTTTAACACATTCCATAAGTGCTACCTTAAGTGTAGCTTGACGTCGGAACCAGTGCCAGCCCCTAGGACAGGTACAGCCATGAGAACTGGCTCTTCTGCAACTCTGTCATGCAGTCTGGCCAAGGTCCCTGGAGAGAGAAAGTTTCCACATTTGATGACAGAGGAAATGGATGGGGTGCAAGCTGCTTGTGAACAGACCCCAAGAAAATACACCACTGAATGCTGAGGACGTTCGCCACATACACTTTGGTTCAAAGAAGAAAAAAAGAAAGATCTGATGAAGGCTAATGCCGAAACGTGATCACCCATATTAAAAATTTGGACATCGGCTCATGAGTGTGCGATGTTGTTTTTTGATGTATGACGTTTGCACAGTCGACATAGGTACAAGACAACCCTGACCTCTGCCCCACCTTCAGACGGTTGGCCACCACACTCACTTAAGTGGCCAGGTAATCAAATGTAAGAAAATGATGCCTAACATTAAAATAGCTATACTTAGAAGGCATACTTGACCCACCGTCGGGACGGTGTTGTGGTTCAGGGTCAAAACACCCAGTGATGAATTCTGCCACTAAGGACATCGTCTCCACCTGGTCAAGGGCTGTTTCCACCTCTAGTGAAAGGAATGAACAGCATCAGTTTATGTATTGACATTATTTTGAAAATGTTTGTGGCCATAGTAGGTTGACTTGACAGACAAAGAGACAAAGATAGATTTGTAAAGTGCCGAGATTCTGTTTGACCTCACAAAGGTGATGCAGGTATATGCACTGTACACTGTGTCTACGCCACTGAGCCACACTGCATAATTCTGAGCACCATAGTTTTGTATATCTACTCATCTTGTCCAAATCTGACACGGTTACAGACCCTCTCCACACTGCTGCTGCCCCAGCACTCCCCAGAAAGACACTGACAGTCTTCATGACTCATCCGTCCCAGAGTGCTGTGCTCCTCAAAGTCTTATACCTACAGATCCTACACTGTCACGACTTCCTTCACTCCATTTGAATCGAGATGTTTAATGTTTTTTTCATTATGGCAGGTAGGCATCTGTTGTAAATAAATAATTAAAATTCAATCAAAAGCACAGGGAATGTTTTGGTAACGGGCGTAGGAGTGTGGAGGATGAATGAAAAAAAGTGTATATGATTTATGGGATGCTATAAATCAACTGGACATTTATAATGGCATTACAATAGACAATTGGAACTTGTGAATTCATTTTTCATTACACTTAAAGCTCATTAAGGTATTACATCATACATGACACTTTGAAGTTTATGGTTCCCATGTTCCAGATTGATACAGCAGCTGCACTGCAGGAAGCTCCTATCAGGAAAGGTCTTCAAAGATCAGGGCCTGTGGAAAACATGCTGAAAAACTGAACTAAACAAATGTGACCAGCGATCAGCAACTTTAATTCTAGGTACTGAGCTCTCACACCTGAAGCCCTGAGCAGCAGTAACATCATGTTAAGATGAGAAAAGATGATGATTCACAGGGGAAATTACTAACATTTATTTTAATACATTTATAATAATGATCTGAAAGTCATAAAATTATTAAAACATTTTATGAAACATCCTTATCCTTGTGACCCCTCGCTGCCAGTTCAGTCCTGATCTAAATCTGTTCTTCTTCTGGAGTGGTAAACAAGTTGTACACCTCTGAGTGACGTCAGAACGAACCACTCAGTCTATTTTCAACATCAGCTGACACCATTGTTTTTGTCCGTGTGAAAAGAGTAATCATTCTAAAACCACCTTATTTTCTAAACATGATGTTTACAAAGAGCTGCTCAATCATCAAATATTTATTTTTTTAGTGCCACCAGGATTAATAAGTATTAAAAACAACAATGAATAGAGATTAAAAAACCTGCATTAAACAATATTATAAATAAAATAGCCTTAATTAAAAGACAACAGAGGGTCACACAACTCATGGTGCTTAAAGCCAGAGGGTAAAAATTATTTAGACTTAAACTGACTATATGAGACTCAAATATGGATATTCTACTGTATTTCATGAAAAAGGTTTAGTTATTTTGGTCTTAAAAAGTCTATTATTTTCTCAACAAGCAGCACAAACAGGCTCAAAGACCTGTCAAAGATCTGATTTTGCATTATTGGTCAATGTTGCTGTTCAAAGTTTTCATTTCCCCTAAAAAGTGACTCATGATTTTTTAGAAATGTTCCCCACCCATTTTAAAAATGAATTGGTGGTGAAACTGACATATTGTTATTTAAAGCTGGGGTAGCTGACTTTTTGTCGTTGGAAAGCAAATGTGTTTATTACCCCTCAGCGTAAATTGTAAACACAGCAAAAAACAGATCTTGTTAAATTGTCTTCACCTAATTATTTATTGAGCGATAGAAGACAGAAGTAGATTCTAAATGAGTGTTTTTTTTTAGGGTGGTTCCCCCTTCTTCACTTTTCCACTGCTCAAAACTGTACACGGGCGTGAAACGTGCATATAAACAATTTGCTTGAACAATTCAGACATGCAGGAGGGATTGTGAGTGCTAAAAACAAGTTTGGGATAAATAAAAACATTTCAAAGTTTGTGCGGGAAAAATCAGGTAGCTTTAATCAATTGATAAAACTCACAAAGAAAATCCAATGTGAAATTTTCACAAAAGACCAGAAATAAATTATTTTAGCATGGAGTCACTGCATCCAGGAATTGGTATGGCCACAAGGAAAGCATTTACCATGTGTGAGGCTTAGCAATGGACCTTGGTATTTCAATGAACAAAATGCAGTATTTAAATGCGTGGATAATTCATCAGCATTCACTTCTAAAACAGCAGCTCATTTGCACACATCTAGTTTTTCCCCATGATCTGTTGACTTTCAGCTTTTCAAATGTGCTATTGTGCTTGATAATTTTATCATGGCCATGTTCTTGGTGCAAACCCTTCCGATAGAAAGACGATTGGGTTCAGAAAGTATTAGTACCTTAAAAAAAAACTATATACTGTATATATATATATATATATATATATATATATATATATATATATATATTCCATTAGAAATCTTATCCCTAAATAACCTGGAATATCTAACTTGGAAAGTGTTGGAGCTACTGGTTAGTGTCAGAGCAGCAGATTGAAGACCACTGCTTTGGTCATTTGTTACAATTAGTTACTTTTCTATATTCTATTTTCTATTCTAGGTCTATTGTTGACATTCAGGAACATTCAGGTTTCACTGTGAGCATTTGGGAGGTTTTCTCTGGACACGTTGAGGCAGTGAGGGGTATCTACTGTAAGTTACAACTTCCAACATCGGTTTTATGCACAGCTCCTCATTAAACAGCGGCTTTAGACTAAGCCTGTTTTTTTATTTTGCTTGTTGTGATATCTGCAGGAACTAATTAAAGCAGTAAAGAATATAGAGGAGAGTGGATGTGTGTGTGTTTTGTGTGTGGAGCTGTAATGGAGCCAAGGCAGCATTAGGCACACTCAGGACTGGGGCAGCAGGAACTAGAGCAGGTCCTCTCTGTCTGTAATCAGCCCGGTGAGCAGGGAGTCACACCTGCCTCCCCCACAGACACCACCTCTCCTTAGCTACACAGCCAACTCTCACAGACGCGCAACTTTATCATACAAGCATCTGCATTCAATACTGTCATGAAGTGTTTTATTTGGGTGGAAAGTGTTAGAAAAATAACAATGACGTTCGAGAGGATTGATGAAGAATAGGCAGCAGTCAGGATGTCTTATACAGGAGAAGTTTATTTACCATCGTTACGAGACCTGGAGACATGAACTCGAGACATTGCGCTAGTCCTACCATTCAAGTCTGTCTATGCTTCCACAGAACAGGGATAAATACCGTCTAAGACCGTCATACTGATACGCAAGCAACACATTCAGTGGCTGAGAGTGGGCGCCTGAGCACCACATCAAGGATATGACAGAGATAGAACGACTGTACAGCTTGACCCAGTATGATAAATAGCTACTTAATGTTATCCTCTAACAGTCAGAAATAATTGTGTGACTCAAAGTCCTCAATCCAGGAGTTTCTGACACCTGGGAAGTTGCAGTAGCCCCACCCCTTTCCAAGTTGCTTCCTTTAGGGCATTCTTCATTTCTACATAAAGTTGCTGTTTCAAATTTAAATACTGTCACAGTAAACAGCTCACAAAGGCCTTTTGTCAATAATAAATGATATTTATGGCTGCATTTTCACCTGAGTTGTGAAAACAACTTTGCATGAAAAGGACATTTAATGATTGCAGATTGCCCCGTGTACAGTGCTATATTAGCCTACTATATTAGCCACCGGCCTTATTGTGGGCAGTATAAGGTACACCTGTGCACTAGTCATGATGTCAGGTCAGCATCTTGATGTGGCACACCTGTGAGGTGGGATGGATTATCTCAGCAAAGCAGAAGTGCTCACTATCACACATTTGGACTGATTTGTGAACAATGTTTGAGAGAAATGGTAATGTTGTGTATCTGGTATGAATTTTAGATCTTTAAGTCCATCTCATGAAAAATGGGAGCAGAAACAAAGGTGTTGCGTTTATATTTTTGTTGAGTGTATATCCTAATATGAGGACTCTATTCTTGGTGCACATTTTAAACACATCCATGAGTAAGAGAAAATGCATATAACCCAACTAAACTGCAAGTAACATTTTAGGACATGTTCGTCTAAACTAAAGACACAACTGGTTTTATTAAGTGGGCCCCATGAAGGCAAGATGGTTTTGCATTTGAGAAAGATATTTCAGAATTTAAGAAATATAAGGTGCTTATTTGTAGAGCACAATTCGTACAAAGTAATTCAACGTGTTTTTAGGGGTGTATTTAAAGTAGGCTACATAAAAGTGCACTTATATATAAAACACAATAAAACAAAAATGATCAATAAAAAAAATCATATTAAAAGCGAAGAAGACACCAATGAACCGCTGAAATAAGCTTAACAAAATAAGCGCCGTCCGATCTGCAAAATCTTAAAAGCTTTATGCAGATGAGAATCTTATCATTAACATAAACCTGAATTGAATCTATCACACATTTTGAATTACTGAAATAATCTATTTTCTCTCTATATTATAATGTACTGACGTGATCCTCCTCTCACTCCTATTACCTGCCTTCCTCTCCACTCTCTCAGTGGGATTGTCCATCTTTCAGACTTCATCTTTTTTGTGGTGGCGCTCGTGAAGAGGCTCTCCATGAATAAATGAATAGACACCTGCAAATGATTTCAAGATGGCTCATTTGGCTGCCTTGTATATGTGTATGTTTGGAAAGTAAGGGAAACCAATTTACTGTCTGCAATTACCTGAAGTGGTATTGAATATGTTACAGTGTTTCCGTGTCAATTGGCCATTTTGATACAACTACCCATAATGCTCCGTGTGCCTGAAACATACATTTTACACACATTTACTTCAATGATTCACACACACAACTTTTTTCCCATGCATTTA
This sequence comes from Proterorhinus semilunaris, assembly GCA_021464625.1. Taxonomy (NCBI): domain Eukaryota; kingdom Metazoa; phylum Chordata; class Actinopteri; order Gobiiformes; family Gobiidae; genus Proterorhinus; species Proterorhinus semilunaris. Next base: position 22,498,969 of record CM038347.1, read on the forward strand.
GCAGGTTTTTGAACTTGTTACATTTTACATTGAATTAAAACAGCTGACAATTCATTTTCTATCATCATATCGCTCAGCCCTATTGTCCATGATAGTTCTCAATCATGTGAGAAAGTAGCTGGATCACCTCACAGTCCCATGTGACCCATTACGAATAAGAAGTGGGGGAACAGGAATTAATTATCAGGAATTAAATGAAAACAGTAAGTAATTGTGTCTATGGCGGCTGCATACGTTCTTCCAAATGTTTTAGAATGCACATAAAAGTAATCATTAAATCAGCAAGCAATATAGTGGATGCGTGTGTTGATCTCACAGGGGAGGGATTCACTCATTACAGCAGCTCTTAAACAACACATTGAGGTGTAAACACAGTGTGATCAGTTGAGACAGCCAGACATTTCTTTACAGACTGCATACTGTACACAGGCCCGGACTGGCCATATATTTTACCAGGCATTTGACCGGTGGGCCGGTTCCAAAATGGGCCGGTGCGTTAGATTTTATTTTTTTTATTTCCTGCGCAGCCATGTGCCCCGTGCTTTCTGGAATTTAATCTTCCAATGGCCTGTGATGGGCCATTGGATGCGCCCATGACCTTTAAGTTCCACCAACCACTGGCGCCTAATTTCTAAGTCCTGCGGAAATCTGTGCAAACCTCCAGAACTATGGCAGCCCTCTACGCTACACTTTCTACCCATCCTAACACAGTAGTACAACACAGTACAATATACACTAAAATACACACTATATTCACCACTAGTAATAAGTCTGTTCAGATTACATTGTTAACAGGCAATAAAAGAACAAAAAGATAAAGCAAAGTACTGAATAGTATAAGAGGTTGAATTTACATACAAAGGGTTACACATGTTCTGGGTAGTTTACTCAAAAGTTCATAAACAGATTCATTACCATTGGTACTTATATATTTTAGGGATTTTAGGTAACTGTCATACCTCTGCGCAAATAGAAAATTTAAAAGATTTCTAAAATCAAACGCAGTACCGACAGTTCGCTGTAGATGGCGCTTCACTGACGCTTTTATGCAGAAAGTTGATCTTTCAACTAATTAGCACTAAATAACCGAAATAATGACCAGGACATGTAGACAACACCATTGGACACTCATTTATACAGTTTATCAGGAAAAAAAGTGGACTTTAAGAATCTCTTTTTCAGGGGAGTCCTGGCCCCCGAAGGAAACGTGTGCTGCTGCCAAGTGCTGCCTTTGTCTCTATTTTTGTTGTCGTTATTTTTTGTTTTTTGTTATTTGTGTTTTTTTTTTACCCCCGACATACGTGTACACTTCACTATTAACATTAAATACACAAATAAATAAAACCCTGCTCCGACCAAGCACCTAAATAGGTAAAAAGGGCAGGTTCATCGCGGTGGACTCGGCCCTCGAGGGGCGTGTAGTCAATGCGTGTAGTTTGTTCGTAAACGCGCCCTTTCTGCTCCAGCGCCTTCAGCTCTGATGCTAAACTTGGCTAAGCTAAAGGCTAGTTGTTGCTGCGCGTCTGTTCTTTCACATCTCATAAGGTAAGAACTCGTAACTTGAAATAATTATTAAAATGTATTTTTACTAGAATTAAAGTCCAACAAAAAAATCACAATGTGATATCGAAGACAATTGTATAAAAAAGAGAATTGAGAAAAGAGTTCATGGTTCTGATCGAAGAAAGAAATATTCAAGGAATTATATTAAGACAGTGCATGTTTTGTGCTGTCAGACACAATTTGTTTAAAGCCTAGTGGAGGATGTTTAAGAGCCTGCAAAATGCTGAAATGTGTGTATGGTGTCAAGTTGAAAGCGCTTTCTGTGCCCTGTATGTGTGTAGAAGGCACATGGATGAAAGTGCCTCGTGTGTGCCGCTCTGAATGGTGTAATAATACAGCAATGCAATAATAATTGAAATAGAATAATAATTTAACTTTTACTCTCCAGACATGAAGACAAACGAGGGAAATTGCAGTAAGTAAAGTTAGAGTACAGAATTACTGCCTTTACAAAATGGTACCAATGGAGTAATGAAGTACTCTTGTTCAGACCCTGATTGCAAACCTGAGCTGGTCCACCTGCCCCTCCCAGCCGAACCCACCACGGGCCACCAGCCAGAGCCGGTCCTTGAGCCTGCCATGGCCCACCAGCCTGGCCACAAGCATAGTAAGTGAAACAACTCTGGTCATTGTTATGTATTTACAGTTATTAATGATATAGTGAATAATGTTATCATTAAAAATGGTACAGATTAAGTAACCAAATATTCTGGATTGTTTAGACCTTGCCTGCAAATTTGAGCTGGTTCACCAGCCCCACCCAGCCGAGCCTACCACATGCCACCAGACAGGGCTGGTCCTCGAGCCCACCCTGGCCCACCAGCCTGGCCCCAAGCATAGTAAGTAAAGCAACTCTGGTCATTATTATGTATTTACAGTCATTGATAATGTAGTGAATATTGTTAGCATTAAAAAATGGTACAGATGAAGTAATAAAGTATTTTGGATCGTTTAGATCCTGACTGCCAACCTGACCCAGTCCACCAAGCCAACAAGCAAGAGCTGGCCCGGCAAGCCACAGGCCACAAGCCCACCCCGGCCCCCCAGCCTGGCCCCAAGCCTAGTAAGTAAAGCATCTGATCAGTGTAATGTAATTACACTCAATGGAAATAGTGAGTTATCAAGTTAGTGAATTTTGCTAGTGTTTTAATAATGAACTTTATTTTTTTTCCTGTTTTGCAGAGACGGTGTGGATCATTGGTGACGGCCATGTGCGGCCTGCTAAACGGAGAGCTGTAGAGACAGGGATGGACCACCTCAGCCTCTCCAATGCCCAAGTTATTTGGTTTGGCTGGGGTAGCCTTCGTTGGAAGGGGCTGGTCCCCTTTTTCAACCAATCCCTGCGAGGACGAGCTTTGCCGGATGTCCTCCTGATTCACTGCGGCGGGAATGACCTGGGCTTCTTGTCCAGTGTCAAACTTGTCACTGTTATGAAGGAGGACTTGCTCCAGCTCCATCACCTGCACCCTGGAATGCAGATGATTTTATCTGCTATACCCCAGCGGCGCGGGTATAGGGCTGGAGTAAATCCTGCAAAGCTTGACAAGGCCCGCAAGTTTGTCAATAGTGTTATGTCTACATTTATTGTGAACATTGGTGGTGTGACTGTTGCGCACCCCAACATTAGATACGACAGTGAGGAGCTTTTTATAGACCAGGTTCATTTCTCCCCTAGGGGTTATGACATATTTGTAAATAATTTAGCACTCTGTCTTAAAGACCTGCTCCAAACGCCTTGACATGCTGGTCATTGCCACTGCCTTTGAAGCTGGCCTTTTGGCCTTTTATATTAAAAAAAAGCACCTACTGTTTTGTTTAATGTTGTTTTATAATAAATGTATACATACCTTTTGACAATCTTGCGGCCTCTCCCTCGTGCCTCTGCAGCTCTCGGGGAAGTATGCTGTGCATGGCTGTCGCCAATATCCTGACACAGCCGAGGGCGGAGACGGACACATCACGGCCCCGAGAAGAGATTAAGCATTGTCTCTCAGGAGCACTAATGTCACGTGTGTTACGTTTTTTTTGAATAAAACTTGTAAAAGTTTGTGAACCCATTTCTGTTTCTCCCACACACATATGCCTCATTATCAGAACGATGAATATTGCTTCTCAGTTCACATCTTTGAATTGATAATAAATAAAGGTTAAGGTTAATTAATTAAATGTATATGTTGGACAACATCCTTGGCACTTTGTGTCAAATATGAAGCATTTTTGCAGATACCTAGTAGATTTCTGATGAGAAAGTGGAGTGAGGAAGCCACTGAGCATCAGGGCAACACATTTTTGGCCTTTGTAATTCAGACGGGGTTCAGCCCAGGCACTGCAGTCGTCTCGGTCTCACGAGAGACCAGGAAGATTGGTGTCATCTTGGAGACACACACTTGGGGGATCATCTGCACAGTGTTTGCTCATGTGGAAAATATATACTAAATTATATGCTGTATATAAACTATCATTTACGTATCAGTTTTGGGGCAATACCACAGATACAGGCAATATCAGATGGTAAATTTAGCGCACCACAACCACAAGCATATTTAGTTTTACAACTTGCACTCACTATTTAGCAATTGCCTTGATAAATAACCCCCTTATTGTTTTTTTTTTACGGTTTTGTGACAAAGTAGGTTTTAGGTTACTTTGTCCCATTCATTTCTTAAAACATGTCGGTTACAAGTTTATGTATTCATTGTTTCATAGTTATACTTTTTGTGATATCCAAACTAGACAGTTAAACACAACTATCCCGGGTTTGTTTTTATTTGTTCAGTTAAAGCATCACAGGATTTATGTTAAATGTTTCATTTTGTTCATTGTATTGCAATCACGGTAATAATTCCCACCTGGTCTGGAAAGGGGTGTGTCCTCTCAGGCAGCCATATTTAAAAACTTGGCTCTGCCCATGGACCAGGGGATGTGCAATCAGTTTGGGAGAACCCGGTAGCTGGGTACATGTGTATGATTTTTGCCACATTTACATGGAAACATACATTTCCGCTACCATGAGAACTTATGAGTCTGCCTCCTACTTGACCACATTGGCCAGCTTCCCCACAGGTTTTCCTCTGTGTTCTTTTTAATATAATGAATGGGGTGAGTTTACAATGCAAGTTGACTAAGTCCTTACACTTGAGTTTCAGTCTGAAAGGCGCTAATCTCAGCTGATCACTGCTTATTACCTGCCTATTGGTCTGTCCTGGGCTGAGTTTCAGCCTCATTAGCATAATAGAGCTCTCCAGGCCTGGGGCGCAGGAGACTGCTGGAGTTGCCCGTTTCCCCCTATGATCACTCTACAGCAGGGGTAGGCAACCTCAGGCCTGGGGGCCAAATTCAGCCCTCCAGCATAAAACCTTTGGATTTTGAAGTAATACAGTATGAATTCATAAATCAGACCACGTAAAGTACTCTGCAAAATACTGTGGAAAATACTGTCAATATTTTAAAATTTCCCAACCCCATTAGATCATATCTGAAATACAAAGCTAAAATTTGTAGAAAAAAGGTGCTTTACTTTACTACAATTGTGAGTTTTGGCCCTAGACATTTTGGCAAATGAAAAAATTCCGCCCTCGACGACACAAACTTGCCGACCCCTGCTCTACAGTCTAAAAAGGCAAGTTGGTTCTCCTTAGCGTCCTGAGAAAATTTAATGCTGGGGTCCACAGCATTGATGTGAAAAGGTGCCACTTCCTTCTCCCTAATTTTGACCTAGGTATCATCCACGTATTTGAACCAGTGACTGGGTTTGATTCCTGGGAAACCTAATTGTTTCTCCAAATCTTTCGTCCGCTCTGTAACTGAACTGTTGAATTCTGAAGGGAGTGTGTTTAATAAGTAACCATAGACCTTTTGGAATGTGCTCTATTGTTATGGACTATTGTTTTCTTAAGCCTTTACTCTTGTCTGAATTGTTGGGAGTGACACACAGTGACTGTTTGTGATGTGATTGTGTAATGAATTGCACTTTGGGATCAATAACGTTTTCTGAATCTGAATCTAAAGTACAAATGGCTGTCTTGGTTAAACCCCCTTGTGGCTGTGTTCAGCTACCTCAGATGCTATCAGAACTTGACCAAGAATGGCTCCATACTTACTTTCACAGAGAAACAAGGTAACGATTGCTAAAACAAAGACAGCACTGACCTTCCCAGTGACAGCTGCGTAGTACCAGCTCAGACAGGCCCTTTGTAATGAGACCCAGTGGATCAGAGTTCACCACATTAACAACATGTGTTTGGACTATTAGGTTATTATGTAAAATTATGTAGTATAACTACATAAAATCAACATCTGTTTTAGTGCAAAAAACCTTAGAGGTAAAGAATACACCTACAATCAAGTATCTACACTCATCAAATCTGTATAAACCTATGATCCGTGCTGGAACACAGCGCAATGTGTGTCACTTCCGTCAGCCACTGCAGTTTTGTCGCATCCCGTGTGTTGGTTTTCCCCTCGGAGGCGACGGGTTTTTCGGCAGTCGCTGTCATTTGTCGTCTCCCATGTGTCAAGATCATTAGCACCAAGTGTTGCCTGGATACCTCCTCCTTTGCCCCTTTTTTGTTTCCTGTTACCTCTTGTGACGCCTTCGAAGTGATGGTTTTTGACCGCAACTGCAAACCAGGGAAGAGTGATTAAGCTGGTTCTGTCCTGAGCACATATTATGTGCTCAGGACAGAACCAGCAATTTTACAATTAGTGGACAGTCCTACTTTGGGCCACAATTGCCATGCAAACATAGAGAATGTAATCAGTCTGTCATGTAAACTATCTCATTACAAAATGTTTAGGTTCCATAAAAAAAAAAAAAACATGTGGAAACCCTCTTGTTTAACTGTGGGGATATATTAGCAAAAGCCATGGGCCCCTGAACACCTCTTCTTTTAATTGCGCTGACTGTTATTCACAAAAAGGACTTGAACTGAGCACTTTAATGAGACAGAAGTGGCAGATTGTGTTAAGGAGATGGGGATCACTGAGTGTCTGTAAAAAGCACCATATTATCCCACTTTTCTATGCTAATATCAGCTGTTAGAGTGCGTTTTAGCTTCGGAGGTTAGCGCTCTGTGTCACTTTAATTATAAACTCAGTCACACTAGCTTGACTCTGCGGATGTTGTTAAGACGGAAGAGACAGACAGCAGTTAAGACATGGGGGACCTTTAGGTTGTGGGTGATCCTATGTTCTTTATCAGTGGTTCTCTGAAGAAATAGCTGTTTATCATTTGTCTGAATCAACGTTCCTATGTTTATTCATATTGGAACTTGTATCTTCAACATGTTTTTCCTCACTCCAGAGACAACAACCCCACTTACAAACAACACATTCTCCAGTCTTGTCCCTAACGATATTTTGAAGTTTGTGTGTGTGTGTGTGTGTGTGTGTGCAGGATTTGTTGATATCTTATTTCTAGTCTGATTTATTGAGCTCTTAACACTTGTTCCATTAATGACCGTTGAGAATCCGTGTGAAATGGAGTGGACATGAGCAAAGTAGGGACAGTGACCAGGCCTATTGAAAGGTTTAACACTTCTTTTGTGTCATGTTGTAGACCTTATTCCGAACACACTTTGAGCATTACTCCATAACAAAATCTGTTTTACTGAATGTATGATTAATCTGTTACTAATTAGCGTGCGGTATACCAACTTTAGTCTATTAGTGTGTCTTCATGTGGATTACATTGACTCTTTCAGTGCATAATCTCTGATCAATAAAGCCCACCAAGACCTGATTGTCATAGTTAGCCAATTAAAACCATCCTCTCTCACATGTCGGACACTGGGACTAGTTTGAAAAGAAAATTGGCTTAAGCCGAAAGAAATTTCATAGTTCAAGCTTGCTTGTCTGTTCTTGCTGTATCTCCCGGATATTTTCCTAATTTGACAGGATGAATATTTCTCCAGAGACTACAAAATTTCATCCACGGACTTCCTCTTTCTCTGAGGAGTGATCCAGCCCTGTGTGACTCATGCTGAATAATATTGAAGTATTTTTACCACTTACCCACTGTCTCCCATAGGATCCCACTGCAGGTTCAAAGAAAGCAATTATGCTCTCTTCAGCCTATCGTCCAAAGCATATTTTATTTATGGCCCTTTTGTACAGTGGGGTTTTCACTAAAGTTCACTAAAAAGTTGGAGCAGAATAAACTGTTTCATGAACTGCTGAAATCTGGAAGCCAGGGCAGAAATACAGTGCCTCTCGAAAGTACTAATACACCTTGAACTTTTGCACATTTTGTCATGTTTACAACCATAAACATAAAGATTGTATTTAGAGTTTTTTACTGAAAGTTCACACAAAATTAACAGACAACTGCGAAGTGAAAGCAAAATGATACATGATTCTGTTATTTTTCAAAAAATAGAAAACCGAAATGTCGGGCCTGCACAAGTATTCATACAGCATGAATTAATACATTGTGGAACCCCCTTTTGCTGCAATAACAGCAGCAAGTCTTTTGGGGTTTGACTCTACAAGGTTTACACATCTAGAGACTGACATTTTAGCCCATTCCTCTTTACAAAATAACTGTCAAATTAGAAGGAGAGCGTTTGTGAACAGCAGTTTTCAGGTCTTTCCACAGATTTTCAATAGGATTTAGGTCAGGACTTTGACTGGGCCATTCTAACACATTAATATGTTTGTTTGTTTTTTTAACCATTCCATTGTAGATTTAGCTTTGTGTTTAGGGTCATTGTCCTGCTGGAAGGTGAATCTCCGCCCCAGCCTCAATTCTCTTGCTGACTCCAGCAGGTTTTCCTCCAAAATGTCTTTGTATTTGGCTCCATCCATCTTCCCAACTATTGTTACAATCTTTCCAGTCCCCGCTGAGGAAAAGCAGCCCCATAGCATGATGCTCCCAACACCATGTCCCAACACCATGTCCCATGTACAGATTCCCCCAGCTCAGCGGCAGTACGTCACAGCTCTTCCAGAGTTATCTTGGGGCACTTGGTTGCCTTTCTGACCAGTGCTCTCCTTGTTCGGTCTGTTAGTTTAGGTGGACGGCCGTGGCTTGGTAAGTTTCCAGTGGTGCTGTAGTCTTTCCATTTCTCAATGATGGATTGAACAGTGCTCCGTGAGATGTTCAAATCTTTGTATAACTTAACGCTGCTTTAAACTTCTCCACAGCTTGATCCCTGACCTCTCTGCTGTGCTCCTTGGCCTTCATGGTGTTGTTTAGTGACCAATACACTCCGACCATAGCTCTGAGGCCCTCACAGAACAGCATCTAATTATACTGAGAGTAGATTACACACAGGTGGCCTCTATTTAATGGTTAGGGCAAGGTGTGAACTTTCTGCAGTCATTAGGAATGTTATAAAGGCAATTTAATGCTGAATGAATACTTTTCACTTTTCTATTTTTTGAAACATAACAGAATCATGTATCATTTTTCTTTCACTTCACAGTTGTCTGTTACGTGTGTGTGAACTTTCAGTAGAAAAATCAAAATAAAATCTTTAGGTTTATGGTTGTAAACATGACAAAATGTGCAAAGTTCAAGGTGTATTAGTACTTTCGAGAGGCACTGTATTTCTGCCCTGGCTTCCAGATTTCAGCAGTTCATGAACAACAGTGAAGAGAAACCTCTTTTCACACGCTGTCTGTCTGATTGACCTGCCAAGGTCGTCCCTGGTCCTTGAGGCTGACCACACAAGGGAAGAATATTAGCTGAAAAATACTAAGGGTTGAAAACATTTCTGGTGAGGGTGAAATTTTTATTGCACTTACAAAAGAAGTGTCATTTTATTGTCAGACTTAAAGAATATAATCTATCAAGAAGGAAGACATTAGGAATTTTGTTATCTCCTTTTTGCACTTATGGAATAAAAGGAACATTTGCACAAAAATGTACATAACATAGAGACCTCACCTTTTACCTAAATGTTCCACACCCACTCAGTCGTCTTGCTGTGTTACCAGTCAACTTAAAGGTGCATTATGTAACTTTTTATGCACAAAAAAGTTGATAATATATTAGGTTCACATGGCACCTTTACTTTCCATCAGGGCGGTCAAGCACAATTATGAACTTTTTTTTTTTTGCATAAGAAGTTACATAATTTACCTTTTTACTTTCAAAAGACTGTCTTGTTTGTTTGTGTTTTCGACTAAAGCTTTTTTTTTATTGTTAATTTCTGTTCTTGACTAATGCCTCGACCAATGGGGTAACATTACAGTGGGAGCTGTGGGGAAAGACTGGAGAATAGATGCTGCTGCTCCTCAATAAGATGAAGGGGTGGGTGGATTCCTACGGATCATGAAGAAGATCTCGGTAAGCCTTGGAGGACGTGTGCTGTGAGTGAAAAGTGTATCTGACTAGACCTGCTGTCCTCACACTCGGTGCTAATTAAGCAGTTTCATTTATTCATTTCTTTTATTAGCTCAGCTGAAATAGTTTACATGAGCTGAAATAGCATAATACTGCATAATAAACTCAATTTATCATCTATAATATATATTGCGCCAAAGGCACATTATGCGGTTAGTGCTCGTGGTTCACAGCAAGAAGGTCTCGGGTTCAATCCCCGGGCCGGACGGTGTGGGGTTTGTATGTTCTCCCTGTGGTTTCCTTCGGGTACTCTGTTTCCCCTACCACTAAAAACATGTATAATAGACCAGTATGAATGGTGTGGACATCTGCTGGCACAGATGTGTGCAACCGTGCTTCTGTCATTCTACCCTAGAGGAAACTGTGGATATGTAGCTTACCACCACCGTGTGGGGAGTGAATTACGAGAAATCCCCTTCCCTTGTGTAAAGCACTTTGGGTGATGTCTGTCATTTGAAAAGTGCTATACAAATAAGCTTCCATTCCATTTTATGTAATAGCATTTTTATTTTATTCTTTTCTCTATCGTTATTTGTTTCATTGTCCCAGTAGTATAAATTACAAAATAACCACAGGTTTATGTTATTTTTAGCATTTGAAAGTATTCTGTAATCTACGTGAGAAGGCCAATCCGCTGCATTTTCCATGCATTAAAACAATAGTCAATAACTCTTTGTCTGAATTTAGTTCTAGGAGTTGGCTTTAACATTATGAATCTCCTTTCCCCATGCTGTGCATCCCCTGCGTCTGAATGCTAATCTAAAGGGGAGATGGCAATTAGCCCTATTTGCATGCAGATCACTGAGGAGATGCAGAAACAGTGAGTGGGAGGCAGTGAGGTCCTGACCTTATCAAAGACTGGACGGTCAGGCACGCCTTGCATACCGATCTCCCTGTGCACTAAACGTTCAGAATAAAAAGTAAAGGTAAACAATAAGAGTTATACACATCAGCAAGTCTGCATCCACAAAACTGTCATTTTAATTTTTACATTTCACCAACAAACAAAAGCAACTGGTCCAAGACAACGTTAGCCAAGTTTTGTAGATTCCCAGACCCACAGCCTGATTGTTTGATTGATTGAATTTATTTCGAGTTATTAATGCAAGACGAATTCATGCAAATGTGCATGATTATGTACAGTCTCGACAATTGCACAAATATACAATATATTCGGATCATGTACATATTCACATACATACATAACATAACATTTGTATTGTCAGGTCAGAACTCATTAGCATCTACTAAAATCACAAATGATATTTAGTCTGGGCCCACCAATTCATTTTCTCTTAGGAGAGGTGTGATTTATGATTGTCCTTAGCCGTTTATTGGGCGCTACGAATGTCTGTCATGTGTCTGCGCGTAGCCATAGCCAATCGTATCATCGTATCAGATGAGTATGACGTACCAGCTGTACATTTTCGAGCTAAACTATTTAGAACACGGTCTAAAGTTTGATCGAAAGTTGGCGTCGCGTCTGCTCCTGTCATGTTGGATCAATGTGTTGGATCCGTAAATAAACTTTTTTTTTTTTAATCCGTAAACAAAGCTTCTGTATATCGAATAGCGCGTCATCGTCTTACCGTCCCTCCTCGTTCTGTGATTGGTCCCCAAATCCATGTGAAGATTTCGGCCATGGTCCCCGGACTGTTGTGAAGTTCGAAAGGTTTCGAGCGCACACAGCAGTCTGGCGTTAGCCAGGCTAGCATCCAGTATGGCAAAAACGGCATGTGCTATCAGACAACTTCAAAGGTTGTCCATATTGTACTTCTTGGTCATTTCTTGTTACCCAAAGCACTTCTATTCATGTCCTGCTTTCCTCATTCTGAACTGACATGCTTTCCTCTCCTTGGCTCTGTGGATTAAAGAAAGAAGTCTACACCAATTACCTTACATGTTATGGACAACCTGTCATCCCCAGTTCTGCTCATTAGGTCCCATAGGCTTCAGTATACACTACATTACAGGATTAGTCAAAAAAGTGTAGCTACAAGCAGGAAAATGCACCAGCTCCAAACTTCAATAACACTCAATTTGATCTAACAAGGCACGGGAGACCGACAATAGCATGACATCAACTTTAGCAGTGAAATGATGTGATGAGGTCATGAGGAGATTGAGGCTGTTCAAGCAGTTGACCTTTTATTGTCTCGTTCTATCCCCATGACGCCAGAAATCCCACAGTTCGTTTGTGTTTATATTGTTTATAAATAGGTTAATGTTAAGTGTTAAGTGTGTACTTTATTGTCCCAGTTTAGGAAACTAACCAATAATCTAGCACCTAAACTATGGCAAAACAAAATAGCTGCATGATGTTTGTTACTTTGTTACTCCATTGTCAGTGAGGGTGGCTGTGTTAGTCATGGTTGCTGAGTGGTTAGCACTCTTGCCTCACACCAAGAAGGTTGTGGGTTCAATTCCCGGACTGCGCGGACCTTTCTATATGGAGTCTTCATGTTCTCCCCAGGTCTGGATGGGTTTCCTGAGGGTGTTTCGGTTTAGGTTAATAGGTTAAGGATATGGGTCCACCTTACGGGTTGCTCCGGTGGAATTGAAGGGTGGGTCAAATAATGGAAGGATTTTGTTGAACAATTGTATACTGACTGATAAGTAAGTAAGTAAGTAAGTGCTTTATTGTCATTGCACAAGCGTACAACGAAATAGTGATCAGGTGTTAGTCCTGAGCTGCTGCGGCTGAGCCGCGCTGCCACTGTGTCGACCTGATCCGCATGACCTTGGAGGTCGGGGAAACCGTAGCACTCGGAAGAAACCTGACTGACTGCCCTCTCTCGCCGTCTCCTCTGATCCTCTGAAACGGTGCACGCTCCCTGTTTCAGAGTGTGGCGTCCTGCACTGGTCAGCTCCTCCTGCAGCTCCCTCCGCGCCACAACAGTCTTTCACCATCTCCTCGTTTGTCCTTCCTTGTTTCCTGATCCTCTTGTGACGCCTCCTCTGTGCAGCTGTGGGGGCTGTTGGTGCCTCTTCAGTGTCTCAGAAGAAGAAATGTTTAGGTCTCAAATGGGTTTAGCTGATAAGCTAGCATTTTGTTTACCTTTAAAAAGCTGCTTTCTTCAGGACCATTTTAGACTCTCAAAGTAAACAAATCCATCAAACCTCCACAAAAACACGGTAAAGACGTACAAACGTATCCAGAAAAACAATGTGGAACACATGCAGTTGTAGCAGGAGAGATGGGGGTTTCTTGATAAAGCTCTTGTTAGCCAATGTATTAATGTATACAATTTTTATGTCTGTTTTTGAGGGATTATTTCTTATAACTTTTCTAAGGTGTCGGTCAGGCCCAAATGCTTTGGAGGCCGGATTAAAAAGATGAACAACCACCTCTGTTCTCTAGGCTGCTCTGGGGCAGACTAATGGAGAGGTGGCAGCTACTCAAGTTTCCTCTTCCTCCAAAAACATGCTGGCTTGATTGGCCCACAATAGCGGCACGCTCAGTCTCATCAGCTCCGGACTAACCCAACACCTGATTGTTGTATTGTACAATGACAAATGAAGCACTTACTTACTTATTTTTTGACAACCCCACCAGTTCACTCCATTATCACAGAACCCAGAAACTGTAAAGTGTCTTACCATTTATCTTGCCTCAAGACACAGGGACAGTACAGTAAGGATTGATCCAGCTTAGTGAATGAACTGAGTTCCTTTAGTTAAATCATAAAAACTTTATTTGAAAATCTTTTCTGCTGCACGATTAAATGATAGAATTTGCAATTCTTTAGTCCCCAGTCCAGTCTGTACCCAGTTGCTGTGCCCAGGTGTGCCCTCTTGTGTGCAGGGATCGATGTGTGCTGTCCGCCCCTCTCTCTCCACTGCTCCTGGCTCTTCATTAGCTCCAGCCCACAGTACGAGTAGAGCATAATTGGCCAGGGACCCTGAGATCCGACATCCACGCCTGCCTCACACCCAGAGAAAGGGTTAGCCGCTGCTTACAAACTAATCTAACACATTATGGTCTGCTACGGAGGCAGTGAGAAAAACAGCAGTAGCAACTGTCTGCAATTGTGGCACTGTGTAGTTAAGTAGATCACGAGGCAAATAAAATCTCACATGACACTAGCCAAGGACATTATGAAAGAACAGCATTTTTAGTTCAACTAAAAGCTGTGATGTAATTTTACAAATGTCTCTATTTTAACATTGATCAGCTTTTGAAAAAATAATAACTGGTATATTCTTTAAGGAGAATTTTTCATAACCTTATTTTTAGATTGGCATTGGAAACTGGGCTCCTAAAAGTACCCACCAAGTCTGAATATTAGAGTGCTAGTAAATTATTAGCATTAAAAACTGTTTAGAGTTTTACCTAACTTGTCCAGTGCTCGTGCCTCTTTGGAGCTCATTTCACTCATAGTTAATATGATGACTCATACTTCTATAACTGAACTACTTCATCAATGTAGTGCATATTAATATGAACATATTACTTAACCAATTAAAGTAACCCATTGCTTAAAGCAATTAAGGAGCTGTTGCAAATTGCCAAAGGTTCAGTGAGTGACCTCCACTCATAATGTCATAACTAAACAGGTAGGGTGGAACTCTGGAATAAATACCGGTACCTATAAATACCAATACCAATCCAACTGGCCTCCCTAAGCGATATCAAAGATCACAACTGGAAAACAAGTCATTTTCGGGGGTATTTTCTCCATATGTCTGCATATGACCATATATATACATATGTAACAATGTTATATTCAACACTTCCCTGAAAAAACATTCTAGATCATAGTGAAACCTTTCTGGTGAGTACATATTTTCTCAGGTCTATGATGGCTCTTTGAGCTATTATCTTACATTTAATAGTGTACAGACTGCATTGCAAGCCAGCCCAAAGTGTTTGACCTGCATCATGCATAGGACAAGGCTGCCATCTGGAGGATGCTGATAAAACATCTACTTACGTTACTCAATTGCAGTTTTTCCGTTTCTTTGACACAAAGAAACAGTTTGTACATTTTAAGTATTTCTGTCAGTGAACATGTCAGAAACCCCAGAATACAAAGGTCCTTGAGCATTTATGATCGTGGTTATTAAAATACTTCACTGTATTATTAGTGTATTCACTGAACTGAGGCTGAAATTAGAACTAGTATGATCAAAGGTCCACATGACACTCTTGTACTAGAACAGAAAGTACAAAATGACATCAGTACTTTGAATTCCTATTCACACGCAATTTATTACATGTATAACTGAAAATAACTCATAAATGGCTTTTCATGCCCCAAATATGCAAACAAAAAAGTAGTTCCTATAACAACATCATTGTCCTGTTTACACATTCTGATGTTCTTCTTTGTAGGGCCAAAGTTTCTCAGTTTCATCACAACGTACATTTTCTCTGGACATGGTATATGTAGGAAAGCATTGCCTGGCCTCATATCCAGGCTCTGCAGGCTCCGCTGTGATGTCCTGCATCAATGACAGCAGCAGGGTCATTTTGAGTATGTGGATGTCAATCATATTATTTCCACCGCCATTTGTAAGAAAATTCCAGTCCATTCAACAATTTATTTGTCATGCATGTACATTATCTATAGTGCAGTGGTACGTATGTTGGACCTGACACCGTACCTACTCAATACAATGAAGAAAGAACTACATGTTTTAATGGTCCAACTAATCAACTGGGAACCTGTATAGTGCATTTTTACATCATTACATGAACTACTGACAGTGTATAAAATCAGCACAGATTTAAACAAAACCATTTGAACTAATTAATTTGCAAAAAATAACTAAATGATTCGAAAGTTGTACATATATATATTTTTTAATATCAGTTCTGACCTGAGAAATTATGTGTTATGCAGCCAAGTGCATGTGTTATGCAGCCAAGTGCATAATACTTTTTCCTCAATTGCTTTGACACATTTCTCAAAACCATTTGCAAAACAGCTCACACAAATTCCTAAACTAGGCTTCCTCTTCTCAAAATATGATCTCAGCAAAATCATCTAAAATGCTTAAATCATTCTTCAAAAGTGAATTTTTGCATCAAACCCCTCAAACTATTCACATATGCTTTGTTATACTCATTTCTTAAATTATATATATATATATATATATATATATATATATGTATTATTATAACAGGTACAAACGTTATGTTTGTATATGTATTGTATATGTATTATTATAACAGGTACAAACGTTATGTATAGCAAACACGGGTTTAGCGATGTTCAACCTCCTGAAGCTTAGGATTTGTTTACTTTGAGAGTCTAAAATGGTCCTGAAGAAAGCAGATTTTTAAAGGTAAACAAAATGCTTGCTTTTCAGCTAAACCCATTTCAGACCTACACATTTCTTCTTCTGAGACACTGAAGAGTACTTCTTCCACCAATGGTGAGGCCCATAACTCACACTTTCACAAATAATTATAGTTTTTTTCCCTCACTGTTATTTACAGATGATCTGCCTCCATTTCCTCCTGATCAATGTGTCCCGCTGTAATAACCATTGTAAAGTTGCTCTTGTGTTATCAACCCATCTTGTTATGTGTGCTCCGCTGCTACGTCGTGCGTCCTGACGTCAGTGCGCAGAGGGCGTGCCTTGGGCATACGGGAGGACTTGAGTGTAACGCACTGTAGTGTGAACTCCAACTCTTCCCACACAGGGTTCTCCCCCCGTAAGTACAAAATACTCCTGATTTCGCTTGATCATCTATCGTTTCAGTCAGCAGGTGCCTGCTTGTGAAATGCTTGTTTCAGTCAGGTCCAGTGGCGTGGGAGGCAGCGGTGAAATAATGCGGACATGTTTGATCGTATTAGCGGCTATTTACAATGACACTAACGGGACCGTCTGTCATCCTAAGCCTACAGCCCTATTCGATGCTTTGGATGTTAGACCATGTGCATCGTATGCCACTGTCACTGATGGTATGTGCTCTTTGATTGATGAAGGGCATTGACACAAACACCTTCATTTCGGAACGACCTGGATGTCTTCTTCAACTTTTCGTTAACTGTTGCATTAGCTTATCTTCTGCCCCCCCACCCACAAAAAATAAATAAATACATACATCCTTTAGTGTTTAGACTTTGAGTGTGCCATAGTATGTAAGCTACATCATGTATTTGATCATTTGTGTAGTTACGTCTATATTATGTAGCTTTAGTCTACTGCTAGTCGAACGTTATTCACTTGTGATGATCATTTAAAGTATATTTGCTATACTTTATAATAAATCATACAGAGGTAATACAGGGTCACGCAGCTTGAGGACCCAAGTTAATACAATATAGCATAGCAGTTCCCTGAAACAGATCGCATATGCACACTTAAGATAACATCATGTACCATAATACAGAAGTCTACATCTGAATTTGTGTTCCCAGCCTGGTTTTACATCATCCTAGCCATAGTTTATTCGAATATGTTGACAATATTGCTTAACGTAAACATCTTACTACATTATAGTGGTAACACATGCTGGAAACATGGTTGACACATTGTATCTCCTTTTAATCACGGTTAAGACATGATTAAGATCCAAAACACTTATAACATATTTACACATTTTATTGCATGGTTGTATTCTCGTGTACTTCGTCTTTTATTTGCATAAGACCACAATTAATAATCTATTTAATGACCCCCTCAAAACAAACATTACAGCTACACTCTGCTTTGGGCCAGATCTGACAGGATAACAGTTGTAGCACTGTATCTGCTCAGCATCCTCCTCTAAATGCTGCGAGCTGCAGGGCATTGCTAACGCAGTCATTGATGTCTCAGTGCGTCGGTCAGACCACTGCGATGACGCTCCTCCTCCTCTGTGTACTCACGATATGTCTTTCCTTCAAAGGGACAGCTTAGCATTCAGTGTCTTTATGTAACTAAGAATAAAATGCTTTGGTCCAGTAAGGATGTGGGAGAAGAGCCTTTATAGTCTGTACCTATTATAGACGTGTACTTTTGTGGTTAATTGCATGTTTTTGGTTAATACTCAAGCATATATTACATTGAAGCAAATTGAATAGAGGGTTTTAGATGCTATGGGTCTCTTAACCCCCCCCCCCCCGCCTTTACAGAGCACATTAATTTTTCTCCCGTTCGGCTTTACCCAAATCTAAAAGCTTCTTGATTGAAGAGCTTACAGACCAGTGTAACGCCTCATTTGAAAGCTAAGACCTGCATAACTGATATAAATTGATCTGAAATTGGGTTTTTTCCTTTCTTTTTTGTTGCTCTTTTGTCGCATTTCAGCCATTTTTGCCGCATTTTCGTCACTTTTTTGTTGCATTTTTTGTCATCTTTTTATTTTTGCGTCTTCGTCATATTTTTGTCACTCTATCATCAGTTTTTGTCGCTCTTTTGTTGCTTTTTTGACTTTTTTAAATGCTTTTTTTATTATAATTATTTTTTTCATTCTTGTTTTTGTTCCTATTTTGGTGCTTTTTTTCCAAGAAGCTTTTAGATTTGGGTAAAGCCGAACTGGAGAAAATGTGCTCTGTTCAGGCGGGGGATAAGAGAGCTTGTTCTACAGTTTACTTCGCTGTTGTTTACAGCTTTTCTGTTTGGCTTATTCTATCACAATTCATAGTATTTTTGTTCATATATTGTTCATATATTGCCTGTTTATTTTTATACAATCATTTGTTGTAGTGGTCCCATTTTTATGACTGATTTTAGTCATTTCAAGTCCACTAATAGTTTTTCTCCGTGTTGATTATTTCATCCTTCTTCATATGTTCATACTTTTTGAGTTGTTGGGCCTTGGTGATTGTATCATATGTCATCGTTGGCCTCACACAAAATAGGGTATTGCATGATAAAAACATCTCTTATGTGCAAATTAATCACATCACCCGCCTTGATTATTTTTATAAAGTTACTTTTTAATATGACAAAACATGACTTAATTGTTGTAAAGTGCACCGACATATCAGTGGACAAAACTGAGCTCAGTCTTACAAGCAGATGACTCTCTAACAGAATGATGGTAGGATTCCTTTATAAAGGCTGTTGTTACTAGGAGCAACACGTCGGTGGTATCCTTCTGAGTTCGACCCTTGCTGTTTAAAACAAACAGGCTATCGCAGGCTGCCAACAGTGCTTGCGAGGACATCAATATTGGCTCAACAAGTAGTAAATTAAGTGCTTATCTTTCTTAAGAAGTGGAAAAGATGAATTGCAACATTATACTTAAAGGGTTGCACAAGATGTATTCCTTTTATGATATCATTAGTCAATTCTTGTGTATTTCAGTTGTCATGAGTTTGATCAGGTCAAATACAGTGCTTCTCAAAAAGTACTAATACACCTTGAACTTTTGCACATTTTGTCATGTTTACAACCATAAACATAAACATTTTATTTAATTTTTTTTTACTGGAAATTCACACACAAGTAACAGACAACTGTGAAGTGAAAGCAAAATGATACATGATTTTGTTATTTTTCAAAAAATAGAAAAGTGGGGCGTGCATAAGTATTCATACAGCATTTTTCTGAGTGCATTAAATTGCCTTTATGAAATTCCTAATGACTGCAGAATGTTCACACCTTGCCCTAACCATTAAATAGAGGCAACCTATGTGTAATCTACTCTCAGTATAATTAGATGCTGTTCTGTGAGGGCCTCAGAGCTATGGTCAGAGTGTATTGGTCACTAAACAACATCATGAAGGCCAAGGAGCTCACCAGAGAGGTCAAGGATAAAGTTGTGGAGAAGTTTAAAGTAGGGCTGAACGATTTTGAGAAATAATCTAATTGCGATTTTTTTTCTTCAATATTGCGATTGCGATTAAATATGCGATTATTGTTGCAAGGTCCTCTTCTCATGTATTTTTCACCTAACACAAGCAATAAATCAGCCTGTTTCATAATAAACAATATTTGAAGTGAAAATTGCAACAAAATTGTTGCTTGACCTATTCAAAATGTGTGTGGACTGCACTTCTTAAACTCTCTGAACTTAACAGTACAGTCTATAAATAAATGCTAAATTATATAGATATTAAAAAAAAATAACTCACTGATCCAGTCAGTAACATCACCCAGACTAAAGTGCAGGAAAGTAAGAACAAACGTCTGCTTTAACTAGTTGGAAAAGTTTTAGGAAATCAAACTCCCAATTAATACAAAATAAGCCATTTAATTTATTAAATAGTACTTTATTATTTCGGCCAATCAAATCCCTGTCTGAGTTACTTCAGATGCGCGTTATTGAAGGACACGGAGAGGCCAGATGGAGCACACGCCAAATCACAGTGGAATTAAGAGCAGCATTTTGGTTTTGGGATGTAACTTTGGACAATATGAAGAAAGAAAAGAACACTGACACAAGGAGACGGGACATGAGGTGCCAAACACAGACACGTCTCTTTGACTCGCAGCCATTTAGTGACATTTCAGCTTAAACAGCACATTTCCTCAGCAAAATAAGACATGACACGGACTCCTGCCTCGGATCCTAGTTACCAACCCTTTTCATACTGCAGTTTAGTGTTTATATCTAGCGTCTGTACGACCTACGGAGCGGATATGCGGTAGATGCAAAGGTAAATAAAGGCACATGGCCTCCGCGGATACTTAATGGTCATGAAACGTCATTATGCTTTTGAGATAAGTTCTTTATCCACAACATTCCCAAACATAAGCCCCCTAAACTGAGCCACAAACGACTCTTTACTTTTTACAATCAGCACAGACTCACCTATATATGTCTGTGGAGGCAGAGGCGTAGAATCCGGAGGTGAGGGAGTTTCTGTGTCACCAGAGCGTGTAGTAGCGGCGACGGAATGGCGTGATTAGCGCTGCGGCTAACGCAATGCTAACGGAGAAAAGCAATATTCCTTCGCGGTGGCTGCATGATAAAAGCTGATATTTTCACTGTACATCCACAATCTACCGCGCACCTTAACTAGACTGAGACGTAAACAAAAGCACGCGACGGAGCGGACTTTGCTGCCATATCTCGTTGCTCTATTTACTTCCCAAATCGCGTGCCCTGCGATTACGAAATCGCGTTGTGTAATATCGCGATAAAATTGCAAATGCAATTAATCGTTCAGCCCTAGTTTAAAGCAGCGTTAAGTTATACAAAGATTTCCCAAGATTTGAACATCTCACGGAGCACTGTTCAGTTCAGAAATGGAAAGAGTACAGCACCACTGCAAACTTACCAAGACACAGGCGTCCACCTAAACTAACAGACCGAACAAGGAGAGCACTGGTCAGAAATGCAGCCAAGTGCCTCAAGATAACTCTGGAGGAGCTGGGACGTACTGCCGCTGAGCTGGGGGAATCTGTACATGGGACAACTATAAGTCGTACTCTACACAAATCTGGCCTTCATGGACGAGTGGCAAGAAGAAAGCCATTATTGAAAGGAGGCCATAAGAAATCCCGTTTGAAGTTTGCTAGAAGTCATATGGAGGACACAGCTACCATGTGGAAGAAGGTGCTTTGGTCAGATGAGACAAAAATTAAACTTTTTGGCCCAAATGCAAAACGTTATGTATGGCACAAACCTAACACTGCTCATCGTCCTGAGTGCACCATCCCCAGTGTCAAATATGGTGGGGGGAGCATCATGCTATGGGGCTGCTTTTCCTCAGCGGGAACTGGGAAGATTGTAAGAATAGTGGGGAAGATGGATGGAGCCAAATACAGAGACATTTTAGAGGAAAACCTGCTGGAGTCAGCAAGAGAATTGAGGCTGGGGTGGAGATTCACCTTCCAGCAGGACAATGACCCCAAACACAAAGCTAAATCTACAATGGAATGGTTTAAAAACAAACATATTAATGTGTTGGAATGGCCCAGTCAAAGTCCTGACCTAAATCCTATTGAAAATCTGTGGAAAGACCTGAAAACTGCTGTTCACAAACGCTCTCCTTCTAATGTGACAGAGCTTGAGTTGTTTTGTAAAGAGGAATGGGCTAAAATGTCAGTCTCTAGATGTGCAAACCTTGTAGAGTCAAACCCCAGAAGACTTGCTGCTGTTATTGCAGCCAAAAGGGGTTCAACAAAGTATTAACTCATGCTGTATGAATACTTATGCACACCCGACTTTTCGGTTTTCAAATTTTTGGAAAAATAACAGAATCTTGTATCATTTTGCTTTCACTTCACAGTTGTCTGTTAATTGTGTGTGAACTTTCACTAAAAAATCCAAATAAAATCTTTATGTTTATGGTTGTAAACATGACAAAATGTGCAAAAGTTCACGGTGTATTAGTACTTTCGAGAGGACTGTAAGGTAGAAATGGCTATACCTCATCTAGGTTACGCTTTGTGCTGGTCTCAAAACTTGAGAATAGAGACAAATTGCTTCAAGACTCTGCACAATATCATTATTAGATGAAACAATATGAATATTGCAAGAAGTCTCAATACATCACAGAATTACTGAGGTTTTCCAGATTCACACATTTTGTTAAAGGTGCATCATGGACATTTTTATGCGAAAATGTGATACTTGTAATTTACCTTTTTGTGACCCAATGTCTGTATGTGTGGCGCCTTGCAGCCTTTACTTTCGATCACAGTGTCCTCTACAACGCTCTTGAAACTTGAAAAACAATTGAACCTATAGGGTCATAGAGGCTACTGTGATGGAAAGTAAAGACACCACGCACCGCTGGGTAGCAAAAAGGTACAAATTTAGCACTAATATCCCTTTTTTTCCCCTCATGAGAAGTTCCACAATGCAACAGCTTGAAACAAAAATGCTTTATATCGTCTTAAAACTGTGCTAATGTTCAGTTTTGTCATGGTTATTCTAAGTTAGTTCCATTTGAGCCTTGTTTTGGTCCAGATTTAGAATTGATTTCAAGATTAAAGAGAAAAAACTATACAAAGTTGGACATCTTGTAGTGCATGTTTGCATGAGGTTACGAAGTAAAATATAGTTTAAATATTAGTCTGACTATGACGTATAATTTACACTTGACCCCTCTTGGCCTGATGACCTGCAAAAGCACTACTGCTGACACATACATGCCCCCCTCTCTCATTCCTCTTGACTCTGCGTCTTTCACACCATCTCCGGTACGATGTTTCGGCTCGTATGGAGGTGCTTTCCAGCCTGTGTCAGTCATGACGGTCCAGAGCAGAGGAATATGACTCTTTGTTGGCCCCGGTTAGGATCTGTTAAGCACCTATCAAGTGAGTTTGCAAGTGACTCGGTTTGACTCACATTTACGATACTATTTTCACCTGTTACGTCTGCGAAAGGGTACTATAAGACATCTGTTTTGTCATTCATTATCTTGTCTTCAGTGATCAAACATGGCACTTAGTCTTGTCTGTACAGTGAGACAGCATTGGGTGCCGGAGTGTGATGAATTATTCAAGAGGACAATTGCTTCAGTGTTGCACACAGGTGACTGTCAAACACGGCTTGTGAAAGACGATGTAGTAGTTTTAACTAATCTAGCCACAAGCCATTGTACTGTACTTCCTGTCCCAAGCCTGGATACATGTTGCATCAATTGGAGTAGCCAACATTTTTTATTAATCTCCAAAAGGCGGTCGACTACATCAATCAATCAATCAATCAATGGTTTTGTATGGCCCAATATCACAACAGGAGTTGCCTCATAGGTCTGCACCGAACATTAAGGCAATAAAACAGCAGTAAAAAAAACAATGTAAAGTTCAGGCGAATTAAGTATCCAGGCAAACAAAGTTCAAATAAGCGTCAGCAGTGGGTGTCGACGAGCGGCACGGGTGTCCCCTGTCCTTAGACTCTCCAGAACTCTCCATTCACACCATGTGAATAGTAATGAACAGACTACAGATAAAAGTAATATTGTATCAAAATAAGTAAGTAAGAAGAAGAGGAGGATAGCGCTCAGTGTACCGTACTTCCACATCAGTGTTTCTCCTAAGAGAGCTTTACATCAGACTGTGGGTTAGAGCTTTACCTAACTGAAAGGTCTAACCCACAGCCTGAGGGTTAGAGCTCAGGCTGTGAGCTCTTGACTTCAGTCAAGTCAATACAGCTGGACTTGACTGAATCAATACAGTCAAGTCCAGCTGTATTGATTCATTGGACTTATATTAGGTAATTCCTCTTGATTATGTTATAAATAACTTTACAACACAGATGTGTGTTCATGTAGTGTGCCATTCTACCCCGGCTGTGTTTTATTATGTTGAAAATTATTCTTTCTTACACAACTAAGCAGTCTTTTTGAGGCTATTCCGTCTCCCTGCTTCATAGCTGTCTGTTGTCACTTGTAGTGAAGTCATGTCCTGTACATTGTCAAGAGTGACACAAATGCGCTGTTCTCTGCCAAACACAGAGAAATACAATAACACATGTTCCTGTTTCCTGCCTGTGTTATCTCTATACGGCTGCTGAAAAAGACCCTCTATTATCTTTATGCAGTTACCATCCCCTATCTGGTCGTGGTAACTGTACTGTGGTAGTAGAAGTAGTAGTGTAGAGTTGCAGTAATCATAACAGTTACTCAATGTTGCTAGTAGTAGTAGTAGTGCTACCTTGTGCCTTAAAGGTATCGTGTTTTTTCACAGCGGTTGAAAAGGATCCTATTCTTCTCTTTCTGTTTTGTATGGGGAAATAACTACGGTCTTGTTTGTGAATAAAGTTTTTATTCATTTTTATTTTTCTGTACTTGGTCTTACTATTATACAGTATATGTGTGCAATGCATTGACATCGTTTTCACATCTGTGATTAATATAAGCATCATAGTAGCATCCTGTTGTCTCCTTGATTCCCTTGTGCTACAAAGTGCACACTCATTTGTGCATTGAGGCTGCTGCCAGAACGCTCTGGCCTCATTCCCGTGGTATTGATGCGCGTCTGTCAGTGAGAGAGGCCGGCATAAAGAGCAGCGAGGGTCCATGTGCAGTTCAGAGCAAACAAAGAGCAGTTTATTTCAGTCAGCAAAGACTCTTCTAGAACACAGCACGGGCCTGTTTCAGCCACAGACATATTTACAGCCAAATAAAAGTATGTCCACCATTGGAAAACAACATGGCCTACTCAGTGTCAAAGGGCGGCAGCCACATCGATGCCAGTCATGTTTTGTTAACTTTTCAATTCAGGAGGAGAGACAGGCACATCCAATCTAAACCAGTGTGCTGGATCCTAAAAAATAGTGGAAAAGTGGAAAAAAGATCAGCACAACTGTAGATGCTCACCAGTTTTTATTGTTCACACCAGCAGAGTGACGTTTCGGGGTCTTAGCCCTTCATCAGTAATAATGCAAAACTCAGTAATACTGCACAAATTAAGTTGTGGCTTTAAAGAAGAAAGTCAAAAACAACAATACCTCCTAACAGATCAATCCTAACATAACAAACCATGACCCAAATCAATATCAATGTTGGCAACCTACACGTTGCCCAGGGACTATGGTTGAAAACTAGCTTTGGAACTAAAACAGAGACACATTTACAGAGATTATTGATTATTGTTCAAATAAATTAATACAAAAAATAAAATAAAAAATAATAATATTAACTACACATTTTTATAAATACATTTTGCAGTTTGATCCTGTTGTAGTAGTATACTGATTGAGAAAATAAACTATTTGCTCACTGATTTGTCAATTCATCATCAGGCTAACAATTGAACAATTGAAAACTGTAATTTTTGGCAAAGGCTTGCGGCACTGTAGATGGTCCTGCGACCCACTGTTGGGTCCCAACTCCTGACCAACCTGTTGAGAATCACTGAGAGGTGTTTGGAGAGACTACTCGCTGATCCATCTCTAAAGTGGTAAAGTTGCCTTGCCCCAAATTACCCTAAAAAAATCATGCTAATTAGTCCTTTATGAATAACATTTGTTTCTGTAGTTTCTCTGGCTTTTGAGCAATAGCTTATCTGACGCTGTTTTGAACAACTATTGTCTGTCATTTTGCTGAGCTGGTAGCTTTCATTTTGACTGTGGGGCTTAACCTCCTCACATAATCACTTTCCATTGTAATCTGTTCCAATAACAATAATGGAGCGTGATTTAGGACACTCATTACTGCTGAACATTTCTCTGTTGGATTTTTCAAAAGCATTTACAAACCATCAACCCGCCTACCGTATAAGTTGTTGAATTGACAAATGTAAGAAAGTAGCAGTGATATAAATTTTTTTGTGAGATCAACAACGTCTTAAACAGTCATACACCCCAAAAGTGTTGTTTCTAACCAAATATGAACTAAATAGTGATTTTCTTAAAAGTCTAAAAATAAACGTTCAGGTAAATTAAGAAAAACATGCAGACTCTTGTGTCTTTAAAGAAGTATTTCATTGTTATTAAATAATGGTAGTATTGTAAAATAGTGAAAAGCTGGAACAAATAATTGTCATAATAAATCGGCATATTATCAGTACTGACAGTTGCATTTTGACAGCAGTGTTATTGCTTTGAATGATAGAGAGCGATCATATTTAATTTCTCTCCCGCTTAAAGCCATGTTGTCATGTTTTGCATTGTCATCTTCCTCCTCACACAAACAGTTCTCATGGATTTATTACACAACAGGTCTTAAAGTCATTGTCCTGTGAACTGAAGGCTTTAAACAGAGGATTTAGTTTGTTATAAAACTGCAGGCACTCATGGCTGTGTCCAATCCAGTGTTTAGGGCCAGAGCAGGATGAAGGGGGGGATTTACAGAGAGGACGAGCAGAGCGGGACAGGCGTCAGGGTCAAGACAAATGAGCAGGTTCAGTTGGAGCTTCGGGACAGGATTAATTTAGCCCTCAATCTTAATCAATCACTCTTCACACCGACAGGCGACAAGCCATTGGGTGAGGGGTAGGAGTGGGCATGATGCAGGTGTTTTATTGCAGGATACTATTGTAGTGGAAACTGATTGATTGGAGTGTTTCATAGACATTTAGCGAATGAAAGCTTTAGCCTCTTTTACTTGATCTATTATGGCAAGGCAAGTTTATTTGTAGAGCACAATTCATACACAAGGCAATTCAAAGTGCTTCACAGTTGCATAAAGTTAGAAGATAAAATACTTTCAGTTTTCATATGCTCGGGTAAAAAGAGCTGTTTTCAGCCTAGATTTGAACATTGTCAGAGTTGAGGCCTGTCTCACATCCTCATGAAGACTGTTCCAGACTTTAGCTGCATGAAACTGAAACGCAGCCTCACCGTGTTTATTATTGACTCTGGGAACCACCAGGAGACCCCTCCCTGAAGCTCTCAGGGCCTGAGATGGTTCATACGGCTCTAACATGTCAGAGATGTACTTTGGTGCTAAACCATGAATCGACTTGTACACAAGCGGAGCTGTTTTAAATTCTATTCTCTGAGTGACAGGAAGCCAGTGCAGAGACCGGAGCACTGGACTAATATGGTCGTATTTCCTGGTTCTTGTCAGGACTCGAGCAGCAGCGTTCTGGATGTTCTGCAGCTCTAACAGCTCGTTTAGAAAGGCCAGTGAGCGGCCGTTACAGTAGTCTAACCTGCTGGAGACAAATGCATTTTTTCAGATGGTAAAAAGCTGATGATGTTATTGCTTTGATGTGGCTGTTTAAGTTCAGGTCTAAGTCCATGATTACTCCTAGATTTCTAACCTGATTTTTTGGTTTTAGAGAGAGAGACTCAAGGTGACTGATAACACTTTGTCTTTGTGTCTGTGGGCCAAAAACAAGGATCTCAGTTTTGTCTGAGTTTAGTTGGAGAAAGTTGTTTTGCATCCACAAACTGATCTGTTCGATTCAGTGACAGAGAGTATCTACAGGCCCATTTATTTCTTTATTTATTTATTTATTTGACAGGGACAGTGTACATTAATCAACATTTCTGTAAATGCACCGGAATTAGCCAAAAGGCTATTTTTCATCCGTAGTCCCTGGACAGATGTAAAAAGTCTCCCTAAGACAATAAAACATTACGGTCAGTGCAATAAAATACAAAGTAGGACACAGTCACCTGCCGTCAGTGACACGTAGATCTGAGTGTCATCTACGTAGTTGTGGTACGAAACATTGTTGCTGTTTATTAGCTGACCCAATGGAAGCATGTACAAGTTGAATAAGAGGGGTCCCAAGATCGACCCCTGGGGGACTCCACAGGTCATGGAAATTTTGTCTGAGACACAGTTGCCAATTTCGACAAAGTACGTCCTATCCTCGAGATAGGACTTGCACCAGTTTAGCGCAGTACCAGAGATTCCCACCCAGTTTTCTAACCTGTGAAGTAAGATCCCATGGTCCATTATGTCAAAGGCAGAGCTCAGGTCCAGCAGAACTAAAACTGAGACCTTACCTGCGTTGGTGTTCATACGGATATCATTTGTCACCTTGATCAGAGCTGTCTCAGTGCTGTGGAAGGGCCTAAATCCTGACTGGAAAGTATCAAACACATTGTTAGATAGGAGAAAGTAAGTGAGCTGTTGATATATTACTTTCTCTAGGACTTTTCCTAAGAATGGTAGGTTTGATATGGGCCGGTAGTTGTTCAGTATCTTGGGATCAAGGCTGCTCTTCTTTAGAAGAGGCTTAATGACCGCAGTTTTCAAAGCCTTTGGAAATGCTCCCGTCTCAAATGAGATGTTGACTAACTGAACAAGTTGTGGTAACAAGCTGGTCAGCACAGACTTTAAAAATCTAGTGGGCAATTCATCAAGGCAGCATGTGCATGAACTCAGACCGGAGATAACCTCTTCCATTGTTTTGTCAGTAGCAGGTGTGAAATGTGTCAGCTCAAGGTGTTTATCTGGTGGCAGGGTTGCTATTTGTGTTGTTGAAATTATGGCATTTTTAATGCCTTGGACTTTGTCATAAAAAAATATTGCAAACTCATTGCACTTAGATGTAGAGATTAGTTCTAAGGGCAGTGAAACTGGAGGGTTAGTTAATCTGTTCACTGTGGAAAACAGAACACGAGAATCGTTTCTGCAGTTTGCGATGATTTTAGAGAAGTACTTCTCCCTTTCTCCACGCAAAATCTGGTTGAACTCACAAAGTACTTCTTTGTATATCTCAAAATGAACCTGGAGCTTTGACTTGCGCCATTTCCGTTCGGCTTTTCGGCACTCCCTTTTCTGTGCCCTGACCGAATCTTCACTTCTCCAAGGTGCCTTTTGCCCATTTTAACCTTGACAGGAGCAATAGTATCCAAAACATTTAAGACGCTTGATGTATAAGAGTCCAACAGATTATCAACATTAGAGCATGGGGGATTTTCAAATCTGATCATTTCCATAAACTGTGTTGTTGTTGTATCATTTATGTGTCTTCTTTGAATAACTCCAGGCCCAACCACTGGTTTGGGTGAAACAGACAAGTAAAAGAAGACACAAAAGTGATCAGATAAAGCAAGATCAACAGCATTCACATTTGATATATTAACACCTTTTGTAATAACTAGAGCTAGAGTGCTAGAGTGTGACCTGTGTTGTGAGTTGCCTCACTCACGTGCTGAGTTAAACCAAGGACAGCACTGAGTTATTTTGCATGCCTGTCATTGGTCACATCCACATGCACATTAAAATCACCTGAAATTACTAAACAATCAAAATCAGTCAATATGAATAAAAGTAATTCAATAAAATCTTCGATAAAACAATTCTGTGGTGGTTTGTAAATAGTCATATAAAGTATGGAAGATTGACAAATGACAATTTGTGGTTGACTATATTGTTCCTGAATATGGCACAAACACCCCGCCCCCTCTGGTTTTGGTGTGTTTCAAACACAAAATTGAAATTTGATGGACTACACTCAATCAAAACTGCGTTTCCAGTGTTTTTGTCGAGCCATGTTTCAGTTAAAAACATAAAATCTAGATTATAAGAGTAAATAAAACTATTTATTAAAAAGGACTTGTTTTTTTAACGATCTGACATTGAGTACAGCATGTTTGAGGTTTATCTGTGTCTGAGTGGATGGAATCTTTTTGCAAAGGACATGGATTAGAGTTCTTTGATTGGACGTTCTGACTGTCCCTCTCTTATCTAATATATGTTGCTTGACAGTACTAATTGTTTCAGAAGAACACACTCCCTCTATGGACCTCTGGTTGGTTTTGAGTTTGCTATGCAAGGTAGGCCCCTAATGTCCTAGACAGCAGCAGTGAAGCTGCTGGAGATAACAGCTGTGGGCACCGGTGGTGGGGGACGAGCTGGGGAGACCTTGGGTGAAAATGGCGGAGGTGGGAGAGGGGCATGATACTTCTTTGGGGATGAAAGCCTTGGTCTTGACATGACTGGAGTGAGGGGAGTCATTTTAATCCCTTGTTTTATCAAGGTTTCAAAATGGTTGGGGAATCCAATAGGTGAGTTTGGGGATGGGAATGATTCAGAAAAATCTCTGGAGGGTGTAGATGTAGCAGTCGGGCTCAAGGCCTGTGGTGGAGTTGATGAAAGTGCTCCTTCAGCTGAATAATTTACTATAGATGCAGGTGGTACTGAAGCTGAGCTCTTCCCCGGAGATGCAGATGCGGATGGTGCTGTATTTGTAGGCGGATACTCAGAAGCTTCTCCTCGCTTTTATTATTTAAAATCTGGCAGCCAAAAGATTGACTATTCTAATTGATTAACTGTAATCAAGACTGGGTTATGACAGTCGGTAAGTGCTTGTGCGTTTAACCACTACCAGAGCAGAAAGAGGCTTCTGAAGATAGAAGTGAAATGTCCTCAATCAACCCTGTTCAGTCCATGATATTTAAATCTTACTACGATCCATTTAGTTGAATAGAATTTACCTGTAACTTTTATTTACCAGGGTATCAACAAATGTATGAAATATCAGTCAACATGTTTATAGATGTCCAGAAATTTTACATCATAGTAGATATTTTCAATCATCGTCGGCTGGATGATCATAAAAACAATATTTGAAAATCTCTACTTTCACTTTTAAATCAACTCTTTTTTTTTCTTTTATTCCTCTGCATTTGTATTACGTGACTGATTATTGATTAGACACTAACTAGATAGTTTTGTTCTATGCAATTGCTGAATGTTTGTAAGCCTCTCTTGGGATCTGATCTTCCTGTATTGTTGTTCATCCAATTAGAGCGGTGGGATCCTCCATGTTTCATGGTGACACAGCGGTTAGTGCTCGTACGTCACAGCTAGAAGGTCCCGGGTTTGATCCCAGAGCCGGACGGAGTCGTTCTGTTTGAAAGTTCTCCCCAAGTTTGCGTATGTTCCCTCCGGGTCCTCCGGTTTCCCATACCACTAAAAACATGTACACGGGTGTAAGTTGTTATGTGAGAGTGAGTGGTTGGTGGTGATTGGAGGGGCTGATGGTGCAGATTTGCAGCCTGGCTTCATGCAGTCTACCCCATGGCAGCTGTGGCTACTAAGATAACTTAGCACCAACCACTGAGTATGGAGTGAATGTAAGAATGTAAAGGTGTCTCATCATGTAAAACGCTTTGTGAAAGGCGCTATACAAATAAAGTCCTTTCCTTCTACTGCATAGAGCGTAGGTCTTCTTGTCTTATCCCTATTAACCTTGTTTAAACCTCTACAAACATGCTCTGAAAGGCTTGTGATTCTTGTAATTTATATTTTCTTTAACGTAAATACCTCTGGACACTTTTGCACAATAAATTGGATCCTTATTTTGAAACATAAATTGCTATTTCAACTATTTAGTTCAGCAGAAAATGCGTGTGGTTGGTTTGAAATGTATGGTTTGTTTTCTTGGAGAGTTTTGTTGTCGGGAGAGGCCTTTGTCCCAGGTCACTGTCACCAGATGAGGAAGTAGGGCTTTGGGAAATCTAAATGAGGTCCTCAAGGAGTACATGGTGTGCTAACAGTTCCACATAGTCAAAGCTAAATACTGTAGACCCTTCATGTGGTCAATAGAAATAGGAATGTGCATGTTTGATTGCCTTTTTTTAATTTGTCCTATTCATTTTTCTCTCTCAGTTTCAGAACGGCGATTCATCTCTGGGCTTATGGTAAGTGGTTATGTAGGTGTTATTTTGTGTGTGTTTTTTTTCAATCGACATTTATTTGAAAAGTGATACAATTCATCACTATTTAATGTCTACATTAAACTGTAACTTTCGACCAAATTTTGGAAATTTGCATGGATTATATTTTTCATATCTTAAAATGATTCAGAGCACTCTTTCTGACCTCAATATTGTTTATATCATTGTATTATCCTAATATCTCTATACAATGAGTCATAGAGACAGGTGTAAACCAGTGCTTATTGATCTTGGGACTTGCCTCCATCCTTTATTTTGCAAACAATTAAAGTCGACAAATATCAGTCGTGGACATTATGGCTTATAATTCATCTGCTCTCTTTGTGGTAGAACTGCATGACCTCTCCTGTCCCGAATGAAAGATGCATCCATCCCTCTGACCAGCCCTGACTCACCCTCCACCATTGTCTCCACTGTCCCATCTCAGCTGTCCCCAGCGCTTCTGTCCCCTGCCCTCTGTGCTCCCATTGTTTGTTTGGATGCAACAGAGCACGTTGTCATTGTTCTGTCCATGAAAACATTTCACACCAATACCATTTTGATAAATCTACCACTAAACCTAGTGTGTATTGTACAATTAACCAAACTAAAACTAATGCTAAACCAGGACTAAGTAAATCATGATTAAACCAGAATTGTAACAGTTTAAATTAAGTGAGTGGACAAATCTAACTAAATAAAATACGAATAATATAAAACAGCACTTTAACTTAAAGAAGTCTGGAGTACACCAGTAGGAACTTTTTTGCCCCCAGTGGTGCCCATACCCTGACAAATGAAAGTTGACCATGGCTATGTGCAGCAGGAGGAGCCTGACATGGGCCACTCCAACCAAGACACTAAATGCAAAGGAATGGCTGAAGGAGGGTCATTAAAAAGTGGTTTGTCCCGCTCAGACACACCCTCCTTTGGTAAGATGGGCGTCCTGGGACAGGGGCTCAAACAGCTGATCCAAAAACGGAGCAAACGCTTCTTTGTGCGATGGTCCTCTGTCACAACCTCTACCTCATGTGGTTTCAACAGGTGATTTACGGCTTATGAGTAAGAAGAGCAGGTGTTATTGATTTATCGGGCAGCCGTTTTATTATTCTACAACATAAAGTCCTCACAACTTCTTATCTTTCTATTTATGCTGTCCTGCTTTTGTCTCAACAGGTGGCGCCCCCTTGTGTGCTCCTGAGGATGTCCTGGGACTCAGTCCTGATTTGCCCCAGCTCTCAGCTTCCTCTGGAGCAGGACTGGGTGCAGGGGCGGTGGGCATGATACGGCGGGGCACCAGCCTGCAGAGCCGCCGCAGTAAGGCCTGCTCCAGCTCTGGCAATGGAGACAAGGATCCACTGCTAAGAGGAAGTCCCCAGGCTCCCGTCAGGCGGCACACCCACGATCCTCAGCACCATGTGAGCAGGCCCAGGTCCTCCTCTGCCAACACTGAGAGCAACCCCTGCAGTCCAGCACCCGCCACTGCCACCTATGATGTGCTGCTGTCGTCAGGATATCAGTCCACAGAGGAGTCGGACCGGGTGAGTAACGGCACACTCTGGGTGTCTGTCTGTAATTACCTTTACCGTTACCTTTCTTCTTAAAGTGATGTTTGGGAGTGAGGATTGGAAGTAATGCACCTGATGTGATGAGATCAATCATTCATGACTTTTTTTTAGCAAAGAATTTTCTGCTAATTGCTCAGCTATGTATTGATTAATGTCCTTGTTGTTGTTGTTGTTGTTGACAACAACCATTTTTAGTAATATTGCCAAGCGATGGCTTAAAACCATCAACTTTCAGTTTTTGTTTTGGTTAAGTTGACAATCCAATGAGAAAGTGGATTGAACCCCATTGAATTGCCAGATCCAATGACTATAACTAAGCAGTAATAAACCCAAAGAACCCTCTCTCTGGTCGATTCTGGTATTCGCGCTTGTGTACAGCTATTAAATCAAATTCCTATGCTGCAGTTTAGTTTAGTCTGTAAAGAATCAACATTCAGGTGTGTTAATTCCCTGTCTATTCCCACATATTCCCGTTAATTCCCATGTAAAATTTTCAATACTGAAAATTCCTGGAATTTTGCAACCCTACCTAAGACTAGGTGCTTGATTTACACGTGCAAACACGGTAGTGTGCACTAAAGTGGAGCAGAAAGCAAATGTAGTTGATATTAGCCCGTCTACTAAACAATAAAATTCCACAGCGCAATTTTAGAGCATATTCATTACGGAATATGTAAAACCAGGCCATTTTGCCACAATAGGCAAAATTTGAGGCGGAGACAAATGCAAATGATAAGGTTTAGCAGGTGCTGGGATATTAATCACGACTTCGAGGAGCAAAACATCAATGTGGCGTTCAAAATGTTCACAAATGTTTGTATCTAGCTTATAATGATAGATTAATAATTGTGTTGTTTTGATGGTGTGTAGGGTTATAAAGAAATTGCACTTTTCTTACACATTTTTCCCCTTGGCTCTTCTACATTGAGCTGCAAACAGCTCCAAGAGTCTGTCCCACGTCCATTTAAAGTCCTTAATCCTTATGAAATCTGTGCACAATGGCCATTGTGTATTGATGATACAGTACATGAGGAGACACAAGCCGCCACTGTTCACCTGTGCCTTTCATCCTTTTGCGTTTTAAAATGTGCAAGCCGCCCCATGCTCGCGCATATTCCTGCTCGCTCGATATTCTCAGCTTTTGATGAGCCAATGATCAAAACCTAATAATCTTTGGCCAAACATTCAGCTGCGCTGATCACCGTTTCCTGCAAGTTTTTCATCTCATGGCCCGGCCATGGCACCTGACATATGCTAAGCGTGTGGATACCACTGGATGAGTGCACGGTGGGCACGGAGGTTTGTTTTATTTTGCAACACGTGCATGTACACAATAATATTTGAAGGCAAAAATATTTATTTAAAGCCAAGAAAATTGATTTGCTATATTTGTTTTTTAATTAATGTGATAATTATTGATGTGAACAATGGACATGTCATTTATCCATCATAACTTTTCAAATGTTCCCTCAAAGGCGCTCAGTCAACAACTAGAGCAGCAACAGTTTTGTGCTGCCGCCGCAGTAAAGCCATTTAGATATCAGGTTTGCGGGACTAAAATAAAAAAACACCTTCTAATGGTAAATCAGGTGCAACACGTCCACCAAATAGCATTTGCTAATTTGAAGTACTACTCACAAGTTAGCACCTGGCTTAGTAAATCAGACCCTAAGTATGTAAAGCCATCGTAGATTGGGTTGTGATTATAGTGCCTTTTTAAAAGGACATGCCACATAACCTGCCTTTTATATTGCTGGGTTCAGATGACATCACCGCATTCTAAAGGCCTATAATATTTCATGAGGTTGGGAGCAGATACAATTATTTTGTTTTTGAGGAGCTTTATGGTGTTGTACAGAGAGATCATGGACCCAGTCAGTGATATTAATGATATTTTTTGTAATTCATACGTTTTCTATTTAGATATTACTCGTGAAAGTGTAATGCAATTAATAGGAAAAACTGGCGCCTGCCCCCCAGCTGGTAGCATGACATCATCACATTTTAGAACATGAACACAACCCATAATTCCCAGCCTTCTCCTTTGCCACCAGAGGGCGCAGTGAATCTACTGGGAGAGGCATGGAGCTTGTTTCACTGAGAGGCTGTCTATAGTGCAGATAGTCTAGACTGAATCTTAATTATGTCCACATACAGTTTCTTAACAGTTTACGTATATATTTTTTATTACACTAGAAACTAAATTACATATTAAATCAGCAAAAAAAAGATGCCTCGTTATCATTTGTAGATTTATTATTAGAGCACGACACCCAGATGGAATGCTATAAATTGAAAGTTACCATGGAAATCTGCCATGTAAGGGGGAAGTAGCAAAGACTTTCCAAAGACTAATTTCAGCTAAAAGCAACATGAAAAGGAAAGAACGGAGCTGTTGAGTTAAATATCACCCTACACACCGTAGTGTCCAAATTCTTTTATGTGAATAATAACTCCAGTATTTTACATTCCAAAATCTCCATCAGTTTATCAAAAGTGACTTAGCGCAGCCGATTTCCTTGGTAAAGCAGGACAGCCAGCGCCATATTGGCAGATAACAGACATAGACATGCCGAAACTACCACTAAAAACATGTACAATAGGCCAGGATGAATGTGAGTGTGTTTGAGAGTGCGCATCAATTAATCAAATCAATCAAACTTTATCTATAAAGCGCTTTTCATACCGAAAGGTATCACAAAGTGCTTTACAGATTACAACATTTAAAAAAATACATCATACAATATCTCATTAGGACTAAATAAATAGATGTCAGTTAAAAGCTACAAAGGTGGGTCTTGAGCCTGCTCTTAAAATATGAACGTTCTCTGTGTGTCACGCTTCTAGACTGAACCCAAGAGCAGAACACAACAGGTAAGTAGTAATGATTTATTTTACAGGAAATGATTTGACTGAAGGTAGTGGGTGAGCATCGCTGCAGGGCAGAGGTGTAGGCAGGTCGGCTGAGTGGCAGGTCGATGAACAGGCAGGCAGGTGTATCTGGACATGAAAAGAAGGTTAAGTCACAAAAATTCCAAAACTGTTTAGAGCCAAGTGTTGTCACTAACAGTGAGTGTAGATAAACAAACTGGAGAGGAGTAGCTGGAGAGCAGCTCCTCTTGTATGGAGGTTGATTGTAGATTGCTGCCAGGTGAGCTCTGAAGATGCCACGCCCAGGTAGGAGGGAATGGACAGGCACACAAGGGGAGGGGGAACAAAAGGTATAGATGACACCAGGAGAGGCTGCCATGACACTGTGGTCCTGACATCGGGGACGACGGATGGAAATTAGCCCAAGCCTACAATCCGGTGTGGCTTGTTTACATGCATGAGACCCATGTATGTTCATTGACATGTACTGTCCCGACCAAAATAAACCAATAAATAACTGATCAATCTATCTCTAAAAGTTTGAAATTAACATAACATAATCAAACCAAATAGCCTTTTAGGTTAGCAGCATTTCCATACACACTGAAAGTTTCAAACATTTACTCTGTATCTTTGAGTCGCAAGAAGACTTTTTATATTGTATTACACCTGTAAGTGTTTGTTAGCATTTTAGGCCAAAAGGTGTCACTACATTTTATGCAGTAGTTGTAGTAGGTGTAGTTATAACGGATGCTTCTCTGTTTCAGTAAAAAGTGAGAAAGACAGGATAGGTGAGCAGTTAGAAGCTTTGTATTGCAATTCAAGTTCAGTTTGACATCGTTTGCATTAGAAAAATTATCCTATTTGGCGGTGAATGGCATTTTCATCATGTGACTCACAAAAAAACGATTGGAAGACACAATCCTGGGTTCAGATTAGTTCAAACGATCATAACAGCTCCAACGAAAAGCCCGATTTATTACAGTAATTCCTCTGCTGTAATAGACAACTGTCAGCGCTCGCTGTATTGTTTGATAGAAACGCCCTTCACAGCTCTGACCTACGCACACACCGAGGTCGATGAGGTTGTTTCTGCTGTCTCCGTGGTTACTCTTAACAGGAAGTTACACCCTCCAGCAGGTTTCCATAGCAACAGCGTAGTGACCTTGGAGAGGTGTACATCTGAAAAGGTGCATATCTGAAACGTACAGATGATGACGTGTACAGTAGCCTAAATTATACTTGAAATTATGTTTTGTTTTTTGCAGCTATGTAATTTCAATTTATGATGAAAATCTCAATTATTAATCATCTTATAATATATAAACTAACATCATGGTCATGCACTAGATCTTATGCACAAGATTCAGTCGACCTACGTATTTTTTGCAGCACTTATTGTAAACAAATAGCCACAGGCTCAGATGACTTTTTATTCATTCTTTATTGCTAACTTATGGCATTCAATTCGATTGTCGACATTGCGTTTTTATATGGACAATAATAGCGCAAATCATTATATGAACGCTTGCATGTCTTTAATTAATGATCACGTTGATATTTCATTAATTGCTTTTTAATTTATTTTAGCCTGTTTATGAAAAGCAACATTTAAAGAAAACCACATATACAAATATTTTTGATGTCACTCACTATAAGATTTTTTATTTTGTTTTTTATTATTGATATCCTGGTGATTCTCCTTACTGTCTTCCACATGAATTTCCACTCTATTTGCCTATCCCCTGCCATCCCACCCATCCCTGGAGAGCGTAGCAGACAGTCAGCTGGTCCTACCCCCACCCTGCACCAGCACAAGCCCTCCTCCCTCCACCCCTCCTCACTGTGCACTGACAGGAAGCGGGCGAGAGGCAACCCTGTCTCAGAGCAGTTGAGTGTCGAGTGTAGAACCTGCAGTATGTGTGTGTGATGTACGGGCGTGCTATCAAAGTGTCGGCAAACAGGGAGGTTTGCACTATACTATGACTTCATTCTTATCTTTATCTCTCCCCAAACTGTTGTTCCTGTGAATCTTTGCACTGACATAACTGAAAGCATTTGTGTGGTAGATCTGATGAGCAGCGGGAGGCACAGCTCAGAAGTCTTTATCTCAGCCGCTCTGGTGTTTGCTCAGCGCATGGACACGGCGTGGACAGTGTGTTTGGAGAGCGGGTGCGCGGAGCCTTGAGTGCGTGTGCATGTGTGGGGTAGATGAGGTTTGTGAGGCGCTGTATGTGAACTGAAGGAGACCAGAGGGCGAGCAGAGGGGCAGATCTCAGACAGGCAGTATGGTGCAGCGCTTCAGCCTCAGAAGGCAGTGCTCTAAGGTAAGGTTCAACAACATTAGTGCCATTTATCTGCCACACTGTTGTCATTTTGAGTTAAAGCTTTAGGTAAAATCCACTGGAATATTTTATTTTGAGCTTATCCATACGGTGCACTGTATTTAACTGTGTGTTGATCTGTGGAAGCAGAAACTTTTTCGGTTCAGACATATTTTATGTTTTATGAGTTTAAGTTAATATTGTCTGTGTTTAGTCACATACATAGTGCAGTTACTTTCTACTAAGGGACAACCGTAATTTACTTTACCCTAAAAGCAGCGCAGAATTTATGTTTATTTATCTGGTTCTTTGCGCTTTATTAGATTTTGTATTTCTGTTTTCTGTGTGATTTTGGGTATGGGTTTTCAATCGTTTTTTGAGCCTTAAGAGTGACACTGATATTATTCTTAACTGCAGTGTAATTGCAGTAACTTTCAGTGTTATTTAGTGAGTGGTTTGCCATTAAACATATGTATAAGTACTATTGATTCAAAGTTTTCTAGAGATGGATATCCTTCTGACTTTATTTGAGTTTTGAACACAGTGATCAATGCTGGTATTTGCACATTTGCACCTGTTAAAGAGTAACTATGGTACATCACATCACAAAGACGCATTGAAAGAGTGCACACTTAAAGTTAGCGATGATGATTTTTATTTCTTATATTAGTTTATTGTCAGTATTTATAAAGAGGATATACATTTTTATCTTCACTCATCTTACTGAAGTGCAATGTTGTGAAAGCAAACTGGAGTCTGTAAGCAGAGAATGCATTTGTTGGTAGGAAGTGATCTTTATTTTAACTGGAGGGCATTTTAAGTCTAGTCTTCTTTGTGTATCTCTGATTTGTATCTTACTGAAAGGTTGGACTGTTATCAGAGAAATTGCCATTGGCATTAGGTCCATTAAAGTCCCGCTGATCTGCAGCTGCTGCTCGGCCGCTGGGATTAATTACAGTTAGATGCTTATTAATTGATCGACTGAATGCTCTCTCCCTGTGCGGCTCCTTGGACTCAGTTTAACAGAGACGACGTTTGGAAGCAGCAGGTGCACACATGGGCTGGCAGATGCATGGTCTGGGATGGGACTAGATCAAACCTGGAGTAGATCAACTGATGGCTGTAGTCTGGTGTCTGGTGTCATCTGGTCTTTTCTTTTTCAGAGAAATTTAGGCTATTATTGTGAAAGATTAAGATAAATGAGCAAACAGGTCTGTGTACATTTTACTTATTCATATAAATATGTTTGAATTACATTTTATTGTGAATAATTTGACAATATTTGATTACAGACAATTACTGCAGAAAAAACACACCCAAAATATGAATAGAGTAAAAAATGTGTTTTTTGAAATTGAGCTAACTTGGCTCTTCCCCTTAGGTCAGATTCCTTTTGCTTAGACCTGTTCATCTTTCATCTTCTATTGTTCAACTGCATTTTTCTATGATGTGTCACCAAAAAACAGAACTCAAAGCAGATTATCATACCATATATTGTGCACTGATTTCTTACAATTGGCAGTAATACAAATTATATTTTTTATCAACCCATAGGAATTCAGTCTTTTAGTACAGTATCTTCATATTAGACAAATATGATGATCACAGTGGAGACACGCTTGGGTTTTCTTTAGCCTATACTTAGCTTGAGTAAAAGAAAGTGTTGTTTGGAAGGAAATCCTGTACATCATAATACCTTCCTACACAAAGTTACTGGGAAATTCCTGCCTTATTCCTGTTTTATTATCTTTTGCCAGTAATTGCTTTACGAAGCCCAATTTATTTCTGTAGATGTAATTGCTGTCACTCAACCTAACAATTAGCCATAGTGTCCTTGCGCTCCATTGATCCCAACAGAGCAGTAAAAGCAATAATAAGTGTGACGTGGAACGAGCAACACACAACCTGTTCCCTGGAGGCCTGTTACGGCCATCTCAGATCTTAACTCAATGTGCATCTCAGCTCCTCAGGCTCCTGTCTCTGCTGTGCCCTTTTTAATAGGGCAGTTATCCTATAATGGAATCACTGATGGAGTAGATGCTCAGAATTCAGTTCAGTTAAGCAGCTTTATGGCCAATACTACCACGTGTGAAGCACATAAAGTGAATCGGAATGATGTTACTCTCAAACCCTTTGTACAAAAGGACAATAGTTAAATGTAGAGCAACATCTTATATGAGGCTACAGAGATTTGGGAAAGAGAGAGTTCAGCTTCCTGACACCCTGATGGACATACTTGCCCTTCAATCAGTCGTCTCCCTGAGGCGGGACTGAAGAAGCTGGGGGATGTGGCATCTCCCTCTGAGATCATCGCCCTGTCTGCTCCGCTACTGGAAAGCTGGTCAAACGGGCCTGGTCCAGATCATTGTTGAGCCTAAACACAACAGTCTCACACAGTTCACTGGGAAAAGTACAGTTCATCTTGATCTCCAAAGATCGTACTATAGTCTCCACAAGTAGGGGCAGGCTGCTTGTGCAGATTAGCCGCTGGTCTGGCTTGGAAATCACCGCGGTTTAGTCTCCTATGATTTATGTTCTAATTTTAGCCTGAAAGTGGTTCTTTATTGGCTTTAGAAAACTTAATAGATACGCTCTCCAACTTTTCTTTAATCTGAATCTGAGGCCATCCCAATTTTAATGTAGTTATTTAATTAACCTTGGGGCCACTTTGTGAGGCTGCTTGTTCTGTGGAAATGTACTATAGGTGAAGACTCCAATCTCCATTCAGTGATCTTAAAAACATCCACTACTAGCCCATCCGTGTTTAATCAGCTACTGACTGATCAGAGAGATACTGTTCACGGCCCTGGGCTTATTGAAGCATGTGCACTCAGCCGAACACTGGGGTGATGTCATCTTTGTGTGTGTTTGCCAACCACCATCCATGGCAAACTGTGTGTGCACACCTCCCTCACCCTGCACTTGTGTACTTCAGTATGAGCTGCTCTTACTGGGTTACAGGGGGAAGTGTGACCTGCTAATGGTTTTTGCATTGGTGTGGTGTTGAGAACGTTGAAAGTGTGGTTTGTGGTAACGTTCATTTCCGATACCATCACTGTGAGTCTTTTTGGTGTATCTGCCCTTTCCTTTTTATTGTGTTGATCCATGTCAAGGGTCGAGTTTCCCAAATTCCGGCATTCCATCCTGTCCCACCTTACAACCTGCTCCGGCAGAAAATTTCCATAGACTTTTCTAAAAACGTTCATGAAAAAACTGAATGAAAAATGCACTTGTGAAACTCGGGCAGGATTCAATTTGTTGAGATCCATTACAGTGAGTGTTTTGACATCTTACACTAAGGGAGTAATTGCTAAAAGACGCCCAACTGTACTTTACTGTACTGGTTGTAATTGGTGTCACTCAGACTAACAATTATCTCCAGTATCTCATTGTCTCGCGCTTCACTGATCCCAGTGGATAAACTCATTTAAAGCGATGATGTTCATTTAAAATGTGTAAGGCCAGGTCGGACCCAGATTTTTCCTCTGACGAAAGGGTTGTGGGTTAAATTCTATGGGGGGTTGATTGTTATCTCTTTAACATTTTTATTTGAATTATAATGTACATAAACTCCATGAAAGACTGTTTGTTTCTCCGAGGAACTTAGGCATTAAAAGAGGAATACAGATAGATCTTACCCCGCGTGGCATGGGTGGATCCTACTGCACATTTTAGTGATAGTCAAAATGGAAGCACCCGGAGGAAACCTACGCGAGGAGTGCATGCAAACACTTCACAGAAAGGCCCCACCCTTCTTGCCTCGAGGGGAGATTTCTAAGTGCTGTCCCAACACCATGCTGCCACTAAATAGTAGCCAGGCTCAATAGCTCTCCTACGCCCTTTATAAAACTCACAGCTTTAATCCTAAACAATAAACAGTACGAGCATCATGATTGATTTGCTATCCTCTGGCAGGTGTCACAGACCCGGCTTTCTCTGTTTTTGTCTGCCTCTTGTACAATCTGTTTCCCAGTTCCTCATGTGGTGGCTCAGACGCAGCAGCTGATCGTCATGGTAACAGAGTGATGTTCAAAGCGGTGGATAAATGCTCCCGGGCTCACCTCATCAGTCTGTCTGGTCGAAATAATCACCTGCTAAATTTAGACACTTAACCGCATTTGCCGCCTTAAAATGATTGTGACGGCCACATTCAGGTATAAGCCTCGCACCGGACACATCTTTTGGATTTTTTGTTGTTGTTTAGGTATTGTTGCTCTATTTCTGTTCACATT
Organism: Proterorhinus semilunaris; assembly: GCA_021464625.1. Lineage (NCBI taxonomy): Eukaryota > Metazoa > Chordata > Actinopteri > Gobiiformes > Gobiidae > Proterorhinus > Proterorhinus semilunaris. Next base: position 22,541,778 of record CM038347.1, read on the forward strand.
ACATTTTGAGAGGCTTTAATCATCACATTTTGTTTCCAACATGTTAATGAAATTGGTCAAGATCAAGTTTGCCTAAATAGTCTGACTCACTGCACTCCAGCATTACAAAGTGCGGTGAACTCATTAGGGTCTTAGCTGAAAGGCATTTTTTTCTTTTTGCCATTGGAACACATGAGTTACTTATCTCGTAAAGCTGCAAATAGCTCAGAAAATTGTTGGGTCCAATTAGAATAGTGAACACAACACAGTGGGGCTCCTGCTTCGAAGAGTTTTTGGCCTTGAGATATTGTCTGCAGGCTAAGACGTTCAAGTTGCACGTGGTTTTATGACCTCCTCTGTTTGTGTCTTTGTCGTGAAGCCTCAATTAATCCACTGAATATTCATACGAGATTGTCTATCTAGGCCAACGCCCTGATGTTTTTTGGCACTAGTTGCTTGTGCAGTCAGCTCACTTAAATATTGTGTAAGGCTGTGATGACACATCTGTTGGGCTTTTCTCTGAGCGTATTGGCTCAGGCGCTGTGGTATCATGTGGACAAATAAGAAAAAAGGAGGAAGCTGGACCAATGGAGGAAAAAAAAATATTGTTCCTCATCGTTTCTTTCATAGCTTTCTATTATCTGGGTCTGAGAGGAGAGGTCTGATGTCTTCTGTCTGTCACAGTGCTATTAATAGAGAGGTATCTTTGCCAGGGCTGAAAAGCTGTATTGCTCAAGGATACCTTTACAGTTTTTATCACTGGATTTATTTTCCGTCACCTTGCATTAATTGCTTTTATGATGAACTGTTTGTAACTATTTGTGAAACAGTGATAGGCTAATAATCACAAGTCCCTTTGAAAACCTTAAAACACGGTTGTCCAAGTACATGAAGTGGATGCCCTGTACCACCTTGGGGAATATCTCCCACTAAGACTACACAACAGAGAGTAAACCTGGATTTATCCGTAAACCAATAGTGCTCCTTGTACCACTATTTGAAAACCCAACTTAATAAAAACGATCTTTGTCTGTATTCTTAATCTAGCTGCTTAAAAAGACCCCAGGAAGGTTCAGAGGAAAAAGAGTTAACCCAGAATGGATAATAGTTAGATAAAACACCCATCAACAAAGTTTTCTTTGTTTTGGGGCCGAACATAGAGCAGAATTAATGCAACGATTAAGAGGTGTAGTTCAGTGCCTTCATACTGAGGTTTTGCCTGTATTTGTCCCATCCTTCAGTTCAGCTGTGACAACCTGTCAGGACCAGTGGGTGATCACAGTGCGGCACCCATCTTGAGATAGGCTCTTGGTCACCTGTGAGAGGATCATGTGAGCTCGTCACAGGTCTGCATAGTCTGGGAATCGAACCCGTATCATCGCTATGAGGCACGAGCACTTTACCTCAGCCACCATGCATGAATGTATGATAAAGTGTTTCCCGTGTTTACTGCCGGGCGCGAGGTCATGTGCATTAAAGATCGTACATGTCAGCAGTGAGTCATTATGCCTCGTCTATTGTGTATTTATTTTTGGGCCGCAGCTGGTCCGTCTTCCTTTCTGGGCCGAAGAGTGCGCGTGTTTGTGAAAGGGGGAACATTACGGCGCACATGCATGTTCTGCCTGTTTTCTCAGCTGCCGGTGGATCGCTTCATTCACTGGTCACAGAGGACGTTCAGACTGACCTTGACCCAGATGCAGCGTGTCCCTGTCCTCCAACTCAGCAGGTCCCAAAACCTGCGGGCAGGTTCATTGGGTGATGCGAAGGCTAATCTAATTTTGGAGCGTTCAAGAGTTCAAGACTTACACTTAATTTGAAAGTTGTAATAGAGAATTGAATATATAATAATACATAATGCACTTTATCCAGTTTAGAGCCTGATTTTTTTATATAAGACCTTAGTTCTGGCTTACTCATCTTGTAGTGTTCTCATTGTAGTGCAGTCCTAGTTTAGTCCTTGTTCTTGGTTAATTCTTCTGGTTAACATCTGCTATTACCTGGCTTTGATTTAATCCTGATCTACAGTAGACCTTATATAGTTTTGTATATTCATTTAAGTTTAGTTCTGATTAAGAAGACTGTGTTGTAGTCCTTCCTTTGTGCTGATTTTGGTCCCAATCTAGACCAGGTGTAATCCTTGTTTATGCCGTGGTTTGTTTTTGTTGATGATACACTCCAAATGTTTACCATTGAGCTTGCACTTGCACTCCGATAGAACAGTAAAAATCACATTTCGGAAACACTGCTTTCACTGTATCCGTTTTGTTTTTTGGGTCACAGCTTTCATACTGACTGAGCCAAACTGTGTCGTAAACCTGGAGATGACTGCTATCACCTGCCCTGTTGAAACTCGCCACTGTGTGCTCTTCCTAAAATATGCCTTGTGCACTGTTTTCAAAGGGAAATTGCAATGAGGTAATGGTAGATAGGGCACAGGGTCTGTCTCCTGCCACTCCCTGCCCTGTGTATATCATTTGGTGCAATTCTGATGAATTATTTATAAAGCCATAGACTGTAGCGCACGGTCGTCTCTGCTCCACTGACCCACTTTCACACAAGACATAATGCATTCAAATTTGATTATAACCACTGGGGAAATATGATTACATTATCTCTGCACAAGTAATTAGAGATTTCTACCAAGTTAAGTCTATGATCTATGAGCAAGTTAGATGGATTGGCCCATTTCCTTATCGCCTATAGGAGGATACTGGAATCTATTGAGGAGATTACACCATACGCCTTGCAATTTGGGCCCGAAATGTGACTAAAAATCATGACAGATGAAACTTACAGTAATCAATAAGTCACTTGTCATTTTATCTGCAAAAAATATATATGTAATAATGTAACGGTAAGATTGTGGCCTACACTCCCCTCTCTTCTGCAGTGATTTTTTTAAATATTAAATTCTACCTTTTCTGCTTGATGTACACATTTGTGGAAACAGGTGTTGTCCTCCATCCCCCCCTAGTGGTGGTAAAGCTGCAGAACAGGCATTGTATACTCAAAATACAGTCATTCAGAACACCGAGTACATTTTGAAGCACTAGCAATATAATAGACAGTGTAGTAACATGATTTATCACCGTGTTGCATGATTTATGTATACATTTTTACTTAATTACTGTCAACGAATACATTTTTCATATACTTTAATATTTTCACTAAATGTGGTGCTATGAGGCTTTGAGACAAAACTGTGTATGCTTATGAATTTTCCAAATTATCCAAGTGTTTTGTTTTTGGCTACAAAAACTTGGCAGCATCAGAAAACCACCCCATGCCAGTTTGTTATTGTGCATCTTTCCATCGAACCATCTTTGAGCCAATGTCTTTTCTGTTTTCACATTACATAATCACAAGATAGACTGTCCAATCCATACAGGCCGCAATAATGAATGGATGGACTGCATTTCAGAGACTTTTTAAAGTAATTTAGCTTTTAACTTTATTACAAACATGCTAAGATTTCACTCTGTACTGATGGACTTCGAAATGAGCACAATCCGTGTCTCGTTTCCCTGGTTCTAGAAAATACAGTGAACTCCTGATTGACGCAATTCATCATTATCTGCTCTTACACCCGGGCAGGAACTGAACAGACAGTGCTAACTTGTTTTTGTCATGTTGTTTGTTTGATTTCCTTCCTGGTTGGCTCTTCTGGATCCCAATGCCAGAGTTGGCCTCCGTTTCACTCTCCTTCGACCTCACAAATGAGTACACGGTCTATGAAGTTCACAGCAGTTTATCTAAGTTATTCTCATCATCTAATTGATTCGAGACAACATTGAGGCATCTGTTGTGGCATTTTTTACGGATTAAGTATTATTTGTAAAAGAGCTCACTTCACGGCTGTTTCCTCTCTTTCAGTGCAGACAAAGCCATAGCTCCTCTTCTTTTACGTAACCACTTACGCCTCCGACCAGTGCGCACCATCCCCACCAGCACGTTTTACGATCACACATTGGGCCATTTGGAGTGTTCAATGTAAGTTAAGCCTGTGTGTGTGTATTCTAATGAACAACTCCAAAAGATTTGTTTTGTTCCAAGTACAAGCAATACCTAAAATTACAGCCAATAGCCTTGATATTGATCATTCCACGCATAAGGATGCTTTCGTCGAGATTTTCTGCTCGTCCCAAGTGTCGTATTAGACTGTAGCCTATAAAAACTGAGTCACGTAACAATCCTATTGAGGCTGATTTGATGTAGAAACTATAGAAGAAAAAAGCAGCTGAATGGAAAAATGCAACAACAACAAAAATGCAAATGATAAAAGCGTATCAAATACTGTTGGTGTATGATGTGTAGCAGTGTAATACAGATGAGATCATAAAACTAAATTGTACCTTTGCTTTTAAAACAATAGATAAGACGTGTTGTCTTTTGCCTGGGTTATTCTAGGCATTATACTTACCCAAGTTTCACACCACACTCTGTCCTCCTGAATGACAATGAGCGTTATCCTGCTGCTAGTGTCTGCTGGTGAAGACCAACCTTACAATTCTCCATCTCTCCCCCACGTCACAATGCCTCAGTAAGACCATTGTTCGCTCAAAAACAAGAATGTTGCATCACAAAACCAAACCTTATCTGTATTTGTCCCATAAAGTAGATATTATTATTTTTAGTTTTTCTTTTCACCCGTAGGCTTTATTTTACTGGAGGGTGTAATAAGGAGTGAGACATTGTGCATTTTGTCAGGACCCAAACCCACGACACTAAGGAGAGTACGCCATTTGTGCAATATTGAAATGATGGTGTAGTAGCTAAGGTCCACCATTTTCTCACAGACTTGTGCAACAAATTTTTACTGCACTGTGCTAATTAAAGTGAATGTCAGGGCAAAACATCATTGTTCTAGTACTGTCGGTCCTCTCTGTTTCTCTCTGCTTTGATCAATCAGGAGTAAAATGAGCATTTATTATCTAGACATGACTTTTGTTTAATGGCATTTATGAAATATAAGTTAAGTTATACAAGAACGTACTGGTTGTTATGATTTACGTGATGAATTAAACTTTAGGATTCAGAAACATAGCACAACTTTGAAAAGTTTTAGTCCAACAGTTAATGGTGTACAATTGTGGAATAAACTGGAGATGGATTTGAAACGATGTCCAAACATTAACCTGTTCAAATATAAATACAAACAAAAGACTCTTGAAATATACAGACAAGAAGAAATGTGTTGCCACTAGGGGGAGCAGTAGAATCAATTATGTGTATTTTTTCCTCTATATTCAAGGAAGAGTGTTGCTGCTTGGAACGGTTGTCATTCTATTGCTCAAATTCACAAATGGAGAATTAGGGTTGGCAGGTTATGGATCTGTTGAGAGGAATCCTCCCAACGGGCTTAAAACCTTGTCTTTTAATGCACCACTCAGCATAGGAACATATTCTACAAAATCAGCTGTTAGGGCAGCCGTGTGGGGGTTTGTTGAAGGGGAGTTACTGCCCTCTTCAACTGGCTCACTCTCTGGCCTTTTAATGCACCACACTATGCAGGAACATCATACTTTTAATGCACCACACTATGCAGGAACATCATACTTCACATTTAACTCAATTAAATAAATATATAATAATGATAATGATAATTAAACCCAAATTAAAATTATACTGAGAATGGTAATGACAACTGGAAAGCATCAAGATCTCAGATTATAATATCTATTAATGTACCTTTATACAATCTACCTTTATCTATTAATGTACCTTTGTACTTTATACAATTAATTATATAAACAGTTCATATATTTTATTATTATTATTATATATTTTTTGTAAGATTGTAAGTTTGTAAGTTGGTCTGTACGAATGTAGCTGCTTGTAATGTTTTGTAGTGTTTTGAAATGTTCTTTTTTATTTTATTGCATTTTATTGCACTTGGGGGTGGGGGCTCATAAGCTTTTTGCTTCAGCCCACTCCTTTTGAGCACAAGGTGTATTGCTCAAATAAACAAATAAACTAAACTAAACTTTATTACGTATTATTTGTATATTGTCTGTTTGTAATATATATGTGTGTGTGTCCTGGTGCTTTCCTGCCTGTACTACTGTGAAAACTAATTTCCCCTTGGGGAAGACAATAAACTAAACCAACTAACTAAGTAACTAATCCCCATAGGGAAATTCGTTCTCTGCATTTGACCCACCCTGTTGCTGGGACGACCTGTAGGAGCGGCGCTTGGGGACCAATCTACAGATGTGTGGCCAGGCTAATGGTCAGAAACACCTGGCTGAAGGGTTAACCCATTGTACATGTTTTTAGTGGTAGGGGAAACCGGAGGAAACCTACGCACAGAAGCATGCAAACACATAGAAGGGGGATCGAACCCAGAACTTTCTAGGCTATAGTATAGACAATAATTGTGTGTCTATAGCAAATGTATAGAATGTAGAGGTGGGATTAAAAAACCTTATTGCGAGTAAGTGGGAGACCTGTCAGTTTTAATGATGCTTTAAATGGACCTATAATTAATCAAGTAGAGCAAAAATACAGTTTCCCTTGAGTATGTTTGTGTTGACTGTTGAATAGAAATTGTCAACTGGACAAAAATCCCTATGATTTCACTTGATTTTAACGTTACCATAACACAAACTATTATTATTATAGATTCTACTAGTACTACTACTACTACTACTACTACTGTTACTACTACTACTACTGTTACTACTACTACTACTACTACTACTACTACTACCACTACTATAGCATCAATGGATACATGTAGACAATGCCACTTCTTCTATTGCCAATTATTCACTGTAATCAACACTAATTGTGTCTTTTACATAATATAGGACTACACTTAACACCCCATAGGCAACAAATAACCCTGTTTAATAAGTCTGCACATGCCCCACTCACAGAGCTACATTTCACTGATTGCAACTGCCCTGACGGCCTATATTTCTCCTTTCTCCTGTCTGGGTTCATCAGTGTCTTGGGGCGGCCTGGTGCTTTACCCCCTATAGTGTTTATTTTTGTTGTAGCGGCTCTGTTGTCTGTGGTATGTGTAAGTTAACCCTCCAAATGTGCACAGGACGTCCTGAGTCACGACTGAGACTGGAGTGACAGAAGCTGCTGGAAGCCACACGGAGGAGGACAGGACCTTGGGGCCCTGACTGACTCAGTGACGGGAGGAATCTCTGTCATGCATTTACTTTAGAACCAGCCAAACCTGCGAACCTTTTAATAACAATAAACCACGTGACCATATCAGGAAAGTCCCTTAAGCCATATTTGATGTTGTTTTGAACAGTACAAGCTGCTATTTCTACCACACTATTATTAGATTCCTAGTATATTTATCCTCTTTATACATTTATCTTAAAGACTACTTGAAGAAACATTTGCAAAACCTGATTTCTCCTACTTGGCTAAAAGTACAGACGTTTTTTGCTGTCTTTGATACAGTAGGCGCAGACCCAGGCTCTAACCTTTGAGCAGTTTGGTTTTCTTATGTAATCGGCCTTTTCCCTAAATCCTGCCTCTCTCTGTCAGTGGCCCCTAACCCCCTCTGTGCTCATTAAAGCCTACATTCACTCTCCATTCTCATGCCTCTCCCCTTCAACAGTAGCCCTTTGACCTCTAGACTTCCCTCAACTGTTTTGTATAAAATAGTTTTGGCAACATGTAGAGGCTTTCAGCGTGCTGTATCTGGCAACATTTTAAGCGTTTTGACAGAATTCTGACATTGAAAACTTGACCCTTTGACCCGTTTGAGATTTAGAAAGTTTATGTCCTGTATGTACAGATCATTTGATTTAATAAACAAAGTAGACAGAGAATTATTTTGAAGTTTTGTTACACTTAATGCTTATATTACATGGATTTTTCTATATTCCTATAAGTTACATTAAAGCTGTGGACTAAGATTATCATTTAGAATAGAAACATGAATTGCTCGGACTAATTATAGCTGGGTGTCAGTATTCCTGTGTGAAACTGCAAAAGGCTTATGAGCAAAGCAGTTTAGCTTTCGTCACCAACAGGGAAGTCTCATGACCTTGTAATCTGTTTCTTCTAGCTTGTCCTAATAAGGAAAGGTGTCACTCATACATCGGAGCATTTAGTTTGACCTGTTTGTGTGCATTCAGCTGATAGTGATTTATTACTGCATGAAGTCTGATCTCACGTGATAATTAGATAAGGCCTTTGCATGGTTGTCCTTCCTTTTACTTCACCAGCAGGTCTGGAATAGCGTTTCTAAAGCGTCGCATGAGTACTGTTTGCAGAGCATAGGGCTCTTCTTGGTACTTTTCAGCTCAGTTCCATTAGTTATAGTTCATTTTACCACATGTAAAGTACATACAGTGAATCAAAATTAACGTTACTCTCATTCAATTGGTGCTACAGTTATTTAGACAGCACAATACTGTATATCAGGGGTTCCTAAACTGTGGGGGGTACGTGAAGAAATTTTGGAGAAAAATAAATGTTTATCACAATCTGATTGATATTGACCCGTTAAAACCGCCGCACGGGAAACGTGCTTATACAGGCGAAATAGTCTTATAATTCAGACGTGGATAAGCTTGTCCTGGACTTAAATGTGTGACTTCAGAACCGAACCTCAAGAGCCGCTTTGGACCGGAGTGCGTCAGCCCTCGCTACAACAGCAGCGGCTTTAACGTGAACTGAGCCAGAGTTTGATCGAGCAGCAATTTCTGTAATATCTGTCATAAAGAGAGAGGAGGCTGTGCGTGTGCCATCAGACTGATGGCGACTTCGACTTGCAACAGGAGTTTCCCTCTTATTCTGATCCAAGGAGTGAGGGGAAAAGGAGAAGCGCCCCTCCTCTGCCGCTAAACCCGTGGCTTTGTATCTGACACATACGTTAACATTTACGAGCTGATGTGTGGTGGCACGTACACAGATGGTTATGTCCTGCGTATACATTATCTTCGCTTCGCTTTAACAAAAGCTTAAACCAGCACATTTGAGTCTGTCCCGGTGGTGACAGTACGACTGAAGGAGACGCAGAGGGGGCGGGACCAGAGTCTGATGTTCAGAATGAGTGACAAAAGAGTCCTGGCAAAACACTCAGCTTTACCCATTCTCACTAACAGCCTCGTTTCCAAAATAATCAAAAACTGGCATTTTTATAAATATTTTTGTATTTACATATTCTTAATAGCCCAGACGAGTAAAAAACTTTTGTAATAATGGAGGAAATAAACATAATATTACATGTGATATTCCCAGTGTTTTCAATCGCGTCAAAGTAGGGGGTACGCGTCTCTTCACCCAAAGCTTTAGGGGGTACACGGCTCCAAAAAGTTTGGGAACCACTGCTGTATATCATTTGCAAACAACAAAATAGGGTCTTTGTTTGGACAAGCACTGGGAAAAAGGGCTTTTGCTTATTCTGCTCCTTGTACATGGAACTGGAACATGTTGCACAAAGACTGGAAACTTTTTCCATTGAACACTTTTAAGTCCAGATTGAGAGCACTTGAGACGACCTCTTTAAATTGTTTTTCATAATGTGTAAGGAATTTTATTTTGAGTATTGAAATCAATGGCCGCTGGCTGCTCTGCTTTATGACCACAACACTGGAGGCCGCCATTGCTCCGCCATTGGTGTAGTACCTCCATATAGCCGCTAGTCTCCCATTGGGAATCATTACCCTTTAGACACATTAAAAACAACTTTAGAGCCCGGTGCCTAATTTTTTGGACTTTCTACAGCTAGATATTTCTCCTGTGATTAACGCTGGGTTAGTTACAATTAGAGGCACCGGGCTGGTTTTCGTAAGAAATGTTTTAGAAATCTTGTACTTACTGAGGGTCGGACTGTTAGCATTGGAGCTGCGCGAGCTACACGTCGCACAAGGGCCGAGTACATTGAAGATCCCGCCCTTATGCCCTTATTAGGAACATGCTTCGTCAGAGCTGGGGAGGAGGAGTCTGTAAATCCGCCATGAATTCCCCTTTGAACGTGGTCATTATGGTAAATGGGGAGGAGTGAGGAGGAGTCGTCTATTCTTTGATTGAAATTGTAACACTGTAACTGCATCTTTTGCTGCCTCTTGGTCAGGACTCTTGAACTAGAGGGTTTTAATCTCAATGGGACTTTCCTGGTTAAATAACTTACTAACACTAACTACCTATACAAACATAATCTGAAATGCATGGGATTTTTGTGTTGGTTTAGCAGTTCATATCCTAGTCTTCTCTCAGAGAGTAATGCTCCTCAATGTGTTTGAATTTTTTCCCAAAAGCAGTGAATCTTGATTTTAAAACATATACCGCAAATCAAATTGAAATCACAATACTAGAATTATTTGTCCAAAAATGTTCCTAACAAAGTCTGGTTGAGTGGCTATTACTTGGATCAAATGTGGTTAAGCGCTAATTCTTATTAATTCACTTTTTAGTTCGCAAAAAAAATTCTAATCCTGATAATAAAGTATTTATCTATCTATCTAGTTGCCGTCCGCTCTTAATTTCTTGGTCCAGTACTGGCTGAGCCAAATCTCTGCAAACTTCAGTTGTAAAAAGTTCAAGAGAAGAAATCCCCTCCCTTCACTGAAGTCGGCTCCCTCCCTCTGTTCCTCTGAAGGCTGGTGGTCTGCTTTTTTCCCTTGTCGATTCACATCCGTCCTCCGGGTCTCTGCCTCCTCGCGTCTCCTGCGGATTTAATGCCCAATGGACTCTTTTTAACTTCACTCTTTTAAACCATACATCCTTCCGACCAAGGACCCTTCTTGTCGTTTACTTGGTAAGCCTCCCAAAAAGTGTGCATCATCTCTGGCTCCACAGACTGGCCTGAAAACTATATAGACCCTTGAAGTGTAAACCAAGTGTTAGCATTCAGATGGACTTGGAGAAATAGCTAGACTTTACTTTTTGGACTTCAATTGTCATGTTTCAATGGGAAAAATTCTCATTCAAGACAGCATTATTCCGGAGGGTGTACTTGCCTATTGTCAAGTGGATGACTTTTGCTTGATGTGAAGTGGTTTGGGAGACACTTCTTGAGTGATGGGAGACAAGGTGGTCCCAGCTGTGCTTTTCTTTTTTGGACTGTGTGCTCAACATCTTCTCAGTGGATAGGAAAAAAAAAATGATAAAAGAAACCTGAATTGAAGACACTGACCATATGCGCTTTCCTGTCATGGAAGTCATCCTACACCTGGTGTCTCCTGATGCCTCTCCCTCTTCTACCGTGAGTCTTGATGGAACATTTGAAACACAGTCAGAGAACTACAACTACTAACTACCACACTAGTATTACTACTACTACTACAATAGCACAGGTGCTCTTACTCCTGCCGTTACTGCTAATGCTAGTGTTAAAGCTCTCACATATCCATTTCATAACATTACACCCTGAATTCCTAAAGTAGCGTAGATAATGCTAAGTGAAGGTGAAATTACATTTATTTAAAAGTAAATGTTTATTTGAAGCCGTGTATTTTTTCATACTTCAGTACATTAGAGGGAATATGTTATTGAGGTGGGCCCACACAGTGTTCTTAATTCAAGTTTCTACAAGGATCAATTACAAAATCACTCACAAATGCATCACTGGTCACGCCCCATTATACTTGCGGCAACTCATATCACGGCAAACCTCCACTCGCACCCTCAGGTCATCCAGTAGCCTCCTCCTTGTTCCTACCACCAGACTCCAAACCATGGGAGACAGAGCCTTCTGCTCTGCTGCACCAATGCTCTGGAACAGCCTCCCTGTGGAGCTGAGAGAAACACAGAACCTGGACTGTTAAAGCTAAATTGAAAATGTACCTTTTTAAGGAAGCTTATAATTGTTGATGTTTTTTAATGTGTATTATTCCGCACTCTGATTTATCTGAATGAAAAGTTACAAATAACATGTATTATATTATGTGAAGTGAAAGTCTGCTAAATGACCCTCCTGATTGGACCTAAAAGCCACTCCGCTTCACAAGAAAGCTTGTCTCATTGGTCAAAGGCCAACGGGGATTCTGATTACTGAGATCAGCAGGAGAGACTAGTTATAATTATTTAATATTACCTACATATGTTACATCAAATGGCAGGCCTATGCGGTCAATTATATTATTTATATTATAATATTATTATTTATATTATAATATTATAGTTTGTTCAATTGCAACTTACTGACAACACCTTTAATCTTCTACTCTGAGACATTGTATGATGTCGAGTTAGGTCATCATGTTCACACTGGCCTTGATTGGAAATATCTACATTAAATATTATCCATCCATCCATCCATTTTCTTCCACTTGTCCGTTGCCGGGCCGTGGTGGCAGCTGTTGGAGCTGCCCAAGTCACATTGCACCAGCCCTCTATCCTGCAGGCGGTGGGTCCACAGAAGGACGGCCTCACGATTCAAACCGGGCCTGTTGGTCTCTCATAAGGGGCTTCTGAACTGCCCTTTGTCTGACCCGTCACCTAGGACCTGTTTGCCTTTAGAGACCCCACCAGGGGCACGAAGCCCCCGACAACAGAGCTCCCAGGATCATTCGGGCGCTCAAACCCCTCCACCATGTTAAGGTGGCGGTTCCATGAGGCGAAATAAATACATAAAATATTATCACCATCTTTTAAACAAAATACATTTTTAAATTCTATGTTAAAAAAATACATACACTTGTAAATGTATGCATCTATTGCTTTTAACGTTTTGTCATTTTTATGCAAACTCAGCAATGGTGCAAGGATTGTTTTTTTTCTAGATAGCTGTAGGATTATTTTGCAGATCATTTCACTTCTTTAAAAAGTTAAGAAGTTATTTATCCTCTGTTGTTTCAAGTCAACTGCCTTCTCCTCTTAGACATTGTTCTTATTGTATTAGCAAACCTGAACTTCAGCAAACCTACTCCTCCCTTTGTTCAGCTGTAATAGGAGAGGCACGGGCCACTCAGGATTTCTCAGAACGGAATCTGAAGTCACTCAGTCTCATTCGTGTCTCATTTGCTTTGTGGCACGTGAACCTGTTCCTGTAGTGAAACCCAAGATGACAGACACTGAGCCGACAGACACTACATGTGCTTCCAAGAGGATTATGAATATCTTGACCTTGGGTGAAACTGCATATTGTTTCAACTCTGCCTCACATGAAGAAATGTTTATATTCCAATATAAACCGATTTTCTAAAATAGGATTTTGGGTCATCCTCCTCCTAATCCCGTTATGTAAGTGATAAAATAAAGACACAAAAGAGCATGCAATAGGTAGGAGTGAAGGTGCTTGGCCTGACCTGGTTTGACAGTGGATATCCATCACAGAAAGGAGACAAAGCTATAGTATCTCCGTGTTAACTAAAACTTAAGTTACAATGATCTTGAACTTGAGCTGTGTAGGTCCTAGAAATCTGCTGTAACGTAAGTGGTGCTAATAAACATTGCCAACATTATTTACCATTATTGCTCTTATTAGATTTTATTTTTGTTTTGCAAAAAATATATGGCAGAATTAGATAGAATTTTATTAGAGTTTGTAGCGGGAGCATGAGGATTGATGGTCTGTTGTTGAACTGTTAGTACATTGTTGCTTTTAAGCCAAGAGGTCATAAATCAGATGGATAACATTTGGTCTTATGACTTGATATCTTGATTTTTGGATCTAAAAACCAGCATTTACAGAGCTGGTATTCAGGACGTGTTTTGACTGAGAGTGAGAGTGAGAATGGGGCATACAAGGCATCCCTGTTGGCCGTATCTAATTATGTGTGATGTATATCTAACTACATTAAGCTGCAAATGCTTTCTAAATGGTTGTTTGTGTGGGACGTATGGCTGCATGTGTTTAGGTAAGGCTGGTCCAGAGGCTGCTCTGTTCCGGCTGCTCTGTTCCCAGGCCTGGGTCTTAGGTCTGAGGTAAGCCCTGCTTGAGCCCCTTCACGACTAAACAGATTTTTACTGGATCAGTTATACAAACTGGATCTTGAGCGTGTGGTGTTGGTGGTGACCAAAGAACCGCTTCAAGTATTGCTACTACTACCGACAGTGCTGTTACCACTATTTCAGTACAACTACTTCTACTATAACCACAGGTACTAGGAGTGTTACTTTTACTTTATGCAAGACACTACAACAAGCTGGTGGGTGTTCTACTGTATTTACAGCAATTACCGCAACTTGTAAACCAACTTCCACAACTAAAACTATTACCCAAGAAAGGCACCAGCTGGGGGTGAAAAAAGAACATCAGAATTTTGCCCTTTAAAGCTTTCTATTCATTGTATGAGATACCTCTAGTTACGGTGCCTTGCGAAAGTACTAATACACCATGAACTTGTGTACATTTTGTCATGTTTACAACCCTAAACGTAAAGATTTTATTTTGAATTTTTCACTGAAAGTTCACACACAAGTAACAGACAACTGTGAAGTGAAATCAAAATGATACATGATTCTGTTATTTTTCAAACAATAGAAAAGTGAAAAGTGGGGCGTGCATAAGTATTCGTACAGCATTTTCTGAGTGCATTAAATTGCCTTTATAACATTCCTAATGACTGCAGAATGTTCACACCTTTCCCTAACCATTAAATAGAGGCCACCAGTGCGTAATCTACGCTCAGTATAATTCCAGCTGAGTGTATTGGTCAAGTTGTACAAAGATTTCCCACAAAGTATTAAGTCATGCTGTATGAATACTTATGCACGCCCCACTTTTCACTTTTCTATTGTTTGAATCTTTACGTTTAGGGTTGTAAACATGACAAAATGTGCAAAAGTTCAAGGTGTTTTAGTTCGCAAGACACTGTACTATTACTCGATTGGACATTTCCTGTCTATTTTGCACCCCCTGAGTGTTTCTTGAGAGCTGATAGAACAAGTTAATTTCTCCATTGTGAGATCAATAAACTCTTATCTTATTTAATGGATGAAGCTATTTGATGCTTTTGGAAAACCTTTGCTACTCTCGTAATAGTACTATTAGAGAAGGAAGGAAATCTTATTTGTATAGCCTTTTTCACATGACACGTCACACATAGCGCTTTACACACCAACCGACCACCACCAACTAATCACTCACACACCCCTCACACGGGCGGCCTATAGTGTCATGCAGTGTCATACAGCTACAAACCAGGCCCACCCCTGCTTAGCTTCTGAGACCTTATTCACAAGATGGGTCTTTCTTTCAGTTGCACAAGTAGGATAACGGGTTGGTGAGGAGTGACCGCTTCTTCCACTGCTGCAATTACACAGTGTAATGAGGGAGTGATTGAACTGATGAGCCCTTATCTCTAACAGAAAACAAAGGACTCTGCTCAGACATGTCCCCTGCCCACTTTGATCTTATCCCACATCTCTCTCTATGTCCACCCCATTTTAAGTTTAACTGTGGAAGTCCGAACTGCAACATAAATGCTACTTTGACAGTCCTAATGGAAGTATAGTTGTTAGTAGCGCTAGCAGTACTGTTGGCGTAGTATTTTATTGTACTGCAGTAAGTGCATTTTCCACCATGCAGATCCACATTTGACTGACAGGCTGGTAGTCGGATTGTTTGCACTTTGCAGACAAACATGAAAGTCCTTAGCTGACTAAACTCCAGGCCTTTACATAAACACCACGTGTTTTGCTGACTGCAGGCCCAATAAAAGGGTGTGACATGGAGCATATCGGAGCAGGTCACTGACTGTATTATCCGCATATCTACAGTCTGTAATATCATGTAATCCACACTCTTCTATCTACTTCACCTCCTACTTCACTTCCATGTACTCTGCCCCATTGCCCTATCTCCATCTCCACTCAAAGCCCTACCAGATAATAAAGTAATCTATGACACGATGGAAAGCCCTGGAATCTCTTCATTTATGTATTACCTGAGCCTTGTTGGTGGTTTTTCCTCAACAAGTGCGGTCACCATAAGCTACTGCTTTTAGTGCTACTACACTAGAGGGATACTTTACCTCTCTCACTACTACGGCTATTCAACTACGATGCATTAGCACATACTATAACCATAAATATACATATTGTAGTATTGCCACAGTGAACATTACAATAACACATTCAACAACTCGGCCCTCAGTGATAGATAACCTTGTCATTATCCACCCTTATATTGTAATAAACCCCAGTATATATTGTTTTATGTAACTTTAAATAGGCATTATCATGTGTATGTGTGTAGATCTTGTATTAGTTCATATACTACTTACTTCCTACTAATTATAGGAATAGGCCACAGTTTCTCCATACTGAGTTATGTTCTTTCCTTAGCTTAGACGAGTTGGTGCGTCCCTGTCTGGTCTTTACGCGTGTGCTCAGTCACACAAACGGACCAAAGATGTTGTTAGCAATTAGCCTCTCCTCCCCTCTATGGGCCCGAACAGGGGTGAAGGTAGAAGCAACCAAGCTCTTCCACGTTGTACCTATTTAAATACGGTTACGTGAGCGGTTACACAATGCAAGTATAGTCACACATAATTAAACATGTCGATTTTTTGGAAAACGTGGAAGAGCGTGGTAGCTTTTAAATTCACCCCTGTTTGGGGCCATAGGAAAATGCTGGGAGAGGCAAAACACTAACAACGTCTTTGTTCTATTTGTGTGAATGAGCGCATGCACAAAGACCAGATATCAACTCGTCTAAGCTAAGGTAAGAACATATCTCCGTATGGAAAAACTGTGGCCTATTTCTTTAAGTTTACTGTTATTCTTTTGGTTACTTGGCTTTAGATGATTGAAGTGTATTCAGCTGCTGTGACAACACAATTTCCTTTGTGGTTCAATAAAGTTTATCTAGGTATTTTCCGGCTGGAGTATTGCCGGAGTCACTAGTTCCTACTACCAGAGCCCCGTTAGTTACCATTCAACTACTACTACTACTACTACTACTACTGCTACTGTTAAATCCTTCTTTAGTACAACCAGGATACAACACTTGCATATCCCTGCCCCGTTCACGTTATCCTCATACATAAATAATATATGAATGATGCTTTGTTTAAAGACTGAGAAAGGACGTGGTGGTGGTGCCTAAAACCTCGAGCCCCTGCCAGCTCAACGGGCTATTCTTGTTCCTGCATCATTTGATCTGCCTGACCGACCAAAGAGGATTTATAAATGATTACTATGTACTCTGCATTTCTTGTGTGTGCCTCATACGTGCAGTTTATTTCACACTGTACATCAGTTCAAAAATATTTACAGATGTACAAAAAAAAACCTTTGTAAAAATAACAACGTAGTTCCAATTGTTTGTACCCTCTGTGATATCAACATCACTACAACTAGTAATGCTGCTATAGTGCACCTGGGAAAACGCTCATGTTGGTTTACTCTGTATTTGTAGCCGCATTCTTCTTGCATTTGTGTTCATCGGCCGAGGCACAAGAGACTGGTTTTTCAAGAACTGTGTCTGAAACAGGAGACACAGGGAGACTTTCTGCCCTCAAGCCACAACTCTGGTACATGATTTCAAAAAACAAAAGGTTGTATGCCAAATGAAAAAAAAAAATTGTTAAAAACAGAGCCAACATCATAATTTTTTATTTTGTTTCTCCCACTTATACTGTGTATATTAAGTTATATTAGTTATATACGTCTGTATAAAACAACAGCCAGCATCAATGGTATAACTACAGTATATGTATGATTTTATTTATTTTTTAAGTTTACAAATAATACAATTGTAATTGGTAAAAACAGTGGCTTGTAGCTCAATGGCCACTTGGCAAACATACTTTAATTGCTTTAAAGTTTACGCCCTCTAAAATTCCCCAGTAGCCAGTCTTAGTCAAAGACAAGGCATGCTGTTAAATGCATAAATATGTCCAGCTGAATTTCAGCCTGTCACATACAGTAAAGGCAGTGACTGTGGCGCTATTTCAGCTCGTGCGGTGCAAATCTTAAAGAGATGATGTCACCCTCTGCCCCCGGTGGGCGGGACTTCTGGGCCAATGGGGCGTGGCTTCTTGCTGTCGCTCGTCTTCAGTTTCAGGTGCGCTTCAACTTTCACAACAAGAACCGGCGAGCGGCGGCGCTCGAGTCAGTCGGTGTTCCAGGACACCTCGCAGAAAGAGCCAAGAGGGAAGGATCTAGGTCACTTTTGAGCCTTTTTAAATTTGTGTTAAGGATTTACAGATGACAAAATACGAGGCATCAATTTGGACACAATGCACTGGGAACAACTTCTTCGCTTAACTAGTAATGGCAAGGTATACGTGACTTTATGTGTGCTTTTAACGCAATTTTGTTTCACGGACAATTGCTATATATATATATATATACAAATACGCATAAGAAGTTTGTATATTGGTGAGTCGTGGCCAACGCGCAAAGCCACTGTTGTTGTCTGTCTCTCATGGATTAGTCACTGACTTACGCATCAGGCAGGTGAGCCAGGTTCTATTGGCTTTTACCCTTTATGGTGTGGCAACTGGCATTAGTACATGGATGACACACTTCCTGTGCTTAATTCCCGTGCGCATACTTTGTTTAAATTCTTCATTAGTAATAGTGGTGATTGTACAGTTTTCTTTTTTCTTCTTTTTTTTTTATTATAAAAATGTATTTATTTTTACGGCTTTGTCGTTGATTTATATTATGTGGTTCTAAAACAAATTGAGACAAACCATTTGCATGATAAGATAAGCTTTATTGATCCCAGAGTGAGGTACATTTCATTCAAGCTGCTCACACACTGGTTAAAGTGCAGAAAGCAAGAGTATATAAGTAAATCAATATTGATACAATTTTGTAATGTTGATGTAGCCTGTTAGTTACACTTTGCTAAAAGTGACCCATTTCGTTTTCGTTTTCCATTTTGCTTATTTGGTTTAGATTCACTTTCTTAAGAACAGCAATGGTGTACATGAGCTTCCTCTTTGTAAAAATGACCATGAGTGACCCATCGTCTGATTTTGACCTGAGCAAATCAAATGCAGAAGTCTGACTCTTTTTAGTTGTTCAGCTAAAAAATATATTTCACGTGCCACGCACATTTCTTTAGTTTTTCCTTTTCCCCTTTTTTACCATTGAACCTATTTTCCAGCCCGCTGATTCTCAAACTGTGGGGACTTCTACTTGCACTCAGAAAGCATACACACAGAGCCAGTCAGTTGTACCTTTTACTTATTTATGCTTTTAAAGCCTTCAATTCACCATCAACCTGTTAATGTCTTGTCCCCTGAAGAGAACTTGATTATGCTCTGGTGTAATTCTGGTTTTGTCTTTGCTCACATCCCCCCCTCCTCTTTTAGACATGCTTATTATCTGGTTTAGTCCTCATTTAGACTTGCACACATCCTCAATTCAACCCTCAGCGCTGGTGTAATTGTTATTCATCAAGACAATTAATCGCTTATTACACAAAATCTTGTTAAGTGCTTTCCTGTATAATAATACCAATGTCTTTTCTCCTCTGTTCAGATTGACCGGCTGGAGGTGAGTGCCCTCTCTCAGACCCAGCTGGCTGTCGCCTGTGGGGCGGACAGTTCTTATCTCGGGACAGAGGATGGCACCCCAGACCCTCAGCGCACGAAGCAGGCCATTGCCCAACTGCAGCAGAAGATCCTCAAACTCACGGAGCAGATTAAAATCGAACAAACGGCCCGGGATGACAATGTGGCAGAATACCTCAAGCTGGCCAACAATGCAGACAAACAGCAGAGCACACGCATCAAGCAGGTACAGGAATTGACCAGATTGTGTTTTGTAATTTCAGTGTTTACGGTATAGTATGCTATTTTATTTTTATTTTGATGTTAATACGTGTCGGCTTAGTTGCCAAAATTGGGTTAAGATTTTAGTTGTTTAAGTTTACCTGTAGCAATATTTTTTACTCCATTTTCTGCTTGCTTTTTGCCAAAAGGTTTTTGAAAAGAAGAACCAGAAGTCGGCGCAGACCATCCAGCAGCTGCAGCGCAAACTGGAGCACTACCACCGAAAACTGCTCGAGGTGGAGCACAATGGCATCCCGCGGCAGCCCAAGGACGTCCTGCGGGACATGCACCAGGGCCTGAAGGACGTGGGGGCTAAAGTTACAGGGTTCAGCGAGGGTGTGGTGGACAGTGTCAAAGGAGGACTGTCCAGTTTCTCCCACGCTACCCACTCGGCCGCCGGGGCTGTCGTATCCAAACCGCGAGAAATTGCGTCCCTCATTCGCAATAAATTCGGAAGCGCCGACAATATCCCGTCACTGAAAGACTCGCTTGACGACCCGACGCTGGAGGAGGCAGTGACTGTAGTAGGCGGGCGATCGTTGGGGCACCATTTTCAATCTAGTCCGAAATATGGCAGTGAGGACGACTGCTCGAGCGCTACTTCGGGATCGGCCGGGGCTAACAGTATTACAGGGGCACCGGGCGGTCCCCCCAGCTCCAAAGGCAACACGCTGGAGAGGAGTCAAAGTTCTGGCTGGGACATGGTACTACAGGAGGTGCAGGAGCTGAGGGAGAGCCAAGCCAGACTAGAGGAGAACCTGGATAGCCTAAAGACGCACTATCAGAGGGACTATACAGTCATCATGCAGGCACTGCAAGAAGAACGTTTCAGGTAAAAAAAAAAAAAGGAAAGGAAACCTAAAAATGTAAACGTATAGGTAAAGTATTGTGCCAAAAATGTGTTGAGGCATGTGCTTGGATGAATACATTATTATTAATAATTACATTCGTTTTGTTGATTGACCTGATGATCACTGTTTAGGTCAGTGAGTGATTATACCTCCTAACCCCCACCTGAACCGAGCACATTTTGTCCATTTTGGCTTTACCCAAATCTAAAAGCTTCTTGAAAAAAGCGTCAAAATAGAGACAAAAAATTTGACGAAAACGAGGATTGAAAGCACAACAACAACAACAAAACGTGACAAAAATGCAAAAAAATAAAAGACCAAAAAACAATGGAAAAAAAATTTCAATGGATGGGGAAAAAGGTGACAACACGGCAATAACGCAGGGAAAAAGATCCATTTAGATTTGTGGGTCTTAGCTTTCAAATGAGATGTTACACTGGCCTATAGCTTTCCAGTAAAGAGGCTTTTAGGTAAAGCCGAACTGTTGATAATGCACTTGGTTAAGAGGTTAGGGGATTCTGTACCATTAATTTAAAAGATCTATTGATCTATTATAGATTGTTTACTGTTGAGGTTTTTATGCTTCCGTAAAAGAGCATTTCACTCGAAAACGTTTGAGTCTGTGTCTAGGTCTGGTTACTGTCTTCATCAGTGCAAGATGGGACCAATGTCTTGGCAGAGGTCTAGTGGAAAACATTCATACGGATATATTTGTCCCAAGTCCCTCCTAATAGACCAAGACTTTCCCACAATTCTGCTGAGCAAATGTGACTGGTGCAGTAAAATCCCCAGAACAACCAAAGACATTTTCCCCCCCCCGCGAGATCATTCTCCGCGGTGAACTTTTGACTTGCCACGCTTTAAAGAAAAAGATCCAGACTTGCTTTTATCATAGGCGTTACCAGCTGATAAATAAACTTTGAACCTAAGATTACACTAATACTTTACACAAACATGATTATTATTTCAAAGCAGCATAGCATATATTTTTCCAGACATTTTAATGAAGCAGATTTTCTTTACACTTAAACAAACGCCCACATCTCGCAAGTCAGTGTCCTGGTGTTATTTCAGCTCATTCAAATCCTCCCTCTTTCATGACACCAAGACAGTGTTTATTGTTGTGGATGTGTGTGGGCAGCTGTCTTCAAAAAACACCCACCAATGTCCACAATGTTCAGTCAATATTAAGATGTGTTGTATTGTGGGCAAGACGACAACAAAACCGCTGCGCCGTAGTTGATGGCGAGAGAGCGGGAGCATTTTTTCTCCCTAAAATGAGGAAGCACTGTGTGTCCCCAGAATGAATGGAAACAGAATGACCACATCCTGCCGGATGGAAATAGCCATCAGAATCCAATGAGCCGGCAGAAATACTATTATCAAAATAATTACAATTTTTAGATATGACTCAAAACTGTATAATATAAGTGGGATAGGAGGTCAATCTCATTTCGAACAAGTCTCACAAAAACTGCAAGTTAGATTCTTGTGGAAATGCTATTTAATTTATTAATTGATGTATTCATTCTATGATTTGATTTCCATACACACATGACCAGTACGGTATTTCAAGAATGGGTTTACTTAAATATTGTAGCTTATAAATAAAATGACAAAATGATAAAATAATGATCCCAGTTCTACTGGACTCTTCACTGACCAAGCTAAAGATGACAGAAAACAGGATTAATGGAGGGTCTGTCTGGAAGAGAATCTGAAGCAAAATCAATGCAAAATAATAGGACCACTGCATGCTAGGTCTTTTAAATTGGATAGGTCCCTTAAATCTTTTTGAATATAATATTTGAGATTATCTAAATAAAGTGATTTATTACCTGTATTATGTATCACAATTAGCTCACTAGGCATACACCTATGTCTGTACGTATATAGGACTGATGCCTTAGCTTCCAAAACAAACAATAGTACAGTGTTGAAACATTTAACTGTTTCTGCTCCCCGATTGGCCACTCTCCTCTGTCTGCCTTGCTGTGATTGGTTGAGTGGATCAGCAGATGACTAAATCTCGTGAGTGAGCCATCCAGTCAGGTGCCGTGTGGTCAAATGCCTATAGGAAGATCTTTCTCTAACAAAATCCTACATGTGTTTCTCAAAGTAAGCCAATTATACCGCCCTGGCCTCACGTGTATGTCTATCTGTGTTGATGTGTTCAGGTGTGAGAGACTGGAGGAGCAGCTGAATGACCTCACCGAACTTCACCAGAATGAGATCCTAAACCTAAAACAGGAGCTGGCCAGTATGGAGGAGAAGATCGCTTACCAGTCTTACGAGACAGCCCGGGATATACAGGTTTGTGTCAACACATAACACTGTTACGGACTGTATCAAGCTGTTAAGTTTGACAGACAAGGGGTAAAATAATGAAATAATGTTTACTAAAATTGGGGAGTGTACATTAGTTAGTATTTATTATTCTATAGGACTGGGTAAAATACTAAATAAGTTCAAAAGCAAGGCAAATGTATTCATATTGCTCAATTTGTACACAAGGCAATTTAAAGTGCTCCACAGTTGCATACAATTACTACAAGTTTATTCCAGAGAGTTCCTTCCATTTATACACATTGCATGTCCGGTATGAGAACGCAGTCAAAGTTATGGACATTTAAGCTCAGTTCATCATCTGAATTTCATCGGGACTTATGATGCTTAGGCAACACAGTTCAGTCCATCTCAGAGAAAAGGGTGTCAAATACCTGCTTAAGTACATAGATTACTCACTGTCTGTGTGTAAATCCCAAACAATATGGTGCCCAAATAAATCCTGTCTGTCCGGCCTGGAGCTTGTTCAAAATAAGGGCATTTCCTTTTAAATAACCCACATCACCTGTTTGAGTGAGGGATCAGCTTTCTATTTAGGTCTATTACTTTCTAACAGCATTACCATAACTCTCCAGCAGGGGGTAGTAAAGCACTAAGAATCAGTCGGAATTCTGTGCAGTGTTTTTTAGAGAAGGTGACCTTGCTCATTAACTGTGTGTTATAGGAGGCGCTGGAGGCGTGTCAGACCAGGATCTCTAAGATGGAGCTGCAACAGCAGCAGCAGCAGGTGGTGCAGCTGGAGGGACTGGAGAATGCCACGGCCCGGACCCTCCTGGGAAAACTCATCAATGTGCTGCTGGCCCTGATGGCCGTTCTCCTAGTCTTTGTCTCAACTGTGGCCAACTGCGTGGTGCCGCTGATGAGGACACGTTCCCGCTCGCTCTCCACTTTGCTGCTCATCGTCCTGCTGGCCTTCCTCTGGAGGAACTGGGACGCTCTGTCAGGGTACAGCCACCGCGCTCTGCAGCCTCCAGGGTGAACCCAAACCAGTCTGGCACTAGTGCTTTGGCGAATAGTTGAAGCGAGTGTTGCTGCAGTCACGCAGGACACTTGTAAATGATGGACACAGTGACAGGGTCTGAAGCTGAAAACTCATCCGGACACAGAGACAGAGTTGGTCAGAGTCAGAAACTCTGAAGTGAAACACATGACTTTCATGAAGAAGAAAAAGACTGTTTACATTTTACATAGGAACTCACTGCACTGTACTGTTTTTAAGTTTAGATTGTATCAATTATGTCATTTTTTTTCTAATATTAATATTCCTCACTATTTTATTCAGTATCATGTAGCATTATGGTCCTTTTACTCTTCAGGAGTCTGGACCCTGGGCTGGCCGTCTTTTCACATCAATATGGATCTTAAGTTGTGATGATGAAGTTGCTTTTATAGCGAGAAAAGAGGCATTGACCGCCAGGACTGAAGGACTGAAGGACTAACTTTTGTTCTTAATTGTTTTACCATAATTTATTAAGTGCAACATTTTAAAGTGAAACTAATCAGCTAACATCTGCAAAATCTCAGACATTTTATAGGGAATACCATGATGAGATGAGTCTATGCTGCTTGTTTGATAGGATTGTAAGTTTGCTTTCAAAGCAGTATTAACCAGCCACAATAAGGTTTATTTGCTGGGATTATTGCTCTGCCAATAGCTGATTTGGTCAGGTAAAACCACTGGTGCTCCATCGCCATCACTGGAAAGGAAGAGCTGCTCCATGCCTCTCTGTCGGGTGCATACTAGCCAGGAATCTTTGCACACTTAGTAATTTTTACTCTTATTTTACCATATTATTTTTCTGTCCACATTTAGTGCCAAGCCTTGCATTACCCCAATAAGCATTTTTGTAATATAGTGAAGGTTGCTGAGAATGTGGGAAACATTCGAATGTTTAATTAAATACTCAGTGACGTTGATTTATAATTTTAGAGATTTTATGAATGAAAGTGTGGCTTCCTTTTTCCTTCTGACTCTTTCATAAATCCCCTGAGTATTTTATACCAATCTTATTAATGAAGGGCAACATTATTGCACTGAGGAGTAGAAGATATAACAAGATCATTCAAAGTACGTTAGCTCTGCACTTTAGTCCGCAGCAGATAACATGTGTCAGGCTGAGACGGGGGACTGTGATAGAGACTTCAAAGGTTGTCACTCCTAAGACAGTAGTCCTTGTGGGATAAGAGAGAGGCAGCTTCAGGTCAGATTCACTGTCAGTTCTGTCAGTCTGATAAAACCCATAGACTATTACTACTCTTCACATCAATAAATCTTTTCTCTTGGAAGAATAAATTCATTTTATTTATAGAGATGCATATTTTCCCAGATGAAGCACGATTTGATACAACATGATCCTCTGTCAAGAAAGATGTTTACAATTGTGTGAAAAGATTGACTCAACCAATAATTTCTTCCAACAATTTCACAATACATTGGTAAATCTATATAATTGTCCTTAAAGCCAACGTGAACGGGATGAGAGTGAGTTCTGACCGGAGCCTGACCTCACAAATGTGGAAAAATATGATGTGCTGCCACTCCAGTGCCTTCAGTGTTCTTTTCTAAGTGTGGGATAAATAAATAAATGCATTCCTGACTAACGAAACAGCTGCTGTTTCATCTTATTAAAAGTCCGTGTACTCATTTCACGTTTATGGCATGTGGATTATATTCTATTTACAGTCGGTAGATGGCGCTCGTTGGCTTCGTACACTGCTTCGCCGAAGCTGTCAGTGCCATGTGGCGCCTGTATTGGATAGGCGGTGGTCTGACTGAGCGCAAAGAAGTGTCACTCCTTATCAAGAAGGAAACAGGTCCTTACCCACAGTTTCACCGCAGTGACTCCGCGCCACTGGGGACAATATGTTCATTCTAAACAGTATAACAAGCATTCCCATCTCTAAAACTGCGCGAGGAAGCAGCAGCTCCTCGTGGCTGATATCTGATGCTCTGACCCGCGCCGCACCTTTATCCCTGCGCGCCCTCGCGCATGCACCCCACAGATAGGGCACCATGACGCACGCGCTCACAGCCGAGGTCGCCTGCTGCTTCCCCAGCCACTGTCATTGTATGGTGTCGTTTTGGGGGTCATTATGTTACACTTCATCCCAGTAGGGTGGTACTTGTGCACAGGGAGATTTGATGCGCGTGGCTGTGGGTCAAGGTAAACGTGGGGTGCACTTATTTAGCCCTACGCCGGGTAGTGGGTGGGAAACAGACCGTCTCCAGGAGTTTGAGGGTAAATAGGAAGAGGCTATTTTGCATTCAAGTTTAATTATTGTGTATTAGAGATAATACGTTCAGGCATGATTTGCGCAATAGGCTACCAATGATACCATGGAGTCCAGAGTGGGAGAAGCTGGCACCTTTTTGAGCAGGGATGGCCAAAGAGTTAGGTGTAGCTATAACAAAATAGCTAATGAATCCACACCCCGAGTCTTGAGGACAGGTGACACGCATTTAATAATTTCCAAGGATTTTGTAGATTCCATTTCCAAGTGGTACACTTGGCCCCCACTTGCCACTGGGGCATATTGCGCACAAGACAATAGGCTATGTAATGGTCAAATCCCTGGATTTAACTTGACACAATGCCAATCCATGAACGAGGGCGCATGTGTTGAGCTTGATTATGTATAAAATGAAGCTTCGGAGAGACGGGAATGTCAGAAGCCGGAAAGGTGCGCTCATGTGCCCATCTGGTAGCACTTTCACGGTGCTTACCGTGTTGTGAGTGCGCCCATAACGGAACACTCTGGATCTGCAGAACTAATCTGAGAGTGGAGATCTAGGAGCGCGGGAGGCGGGACTTTGACCCATCATTAACCCCCAGATGAGCGGAACCAAGACGTTGGGGTGGAGCACGGTCAAGTGAACAGCTTGAAAGAGAAAAGTAGGTAGTTATTGCAACTTCAGAGGCTGAACCACCCAATCTGCCAAATATAAGGATAAAGCCTGTAAATCAAACTGCAGAAAAGACGAGACTATAAGACAAGTGGAATGGCAAGAATTAAATGTTCCTGCATGGCAGAAAAGAAGGTATAACCCAGTAACAACATTTGTGGGTCCAAACAAGACTGGTAGGCAAAACACCAACCACAAGTAAATGTAACGGTTTAAATGCAGTCTTAACAATTGTGCATATTCCATTAATTGTGCATACTAACAAGCTAAAATAGGTTCTTACCACAAGTCCTAA
Organism: Proterorhinus semilunaris; assembly: GCA_021464625.1. Classification (NCBI taxonomy): domain Eukaryota; kingdom Metazoa; phylum Chordata; class Actinopteri; order Gobiiformes; family Gobiidae; genus Proterorhinus; species Proterorhinus semilunaris. Next base: position 22,568,808 of record CM038347.1, read on the forward strand.
CTAGTTTGCTCTATAGTGCGCGCCTGGCTGTAACAAATGCTCTTGGTTCGAGTGGTGATAAAATATGAGTGATGTGTCCCGTTGCGCGTCAGGAGCGAGGCTGTGGAGCAGCGCGGAGCACAGTGGGCTGAGGGACAGAGGAGGCAGGATGAAAAGAGGAAGCACGACTCGCTTATCGCGTCATTCGGGTCTAGGCGTTGAGCAGGAAACAGCCTTTCCTCTCGGATTGTCGCAGTAGGAACAAACACTCTATTTTGTCTTTGCTCAATGCACCCCACGGCACAGAAGACGCGGAAGCCGGTCAGAAGGAAAAATGCCTCCTTCGATAGAGATAGCCGTCCTTCTGCTCAGCGTCCTGGCTTTGGAGACGCGCAGCGGTGCCAGCGCGCTGCACATCCAACAGACATTTGCGTCTCCCAATCACACCAATAACTTTGTGGTGGACCCAATCTCCGGGAGAGTCTACCTAGCCACGGTCAACACGGTGTACCAGCTCAACAGGACGCTCAGTTTGGAGGTGGAGAAGAGAACGGGGCCGGTGGAGGACAACCTGTTGTGCCACGCGCCACAGCTTCCCCAGGCTCCGTGCGAGCATCCCAAATCCCTCACAGACAATTACAACAAGTTGTTAAAACTGGACCGAGAGCAAGGGGTCGTGGTCATGTGTGGATCAGTATACCAAGGCTTCTGTGAGCTCAGGACAATTGACAATATCTCAGAGATAGCGGTGGAGTTTCCTCCTCATGGGGAGAAGACCGTGTTCCCGAGCATGCTCAACATCGCTGCCAATCACCCGGACGCATCTACCGTGGGACTTATCTTTCGGAGCCACGGGGGTAACACCAGGCTCTTGGTGGGGGCAACATACACAGGGGCTGGCACCCAGTATTTCCCCAAGAACCACAGCAAGGAGGACCTTCGCTTTGAAAACACTCCAGAGATAGCCATTCGATCTTTAAATGTCAAAGACTTATCCAGACTTTTCACTTATGACATTAATCCCTCAGAGGACAACGTCTTCAAGATTAAACAGGAGGTCAAGACGAAAAACAAGCTGAACTTTGTCCATGCGTTTATCCAAAAGACGTACTCCTATATTGCCTTCAATAACGATGCCAAAATGGGCCACAAGGACAGCCAGCCCAACAGTATCCTCGCCCGGATCTGTCTAGACACGGAGAACCCAAAGAAACCCAGCGGACCCGAGAGCAGGAAACTCACAGAGTCCTACATCCAGATGCCGCTGCTGTGCGGATCTAACGGGAACATTTACAACCGACTTCTGTCCGTTTATCCCGTGAACATCCCCACGGAGGAACACTCGAGCCCGGAGCCTTACCTGTTCGGAGTATTCTCAAAGGCGGACCGAAAGTCTGCTCTGTGCGCCTTCAAGTTTAGCGACATCGAGGAGGAGATCCGTCAGGCGCGGAGGAACTGCTCCAACTCTCCCAGCAGCGACGTGCAGGTGCTGGACAGTGTCATCCAGGGATCAGGAGCCGCGTGCATCCAGAAAGGCAACCTGGTGGTAAGGATCTTAATTATGAACAGCCTTCAACAGTCATATCATGTACGGACAAATTGCAAAATAAAACACGCGCTTATTTTTGGAGTGAGATAACCTAACAAAACAAAACATATAAATAATACAATAAAATAGGCCTATAGGCGATATATTTAATAAAAAAGGCCGGTTACCTGTCATTTCCGCTCGCTGTCGTTTGAACCTCAATTGCACGTGTGCCATTTAGCAATTTGAATTGTTTTTTTTTATTTAAAAGGTGACGTTTTGTCTTTGTTGCGCACGTGTTGCCCTTCTATAAAGAGTATGCGTGTGTAGCGTATGCTGGGCCTGTTTGTTCAACCATTCTTTTTGATGTATTAAATGTAGTAGATCCATCCCTAATAGGCCTAGATCTTTTTCATACATCCCTTTCGAGTTGTGATGCCCCACGTGCCTTCAAGTTCTTTTGTGTCAATGACAGTTTGCCTGTTTCTTTACGCACCAAACTCGTGCCCACGGCGGTTGAGCGCGTGCGTGTTCACGTCACGAGGACAGGCCATGATGCGCTCAGTGGCTGAATCCACGCTGAGGGTTATGGGAAGGGTGAGACTCCCTGCACATCTTGCAGACAGCTCCAGATTACAGCTCCGGGGTCAATAGTGTAGCTTCGCGTTATAAATTCCCAGATATGTTTTTTTTCTTTCTGTGTGTTTTCCTCTAACTATAGCATCAGCGCGGATTAAGCAGTTATTGAACAAATAGACTCTTTGTCAAAAACACATGGTGACATTGTATCTGCAGTAGAATGGAGGCAATCACAGTTAGTGCAAAATAAAAGTTTTTGTGTTCACATTCCAAGTCAGATATTTGCCCTCAGCATCTTACATAATAGTTAGGGCCCCTCTTTGAGACTGTATTGACAGAAGTTAAAAGGGTTTCAAACTGTCCTCTGTTTCCCAGGAATGCTCTGAAATCTGTCTTTTCACTGTGGTGTTTTTGAGTGACAGCGAGGAGGTCAAAGGAGGCTGTCCAACAAACCAATGTGATGTCAGGTCAAAGATCGGCCCCCATAGCCGCACTTCTGTCTTGTAGGGGCTATCTCTCCCACGGCGACGTTCTCATCTTCAATGCTGTATTCACTCAACACCATCTGTAACTAAGTAAAGTTCAGCGCGTTATTGTTTTCACGGTCACTCAAATCACATCCCTTTTGTTGCCAGTTGTGTGAAGGCCTGTGTGCAGCCAAAAAAAAAGTCAGGCACAATTTGATAAGAGGGACCTAGAGCTCGTGGGAAACCTCTCCGCGCTTAATTCTCCCCACCGCTATGTGTGTGCGCTGCAATCTTCAGAGAATTCCCGCTAGATCCTGTGTGCATCCGAGCATGGCATTAATGTGTTATCATGGCCCGTGGAGGATTTGACAAAAGCACAGTCTTATGAGTGTTGAAGACCCTTGTAAGCCTCTTTCAAGTATTCACGGAGATGTCGAGGAAGTGATTCAGTGGAATTAGCAGTGGGGCTGTGATTACCGCCATCAGCTTTTGTTTTTCACTTTTATCAATCCTCCGCTGTCTCGTGGCTCCATCTGATCCTCTCATCAGTATGGACTAGGTATGACAGCTCTATAATTGCGTGTAGGCTAAGGCTGCGTGAAATATTGCAATTTTGTCATTAAGGTGAAGCAAACACCCATAAAATACAATTAGACAATTATACTTTCAGAATAATGCCATGCCTTTCTTTCTTTGGCCCATTTATCTAGTGGCTATGCAGGATATGATAACCTCTTAACCCCCGCCTTAATCGAGCACATTTTCTCCAGTTCGGCATGACCCAAATCTAAAAGCTTCAGGACTAGCGCTCTAATGGCTCATTTCAAGACTTTCGAAACTGATCGTGACAATTTAGCGTTTTTTTGGCATGTTTTTGTCGCTTTTGTATTGTGTTGTTGTTGCTTCTCTGGCACGTTTGTTTTGCCCTTTCACTGCTTCTTTGTTGCATTTTTGTCCCTCTTTTGTTGCTCTGCATTTTCATCCTCGCTCACGTCAGTCACTTTTTGACGCTTTTTTCCAGAAGTTTTAGATTTGGGTAAAGCCAAACTGTGGAAAAAGTGCTCGGTTCAGGTGGGGGTTAAGAGGTTGGAGCACTACAATAGTCGTTATTCATTCCCTCCATGCTACCATAGTAGTCACAGCTGCCCTGGAGTAGACAGACGAAAGTGAGGCTGCCAGTCTGCGCCATCTGCCCCTATGGCACAGACCTTCACACAGACATAGTGGGACACACTGGGACAGTTTGCACCTGTGGGAAATAGAATTGGAACCGTCACCCTTACAGTCATGACACCACCTGTTCTAACATCTGAGCCACGGTCTAATTATGTTCTGTAGGTGTTATAGCCATCGCTGTCCTCACTGCATCCGTCGTCCCAAAAATATACAGTCACAAACACACTCATTCCTAAATCACTGCACACAGACACTGGAGGCAAGGCAGGGGAAGTGTCTTGCCCAAGAGCATAACGAGTCCCAACGGTACGCTTTGGCTGGAGCTGGGATAGAACAGCTAACCTTTGGATTACGCTCAAATGCTCTGGCACTGCAACACCTGGTATTCTGGCACGGTCTCCCCTCCCGGTACTAATCTGTGCGACCTAGCTTAACTTCCGAGATCAGACAACATCGGGCATTCTGGTTTTATCTTTCATTATCAGCCTCTAGTGATTTTAAGCAGGCGCTGTGGGTGACCACGGTTCACCTGGTAACTCTTCTCCCAATCTTAAGCTGGACTATCTCTTAGAGTGAATTGTAGTTGGGAGGATATTTCTGATAAACATCCCAAAGGTTAATCCTGGCGTGTTTGCTCGTGTCTTCCACAGTTGCAGCCGGATCAGCTGGACTGTGGCGCGGCCCACCTGCAGCACCCCTTGGCCCTGCGCAGAGCTTTGAGAGCCGCCCCTCTGCTGGAGACCAACGCTCTCACCTCCGTCAGTGTGGATGACGTGCATGATCACACTGTGGTCTTTCTGGGAACCAGCAGCGGACGTCTGCGTAAGGTGAGACGTGTTCCCCCGCTCCTAAAACTATGCACCACCTCGGGTCACGATCCAATAGCAACATCTAATTATCGCCACTGAATAGAGTTATTTTTTTTAATGGGACTGTGCCCTGGAGCTTGGAAAGCCTACAACGTTCCAGAGTTACAGAGCTTTCCTTTGATGTGGCCGACAGAACAAGGAGTATCGGCAGTTTAAGATCACCAAAACGAGCTTAGGATGGCAGTTACATATTGAGAAGATTGCATCAAACATTTTATTTTTGATTGATTGTTACCATAGTCTTTCTAAAGTAAACCATTTAATCTCTCAATTTACCGCCAGAACTTTCCTGTGCATCAATGCTCTTCTGTTTGTGTTCGCCAATACACATACACAAATGTGCACTTTTGTCAGACTGCAGGTTGCGGATTAACTTCAAGATTTGTTATGTTTGTTTAGGCTCTCAGTCATCCAGGAATTTTACAATGTAGTCGGGATTTTCACATGTCATCGGCTGGACTTTGAGCTGAGGACCAATCAATCAATCAATCAATCAATCAATCAATGGTTTTGTATAGCCCAATATCACAACAGGAGTTGCCTCATAGGGCTGTAACAAACATTAAGGCAATAAAACAGAACAGTAAATAAGACAATGTAAAGTTCCGGTGAATCAAATATCCAGGCAAACATAATGTCCAAATAAGCGTCAGCAGTGGGTGGCGACGAGCAGTGGGTGGCGACGAGCAGCTCGGGTGTCCCCTGTCCTTAGACTCTCCAGCCCGGCAAGGAAAAACTCAAAAACCCAGTGGGAGAAACGAGAAACCTTGAGGAGAACCACAGAAGGAGAGATCCACTCCCATGGACGGACAGGCTATAGAGACCCAGGGCCGAAGGAGTCCCTCAGTAGACGGGCCAAGATCACAGACCGTCCAGTCCTTGTTGTCAGTAGGCAGGGTTCCTCCGTTCAGCCGGGTCCCTCCGTTCAGCCGGGTCCCTCCGTTCGATCTAGACAGGCACTCCCAAGGGGGAGTGGGACAGGAGACACCATGTGAATAGTAATGAACAGACTACAGATGAAATAAATATTGTATCATAGTAAGACAAAGGTTGCAGTAAGAAGAAGAAGAGGATAGCGCTCAGTGTACCGTACTTCCCACAGCAGAGTTTCTCCTAAAGCAGCTTTACTTCAGGCTGTGGGTTAGAGCTTTACCTAACTGACCTGATCATAAGCTAATTCGAAGAGGTACGTTTTGAGCCTAGTCTTAAATGTAGGGACTGTGTCTGCTTCTTTAACGTGAGCTGGGAGTTTATTCCATCCAGGACGTCTCCTATCTATCTACTTATCACATTTGCTTTCTAGAGTGAGAAGAGGCAAAACTTCCTCACCTCAATCAACCTAGTCCAGTCGACAATATTTGATTTCGTGGCAAGTTTGAGCAAATGTAACCCACTCTCCATATAGTTGTTTACTAACAGGAGCAAGTAGCTTTACTCTAATTTCAAAGTTATAAGACTCTTACGTGATAATGTGTTGCTCTGCTCAGGATAAGGCTGAATGTGTACGCGCACTGTCACTTGTAGCTCTTTGTCAGTCCGGTCTCCGTCTACGATGACCCTGCTGCTCCATTAAGTCGTCCTAATCACATGCTCTGATGTTCATGAGACCTGCTCATTGTCTGGGATCCCCACAAAGCAGCTTAACAGGATCGCTGCTCCACAAATGAGTCAGGCCTTTGCTTTGTGTTGACTGATTCTTATCCAACAATCTGCAAACCCAAAAACATCTGCACAGAGTCTAATTAGCAACATGCCTTAATTCTGTCTCACACATTCCTGGCCACCCCTCGCTGGGCAGCAGACATACTCACCGCAGTCTGCAGGAAACAGCAGCCCTGGGAGTCCTCTCTGCCCCATTGTTTGGCATTAGGCATGTAGCTTTTACAACAGTAAATTCAATAGTGTTGGTGGGTGTTTCATTTGACTAAAACAGTCCCCTGTTTGTGTTTGCAAAGATGAAACATTTATTTTAGGTCGCTAATGTGGGAACATAGCGCAAAGGTGAACCGGAACCCATGGACGTTTGCCTTCGTGTAGCAATATACGAGCTAGGCAGCTGTAGAGATTGGGAATTTAAAGATTTTGTTGTCATAAGACTATCATATTGTGGAACCTTTTAAAATGTAAAATACTCAATCCCTGGCTATGATATCAATCAATCAATCAGTCAATCAATCCATTAAACTATTACCCGTTTGGCTATTTGGCGTATGAATAATAAAACATACAGTATGTTACTTGTATTGTTTACTCACTGTTCACTCACTGCCAATGTTAACTTTATAGGGTTCAATTTTGCAAGTACCACATGTCAACGTAGACGAGGTATGTTTAAAAAAGGAAAGTGCTTAAAAAAATACTTGTGCTCTAGTACAATTTCACTGCAAGAGTTCCTGTGGAAGATGAAAGTCGTGTTTTCCCCCATAAAGCCTGTCTGTAATTGGTTTTGGACACTCTTTGTGGTGTTTGCGTGCTGGATGCTGATGCTTTGTTCGTCCCAATGCGTCTTCTTGGCTGATTGCAGGTTTCACGGTGTTTTGAGGTGTCGAGTTTGTATATGCGCCAGTGCGAGCGGTTTGGTGATCTCATGTATTTACTCACACAGACTCCAACCCTGTCATTATGAGCTTTAAGAGCGTTCCCTCGGCTTCTTCCTTACAGTCAGACAGCAAGCGCAATAATATCCCTCAAGGAGAATAGTCGTGTGGCTGGGGGGATATGAGGATAAAAATCCAAGTGTGATGTGATACCCGTGACGATCGGCAAATTTAGAGCGAAAAACCTGGCAGTAGATTCAGGGGTTACGATTGAGTCCATCTTCGACAAAAAAAACACCTTCATCTTTAACAATTCCAACCCACAATAGCACCCCACCTCAAAATGTACAAATACAAAGAAAGGAACGGAAAGTACAACTTGAAGAAAATTGTGTGCCGCCAGTGTTACTTCAAACTGTACTATCTGAAGTCTTCGTATTATGGTACACGTGTTCACAATAGGTTTCAGAAAATCACTCTTTTTGGCCCCAATTATGCATTATACATGTGCGTGTGGCATAGTGCTTCTGTGACCTTGGCTTTTTAGCTCGCCCCTCGTGTTGTTTGCCTATGCATGTGTGGCTGGTGTTCGACAGCGTCTGCCTGTGCCCCGAGGATAGAGCCGTTACAGAGGTTAATGGGGCTGTTAGTGAATGTAATGTGATTCTGAATGTGAGTTGGGCTCCCACTAAAACACAAGGGAGCAGCGGTTCAGATTGAGTTAGGCCTCTTTGACCACGTTTCAGTAAAGTCATTTGTGATTACATGCATGTTTTAATGAAGTCGGTCCCTCCCCCATCACTACCTTTCTCACACTAAACGTCTTTATCTGACTTCATCCAATTTCCTCATTGCGCACTCAGGCCCTTCCCCTTTCACTCTCAATTCAATGCGGTCCACATTGAAAAGGAAGAATTGGCCATATGTCCTGAAATATGATGTCCAAGGAGGGATAGCAACAAAAGCAGTGGGGAAGATGCTCTGACTGCTTGCTGAGACTCTGAAGTGGAAGTTTTTTGTAAGTGTTTTTTGCTTTTGTTTGTAAAAAAACAAACAAAAACCAGCACTGCTCCTGCTTCTTCTGCGGTCACTGTTCCAAACACTATAACGAGTCAATTTAGAATGATCATGAATCATGTAAATCATGAATGATTTACATGTAAAATGTTTAGTTATTTGTTTATTTGGCCAGGACCATGGTAATAATAATAATATACATGAAAGAAAGTGTTAAGAATAAACATAGCTTATAATAAACAGAAGAGAATAGTCTGGCGTATCAGGCATTTGACCTGAAATCCGTCAATCGCAATACCAGACAATTAAAACGACAATAGAAAACACAATAATCAAAGCTCTGGGGAGGATATTTCTGTTGTTTTGTTTTTGTTGCTCTACCAGTTTACTAGTACTACCTATCTCACTTTGTATCTCATTCTAATTTTCTTCAGCTCTCTCTTACCCCCACCCTTTTCAATTAAGAGCCCGATTTACTGCAAATATTAAATTGCATGTACTACTTAAAATGTAATTTTGTTGCACCTGATTTATCATAAAAAACTGTTCATATTATTAGTGGCGCAAATGTGATACGCAAATGAGTTTGGGCTGTGGCCTTTCAGTGCTAATGAGACAAAAATCTCACCTGCACTATTTTACACGTGTGCAAATGCTTAGTAGACAGGCCCTAAGTGTACTATCTGGCAAGTCCAAGACAAATTTCCCTATGGGACAATAAAGTTTATCTCATCTTATCTTACTATCTGCTGAATTAAGGATTCTCAAACCTTTGGGCTTTTTGGGGCCCCTTACTGAATAAACACTTCCAAGGATCCCTGAAGGTTAAAGGATCTCCACTCTGAATCAGTGCTAATGATATTTCAATTGATGAATCTTTAAACTGTGAGTAAAGCAAAATGTGGGTTTTGTTTCTATAGAACTGTATAAACATTCAAGTTTAGATCCTTACAAAATGCATTGAAATTATTGTCAGTGTTGGTTGGTTAATTTATTTGGTAGGGACAGTTAATGAACATGCCACACAGGATTGTAGCCTTGGGCTAATTTCCATTCGTCGTCCCCCATGTGCACTCTCTTTCATTCAGGCCTATTGTACATGTTTTTAGTGGTAGGGGATACCAGGGTGCTGAGGGTGCTGCAGCGCTCTCTTGTGGATGGTTTGCGCATTGAAGGCAATAATAATAAACAGGAAATAAGCCCAGAAAAAAAAGGATTTTAGGGGGCAATCTTGGCCCTCAGCGCCCCCAAACCAAATAGAAAGGCCCCTGGACATTCTAGCTGTGAAGCACGAGCGCTAACCACTGTACTACCGTGCCGCCTGTAATTTCTTGGCACCCCCAACAGATGGCCTAAGGGTTCCCAGACCCCAGTTTGAGAATCGTAGAATTGACTACCAGTACTACTTCCACTATGACTTGATCTATTTCCTCATCCTTAATCTGTTTCCTGAAATACATTATTCCCCCTTCCTGCCTAGTATAAAGTACTACAGGAGGGCTATCCAAAACCAAGAAAGGTGAAACAGAGAACGTTTTTGGATGAGTGACATATATCCTTAAAAAGCTTACAAAAATACTGTTTAGTTAAAATTATGTTAGTTTTTGTAAAAGTCCAATAATTCCCACTGCTGCTACTTCAGTGACAATTACTACTTGTACTATCATTTGTGGCAGTGTCCATCTTTATCTGACTTCATCCAATTTCCTCACCTCTGCCTCTGCGCTACACCCCACATCCCCTCAGTCAGTTCAATTCCGCGTACATCCGAACGGTAAAATAAGCTGTGCGTCCGACGGTCCTGGCCCGGCATAATAATTTCGCAATAAAGATAACAGCGCGCTTACCTACAAAAGAATCAAGAAATGACAGCTTGACTATAATTCTTACTCAAATTGCTGCAGCCACAATCTAGACTCGTTCAGGACTGTAGAAATGATGTGTTGCATTAATCCAGACACTGGATCAGTCCCAGGTTAGGATTAAGTACAGAGACTTGCGTCAGGAAGTGCCAAATTACTTTATTGGAATACAAACTTACCACTTACGTTTGCTGCAACTAGTACCACTATTGAATCACGTTACTGCTATTGCTGCCCGGCCAGTAAATTGATTAGGAAGTATGTACGGTTATCTCTCTGCTATCTCTGCTCAAGGGCAACAGAAAGCAGCAAATAAAACAGCATCAAGATAAGTGATCGGCACTTGAGCAAAACCGTTTCTCATAAAATTCCATTGTAAACAAACAATCTTCATCTCACTTCGTATTCATTCATTCTTTTTAGTTTTTTTTTTTTTATACCACTCGCTCCCTTTTCTTTTGCGCCTGTTCCTGTTACAACAAGGACACATCCAAACACGTTCACTCGTACAGCGTGCAGCAGCTGAGCGTGTTCAAATAGGCTCTTTCATCTCCATACGAATCAAAAAGAAACGGGTGAGATCGACCTGTTGCAGGAGCGTGTGTTGGCGTGGCGACCAGGTTTTTTCCTGATTTACCAAGATACACAAGTCACATTTCTCCTTTTTAGTTTTTATCTAGTAAGTGAAAGCTATGACCTTGTTGCCAATCTGCAAAGGATCAGCCATGTTCCTGCGATGTTCAGAAGGAAGAACTTAAAGCTACAATGCTTTCATGGTTAGATGTTACGAGGTCCTAATGAGTAGTTAGACACCAGCAGTATCAAAACAAAAGGAGTATTGTATTTTGTTCCTATTGTGATAGTTTCAGTTACAATTGTGTACTTTTCATATTGTTTGAAGTTTGATCTTAAAATATGATGTTATAAACTGTGGGAATATAAGTCGGCACAATGAACACTATTGGATGATATACCAGCCTCATGAACGTAATAACCTGATCCATTTGCACTGCTTCATTTACTATGTGATACTATGTCCACACTCAGATCTGCTGCTAACACTTGATGCATCTGTAAATATGTTCAATCTATTTTATTTTAATCTATTTTATGCATGCCATTATATATTTGTTTTAGTTTTTTATCGTTTATTATGTATCTCTACCAAGTTTTATGTTTTATTTTTCAGTGGTGGAAGAAGTGCTCGATATTCTTACTTAAGTAAAAGTGCAGATACAGGACCAAAAATGTACTTAAGTAAAAGTAAAAGTATCTGATAAATGTGTTACTTAAGTAAAAGTACAAAAGTATGCATTGTAAAATGTACTTTATAAGTAACTAGAAACTTGCAATGGCTGAAGCCATTGCGATTGACTGCGGAACAGATCTAATGTGGAATTTAGCTGAAAAATCCTTGAAATCCTTGAAAAGGCTTTGAAACTGTTAAAATACTTGATCGATATTTGAAACTCCTGAAGTCCTTGAAACTGTTGAAACCTTGAAACTGTTGAAGTCCTTGAAACTGTTGAAATACTTGAAACTGTTGAAGTCCTTGAAACTGTTAAATCCTTGAAACTGTTGAAGTCCTTGAAACTGTTAAAATCCTTGAAACTGTTGAAGTCCTTGAAACTGTTGCATTATACTGGTTTACATGTAAAAATCCCTATTAAGTTGCATTATACTGGTTTACATGTAAAAAACCCTATTAAGTTGCATTATACTGGTTTACATGTAAAAAACCCTATTAAGTTGCATTATACTGGTTTACATGTAAAAAACCCTATTAAGTTGCATTATACTGGTTTACATGTAAAAACCCCTATTAAGTTGCATTATACTGGTTTACATGTAAAAAACCCTATTAAGTTGCATTATACTGGTTTACATGTAAAGAACCCTATTAAGTTGCATTATACTGGTTTACATGTAAAAACCCCTATTAAGTTGCATTATACTGGTTTACATGTAAAAAACCCTATTAGGTTCCATTATACTGGTTTATACTGGTTTACATGGAAAAAACCCTATTAGGTTCCATTATACTGGTTTATACTGGTTTACATGGAAAAAACCCTATTAGGTTCCATTATACTGGTTTATACTGGTTTACATGTAAAAAACCCTATTAGGTTCCATTATACTGGTTTATACTGGTTTACATGGAAAAAACCCTATTAGGTTCCATTATACTGGTTTATACTGGTTTACATGTAAAAAACCCTATTAGGTTCCATCATACTGGTTTACATGTAAAAACCCCTATTAGGTTGCATTATACTGGTTTATACTGGTTTACATGGAAAAAACCCTATTAGGTTCCATTATACTGGTTTATACTGGTTTACATGGAAAAAACCCTATTAGGTTCCATTATACTGGTTTATACTGGTTTACATGTAAAAAACCCTATTAGGTTCCATCATACTGGTTTACATGTAAAAACCCCTATTAGGTTGCATTATACTGGTTTATACTGGTTTACATGGAAAAAACCCTATTAGGTTCCATTATACTGGTTTATACTGGTTTACATGGAAAAAACCCTATTAGGTTCCATTATACTGGTTTATACTGGTTTACATGGAAAAAAACCTATTACGTTCCATTATACTGGTTTATACTGGTTTACATGGAAAAAACCCTATTAGGTTGCATTATTGCACTGAAGTCCTTGAAACTCCTGGAAACCTTGAAACTCCTGGAAAACTTGAAACTGTTGAAACTGCTGAAGGTCAATCTCCATGGCTCACGCCATGGAGATTGACTGTCCTTAAAACTGCTGAAGTCCATGAAACTCCTGAAAACCTTGAAACTGTTGAATCCTTGAAACTGCTGAAGTCCTTGAAACTGCTGAAGTCCTTGAAACTGCTGAAGTCCTTGAAACCGCTGAAGTCCTTGAAACTGTTGAGTCCTTGAAACTGTTGAAGTCCTTGAAACTGCTGAAGTCCTTGAAACTGCTGAAGTCCTTGAATCTGCAGAAGTCCTTGAAACCGCTGAAGACCTTGAAACCGCTGAAGTCCTTGAAACCGCTTAAGTCCTTGAAACCGCTGATGTCCTTGAATCTGCAGAAGTCCTTGAAACCGCTGAAGTCCTTGAAACCGCTGAAGTCCTTGAAACTGTTGAAACCTTGAAACTGTTGAAGTCCTTGAATCTGCAGAAGTCCTTGAAACCGCAGAAGTCCTTGAAACCGCTGAAGTCCTTGAACCTGCTGAAGTCCTTGAAACCGCTGAAGTCCTTGAAACTGTTGAAACCTTGAAACTGTTGAAGTCCTTGAAACTGTTGAATCCTTGAAACTGTTGAAATGTATGAAAGACCTTTAGTCCTATTAAATTGCATGGGCCTATTAAAATGCATGGAAGAATTCTCAATGCAAATTAATGGCAGAATTCCCAAGCCCGTAGAAAAAAACTGGAAAACCGCAGAACTCAAATTTTTTCTGAAAACTCACAAGTTGTGGAAGCTGAACATGTACAAACTGCAGAAATTGCAGAAAATGTTGAAAAAATCGCTGAAAACCATGAATTTGCGGAAGCCCCATTATAAGTCAATGGGAAAAATCGGTTGAATATCGGCCGATTGCGGAAAAACCGGAAATCGCTGAATTCCCAAAAGTAATAGCAGGATTCCTGCAAACATGCGGAACGTTTGATGTATAACTTGTGGAAATCGCTGAAACTGTGAAAGCTGTGAAAGCTGCAGAAAATCAGGAAAAAAATACTATAATAACTAGAAACTTGCAATGGCTGAAGCCATTGCGATTGACTGCGGAACAGATCTAATGTGGAATTTAGCTGAAAAATCCTTGAAATCCTTGAAAAGGCCTTGAAACTGTTAAAATACTTGATAGATATTTGAAACTGTTGAAACATTGAAACTGTTGAAACATTGAAACTGTTGAAGTCCTTGAAACTGTTAAATCCTTGAAACTGCTGAAGTCCTTGAAACTGTTGAAACCTTGAAACTGTTGAAGTCCTTGAAACTGTTGAAACCTTGAAACTGCTGAAGTCCTTGAAACTGTTGAAGTCCTTGAAACTGTTGAAGTCCTTGAAACTGTTGAAACCTTGAAACTGTTGAAGTCCTTGAAACTGTTAAATCCTTCTAACTGCTGAAGTCCTTGAAACAGTTGAAATCCTTGAAACTGTTGAAGTCCTTGAAACTGTTGAATCCTTGAAACTGTTGCATTATACTGGTTTACATGTAAACATCCCTATTAAGTTGCATTATACTGGTTTACATGTAAAAAACCCTATTAAGTTGCATTATACTGGTTTACATGTAAAAAACCCTATTAAGTTGCATTATACTGGTTTACATGTAAAAAACCCTATTAAGTTGCATTATACTGGTTTACATGTAAAAAACCCTATTAAGTTGCATTATACTGGTTTACATGTAAAAATCCCTATTAAGTTGCATTATACTGGTTTACATGTAAAAAACCCTATTAAGTTGCATTATACTGGTTTACATGTAAAAAACCCTATTAAGTTGCATTATACTGGTTTACATGGAAAAATCCCTATTAAGTTGCATTATACTGGTTTACATGTAAAAACCCCTATTAAGTTGCATTATACTGGTTTACATGTAAAAAACCCTATTAAGTTGCATTATACTGGTTTACATGTAAAAAACCCTATTAAGTTGCATTATACTGGTTTACATGTAAAAAACCCTATTAAGTTGCATTATACTGGTTTACATGTAAAAAACCCTATTAAGTTGCATTATACTGGTTTACATGTAAAAAACCCTATTAAGTTGCATTATACTGGTTTACATGTAAAAAACCCTATTAAGTTGCATTATACTGGTTTACATGGAAAAATCCCTATTAAGTTGCATTATACTGGTTTACATGGAAAAAAACCCTATTAAGTTGCATTATACTGGTTTACATGTAAAAAACCCTATTAAGTTGCATTATACTGGTTTACATGTAAAAAACCCTATTAAGTTGCATTATACTGGTTTACATGGAAAAATCCCTATTAAGTTGCATTAAATGGTAAAATGGTAAATGAGACCATTTACCATTTACCAAGTTGCATTATACTGGTTTACATGGAAAAACCCCTATTAAGTTGCATGATTACACTGAAATCCTTGAAACTGTTGAATCCTTGAAACTGTTGAATCCTTGAAACTGTTGAAGTCCTTGAAACTGTTGAAACCTTGAAACTGCTGAAGTCCTTGAAACTGTTGAATCCTTGAAACAGTTGAAGTCCTTGAAACTGTTGAAGTCCTTGAAACTGTTGAATCCTTGATTCAACAGTTTCGTACGCATTGAGTTGCCTTGTGTACGAAATGCGCGGTATAAATAAAGTTGCCTTGCCTTGCCTTGAAACAGTTGAAACCTTGAAACTGTTGAATCCTTGAAACTGCTGAAGTCCTTGAAACTGTTGAATCCTTGAAACTGTTGAAGTCCTTGAAACTGTTGAAGTCCTTGAAACTGTTGAATCCTTGAAACTGTTGAAGTCCTTGAAACTGTTGAAACCTTGAAACTGTTGAAGTCCTTGAAACTGTTGAAGTCCTTGAAACTGTTGAAACCTTGAAACTGTTGAAGTCCTTGAAACTGTTGAATCCTTGAAACTGTTGAATCCTTGAAACTGTTGAAGTCCTTGAAACTGTTGAAACCTTGAAACTGTTGAATCCTTGAAACTGTTGAAACCTTGAAACTGCTGAAGTCCTTGAAACTGTTGAATCCTTGAAACTGTTGAAGTCCTTGAAACTGTTGAAACCTTAACTGTTGAATCCTTGAAACTGTTGAAATGTCTGAAAGACCTGAAGTCCTATTAAATTGCATGGGCCTATTAAAATGCATGGCAGAATTCTCAATGCAAATTAATGGCAGAATTCCCAAGCCCGTAGAAAAAAACTGGAAAACTGCAGAACTCTAATTTTTTCTGAAAACTGACAAGTTGTGGAAGCTGAACATGCACAAACTGCAGAAATTGTTGAAAATGTTGAAAAAAATGCTGAAAACTATGAATTTGTTGAAGCCCCATTATACGTCAATGGGAAAAATCGACCGATTTTTGTCCGATTGCGGAAAAACCGGAAATCGCTGAAGTCCCAAAAGTAATAGCATAATTCTCTTGAACATGCTGAACATTTTGATGTATAACTTGTTGAAATTGTTGAAACTGTGAAAGCTGTGAAAGTCACTGAAAAACTGGAAAAAAATATAATAATAACTAGAAACTTGCAATGGCTGAAGCCATTGCGATTGACTGCGGAACAGATCTAATGTGGAATTTAGCTGAAAAATGCTTGAAATCCTTGAAAAGGCCTTGAAACTGTTAAAATACTTGATAGATATTTGAAACTCCATAAGTCCTTGAAACTGTTGAAACATTGAAACTGTTGAAGTCCTTGAAACTGTTAAATCCTTGAAACTGCTGAAGTCCTTGAAACTGTTGAAACCTTGAAACTGTTGAAGTCCTTGAAACTGTTGAAATCCTTAAAACTGCTGAAGTCCTTGAAACTGTTGAAACCTTGAAACTGTTGAAGTCCTTGAAACTGTTGAAGTCCTTGAAACTGTTGAAACCTTGAAACTGTTGAAGTCCTTGAAACTGTTGAATCCTTGAAACTGTTGAAGTCCTTGAAACTGTTGAATCCTTGAAACTGTTGCATTATACTGGTTTACATGTAAAAACCCCTATTAAGTTGCATTATACTGGTTTACATGTACAAACCCCTATTAAGTTGCATTATACTGGTTTACATGTAAAAAAACCTATTAAGTTGCATTATACTGGTTTACATGTAAAAAACCCTATTAAGTTGCATTATACTGGTTTACATGTAAAAAACCCTATTAAGTTGCATTATACTGGTTTACATGTAAAAAACCCTATTAAGTTGCATTATACTGGTTTACATGTAAAAACCCCTATTAAGTTGCATTATACTGGTTTACATGTAAAAACCCCTATTAAGTTGCATTATACTGGTTTACATGTAAAAAACCCTATTAAGTTGCATTATACTGGTTTACATGGAAAAATCCCTATTAAGTTGCATTATACTGGTTTACATGTAAAAAACCCTATTAAGTTGCATTATACTGGTTTACATGTAAAAAACCCTATTAAGTTGCATTATACTGGTTTACATGTAAAAAACCCTATTAAGTTGCATTATACTGGTTTACATGTAAAAAACCCTATTAAGTTGCATTATACTGGTTTACATGTAAAAACCCCTATTAAGTTGCATTATACTGGTTTACATGTAAAAACCCCTATTAAGTTGCATTATACTGGTTTACATGGAAAAAACCCTATTAAGTTGCATTATACTGGTTTACATGTGAAAAAACCCTATTAAGTTGCATTATACTGGTTTACATGTAAAAAACCCTATTAAGTTGAATTATACTGGTTTACATGGAAAAAACCCTATTAAGTTGCATTATACTGGTTTACATGTAAAAACCCCTATTATGTTGCATTATACTGGTTTACATGGAAAAACCCTATTAAGTTGCATTATACTGGTTTACATGTAAAAACCCCTATTAAGTTGCATTATACTGGTTTACATGGAAAAAACCCTATTAAGTTGCATTATACTGGTTTATACTGGTTTACATGTAAAAAACCCTATTAGGTTCCATTATACTGGTTTATACTGGTTTACATGTAAAAAACCCTATGAAGTTGCATTATACTGGTTTATACTGGTTTACATGTAAAAAACCCTATTAGGTTGCATTATTGCACTGAAGTCCTTGAAACTCCTGGAAACCTTGAAACTCCTGGAAAACTTGAAACCTTGAAACTGTATAAGTCCTTGAAACTGCTGAAAGTCAATCTCCATGGCTGACGCCATGGAGATTGACTGTCCTTAAAACTGCTGAAGTCCTTGAAACTCCTGAAAACCTTGAAACTGTTGAATCCTTGAAACTGTTGAATCCTTGAAACTGTTGAATCCTTGAAACTGTTGAATCATTGAAACTGTTGAAGTCCTTGAAACTGTTGAAGTCCTTGAAACTGTTGAATCCTTGAAACTGTTGAAGTCCTTGAAACTGTTGAATCCTTGAAACTGTTGAATCCTTGAAACTGTTGAAGTCCTTGAAACTGTTGAATCCTTGAAACTGTTGAATCCTTGAAACTGTTGAATCCTCGAAACTGTTGAATCCTCGAAACTGTTGAATCCTCGAAACTGCTGAAGTCCTTGAAACTGTTGAATCCTTGAAACTGCTGAAATCCTTGAAACTGTTGAATCCTTGAAACTGTTGAATCCTTGAAACTGTTGAATCCTTGAAACTGTTGAAGTCCTTGAAACTGTTGAATCCTTGAAACTGTTGAATCCTTGAAACTGTTGAATCCTTGAAACTGTTGAATCCTTGAAACTGTTGAATCCTTGAAACTGTTGAAGTCCTTGAAACTGTTGAATCCTTGAAACTGTTGAATCCTTGAAACTGTTGAAGTCCTTGAAACTGTTGAATCCTTGAAACTGCTGAAGTCCTTGAAACTGTTGAATCCTTGAAACTGTTGAATCCTTGAAACTGTTGAATCCTTGAAACTGTTGAATCCTTGAAACTGCTGAAGTCCTTGAAACTGTTGAAACCTTGAAACTGTTGAATCCTTGAAACTGTTGAATCCTTGAAACTGTTGAATCCTTGAAACTGCTGAAGTCCTTGAAACTGTTGAATCCTTGAAACTGTTGAATCCTTGAAACTGTTGAAGTCCTTGAAACTGTTGAATCCTTGAAACTGTTGAATCCTTGAAACTGTTGAATCCTTGAAACTGTTGAATCCTTGAAACTGTTGAATCCTTGAAACTGTTGAATCCTTGAAACTGTTGAATCCTTGAAACTGTTGAAATTGCATAAACTGTAGAAAGACCTGAATGTGCCTGAAGTCCTATTAAATTGCATGGGCCTATTAAAATGAATGGCAGAATTCTCAATGCAAATCAATGGCAGAATTCCCAAGCCCGTATAAAAAAAATGGAAAACTGCAGAACTCGAATTTTTTCTGAAAACTGACAAGTTGTGGAAGCTGAACATGCACAAACTGCAGAAATTGTTGAAAATGTGGAAAAAAATGCTGAAAACTATGAATTTGTTGAAGCCCCATTATAAGTCAATGGGAAAAATCGACCGATTTTTGGCCGATTGTGGAAAAACCGTGAATTGTAGAATTACCAAAAGTAATAGCAATAATCTCCCAAACATGTGGAACGTTTTGATGTATAACTTGTGGAAATTGCTGAAACTCTGAAAGCTCTGAAACGTGTCGAAAATCAGGAAAAAAATAATTGTTTAACTAGAAACTTGCAATGGCTGAAGCCATTGCGATTGACTGCGGAACAGATCTAATGTGGAATTTAGCTGAAAAATCCTTGAAATCCTTGAAAAGGCCTTGAAACTGTTAAAATACTTGATAGATATTTGAAACTCCTGAAGTCCTTGAAACTGTTGAAACCTTGAAACTGTTGAAGTCCTTGAAACTGTTGAAGTCCTTGAAACTGTTGAATCCTTGAAACTGTTGAAGTCCTTGAAACTTTTAAATCCTTGAAACTGTTGAATCCTTGAAACTGTTGAAGTCCTTGAAACTGTTGAATCCTTGAAACTGTTGAAGTCCTTGAAACTGTTGAAACCTTGAAACTGTTGAAGTCCTTGAAACTGTTGAAACCTTGAAACTGTTGAAACCTTGAAACTGTTGAAGTCCTTGAAACTGTTGTATTATACTGGTTTACATGTAAAAATCCCTATTAGGTTGCATTATACTGGTTTATACTGGTTTACATGTAAAAATCCCTATTAAGTTGCATTATACTGGTTTACATGTAAAAATCCCTATTAAGTTGCATTATACTGGTTTATACTGGTTTACATGTAAACATCCCTATTAAGTTGCATTATACTGGTGTACATGTAAAAATCCCTATTAAGTTGCATTATACTGGTTTACATGTAAAAATCCCTATTAGGTTGCATTATACTGGTTTATACTGGTTTACATGTAAAAAACCCTATTAGGTTCCATTATACTGGTTTATACTGGTTTACATGTAAAAATCCCTATTAAGTTGCATTATACTGGTTTACATGTAAAAACCCTATTAGGTTGCATTATACTGGTTTATACTGGTTTACATGTAAAAAACCCTATTAGGTTGCATTATACTGGTTTATACTGGTTTACATGTAAAAATCCCTATTAAGTTGCATTATACTGGTTTATACTGGTTTACATGTAAAAATCCCTATTAGGTTGCATTATACTGGTTTATACTGGTTTACATGTAAAAAACCCTATTAGGTTGCATTATACTGGTTTATACTGGTTTACATGTAAAAAACCCTATTAGGTTGGTTTATACTGGTTTATACTGGTTTACATGTAAAAATCCCTATTAAGTTGCATTATACTGGTTTATACTGGTTTACATGTAAAAATCCCTATTAGGTTGCATTATACTGGTTTATACTGGTTTACATGTAAACATCCCTATTAAGTTGCATTATACTGGTTTACATGTAAAAAACCCTATTAAGTTGCATTATACTGGTTTATACTGGTTTACATGTAAACATCCCTATTAAGTTGCATTATACTGGTTTACATGTAAAAACCCCTATTAGGTTCCATTATACTGGTTTATACTGGTTTACATGTAAAAATCCCTATTAAGTTGCATTATACTGGTTTACATGTAAAAAATCCTATTAAGTTGCATTATACTGGTTTATACTGGTTTACATGTAAAAATCCCTATTAAGTTGCATTATACTGGTTTACATGTAAAAAATCCTATTAAGTTGCATTTTACTGGTTTATACTGGTTTACATGTAAAAATCCCTATTAAGTTGCATTATACTGGTTTATACTGGTTTACATGTAAAAAACCCTATTAGGTTGCATTATACTGGTTTATACTGGTTTACATGTAAAAATCCCTATTAAGTTGCATTATACTGGTTTATACTGGTTTACATGTAAAAATCCCTATTAAGTTGCATTATACTGGTTTATACTGGTTTACATGTAAAAAACCCTATTAGGTTGCATTATACTGGTTTATACTGGTTTACATGCAAAAATCCCTATTAAGTTGCATTATACTGGTTTATACTGGTTTACATGTAAAAATCCCTATTAGGTTGCATTATTGCACTGAAGTCCTTGAAACTCCTGGAAACATTGAAACTCCTGGAAAACTTGAAACTGTTGAAACCTTGAAACTGTATAAGTCCTTGAAACTGCTGAAGGTCAATCTCCATGGCTGACGCCATGGAGATTGACTGTCCTTAAAACTGTTGAATCCTTGAAACTGCTGAAGTCCTTGAAACTGTTGAATCCTTGAAACTGCTGAATCCTTGAAACTGTTGAATCCTTGAAACTGCTGAAGTCCTTGAAACTGTTGAATCTATGAAACTGTTGAAGTCCTTGAAACTGTTGAATCCTTGAAAACTGTTGAATCCTTGAAACTGCTGAAGTCCTTGAAACTGCTGAATCCTTGAAACTGTTGAATCTATGAAACTGTTGAATCCTTGAAACTGTTGAATCCTTGAAACTGTTGAATCCTTGAAACTGTAGACTCCTTGAAACTGTTGAATCCTTGAAACTGTAGAATCCTTGAAACTGCTGAAGTCCTTGAAACTGCTGAATCCTTGAAACTGTTGAATCCTTGAAACTGCTGAATCCTTGAAACTGTTGAATCCTTGAAACTGCTGAAGTCCTTGAAACTGTTGAATCCTTGAAACTGTTGAATCCTTGAAACTGCTCAAGTCCTTGAAACTGTTGAATCCTTGAAACTGTTGAATCCTTGAAACTGCTGAAATTGCATAAACTGTAGAAAGACCTGAATGTGCCTGAAGTCCTATTAAATTGCATGGGCCTATTAAAATGAATGGCAGAATTCTCAATGCAAATTAATGGCAGAATTCCCAAGCCCGTATAAAAAAAATGGAAAACTGTAGAACTCGATTTTTTTCTGAAAACTGACACGTTGTGGAAGCTGAACATGCACAAACTGCAGAAATTGTTGAAAATGTGGAAAAAAATGCTGAAAACTATGAATTTGTTGAAGCCCCATTATAAGTCAATGGGAAAAATCGACCGATTTTTGGCCGATTGTGGAAAAAACGTGAATTGTAGAATTACCAAAAGTAATAGCAATAATCTCCCAAACATGTGGAACGTTTTGATGTATAACTTGTGGAAATTGCTGAAACTCTGAAAGCTGTGAAACGTGTCAAAAATCAGGAAAAAAATAATTGTTGAATAATAATAAACTAGAAACTTGCAATGGCTGAAGCCATTGCGATTGACTGCGGAACAGATCTAATGTGGAATTTAGCTGAAAAATCCTTGAAATCCTTGAAAAGGCCTTGAAACTGTTAAAATACTTGATAGATATTTGAAACTCCTGAAGTCCTTGAAACTGTTGAAGTCCTTGAAACTGTTAAATCCTTGAAACTGTTGAAGTCCTTGAAACTGTTGAAGTCCTTGAAACTGTTGAAACCTTGAAACTGTTGAAGTCCTTGAAACTGTTAAATCCTTCTAACTGCTGAAGTCATTATACTGGTTTACATGTAAAAAAAAACCCTATTAAGTTGCATTATACTGGTTTACATGTAAAAAACCCTATTAAGTTGCATTATACTGGTTTACATGGAAAAATCCCTATTAAGTTGCATTATACTGGTTTACATGGAAAAACCCCTATTAAGTTGCATTATACTGGTTTACATGTAAAAAACCCTATTAAGTTGCATTATACTGGTTTACATGTAAAAAAACCTATTAAGTTGCATTATACTGGTTTACATGTAAAAAAACCTATTAAGTTGCATTATACTGGTTTACATGTAAAAAACCCCTATTAAGTTGCATTATACTGGTTTACATGTAAAAACCCTATTAAGTTGCATTATACTGGTTTACATGTAAACAACCCTATTAAGTTGCATTATACTGGTTTACATGTAAAAACCCCTATTAAGTTGCATTATACTGGTTTACATGTAAAAAACCCTATTAAGTTGCATTATACTGGTTTACATGGAAAAATCCCTATTAAGTTGCATTATACTGGTTTACATGTAAAAACCCCTATTAAGTTGCATTATACTGGTTTACATGTAAAAACCCCTATTAAGTTGCATTATACTGGTTTACATGTAAAAAACCCCTATTAAGTTGCATTATACTGGTTTACATGTAAAAACCCCTATTAAGTTGCATTATACTGGTTTACATGTAAAAACCCCTATT
Source organism: Proterorhinus semilunaris (assembly GCA_021464625.1). Lineage (NCBI taxonomy): Eukaryota > Metazoa > Chordata > Actinopteri > Gobiiformes > Gobiidae > Proterorhinus > Proterorhinus semilunaris. The sequence goes on from CM038347.1 coordinate 22,592,057, forward strand.
AAGTTGCATTATACTGGTTTACATGTAAAAAAAACCCTATTAAGTTGCATTATACTGGTTTACATGTAAAAAACCCTATTAAGTTGCATTATACTGGTTTACATGTAAAAACCCCTATTAAGTTGCATTATACTGGTTTACATGTAAAAAACCCTATTAAGTTGCATTATACTGGTTTACATGGAAAAAACCCTATTAAGTTGCATTATACTGGTTTACATGGAAAAACCCCTATTAAGTTGCATTATACTGGTTTACATGTAAAAAACCCTATTAAGTTGCATTATACTGGTTTACATGGAAAAATCCCTATTAAGTTGCATGATTACACTGAAATCCTTGAAACTGCTGAAGTCCTTGAAACTGTTGAAACCTTGAAACTGCTGAAGTCCTTGAAACTGCTGAAGTCCTTGAAACTGTTGAATCCTTGAAACTGTTGAATCCTTGAAACTGTTGAATCCTTGAAACTGTTGAATCCTTGAAACTGTTGAAACCTTGAAACTGTTGAATCCTTGAAACTGTTGAATCCTTGAAACTGTTGAAGTCCTTGAAACTGTTGAAACCTTGAAACTGTTGAATCCTTGAAACTGTTGAATCCTTGAAACTGTTGAATCCTTGAAACTGTTGAAATGTATGAAAGACCTGAAGTCCTATTAAAATGCATGGGCCTATTAAAATGCATGGCAGAATTCTCAATGCAAATTAATGGCAGAATTCCCAAGCCCGTAGAAAAAAACTGGAAAACTGCAGAACTGTATTTTTTTCTGAAAACTGACAAGTTGTGGAAGCTGAACATGCACAAACTGCAGAAATTGTTGAAAATGTTGAAAAAAATGCTGAAAACTATGAATTTGTTGAAGCCCCATTATAAGTCAATGGGAAAAATCGACCGATTTTTGTCCGATTGCGGAAAAACCGGAAATCGCTGAAGTCCCAAAAGTAATAGCAATAATCTCTTGAACATGCTGAACATTTTGATGTATAACTTGTTGAAATTGTTGAAACTGTGAAAGCTGTGAAAGTTACCGAAAAACTGGAAAAAAATATAATAATAATAAAGAACATGAAAACCAATTATTGACTGCGGAAAGTTCCGCAGTCAATCAATAATAACTAGAAACTTGCAATGGCTGAAGCCATTGCGATTGACTGCGGAACAGATCTAATGTGGAATTTAGCTGAAAAATCCTTGAAATCCTTGAAAAGGCCTTGAAACTGTTAAAATACTTGATAGATATTTGAAACTCCTGAAGTCCTTGAAACTGTTGAAACATTGAAACTGTTGAAGTCCTTGAAACTGTTAAATCCTTGAAACTGTTGAAGTCCTTGAAACTGTTGAAACCTTGAAACTGCTGAAGTCCATGAAACTGTTGAAATCCTTGAAACCGTTGAAGTCCTTGAAACTGTTGAATCCTTGAAACTGTTGCATTATACTGGTTTACATGTAAAAAACCCTATTAAGTTGCATTATACTGGTTTACATGTAAAAAACCCTATTAAGTTGCATTATACTGGTTTACATGTAAAAACCCCTATTAAGTTGCATTATACTGGTTTACATGGAAAAAACCCTATTAAGTTGCATTATACTGGTTTACATGGAAAAAACCCTATTAAGTTGCATTATACTGGTTTACATGTAAAAACCCCTATTACGTTGCATTATACTGGTTTACATGGAAAAACCCCTATTAAGTTGCATTATACTGGTTTACATGGAAAAATCCCTATTAAGTTGCATTATACTGGTTTACATGGAAAAATCCCTATTAAGTTGCATTATACTGGTTTACATGTAAAAACCCCTATTAAGTTGCATTATACTGGTTTACATGTAAAAAAACCCTATTAAGTTGCATTATACTGGTTTACATGTAAAAAAACCCTATTAAGTTGAATTATACTGGTTTACATGTAAAAAACCCTATTAAGTTGCATTATACTGGTTTACATGGAAAAAACCCTATTAAGTTGCATTATACTGGTTTATACTGGTTTACATGTAAAAAACCCTATTAAGTTGCATGATTACACTGAAGTCCTTGAAACTGTTGAATCCTTGAAACTGTTGAATCCTTGAAACTGTTGAATCCTTGAAATTGTTGAATCCTTGAAACTGTTGAAACCGTGAAACTGTTGAATCCTTGAAACTGTTGAATCCTTGAAACTGTTGAATCCTTGAAACTGCTGAAGTCCTTGAAACTGTTGAATCCTTGAAACTGTTGAAACCTTGAAACTGTTGAATCCTTGAAACTGTTGAATCCTTGAAACTGTTGAATCCTTGAAACTGCTGAAGTCCTTGAAACTGCTGAATCCTTGAAACTGTTGAATCCTTGAAACTGTTGAATCCTTGAAACTGTTGAATCCTTGAAACTGCTGAAGTCCTTGAAACTGTTGAATCCTTGAAACTGTTGAAACCTTGAAACTGTTGAATCCTTGAAACTGTTGAATCCTTGAAACTGTTGAATCCTTGAAACTGTTGAAACCTTGAAACTGTTGAAGTCCTTGAAACTGTTGAAACCTTGAAACTGTTGAAACCTTGAAACTGTTGAATCCTTGAAACTGTTGAATCCTTGAAACTGTTGAAAACCTTGAAACTGTTGAAGTCCTTGAAACTGTTGAATCCTTGAAACTGTTGAATCCTTGAAACTGTTGAAACCTTGAAACTGTTGAAACCTTGAAACTGTTGAAGTCCTTGAAACTGTTGAAATGTCTGAAAGACCTGAAGTCCTATTAAAATGCATGGGCCTAATAAAATGCATGGCAGAATTCTCAATGCAAATTAATGGCAGAATTCCCAAGCCCGTAGAAAAAAACTGGAAAACTGCAGAACTCTAATTTTTTCTGAAAACTGACAAGTTGTGGAAGCTGAACATGCACAAACTGCAGAAATTGTTGAAAATGTTGAAAAAAATGCTGAAAACTATGAATTTGTTGAAGCCCCATTATACGTCAATGGGAAAAATCGACCGATTTTTGTCCGATTGCGGAAAAACCGGAAATCGCTGAAGTCCCAAAAGTAATAGCATAATTCTCTTGAACATGCTGAACATTTTGATGTATAACTTGTTGAAATTGTTGAAACTGTGAAAGCTGTGAAAGTTACTGAAAAACTGGAAAAAAATATAATAATAATAATAACTAGAAACTTGCAATGGCTGAAGCCATTGCGATTGACTGCGGAACAGATCTAATGTGGAATTTAGCTGAAAAATCCTTGAAATCCTTGAAAAGGCCTTGAAACTGTTAAAATACTTGATAGATATTTGAAACTGTTGAAACATTGAAACTGTTGAAACATTGAAACTGTTGAAGTCCTTGAAACTGTTAAATCCTTGAAACTGCTGAAGTCCTTGAAACTGTTGAAACCTTGAAACTGCTGAAGTCCTTGAAACTGTTGAAGTCCTTGAAACTGTTGAAGTCCTTGAAACTGTTGAAACCTTGAAACTGTTGAAGTCCTTGAAACTGTTAAATCCTTCTAACTGCTGAAGTCCTTGAAACAGTTGAAATCCTTGAAACTGTTGAAGTCCTTGAAACTGTTGAATCCTTGAAACTGTTGCATTATACTGGTTTACATGTAAAAAACCCTATTAAGTTGCATTATACTGGTTTACATGTAAAAAACCCTATTAAGTTGCATTATACTGGTTTACATGTAAAAAACCCTATTAAGTTGCATTATACTGGTTTACATGTAAAAAACCCTATTAAGTTGCATTATACTGGTTTACATGTAAAAAACCCTATTAAGTTGCATTATACTGGTTTACATGTAAAAATCCCTATTAAGTTGCATTATACTGGTTTACATGTAAAAATCCCTATTAAGTTGCATTATACTGGTTTACATGTAAAAAACCCTATTAAGTTGCATTATACTGGTTTACATGTAAAAAACCCTATTAAGTTGCATTATACTGGTTTACATGGAAAAATCCCTATTAAGTTGCATTATACTGGTTTACATGGAAAAACCCCTATTAAGTTGCATGATTACACTGAAATCCTTGAAACTGTTGAATCCTTGAAACTGTTGAATCCTTGAAACTGTTGAAGTCCTTGAAACTGTTGAAACCTTGAAACTGCTGAAGTCCTTGAAACTGTTGAATCCTTGAAACAGTTGAAGTCCTTGAAACTGTTGAAGTCCTTGAAACTGTTGAATCCTTGATTCAACAGTTTCGTACGCATTGAGTTGCCTTGTGTACGAAATGCGCGGTATAAATAAAGTTGCCTTGCCTTGCCTTGAAACAGTTGAAACCTTGAAACTGTTGAATCCTTGAAACTGCTGAAGTCCTTGAAACTGTTGAATCCTTGAAACTGTTGAAGTCCTTGAAACTGTTGAAGTCCTTGAAACTGTTGAATCCTTGAAACTGTTGAAGTCCTTGAAACTGTTGAAACCTTGAAACTGTTGAAGTCCTTGAAACTGTTGAAGTCCTTGAAACTGTTGAAACCTTGAAACTGTTGAAGTCCTTGAAACTGTTGAATCCTTGAAACTGTTGAATCCTTGAAACTGTTGAAGTCCTTGAAACTGTTGAAACCTTGAAACTGTTGAATCCTTGAAACTGTTGAAACCTTGAAACTGCTGAAGTCCTTGAAACTGTTGAATCCTTGAAACTGTTGAAGTCCTTGAAACTGTTGAAACCTTAACTGTTGAATCCTTGAAACTGTTGAAATGTCTGAAAGACCTGAAGTCCTATTAAATTGCATGGGCCTATTAAAATGCATGGCAGAATTCTCAATGCAAATTAATGGCAGAATTCCCAAGCCCGTAGAAAAAAACTGGAAAACTGCAGAACTCTAATTTTTTCTGAAAACTGACAAGTTGTGGAAGCTGAACATGCACAAACTGCAGAAATTGTTGAAAATGTTGAAAAAAATGCTGAAAACTATGAATTTGTTGAAGCCCCATTATACGTCAATGGGAAAAATCGACCGATTTTTGTCCGATTGCGGAAAAAACCGGAAATCGCTGAAGTCCCAAAAGTAATAGCATAATTCTCTTGAACATGCTGAACATTTTGATGTATAACTTGTTGAAATTGTTGAAACTGTGAAAGCTAAGTCACTGAAAAACTGGAAAAAAATATAATAATAATAATAATAATAATAATAAATAACTTGAAAACCAATTATTGACTGCGGAAAGTTCCGCAGTCAATCAATAATAAATAACTTGAAAACCAATTATTGACTGCGGAAAGTTCCGCAGTCAATCAACTAGAAACTTGCAATGGCTGAAGCCATTGCGATTGACTGCGGAACAGATCTAATGTGGAATTTAGCTGAAAAATCCTTGAAATCCTTGAAAAGGCTTTGAAACTGTTAAAATACTTGATCGATATTTGAAACTCCTGAAGTCCTTGAAACTGTTGAAACCTTGAAATTGTTGAAGTCCTTGAAACTGTTGAAATCCTTGAAACTGTTGAAGTCATTGAAACTGTTAAATCCTTGAAACTGTTGAAGTCCTTGAAACTGTTGAAATCCTTGAAACTGTTGAAGTCCTTGAAACTGTTGCATTATACTGGTTTACATGTAAAAACCCCTATTAAGTTGCATTATACTGGTTTACATGTAAAAAACCCTATTAAGTTGCATTATACTGGTTTACATGTAAAAAACCCTATTAAGTTGCATTATACTGGTTTACATGTAAAAACCCCTATTAAGTTGCATTATACTGGTTTACATGTAAAAACCCCTATTAAGTTGCATTATACTGGTTTACATGTAAAAACCCCTATTAAGTTGCATTATACTGGTTTACATGTAAAAACCCCTATTAAGTTGCATTATACTGGTTTACATGTAAAAACCCCTATTAAGTTGCATTATACTGGTTTACATGTAAAAAACCCCATTAAGTTGCATTATACTGGTTTACATGTAAAAAAACCCTATTAAGTTGCATTATACTGGTTTACATGTAAAAAACCCTATTAAGTTGCATTATACTGGTTTACATGTAAAAACCCCTATTAAGTTGCATTATACTGGTTTACATGTAAAATACCCCATTAAGTTGCATTATACTGGTTTACATGTAAAAAACCCTATTAAGTTGCATTATACTGGTTTACATGTAAAAAAACCCTATTAAGTTGCATTATACTGGTTTACATGTAAAAACCCCTATTAAGTTGCATTATACTGGTTTACATGTAAAAACCCCTATTAAGTTGCATTATACTGGTTTACATGTAAAAACCCCTATTAAGTTGCATTATACTGGTTTACATGTAAAAACCCCTATTAAGTTGCATTATACTGGTTTACATGTAAAAACCCCTATTAAGTTGCATTATACTGGTTTACATGTAAAAAACCCTATTAAGTTGCATTATACTGGTTTACATGGAAAAACCCCTATTAAGTTGCATTATACTGGTTTACATGTAAAAACCCCTATTAAGTTGCATTATACTGGTTTACATGTAAAAAAACCCTATTAAGTTGCATTATACTGGTTTACATGGAAAAACCCCTATTAAGTTGCATTATACTGGTTTACATGTAAAAAACCCCATTAAGTTGCATTATACTGGTTTACATGTAAAAAAACCCTATTAAGTTGCATTATACTGGTTTACATGTAAAAAACCCTATTAAGTTGCATTATACTGGTTTACATGGAAAAACCCCTATTAAGTTGCATTATACTGGTTTACATGTAAAAAACCCCATTAAGTTGCATTATACTGGTTTACATGTAAAAAACCCTATTAAGTTGCATTATACTGGTTTACATGGAAAAACCCCTATTAAGTTGCATTATACTGGTTTACATGTAAAAAACCCCATTAAGTTGCATTATACTGGTTTACATGTAAAAACCCCTATTAAGTTGCATGATTACACTGAAGTCCTTGAAACTGTTGAAACCTTGAAACTGTTGAATCCTTGAAACTGCTGAAGTCCTTGAAACTGTTGAAACATTGAAACTGCTGAAATCCTTGAAACCGTTGAAGTCCTTGAAACTGTTGAATCATTGAAACCGTTGAAGTCCTTGAAACTGCTGAAATCCTTGAAACCTTGAAACTGTTGAAGTCCTTGAAACTGTTGAAATGTCTGAAAGACCTGAAGTCCTATTAAAATGCATGGGCCTATTAAAATGCATGGCAGAATTCTCAATGCAAAGTAATGGGAGAATTCCCAAGCCCGTAGAAAAAAACTGGAAAACTGCAGAACTCAAATTTTTTCTGAAAACTGACAAGTTGTGGAAGCTGAACATGCACAAACTGCAGAAATTGTTGAAAATGTTGAAAAAAATGCTGAAAACTATGAATTTGTTGAAGCCCCATTATAAGTCAATGGGAAAAATCGGTTGAATATCGGCCAATTGCGGCTAAACCGGAAATCGCTGAATTCCCAAAAGTAATAGCAGAATTCTTGCCAACATGCTGAACGTTTTGATGTATAACTTGTGGAAATCGCTGAAAATGTGAAAGATGTGAAAGCTGTTGAAAATCAGGAAAAAAATACTATAATAATAACTAGAAACTTGCAATGGCTGAAGCCATTGCGATTGACTGCGGAACAGATCTAATGTGGAATTTAGCTGAAAAATCCTTGAAATCCTTGAAAAGGCTTTGAAACTGTTAAAATACTTGATCGATATTTGAAACTCCTGAAGTCCTTGAAACTGTTGAAACCTTGAAACTGTTGAAGTCCTTGAAACTGTTGAAATCCTTGAAACTGTTGAAGTCCTTGAAACTGTTAAATCCTTGAAACTGTTGAAGTCCTTGAAACTGTTGCATTATACTGGTTTACATGTAAAAATCCCTATTAAGTTGCATTATACTGGTTTACATGTAAAAAACCCTATTAAGTTGCATTATACTGGTTTACATGTAAAAAACCCTATTAAGTTGCATTATACTGGTTTACATGTAAAAACCCCTATTAAGTTGCATTATACTGGTTTACATGTAAAAAACCCTATTAAGTTGCATTATACTGGTTTACATGTAAAGAACCCTATTAAGTTGCATTATACTGGTTTACATGTAAAAATCCCTATTAAGTTGCATTATACTGGTTTACATGTAAAAAACCCTATTAAGTTGCATTATACTGGTTTACATGTAAAAAACCCTATTAAGTTGCATTATACTGGTTTACATGTAAAAACCCCTATTAAGTTGCATTATACTGGTTTACATGTAAAAAACCCTATTAAGTTGCATTATACTGGTTTACATGTAAAGAACCCTATTAAGTTGCATTATACTGGTTTACATGTAAAAATCCCTATTAAGTTGCATTATACTGGTTTACATGTAAAAAACCCTATTAAGTTGCATTATACTGGTTACATGGAAAAATCCCTATTAAGTTGCATTATACTGGTTTACATGTAAAAACCCCTATTAAGTTGCATTATACTGGTTTACATGTAAAAAACCCTATTAAGTTGCATTATACTGGTTTACATGTAAAAACCCCTATTAAGTTGCATTATACTGGTTTACATGTAAAAACCCCTATTAAGTTGCATTATACTGGTTTACATGTAAAAAAACCCTATTAAGTTGCATTATACTGGTTTACATGTAAAAAACCCCATTAAGTTGCATTATACTGGTTTACATGTAAAAAACCCTATTAAGTTGCATTATACTGGTTTACATGTAAAAAACCCTATTAAGTTGCATTATACTGGTTTACATGTAAAAACCCCTATTAAGTTGCATTATACTGGTTTACATGTAAAAAACCCCATTAAGTTGCATTATACTGGTTTACATGTAAAAAACCCTATTAAGTTGCATTATACTGGTTTACATGTAAAAAACCCTATTAAGTTGCATTATACTGGTTTACATGTAAAAAATCCTATTAAGTTGCATTATACTGGTTTACATGTAAAAAACCCTATTAAGTTGCATTATACTGGTTTACATGGAAAACCCCCTATTAAGTTGCATTATACTGGTTTACATGTAAAAAACCCTATTAAGTTACATTATACTGGTTTACATGTAAAAAACCCCATTAAGTTGCATTATACTGGTTTACATGTAAAAAACCCTATTAAGTTGCATTATACTGGTTTACATGTAAAAAACCCTATTAAGTTGCATTATACTGGTTTACATGTAAAAAACCCTATTAAGTTGCATGATTACACTGAAGTCCTTGAAACTGTTGAAACCTTGAAACTGTTGAATCCTTGAAACTGCTGAAGTCCTTGAAACTGTTGAAACATTGAAACTGTTGAATCCTTGAAACTGCTGAAGTCCTTGAAACTGTTGAAACATTGAAACTGCTGAAATCCTTGAAACTGTTGAATCATTGAAACCGTTGAAGTCCTTGAAACTGTTGAAACCTTGAAACTGTTGAAACCTTGAAACTGCTGAAATCCTTGAAACCTTGAAACTGTTGAAGTCCTTGAAACTGTTGAAACCTTGAAACTGCTGAAATCCTTGAAACCTTGAAACTGTTGAAGTCCTTGAAACTGTTGAAATGTCTGAAAGACCTGAAGTCCTATTAAAATGCATGGGCCTATTAAAATGCATGGCAGAATTCTCAATGCAAAGTAATGGGAGAATTCCCAAGCCCGTAGAAAAAAAACTGGAAAACTGCAGAACTCAAATTTTTTCTGAAAACTGACAAGTTGTGGAAGCTGAACATGTACAAACTGCAGAAATTGTTGAAAATGTTGAAAAAAATGCTGAAAACTATGAATTTGTTGAAGCCCCATTATAAGTCAATGGGAAAAATCGGTTGAATATCGGCCAATTGCGGCTAAACCGGAAATCGCTGAATTCCCAAAAGTAATAGCAGAATTCTTGCCAACATGCTGAACGTTTTGATGTATAACTTGTGGAAATCGCTGAAAATGTGAAAGATGTGAAAGCTGTTGAAAATCAGGAAAAAAATACTATAATAATAATAAAAGATAAAGAACATGAAAACCAATTATTGACTGCGGAAAGTTCCGCAGTCAATCAATAATAAATAACTTGAAAACCAATTATTGACTGCGGAAAGTTCCGCAGTCAATCAATAAAAGATAAAGAACATGAAAACCAATTATTGACTGCGGAACTTTCCTGTTGAAGTCCTTGAAACTGTTGCATTATACTGGTTTACATGTAAAAACCCCTATTAAGTTGCATTATACTGGTTTACATGTAAAAACCCCTATTAAGTTGCATTATACTGGTTTACATGTAAAAACCCCTATTAAGTTGCATTATACTGGTTTACATGTAAAAAACCCTATTAAGTTGCATTATACTGGTTTACATGTAAAAAACCCTATTAAGTTGCATTATACTGGTTTACATGTAAAAAACCCTATTAAGTTGCATGATTACACTGAAGTCCTTGAAACTGTTGAAACCTTGAAACTGTTGAATCCTTGAAACTGTTGAAACATTGAAACTGTTGAATCCTTGAAACTGCTGAAGTCCTTGAAACTGTTGAAACATTGAAACTGCTGAAATCCTTGAAACCGTTGAAGTCCTTGAAACTGTTGAATCATTGAAACCGTTGAAGTCCTTGAAACTGTTGAAACCTTGAAACTGCTGAAATCCTTGAAACCTTGAAACTGTTGAAGTCCTTGAAACTGTTGAAATCCTTGAATCCTTGAAACTGTTGAAGTCCTTGAAACTGTTGAATCCTTGAAACTGTTGAAACCTTGAAACTGTTGAATCATTGAAACTGTTGAAGTCCTTGAAACTGTTGAAACCTTGAAACTGCTGAAATCCTTGAAACCTTGAAACTGTTGAAGTCCTTGAAACTGTTGAAATCCTTGAATCCTTGAAACTGTTGAAGTCCTTGAAACTGTTGAATCCTTGAAACTGTTGAAACCTTGAAACTGTTGAATCATTGAAACTGTAGAAATGTCTGAAAGACCTGAAGTCCTATTAAATTGCATGGGCCTATTAAAATGCATGGCAGAATTCTCAATGCAAAGTAATGGGAGAATTCCCAAGCCCGTAGAAAAAAACTGGAAAACTGCAGAACTCAAATTTTTTCTGAAAACTGACAAGTTGTGGAAGCTGAACATGCACAAACTGCAGAAATTGTTGAAAATGTTGAAAAAAATGCTGAAAACTATGAATTTGTTGAAGCCCCATTATAAGTCAATGGGAAAAATCGGTTGAATATCGGCCAATTGCGGCTAAACCGGAAATCGCTGAATTCCCAAAAGTAATAGCAGAATTCTTGCCAACATGCTGAACGTTTTGATGTATAACTTGTGGAAATCGCTGAAAATGTGAAAGATGTGAAAGCTGTTGAAAATCAGGAAAAAAATACTATAATAATAACTAGAAACTTGCAATGGCTGAAGCCATTGCGATTGACTGCGGAACAGATCTAATGTGGAATTTAGCTGAAAAATCCTTGAAATCCTTGAAAAGGCTTTGAAACTGTTAAAATACTTGATCGATATTTGAAACTCCTGAAGTCCTTGAAACTGTTGAAACCTTGAAATTGTTGAAGTCCTTGAAACTGTTGAAATCCTTGAAACTGTTGAAGTCATTGAAACTGTTAAATCCTTGAAACTGTTGAAGTCCTTGAAACTGTTGAAATCCTTGAAACTGTTGAAGTCCTTGAAACTGTTGCATTATACTGGTTTACATGTAAAAACCCCTATTAAGTTGCATTATACTGGTTTACATGTAAAAACCCCTATTAAGTTGCATTATACTGGTTTACATGTAAAAACCCCTATTAAGTTGCATTATACTGGTTTACATGTAAAAAACCCTATTAAGTTGCATTATACTGGTTTACATGTAAAAACCCCTATTAAGTTGCATTATACTGGTTTACATGTAAAAACCCCTATTAAGTTGCATTATACTGGTTTACATGTAAAAAACCCTATTAAGTTGCATTATACTGGTTTACATGTAAAAACCCCTATTAAGTTGCATTATACTGGTTTACATGTAAAAACCCCTATTAAGTTGCATTATACTGGTTTACATGTAAAAAACCCCATTAAGTTGCATTATACTGGTTTACATGTAAAAAACCCTATTAAGTTGCATTATACTGGTTTACATGTAAAAAACCCTATTAAGTTGCATTATACTGGTTTACATGTAAAAAACCCTATTAAGTTGCATTATACTGGTTTACATGTAAAATACCCCATTAAGTTGCATTATACTGGTTTACATGTAAAAAACCCTATTAAGTTGCATTATACTGGTTTACATGTAAAAAACCCTATTAAGTTGCATTATACTGGTTTACATGTAAAAACCCCTATTAAGTTGCATTATACTGGTTTACATGTAAAAAACCCCTATTAAGTTGCATTATACTGGTTTACATGTAAAAAACCCCTATTAAGTTGCATTATACTGGTTTACATGTAAAAAACCCTATTAAGTTGCATTATACTGGTTTACATGGAAAACCCCTATTAAGTTGCATTATACTGGTTTACATGTAAAAACCCCTATTAAGTTGCATTATACTGGTTTACATGTAAAAAACCCTATTAAGTTGTTATACTGGTTTACATGGAAAAACCCCTATTAAGTTGCATTATACTGGTTTACATGTAAAAAACCCTATTAAGTTGCATTATACTGGTTTACATGTAAAAAACCCTATTAAGTTGCATGATTACACTGAAGTCCTTGAAACTGTTGAAACCTTGAAACTGTTGAATCCTTGAAACTGTTGAAACATTGAAACTGTTGAATCCTTGAAACTGCTGAAGTCCTTGAAACTGTTGAAACATTGAAACTGCTGAAATCCTTGAAACCGTTGAAGTCCTTGAAACTGTTGAATCATTGAAACCGTTGAAGTCCTTGAAACTGTTGAAACCTTGAAACTGCTGAAATCCTTGAAACCTTGAAACTGTTGAAGTCCTTGAAACTGTTGAAATCCTTGAATCCTTGAAACTGTTGAAGTCCTTGAAACTGTTGAATCCTTGAAACTGTTGAAACCTTGAAACTGTTGAATCATTGAAACTGTTGAAGTCCTTGAAACTGTTGAAACCTTGAAACTGCTGAAATCCTTGAAACCTTGAAACTGTTGAAGTCCTTGAAACTGTTGAAATCCTTGAATCCTTGAAACTGTTGAAGTCCTTGAAACTGTTGAATCCTTGAAACTGTTGAAACCTTGAAACTGTTGAATCATTGAAACTGTAGAAATGTCTGAAAGACCTGAAGTCCTATTAAATTGCATGGGCCTATTAAAATGCATGGCAGAATTCTCAATGCAAAGTAATGGGAGAATTCCCAAGCCCGTAGAAAAAAACTGGAAAACTGCAGAACTCAAATTTTTTCTGAAAACTGACAAGTTGTGGAAGCTGAACATGCACAAACTGCAGAAATTGTTGAAAATGTTGAAAAAAATGCTGAAAACTATGAATTTGTTGAAGCCCCATTATAAGTCAATGGGAAAAATCGGTTGAATATCGGCCAATTGCGGCTAAACCGGAAATCGCTGAATTCCCAAAAGTAATAGCAGAATTCTTGCCAACATGCTGAACGTTTTGATGTATAACTTGTGGAAATCGCTGAAAATGTGAAAGATGTGAAAGCTGTTGAAAATCAGGAAAAAAATACTATAATAATAACTAGAAACTTGCAATGGCTGAAGCCATTGCGATTGACTGCGGAACAGATCTAATGTGGAATTTAGCTGAAAAATCCTTGAAATCCTTGAAAAGGCCTTGAAACTGTTAAAATACTTGACAGATATTTGAAACTCCTGAAGTCCTTGAAACTGTTAAATCCTTGAAACTGCTGAAGTCCTTGAAACTGTTGAAACCTTGAAACTGTTGAAGTCCTTGAAACTGTTGAAATCCTTGAAACTGCTAAAGTCCTTGAAACTGTTGAAACCTTGAAACTGTTGAAGTCCTTGAAACTGTTGAAACCTTGAAACTGTTGAAGTCATTGAAACTGTTGAATCCTTGAAACTGTTGAAGTCCTTGAAACTGTTGAATCCTTGAAACTGTTGCATTATACTGGTTTACATGTAAAAAAACCCTATTAAGTTGCATTATACTGGTTTACATGGAAAAATCCCTATTAAGTTGCATTATACTGGTTTACATGTAAAAAACCCTATTAAGTTGCATTATACTGGTTTACATGTAAAGAACCCTATGAAGTTGCATTATACTGGTTTACATGGAAAAATCCCTATTAAGTTGCATTATACTGGTTTACATGTAAAGAACCCTATTAAGTTGCATTATACTGGTTTATACTGGTTTACATGTAAAAATCCCTATTAAGTTGCATTATACTGGTGTACATGTAAAAATCCCTATTAGGTTGCATTATACTGGTTTATACTGGTTTACATGTAAAAAACCCTATTAGGTTGCATTATACTGGTTTACATGTAAAAATCCCTATGAAGTTGCATTATACTGGTTTACATGTAAAAATCCCTATTAGGTTGCATTATACTGGTTTATACTGGTTTACATGTACAAATCACTATTAAGTTGCATTATACTGGTTTATACTGGTTTACATGTAAACATCCCTATTAAGTTGCATTATACTGGTTTACATGTAAAAAACCCTATTAGGTTCCATTATACTGGTTTATACTGGTTTACATGTAAAAATCCCTATTAAGTTGCATTATACTGGTTTACGTGTAAAAAACCCTATTAGGTTGCATTATACTGGTTTATACTGGTTTACATGTAAACATCCCTATTAAGTTGCATTATACTGGTTTACATGTAAAAAACCCTATTAGGTTCCATTATACTGGTTTATACTGGTTTACATGTAAAAATCCCTATTAGGTTGCATTATACTGGTTTACATGTAAAAAACCCTATTAGGTTGCATTATACTGGTTTATACTGGTTTACATGTAAAAATCCCTATGAAGTTGCATTATACTGGTTTACATGTAAAAATCCCTATTAGGTTGCATTATACTGGTTTATACTGGTTTACATGTAAACATCCCTATTAAGTTGCATTATACTGGTTTATACTGGTTTACATGTAAAAAACCCTATTAGGTTCCATTATACTGGTTTACATGTAAAAACCCCTATTAGGTTCCATTATACTGGTTTATACTGGTTTACATGTAAACATCCCTATTAAGTTGCATTATACTGGTTTACATGTAAAAACCCCTATTAGGTTCCATTATACTGGTTTATACTGGTTTACATGTAAAAACCCCTATTAAGTTGCATTATACTGGTTTACATGTAAAAAACCCTATTAAGTTGCATTATACTGGTTTACATGTAAAAAACCCTATTAGGTTCCATTATACTGGTTTATACTGGTTTACATGTAAAAAACCCTATTAAGTTGCATTATACTGGTTTACATGGAAAAAACCCTATTAAGTTGCATTATACTGGTTTACATGGAAAAATCCCTATTAAATTGCATTATACTGGTTTACATGGAAAAACCCTATTAAGTTGCATTATACTGGTTTACATGTAAAAATCCCTATTAAGTTGCATTATACTGGTTTACATGTAAAAAACCCTATTGAGTTGCATTATACTGGTTTACATGTAAAAAACCCTATTGAGTTGCATTATACTGGTTTACATGTAAAAACCCCTATTGAGTTGCATTATACTGGTTTACATGTAAAAACCCCTATTGAGTTGCATTATACTGGTTTACATGGAAAAATCCCTATTGAGTTGCATTATACTGGTTTACATGTAAAAACCCCTATTGAGTTGCATTATACTGGTTTACATGGAAAAATCCCTATTGGGTTGCATTATACTGGTTTACATGTAAAAACCCCTATTGAGTTGCATTATACTGGTTTACATGTAAAAACCCCTATTGAGTTGCATTATACTGGTTTACATGTAAAAACCCCTATTGAGTTGCATTATACTGGTTCACATGTAAAAACCCGTATTGAGTTGTATTATACTGGTTCACATGTAAAAACCCGTATTAAGTTGTATTATACTGGTTTACATGTAAAAACCCGTATTGAGTTGCATTATACTGGTTTACATGGAAAAATCCCTATTAAGTTGCATTATACTGGTTTACATTTAAAAAACCCTATTGAGTTGCATTATACTGGTTTACATGGAAAAAACCCTATTGAGTTGCATTATACTGGTTTACATGTAAAAAACCCTATTGAGTTGCATTATACTGGTTTACATGTAAAAACCCCTATTGAGTTGCATTATACTGGTTTACATGTAAAAACCCCTATTGAGTTGCATTATACTGGTTTACATGTAAAAAACCCTATTGAGTTGCATTATACTGGTTTACATGTAAAAACCCCTATTGAGTTGCATTATACTGGTTTACATGTAAAAACCCCTATTAAGTTGCATTATACTGGTTTACATGGAAAAATCCCTATTGAGTTGCATTATACTGGTTTACATGGAAAAATCCCTATTGAGTTGCATGATTACACTGAAGTCCTTGAAACTGTTGAAACCTTGAAACTGTTTAATCATTGAATCTGCTGAAGTCCTTGAAGCTGTTGAAACCTTGAAACTGTTGAATCCTTGAAACTGTTGAAGTCCTTGAAACTGTTGAAGTCCTTGAAACCGTTGAAACCTTGAAACTGTTGAAACCTTGAAACTGTTGAAGTCCTTGAAACTGTTGAAACATTGAAACTGCTGAAATCCTTGAAACCGTTGAAACCTTGAAACTGTTGAAACCTTGAAACTGTTGAAGTCCTTGAAACTGTTGAAGTCCTTGAAACTGTTGAAGTCCTTGAAACCGTTGAAACCTTGAAACTGTTGAAACCTTGAAACTGCTGAAATCCTTGAAACCTTGAAACTGTTGAATCATTGAAACCGTTGAAACCTTGAAACTGTTGAAGTCCTTGAAACCGTTGAAACCTTGAAACTGTTGAAACCTTGAAACTGTTGAAGTCCTTGAAACCGTTGAAACCTTGAAACTGTTGAAACCTTGAAACTGTTGAAGTCCTTGAAACTGTTGAAACATTGAAACTGCTGAAATCCTTGAAACCTTGAAACTGTTGAAACCTTGAAACTGTTGAAGTCCTTGAAACTGTTGAAGTCCTTGAAACCGTTGAAACCTTGAAACTGCTGAAATCCTTGAAACCTTGAAACTGTTGAATCATTGAAACCGTTGAAACCTTGAAACTGTTGAAGTCCTTGAAACTGTTGAAACCTTGAAACTGCTGAAATCCTTGAAACCTTGAAACTGTTGAAGTCCTTGAAACTGTTGAATCCTTGAAACTGTTGAAATATCTGAAAGACCTGAAGTCCTATTAAAATGCATGGGCCTATTAAAATGCATGGCAGAATTCTCAATGCAAAGTAATGGGAGAATTCCCAAGCCCGTAGAAAAAAACTGGAAAACTGCAGAACTCAAATTTTTTCTGAAAACTCACAAGTTGTGGAAGCTGAACCTGCACAAACTGCAGAAATTGCTAAAAATGTTGAAGAAAATGCTGAAAACTATGAATTTGTTGAAGCCCCATTATAAGTCAATGGGAAAAATCGACCGATTTTTGTCCGATTGCGGAAAAACCGGAAATCGCTGAAGTCCCAAAAGTAATAGCAGGATTCTGGTGAACATGCTGAACGTTTTGATGTATAACTTGTTGAAATTGCTGAAACTGTGAAAGAGTTGAAAGCTGACAAAAAACTGGAAAAAGATATAAGTATAACTAGAAACTTGCAATGGCTGAAGCCATTGCGATTGACTGCGGAACAGATCTAATGTGGAATTTAGCTGAAAAATCCTTGAAATCCTTGAAAAGGCTTTGAAACTGTTAAAATACTTGATCGATATTTGAAACTCCTGAAGTCCTTGAAACTGTTGAAACCTTGAAACTGTTGAAGTCCTTGAAACTGTTGAAATCCTTGAAACTGTTGAAGTCCTTGAAACTGTTAAATCCTTGAAACTGTTGAAGTCCTTGAAACTGTTGAAATCCTTGAAAGTGTTGAAGTCCTTGAAACTGTTGCATTATACTGGTTTACATGTAAAAATCCCTATTAAGTTGCATTATACTGGTTTACATGTAAAAAACCCTATTAAGTTGCATTATACTGGTTTACATGTAAAAAACCCTATTAAGTTGCATTATACTGGTTTACATGTAAAAAACCCTATTAAGTTGCATTATACTGGTTTACATGTAAAAAACCCTATTAAGTTGCATTATACTGGTTTACATGTAAAAAACCCTATTAAGTTGCATTATACTGGTTTACATGTAAAGAACCCTATTAAGTTGCATTATACTGGTTTACATGTAAAAACCCCTATTAAGTTGCATTATACTGGTTTACATGTAAAAAACCCTATTAAGTTGCATTATACTGGTTTACATGTAAAAAACCCTATTAAGTTGCATTATACTGGTTTACATGTAAAAACCCCTATTAAGTTGCATTATACTGGTTTACATGTAAAAAACCCTATTAAGTTGCATTATACTGGTTTACATGTAAAGAACCCTATTAAGTTGCATTATACTGGTTTACATGTAAAAATCCCTATTAAGTTGCATTATACTGGTTTACATGTAAAAAACCCTATTAAGTTGCATTATACTGGTTTACATGTAAAAAACCCTATTAAGTTGCATTATACTGGTTTACATGTAAAAACCCCTATTAAGTTGCATTATACTGGTTTACATGTAAAAAAACCCTATTAAGTTGCATTATACTGGTTTACATGTAAAAAACCCTATTAAGTTGCATTATACTGGTTTACATGTAAAAAAAACCCTATTAAGTTGCATTATACTGGTTTACATGTAAAAAACCCTATTAAGTTGCATTATACTGGTTTACATGTAAAAAACCCTATTAAGTTGCATTATACTGGTTTACATGTAAAAAACCCTATTAAGTTGCATTATACTGGTTTACATGTAAAAACCCTATTAAGTTGCATTATACTGGTTTACATGTAAAAAACCCTATTAAGTTGCATTATACTGGTTTACATGTAAAAAACCCTATTAAGTTGCATTATACTGGTTTACATGTAAAAACCCCTATTAAGTTGCATTATACTGGTTTACATGTAAAAAAAACCTATTAAGTTGCATTATACTGGTTTACATGTAAAAAACCCTATTAAGTTGCATTATACTGGTTTACATGTAAAAAACCCTATTAAGTTGCATTATACTGGTTTACATGTAAAAACCCCTATTAAGTTGCATTATACTGGTTTACATGTAAAAAACCCTATTAAGTTGCATTATACTGGTTTACATGTAAAAACCCCTATTAAGTTGCATTATACTGGTTTACATGTAAAAAACCCTATTAAGTTGCATTATACTGGTTTACATGTAAAAAACCCTATTAAGTTGCATTATACTGGTTTACATGTAAAAAACCCTATTAAGTTGCATTATACTGGTTTACATGTAAAAACCCCTATTAAGTTGCATTATACTGGTTTACATGTAAAAACCCCTATTAAGTTGCATTATACTGGTTTACATGTAAAAAACCCTATTAAGTTGCATTATACTGGTTTACATGGAAAAACCCCTATTAAGTTGCATTATACTGGTTTACATGTAAAAAACCCTATTAAGTTGCATTATACTGGTTTACATGTAAAAAACCCTATTAAGTTGCATTATACTGGTTTACATGTAAAAAACCCTATTAAGTTGCATTATACTGGTTTACATGTAAAAAACCCTATTAAGTTGCATTATACTGGTTTACATGGAAAAAACCCTATTAAGTTGCATGATTACACTGAAGTCCTTGAAACTGTTGAAACCTTGAAACTGTTGAAACCTTGAAACTGCTGAAATCCTTGAAACCTTGAAACTGTTGAATCCTTGAAACTGTTGAAATGTCTGAAAGACCTGAAGTCCTATTAAAATGCATGGCAGAATTCTCAATGCAAAGTAATGGGAGAATTCCCAAGCCCGTAGAAAAAAACTGGAAAACTGCAGAACTCAAATTTTTTCTGAAAACTCACAAGTTGTGGAAGCTGAACATGTACAAACTGCAGAAATTGCTAAAAATGTTGAAGAAAATGCTGAAAACTATGAATTTGTTGAAGCCCCATTATAAGTCAATGGGAAAAATCGACCGATTTTTGTCCGATTGCGGAAAAACCGGAAATCGCTGAAGTCCCAAAAGTAATAGCAGGATTCTCTTGAACATGCTGAACATTTTGATGTATAACTTGTGGAAATTGCTGAAACTGTGAAAGCTGTGAAACGTGTCGAAAATCAGGAAAAAGATGGAATAATAATATTAAAGAACATGAAAACCAATTATTGACTGCGGAAAGTTCCGCAGTCAATCAATAATAATAATAATAATAAAGAGCTTGAAAAACAATTATTGACTGCGGAAAGTTCCGCAGTCAATCAATAAAAGATAAAGAACATGAAAACCAATTATTGACTGCGGAAAGTTCCGCAGTCAATCAATAAAAGATAAAGAACATGAAAACCAATTATTGACTGCGGAAAGTTCCGCAGTCAATCAATAAAGAACGTGTAAACCAATTATTGACTGCGGAAAGTTCCGCAGTCAATCAAAAAGTAAAAGTATTTAAGAATTTAATGTGCAGGATTTTTCCAAATCATTTGAATTAAACCAGGTCTAAATGAGTAAACCCCTAAACCAGGTCTAAACCCGGACTAAACTAGGTCAGGTCTAAACCAGATCTAAACAAGTTCTAAAGGAATAAACCACTAAACCAAGTCTAAACGGGGACTAAACCAGTTAATTGTAGAGGGGTTAATTTGAAAAATAAAATACTTTTACTTTTAACCCAATTTAAAAATGTAGTGGAGTAGAAAATACAAATACAGGCTCTAAAATGTAGTGAAGTAAAAGTAAAAAGTATTCATCGTAAAATGTACTTAAGTAAAGAATTTGTACTTTTTACCTGTACTTGTACCTTTTACTTTGTTACTTTCCACCACTGTTATTTTTTATGTTTCGTGTTGCACGATTGAAGACCTATTCTCTGACAATGGCAATAAACCTATTCTGACTCTGATTAGGCATTGATATGAGTTTAACCAGGCTTATCAAAAACATTGCAGCTGTTTGGCGGTGTTTTTGATCTTTCATCAATCTTTCATGTCCTACAGATTGATTTAGACTGACTGTTAACCAGGTGATAATGATACACGCGTTCAGCGCACTTACTTTGCACCACTGGCTTTTCCTTGTTGCTAAGAAGCTCAGAGATCACGCTTCATTTGTTTTGTGTGAAAACAGGTGCTGTAAAACCGAGAGTGTTGGTTTAGTTTAAGCAGGTGTTTTAAATGGGAGAGCGGGTCTTGGGGCGAGATAAGTGAAGTCAATGGTTTACTCAGCCCTGCATTTGCTCTGGTTGAACAGTAACGTGCCTGTCGATCTCTGTTTGTGTGGTAGTGGTGTGTTGAGGGGATGGAGCGGAGACAGAGGCTGGGCTTGTAAACAGATGCTGGTCAGTCTGTCAGCCCCTCTAAAGTCTCCATTGAAGGGAAACCAGACAAATCACAGAAATAAGAGCTTTGTGAGCATGAGGGCGCCTGACAGGAAGTCCCAGTCAGCATTATACACAGAGTTGCATTTTGTTTGTGTGCGCGCGCTTGTATGTGAGCATTTCTTATTGTGATACCACAAAAATCAAGGAACAAGGAACAATGAAAAACTTAACTACAATTAAGCCTGTACTTTACATGATTTACACCAAGACTATGTCAAGATCAAATCTGTTGTAAAATGACTAAACATAGTCATTACCAAGACTAGTCAAGACAGTCACAAGCAAAACCAGGATTTAGGATTAGGCCTGTACAAACCAGGGCATTTTGTCCAGGTAAGGATGGTTTAGCAAGGAGGACATGGATTATCTGGTTTAGCTTGGTGAGTTTTGTCATTAACTGCTGATAATGATAATAATTATGAGTTCAATGACAATAATAAGAAAACAGCAGTTTTGGTCTTTATGAGTTTGTTATATTTAAAAAAACGTCTTCTCTGATTCGGAGACAAAACTAAAACATAACTACTGCTGAAACGTGAACATAACT
Source organism: Proterorhinus semilunaris (assembly GCA_021464625.1). Classification (NCBI taxonomy): domain Eukaryota; kingdom Metazoa; phylum Chordata; class Actinopteri; order Gobiiformes; family Gobiidae; genus Proterorhinus; species Proterorhinus semilunaris. The sequence goes on from CM038347.1 coordinate 22,614,020, forward strand.
ACTGTATTAAATAGGTTTTGGCTTGGTCTATGCTATCATTCCGTACACAGTTATTTCTCCGAGGCGAAATGCCCACATTTTAAGGGGACCCGTACCAATCTAGGGTTAAACCAAGACTGAGCAAGGTCTAAAAGAGGACTAAGCCAGGATAAAACCAGGACTAGACCAAGACTACATGGACTGAAACGGGACTGAACCATTAGTATGGTCATCCACATTTAATGTGGATGACCAATGACCAATTTTGGAGATACGTTCCTATTCATTTTTTGAGATCCGAACCCAGAGTATCCCAGAGATAAATAAAAGTTGTGGTCTTGTGGTTGACTCCGGCAGGATGTTGTTTGCCAGAGCATCCCGCCTCACTTACCGGGCTTGTACAAATGGTTGGCCACTGGTGTGAGCTTCCAGGCAGATAATGAGGGAAGTGAGCCGATCGGGTAATGCAGGACTTTGCTAAAAGACTACTAATACTACTAAGACTGCTGATCCTACTAAGACTGCTAATATTACTAAGACTACTGATCCTACTAAGACTACTGATACTACTAATACTACTAATATTACTAATACTACTGATACTACTAAGACTACTGATACTAGTAAGACTGCTGATACTACTAAGACTACTAAGACCGCTAAGACTACTGAGACTACTGATACTGCTAATACTACTAAGACTACTAAGACAGCTAATATTACTAAGACTATAATACTACTAATACTACTAAGACTACTAATACTACTACGACTACTAATACGACTAAGACTACTAAGACCGCTAAGACTACTGAGACTACTGATACTGCTAATACTACTAAGACTGCTGATCCTACTAAGACTACTGATACGACTAATAATACTAAAATTACTAAGACTACTGATCCTACTAAGACTACTGATACTAGTAAGACTGCTGATACTACTAAGACTACTGATACTGCTAATACTACTAAGACTACTAAGACAGCTAATATTACTAAGACTATAATACTGCTAATACTACTAATACTACTACGACTACTAATACGACTAAGACTACTAAGACCACTATGACTGCTAATACTGCTACTATTACTACTACTACTACTACTACTACTACTACTACTACTGCTGCTTTCTACTGTCACTTTGTCAGTACCCCTTAAATCTTTACTGAAGGGACAAATTGCAGAAATAGGAGCTTTGTTTGCTGTGTGCGTGACAGGAAGTCCCAGTCAGCAGTCCGGGATTGTGTTTGTGTTTTGTTGTGTGTCTCTGTCTCTGTGTGAATATGTGGAGTAAGGAGCCGCTGTGCAGATAAATGACTGTTCGACTGAACCAGATTAGGCACAGTGCCTGAACAAAAGCTCTTCTAAAATCTATTTAAGATTTGACAAGGTTGAATTATGGAAGAATCTATGGATGTCACTGATCTTCAGGATAACAAACAGAGTCCGGGGAAAATGTTAATTCATATTTTTGGGCCACTTTTCAACCCTAACAAGATTTTTGATGGCATAGTCTCATTTTTAGTGCAATGACAATGCCAAAAACTTTGCAATGTTTCAAATAGAAAGGTACCTCTGTCACTACGGTTGCCCTATGCTTAGTTCTTAAAAATGGGAATTACAACTGACCCTAGAACCAAAGTAAAACACACATACTTTTACATTGCGCAAAAAGTTGTATTATTATTATCATTATTATTTCATTAGGATTGCTTTGATATTAAGCAGATGCAGGGCACTGCTCGTCTGCGTGCAACAGTCATTTTATTTCCCTTAATCTAAATCAGCAGGGTTGGGAATTTTCAATATTTGGACTCTTTGTTCAAATGTGATGCAAGGAGTTGGCGAGAATCTTGATAATCCAGACAGTGTTAAAGTCTGTCAGAGGTGGAATTGAGTGCTTTGAGTGCCGTATGTACCGTAGGTGGAAAAGCGCTATATGCATTTACCATTAAAACTGTTGCTATTCTTCCACAGGCATCTCGATCAGTTTAATTTAGAAAATTATTTTGTTTTGTTTTATTTTATTGCTCCATTAAAGAATAGCAGTATGAAATAGTGGATGGGCTGGTGCAGAAAATATTTTCCTTTTTTTTCTTTTTTTTCCTCATGCGGCTGTTTTGATGGAACTACACAGTAAGCTACAACTCCTACTTCCACCCCGCTATAAGCTAACACTTTGTTTTTCTATTTCCACAGCTGACTCTGCTGCCAAACCTGACCTTGGCCAATCAGTGGGCTCTGAAGCTCCCCGCTCTGGAGTCGGTTCACCACATCATGACTTTTGACCCCACTGACAGAAACTTCCTCTATGTGATGACATCAAACCATGTAAGAATCCAGGCCTTGTCCTTACATGTTTGTTTTCCGTTCTTTAGTTCTATGATTAATATTTATGGACACCCACTTGAGAAATGATTCACTAGAAAATCATCCCATTCAAAAACAACAGAGGTGGAAAATTGGAGTAACTCGATTTCTCCCAAAAGAGGTAAATCAGCACAGACAATAATCGAGGTGCATTAAACAAATACATTCTTAGACACTGGCAGGTACATTAACTTTGACAAATAAGTAAAAGGTGGGAAGAAAGTTGTTGTACTAGAAGTGCAAAAAACAGGGGCTGGACTTGTAATAGTAGTAGTAGTAGTAGTAGTAGTAGTAGTAGTAGTAGTAGTAGTAGTAGCTGTAGCTGTAGTTGTAGTACTAGTAGCAATAGTAGACCTATCCATAGTACATGAAGTGCATTTTCTACTTTAGTGAACTTTCTGCTCAATATACTGTACTGTGCATATTTTCCTATGGTGCAGATAAGTTATTCTTCCACCGCTGACTCCATTAGAGTCATACAGAGTAGGCATTATGCACTTGTTTGCTTATCTTCAGCGGTACTTTCTGGGCCAGTTCATTTGGGTCATGCTTGTGATAGGATGTGGTATCACCTCCAGCTGTTCCCTTTATGTGGTTTTAATGCATCGGTTTGGCGAGTGGCGTCAACTGTAAAACTAAATAGCTGTTATTCTCTCCACCAGAAGCAATGAATACAAGCTTTTAATAGGACTTGTACATCAGACACAATCACACATTAATCGCTAAGTTCGTCTTAAAGATGTGGGACAGTGGTTCAGAGTCATAATTTATCTGTATAGGGGACTATTTATCACTATTAAGACGCCTTGAAATGTGTATGTAGTTTTTTCTTCCTTTTTTTTGGCGCCACACATCATCTGCCTCTTGGGGAGAAGATGTTTACTTAGATACTTTTACATACATACCACATTCCTGAGACAACAATTATTTATCCAGGCTTGGGACTGACACAACAAAATGCTTATTAACCACTTAACTGCCAACCTAGGGTTAGGGTCAGGGTTAAGGATTAGGGTTAACAATTATTTACATCCAAGTCTCAAAGCGTATTGACTGGAGAGCTTACAGTCTATATGCCAGTGTGATACCTAATTTGAAAGCCAAGGCCTTCTAGTTTCTAAAAATATGTGTGAGATCTGTGTGAGTGAAACACAATTTACGTTACATTTACCGTTCTTAACCCTAATTATATCCTGATTAGGGTTAACTAACCCTAACCCTTACCCTAGCCCCCTGATCAGGGGAGACGGCAGTTAAGGGGTGAATTGATCAATTTGGGTCACATCGACTTTTAATAGTTATTGCTTTGCATTTGAAATAATGCCCAATATGGCCACAAGCAGTGAGGAAAATATATATGTTTTAATATCAACAAAAACGTTAATCTAGTATTAGAAGTCTCCAAATTATGCATGAATCAAAGTAATTAATGTTGCTAATTTGTGGTTGTTTTGTGCAGATGCTGAGGGTGAAAGTGGCCCAGTGTGACAGGTGGAAAGGCTGCAGTGACTGTTTAGGAGCTGGAGATGCTCACTGCGGCTGGTGCACTCTGGAGAACAGGTCAGGACCACATGCAAACAATCACTTTTATCTCTTATAGATTAAACTTTGTAATGCCCCGAATAAAACGGCAAGGTGATGTGAGTACATTCATTGGTGTCATTACATTTGACTTTGGGCAGAGTGGAAAGCCTGCAGGTTGTGAGTTGAGTTTGGGTAGTTTTAGTTGAACTGTAATAGTAATTGCAGTAATAGAGAAGTATAGTTGTTCCTTTTTTTGATGCGATATTTGCAATGTATTTTCAAAAATTAGCGCATGTCTTGAAACTTCAATAAAAAAAAAGATTTACAATTCTTGCATTTAATCTGTGAAACCATTAGGCAGATTTTTTTTTAAGTCCTTTCCAAATCTTCATGGCATCGAGCTCACCGACTCTTGGCGGAGAAACACACACGCACAGACTGACACATACATATTAGGCAGTGTTTTGGGTCAGAAGTAGTGAAATAGATTCTCTTTATATTTGCTTTGGGCCCAGAGCGACATCATTGTTTTGGCCCATCCCTCAGTACTTGTATTGGGAATGACAAGCGAGGAGTGACTTGGCTGAAGTGTTACAAGCGCTTTTGATTAATGTGGCTGGCTCTCTCTCGATCTCACTCACTCGCTGTGCCTTGGCAATCTGGCTTTTTCTTTTTTCGGGCTGGTAGTTTGCTTGTTTGTTTGTTTGAGTAATAGGTCCGGTATGGCTGGACGCTTACTTGCTCGTGATTAAAACAGATCAGACTGAGATACGCTGTGGATTTCGCGTTGCGCTCGGGAGGCCCCTACTTTGCCAGCGGCCATTCAAAGCAGCAAGAGTGGAACTGATGACTGTATTTGTGTGTGAGGCCTATCCCTGTCATCATATTTATCTGTCTGTCTGTCATTTCTTTATCCTACTCCTTTTCTCGCCTCGCTGCACCTTTTTTTTTACCCATGTGACTCCGCTCTTGGTCTAACTGTCTCTCCAGCCTTGTCCTGCAGTGGCGGTAAAAACAATAATAATATTTTGTAACATTTAACTCAATAAATACAATAAAATACAAATGACATTACAGGTTACTCGTTAAAAAAAACACCCAAAAAAACATGTCACTTTCTTTCTTCAGTCCTGACTTGTAACTTTGGTGGAAATGTTGCTACTTTAGCTTTAACTAGGCTGGTGTGGCTTGTTCATTAACTTGCACTGTCCCTACCAAATAAACAAATATAACTACAGGGAGCCGAACATCAGAAGACGGCCCTTGACAGAGCAATATTGAAGCTGAAATTTTTCGCTGTGTGGCTTTACACATTTAGAATAATACATTCAGAAATCTACCTGGTGCATAATCCCTCTCACTATGTTTTGGTCTGAACTGTTGACACGGCCAAACTGCTGTGAACAACAAGCCTGTTACGACCATGAAAAAACCTAATGTGGTAATGTGTTTTCTATGACATTGTGGCACTAGTATAGCAATTTGAGTGAGTGAACTGTCGTCATGATTGGCATTCTCATTCCTGCTCCTTTATTCGGATGCCTCAGAGCTTTGCGAACAGGAGATAGTCTTGCATGATCTGACTGATACTTCAGCAATTAGAGGCCCTTATAGGATGTCGGGACATCACATAGAAATTACATTTTGTTTACAGAGTGCAAAGATTCAAGTTTCCACTCTTTTCCCCAGCCTGCTGCACTTATCCACATGCATTTCCCTTCACTGTTCTACTCTCTCCGGTCTTGGCCTCATATTTTTTCTTCGGCTTTTGAGACTTTAGTGATCTGTCTCTCTTCTATGTCTCTGTAGTGCACTCCTCCTCCCCCTTGGTGCCCTTGTCGTCCTCTCTGCGCTCGTACAAAGGGTGGTGATTGTGATGGCGGCCGTGGGAGGGGAGAGTGCACACTGCCTCTTTTGACGATGAAATGTCAAACTCTGTAAGTCTGTGTGTCAGTAAGCTCACTCTCTCCCTCCGACTCGCTCGCTTTCCGTCATGTGTGTGTTGGGCTGGTCACGCCATAGCCGCCGGCCGGGTCTCAAAATGCATGTAGGCTGGACAGAAAAAGAAGGGATTAGAGTGAATCTGTAAAACCACTAATGTCTCAATGGGGGTCTGGGGTATGTTATGCCTGATGTCTCCCTGCGTGTCAGCAGAAGAACATGTCTGTCAGTGTGTGGAGCCAGTATTGTTGTCTGAAAGTAGACAAATGATGTCGCCTCTGATCACTCTTTTGATGCTTGAGCTTGGTTAATTAGTTAACGACACTGTACTCTATTGTTCATTGATACATATATAAAGTATTATTGTTGCAAGGTATTCTGCCCCGAATGTTTGGACACACTGTTGTTTGGAGACCAAGTCCTGTCTTGTTGTCTTCAGGCAGACGTACAGTGACAGCTATCAGTCACAACCACTGCCCTCCCGTGCCACCCCGGCTTTCTTTTGTGTATTGAGTGTTGCTATTGTAACCTTTATCTTCCTGTTATTTCAATGTTCTGAGAAAAGTTAGAGAAAAGCTTTCCCTCAAACAGTTTAGGTTTGGAAAAAAAATGTTTACAGTATACTGAAAGTGTAAACAAGATGAATGTTTTTTTTTTCTTTGCCAGTGGTCACCCCTAGCCACAACAGACTCAACCTTCATTTGAATCCGATTACACATCATGCTCGGTTTTTCCATTTCCTTACACATTATTCCACTGTATTTTATGGGCTTGTCACAGCAAGATCAAGTCTGAGAAATAACTGATATCACAAATTCTTATTGGATACCGTATTTTTCATGACCCACAGTAAGTAGTGAGCACATCGGTTCTGAAGATTAACCTCTTAACCCCCGACTTTACCGGGTGCATGTTCTCCAATTCAGCTTTACCCAAATCTATAAGCTTCTGGACTGGAGAGCAACAGTGCAATGCCTCATTTGAAAACGAAGACCTAAAAAAATGATCGGTAAAGTAGAAGCGTTTTTGTAGTGTTTTCGGATTTATTTATTTTTTACGTGTTTTTGTCGGCTTCTCTAGGGATATTGTACATCCAATTACACAATGGAGATAATTTTTTTTCACTCAAACTTGGCTGCAAATACTGTTTAAGTGGTGCTAGCCCGCAGTTAGCTTTGCCTGTTAGCCTGTTAGCTTCATCTTTGTGATTCTATTAGTGCGTATTGGTGGCTCCGACCCGGAGGCAGGAAAGGTAACACTTGTACCCCAGAGGGACTACGAAAAGGATTTATTTATGTAAACAAGTGACTTAGTTCTTCTTTAAGAGGTTAAGTGAACATCTTACATAACTTCAGAATTTTTTTTATTGGAAAGAAGACTACAATATGAACAGCTAAACTAATATATCACGTGCATTTCAGAACAGCTGTAAACTACAGATTTTCCACATGATTAATCCTTATGAACAGTTGTTGTAGTTTTCTGAGGACATTCATTTACCTAAATAATTGCAGGATTTGCAAACTGCAACATTTCAAATGACAAATTAATAATGTCATAATAAAATATTTGGTGTTTTTTCTATTACTGGTATTTTAAACTATTACTAATACCACTTTAGCTTATTACAGCTCCCACACGACAACAGCACAAATGGTCATGTCTTTCCAGTCTCTGTCACAGTCACTTGGTGTTTGAAGCTTTTGCAGTTTGTTATTCCGCTGCTCGACGCTGGCTCAACACCTTCCCGCCCCGACACATGAGGAGGTGGTCCGCCTTCTCAGGTCATAATTTAGCTGCATGTATGTTGACTCTGTTTATTTTAAGAACTTGTTTGAAATAACTTTTTTTCTGAAAAATCTCGGCGAGAAAAAAGGGGTGATCGTGACATTTTACTGTGAACGTCTCGTGAATCTGAAATGAGGCTTTTGTGCTTGATCAAAATGGTTTAAAAGGCTACGTCTGACAAGTACAGGGAAAAAGTGAAATTATATATGGAATATGTGTCGTCTTTGATATCGGATATGGAGCTGCCGTTGACACGGCGGGGCTTTCAGAATTAGTTGGACTGTATTGTTACTCCTCATCCGCTTTTTGTAGATTTATTTCCCAGTGTTTCTGATGTTGTCTCGAGGAAGAGGACTTTTACGTTTATATTGGATTATCTATCTATGAGGTATTCAAGTCTTTGAGATCCTCTCTGTAGCACGAGGTAGATTTGTGTAAAGGACAGATAAAGGAAGTGATGCATTACAAAGAATTAGACAAACGAAATTTGGGTGATTTGATAAATTCAAATTTACACCTCTGTTTCCCCATCGTGCCCATTTAAAAAATGTGCCACTTTTGCACAGTTTTCATGGTTTGCCGAGAATTGTATAGGAAAGTGAAGTCTGCAAAAATACTGATATTCGTTGTTGCAAGTGTGCAATGTTTTGGATCCAAACTTGTTTTGAATATGTTTGGAATATGAAAATGTTAGCCCTGGCTATGGCTGCAGGCCTATTTATCTGTTAGATTCAATAAGTTAGGCATTAAAGATAGATATATTAGTCTGTCTCTCCATGACCTTCCATATTGTGTGGCTCGTCCCACTTTTTCTGCTCACTGAGGTGTCCACCCTACCTACACATGCATGTGTAGGTAGGGTGTCTTTGACTGAAGAAGCCTGAGAGGCCATGGTAACAGAGAGAAAATGCCACTGTGCACTTCTCATTAAAATTAATCTTTTATCTCGTTTTATTACAGCCATTAAAGCTATTACAATGTTCTGGCGTAAACCTTTTGGCTGCTCGCCTTCTTTCAGGGGTCAAAGCAGTGAATCATTAGCTACTTAGGCTACTATTTATAGCTGACTGCAACCCTCTCAGTTTATTGGGGCTTGGGAGTACACACGGTGACTAGAATATTCGGTTCAAGATGGGCCGAAACTAATTATTGCACTAATTACTTTTTTTTCTCTTGAAGACTCAACAGTTAAAGCAGAACTAAGTAACTCATGCCCCTAGAGGCCATAAGCTCCACAGCACGTGTCGTAGCATGTTGCGTTTTTTTTACTCATTTGTCCGTGAGAGTAAATACTACGCTGACAGAAAAGACAAAGGGAGAGAGGGATATTCAATGACACAATGGAGATCATTTTTGTGACTCAAACTTGGCTGTAAATACTGCTGAAGTGTCGTTAGCCCACACTTTGACCGTTAGCCTGTTAGCTTCTTCTTCGTGACTCCATTAGTGTGTATTGCGCCTCAGGGTTGGAGCAGGGAACGTTGCACCTGCAGGAGGAGCCATGGGGGATGGTGATTTGGCAGCTCCAACAGCTGCCCCCACGACCCGGCAACGGACAAGTGGCAGATGGATTCATTCATTTATTCATTACTTAATTAATTACAGCATTGTTATTTGGATCAAGCCTGTTTTAGAGTCAGTGTATGGTCCAGAAAACAATTATCGATTGCTAAATGTGTTCATTATTTTTTATTATTAAGTGTTGTAGTCATCTGATTATTCATTGCAGTGCTAGTTTTTAGTTGTGCAGAAGTACAGAGGTCATTTTATCCCATTCGTATTTTGTAGAAACAACTAGACACAGCACTTTTACTATTCTTGTCACACACAGCATGGTATGTTTCATTCTTGTCTTTTTGCTGACCCCAATTACAGAGCGAGTACAGTCTGAACCTGTGTCATCGTCTCCTCTGTCTGTCTCTAAATCAAAAACACCGAGGCAACTACGTTTCTACTCTAGACAAGACACTCATTTAGCCCCTCTTCAAAAGCCCAAATTATCGCTTCAAAACATTCAGAATTCATAAGTGGAGCCAACATAAAACAATACAAAGCACTAATCTTGAGAGAATAAGGTGCCTGAATTATATGGGGCTTTTCTGCGCAAACAGACTTGTGGTTAACAATCTGTGCCGACGGCATCACATTCAATCATTGCCACGGTGAAAGAGACTGCACATTTGATCACAGTCAAATACACACATCTAAATCACAATGATTACAATGATCAAATTACGAAGGCTGCAATTATTCACATCATCATCATCATCATCATCGAACTTTTATTACAAACATGAGGTCCGAATGAAACTAAGTCAGCACACACAAGAGTTTAGAGCAGACACCACAGCACGATATTTGCCAGGAAAATCACAAATGTGTATTTTCCCCAAATCATGCAGCTCTGGTGTCTTGCTAAAGGACACAACAATGGTGTGCTCATAAAACAGCCGCTCCACCTAAACTGATCTTTTTTGACCATTTCGTTGCATACTAGCTGCATGATTTTCCCTCATTCTGGAAGGAAGTAGAACTGATTACTTGATACTTGGAAGAAGTGGCGATTGCGGCGGGTCAAATTAGCATGAATCTGATGAGAAAGTGTGACTGGCTGATGGGGCTATAACCACACAACATTTCCTCCGCTGCTGCTGCTAAGTTGGTGAGTTGTTAGTGCTTCAGAGTGTGTTCGCGGCAGGGGGTTATGTAGCTCGCAGCAGAGCCACTCCATGGACTATTTTTAGTGGAGCATCTGACCTCACAGCCCCTTTCTGTCCCTCAATGCCACAGGGACTCAGCGTCTGGACTCGGCACATACATTTTGCACAAACACTAGCAGGCATGTGGCGAGGGGAGAGCGAGGGAGGACACAAGGAGAGGCCAGTTTTTTTAGTGTAAAAGTGATGAGCTCGTCTCTTTGTACGGGACAGTGGTAAATGGGGGCTATTTGGGTTCGGCACACTCTGAGGTCACATTGTCCTTTTCACAGGGCTCTGAACAGACACAGTCAAGATCATCAAGCCCCCAGTTCTGCTGTACGATTATGGCGACGCCGACTTTATAGACTTGGAAAATGCCAAAATAAACACATAAATATATACATGTCCAACTAACCCATTACCAACGCCCCTCTTTTATTTTTTTATTATTATTTGACCAAGCCAAAATGTTAGTCTGGTCCTCTGTTTCTCTTACAATATTTCATGAATTATGAATAGTTCAGTTTTGGTCTCCTACATAGGCATTAGGCCGGGCATGAACCAACTCTTTGTATGGGACATTGTTAAATGGGATCTATTTAAGTTCCCCTCTGTCGGAGGTCACGCTGTCCTCTCACAGATGAACTGTGCTTCCTGCCAAGCAGACAGTCAAGTTCATTAGTGAGGCAGAAGTCACATCCATGGCCACCTTGCTTGGTGAATGCCCTCTCTCTCACTCTGCCTCTGCCCTAGACCTTCATTATACTCACAGATAGACACCGTACTCAGTGTGTCCTCCAGTCAATGCCCCACACAGGTGTAGAAACTGTTTTTGTTCATGTTGATTCTCCCTACTCCACTCCATGTAACTAGCCCCTGATCTTTCCCGGGGGCAGGTTGCCATAGCTGCGAGTGCGACCCAGTGTCAAGTTGTCCCTTGTGTTGATCCATAAAAAAGAAAGGGAAAAAAATCGAAATCTATCTGACATCATGTGAGCGTAAGCAGCGCCTCATAAATCTCTGGGCAGTCGACCGTGAAACCTGGCAGTGAAAATTCCTCCCAAAATTAAAACGGTAGGCCGCCGTAAATGTGTGTTTTCTCTCGCCGCACAAAGGGGTGACGTGTTGACCTTAAGGCTTGGTATTCACAGTGCAGCGCTGGTGCTGTGTCAGAGCGGCTCTTGAAGTTACAAGCAGCAGCATTGACAAGCAATTACTGTATATTAGATGTTCGTGTTCAAGGGGAGACATTGCTGATAATAGACAATCTTCCCCCACAATGTCTCAGTGAGCAAACTTCCCCAGGAAATAGGGTGTTTTTGCTGAATGGGCATGTCTAAGGCTCTTGTCAAATTTACAACAACATGCCGGTGCAGGAAAACCACATATTTATTGAATATATAACACCTGGCGTGCATATTAAGCCTGGATTTGAATCTGTGTGCAGGTGTAGCCTCCAGAAGGACTGCAGTCTGGGCGTGTCTCCGCGCTCATGGATCAGTTTGGGAGAGGGACCGCAGCAGTGTCCGTCGATGACCCTCACCCCGTCAGATATCAGCATCTCCGCGGACATCAAGGTGGGTTTGCAGTTAAACATTAAACTTTTATCTCTCACTACCAAGGCAACAGACTGGTGTTCAGGCTTCACCAAACAAGGCAAATATTTGAAATGTTACCCTTTTTTTTGAAGCTGCACAGACAAGAGGCGAAGCTGAAGGTCGAACAGCCTGGCTCGTTGCATTCTTATGTTGCACGGTAAAGTTTGGGTGAGGGTTAAATTGACAATTAATCGCAGTCTAATCAAAATCCCCGTGTCAATGGTTTGAAGGATATAAAAGCTGCAATAATTATACAGTATGATATCCGCTGCAAAAATATCTTGTCCACCATTGGGTCTTCATTTCTTAAAACATAAATCACAAATCGAATCACATTTGCAATACCGAGTGCATCTCTCCTTGGTATATCTTTGAGCCAAATGGACCAGTTTCCTTCCGACTTTGGATTATTTATGATTTTTCTACTTGACTAAATGTAGTGGCACTGGTGAGCTTATGGAGGATAAGCTCATGTATGTTTGAAGATGAAGTCAGATTTGTGACTTCCTGAAACAAGGTTCTCAAAACTATAATAATCCGAATACTAAAATTGTAATCCCGTGTATTAAGGCAATTCATACACCTCATACGTGGGAAATGTGCTATTGAATACGATAATAATCCCATTAGACTCATTTTAATGAAACCTGACGAGATAATAAATCATAATAGCAAATACATTGTTGTCTGAGGGCCTATGATGGCAAAGTTGTTCTTTCCCAGGTTTGCACAAAACAAGCGTTAAAAGCCACGTTTAATTGGCCGGATGAATCCTGACACGTTAAATGCATTTGACCTGTAATTATGGCTCGTAATGAGAAGAGGCGGCGCGGCGACAGGTCATTAATTGGTCCATTAATTGGTGAAATCGTCTTGTTATGTAGGTCAGCACCATCCTTCAGGCATCCTCCGAGCCACAGGAAAGGCCCGCTCAAGGCTGTCCTCCAAACAGGAAGCAGCGGACAGGAAGTCAGGGCCTCAGAGCCAGGAAATTATCAATTCCAGAGGACAATAGACTGGGTTTATGGACAAGTTAGTGCGTGTTCCTTCCCCGGCTCATGTTTTCAGATTACCTAAATATGCAGCTGTGGAGCAAAGAAGAAAAGGAAACCACAATTTTTATCTTTTTTTTCCCTTCTGTTTTGATCTGTTGTCATTTCCATGTAATTACGATCTGGGGAGTGTTATTTCTGCAAGGACGGACAAATTAGTGGGGTGCCACCAGCAATTTACAGAAGAAACAAACTTTGGGGTCTTGACTTTGAGAGCAGCACTTGATACATTTGTCATATAACGTTTGTGGTGAAGAGGACAGACTGTGGAGGCGCTTTTTTTTGCTGCTGCAGGGAAGAGGGTGGTTCAAAGAAGAGTTGTGGCGCGTAGCCATCAGGCTGGCAGGAGGGCGAGAGTGTAAAAACAGAGAGGAAGATTTTTTTCCTACCTCTTAGTAGTTTGCTCTCTGGGAATTCCTCATCAGCGTGTTCGGTTTCAATTTGCACTAATAAATGGTACAATTTGAGAAAGAGATCCTTTGGCTGTGTTGCACATTGCCCTTGCTCTCAGCCTATAGCCGCCTCCTTGCCTCTGTCTCTTCACACATTTGAAATCTTTTAGCTGAAATGCAGTCATGTCAGTGAGGTGCTATGTTTCTCATTATACGTCTGTCATACTTCATCACTTAAGCCAATTTTAGAAGTGATGCTAGCACCCCGCCATCTGTTTCTTCATTGCACATTCGCTTTTCTCTGCTTCTCTCCTTGAACTAGCGAACAAATTTGAATAAAAGCCAATTTTGTTCAACCTCTGCTAAAGACTGTGACTGTTGAGGTGGGGGGGGGGGGGGAAAAGTACTATCTATTGACTAAATTAAGTTATTGTTACTTTATGAAAAAATGATTGAAGTAAAAATGTGATTAGAAAAAGGGGGAATTAAACCTCAAAGTAAAAAAGCAATCACTGCCAGTTCCAATACAACATTATATTATACTGCTGACGTTCCCACTGCTGCAATGAAACTGCTAATGTCTATCACTACTTCTATTTACACTGCTTTTTGTACTGCTCTATCACTACTGCAATTACCATGGGGTCATCTACGAACACTAACTTACTTTACAATGAATGCAAATTATAGTAAATTGCCTGTACTCAGCATTAATGCAAGATTATTCACAAGTGAGATCTAAATAATTGCAATTTGCTTATCAAAAACTCTGCAAATATCTGGGTAATATAAGGTTCTCTGCAAACATCTGAGAAGTGGTCGTATTATGTGTAAAACATGTGGACCCTGTTGTTTAGGTCCTTACAAATGCATGTAGTAATGTATTAATTTAGCAGTTTTAGTCATTTCTCAAATGTCGATCACGTTTAAAACGGACTGTGAACACAGATCGCTACTGCTTTCTCAATCGTAATCTAAACTATACTTAAGGTATTCCTGTACTACTCGATTAAAAGTAGCCACCATCTACTTTCCATTTCTGGTAAATGTGAGATAACTACAAGATGTGTGGGCATGTGTGAGGAGGAAGCAGCTATTGATTCACATTGATCTGTCTTTGCGGTTGTAGGACATTGGGATCTTGATAAATGGCAGTGTCCCGGACCTCATTGGCTCTCGGGTGGAGTGTGAATACGGGCCCGGGGTATCCACAGCTGCCACCGTGCACCTGGACTATGGCCCCGCGCAGATCCAGACCTGCCCTCTGCTTCCGCGGGACAACTACCAGCCCATCCTCCCCGGCACAGGTGAGAAACAAAATGTAGCACATGAACACTACATGAGAGGAGATTAGCAGCGGTGCCCATGTCAAGCATTTAAATGGTAGTTTTTGGCCAACCAATCCCTTCTTCTTCCATTCACAGTCATCTGCCTTGTGTCTTTTTTATACCAAATTGGTCATAGGATTTATATTATTTGCCCTTCCCAACATATCCCCCCTAGATCTGAGCTCGAGGCAGGAACAAAGAGTATAGCAGCAAATGATAATTTTTCCTAATAATATCAATGAAAAAGAAAAAGACTGAAATATGTGCTGAATCTGGGAAATACTGGGTCTTTGGGTTTCACTTTTTGAACTGAGCCACAGAAACAAATAATTCCACTGTTTTCTTTTTTTGTTTTTTTTTTGCTCAGAGGGGAAATGCACTTGTATCCAGAACTCCTGCAAATCTTGTAGGACATCTGTCGGCTCTGTTTTGTCTTGTGACACGGGCTGAATTTTGAATGGTTTGAAAGCTGGCAGCACTCCTCACTGTTTCTTTTGTTTGTGCAGATCATCTGACTGTTTCGGTGGCGATAAAAGTGAATGGCACAGCTGTGGTATCTGGGAACTTCATCGTTTACGACTGCGAACGGACTGGAGCCATACATCCTAAGACGTCGTGAGTCCCCAAGATCCATTGTCGTACATTGTTTATCTCAAATCCCCCCATTTATTCAGCGCTGGCCAAGCGAAAAACCTCCATTACATGCAAATTTAATTCACTTACCTTCAACCAGGGGCTTTTTAGAGCTGCAGGAGAAGCCTTAAAAAAGACCTCTCTAAGCATTTGACATGATCAGAGCGATTCCTAAAGCTACAGCGTCACTCAAATGTCAGCCCAAAAGTCTCAGTGGTATTGCTGACAAATAGCTAGAGGCTGAAGGAAGAACAATGCTGCTCCCCTGTTACATTTTCAGGCATTTTATTCTGTCTCTCACTCTAGCCTTTTCTCCCCATAACGGCTTTGTGTTCGCACTCTAGTCAACACTTGGTCAACAATACACGTTATGATTAATTTGTTTATTCATTAAACTTTTGAAGGAGCATAGTAATTGTATTGTAAATCCAAAATACTTTGTTAAAAAAAAAAAGCAGTGGTTCTTACATCTGTGATACAAACATGTACCATGTACTGTGTGTGATCTGCAAAACCATGTCATTTATGTTTTATTAATGCATTTAAACTCATGCCCCTAGAGGTCATAAGCGCCACTGCAGGTGTTGTAGCATCTTAAGTTTTTTACTTATTAATTGTCCATGAGTGTAAATACTACGCTGACAGAAAAGACAAAGGGAGAGAGGAATATTGTACATCCAATTACACAATGGAGATAATTTTTTTCACTTAAACTTGGTTGTAAATATTGTTTATGTGGCGCTAGCCTGCAGTTAGCTTTGCCTGTTAGCCTGTTAGCTTCTTCTTCGTGATTCCATTAGTGTGTATTCTATTCTATTGGTGGCTCCGACCCGGAGGCAGGGAAGTTGCAATTGTGGTTTTCTGGCCAGAGACACCCGGTGGAGATGAGAGGGGCTACGAAAATAATTTATTAAGGTAAACAAGTTACTTAGTTCTCTTTAAGTTAGGCTATCGTCTGGTTTAGACATGATTTACGCTCGGTTTGACATATTTTGTCCAATTTAGGTCTATGTTTGACTTGATTTGGTGCTGATGTGATCTTGTTCCAATCCTGGTGTAACTACTTGGAAAGTCAAATACTGTGAGTTTGAGAGCCCACTCCACTGATTTACAGAAATTGAGCAAACAAAAAGCATACTGCAAAATGTTGATACACCCAATAGGTTGTGGAAGAGCAACCAATTTGATTACAACATTGAGTGACTAATTGTAATTCCTCTGGTACTGACGTATCTGTATATGACATCATTTATTAAAATTCAAATGACTTCTTTACTAGATGGCCTGGTTTCAATGCGAGATCAAATTTGCAATTAATGTTCTGTTGAACCAGGAAATTGGATATGTGCGTCTGGCTTGTCATGTCGTGCATTTGTTTTTGTGATACGACTCTAAGGCCCGGTCACAACGAGGTTCATCCAACTGGCTTCTCCTCTTTGCATGTTGGACTATGTCAAAAGATCCATTTTATCTGATGGGCGGACAGCAGAGGCTCATAGGGGCTATAGCGTGTGCGTGATAGCCTGCGATTCAAAGCCTCTGGGCGTGTCCCCTTTGTTCTCTTTGTTATGTTGTTTTGATAAAAGCTTGCCTAGGTGTGAATAGAGGAGTCGCAGGTACATGTGTGCACAGCTCCGCAAGGTCCAAAAGTGTGAAATTAGACGGCAGTTTGTCGGAGGTGATAATGAGCACTGTGCCATTCTCACAGGAAGCTGCACATTGGGCTGGAAAACTGCAGAGAGGGAGAGACGCTCTATCTGATTTCAATCACTCCAATAATCCCCAATGAGACAACATTATGAGCTGCTCCTGAACACGGCTGCGCCACACAGTCCAGTGTCAGGGATTTAGGTTTGTCTAATGTCTGCAATACATTTTCTTTGATCCAGCTGTCATAAATATGCATTACCAGCCGTATTTGTCTTTGTCAGTCAATATTTGTGTGCATTAAGGGGAATTTAACACTTTACACAGTTGTCCTACTAAAGCTATCTAGGAATAAACATTTGGTTGATTGTAAATGATAGTTTAGTGTGGAACCACATTTTGATTTTGGGCGACTACTTTCTGAGTAAGGACAAAATTAAAAACTCCAGAAGCTTGGATTATTACTTTATAATTTATCAGGTATGCTAGGTTTTGGCTACAATTAAGTATTTGTTGCCATCACCATTGTCTACTGGATCAACTCTTCACAAATTCACCATTATGGACAAAATGAAGTTATCGTCTATGCTTAGCTTTAGGAGTTGTTGATCCACACTGTCGCTGCTTTCTAAGATCTGTGAATAAGCCTATACAAGTCTACTGCTACTACCTGGCTGATTTAAACTATGCTCAAAGCTTTGGTTGAAATGGAACCTGTATAATAAATCTACCACATTTATTTTTCCTTTTTAGTCAACTATCCCATCTGGAGTGAAGATAGCATTCCAGTGTGGAAAAAAAACCACACACCTATTATTAATGTCTGCTTTGTGCTATATTTTACAATGGAAGCTACCCTGGAGTAATAAAACTAAGTATTGTTTTCAAAAGCATGCCTCCGACTCTTCAACAAAGGCAGGTTTTAGTTACACCGTGTCTAAAGCGGTTTCTCTGTTTCTCTCTGGACAAAGTGGTAATGACAGCCAGCCCGGTGGGATGCGCCTTATCTGGCCTCTTTATGTCCAGTCAGTCACTCCTTTATTTTCCTCACAAAGTCTCAAGTTTTAGCTCTTTCTCTGCTTGTGGTCTTGTCCTAGTGCCCGCACAGTAAAAGAGTAAAAGGCTATTTCTTTTAATTGTGCCGCCGTTTGGAGCCAAGATCGTTTTAGGCTGTTTTATGAACTGGAAATATCTCAAAATTACAAAAGCTCGCTTTGTTGGTACTAATGTACTAATACTAATGCTGCCGCCACCTGATATTCTTATTCTACTGCATCCACTGATTGTATTGTATTCGTACTTATCGTGGCATGTGAATGGCACTTCTAATGTCCGTCTGTATTACCAGCAGTAGCTTACATTTTATAATGTTTGCCTACTGATCTGAAGATTGGTGGATTGATCCCGGCTCCTGCCACTGCAGACTGTCATTGTGCCCTTGGGCAAGACCCACCCACCTTTCCCCCAGAGTTTGTGCGATTGTATAAGTGAGTGTGGATGGCTGAATGGTTCCTTAATATAAAGAGCTTTGAGTGTCCAGTGGGGGTTTTATAGCACTACGTAAACATCTGTGTTTACCGTTTTATTAGTATTATTCTAATTTTTAATTTACCATTACATTTTGCTATTGCAAAGGGCGATGAAGGAGGAAGAGATGTGGAGAGGCTGCGAAAGGGAAGCAGCAGCTTTAGCACTCTTGCAGCACACCTTGCCTCAGTCGACCTCTTTTTTTCCCCTTTAGCCACTTAGCACAGGCACTGGCGCAGCAGGTGTGTGCATGCAAGATGACAGCCTCGTCTGGACCGATGCTGTTGTTGCGCCAGGTGGCAGTTCTGGCCCTAATTTTAATTCTATTTCTAAATCCCAATGGCAAAAATGAATGGGAAATGTACTTACAGAACCCTGATGTTGGCGTAACCTTTGAGCTCCGTTTCTTTTGTCACCCTACATTAGTTGCCACGGCTTCTACTACTGCCACTTCACTTTCACCCCTCCCTATGTTTTGGCATCCACCGTCTCTTCTTTCACTTTTAAAACACTTTTTTTTCCCTCTGGTGCATATTTCTCTGTGACGGGGTCATGATTGAGTATGTGTGCTTAACCGCGTGTCCACTTCGAGGCCGGGGGGCTGTGGGCTGGGCCTGTGTAGTCAGCCTATATGTAAATTTGCCTGTGTGGTCATTATTACCGCTTGGGGAGGGCAGCGTTGGGGAGTATTTACTGTCAATGTTAGGTCAAGCTAAGAGACTGGGGGAGTGTGAATGGAGTAGACATGTCCCTGTGTGCGTGTGTTTGTGTGTGTGTGAGAAGTTGTGGGTGGGTGGTAGCTGTTGGGTTGTTTTTTTGTGGGACAGAAGAGGAGTCAGTGAAAACAGAAACAACGATAAGAGCCTCCAGGGGCCATCTGCTTTTAATCAGTGTACACTCACACTCACACACACAAACACGCATAGGCTGGTGTTTTCCATTATAGACGGCATCTTCTTACAAGCGCACCTCACTCCCCTCTGTACGGGACGACTGGTAGGACTGGGGGCGATATCCAGGAGAGGACAGCTGTCTGCTCCTCCAGGCAATGTGCTGACACAATCCATTTCCAAATGCTGTCAGGTGTTTCTGCTTAGAGCCGTTCACGTGCAGCTAGAATCAAGATTTTATAATTGTAGCCCACAGCGATATGTTTTTTATGCATTTGACCCAGCCTACAATGCCACAAGCTGTCAGGGGCAGTGTCCTTCTCTAGATGTTGGATCAGTAGCTTTTGTTGTGTTTTGAGAAGGAGATATGGAGTACATGGAAAACTAGAAAGAACATACTTGCTCTAGTCTGGCAATTGAACCCAAAACCGTCTGACTATCTCATCAGCAGCAATTATACAATTATGATGTGCTTCGAATAATTATTTATTTGTGAATTTCTCCATTGTGAGATCAATAAAGGATTATCTTATCTTATCTTATCTTCAAACTAAATTGGTTTGGGTGTTGTTATGCCAAAACAACTTGCCAGCATGTGTTTTTCTTTCACCAAAAACATACAGTACCTAGAGTTGTGCTTTAAGATTGGGAAGGGCTGAACATTAGAATAGTTTACAGCCTTTTGAAGGATAGCCTCTTACGAGCAATGGATTCTTTAGATAGATTATGAAGACGTGATGCACTTATTAACTCAAAGTGGGGAAAACAGTCTTCTACTTGGTAAATGACTCCCATAATCATGATCGTACAAGGCAAGGCAAGGCAAGGCAAGGCAAGTTTATTTGTAGAGCACAATTCATACACAAGGCAATTCAAAGTGCTTCACAGTTGCATAAAATTACAAGAAAACAGATCAAATCAATCATTAAAACATCCAACATAAAAATGTATCAATTACAGTAAAAGGCAAGAGTGCAGATAAAATACTTTCAGTTTTCATCTGCTCGGGTAAAAAGAGCTGTTTTCAGCCTGGATTTGAACATTGTCAGAGTTGAGGCCTGTCTCACATCCTCATGAAGACTGTTCCAGATTTTAGCTGCATTAAACTGAAACGCAGCCTCACCGTGTTTATTATTGACTCTGGGAACCACCAGGAGACCCCTCCCTGAAGTTCTCAGGGCCCGAGATGGTTCATACGGCTCTAACATGTCAGAGATGTACTTTGGTGCTAAACCAGGAAACGACTTGTACACAAGCAGAGCTGTTTTAAATTCTATTCTCTGAGTGACAGGAAGCCAGTGCAGAGACCGGAGCACTGGACTAATATGGTCATATTTCCTGGTTCTTGTCAGGACTCGAGCAGCAGCGTTCTGGATGTTCTGCAGCTCTAACAGCTCGTTTAGAAAGGCCAGTGAGCAGCCGTTACAGTAGTCTAACCTGCTGGAGACAAATGCATGGATGAGTGTCTCTAAGTCTGGTACACTCACCATGGCTGCCTTGACCATGGCATGCCATGTTCCCTACCTGACTGCTATAACAGTAGATGTCTGATTATATGAAAACTTCTGGAAAAAATAAATAAATAAACTAGGCTAGCAGACGCCCTACTCATCTGTTAATAAATCCAGCTGGACACTTTACATGCACAGAACATTTGACTGTCTCTTCACCCGCTCTGCATCGTGTCTCCTTGCTGTTAGGCTAAAAGAGCTCCAGTAATGTTTCTCTTTTGGGCCGGGCCATGCTTGTTCTGTTTACTGTGGATGTGGAGAGAGCCTAGAAAGGGGGCGGGGCAGACGCCGGTGCTGCGGAAGGGATGAAGGCATAAGGAGAAAAAGCTGTTTTTGCGCACAAAAATATAGTAATATATCAGAAAATACATAAATATTAATTTAAATTAAAGTATCGATATTTGAGCTTGAGGATCGATACTTTAAAATGGATCGAAATATCGATATTTTGGTATCGATGCGCCCATTTTGGTATCGATGCGCCCATCCCTACTTTCTATTTTTAACTGTTTATTTTGATTGTGGTTACAGTTGTAGGCCTAGCAGCAGCAGCTTCTTTTTTAATAACAGGATTTAGCATTCAGTAGAAACACCAGAAGTAGGCGAAGCTGGAAGTCTAGTGCTGAGGGTTTGAGTCCTGGCTCAGTCAAGTTGCTGAATGTCTCTCCCTGCTCTTCTCTCTCTTTCACCTCGAGCGGTCCAATAGAGACTACAGGTCAAAATATCCTTGAGGAAAATAAAAAGGATTACCAAACATAGTCGTAGCAGGCTTACTTTCTTAACCTCTTACTCCTCACCTACCTAAACCAATTGTATTATCTCCAGTTCAGCTTTACCCAAATCCATAACTTTAAGCCTCATGTGACCATAGTAACGTCTCATTTGAAAGCCAAGACCGACAAAACTGATCTAAACTGATCTCTTTGCTTGCCTTGTTGCCGTGTTGTCATCACTTTGTTCACTTTCTGTTTCATCTTATTTGAAATCACCCCGACCCCCCCCCCCCCCCCCCCCTTTTGTTGTGTTTTCATCCTTGTTTTCTTCTTGTTTGTGTTGCTATTTAAACGCTTTAACTAAGAAGCTTTTTGATTTGGGTAATGCCAAACTGGAGAAAATGTACTCAGTTCAGGTGAGGGTTAAGAGGTTAATCAGTACAACCAGACGTATCAGCAGCAGCAGGGGTAGTAGAAGTAATTAAGAAGAAGTTGATGTAACGAGAGACAGAGCGATGTAGGGAGCTTGTATGTGGCCGAGGTAATGACATGCTAGTCAGTCAAGTCAAGTAGTAGTATTTTTATTTTTTATTTTTATTGCACAATTATTACTCCTCCAATTGCAGTGTAATTTACTTTTTCTCTTTGACCCCCTCACAGCTCCTGCTGCAGTGGTTGGTATTGGGTAAACAGCAGGGCGTGTGAGCAGCGCCGGTCTGCACACTGTCATTATGTGATTAATTACCAGAGCTTTTCTTGGCTCTTATCAGTGTTGCTTCACCACGTTAAGGTCCTAAATTGGGTCCCAGTCCAGATAATGTGAATGGGTCTCTGTGTGTGTGTGCATGTGGTCTTGTCTTGTTGATGTACCTTCAGGTATTTGAAAGGAAAACTATTTGTCTTCGGGGTCTAATTGTAGGTCTAAGTGCCAGGGCTGTTTAAGTGTTTAGAGCTAAGATTTATTAGCTCTAATAAATCTGTCTGATGTACATACAATGCACGTTAAATAGGTGAAATATGCTGTAAAAAGTAACTTTAATTCCAGATAAATAATGTTGTTGAAATTCTCAATTACTACTACTACTACCACTAGGGATGGGACGATAATGAAATTTAGGGTCAAGAATATCTTCGCCAAAATAATTACGATAATCACGATATTTGCCTATGGTTAAAAATGTCACTGAAGCTGCAGAAATTACAGAAATTATGGGAATTGAGTAACAAAATATTCCTCTTCATTGTGTCCTATAAATGTTATATTGAGTGAGACCTAATAAAGTATATTTAAACAAATTCAACACAAAACTCATCAAACAAAAACAAAAATTGCGATAAATTATAAATATAGAACGAAAGCCAGCGGATCTTTACATAGCCATAATGGAGAGAAAGTCATTGTTGCTGGTTTTATTATAGCACTATATGGTGGAATTAGCGATTATCTTCTAGCGCGATAATCACAATTATAAAAAAATGTGGCGATCAATTAATTGCCGTATTTTATATTGCGATTAACAATATTATTGTTTATTGTCCCATCCCTAACTACTACTACTCAGTACTTCAAACGCAAGCAAACGCATCACTTTTCTTCTAAATCATTTACCAAGTCCTCAAAATGTTATTTAAATTGAGATTTTTTTCCCCCTATTATCATAGGATAACTTGCCTCCACAGCAAGTAACAATACTGAAAATGCTTGTGCTTTTATATTAAATCTAATTTGTATTATTAATTTCGGCCCTGAGGCCGTATACAACCTTCGCTAAGAGACAGTCACGCTCAAATTGAAACTGTTTTAACAGTTTAGGATGCCTTTCTCCATGTAGACTCAGCCTTTACAAACATCCTCCTCATGATTCATAACATTTAGGACCCTATTTATCAGCAGTTGCCCTTGAGCCACAGATTGTATCCATGTGAAATAAAATGGTGGTAGACTGAATCTCGTTTAGAGTGAGTCATAAAAGTCTATACAAGAGACTTCTTTCACAAAGGCTAAACAAATGGTCATTCCTCGACCAAAACACAGTAACACATGTGGTAAACGTGGTTCTCAACACTGGCTGAGGAGAGAGGAACTTCTTCTGGATGTCATGATTAAGGTCAATTACAAGATTAGTTATGGTTTAGTTATGGTTCTTACCTGTCTAAACTTGTCCCTGGTTTACTCTTGATTTGATTGGAGTTTTAGTTTAGAATCGCCCAGCTCAAACTTAAGTCCAAGCTCTAACCTGGTTTTAGTTTTGTTCTGATTTTAGTTCAATCCTAATTTTGTAATTCATTGTTAGGGTGGCATGGTAACACGGCGCTTAGCTCTGTATTCTCACAGCAAGGTCACAGGTTTGATTCTCTTTCATTTGAGACCTTTCTGTGTGGAGTCGACAGTATATGTCCCGGCATCTGCATAGATTTTCTCCATGTGCTCTGATTTCGCGTACCACTAAAACACTATTATTAATTGTCCATAAGATACCTCTTTACACTATTACTTGTTTGCACATTGTCCTGTTCTTGTTTGATTGCACATTTTTCGTACTATTTGCTCCCCCTGTTTCTTGAGAGTTGATGTAACAAGTGAATTTCTCCATGGTGCGATAATTAAAGTCCTATCTTTTCTTATCTTCTTATTTTCAATCTCTGTAAGACTATCCTGGTTAGATAAAGGTCAAGTAAAATAAATAGATAAAAATGTTACTAACAAATAAAAGAACAGGAAAAGAGCCAAGGCACTCTTTTCATTCTCATCTTTACGAACACACTGTGCTGGGTGTCAATTTTCCTTACATGACACAGCCTTCTTCAGAGAGGGACGAGCGCGATACGTTTTGATTTGAATGCCTTGGTTCTTTTTCTCTTCTGTCATAAAGTTTTGTTCCCCCAAACACCAAAGCGCACCTTCACCTTAGAACAATTATCTTTCTTAAACTTCCTGAGCATTTTGATGAATGAACCCCAGTTACATGTTTGGTTTAGACCTTGTTTTGTTGAAAATCCCGAACGTATTCATTTATCACCGAACCATTTATGATGCATTGAAAACTATACGAGTAAACAACTGAATCTTTCTCACACAAAATGGCCGTGTCTATAAAACTAACAGGCCTGTTTGGCTTATAATGGCCTCGGTGAGAACATGTATAACGCGCCTCACAAAATAATAGATATGAAACATTACACACGCAGGCTTCATCATTTACCAACGCGGATGTTTAGGATGAATTGCTTTGTTTTATCTGCAGATGTGGCCTTGCCTGCCCCCACGGCTGCCGGTGTCTCCTAACATTGGAATTAGCGCTATGACTAATCATTACTTCCTTTAACTTTGATGTCCGTATTGGGCTCATCCTCGGAGCTTGTGTTAAACTACAAAAAGATTACAGCCAGCCTGTACTTAGACTGAGCATAAGTATAAGTAGGGTATTTACAAGATCTGTTGATTGGGCTGTTCCTATCTCGGGGCAACACAGCAAACCACATTGTTTCCGTAGTAGTTGAGGCTGTTGTAGTTTTTTTCTGCAGTAAAATGTGATGAAATATGAGGTGAAGCCGGGGACTAGTTTTGGTAGGTATTTAGAGTATTAGGAGATTTTCAATTAACAGAGAAGAACTAAGTAATTTGTTTACCGTAATAAATCCTTTTCGTAGTCCCTCTGGGGGTAATACAAATGTTACTGGGATGATTGGGGGGTCTTTTATCTCCTCCTGGTGTCTCTGGGCAGAAAACCACAATTGCAACTTTCCCTGCACCGGGTCGGAGGTCCAATACACACTAACGGAATCACAAAGAAGAAGCTAACAGGCTAACGGGCAAAGCTAACTGCTAACCACTTTAAACAATATTTACAGCCAGGTTCGAGTGATAACAATTATCCCCATTGTCTAATTGGATGTGCAATATCCCTCTAGCCGTTGTCTTTTCTGTCAGCGTAGTCTTTACTCTCACGGACAATTAATGAGTAAAAAAACGCAACATCCTACGACACCTGCAGTGGCGCTTATGGCCTCTAGGGGCATGAGTTATTAAATTCTGCTTTAAATTCAAGATCAATCTTTCCTTTTGGCATTTCACTGCTAAGTGTGAGTGATTCGGTTTAGGCCTGGGACGGGTCACCTGCTACTGCACCGGAATAATACGTGTTTTTTGCAAGATTACAGGATGAAATGATTTCTTGTCTTGAACAGATGTGCGAGCTGCCTCAGCACCAGGTGGAAGTGTTACTGGGACCTGGAGAAACACCTCTGCGTCGCCAGTAAGGATGAGTCAAAGCACAACCTGCTGGAGGTGAGAAATTCTCGGATATCTTTGGTAAATGGCAGACGCTTTTAGGATCTTGTCATATTAAGAGTCTTAGACATAATCCATAAGGCCAGCGCTTACCGTAAGGATCTTACGAGTCAGGAAAATGTTGCTCAGTGGTGTGGAAACTGGATTCTTGAACTTCGTGCTGCATTTTTCAACCCAATCTAGAACTTGATTTTTTTTTTTTTTATGTTTTGCTTTTTGCCTTTTGTGTTTTAACCCCTGCCTTAACCGAGCACATTTTCTCCAGTTTAGGCCAGAGTAACACCTCATTTGAAAGCTAAGACCTCAAAAACAACTACACCTTCCCAAAGCTGCCGTACAACAACGATTATGAAGTGCAATTCGTGAGTAAAAACAGTCACAAGATATACAACATGAAACAATAATAATAATAGTGTGAGAGACCTGCTCAGCTTGTGTTGAAGGCCAGAGCAAAGACTTAAAAACATGAATAGACTGGGCCATTTTAACGGAAGGCTGTTCCAGAGTCTTTGAGCCGATATGGCAAAAGCCTGGTCTCCTCTGGGTTTCAGCCTTGATTTTGGCACATTTCGGAAGTGTTTTGGTTGTGTTCGCGTCTTTTCTAATCACTTTTTTTGTCGTGTTTTTCATCACTCTTTCATTGTATGTTTTGTCGCTTTTTAAAATTGTGTTATTGCTTTTACAGCGTGTTTTTGCCACTTTTTTGCTTTTAGATTTGAGTCATGCCAAACTGGAGAAAATGTGCTCTGTTTATGTGTGTATTAAGAGGTTAAATATATAAAATACTATATTCTCAGTTTTTTCTTCCAGGTCTGTGTAAAGACTGTTGTAGTATAGCAGTTGTTGTAGGGGAAAAAATGGAAGCCGCACTATTATTATGCATCCAGTATTTCTTAAACTCACTAGTAGCAGTTGTGTTAGAAGGAGTGGGGGCCTCCTCAACATGTTGTTACTCCTTGCATGAGTTGGCAGATGGTGACTAACGGGGCTCTCTCTGCTGGAGCTGGTGACTTCTGCAGTATCACAGTCTGGAAATGTGTACATGATATACTTACCTTGGGGCCAGCTACCCCTTGGTGAGAGGAGTAGCAATTTTACGAGTAGTAGTTGTTGAAGAAGTTTATTTGTAGTGTACAATTCACACACAAGCCAATTCAAAGTGCTTCACAGTTGCATGAAATTACAAGAAGATAAAATCAATCCATACAACATCCATCCATCCATCCATTTTCTTCTGCTTTATCCGGGGCCGGGTCGCGGGGGCAGCAGTCCCAGCAGAGATGCCCAGACTTCCCGATCCACACACACACCTCCTCCAGCTGTTCTGGGGGGGCCCCGAGGCGACACCAGGCCAGCTCAGAGACATAGTCCCACCAGCGTGTCCTGGGCCTTCCACGAGGCCTCCTCCCAATAGGACATGCCTGGAGCACCTCCCGAGGGATAACGTAGATCGATCGGTAAATCGAGAGCTTTGCCGCTTGACTCAGCTCCCTCTTCACCACAACAGTCCGATACAGCGACCGCATCACTGCTGACGCTGCATCTATCGATCTCACGCTCCATCCGTCCCTCACTCGTGAACATGACCCCGAGATACTTGAACTCCTCCACTTGAAGCAAGGACTCCCCACCAACCCGAAGAGGAGAAGCCACCTTTTTCCGGTGGAGAACCATGGCCTCAGATTTGGAGGTGCTAAACCTCATCCCGGCCGCTTCACACTCGGCTGCAAACCGCCCCAGTGCAGCTGAAGGTCCTGATTTGATGAAGCCAACAGAACAACATCGTCTGCAAACAGCAGAGATGAGATTCTGAGGTTCCCAAACCGGGAAACCTCCGGCCCCTGGCTGCACCTAGAAATTCTGTCCATAAAAGTAATGAACAGAACCGGTGACAAAGGGCAGCCCTGCGGACACCAACACACACCGGGAACAGGTCTGACTTACTGCCGGCAATGCGAACCAAGCTCCTGCTGCGATCATACAGGGAACGTCCCCTGTAATCCATAAAATATCAACATAAAAATGAATTCATTATTCATTATTATTCATCGTTGAATGAGAATGAGAGGCAAATTGTATTAGTTGTCGCCGGGTAGAAATAGCAGTAGCAGAGCAATACTTGTAGTAGTTGCACAATGGTAGTATAGTGGTGGCAATACTATGGTAATTTTGCAAGATTTTGTGTATTTACTTTAGAATTGGTTTTGCACTCCTAACTTCAGTAAAACCATCAGTGGAGTTTATTTCATGCCTAGTGTATCTTTTTTAAGCTCTTTTTCTTGACCTCCTCTTGAGTTGCTCTGTTAAACGCTTTGGTTTTTGAAATCTCAGCATGTGGAAGATTACTCTCCCTGTGTTGCTATTTCTGCCCAGGAATTATTACTCAACTGTCAGGACTTGTTTGTTGCCAGGAAATAAATACACCCAGTTATTGTCTGCCGCGCTTTTGTTTTAACTGGTGAGGCTGCGGAGAGGGATTATGGAGAGGCTTGTGTGTGGACATAAAGCCTAATTAGCAGTGAACCAGTCCGTAAATTTTAAGGCAAACAGAACATTGTAAAAGTCCTGGCACGGCGAATGTTTATTGAGACACAATGTTAACTGCCGGCTATTAGATTTGAGAAAAGTTAACGAAACCTAATTTTGACAAGCACTGTAACCAAATGGGTCATAATTTGTATTTTATAGCATTTATCATATGTTGAGAACCACTGTGGATAATAGGGGGGCAGCAATGAGACGAGAGCAATACCTTTATGAACTTATAGTAAAGAATAGGTTTGTAAAGTGCTGAGCCATTGAATACAGGGAGTTACAGCTGAGGTTTGCTACGTGGCTTTATTTTAACCTCTTAAAATAAACTGAGCACATTTTCTCCAGTTTTTTATCACCCAAATCTAAAAGCGTCTTGAAAAAAGCGTCAAAATAGCGACGAAAAAATGAAACAAAATCGAGGATGAAAGTGCAACAAAAATTCCAACAAAGAAATGACAAAAAAGCAATGGAAAAAGTGGCAAAAAAGCAATGAAAAAAGTCACACAAAAAAAAGTGACAACACGGCAACAACGCAAGGAAAAAGATCCATGTAGAACAGTGTTGTTGGTCTTAGCTTTCAAATGAGAGGTTAAACTGGCCTATAGCTCTTCAGTCAAGAAGCTTTAGATTAAGGCCGGACTGGAGAAAATGTGCTTGGTTAAGGCGGGGGTTCTAAATACCACACAGTATAGTATATAAAACAATCTCTCTCCGGTAAAGTGACATCTAGCTCATTGTGGGCTTATAAATGGGAGGTACTTAAAATCCTCTGGTGTCAGCCGGACAATAAAAAACTCCACAGGAACTCTGCTGTCTGACGTCTCACGAGACCTAAAATAAACGCTTTCATCACAAGCTCGTGCCAGGACTTTCACTCTGGTCTGTTTGCTTTAGAGCCTAGTTCAGTGCTAATTACACTTTACGTCAACACACAAGCATCTCCTTAATCCAATCCTAAATGCTCTTAGGTAGAGCAGACCCAGTGGAACAAGTCTGTTTATTTCCTTTTCCCTCCTCTGTATCTTTGTCAAACTAAAATGTCTTGCTATAATGGGACAATTATCCTTTTTATGTTATGGCTTGACTTAAATCCACATGTATTGCATCGTATGTGAGGACAAAAAAGATAAAGTTGTGTTTTAAATGTTTTTCTAAATATGGGCTAGGTGTAATGTAGGTCAGTGTGGGATGGCGAGGAAAAGGATGAGGCGTGTTCTCGTCTGCTGGAACCATCAGTGTCCGGCGCGGTTTGTTTTTCTAGTCCTTCATCGCATCTCTATTTGAAGCTATTGTTGTTTCGCTATGAGCCAGAAATCACTGTCTCATTTCCTGCTGCTTTAGATAAACAGGACAGGTATTTTGGGGTTTGCGGATGTGAGTGAGTCCATTGTTTTCTTAAGTGCTTTATGGGGCTGGTTCTCAAAATGTGGGATGGGTAACACTGAAGGAACGCGGTAGTTTTTATACTCCTTTAGTTTAGGCTAAACCAGGTCTAGGAATGTGTAGATCTAGTTTAGATCTGTTTTGGTACTGACTTGGAGTTGGTTTTGTTAACAAGAAGGGAACATTTTTATATTACCAACTTAGGCTTATATTATAATACAGCTTTGAACAACCTTTCACTCTTACACTTGCCAACTAACACACAGCAGGTACCGGGCTAATAGTGATCGAGGTAATAGTCTAGTCATATTAATATGCTGTGCTTTTCAACTATTGCCTTTTTCAAATTTCCAAGCTCTGTACTGGCATTGGTCCTGTTAAAACCCATGTCAGGTGACCTCTACTGGGAGGAATCTATCTTTGACCCTGGTTTTGTGTAGAAGAATACTCACTGGTCTTTTCCTGTCCACAGGACGCTGATTTGTGTCCCAGTTTGGAGGCCACAGATGTAACACCATCTCCTTCAGGCTTGTCCCAGGACTTCACCTTGTTCCTGAGCAATGTGGAGGAGGTATGGCAGACAGGACCACAGCGACACACTTGGAAATGCTCCAAAAGACATGTTGTGAAAATGATTGGAATAAAACCCCAGCATATGGTGTGTTTGCTTCAAGCTGCGTTAAACACAGATGGATTCTTTGGGGTCAATAAATGAGCTTTGCTGTTGGGCTGGCTGCTGTGATGAGCCGTATGAAATATGTCTCCAAAATGTTAATTTACCTTGGGTACTGATAAGAATTTATATTTTTTGAAGTCATCTCTTCTTTCTTTATCTGAATAACACCATATAAAAGACGTGAAGTGCAGTCCATCAGCATCGAAGACTTTACTTTGTCAGCTAGAACATTACTCACAACTGTTTCACAGTAATTTAATAAGAGCTTGAATAAGTGCTTTCAGAGGAAGGCGTGGCTTCTCATGTATCTTATAAAACTATGAAACAGCATCTTCTCCTTCTGAAAAAGTCAGCGCCCAAGAATACAAAACATATGTGTATGTTTGGTACAAAATCAGCCTTAGGCCTCTTCAAGTAAATCAATGCATAAAATATGCAACTTTGTACTTTTATTACAATGACACAAGTCATATTACTCACAAAGATGGTGATACATAGATTATTTCTTAAACTGGTGCAGTTCCTCCGATATTTGTGCAAACCTGTTTTATTTTTGCAAAGGTTTTCGTGATGTTGAATGATTCTTTTGGCGGCTAAAATAGGGCCGTACATCTCGTGAATGCATAAGCGTTTTTAAATTGCTTTCATTGCGATGGATTCTAAGTGGTCACATTGGTTAGGCACAACACGCTAGAGGCACATGCTTTTACTAAATAGAATAATTCTATTGTAGGGATGCACCAATCCGATACTGGTATTGGATTTTGGAGCCGATACTGGAAAAAATAAGATATCGGCTATCGGCTACAAATATCCTATACTGAACCGATACCAGTTTTGTTTGGCTCTGAAGGCTTTAAAAACACAACTTTTATCATCTAAATCTAAGTAAATATGCTCATGCTTTATGTCATTATGAAGCTCAGAACCTGAATTCAATCGCTGAATTAGTTTTAATCTTTGTAAAGGTGTTTTATGCAAAATGCCGCGGTTAGCATCAATATCCTAAAGCTAGCAGGTGCATGCTAATGCTAAAACTGATCAAGGCTGGGTCAGGAACTATGATAGAAATACCTAAATAATAATAATAAACCTAATAAAATAAAATAACCACTGCTGAAGCCAAGTGTTTATATTTAGTTTAAGACATAACTGATCCAACTGATCCGATTTGTAATGATCAGATCACTTCATGTGAGTTTTATATGTGAATGTACTTCAAAGCCTGTCATATACTCAAAGATATTTAGAGTAGAAGTCCAGCGATCCTTGTTAAATGTTTATCCAATAGTTTATCAATTGATAATTGATCTGTAACATCATAACAATAAAATATGACTTGATTGATCTTAAAATGGAGAAAAGAGTCAATTACATTTTTCATTCAGAGAAAGCCACTTTTAAGAAAGTCTCTTGGTATCGATAAATATCGGATATCGGCAGAAACTCAAACCCCAGTATCGGTATCGGTAACAAAATTTTTTTTTTTTCGGGACAATTTGGGTCGGATTCGGGATTCGGGACCAGAGCCTGTATTTCGGGACTGTCCCAAATTCTTTGGGACGTATGGTCACCCTAAGTGCAACGCCTCCCTGGTGTAGTGTTTTAATGTTTGAAAGAATTCGGACTGTAGTGAGCTATGGATTTATAATTTCATTTTACTTTTAAAAACCTTGTGTTTGCTCTGAATGACCAGATGGTGAATACAAGCCTATTCAGTGACTTATTTTCACTGCAGATGTGTTAGAAGACTGAGTCTGTTCCTATCGACCACTTTCATGTGTGTTTTGGGTCATTGTCCAGCAGCGGGGTGTTAATAATTTTGGGTTTAACTGTGTTTTTGTGTGGCTGTGGTCCCTACCTGAGATATAAACTTGTCAGCAGCCAGCACAAGCAGCTTTCCCTCAATTGTGTTGATTTTTAATTCGCCCTACTGCTTCCCAAATCAATTTTATACAAGTCCTATTCTCATCCCTAATCCACTCGCACCAGTGATAAGGACTCGGTGAGGATCGTGTCTAAATTCCTGTGCTGAGTCGTCTCCAGGCGTGGTCCAGCCGACACAGCCTCACCCCGACTGGCCTTTAGTGCAGTTTCTATGGTGACAGACACTAGTCACATACAAATGGACCTTTTAACACACACAGGAGAACCACAGCTGCACCGGCCAAAACGTGCTATTTGGTTTTATTATGAAAGTTTACACAAGCTGACAAGTGTCTTTATGTCAACAATGAATCAAGAGCGGAGAGTGAAATGTCGATAGCGTTTGCCTTTGAAAAGCAGCCATGAAATTATCCCACAGTTTTTAAATACACAGAGCAGGGCAAATATTATGACTCCTAATTTCTTCTTCGTATTAGTAGCACATACGGCCTTTTCCTCAGTTATATGTTGTACTGCTCACTGCGGACAAGGAACAGGAGTTCGTCCCAGTTGTCAAGCAATCTCAATTTGCTCAATTCTTTACACTTTTGGCACTTTGAGGACAAACTGTGCTCTTGCTGCCGAGTAAATCTCACCCAATAACAGGTGCCATGATGGGGGGATCGCTTACGGTACTTATATTGGACCAATTAAACTAAACTTTGGCAAATCCAAATGAGCGAAAACTTACGTAAATGCATCATTTTGATTTAGGAAAAGTGTTTTCGTATTATTCGGCAGCAAGAAGAAACACGCTAGCAGCTTCAATCGCCTTCCCGGGCTAGACACAAGAACAAAGATAAAAAAAATCAGTGGGTGCGTAATTTTTTTTTTTTTTTAGAGAAAAAGAGCCTGTCAAATCCTTGAAGAAAAATAGCTAAGCCCTGGAGAGGTTGATCAAAGTGGACCAATTTAAGATGGCTGGATTCTCCTGTGATTTCAGCCACTTCTGGACTCCCCTCTCTCGCAGTCCTGGGCTCTAACTTTTACCAGATTGATATTTTCGCGATTTCCCCCAATGACTTGCCGAGGTGTTGGGAGTCCAGATGTTTATGAATATGAATTTTGAATGAATTGCATCTTTTGCTGGCAGGGATGATTATTTCATTTTCCAACTAACTATGTTGGAGTTGCCAATTGTCAGCAGACTGTGGTGAAAAAGATTTGAGTTTCCATTTCCCCTTGTTTTTGTTTTTCCCCCTTGTGATATGCTTATTTCATTACATTATTGTGGTAACAGGGCAAGCATTTGAACTTGACTTTGGTGCTTCAACCCCCCCCCTCAATTTGGCCCTTGTCAACAGTGTTTTCCCTCTTGTGTGGTTTTCCACACTATAGTTTAGTATTTTAAATAGGTTGTCGAAGCTGCTCAGATGCTTATACTAGCTTATTACTCCAACACAATACTTTCAAGTTTCCTCACAAACCATTTTAAAAGAGCATTTTCCCCTCAATTCTATTTTTTCACCCTCAACACCTGCTGTCTTACTGGCTTGCCAGATGTGCAAAGTCTTGCCATCACATTTTGGTCTTAACCAAAAATCATTACAAATCATTACAAAGGCCCATTTTCTTGTTTGTTACATTCTTTCAAGACAAAACGTTCCCAAAAGCGGCCAATGGCAGTCTACCATTGGAGAATTTTTGTATTTCCATGGCTTTACTTCCTCTGTATGGTGCCGCTTTGAATGCCATACAATTAATAGTCTCACCATGGTTGTTGTATTTAACAGGGCGAACAGCTGGAGTGTGACTTCGGGACAGATCAACGTTATGAAGCCACCTGGGTGAACAGTTCGGCTGTCAAGTGCAGTGGAGTTACAGTGAGTGCAGTCTTTTCATCCTATCAGGCTTCCCCCCTCCCCCCCGTTACCAAGCAGATGTGTTTAGGCTTGGGACTGCCACATGTTGTTCCCTCCAGTCGGCGCATCATCAAGCCAATTCAATTTAAGTCAAGCAGATGAAAAAAAAAGTCACGAGTTACAAGTACATTCAGAGTGGCAGAACAAAAACTACATCAGGAAGGGCTTTGTCACAAAATATTTTCTCATTTCATTGACATGCGCCTTTTGTGTTCATACATATAATAGTATTGTTCAGTTATAAGAAAACTATTTTTGGTTTGTTGGCTCCATAGTCTGTTTTTAACTTGTTTTTACTCTAAACCCCTAATTAAAATAGACTATTATTATCACCAGAGACAGCATGAGGGAATTAATGCATGCAGAGCTAAATTTGTGTCTCAAGCACACAAAGATAACATGTCTACCATTGTTTTTATTGTTCCATTTATATCCCCATAGCTGTCCACTCACCAAAGGACTCAAGTTTACCACCTGAATCTGCGGAGAGTTGGCGACTTTGATCGTCCCGGGCAAGATATCTTCATAGACATGCCCGAGCCAATGAAAGGTAAGATATCCCACCAGCGCAGTGGAGACAGGTGGGGGGAAAAAACAGCATTTGTGTTAGTCTTTGCTTCACTAGAAACGTTTTCCTTTAGCCTAATCTTGACCAACATAGGTACAGTATAAAGCAAGGAAAACATTACTCTCAGTAAACAGAACGGCTTTACTGTGAAAGGGCTCCCATCTCCTCAGACCTGACGTGTAACTCTCCACATCTCCAGCTCCTCTTCATGGAGATAGGGCTTTCTTGCTTTGACTAAATCAGGTCCTCGTCCAAATGCTTAAATAACTGCATCATCGTGTCTAGATCATTAGGGGCACATTTTGTACCGTCAATATGTCTGTTCATGCGTTACAGTTTTTGTACAATTACGTTGCTCTGGAGACATGCACCACCTGACCAAGAAAAAGGCCTGAATTTGACCTACCGTTATGATCGGGGGTTGCTGTTTGCTTTTTTTTCATTGCTTTTTTGTCATGTTTTTGTCACTTTTTTGTAATGTTTTTTGTCCCGGTTTTGACACTTTTTTTGTTTTTTTTCCCCGCTTTTTAATCATTTTTTTCAGTGCTTTTTTGTCATGTTATCGGCTTTGTCGCTTTTAAAAACAATATTTTTTTGTGTTAATGTCCTCTTTTTGTGGCTTTTTTGTTGCGTTTTGGTCGCATTTTGGGTCGCTTTTTTAATGCTATTTTTTAAAAGCTTTTAGATTTTGGTAAAGCCAAACTGGAGAAAATGTGCTCAGTTCAGGTGGGGGTTAAAGAGGTGTGAGTCGTGACAGTGTCAAGATCATGTGTGATGCTAAAATAAGACTAAAACATGCCTAAAGTAAGACTAAACCCAGACCAGACCTGAGCCATAAACCAAAGAAATCAAGTCTGTCCGAATAAAACTACCACAAGAACATATGGTGTGACTAAATATAAATTGGGAGCTCCTACTCCTTTTTACATTTTTACTGTTACAACCAGAAGACGCCCATGTGCCACCATTGAGACCCTCTCCATCGTTTGAAAATCACTGAATCATAGTGGGTTTTTTGACAGGTGTAAAAAAAAGAACACAATTATTGTAGTCATGCTTCACCGGCTCCCTGCATTTGCCTATTCCCATATTAAACACAATTCTGACGTCGGCTGCCTCTGGTGCTCCCAAATTGCACTGCACCTAAGCATGAATATTTTCAATTTGATTAAGGCTGTCGAAAAATAAAGATGAGGACAAACGGTGCTTTCACCCACAATAATAAATACTCATGTAATAGACACATAATTCCCTGCAAAGTAGCAATTTAACATAATAGTATGCGGCAGCGCTTTATAATTGTACCAAAGGATTACAGCAGACACACAGCACTGCAATTTAAGGTGTTATGGATGATCTTTACAAGCCTTATCATCACTTTTTTGTTGAAAAACACAATGTAAGCTCCATGACTACATAATACAAAGCGGCATGCGTTTTGTTTGCTTTGGCTTGTTGTGCGTAGAGGCAATAAAACAAGCCTGCGCGAAGCCTGTCCCAATCCCAGATGTTTTTTTGAACAGCAAGCAGCATGCGAATGGCTAACAGGAGACCTGGCCAGCTCTTAACTTGACACAACTCACTTCCCTAACATGCGGAGTCATCAAAAATGTAAAGAGACAGTTTTATTTTTTTATCACTAGCATGCAGGCGCTAAGATTTTGAATAGAGCTCGCGAATGCACGCACAGATGCACATGTGGCGATACGAATGGGATTTCTCCCTGGGAGGCGCATTGGAACATGAACATAATCATCTGTTTGGAGTGGGCTTTGTTCTCCGCCGCTGATTTTTTTTTTTTTTCAAGTGTGTTTTTATAGCCGGGAATATATCATCCTCTAAAAATGCTTATGCCTGTTTCTTGGAGCGCATTGCACGTATGGCACTAATATGGAAGTGGCCCAATCAAGCCAGACAAGGCAAATTAGCTGTAAATAATGTCTGTGTTACAGTAATTGCTCCTGTTAACAGTGTGTTTCCGTCTCACCAGTGGAGGTGTACAACTGTGCAGTGGGCAGCTCTGACTGCTCAAAGTGCTGGGGCCGAGAGGACCAGGGCCACCTCTGCGGCTGGTGCGACAACAGCTGTAAACCACGGGATGACTGTCAGCCAATCACAGACCAGTGCCCCGCTCCAGAAATCTACAAGGTACATTTACACTGTTTCGCTCAGAGAGATGGAAGAAGCGTTTACAGCTGGGTGTTAGTAGGAGGCGATGTTACTATCGTCGACTAAAATGTTTACTCATAATTTCAGTTTTAGTGATATTTTTTGCCGACTGAAATGGGACAAAAACTAAAGTAAATGTTTTTCCCGAGACTAAAACTATGACTAAAATGTTCAGATATTTTTGTCGACTAAATGAAAATGAGAAGAAGAGACTAAAATCATCCAAACTTCACTGACAGTTTGAAAAAGCCTCAGATCCTTTAAATTCTCTGCCAAAGGAGCAGCTCTGAGCTTTGTTCATGTGGGAGCAGCTCCATGAAGCAGAGGACCTTGATTTGACTATGATAAATATTATAAATGCAAAGTTGACTAAAGTTGTCTTAAATTTAATCGACTAAATTTACATGCAATTCTTAGTCGACTAAAACTAGAATAAAATTGATAATATTTTTACAAAATCTCGACATTTTCATCAAAAGACTAAAACAAAATTCAAATATGTGTCAAAATGAACCCAGGTAGGAGGTGGGTTTAGCCAAATTATGTGCTGAAGTAACACGGCTTTAAAATAGTCTTGGTCATGATGAAAAAGTAATGAACCAAATAATTACTCAAGTAAAAATCAGATTTAAGATTTAGTGCAGATGTAATGTGACAGACAGCACATAAAATAAAAGGAAAATTCAGATAATTACAAAGAAGATAGTACCATGCAAATAAATAAATTAATAATACATTGGACATGTCTTTTGAGGGAAGAGATGTTTTTATCATTTGTACTCACCATAGTTTTACTCAAACATAATTAGAAAGTACTGTGATAACATATTCTAAGAAGTACAATTACTTTAAAAAGTTAAGTTAGTTAATGTATGTAAGTAATGTATGTATGTAATGTAATGTAATGTATGTGTAAGTATGAGCGAGTTCTATCTACTTCTGCTTATAAGTGACACGTGTAAGTATCAATATAAGCTGCATATACAGTACAGCCATGCAGTTTCTTATGTTACTGGGAGTAAAAGTATACAGTTACTTTCCACCTTTGATTCCACCTTTGATTTGCTTTTGTGGCTTCTCTCTTGTGCCTCTGGCGCTATTTCCCGGCTGTAAAATAGTGAATCATGGGGTCAGAGTGGAGCTGCAGTGCCCTGCGCCCAGCCTGTCCCGTGTCTGCTGCTCTGGGACTGTCTGAATAGACTCTCATTAAAACGCTTGGCCCAGTAATAACACCAACACTCACTTACAGCCACTTAGCCCTCGGGGGACACAGCCGAAGTAGATGTGTAGTCACTGAGGAGGGCATGGGAACACCTACTGCCCCGGACACACGCTCCGGAGGGGATTGGTTCAATGTGTAGGGCTTGTCATGACATCTGAAAGAAAAGCAAACAAGAAACACCAGTGGTTTGTGGATTTGCAGCCGAAACCACATTCGTAAAAAAAACGTGTTTATTTTACACAGGATGTGACTGTGGGAACATCAGATGGGTCAGAGTAACATTGAGGGTATCTTCAGAGGGAGATACGGTGGAGAAAATAAGTGCACGGTTTTAGCGGCAGTAGTAGAAAAATCCCACCTCAGCGGACCAACCCAGAGTAAACCATGAGCCAAAAAAAATAACAGTTCTGTTTATTTTTTCTTTCAATTTTGCCACAACTGATGAGTTAGAAATATTTCTGAATCATTAACTCCGTAAATGGTTTTGCCAATGTTGATTGGTTGCATTTGCACTTGCTTTTGTCTGTTAAAGAAAGTTTTATTTCTATTTCTTATAAATAATATTAAAAATCATGCAACATTTTAGATACATCATATTTGGTTGCAATTCCACAATTTACAGTAATTTTGCAGCAATATGTTCAAACTTTTAGGAAAGGAAATGATTAGAGAAATGATTATTTATTGTTGGTGTTCCAGATCACTATTTTGACCCACGGTGGCAGGAATGCATTGAGCGCTTCCAATTTGTGTTTGCTTTCTAAATGAAGCTTCCATCTATTCTTGAATTTTTTGAAAAAGGAACCGTGCAAAAACACATTTCAGGACCTTATTCCAACTTTTGATTAAATGTATTAGGTTTTCATTAGTCGCAGCCCTGCACTCTGCACTGTCTTTTGCCAACACTGTGTGCCCTATCAGCACCACCACGGGAGCCGGTCATGGGAAGCACGGCTCACGTGAAGACCAGTTGGCCTTGAACTTCCTGTAGATAAAACCTGAGAGAAAACGCAAAGCAGAACAAAGCAGCCCAAACACATACACAAACATCCACGCGCAAATACACACACAGTTCCTCCCAATCTGTCCCAACAAACAGGCCATATTGAAGCGGTCATGATTATTCCTAATTCTCTGTAGCTGTCTGCAAACTGTGACTAACGGGACGCGCTGTGAGAGACTAACTTCAGTGGACTCCTTCGGTGACTCAAGTTTCACTGTTGGCGAAGCGTGGGTGCACCATTGTTACATAGGCTTGTTCACACACACACACGCACGCACGCACACACACACACACACACACACACACGCACGCACGCACCCACGCACGCACACACACACACACACACACACACACACACACACACACATCAACTGGATCTCAGGGGAGGCATGTGGGGAGAGGAGAGGAGGGCTGTGGTTCTCTGTTGTGACTGATGCAAGGGTTTGATGGTCTTGTTTTTTCTTAAGAATATCCACACGGGTTAAACCTCGGCGTTCCCAGGCTTTTAGAGGGAAAATCAGTCTCACCACCAAATATTCACTTTCCTTACTTTAGGATTTGTGATAAAAGTTTGATGTGACACTGAATGTGTTTGTGTATTATTTATCCATATTTCATCCCTATTAATCAAACTCTATTGTTGATGTTTACTTAATATTAACCTGCATAGAGAGTAATGATACAGGTGTAAATGAGCATTCATGCTACAACCAGGCATCAAGCATCTCTCCAATGTATTGTAGTAAACTCAAATTGTGTCAACACTACATGCATACAAACCATACCATGCCATACCATGCCATACCATACCATACCATACCTATAGCTTAACACCGAATTGTCTAAGAGAAACATTTAAGATCCACTACAATAATTAATATCACGTTACCAGAGGAACTGTGGATCGGGCTGTGGGCATCTTGAAAGGCACTTGGTGCAAGTTATTTATATTATTCTGTTGCCTGGTGGGACTGTGGCTGGCGCCTGTGCTAACCACCTGGACGGGGCCTTTCTGTGTGGAATTTCCATGTTCTCCCCGTGTCTGCGTAGGTTCCCTCCGGGTATTCCATATTTCCCTACCACTTAAAACATGTACACCAGGCTAATGTTGTGTATGTGAGTACGTGGGAGAGACCGATAGCGCAGATTGGCAGTCTCGCTTTCGTCAGTCTACCCCAGGGCAGCTGTGGCTACTTACCACCACCGAGTATAGAGTGAATGTAAATTGTCCCACGTAAAAAGCGCGTCGTGACCGTGTCTGTGAAAGGGGCTTTACAAATATAGTCCTTTCCTTATTAATAAAAAAGTACTCAACACCGTAATTGTTATGCTATCACGATATAATTGCTAATATATCTATTGCTAATTTTCCAAAAAATGCCAATTTCTCACCGATACGCCAATATTGACTAGTAAAAGTATCAAGTTGTTTGCAACACTTGTTTTGTCATGTGCAATCTCACTCACAAGGCCGCTGTAATAAAATATCAATACCACAGGGGAGGATTTCATTACAGTCTCAAGTGTGGCACACATAAAACTTAATTTAGACAAATGCCATCTGTACACAGCATTGACTCAGACAATGAAGACATTTATTCTAATACCCACTGCCAATGTTTGCCTTCTGTAGGTGTGGGCATCAACAAGTGTTTTGTTTTATTAGAACTTTTTGTACCACTAACTATGCCAACAAAAATACCCTAACTGCCAAGTTCAATCATTTTAGTCCAAAGAAAATGCTGTAATCTTTAATCTCGGGAAATGTTGTTTTCTTCTTAAGGATCATTTGAAAATACGTTGAATTACAAAACAAGACTTAATTTCAGGAAAACAGAGAAAGACAAAAACAGAGAGGAACCCAGACCGTTGTTTGAGAACCACTGATATGAGGCATTAAAAGAGTAAAAGTCAATGAGCTGGACATGGGATGGATCTGGAGTGCATGAGGTACAGAAACGGGAGGCGAGTTTCCTGTTTTTGTGCTCACGTCCGTCTTGATTAGGCAGATGATGTTGGATTGAAGTGAGTTGAAAGATGAAAGTGCTGACCTCATGGCTTCGCTTTCACAATGAAAAGTAAAGGAAGGAGAAACATATGGAATTTAGTTCTGTTCATTGCCTAAAGCTAGGGCGGAAAACCCAGGAGTATTGTTCAGCTTCTGGTGAAGGTTAAGTCGGCAAAATTATGCAAAACTGCAAGTAATTTTCAAGTGTTCCACATTCATCTCTAGTTACACTGAGTATCCCAGAACATAATACCGTTTTTTTTTAATCTAGGGGTCAATCTGGCAATCATCTGTACATTTTGATATGGTTTGGTTTTGAAATACTTTTGGACATCTTTCATGGTTGCTAACATGAGAGTATATGTAGGAAAAAGACAAAACAAATTCAGCCCCAATGTCTGAGCTCACAAAACGCTTGAACTTGGTCTTTGCTAGAATAGAGAAAAGAAAATCAGTGAATATAAGGTTGAAAACCATAAATGAAAGCTATAGCAAAAAATCCATTGATTTTCTCCCTACTAAATTAGTTATATTAAAAGGCCCCGGCACCTTTTCCTGGCTAACTAGTTGTTTGTTGGCTTATTCTTGAATCATTTGACTAAATCATGAATGCCCCGCTTGACACAAAACTCTAATACCAATGATGACTGACACTTTATTACCATTCTTGTCAAAACGAGAATCACATTTATCATGTGCTATTACCCTGTATATTGGTGTATTTTTCCTTCTTTACATCCTAAACACAGCAGCATCGCACATGAATGTTTAAGAATATAAATTATTCCTTCAATGCATTTAATAGGGCCATTCTTTGTGATGGAAGTTTTGCTACAGACACGTTTTGGCGGTGTGAGGTCTCCCCAGAGGCCCGCCGGAGTTTGCGCTGTAAATCAGGGCTTGTGTGAGGTGTAAATGAACAGCATGGCAGCCCGCGTCGATGTCAGTCCTCTATGGTGCCACTGAGACCCACCAGGAGCACAGAGATGTATGGTGATAATAAATAACTGCACTTACCCTCAGCCTTGGGAGAGAAATATAGGAGCTTGTAGCATGTGCCATCAGACACTCTTACACATTATGTTTGGAGACTGTACCTGGGCTAGAATGGTTTTCACACCAATTATACATTTCCTTAATATAGTAAAGCCATTATCATCTATCACGACACCAAGAAGGATTTATCACTGTTCATTTAATTTTGGCTTTGCATTATGAATAATGCTGCAGTAATGTAGCGTGCTGTTGTGTTGATATAAATACATTTCTGTACTTTTATTTTATGTGCAGTGCCTCTCAAAAGTACTAATACACCTTGAACTTTTCACATTTTGTCATGTTTACAACCATAAACACAAAGATTTTATATGAATGTTTTACTGAAAGTTCACACACAAGTAACAGACAACTGTGAAGTGAAAGCAAAATGATACACGATTCTGTTTTTTTTTTAAATGGGAAAGTGAAAGTGGGGCGTGCATAAGTATTCATACAGCATTTTTCTGAGTGCATTAAATT
This sequence comes from Proterorhinus semilunaris, assembly GCA_021464625.1. NCBI lineage: Eukaryota > Metazoa > Chordata > Actinopteri > Gobiiformes > Gobiidae > Proterorhinus > Proterorhinus semilunaris. The sequence goes on from CM038347.1 coordinate 22,656,784, forward strand.
GCCTTTATAACATTCCTAATGACTGTAGAAAGTTCACACCTTGCCCTAACTATTAAATAGAGGCCACCTGTGCATAATCTACTCTCAGTATAATCACAGCTGTTCTGTGAGGGCCTCAGAGCTATGGTCGGAGTGTATTGGTCACTAAACAACATCATGAAGGCCAAGGAGCTCACCAGAGAGGTCAGGGATAAAGCTGTGGAGAAGTTTAAAGCAGCGTTAAGTTATACAAAGATTTCCCAAGATTTGAACATCTCACGGAGAACTGTTCAATCCAAACGTTATGTATGGACCAAACCTAACACTGCTCATCGTCCTGAGTGCACCATTCCCAGTGTCAAATATGGTGGGGGGAGCATCATGCTATGGGGCTTCTTTTCCTCAGCACACTGAGCACCACAGGGACCTCATAGAGCTAAATATTTTTCACCAATTGCACCACACATACTTTATACAGGCGAGAGCTGTTTATTTTCTTGTCCTGCTAACTCCTTCCCTTTTCCTCTCCTGGTTTATTTATCCAGACTGTCACTCTTCCTCGCATAAAATGCTGTGGCCTTGTCCTCTCACCTAGACCAAACAGAAGGACTGTTTTCATTCTTGGGCAGAGTTTCTGATAGCGCTGGAGCCAAAGTAATAACGCACTGGGGTCAGTGGGACTCGGGCTCAGCTAGGGGTCACTCAGAGGAGTACATCTGGCCCGATGCATGCTACAGAGGCAAGATGATAGTAGATTGCTTCTGTCTGGCCGTCTCTGATGCTATCTCTAAGGCTGTGTATCTCTAGTTATGGAGAAGTGACGCTCCCCTCTTCTCTCTCCCTTTCTTCGGCCACTGATTTGAAAGACCAAAGGCGAGTGTTGAAATGATGCGTGTGAGTGTGCTCCCCAAACAACAGCCAAATTGGACGGAGGAATTTGACAGAGCAGATGCAGGAGAATAGATAAAACCTCGCTGCTTTAGATTGTTGTAATTGGCCGGTGGGTCGACATTGGTTCATGTGAGCACAGTTTATAGTATTGTGCTCTTGGGCAAGACACCCATCTCGTCTGTGTGAATGCAGCATTGGTTAGTTGGTCCATGACATTGTGGTTTGGTAAAATGTAACTTGCTTGAAGCACATACTGTTATTGTGTCATTGGGTAAAACACTTCACCCACATTATCACAGGATGTGTGCTACTAAGAGATTCAACGCAGATAACCTTGATCCAAATACTTCAAAGATTAGACCCTCGTTGTTATATTTTATATTGAAATTCTTGGTCACCCAGGTCTTTGTGAGCTGATAAAAATAGATGATGCCTGCACGTACGGCCGTTCCCTCTTGTAATTGTGTTTCGGGGTTGTGTGTTTGAATCCTGGTAACAAGACATGGATATCACATTAGCACCAAGACCTTTGTTATAATGGATCTCATAGTATATTAGTGTGTTTTCTTATTTCATACCAAAAGTTATTGATCTTGTCTTGATCTCGTATAAGTCGTGTCCCTCTCTTTAGCCGCTGATTTGAAAGACCAAAGGCGTGTGTTGAAATGGCGCGTGCGAGTGTGCTCCCCAAACAACAGCAGAAATTGGACGGAGGAATTTGACGGAGCAGATGCAGGAAAACAGATGAAAGGGAAGCGCGCGGTGCATTAATTCCCCTGTGGAGGCTTTGCGCTCTCTCTCTCTCTTTCTCTCTTTCTCTCTTTCTCTCTCTCTCTCTCTCTCTCTCTCTCTCTCTCTCTCTCTCTCTCATTCTCTTACCCCCTCTCCTCCTTCTCCCCCTCGACACTCAGTTGCCCAAATTGCCTGGCGCACTCACCCACCTTTCCACAGCCTCTCCAGCCGCTCTCCTCTGTCTGCCTGTCTCTTGTGGGATGTGAAGGGGGGCTCTCACGCTGCTCTTTATTTGCATGCGCTGGAGAGGATTAGGGGCTGAAGGGTCTTAGACTGGCACAGTTAAGTGTCGGCATTGTGCGCGGCTGTGTACCCAACGCGCATGTGTGTCTATTCAATTAGAGATGGGGACACTCACATCGGCCACTTGCCCTTATCTCTCTCCCTCCATGTCAGCAGAGAGCATCTCCTTTGGCCCAGCCCCCCTTTTGTTGTGGGCAGTTTTAAATGTCATTTATGAACTTGAACACATGTTGCCTGTTTATCTGCAGCGAAGGCGTAGTTTCTGGTTAGCAAGAACAAAGCATGATGCTAACATGGATTTGTGCAAAAAGACATTGATTGTGCCGATGTAACACCGCATAATCAATGTCTTTTTGCACAAATCCATGTTAGCACCTGATACTATTAACTCGGAATCTGCCTTTGTGAAATGTTCCTGTTGTACCAGTTTGACTGAAATACTGGCAATTAACATGAACAATTACTGCTCTATAGCTTGTTTTACTCTGTTTCCCTCTCCTATTCAGTCCTTCACATGGGAGTCATACCATCTTATTAGTAGTATTGGTAGTCAACCAAAATATAAGGTTTAAATTCTGCTGTATTATAGGTATGGTTTGTATCCAACAGTAAAGAAAATGTATTTTAATCTAACATTTTTCTGCATTGTAAAATGATATGCGCCATTTTCATTAGCTAACATAGAACTTGTACGTGCAAGAATCAAGTTCAAGTCCCATCCCAATCACCAATGCAAAAATACTTAGTGAACTGAAAATAAGTTACCCAACCCCTCATTGCAAACAGCAGGCAATATAAAAAGGACACATATATAGTATATACTGTAGGTGCATTCTGCCTTTTTTCTTTTTACACGTTGTTAACACATTTATTACACTGTGTACAAAACCACTCATCTCACACCTCTTCCCTCCTGTCTCTTTGCCAGATCTCTCCTCTGAAGGGTCCAGTGGAGGGGGGCACCCTGCTGACCGTACAGGGCAGGAACCTGGGCCGTAGGTCGCAGGCGGTCGTTGTCACTGTTGGAGATGTGCCCTGTTTCATCGTGCCTGTGCTCTACACTGTCTCCGAGCAGTAAGTTTGGTTCTTTTTCTTCAATGACCCCGAAAGCTTTTAAAAACCTTTTTTGTGGCTTAGATCAAATGTTGCAATATTGCTGGTTTTTATTTCTTTTTTGGCCAAATTGATATTATTGTCACATATTCTACTCACTGCTCTATTAGTGTGTGATAAAGTGAATGGGCATATCTCGAAATGTTGGCCCATCTAAATTTTTTTTTAGCTTTTGTTTGGCTTTTTCTTTAGTTTCAGCCAGAAAAAAATATTACTTTGACAAACAATATTAATCAACGTCATTAAAACAGCCACAGGTACAACAAGGTACAGTAATAACAGTAGGACACAGCGCATGAGGGTGAAATAATACCAAGGCCCCTGTTATCGTGTGGGCTATTTGAACAGCCAGCGAACATTTTGTCCTTGAAGTTGGTGTTAGAGTTAATTGTGATGGTACAGAGATGTAATACCATGCGCCTGTATGAGGTGTTCACTCCTCGCAGCGGCGCACACAATATTGGTGGGATTTTTGCATGTTGACAGATTGGGAATCTTTCAATCGCAATCTAGCTATTATTTACCGGCTACACGATCTAGAATTAGCGTTTGGGAACAGAAATGTTGTGATGCATCACCTAAAATGGGTTTGGCAATGGTAAATTTGAGTTGCCACGGTAACAGAAGGCATGTTTGGTCAGGTAAGTAATCAGATGGAGAGAACAGTGTTTTACAAACAGTGATGGAAGAATGTGACATGGTTAGCCAAATGAATTAGTACATCCTAGTCTCAATCAGGTCTGTTTTAATAGGCAGAATAACCCAGTGTTCTTCACCGAAACCCTCATCACCTCAGAAAAGCAAGAACATTTGTCATTGGTATTCAGTGGGAAATGCTCAGTGCCTCCTCTCAAATTTATTTAATTACTTATGATTATTTGGACAGATTAAATTTTGGGGCATGAATATTAATGCATGATGAATACAAGGAACAGTTTTTTGCTGAAACCTTGGTTTAAGGATGGACTTTGGAGCACATAGGCCAGCCCTGGCTTGGTCTCAAATAAGGTGGACTAATGTTTCTATTTTCAGAAAATAGTTTGGGATATTTTTCAAGTTGCCCAACACAAAATATGTTTAACTGGATTCTGCACATTCTCTCTTTCATATATTGCAATAGATGTCTCTCTGTATTTATCTACAAGTGTCAGGCCTGTAACTGAGTGATACCGTTACAGTAGCTTTAGTGCGGCCCCTTTTAGGTCCATACAGGTTACAAAAATAATGCTCCAGACCAGTACCCATGACCTTAAATGTAAATAGAGCATGCAATCTATAATAACGCATTTGTTTGCAATAACTGAGATCTGAGCTTTTGACTTAAGTAAGCAATTATTGGGTAAGGTTCATATACATTTCAGCTACAAAAGTCATCTTTGCAGTACCACGACTAATTTAAGCACTGGGTTCACTACTAGTAAATAGTTCTCAACTCGTAGTGGGTCGGGTCCCAAAAGTGGATTGCGGGATAATTTTTATTGGCTCACAGTCTTTGCCAAAAACGGCTGCTGATGAAATATTTTTGATTGTTTATCTTATGCTTGAATTAAAATAACTCTCTGAAGAAATACTGCAATCCTTTGATGTTAAATATACTAAAAATCCAAGCGGTCCAATCGCAAATTGTTTTTATTTTTAGTTTATATCACTATTTCTCCTTTTCTTGTCATAACACACTGTAAGTTGCGAGCCACTGCACAAAAGAACACTTCTGTGTTAAAGCTACACCTTATCTTTAGCACTTTTACTGTTATAGTGTACTAACTGGGAATTTAGTGCAATTTGACATCACACTTTGATATCTAAATTAAAGGGAAATGAAACAATTTGAGCCACTTCTCAGTCGTTGTAGTTTTACAATAGTCTTTAATAGACATTTCTTCTATTGAAGCAGTTTCGTAATGAATCACCGTAACAAATGTCTGATCAGATGGCTGCAGTTTATCAATAGGATCCATCTCGAGCTGAATGTCACAGTCTCAAATGTCAGCCTCTCCGGTGGGCTTTGGATTTTATGTATTCATGAGGCTAATTTTGCACAAAACACTATTATGCACACACTTCTGGTTTTAAATGACTCCATAGTAAAGGACCATTACACTGTCACCATGGAGACTGCAGGACCCCAATGTGACACCAAAACATAGATCTGCGAGTATGAAACTCGACAATTACACAACTTCAGCGGCAAATAACTGGCTACTTTAAAAACAATTTAGCAAGCACTTCTACTCGAGTATTGTAGTTTTGAGGTAATCAGGCTGTTTCAACCCGTTACCGTGCATCTTTAATGGTTAAAGTGCTGTTCTTATCAGATCTGGCTCCACTCAAATCTTCCAATCAATCGTGCACTGAAACATTCATGCATTCTTTTATCTTTCGCTTTGGGGTGAGTGGTTGTCTATCTCTGCAGCATGGACGTATTGGTGACACAGCCCTTGGGTGTGATTTGTGTCACAAAAGTAATACAATTTTAATAATAATAAGGGGATAATAATAGGGTTTGATTCCCCAGTTCTTTGACCGTTTCAAAATTTTTAACAGGACTGATCATTAACAGATTATTTAACAGATTATTAACGGGACTGCTGTAGTTGTGAAATGGAGGAAAGAGAGGAGAGACATTTGGCAGATTGTCAAATTGTCAAAGCAAGGATTTGAACTCATTATGCCGAGGCATGCATGGTTTCTTACATGTGTGCTATAACCTAATGTCTAGACCAGCGAAGGGTCGATTTTCTTCATTTAAAAAAAAAAACGAGGGCCGAAGCTGCCAATTTTAGCCCAAAGTAAAGCACCACACTGGAAAAATGACCATCTTAAATGAGATAAATGACTTTAAATTGTTTGAATAAAGGTTTTTTATGTTGAATTTGAGTCGGTTTGAGCTAATCAGAGATAAAGATACAAAACACTAACGCCGATAGAACAAACCCACTTTCAAATCAGACACATTCACTTTTTAAAATAACTGTTATTCACTTGAAATGATACAAAATAAAAATTTCCTATTTTTACGAAGATACGTTTTATCTGATCTAAGATCTGACCAAATCTACTCAAATTTTAGATTTAGTCTCTTAAATCAAGAAGATTTCTGTCATTTCTTCCTCAAAACGATTATCTTTTTCCAGTACATTTTTTACAATTAGGTCATATATGACCTAATTGGGTGTATTGACAGTTTTTTCTCCCATTTAACCCTAAAAATGTTAAAGTACTCTCTGATTTGTGTAATAATGTTCAAAATAATCTTGGGGGCTAGAGGTTCTGTGCTGGAGGGCCAGATTTGGCCCCCGGGCCTGACGTTGCCTACCCCTGTTCTAGACTATAAAGCAGCACCTATTTGACACATTAAGCCATATGTAGGTTCTTTTTTTTACAGATGTTGATTTTATTGTGTTCAACGAAAGTGACCAAAGATCAGCAGCATCCAGTGTATGGACAAAAACAAATGTATTTGACATCTATTGTCTGCTGCCAATTACCCCTTCAGTCACAACAACATAAGCTCAAGTGCTCAGTGCTCGCTCCGTCTGTCTGTGCGTGTCTGTAATGCTGCCTAAATGATGCTGTTTATCTGGACTTGCTCCACTGAAGCCAGTCATTGTAACTGTAGTCTGTGGCAGTGACCCGGGTCCTACCTGTCAGTCTGATACCCCCCCTGAAGCGCCCCAGTCCACATTCCCTCATCGCTGCAGGGCTGATCTCATCTGGTATCGTCACTCCTTATTGGCTTTGTGGCCCGCTTGTTTTGACAGTTAAGTATATCCTTTTTGCTTCTGTTGAATCATACCACATCAGGCCATGAGACACTGTCAGCAGTTTCACTCACGTCCTTTATGTTTGCTGTATTTGTAACAGTGGTTTGAAGAAGTGCTTTTTTTATGTGTAGCACTAAGGCAATGTTGCAATAAAGGTGGATTGAGTTGGTTGGAGTTTAAAGGTAGTTTCTGTGATACATTTAGTGATACTTCTCAGGAATTAAAAGTGATTTAAAGCAGTACTAAATAACTTATTTACCTCAATAAATCATTGTCGTTGTCCCTCTGGGGGTAATTCAAGTGTTGATGAGATGATTGGGGGGGGGGTTTTCATCTCCCCCTGGTGTCTCTGGTCAGAAAACCATGCTGGCAACTTTCCCTGCTCCGACCCGGAGGCGCAATACACACTAATGGAATCACGAAAAAGAAGCTGACCGGCTAACGGTCCAAAGCTAACTGTGTGCTAGTGTCACTTTAGCAGTATTTACAGCCAAGTTTGAGTAACAAAAATGATCTCCATTGTGTAATTAGGTTGTAACACAATGTACAATATCCCTCTCTCCCTTTGTCTTTTCTGTCAGCGTAGTATTTACTCTCATGGACAATTAATGAGTAAAAGCAAATGCAACATGCTACGACACCTACAGTGGCGCTTATGGCCTCTAGGGGCATGAGTTACTTAGTTCTGCTTTAAGGTCCTGTGATGATAAACTTCAATTAAAGCATTTAATAAAATGAAATGCTCATAAAGTTGACATGGAGGACAAAATGTACACATTGTCCCGAGACTTACGTACATATATATGTCAATGTTTTCACGCCTAGCACTAAGGAAATGTTTGATATCTTGAGCACCAACAGATTTAAATCTAAAGAAAAAGGCAATACAAGTGTATAAATTAAAGAGAGACTTCTTGGAGCCTGAGCACCACCAGAACACACTGCTACATGTTCCACAGTACAGTAAGGAAGTAGTTGTAGTGATAGTAATAATAGTTCGGAGTTGTTTTGATTGTGTGTGCTTCTTAAAAGCTGTGGCTGTAAATGAGAGGCTTTTTTTTTGAGTCGGAGCTCATTTTTCATTCGTGCATTAGACACTGTCAGCGGTGCGTCAGACTCACAAACACAATGCCGCCCGATTATTTATCCCCTGTCCATTGACTTGATTGCGTTTGATCCTATCTCCTCACCTTGACTGGAGTTAGACGTCACTTTAATCTACGCCGCCGTATAAATTATCCTTAAATCTAATGCTCAATTGAGCCTCGTCCTGATAAATGGGCACGAGTACAAAATAGCTTGACAAAAAAAAAAAAACGTCCTCACTCGAGCTTCCCATCCGAGACTCGTGCGGTAAAGACACGCTCACACCTGCCCATAACGCGACCCCATTTATCAGGGCTGTTGAGACAGGTGCGCCGCGAGGTCAGAGGTCACATCTGCGTGCCAAAAGGAAAATGTGTAGCGCTGCGGAGAGCACTAGCGACTTCACTCGATGTCAATATTTTAATTAATGGCTCACTCCGTCTAGGCACACCTCATTTACCGGAGTACTTCACTTGATATTTGGCTCAGGTCCTCGCTTTTTTTTTTTCCTCCTCTGTTCATTTATCGCCTCTGCTGCAGACAAGTGCTCTCACACACTTGATTGGTGATGATCGCGGTCCGCTCTAGGGAAATAAGACATCTCTGGCACTACTTCTGCACGTGTCATTTACTCAAGTACTTGTTTAAATATGGTTTGGTTTATGGCCATAGTTTTGGTCCAGTCCTTGTATAGACTTGGTTAAGACCCAGCTTGCTCTCGGTTCGTCTTGGTCAACTCATCTGTTTAACCTGTTAACCCCCGCCGGAACCGAGCAAACTTTGCCAGTTTGCCATTACTCAGATCTAAAGGCGTCAAAATAGCGACAAAAACAAGGATGAAAACACAACAAAAAGAAGTGACAAAAAAAGCGACAAAAACACAACCAAAGAGTGATGAAAAAGCAACATAAAAGCCACAAAAAAGTGATGAAAATGCAAAACAAAAAAGCGATAAAGATACAAAAACACAACAAAGACTATTTAAATTTGTTTTATAAAAACGCGGCGACAATATGACATAAAGTACGATCAGTTTTGTGGGTCTTAGCTTTCAAATGAGGCGTTACACTGGCCATACTCTCCAGTCTAGAAGCTTTTAGATTTGGGTAAAGCTGGGGAAATGTGCTCGGTTAAGGTGGGGGGTAAGAGGTTAAGCTGTTGTAGTACCAGTACAAGTTTCTCTAAAGAAGTAGCAACTTTCTACCAATATATTTCAGTTCAATTCGTACATTTTTGTGAACCCTAATGCTGGATTGCTGATTTGATCAAGCTGAAGAACAGCCTGAAGTCAATAATGAGGCAAATATCAGAACAGTAAAACAGACATTTGTCCAAATGTCGACAGTGAGGCAGCAGATGGATAATTGTCCGCCGGGCGTCCCCAGTCCGTAAAGGCTCCTTTTTGGCAACAAAATGCTGGATCAGAAAGGTGGTCACACTGGAGAAAACTTCTTTGGTATCTTCTTTGGTAACAGTTCAGATATCATAGCTGAGAAACATAACACAATGCAGAGAGACTGGGTGGGTTTAGGGTCAGTCCGGGCCACACCTCTCCAACTGGGACCGTGGATGTCCTTTGACTGAAATCATATCGCATTAGCATCACAGACATGCACTCGCTGTGAACTGAGCCACAGGCCGACCTTGTTATAGCGTTCATAGAGATAGGCTTTTGTTCTTGGCTTCTTCTATATGGCTTGAAAAGAGCAATCCCTTCCGTCCTGCCAGGGATTCCCATTAATTCAACTGACCACCCATAACCTTATTCTTCAAAATTGAACACACAATAATAAAAGCAATATTCAGCAGAACGTAAAGCTGTGAATGCTTTGTGAATCTTCCGCTCGACTTTCTTGTTTTCAGTAGTTCAGTTTTAAAAATGTTGACCACAGAAATTGTCGAGTATGAATTTCTTTGACCATATATACATTGCATTTCCCCATTGGAGCACACGCATTTGTATTCTTTACTCTAGTTCCAAACCAGGATGAGTTAAGAATGATGTTAGGAAGGGCATCTGACATTTAAATCAATAGGCAAACCAGGTGGTCTGTTGCGGCAAAACGACAGTGGATTAAAAATACCAACATCTTTCTAATCATAAAGGTTAATAGCATAATCTGCTTTTGCCCTGTATACATAAATGATTAGCCCCGCACACTAAATATGAGGTGGATATAATTTGTAATAAAATGGTGTGACAGGCGGAATCCATTGTAATGATACATGCTCTTATTTCTCTCTCCCCTCAGGCTCCTATACCTCCATTTTGTTTTCATTGCTAAATCAGAGCAGGAAATGGGGTTATTTTTCCAAACAGGTGCGCCGGTGCCCCTGTGCCCTGTGCCGGACAGGAGTGTAATTTGAGGGGTGACATTCTCTTACCTGCTGCTTTTATAATCAGTGTGCAGGCCATTTCTCCACTGCTAGCAAGTGACAGGTTTAATCACAGCTTGTAGTTTCAATTCTAAAGAAAGATTGTGTTTTAATTGCGTGCATGAATAAATACGTTTTTAAAAGAGAGAGGTAGGGAATCTGGCATTGGGCAGCTGGGTTGCACAATGAATCGGGATTGAATCAAATGGTTGAACTTTGCAAAAAGACTGTAAGCCATACAATATCTTTTCAAAAATAACAAAATAAACTCTCTCCATCAGGTCTTATTACATGACCTGACCAAAAAATGTTACCATCTGGATTCAACCTCTTAACCCCCACCTGAACCGAGCGCATTTTCTCCAGTTTCCCAAATCTAAGCTTCTTGGACAAAGTGTCATAAATGTGATGAAATGGAGGAGGAAAATACAACAAAAAAGAGCCACAAAAAAGTGACAAAAACACAATGAAAATGTGACTAAAAAGTGACAAAAAGCAAGGAGAAAGCTTTTAGATTGGGGTAAAGCTGAACTGAAGAAAATGCGCTCGTTTCAGGTGGGGGTTAGGAGGTTAAAGTGGGGGGTAAGAGGTTAACTGCTGTGATCGGGGGTTGCGACAATTGGTCAGGTCTAGGTTTAACAACACTATATGCCCAAAGAATGAGATCAGCCGAACATCCTGAATGGCCGGGTTATTCCATTAATGGATTTCTTCGTCCCTGATGGCAATGACATATATGACAATGCCAGGATTGAAGATCAGCCTCACATTGTGACAGAGTAGTTCAGGGAGGATGAGACGTCATTTGCACACATGGATTGGCCCTCACCGAGTCCAGATCTTCACCCTTTGGGATGTGCTGGACATTACAAGATCTTGGTGAAAAATGTATGCAACACTGGATCTTTTAACATTGCAGAAGATGAATAAAACAATATTACAGTGAATGCAAAGTCCAACCAAATATGAAAGCGTGTCATTCGCGCATTATACTGTATGTTTAAACCCTGCTAAGCCGTTTAGTCCTCTACAAACATGTGCTGTAACCAATGCCATTCTTAATTAGTTTAGCAGATCCCCTTTTGATTATCTTCTCTCAAAGGTTAATGCATCTGGACACGTTTAAACAAATTCTTGATTGTAAAACATAAATTGTTAATCGATTGTTATTCGATTTTTCCTAATTCTGTATCTGCAGCCCTATTGTCAAATATTACTGTAAAGTAACAATACCCTCTCCCTACTCAATTCAAGATACTTTGAGTCTAACCATTTAATTAAAACACATAGCGCAGTTACCTGGGTGCTTTCACACTGACCCCCCAGCCAGTCTGTCTCTCTCTCATGCTCTCCTTATCACCGCCTTCTTCCACATTAAAACCCTGCTGCTCCCGTGCTTATGTAAATTTTCCCCATGCACAATCCCCCCTGTCAATCACGGTATCGCCGGCGGAGAATTTATAACGGGGCACCTGGCTAAATAAAGCCGAGGTGTGGAGGTGCGCGGGGATCATGTGATAAAGGTTGTTCAAGCCCCTCTGGTACCATTCTGCCCCTGAACAGTAGATCCCTGCGCCGCCTTTGTCTCAGCGCCGCGTCGTTATAGCGGGACGTCCCTATAGAGCGGGCGCTGATGACAGGAGTCTTAATCAGAGCCGGAGGTGAGCGCGGCGTCTAATCTCCTCTGTGCCCAATTGCAGCTGGTGTGGAGCCCTTTGAACTTTACATCTTCTAATATCTGATGTCCTCCTTTATTGGATCCTAGATGTAAATGTAATACGCTGTGATGAATTAGCTCATAAGCATAATTCCCCGAGATTAATTACGGCTCTTTGTTTAGCAAAGTCTGGAAGATGACGGCCCTGCTCCACCCGCCAAGCCAGGGGGGTCCCGCATTTTTTGATTTGACGTCGACATTTTCAACAACTAATTACAATTTTTAATTTTAACTCAAAAAGCTTCTTCTTGAGCTTCTTGCGCTTTGTGTGTTACTTAAAGGGGGGGGGGGGGGGGGGGGGTATTATGTAAAATTGACTTTTTCAATATTTATATCATGTTATTATGTCAGCGTCTGTGGCGGTGTGGATTAAGGGGCGAAGGCTTTTACCTCATGTCTGTAGCCTACATTGATATTTTCTTGCCAAGTTGAAAACTCCTCATCATCAGACACTTTACTGTTTTGTGCCAGACTTAAAAGTACGCGAAAATTGAATTAATCCTTCACACATTCACAATATTACACACCGCACGTGTAATCAAAGGGACAATTGTGGTGGTGAACGCCTTTACATACTGTTTCATCATTTCCCCTCTTTGTTCAAACGCGAGGAGGGGCCTCCGCCAGCAGCTCACAGACAATTGGGCAAATTTAAACAGACCAGGTGTGAATCCAAACACGTTCCATTACAGTATGAGGCGACGCAAACACTGACTTAAGTTGGAGATCATTTATGTAAATTGGGGATCCCTGCGCACAGGAGCTGAGGAAGTGGACTCGTGTTGAAACGTCCTCCAGTTAGGTAGATCTGTAGACGGGTCCCCAGGCGCTGCACTGCCGTCGCCCACTGCTCCTGACAGGTTGCCCCAGCGGCATTGAAGGATGGATCAAAAATACAGACGACAAATTGCCCTACGGGGACAATAAAGGGTATCTTACCTTTCCTTACCTCACTTCCATGTGACTTTGGTATTTCCCTAATCACCAACGCACACACAATACAGTAGTAATTTTCCTTCAAGTGTACAGCGATACCAATATTGTGCTGACTTTTCCTGTTCAGCTGTCCATTAGTTTGTTATGGCCTTTTAACGGCCTCAAGAACATCTTGTGGCTTTTTGTATCAGGCCAGACCTTAGACAGGCGCTTTCTCGGTCATTGCCTTTTATGATCAATCAGCTCTTGTTCGATGACTGTAAATCAACTGTACTCTTTGTATAATGTTACTGACCTTTAATGCTCCCCTGCTCTCTGCTTCTCTCCTCAGACTGGTGTGTGTGACTGGGGCGTCCCACGGCGAGATGACTGATCTTATCCGAGTGGAGGTGGACCAGAGCGGGGTGGGGACATCCAGGGAGACCTTCTCATATTTAGTAAGTATCCTGCAGACATCCATCTATCTGTCTACTGTTCCCAGTTGTCTCTCTTCCCCCTGCATTCCTCCTCTTTTTCTCTTGTTCCCCGTTCCCCACTGGGACAGCCTCCCCCAGCGGTACAGCCTGAGTGTTAACAGATGCGTTTTATGATTCCGAAGAATGCAAAGTGTGTGGGAATCTTCAAACAGTCGTGTGTAATGAAACTAAGCACCAATGTCACTCCGCTGCCAGTAAAAACAAATATGGCCCTTGTATTAATGTCCACTGCTCGCTGGTAAAGAAAAGGAAAAAAAACAGCTTCATGCTATGGCTGCAGTGGTAGAAAAACAGACCGTGTGTTCTTATGACGTAACCATGAGATTTATAGAGGTTAATCATAATATAATTTACGTCCAAATGTTGACTAGAACAAGGAGTCAGCCTAAACCAGGTCCAGACAAGGATCTACACCAAGTTGGAGAAGGAAAATCACCCTGTCTCAGTTGACACAAACCAGTGCTAAACCATGACTAGACAAGGCCAGCATCGAGATAAAAGCTGGATTTTCCCATGCAGTTTCTAATTATTTTTAGATACATCGTCAAAATGTCTGTCTGATAGAACACAATAAAACTACTGTAGTTTCCTCCGTTGTCTTGGCGAGCGCTACTGGTCACTTGTGTGCTTACTGGCCCTGACCCAGACTGTCTCCCGTTGGATTAGGAGAAAGCAGCGCTGGAAATACCCATATAAAAAGTGCTTTGATACCATTGACTTTGTAGACAATAGGTTGTTCATAGCGCAATTCTCCAAAGGCCTGTCTTGTCAGCTCCTTTTGAGGGAGATTCTGCAGAGATTCTGAGTCATCCCTCTGAGAAATCACCCCATTCTGCAAACCCTCCCCGATTCTCGAGGATAAAAGTGAATTTGGAGCAACAAAAACGATGCTGGGCTGTTGTGGGAACCCCTCGCAGGCATTCACATTCACCTCCAGAGATCTGATGAAGGAAATAAGTGGTTAAAAGCAAACTGCATGATTTGTACTTGAAATAAAGGAAACCATTTATGACGTACAGTAAAAGGAAAGCCTTTGTTTGTTCAGATAGAGTTAGTGCTGTATGATAGAAACATTATATCAAAAGAGGCTCAAGTCCATTTGATGAAGCTTTAAAAGGTCTAATCCCTCCTATGGACAAGTGTCTCCTATGGACAATGTATCTGGTTTGTCCAATGCAGTTGTTATGTCCATATCACGTAAACAAATAATAATAATGTTCATGCACCTGGGAGCTCTGTTGCAAAAGAGTTCAATGTTACAATGTAGATCTGATCACATATAGAGAAATTATCTTTGTGTCAGGTCGGGGAGTTGTATCCCTGATGAAAGATCAGGTCTGTTATCAAGGTCAGCAGCTGAGCAAGGTCAGAATCAAACACATTACCAGTCTCTGTCATTTTTAAGCATGAAATCATATTATATTCCTACAAATAGTATACAAAAACTGTTTACAATTTTCCAATTGGTTGGGTTTTATAGAAAAATAAATTTAAGGTAGCGGTAAGATTAAAAAATAAGATAAGATGATGACGTAGATATATAGATGATATTTTCCTAATATGGTTCTGATACCTTATTAACCTTAAGGATAGTGGAGTTTACTAACTCTTATTGAGATTAATTTCAGTAAATTTCAGTAATGAAGTCATTTCCTCTGGATAAGGGGCGCTCCACTTCCCACGTGACGTTTTTAAACATTGTAGTGGTCGCCATGACATCATGAAGTGCCTCAGTCTTTGTGTATAAGTAACTGTTGATACCTAATCTGGAGAGCACCTGGGTAAAACTTTTTAATTGTTAATAATAGACTCATGTAGCAATTCTATAAAATAATGTTTAATATTGTTAGCAGGTGGGATTGGGAAAGGATTGGGCAATAGTAAAAATGGGTCTGCTGAATGGGGTGTAGAAAATAGATTTGGAGACAGGATATGCGCTGTCTTTATTGCACCTCCTTCCTTGAGCTGTGGTCAGGAAACATCTGCCTCCTCACAGCCACACACAATGGTCGGTCTCCTCTGAGGAAGTGGATCCTGTCAGTGCGGAAAGGGCTTTCCCTGGAGGTGGTCGGGATGGAGGACAAGGGAAGAGCCAGGAATGTTAATGCCAGGAGCTACCAAGATGGATTCATCTGCACCTAAGGGGGGCCTAAGATAATGTGTATCAGTGCAGTGGTTCCAAGCACCCCCACTGAAAATATTTGCCTTTTGTGTTATATGTCATAGATTAATTTATTAAATATAAAACAAACGGTCAAAGAAGTCATGAGGCCAAAGAAAGCATGTACCTAAATAACATGACAACAGTGTATACTTTAGCCTTCTTTGCCACTTGAGTTGGTGTGATACTGCTCCATTGGATTTCTCTTTAGAGCATTGTCTCTGGGCCTGCATGGAGGTGGCTTCTAG
Organism: Proterorhinus semilunaris; assembly: GCA_021464625.1. Taxonomy (NCBI): domain Eukaryota; kingdom Metazoa; phylum Chordata; class Actinopteri; order Gobiiformes; family Gobiidae; genus Proterorhinus; species Proterorhinus semilunaris. The sequence continues at coordinate 22,672,566 of CM038347.1, forward strand.
AGATGCAACAAATCTTACATAAACATTTCTTAAACCAACATTTCGAAAAGAAAAGCATCTCAACAAATTGTTTTTTCAAAAATAAAGTGCTATGCTACTATCCTTGCTATGCTGCTAAATTTGGAACAATAGTCTCCACTATTGAAAGAAATACTGACCCTGTTAGTCTCACCTTGAAATTGCATTCAATGGAAGCAACACTGAACTGTTTAACTCTGTACAGAATCTTTCCAAGCTAATGTACAATAAAGATTTCACAGTTCGTGCATATTTGATCTTATTAACCAAAGCGAGCCTGTCCTGCTCACTCAGACCCACAGGCCAGTTGGCTCTAGTAACGCCTTAACATACTTCAGCGTGGGCTGTCTTCACAGTTTTCTTCACTAATTTACTGTTGTAGTCAGCCTCTGTCGGAGCCAATCTGGGAAAGAAAAACAACTAAAACAATTTCATTTGGTGTCAAAAAAAAAGTGCTGGCAATGTCTTTTTTCGCCTGTGAAGTTGTATGATATTAATGTATTGTGTCACTGTTTTGTCTGCGCCCAGGTCCCAAAGCTGCAGTCTATGTATCCTGTAAAGGGTTCTCGAGCGGGAGGTACCAGAGTGACCATCAGAGGGGAACATCTGGACATCGGCTCTGACGTCCGAGTAATGGTCAATAACACGGAGGAGTGCATCATCACTGAGTGAGAACCATTACGGATTCTTCTGACACCGAATAGATTATATATCTATTTGAGGTTCAGCTTTAGTCACAGTGTGTAAAAGGCTGATTTTGAGTGTTTGAGGTGACAAAGCTAAAACATGTGGCTCATGGTTACTTTCGCTAAGATTGTTGGGCCTATCGAACACAAAGTTCAAAGTCTTTCCTTCACAATGTAGCTTTGTGCCCCTGTAGACATCACAGGATTCTTGGTTAAGATGTTTGCTCCACTTTGCAGGAAAACAGATGACACCATTGATTGCACAATGCCGCCGGCGCTGCAGGCTCACACGGACTCAGTGCTGGTGTGTGTGGAGTTTGAGAGCATCTCGTGCCAGTCCGAGAGGACCAGCACCACATACACCTATGAGAAGAACCCCACCATCAGCTCCATCCACCCCACCAAGAGTTATCTCAGGTATCTTGAGCCACAAACATATTGTATAGTAATGGCCACTCTGGTAGGAACACTTGAACAGTAAGCAACATTTGTGGGTAAAGTGTATTAATTTATGCATGCAATTACAGCAACATATTTCTCTATATTGTCTTTCTAAATGTTACACTTTGTTCCTTCATGTTCAGACATCTATGAGCATTTCATAAACCTGCAAACCTTTTAAATAAAGTTACCCCTGCTGTGGGGCTCCTTCTCTTTATTGCATGTCGTTTGTACGTCTAAACGGCCCTGCATGTGTGTGTGAGTGCTTTTGATGGCATGTGTTAGGATCCTGTCTACGCACAGGCTGTTTTGCATTATTATCTCTCTTTCTTTCTCTCTGCTCCAAAGCATTTGCATATCTGTGTGTGCGATTGTCAGTTTTTAGTCCTGGAGCAGATTTGACTGTCTCTATCTCTTTGTTGTGTCCCAGTGGTGGCAGGACCATCACGGTCACAGGCCAGGGGTTTGATCTGGTGCAGAGTGTCTCCATGCAGGTGCTGGGAATTGGAACATCAGTGAGTAATTATTTCAATTTTGAAGAGTAACTCTTTTTTTTACAGATTATTTTTGTTACTCTTGTGCCTCGGGGGAAATGCATTATCTACATTTAAATTCTGAGCAGGACAATGTGTGAAGTCCTTTCATTGTTGCAGCATTATATAGAGCAAGTACAGCCTCTAGCATTTGGGCGGCAGGAGGTAACGGGGGCATGTCCAGACTTTTTTCACTGGGATGGCACTTTAGTTATTCTAAGCATGAGGACTGACCCAGGACTTTCATCACATTTTTACCTGAGAATGGAGCATTTATTCTATGGAATAAGCATGCAGTAAAGGTGGGCATGAGGAGGGTGTGGGGGGTTTGGGGTGAGTTCGCTAGAAGAATCAGGAAGTGACACTACCCCTTATTTTGGTTTAGCTCTTTTAGATCAATTTTCTAACCAAAAAAAAGTGCAAGAGATTATTACCAAATACTTGCAAAAAGCATAATTGTTGTTTGAGTGGAGCGTGTGGGACAATCAGATTCCCGAGGCTTCCCCCAGCCACCCCCTAGACAAACCCCTGGGAAGTAAATTACTTTAGTATTGACTGTGGTGTGTGTGATGTTTGGCTAAGTTAAGCTAAGTATTGAATCTCAATATATAATAATTGGGTGAAACTAATAAACTAAAGAGGTTGCATACTGTATGTTTGAATGTTCCATTTTATTCCCAGTTTAACCATACTTCCATTTTGTTCTCACCTCAGAAACCATTGCCATTTGTAGATTCAGTCCGACTCATTGCAAGTAATCTTGTTGTGTGAATGATGATAAAAGAAGGCTTCATATGGGAACTCATTATATCACACAGATTTCCACTGAGAGTTTGATTGTACAGATGATCCTCATTTTGACCATGTTATTTAATACATTTGGGCGCTTAATCAGTTCTTGATTTTAGACTAATTGGGTAGAATATTAGACTATGGGGTGCATGTAGTCTACATTGTTAATGGGAAACGCTGGACCTTTGGTAGAGTATATGTTCCTAACCTCCTGTGTTGTTCCAGTATTGCACAGTGCTCTCTCCCTCCCTGATCACCTGCCCATCACCGGCTGCGCTCCAGTCCCTGCAGACCTCAGTGCAGTTCTACCTGAACGGAGTGCTCTACACAGGGGACAGTCATACTCACCCTGACAGCGATGAGACGGTTGATGAGGAGGAGGGAGAGGAGGAAGAGGAGAGCGATGCTCTTAAAGGTCACTTCCTGTTGGAGTACGTAGAGGACCCGCAGTTCTTCACGGCCAACAAGGAGAAGCTGATTAAACACCACCCCGGAGAGCAGCTGACACTCATCATTAATGTGAGTGGGACCGGGGACACGCAGCTCATACGAGCGCCAGGCCACTCACGGAGATGAGAACACAGCATAGGATCACCTTAGCAAATAGTCTTACAGTCTCTTTATGGTAGCATTCAAATAATCTGTCCGACTATCTTGACTTTGTTCAAGTTCATGTCTTTATTGTCAGTCACCACATATACATATCATATATTGAAATTAAGTTGCTCTCGATCCCTGGATGCAAGCAGTATAAAAAGGCGGGGAAAACTAAAGATATGTTTGACTTTAGCTACACTTTAGTTAATTTGAGCCCTCACAGCTATAACTAGGTGAGCATAAAATGATGAGACAATGATGTGAAAAAGTGCTCTTTTTTTCTTCGTACAATTAAATAAACAAAGCTGAGCAAACCTGAAAGCAAGTCTTAAAACAGTCTCATAGAGAACTCCATCAAAGGAAGAGATTCCCACTGATGTACAGTGGGTCACTGCTGTCTACTATGCACCTGCCACTGCCAGAAGTAATTGATGTACAAAGTTTTCGTCTAAGTTGTTTTTTGTCAGAATAACAAAATTAATTGTTAATTACAATAATCAAATTTAAATGTAATGGTTTGAAATATTTAATTCTATATCAAATTTACATGTATGTTCGTTACTGAATCAAACCCCTACTGTATTCTCAGTTTTCACACACAGCATATTAATTTTTCCACATTGACATACGCCGATGTAATCACCCTCATCTACTGAACCTAATCCACAAACATCCATAAGGCTATATTTAGCTCTTCTCAGACATTTCCTCCGGACCATGTCAGGAGAAGACGCCTAACTAGCCCATCTGTAAGCAACACAAAGTAATAAATGAGATGCTCCTATGCATAGACAGTCAATCCAGCATTAGTTGTTCTACACGTTCGAATGCAGGTAATATGTAACTAAGTATAGAAACAGAATCGAACTGTGTTTGGTTCTCAAACAGTGTCGTGAGGGCCTCTTCAGTGTGAGTCCCGGTTTATACCTGACTCAAACAGTTCTGGTTTTGACCTTGTTTAGTCCAGTCCTGGTTGAATATCCTGCATAAACTCAGCACATACTTTGAATTCAGGCTCATCTCAGATTACAGAAGTCGAAAGTAGCTGCATACTTTCTTTTGATCTGTCACAAACACTGAGAACACCGCACATGTTCTGCCAGTCTATTTGTTCAGTCACTCCTGATCAGATTAAAGTGAACAGAAAAGTAAATACTGTGTGAATTTGATGGACTGCACACAAACGGTTTAACCATTTTAGTTGCTCACGCCTGCTGTTTTTTTTAAATCCTTTTCTTTGCCTGTGCAGCTTTGTTACATGTTGCTGTAATCTAATACAAAGCTTAAATTGTAAAATATCTCCAGTTTTAACACCTATTGTTACATATTATCTATGATATATTGCCAAAATGGTATATTTTATGCAAATTATTTTCAGTTTATAATTTACATGTTACACATTGTCCATTTTACACATTTGTCTCGACAAATTGTGGTTCTCACCTACTTCTCCTTTAAATCCATTGTTTCCATGTTCACAAGGAGCTCTGTCACAAAGCCAATGGCCCCCACTGTGAGCAGCCAGACGAGCCTCTCTGCGTTTCTTTATTCATATTCACATAAACCAGGGGCACATACACCACATCAAAGGCTGCGGCATCTCAAAATGTGTTGTTTTCTGTCGGGGGTCCGCAAGGGGGGGCTCAGGGGGGGCGACAGCTCAAAGGGTGGTCTGTGTTCATGCGTTTTGGCTGATCTAAGCACCTGTCTGTGCGCATTCGTCACCCTTTAGGAGCTGCTGGCTGTGAAACCATGTAGAACATGCAGACAGGGAAGTGCAAACAAGATGTGGCTTACTCAGACCGACTGCAAGGCCACTACTGCTGTTTTTATTTTGGGGAAGTGGATTCAGATTTAGATTCGTAAGTTTGTGGGTGGGTGAAGCCTATACCAAGCAACTTAGGGCCTTGGGCAGGGTATAGTCATCATATCTTCCTGTGTTTTTGGAGTTGGTGAATTCCACGTTGACATGACAGAGGTGTGGTCGTGTACTTTGTGATTGGGAATGTATTATGAGTTTGATAAGTAAGGTTCATTAAGGTTTTTTGACCCAAATGATCTTAGTGTTTTGGCTTTTCCTTCTGGGGTTGCGTAAAGGATATCCTTCGCTTCCTAACCATTAAGATGTCCTTTCTGACAGCCCTCTCCAAGATTGGGACCGGCTACAAGGAGTGCATTGGCTTATGACCCTTGTGGCCAGATCATTGTTTAAGAAAGTGTAACACCCTTTACCAGCATCCATTTACTCAATATACAGTAGCCACGTGGGACATTGGGGGAAAGCCAGAGCAACACTCAAAGAGATTGCGAGTCAACCGGCACACGCACCAAACCCACAACCTCTTTGCAAAAGGCTAACCACTCTGCCGGCTGGTGCAACCCCACGTAAAGAACAGCCCGAATCAAATCATGTGCGCGTCTGTCTTTTATTTTTGCATGCGTCTGTGTTTGTCTTTGAGTTGGGGAGCGTTTGTTGATAGAGGCCCAGGGGGTGGCATCCTGCAGCAGGGACAGGACACGGCCCTGAGGGTGCAATCAAAGCGCGGAAGCACACTGGGAATAAACACTTCCCAACACACACACACTGACACATTCCTCGCCTTACATTTGTTATGTAGAAAGGAAATTAGAATTACACACAGCTTACCTCATACTATTGCAATTCATTTCCCCTGTTTGGCTGGCCGCAGAAACAAAGTGGGTGCGAGTTTTAATTGCATAAATCTGGACGTGCTGCCCCAGTGCAAATCGCTTTACAAACATAATCATTCAACCAACGAACAACACCCCGGGTCAGTCAATCTTATTAGGCGGGAAAAACAGTCCAGCGATGACAGCGATTTCCAATGTAAACTTGTTAAACTGTTTATAGACCCACTTCCTGGTTCGGTTTTGTGTTGCAATCGTGTTTACGACATTCATGGTTTTGGCGGAAAAAATTGTTGTCTTGCCACAGAGAGTTTCCATGTTTAGATTCCCACATTTGGATAGCAGACCTTTAATTAACACAATTATTTTTCAAAAAACTAAGTACTGCAGACAGATTTTTGTTTGTCTGTTGTTTTTAAAAGACTTAATCAGTGCTGTGTGGTTTTGGATTAGAAATAATATGGTCATTGTAGTGGGAGGCAGACGATTTGCTTTGAAGACAATGAAAATGGTCTTCATTCATTGTTTCATTCATTCATTTTTTAGACTGTCCTAAATGCCCATTTTGAGCCTACTCCAGCGAAAAATGATAATGAACCGTTCACTCCACATAAGGCCATCTTTTCTTTTGGTATTAAGGACTTTAGCAGTGTTGTGTGGTTTGGATATTAGTCAGAGCAGGAGTCATATCTTGTGAAAAGGCCCTGAGAATGTTATGTTGGGCAGCCGCGGCGATGACTGTCAGTGGATTTGTTTGGAGAAATTTCCCCGGTCATGTGAGAGCGACTCGGAGGGAATGTTTGCTGCTTTAAGCTCAGCTCGGCCCCAAACTGGTGGAGCTACAGCGAGTTTGTTCAGGCCCACAGCTGCCGGACAGGCCAACACAATGGCTGCAATATGTAACAGATCTATGTGTTAATAAACTGCAGAGTACTATTACTCTTATCCGTGCGGAGAAGTGGAACCAACTCGATTATTGTACAGTATGGGCTTTAGATTTTCTAGTGCACATCTTAAATTATGAAAGGCTTCAGTAAATGTTGGTTTATGGGTTTTCACTCATGTACAGTATATACATTTTTATATAGTTTGTTTTTACGTATTCTCTTGTGCAGCACTTCTGGGAAAAGCACGTTAGAAATGAACTTTACTTACTTACTTAATAAATTATAAAACAAACGTCTAAATTGGTATGCAAACTTGTGGGCGTAATAGGCCGCTAAAGGCAGTTATAGCCGAACCTAACTGGAGCTCTGGAGATACCCATTTGCTCCACTGCGTGCACCCTGCACCTGTTAAAAGGGTAAATACAGGGGACAACTTCCCTCTGGTGAAATTAAAGTACGTCTTAAGAAATGTTAGTGGCAGCAGAAGTACCAAGTTTAAAAAGAATACTACAAACAGATGATCATTCAGTCATATTTACTTTGGCAAATTTTTTCAGTACTTTTATATAAGTTATATTACTTTTAAGTATCAGTACATTACTTGTTACATTCACTGAAATGAGTAAAAATTATTTTACTACACCACATTTGCTAATAATATGAGCAATGAAACAGTAGTATTGTGTCATCAGTACTAGGGCTGTTGAACAAAATAAAGTTTAGGTACAACTGTAAAATAAAGTATCGAAAGCAGGGACTATATCTTGATGCCTGTTGGGTCCAGGGAAAGCATTAAAGGAAGTTACTTGTTTGTTTCAACTCAAATAAATCATAATATTTTTTTATGGAATAAACTAACATTATTGTTCTGTGTTCTGTTTCTAGATGGCAAATATTTTGGTATAGGTATCGTACTGTCAGGTGTCGGTATTGTAAACCAAGTATTGTTAAAGTACCGGTATCAGAAAAAAAATAACGGCACCCATCCCTAATCAGTACTAGTACTAGAGTAGTAGGAACTGGTGGCACTAGTTATAAAGGTAGAGTATTATGTTTTTTTCAGGCACATAGTACCATTCTATAGTATACTCAAATAACTATGCTACCCACAATTGTTTTGAAAATGCAGCAAATATCAAAAACAACTTAAGAGAAGTTTCTCTCATAGCAACACTGTTCCTGACGCTACGATTTCACCTTTGTCTATTTAAGAAACTCTCTGACACGCCCATGAGCACTCCTTGTTGTTGTTGTTTTTAAATTTCTTCCTTTTTTTATGTGTATGTAAATGAGTACAAACAACATAAGCCAGGGGTTTCTTACAAACATTTAAAATAGATCAATTAAAAGCTAAATCTGCAGGGGCGGTGCTGTGGGCTGAACTGAGGAAGAGGACATGGGAGGGGACTCGTCCCCAGGTGGAGCCTCGTCCCCTCCAGCAAAACAGCAGGAAAGTGGCTGCTTAGGAGATTCTAAGATTACTCAAAAATACATTAATCAATATGAGCAACACTGGATGGTATGTTTTTCAGGAGGGAATGACACACTCACATGATATAAAGCTTAAAAAAAGCTTTATATCATATGATTGTTACATAATATCCCCCTTTAAGAACATGTATGAAGTACTGTCAGTGTGTTTTTTCCACTGACCTACCCCTGACCGCCTGACGCTTTTGTTTTTCTCTCTCCGTTTTTGGCACAGAAAGGGCCCAATGATCTGGAGCTGGTACCAGAGGAGTACTCCGTGATGATTGGCTCGTATCCCTGTAACATCAGCTTTCATAATGACCAGCTGTTCCACTGCACCATCAATGAACTGCTCAGCTCCAGCGAGGACGAGCTACCTGTCACAGTAAGTACGCATGCATCTCAAATACCACGGAACGACAGATATATTCCTGATTTCAACCGGATTGTTATAAGCCAGGAAAGTGAGCAGGCTTTAGGTTTGCAAGCTGTCAACGTTGCTATGATAAATTAATTATGGGGGTATTTCACACAGTATTTCAAAATTTATTTATTGTTATTATTATACATATTTCTTTATTTTTTTGGTCAGATGTGATTCTCTCAAACATTGTTCACAAATCAGTCTAAATGTGTGATAGTGAGCACTTCTGCTTTGCTGAGATAATCCATCCCACCTCACAGGTGTGCCACATCAAGATGCTGATCTGACATCATGATTAGTGCACAGGTGTACCTTATACTGCCCACAATAAAAGGCCACCCTGAAATGTGCTGTTTTGTCTCACAGCAAAATGCCACAGATGCCACAAGCATTGAGGGAGCGTGCACTTGGCATGCTGACAGCAGGAATGTCAACCAGATCTGTTGCTCGTGCATTGAATGTTCATTTCTCCACCATAAGCCGTCTCCAAAGGCGTTTCAGAGAATATGGCAGTACATCCAACCGGCCTCACAACCGCAGACCACGTGTAACCACACCAGCCCAGGACCTCCACATCCAGCAGGTTCACCTCCAAGATCAGAGACCAGCCACTCAGACAGCGGCTGAAACAATTGGCTTGCATAACTAAACAATTTCTGCACAAACTGCCAGAAACCGTCTCAGGGAAGCTCAACTGCATGCTCGTCGTCCTCATCGGGGTCTTGACCTGACTCCAGCTCGTCGCCGTAACAGACTTGAGTGGGCAAATGCTGGCATTCGATGGCGTCTGGCACGTTGGAGAGGTGTTCTCTTCACGGATGAATCTCGGTTTACATTGTTCAGGGCAGATGGCAGACAGGGTGTGTGGCGTCGTGTGGGTGAGCGCTTTGCTGATGTCAATGTTGTGGATCGAGTGGCCCATGGTGGTGGTGGGGTTATGGTATGGGCAGGCATCTGTTATGGACGAAGAACACAGGTGCATTTTATTGATGGCATTTTGAATGCACAGAGATACCGTGATGAGATCCTGAGGCCCATTGTTGTGCCATACATCCATGAACATCACCTCATGTTTCAGCAAGATAATGCACGGCCCCATGTTGCAAGGATCTGTACACAATTCTTGGAAGCTGAAAATGTCCCAGTTCTTGCATGGCCAGCATACTCACCGGACATGTCACCCATTGAGCATGTTTGGGATGTGCTTGACCGGCGAATACGACAGCGTGTACCAGTTCCCACTAATATCCAGCAACTTCGCACAGCCATTGAAGAGGAGTGGACCAACATTCCACAGGCCACCATTGACAATCTGATCAACTCAATGCGAAGAAGATGTGTTGCACTGCATGAGGCAAATGGTGGTCACACCAGATACTGACTGGTCCCCCAGACCCCCAATAAAGCTAAAAACTGCACATTTTCAGGGTGGCCTTTTATTGTGGGCAGTATAAGGTACACCTGTGCACTAATCATGATGTCAGATCAGCATCTTGATGTGGCACACCTGTGAGGTGGGATGGATTATCTCAGCAAAGCAGAAGTGCTCACTATCACACATTTGGACTGATTTGTGAACAATGTTTGAGAGAAATGGTAATATTGTGTATCTGGAATGAATTTTAGATCTTTAAGTCCATCTCATGAAAAATGGGAGCAACTAAGGTGTTGCGTTTCTATTTTTGTTGAGTGTATATTGCTGATTTAAGAAAAGTTGGCCCTCCAGTTTGTGTTTTATCATAAGTAAAAAGAGCTCCCCCTCCCCTCCTCCCAGCAGTGTGATATTTCCCATATTTACATAACATTACCACCCTCAATTGACAAGAGTTATCTTTATCTTAGTCATGGCATTAGCCTCGGTTCACTCTGGCCTTGGAGAGCTCTCAATGACTTTGGCCCTGACCACTACACTCACTTTATGAAGGCCCTTGTTGGAAATATTCACAAATTGACCCGGGTAATTTAAGCAAAACCTCCGTCTGTCTCTCAGTGCGTTTCCAGACATTTGGTCAGAAACCTCACCATCTGTAGAGCTCATTCTAACGACCCTCGTAGGTCTATGCATATTCAATGATGCGTGTGTCCCTCTTTCTATGCATTATAAATGATTTGTAGTGGTAGAGCATGAGTCAGCACTTAGAGGAGTGGTGATTCATCAGGAGTGCCACAATGCCACAGACGAACAGTGAAATGTTTACCTAATACATTCATCAGCCTAGCTTCTTCAATGGCAGTCTCACCTATTACGCAGATGGTACTATCTCAATGGGAATACACACCTCGGAGCTCTCTAAATTATAATTAATGGGCCCAATTAAAGTCCTAATGCGTTGATTTGTCTCTCTGCACAAATATAGTTGTATTAGAATGAAATCGGTCCAGACTGCATGACACTCATGATAAATTACTTTTGAGAAGTCAAAGAAGCAAAGTTATAGTTTGTTAGATATATCTTTTAATTGGTTTATTTGGTTGGGACAGTGCATGTTAATGAACATACATGTAAACAAGCCACACCGGATTGTAGCCTTGGGCTAATTTGCATCTGTCGTCCCCCATGCGCACTCTCAAACACACTCTCATTCATCCTGGCCTATTGTACATGTTTTTAGTGGTAGGGGAAACCGGAGTACCCGGAGGAAACCTACGCAGACACGGGGAGAACATGCAAACTCCACACAGAAAGGCCTGTCCAGGTGGGAATCGAACCCCGGACCTTATAGCTGTAAAGCATGAGCTCTAACCGCTGTGCTACAGTGTCGCCCATTTTTCAAAGTCTAACTCTCCTGCTGAGACATTTAAAATAGCATCCACAAATTTCAAGGATTAAAGTTTGGATTTACTCATGTTTACTCACAATTAGTGATAACGGGTTAACCATGAACATACAATAAACTATAATGCTCCGACCTTTTTAGTATTATAATTGAGAATACTATTTTGCATTTAGCTTGTACGTACTGTACGATAAATAAGCCAAACATTGACATTGTGAACATGCATCGGACATGTCATGCTTGTTGCCAAATTGTAGCCAAAATCATCTGAAATTATGTAGCATTTGGTGGCTAAAGTATTATGATTATCTTATGACTCATTAAAGGCACACTTCGTAACATTTTGGATTCTACTGTTGCCAATACAACACATGCTCCTAATGACGAGCTAGCTGCAGGAAATGCTATTTAACCTGTGGGTTGTCAAATGTTTGATTTGGATGAGGACCTAAACCTGTTAAAATCTCATATTTGGCTGCCTTTAGTCAACATCTCCATAGAGACGAGCGGGAGACGTCCCCGCTCCCATTAAAGTAACTGTCAGATCTCAAGAGAGTGGAGACACTCACAGTAACAATATGTGTTTGGTGCGTCATCTTTTAAAGTATTTAAAGTATCTGTAATAAAATAAAGGCTTGTGTTTCATTCTATTCATTGGGTGAAATGTTATGCGGTGTGGCTTTAAGCTGACAAAAAATATTATTTGAGTAATTGCATGCATTTGTAAAACACAAGACAATTAAAGTTTTACTCAAAGTGCACCGACATCGATTCTTTCCTAGTTCTCAATATTCTGTACGTCTGCAAGGTCAAGCCATCTATTACAGATGACATCAATTTCATGCAGCCTAACTTTGATAATTCATATTTCCATATAACACCAGGGCTATGTCTGATAAAGCCGCTTCCTTTGCTGCTGTGCCCAGATGCCCATTCAAGTGACGTTTTATTAGCTGAGAAGCATTCATCTATATTTAAATAAGAGTGCCCCTCTGTGGAGCTGGAAACACATGTTCATAACTGTATGTGCATGCTGGCTTGGCTTGTTACTACTCCAGAAAGCCTTCCCCCCTTTTAGACTCTGAAATAGCAGCAAAGCTTTTATACCACCGTTATTTTTATGGTTCTTACCTGTGGCTGCGTCTACCCTCCATCTTACCATTTTACGACGACTACAAAGTATGAGCAGGTCATCGGGAGAGGCTTAGCGGGAAAACAGTCAACAGTATGTCATTACCAGTGATTTGTGGAGAACCCGGCTTTACACAAATGGGTTCTTTGTTTTGTTTTACCACATTAGTGATAGAATTCGGGAGATTCAGAATAATACCCAAGTGCTCGGTGTGCTTTCTGGCGCACGAGCTGTAGTCAAAGTGCAAGCAGCAGCAGCAGTGAAGTAGTGGTGGTTACATCAATTGCAGATTTCAAATGATTTTGGTGCTTGCACTTGACTAAACTATCCAGCAGAAACTTTTGAATTAACATTTTCTTTTACTTGTATGCCTACTTTACTTTGAAGCCATAACACATAGTGGCTGAGCTCCAATCACTAAGGATGTTTGCAAAGTGCATGAGGGCATAAAGATATAGTGCCTATATTTACCTTTCAATAAGCGCATTGAGCTGATGCATAGCTCATGGCCATTTGTTTCCTTGCTTACTCTGTGTGTGCCACTTCTATTTATATGTGCCATGTTTGTGCGCGGCTCTGAAGCGGTCCAAGAAGACGAAGTGGTGTGTTTTTCTTTCTTCTTTTTTTTCTTTTTTTTTTACTAAAGAGAAACAGGAACTGGGAACAATGGCATTTTCCCCTCCATTACACCAGCTCTGCAAGGTTTGTCTGCACTGGTGTTTGCAAATGTATTAAAGAAATGCCTGGAACCAGAAAGACAAAATAATAGGTAGTAAGTCTAGCCTGAAGGAAATATTCAATTCAAAAAAAGTATTGTTGTTCACAAGAGAACCAGATTTCAAGTAGTGGTATGAGCACTATTTGTGGAAGACTTGTGATGATAGTGCATTTTTTTAATAAACTATAACTAAATAAGTAATGAATATAATAAGTAATGAAACAAGAACTACAAACAATGGTATTCGCAGCTGCTCTATACAGCTGTCTTCAGATGCATTTAGTATTTTTTAGAAGTAGAATTTAAAGTACACTGAATTAAAGCAGTGGTATTACTTCAAGGGACCAAGTGTATTTCCAACATTGACGATACCAGGCGTTTCATTAGGCTATCAGTAGTCATTACCACACTGTCACAAGAAACATGAGGTAGGAACGATGGCATTGACACTTTGCTCTTCAAGACATTCTCTTTCTTTTGGTAAATATATTAAATAAACGCCGGGAAACCAGAAAGACCAAAAATGAAAGAGCAGCGGAGTCTAGGGAGGCTGCTGCAGCTTTTCCCTCTGAGTCGGACCAATGTAAAGAAGGATTTGGTTTGAGGATTGGGGCTTTTCATCTCCGTCTTTTTCATGAAGTTGGGATTGGGGAAGGCGCTGCTGCTGTGGTGCTGCTGCACAGAGGCCCTGCTGACTAATCAGAAGGGAAGTGTGAGTCCTTTCTCGTCACATCTGGGTTATTCTGAACTGTGTGGCTCTTCTTGCTCATTCGATGCACAAGGCCATTTTTCATGTCCTCCTGCTGGATGCTTTTTTTTCTTCTTTTTTTTTTTGTGAGCATGCCTGCACCTGCGCCCATTAAAATGAATGCGTGTGTAGAAACCATGCACTTGTTTCCATTAAGACCTGCCCATATTATGCTGCACGCAATTTTTTCTACTATAGCTACAAGGTATTCTAAATGTAGCCACTAAATCTTGCTTTAGAAGATGAATTTAATAAATGGGATTCTGTGACTCAAAAGCTGTTTCTCTGTCTGTAGATCCAGGTGGGGAACTTTCATCACACAATCGCCAAAGTGCAGCTTGGAGGCAGCGAGCTGGCCATTGTCGTCTCCATTGTCGTGTGCTGCGTGCTGCTTTTGCTATGCACTGTGGGTAAGTTACCTTCACACGGCAGCTAAGAGTTACAATGCACTTAAGTCTCACAAAAAAAAAAAGTACAGTACTTCTAAATTTTCACTGTGATTCTTCTATGTAACTAATTGTATACCCCACTTATGGCCCACAGTTGCTCAGACTCAGAAAGTAACAAATGAAAAATGATGGAAAGAGTCACACTGAATCAGAATTTTTATATAGAAACGCTTTTAAGCTGAGATTGGATTAATGGGCAGCCGTTCTTACCACTAAGCCAATGTAGTCATGAAGCAGTCGCTCGGGAGCAGCATAAGGAGTAGCTAAAGTAGTCCTAGTAGTTGAAGTACTGGCTGGTAGTAATCTTCTAAATATGCTTAACACGTACAATAATTTATACAAAAGTACTCGGCTCTGTGGTCGTGGGTGACTTCTGCAATTTTCACTTCTACTAGAGTGACGCTATAATTCTGAATGTAACACCGGTTGAAAATCTTCACAATGCATCTTTATATCCTCCCTACTCCCAGTTTATGATGTATGGCTGTGCGGCTGCTGTTGCGATGGATGCCCCAGATGTGCAGTAGATAAAAGGGATTGGGGGGTCACGGTGTCCCCTGGTGGCTTCATCTCCCCCTCAGCAGCAGCCACACAAAGCAGTCTGTGTTCTCTCTGGCCTGTCTGTCTTGAGTATGTCTGACTGTATCCTGTCATCTCAGTGAAGAGTGCTGGTGTCTGGAGCAGGTGGAAGGGTGAAAAGAGGGGATTGTGTGGACTTATTATCTTCTGCTTCGCGTCTATTCTTAAGTGTCCATAAGGCATCTGTTTTCAATATATCAGTGATGTACTTTAGAACTAGTCTTACAATACAGGCCACAAGGTTAATGGGAATTTAATTTTAACCACAGTGAATGCATCATTTGGGCCATAGCAGTTGCAGTGCCAGTGGCTTAGCTGTAGAGCAGTCTGTGGTTTTATCCCAGCTGTGACTAGTGCCTGCTGTCATTGTGTCCTTTACCCACCTTGCCTAAAGTAGCTTTCCACCACTGAGTGTGGCGAGTAAATGAATGTTGCATGAGTAAAAAGCGCTACATGAGTCTAATGCATATTTAATTGCTGATAACACATAACATCTGAGGCCAGCAGATACATATGATTTAGTATTAATATTACTTTGCGCTGCAAGCTGGATAGATTTTTGTTGCCTAACTCACAAAAAATCCATCTTGTATTGCACTTGTTGATTCATGTTCGGACCGCTGGTGATTTGATCCGATCGCGTGACAGTGCTTTATTTATTGATACATGGCGATGCCAACAAAATGTAAGCTATGTGGCACCTTTACAAAACACAAAAAAGATTGAGCTTTGCTATGATTGGATCAAGCTGGTGTTGTCCGATCTGGGCCTTGTTTGGAAAGTCATGTTTTTCATGTAAAAAAATAAAAAGAGCACACAAGAGCAAGTGAATGCTAAGTTTCCTGCTCCAAAGAGCACCTCTGTTTTTTAATCACACTCTGAATGTCCAGGAAGCGCTTCTCCCTTCCTCTTTTTTAAATGCTAAGTGTTTATTGGCCAAAGCTTGGTCATGTGACTCTATTTCCTGCCACTTGCCCTGCGGCACCTTCACCGCACTTGCCTTTGATGGCGGGAGTTGGCGCGCATGGCAGGTTACAGGAAACATTAATAATTTAAATTGTGCTTACAAATAAACGTGTGCTCTTTAGACCTTAGGCCAATCTGCAGCAAATGCTCCACTTAAAGCTTTGTGACTTCACCCATGATTTCAATGGGATTCATACCAGTTTGACATTACAATTATGTAATAATATTATTATCTCTGAATACCAATCTGTCTTTTGCCAGGTTACCATTGATTTTCCAGTATTTTGAACTAGTGCGTTTAGTTTGCATCAAAAATCAAATCAGACCTATTTACTGAGTGTTCTTGAGAGCTGATGTAACACGTGAATGTCTACATTGTAACCAATAAAGGCTTATTTTATCTTCACAACCAGTTTATCTCCAGCAGTCAGTCCTAACTTGAAGTTACCTAAACGGTGATTCTTTAAATTCATTAATTTCATATAAAGTTATATTCTTTTTTTTATTTTTTATTTTATTGAAATGTATACTCGACTAGAAGAGAAGAGGCAGATTGCTCACTGGATCACCGCGTAGTAGAAGAGTAAATTTGCTAAAGGAAAATAGCAAACAAACTTACAAATCAGGTGCTGTTCAAACTCGTGGGGCAAAGCATACTTAAGGAAAAAGGATGAACCGAGGCACTCTGAATTGCAAAAAGAAGGTGTTTATTTAAAAAGCGTGTGCCGACGCGTTTCAACTCGACTGAGTCTTCATCAGGGTATACACAACTGTTTGTATATGTACAATATGTGACGTCCAAGTTCACATAATGCAATACAACACAGGGCAAAGCAATTGTAGATCAAGAGGTCTCTGCTCTCAAAGGTACAGAGTTGCTCAAGCATGATATTAAGTTGAAAATGTAACATGAAATAAATGGCCAGTCATCATCATCCTCCGAGCGTTTTCTCATGTGGATCAATAACGTTTATCTAAGTCTAATTATTATGTCACTGCTGCTGCCGCCGAGAACTTCATCCTGAGACTCTCGCTGTTTCAGGGCTTGTTTTTATTCCTTTGAAGTTATTACTGTATAATATATTTTTTCCTCCTGTCTCTTTGTTTTCCTTTCAGCACTTGTAGTATATTGCACAAAGAGCCGGAGGGCAGAGCGCTACTGGCAGAAAACCCTGCTACAAATGGAGGAGATGGAGTCGCAGATCAGAGAAGAGATCCGCAAAGGTGTGTAACTCAAAAGCACTCACACTCACGTCATGCAAAAAAACACCTTATACTTTGGGAGTATTTACTATCAAAGCCGGCTCAGATCTCCAATGATGTGGAGTTGTCAGTCTAGTATCGACCAAACTGTGTGCTTTGTTGTGATATATACGGTGTTTGTTGAGTGTGAGGTGGGAGGGAAACGCCACAGTTGATAGATTTGTGCCTAGTAAGCGTGACTCATAAAACATAGCACCTGACAAATGATCAGTCTCACAACTCAGATAGCCTCTTTCGCCTCAGATATTCCACCACTGCCTTAGGCGTGAGGGTGTGTACTCATTTGATCTCTTTGGTCCATTTTAATCAAGTTTTGATGCTTTTAAAGATACATGTTAAGTTCATTTGGGGAGTGGTGTGACTGCGAAATAAAACTGTGGACTAAGCAAGTCAACTGGTATTCATTATATACAAAACATTTCAACACTAGACAGTAAACAAGCCCACAGTAAATCGTCATGATGAAATTGTATTTGGTATATCTAAAACTACTTAATTTATGGCTACGTTAGATCAGAGCAGTTGGATACGCCCTAATCGGCAGTCCAACAAACATGATTAGTTTAAAATTTCACCAAGTTTCTCTTCAGAGTGGGCGTCGAGGCGATCTAAAGAAGCTAAATACAATTGAGATATATAGAATCACAATCTGCCATTTTGGAGTGATTGTCATACTGTGATCCATTGATTTTCTGTTCATTGCGGCTCTGTGCTCAAACACAGATACTCTCCCCCACCCATTTCTCCCATTTGAATTGTGTCGATAACATTGTAAGCAGGGAATTCCCATAATGCTTATCCGCTCATCTATATTAGTTGATACTAGTAACAGTATGCTAAGGCTAACAGCAGGATGCTAATGGTAACGGCAGCTCATCAAAGCTGGGACAGAAACTATGATTAAATAACCTAAAGTGATAAATGCCAAATAATTATGGTTTTACAGGATTATTGACCAGATATTTGGAAAAATCCACCAAAAATATCGGTCAAAAATATTACCCTAACATATCGGCATTGGCCTACAATGCAAAATCCCCCAAAATCGGCATTGGCATCATCCATAGTATCTGTCGACCTCTAATACATATTTAGTAATGCATCAAGTTTGCAGGACATGGTGTTATTGTGTTGTTTACTCTGAATGTTGTTAACTACTTAAATTAAATTTGCAACGCCGGAGAGTGCAAAGTCTACCAGACCAGCAGGTGTTGAGCGTAAAGTCTGTCCATCCGTTTCCCAGTTTTTGCGCATGTCTTCTCGGGCATTAAAGCAAAGTGCCGTGAAGGCCACTCTGCATCCGAGAAGGGCCAGATTTATGGAGCGGAGATATGGCGTCGGATAGGGTAAGAGAAATGAAAGAGAGGGGGAGATAGGAGCTCCGAGTCAGGGCCGCGGCAGGCAGGAACGTGGGAGGGAGAGGTTATTTAGTCGAGGGACAGAGATAGATTTGTGGCTGGAGTTCAGGGTGAGTGTGTGGCAAAACAGCGAGGTACTGCTCTGCCCCAAGCAAGTGATAAAAGGGGAGTAAAAGACGAAAGATTGGGAATAGACATGTTCCAGGTTACAGCAACGGGAGGGCTTTGGCATTCACTGAGATGAGCGGTTAAAATGGGAGTGTTCAAGGCCTCTGAATCTAATCAAAAGTGTGAAGTGAGTAGTGATTCGATTGATAAATAACCCGGAGGAGTGAAGAAATACAATACGGTGCAAAAAGGCTATGAACAAAGAAAGCTGTGTCAATGCGCCCAAAAGCACCAAAACACAAGAAGGCTCAAATCAAAACAGGAGCATAGACTTAAGTAGTGCCCGGACCTGAATTCTTAAAAACCTCTTTGGTTTTTTAATCTTCAGAATTTTTAGCAATTGGATTCTCATTCTATAGATGATAATCCACTGAAACAGAGGTTCTCAAACTGTGGGACGCACACAACTGATTTTTAGACCCATTTTAGTCTTGGTTTGAAGATCTAAGCCTGGCGGTCATAATATATGACATGTGAAAAGTTTTGAGAACCCCTGCTCTAAAACATTCACAAACTCCCACAGTAAATACACACTTGCTGAAAACCTACTGTGCTGTGTGTTGTACGGTCCCACTCGTCTAGTTTCCTGTCCACAAACACGCCTCGTCCTAAACCCCAAAATGTCTCTCATTCGGAAACAAAAGGGGGTTTCCATGAAGAGATCTCTTGTGTCTAATTAGAAGAACATGAAGCGTCTACACTAAGTCGAGATTAGCATGCAGATTCAAGTGTCTGGGCGCCGCTACACAGTCTCGCGCTAAACCCCAGCCTGGACACATGTTTTGGAAGCCTGCATCATACGGGATCTGGCCAAAGCATTGTCTCCCGGTAAATATTTGTGTGTGTGTTGCATTGGACAGCGTTCGGCGCGACTGGCAGCGGGAAGAGGGAAGGCGGTGGATCACAGCGAGTCTGCTTTTTTTTGTGTGTGGCATATTTAGCATTCGACCAGAACCAACCGAGCATCTCTGGAAAATCAAATGATACAATTGTGCGACGGCTGATCTGAAATCGCTCCCACTGTAATCAGCAGCTTGGCAGACGCGTCACATCATGAGAAAATGTAATTCGTTTGCCCCAGACGGACTAAAAGCTGACTATGAAGCCGCAAACAAACGGTGCACTGTTTAAAATAGACCAATCAGGCATAACATTGTGACTGCTGTCAGGTGAAGGGGATGAACACCGGTTATCTATTTAGCAAAGAGGTGCATATGTTTTTTCCTCCATGTTAATGTCTTTGAAGTGACCACTATCAAGTAAGGAACAATGGTAAAATGGTAATAGATTATGCTAAACCACTCAGGCAGGTAATGCGGGAATTGATAACAAGGTGTTGTGCAGACCTCTTAACCCCCGCCTTAACCGAGTGCATTTTCTCCAGTTCAGCTTTACCCAAATCTAAAAGTGTACAGCCTATAGGCCAGTGTAACGGGTGCGTACCTATGTTCCCCGGGTCATATGTTCCCTGGGTGCGATTTTTGTACCAACTCACCTTTTTTTGTAGGTGAGTTGGTACATCAACAACAAGTCACGATAGTGAAACGTCATACATATATCAATCAGCTTAACCCTGGCCTAGTCACTAACCTTAAGGATAACCTTAAGGACAGTGGGCTAGTGCCTAATCTTAATACAGCGATGTCCCCCCACTTCTATTGACGGGGGAACATAGGTACCAGGGAACATAGGGCTGACCCCCAGTGTAACGCATCATTTGAAAGTTATGACCAACAAAACGGATTTAAATGGATATTTTCCCTGGTGTCACAACCTTTTTTGACATTTCTTTTCATTGTTTTTTTGATACATTTTTGTCACTTTTTCATTGATTTTTGTCACTTTTTTGTCATGTTTTTGTCTCTTTTCAGTTGCTCTTTTGTGTCATTTTTGTCACTTTCTCGACTCATTTTTTCAGCTTTTACATTTGGGTAAAGTCAAACTGGAGAAAATGTGCTCGGTTAAATATGCTGTCATGACATTTCCAGCAGTGGCCAGTGTTTGTTCCTGACTGATGATGTTTCTTTCACGTTTTGCCAGGTTTTGCAGAGCTGCAGACGGACATGACCGACCTGACCAAGGAGCTGAATCGCAGCCAGGGCATCCCCTTCCTGGAGTACAAACAGTTTGTCACTCGCACGTTCTTCCCCAAGGTGAGGAGGCCCGCTTTTGTCTGCTATCTGATTACATACTAGCATACTGACAAGAGTATTCTTCTTAATGGGGTTTTAATCTTTTTTTTTTTCGCAAGCAAACACATGCAATTTCACATTTCCCACTGACACTAATCTGCACAGGAGAAATTCACCTTGTAACTCTGAGAGCACACAGTGGACATATAGCCCCCCTGCAGCCCGGCTAATGTGTTCTCTGTAGGTAAGCACTTTTGTGATGGGTGATCCAGCCTAGAGGTAAAGTCTGTCTGCGGGGTTTTTTCCACTAAAGCAGACACAATGAAACTCTCACTGCAACGGATTGGTATTAAGGGGACTCGTTGTGCCCGTCCCAAGCCTTGACGGACTGAGAGGGTTGAATTTATATTAAATCTAAAATAGGATAATTGTAAGACGTGATTTTCTGTGGTTTATGAGTTGGAGTTGTTATTTACCTTCTTTATTTCTTTTACAACTGCTGAAAATCCCTACATACTCGGACGCAGATGATTAGCAGCTGAATAACTGTGGCGACACCAGAAGGTACAAACCAAAAGGAAAACAAAGAGAGACACAACCGAGAGTGTTTTGTCTCTAAACCACAGACCTGGCGTTTGATTGAGGGAGAACAATGTCGGGCACAGACACGGCAAAACTTTCCCTTGATTTCTCCAAACACTCCTCTCCGCTCTCACACGCCCACCGCGTCGCTGCAAAGTCGTACATCCTTGTGCAATGTCATATGACTTCAGTTGTTTTGTTGGACACAGGCTGTGTTTTCTGGTTGTGAAGGAAATGAGCAGGCGCAGTGTTGAAAGGCAGTGGGGAGAGGAGCATAAATCCTACTGTTGCTGCCTGAGTATTGTCTTGGCTAAGTTTTCCGCAAAGACAGCAAATCGCAGCAGTTCCAGGAGAGGAGTACATAGACACTCATATCATACTCGAGTACACTTTGAGTACATTCATACAAATAATAATAATAGTAACGCATTAGACTTATAGCACTTTTCTGACGGCATCGGGCATTTCCATATAGAATATCTATTACTATTACTAAAGATATGTTATGAGATATATATTTTTTCTTCAAAGTTTTTTCTCGGGCTGTAGCCTTTTACAGGATAGAGAAGCATGACAAGGGGTTCGAAGAATAAGGGGAGACATTCAAAGCTGAGAACTGATTGAAGCTCATGACCATCAGGCCCATTTTTTCCTTTTAATTTGCTTGAACAGCATCACTTTTCATAAAAAGGAGTAAGTGCAGTAATATAAAATCTAACCCTTGAAAATTGTTGACTGCCTAATTTTTATCGACGTTTACTTGACTACAAACTGTGGTTATGCATTACTTTCTTTTCTACACTGAACCTGTCATTGTCTTTTTCCCAGTCGCCTTCTCTCCGAGCCAATTACTCACAGACAAAAAAGTGTGAAGGCTCAGTTTGAAAACGAGCCAAAAGTAACTGCCCTGAAATGACAGATTGAGTTGAGGGCTTCTTCTTCTTGGCTTTAAGTCAATTTCCCCCCCCCCCTGGCACAATTTCAGCTCATGACTGTCAGTGTCACGGAGTCATGTTTCCTTTTCATGGTCAGTCACACAAAATTCTGCAATTCGGTTCCAGTCCATAAATCTGCAGCAAAGTCCCCAAAAGGTGGAATTAAAGTACAACCCTGTGCTTTTACATATGTAATTTGCAACGAGAGAATGTTTGTGGAAATTGCACAACTCAAACATATTTTATAAAATGTGTGTATTTCAATCCGTTTTGAATCTTGTTTCTATAGTAGTGACAAATAGCAGTTGTGGCAGTAATGCAATAAAATATGTGTTTATTACTTCTTCTTTTCTTATAAATTAATAACCACTATTAATAAAGTTTTTACTCAAATACAGACTTGGTGCTTCCTCTTCTGGCTTGGACCCGTTTTAACTTTGTGCCTCTGCCTCTTTCAGATGTCTTTGGATTATGAGAAGACCCTGGTTCAGCCTGTCTATGAGAATGACTCACTGGGACCCAAAATTGTTCCGGAGACGCACCCGCTGCTGCAGGACTGGCAGGTGAAGGGTTAAGCCATTAGAACCTGCTTCTGCTACGCTAACTTCATTTGGCAGCTTTTTTTTTTGTTTTTTTTTTACTCCTTTTGTTTCTCAACTAGGTCACAGTAAAGCTTGTTAAGGTTTCCCTGTCGTTAAGAAGTTCGCCGGGAAAGCGCATTGTGCACTTTTGCCCGTGTGCTCTTCTCGTTATGTGTCTCAGGACTTAGCGTGTTTGCTGGAGTGTTTATACGGCCGTGCCCACTGCCAGTGCCTTCAGTTTTTTATTACATGTGGGAGTTTGTAGTTGGAAAAATACAACATTGCAACTTCAATAATTTAAAACCAATAATTGTCCAACTATTTTTTTTTACACCAAGTACCTTCACAGATAATGACTATAACTGGATTGTGTTAGCCTACAACTTAGGTTATAGCTCATCATGGACATTTGACAGGAATTGATTAAACCACATTTAAAGCAGGACTAAATCTGGGCTTAACCAGATTTTCGTCTAAACCTCGGACGGAGGTGTTAATAAATCCAGCCACACCATCAATTACATTACCTTTCACCGTGGGGATCTTTCTTACTAAGTGAGAAATAAAGCTGTTAGTGCTATGTTTATGCTATGCTTATGCTATGCTTATGCTATGTTTATGCTATGCTTATGCTATGCTTATGCTATGTTTATGCTATGCTTATGCTATGCTTATGTCATTTGGCGTTTTTTATTGAGTGAGACTTTCTGAAAGCTGCTTGTCAAACACCTCGCTGCTCGCTAAGTTGCCGACAGCTGTTGACACGCTCTTCCAAAGGGAAAAATGCAGCATCAATCTCCAATTCACCTCAGTCTCACGGAAATATAAATGACGGACCGCATGAAAGACGTTAAGAGGCCACGCACTTTCACACACCTCTGTGCCAAAGCGTGCGACGCGGGCGGATGCATGTGTGCACGTGCGAGAGAAAGTAACGATTGCGGGTGCTGGTTTTGGGTCGGCAGCCGGGGGAGCTTGTCTAACAGTGATGAAGTGCCTTGGATCCACATCGTCTTCCCAGGAAGTGTTTTCCAGGTCACAGCAAATAAATCTCGCAGGCGGGCATTTATCTTACTACACACCCCTGCTCTCCTTCTGTCAGCCTCCAAAACCACACCATATGGCCGCAGTCCAGAGGGAAGTCTTCATCACCACCGCTGCTTAGTCGCACCATAGATAGACCATACTCATTAAGTCGACTCGGCACATATAGAGCCTATTGCAACCCAGCAAGAGGACCCAAAGTAGGAGACAGGATAATACAGTAGGGAGCGACCGCAATAGTAAGGGGTCTAACGCAGCATGTGATGGAAAGATGAATTGTTCCCGTCATAGGGGTGAAATAGATTAGGAGGACCCAGCAGGGGTGTAATGCACTGGTTCTCAAACTGTGGGGGCATGACTGGTAGTGCCCAAGCTTCTCCTGGTGCTACTGAGCTCTAGCAGTTCATCTTAAGTTTGCTCACCTTTTATGAGGTGGCTTCGGTTGGTCAAGGAGTTCATAGGAAGTTTGATGTTGTCTCGATTTAGAACTTGTTGAGTCCTAAAGTGCAGACCTGTTTAGTGCTGGTGTAGTGTGCAGGCTTGGTATAGGTAACCACATCTATCTCTGTCTCTCTCTGCAGTCCAATAACACCAAGGCGCCCAACATGGAGGAGGGTATCACTATGTTCTCCACTCTCCTCAGCAATAAGCACTTCCTCATCACCTTCGTCCATGCGCTGGAGCAGCAGAAGGACTTTGCAGTGCGGGACAGGTAATAGTCAAAGAAATTAAAAAGACTGACTGTGTCTGGTGGGTGTGGGCTCAACAACGAAAGAGCACTATCTTGGATTTCCTGGATAACAAACAAATTCATTAAATTATTAGAGCGCCGTAATTGAATTGATAATACAATCCTAAGTGGTCCCGAGCCAGTTCCATGCCTCGGTAAAGGCTTTAGCAAAAAATTAAAATAAAATAAAATCAATAATAGCACTGCAGACGCTTGAGAGAAGGTTTGTTGCAGCGATCCCTGAAAGTAAAATCCACAGATGCTGAGAACACGCCTAAATCTAACTGTTTATGGTTTCATATTTTTAATAGGATTATATGGGAAAACATCCACGGATTCTGTTGTGCAAAAAAGAAAAGTTATTTAAAGCAAGGTGTAAACATCCCCGCTGTAAAAAATGTCTTAGCCCAGTCAATGTGTCATTGCGGAGATCCACTTAAAGACCAGGGGAAAATTCCCGACTGAATGCCACATCCTTGTCCCATCCCCGGAGTCAGCACTTCCTGATTGATGCGGCCTGTTTGTGGTGGATTAGTAGAGACTTTGTGAAGGAAATCCCCTGCACCTCTGGACCGCGCCTCGCCCACTCACTCCCTGCATTACATCAGAGCTCGATTTGGCCTCTGTCACAGGTGCACCCGGGGACGACTCTGTTATTTTTAAATCTCCCCTGACCACACACTGTCAGGGCATGTTTGTAAAAGCATGTTTTCTCTCAGTGGTCACATATTTATCCTCTTCTCTCTCTTTCCAGATGCAGCTTGGCGTCACTTCTCACCATCGCCCTCCATGGCAAACTTGAGTACTACACCAGTATCATGAAGGACCTGCTTGTGGACTTGATCGACGCCTCGGCCGCCAAAAATCCAAAATTGATGCTTCGTAGGACGGAGTCTGTCGTGGAGAAAATGTTGACCAATTGGATGTCTATATGCATGTATAGCTACCTCAAGGTAAGTTTGTGTTTTCTCAACATCGGTGGCTAATTAATAGAAATCAAACATACAAGCAAAACTAGAATTACTACATCCTTACTAATACCTGAAATTACAAATTGCCAAGTCTGGGCCAAGTCAAATGCTTATTTTATCTAATGTAAATTTTTTACGTAAATGTAGGCATTTTTATGGGTCTAAAACAAAGACTACCATAGAAATGATCGGTAAAGATCTTGGGTAGATTGCACATCACATAGATTAGATTCCTCTCAATTCCACGTAACGACAGTCTTAAAATGTTGACAAAATGACAAGTCAGGCTCACACAAAAAAGTCATTTGAGTTTTCGTGCTTCCATCTGGGATTTTAGCATCATACCATGAATGGCTGTACATAACACTTGTCCACACTTTGCAGGAAACCGTGGGCGAGCCTTTCTTCCTGCTGCTCTGTGCAATCAAGCAGCAGATCAACAAGGGCTCAATAGACGCCATCACAGGGAAGGCGCGCTATACCCTGAACGAGGAATGGCTGCTCCGTGAGAATATTGAGGCCAAGCCGCAGGTCAGACGCCACTGTCACACACTGACCTTGAACAGCTAATGCCAGACAGAGATTAGTCATTCAACAGCCCGACAGCCTTTTTTGTGGTCGATGACAAGCTCCACTGACTATTCACGCTGAAAAGTTTTAGCGAGGAAAATTCTGTTGTGAAAATAACAATAAAAACATGTGCCAAGGGAAAGTAATGACTAATATTAAAAACATGTGGCTCCAGATCAGTGAGATCATGAAAAAAACTATTTTGTTGGAGAAATTCTTTATAAATAATCGAGACAAAGAATTGTGTAGTTACTAAGCTTTATTTATTTGGGTTGTGTTTTGTTTTGCAGAACATCAACGTATCTTTCCAAGGCTGCGGCATGGACTCTCTGTCTGTCAGGGTCATGAACACAGACACAATCTGCCAAGTGAAGGAAAAAATCATCGAGGCCTTTTATAAGAACCTGCCATTCTCACAGTGGCCCCGAGCAGAGGACGTGGACCTGGGTAAGAGGGAGAGAGGGGGACATTTTGGCTGATTATTTTCATCCTTCCTATCCGGCCACCTTGTCTGAGATATAGTAATCTTCTTTTGCTAAAGGTCAATTCCCCCCTCATGAAGCTCGAGTAACCCGAGGCTGCAATATAATAAATGACAGAATACATTGAGGAGGGTGTACAGTCATAATCAGAGAGAGTTATTGCTTTCAAAATCCGTGCAGCCCGCAGAGCTGATTTGATTAATGGCCGGGGAATATCTTCACAGGTCGTGACACAGCCAGTTAGTGCTCGGCTGCTCGGCTGCGTCCCGACTGTACCTCTTTACAAATTTAGGAAATTCACAATATCGCTTCCCATTTTAATTTGTTTCAATGGATCATTTCAAAGTGGATACCATGAAACAGTGAGGGACAATGCAGTGTACGTTTTGTGCCACTCCCGGTTAAATCTTGTGACATTGTGCACAGATAGCCTAGGGGTTAAAGCTGCGGCACATGTGCAGGTCGTTGCGATGTCCAATCCAATGAAGCCTGGGAAACAAACAGCGGATCTTTAAAAGCAAATATGCACTTCAAAAAATTAATTCGTCTTGTGACATGCAGGGAGACGAGTTTCATTGTTTTAATGCCACAGATGGGTTTTAGTCACAACACCTTTTTTTCTGTTATAGGTGCCTTTTGATGATTAGGGCTGTGCAATAATTAAAATTTGCTCTTGCACATGGGCAGCAGACTGAACCAGTAGACTATTGGCTGCAACATGATCCAAACTTTTAATTGCTATGTCAGTCAACCTTCTATTTCGGCAAAGGGAATTCTATTTCAATTATTTCAAAAGATCATTGGAATCAGGAACCACTTCTCTCGGTTTCTCTTATCACCTCATTCTGATGCGATGGGATTTATTGCTGTATTTTCAATGTGTTCAACATAAACTACCTGTTTACTACGCACATTTTTATACTTGACTTTGCACTGTACAGCCACAACTATCATTACGCTCTTTCTTTCAATATTTCCCACACTTCTGTCTTTTCCCGCAGAGTGGTTCGACTCCGGTAGCAACAGTCGACTTCTGCAGGACGTGGACAACTCGTCCTTGATGGAGGATGGCAGGAAGAAGCTGAACACAGTCTTCCATTACCAGGTGTGAAGAAGAGTGTGTGTGCGCGTGTGTGGTTGTGTGTGTGTGAGGTCTCTGAGGTGGTGGATGTCATCCGTTGCGCCTGTATATCCTGACAATCTAACGCCAGCAGCAGGTGGGTTAAGGTGAGAACTCCTTGTAAATGGTGTCCTCTGTGGGTGGGCTGGCTCCACTTTCACCTGGGGGCTTTATACGAGGTCCAGTCCAGTCTATAACACGGTCGTACTCTTGACATACAAGGCACACACGTCAATGAATGAATGAACTGGGAAAAGGCTGTTTTGTTCACAGTGGTTGAATAGCAAAAACAAATCAATTCAATGGATTTCCTGGAAACGCCGAGATGCATTGTGACATGCCATACGGGACGAAACGCCTGTTGGATTTTTGCGCCACCCCCTAACCTGGATAAAAGGAAAGGAGTTTGGGGACAAATATAAATTGTATTTACTGTTGCATAGTTGTATTTGTATAGTTTAACTCAAAATACATAATTATTGAATATTTGGCTATCAATATATAAATGAAGCCGTTCTGTCTTTCCATCTACAGCACAGGATATATATGCACTGTATAAGCTCCATTTTATTAGAAGGCTAATTATAGAAAAGCATATGGCATTGTTTTAGGCAGACCCCTTAGCAGCAGTAAAATTACCACAAATTTTGACTCATGAAGAAAAACAAACGGTGTCCAAGTGGTATATTTTTGCTTTGCTTCGTGGACATCATTATGTATATGTGTGTTTGCTCACGTCCCCATTCATCTGCACGTGAGTAAACACACATTAACTGACCTCCGACTTTTAGCCCCATTACCTGTACTTTCTAAGTGCTGTGTTTAGTTTAAGCCTCTCCTTGGGACCGGAGCTGTGAAAGCGATGAGCTAACAGACGGTTCACTGCAGAAGGCTGCTCGATTCATTTCAACAGGACTCGACTTTAATGAGCCAAGTTTGTCTCCTGCTGATAGACAAACATATGCATCCCTCATCACTAATCGCCATAACCCCTAGAGAACGTTCAAGGTGATGAACCCCACAAAACTTTTCTTTACAAAGGCTAAACTATAGGATGAATTCACGTCAAAGCTAGGATTGAATAGCACAAGTCTGAAAACAAAACTAGCTAAATCCAAGACATTCAGACTGTTATGAAATCTAGTTCCATTTGGTTACTAGCATTTCAATTCAACCAGGTCCAGGATTAACAAGGGCGCACGTAAACTAAATTATAACCAAAAGATCTAAAACAATACCAGGCCTAAAACATTTCAGATCAAAGAGACATTTGGCTAGAACTGAAACAAGTCAAAAGTGAGATTAAAATGACCCCTGACCAGGACTAAACATATTGAGGTTGTCTGTTCAATCCATTTCACCACAGTATAAATGATCCGGGTCGGCCTCCTGTCGATTTACCACCACTTCTTCAGATTTACACCAATCGACCACACAACTCCCCCCCGGAGGGCGCTTGTTTTGATATAGCCCCAACTAACCTCTAACCTCCTGCCCTCTCCCTGTCTCCCCTTCACTCTGCAGGTCCCAGAGGGTGCATCACTGGCCTTGAGCATGAAAGACAAGAAAGAAAACACGCTGGGCAGAGGTATGTTCAACAACCTTTCGCATAAATACACCCGCCACCAGTCACTTTGTCACACGCACCCTTGAATAAACACTGCCGCCCGCTCCATCACTGTAAAGCAGTACATGGTCCGTTCATCAAGAGAACATGATACATCCATGTAAACGAGCTGGAAACCGCACGCCCTCCCTCGCCCCGAAACACAAAGCTCACATCTAAGCTAATAAATCACCGCACATAGTCACACGTCTCACAGGGAGAGCTGCCACCGAGTCTCCTTCTCCGCGTTGTAGATGTATTCCATTAGCGAATGTCAGCTCGTGGGGAAAAATGCCACTTAACTCGGCCCAATGTCCAGACTCGGCTCTGAATGTGGAAATGGCTTGTTGATCTTGGTGACAGATGGTTTTATATTAGAGCTGCGTGTGAATAGAAACAAAGACGTGCAATCATTGTGTTAAAGGAGGCTACTGTGATAATCTAATATATGTCAACTTTTTACCAGGTTGTTCCCTCATCAAAAACCCAAAGACTAGCCTCATCAGCGGTGGGTGGGGTAGCTAAAATATTGAATAGAGTAAGAGTAACTCAACTTTGAAATAATTTTAGTCAAGAAGAAGTTCAATCTAGGGACCCAAATAATTACCTAAGTAAGAGTAAACAAGTACTTAATACAGTGCCTTGCAAAAGTACTAATACACCTTGAACTTTTGCACATTTTGTCATGTTTACAACCATCAACATAAAGATTTATTTATTTATTTTTTACTGAAAGTTCACACACAAGTAACAGACAACTGTGAATTGTCTGTTTTTTTTTTTTAAATAGAAAAGTGTAAAGTGGGGCATGCGCAAGTATTGCCTAATGACTGCAGAATGTCTAACCATTAAATAGAGGCCACCGATGCATAATCTACTCTCTACACTATGTAGGGCTTTCATAATACATTATACAAAAAAATTATAATAATAATATACAAAAAATAAAAAGAGGAAATTGTACACAAATTGATAGTATACTGAGGATGGTAATGACAACTGGGGAGTAGCAGGATCACGAAGTAAAATATGTACTGCTGCATAGTAACGTGCCTTTATAACATTAAAATAGTGACTTCCAGTAATGTTACACTAGTGATTTTAGTAATTTACCAATGTTGGGCATTGGTAACAACTTGTAAGAAATATATTAATGATCATCATTTGTTACTTGCTCTGTACTAAACATTGTACAAGAAATGAAACAGCTGTTTTGTATGCTTTGATTGTTAAATGAAAATGATATTGTTTTTATTTTGGGGGTGGGCGCTTATAAGCCTTTTGAGCAGACTAACTGCTCAAATAAACAAATAAACTAAACTAAACTAAACTGCTCTCAGTATAATTCCAGCTGTTCTGTGAGGGCCTCAGAGCTATGGTCAGGTCACTAAACAACATCATGAAGGCCAAGGAGCTCACCAGAGAGGTCAGGGATAAAGCTGTGGAGAAGTTTAAAGCAGCGTTAAGTTATACAAAGATTTCCCAAGATTTGAACATCTCACGGAGCACTGTTCAATCCATCATTCGGAAATGGAAAGAGTATAGCACCACTGCGAACTTACCAAGACACAGGCATCCTAAACTAACAGACCGAACAAGGAGAGCACTGGTAAGAAATGCAGCCAAGGGCCCCAAGATAACTCTGGAGGAGCTGCGACGTACTGCCGCTGAGCTGGGGGAATCTGTACATGGGACAACTATAAGTCGTACTCTACACAAATCTGGCCTTCATGGACGAGTGGCAAGAAGAAAGCCATTATTGAAAGCAGGCCATAAGAAATCCCGTTTGAAGTTTGCTAGAAGTCATATGGAGGACACAGCTACCATGTGGAAGAAGGTGCTTTGGTCAGATGAGACAAAAATAAATAATTGAACTTTTTGGCCCAAATGCAAAACGTTATGTAAGTGGTCCCTCACTATAACGCGGTTCACCTTTCGCGGCCTTGCTCTTTCGCAGATTTATTTTTAACACAATTGTGTCTGCTTTTTTACAGCGTATGAACGCCATACGCACATTGTATTCTGCGTCCTGATTGGCTAGTCGCAGAGGGAGCCTCTGTCGTTGCATAGTTTAGTTTATTTGTTTATTTGAGCAGCAAACACTCTGCTCAAAAGGAGTGGGCCCCAAAATCAATACAATTAAAATAATCATTTCTCAAGAACATAGTGGAACAACAACGGAACAAAATAGCAACAAGGAAACGACAGCAAAACAAAACAGACCCTACACACCCGCAGCATCCGACCAAACCCCAAAGCGTTTCTCTGAACTTTTCCATGAAAATAAACACTAGCGTGTGGCGCTCGCCTGAGCTAAACACTCGCCTTCTGAAGCCTGAAACTGCTACGATAAAACTTTGGTCGTAGCTACAATTGTCAATTGTGAACAAGCGCACAGCACAGACGAGAGCAGCTCACAATGTTACCGTTACCAAAAATCATATATGACAAAAAAAATCACACCGTGACACCAGGCATAAGGAAGATCCCGTGAACTAGTGACAACAGTGTATAAAGTGTGTGTGAGAGGTTTTACAGCCTTAAAACATATATAATAATTGTAAAAAATAAAGCTGTCTACTTCGTGGATTTCGACGAGGGACCACTGTATGGTGCAGACCTAACACTTCTCATCGGGGGAGCATCCTGCTATGGGGCTGCTTTTCCTCAGCGGGGACTGGGAAGATTGTAAGAATAGTTGGGAAGATGGATGGAGCCAAATACAGAGACATTTTGGAGGAAAACCTGCTGGAGTCAGGAAGAGAATTGAGGCTGGGGCTGAGATTGATTGATTGGATTTATTTGAGTGATTAATTACATTATTTAGATTAACATTGTTGCAGTGCAGGAAAATAAATAAAGTAACAAAAACTCAAAAGGAGTAGGCCGAAGCAAGAAAGCTTATAAGTGCCTACACCCATATTCAAAATTAATTTACGTTCCGGATACAGTGATACAAGCAGCATCTCGTGTTTTCATACAATATAACACTTTATATTACAAATTCCTGAATTACACAATTACAATTGTCCGCATTAACCTTACGTATAGCAGCGTTGCTAAAGAAAGCATTCATGTTTTACAAGAAGAAAATCACATGAGGTTTACAAGACTTCCAAAGTAAGAAGACATAACACGAAGATAGAAATGTATGCAGTTTACCAATATATATAAACATTTTCTTTTTCCTTTTCTTCACCTTCCAGCAGGACAGTGACCCTAAACACAAAGCTAAATCTACAATGGAATGGTTTAAAAACAAACATTAATGTGTTAGAATGGCCCAGTCAAAGTCCTGACCTAAATCCTATTGAAAATCTGTGGAAAGACCTGAAAACTGCTGTTCACAAACGCTCTTTAAACCCATGCTGTATGAATACATGTGCACGCTAGGGCTGAACGATTTTGGAAAATAATCTAATTGCAATTTTTTGTCTTCAATATTGCGATTAAATATGCCAATTTTGTTGCAAGGTCCTCTTCTCATGTATTTTTTACACAAGCAACAAATCTGTTTCATAATAAACAATATTAGATTAATTTGAAGTGAAAATTGCAACAATAAAGCAAACAAAATTGTTGCCTGTGAAAAAAAAAAAAAAAGAAGATAAAACTCACTGATCCAGTCAGTAACATCATCCATACTAAAGTGCAGGAAAAGTAAGAACAAACGTATGCTTTAACTAGTTAGTTTTAAGAAATCAAACTCCCAATTGCTGGGTTGCAGGTGACATCACAGCATTCCAAAGGCCAATACTATTATATGGAGGAAAAATTATTTTGTTTTTGAGGACATTTTTGATCTTGTACAGAGAGATCATGGACCCAGTGACTGATGTTAATGATCATTTTTGTAATTCATACTCTTTCTTTTGAGCTACGACTTGTGAAAGTGTAATGTTGTTAATAGGAAAAACTGGGTCCTGCCCCCCGCTGGGTCCGGTGACATCATCACATTCTAGAACCTGCAACCCAGCAATTATTACAAAATAAATGACATCACATTCTAGAACGTGAATGCAACCAATGGTTACACTTCCAAAATCGGTAACAGTTGCGTCTGACATTCCATTGATGACATCATAGATCGCTTGGATCAGAGTTTGTCAGTGTTGGTTCCTAAACTCACTTTGTCATTCTGTAGCTACGCATCGAGCTGATCGCACGCAAAATGAGACAGAGCACATCTTTCAGAATGAAACCCTGGGACGAGTATTCGGAGGCGGACGATGTCCGCACGTATGACCCGTCCTTTGACCTGGAGGCAATACTCTACCCCCCAACACCAACAGGGGGCGTAGGGGATTTGGAGACCCGGCTGGCGTCTCCAAATCCTGCCCCGGTCCAGACCACACCAACGTCTGAGGCCCCCACTACAGCAGAGGGCGCCGAGGAGGAGGAGGAGACCCGGCTGGCGTCTCCAAATCCTTCCTCGGTCCAGACCACACCAACGTCTGAGGCCCCCACTACAGCAGAGGGCGCCGAGGAGGAGGCGGAGACCTGGCTGGCGTCTCCAAATCCTGCCCCGGTCCAGACCACACCAACGTCTGAGGCCCCCACTACAGCAGAGGGCGCCGAGGAGGAGGCGGAGACCCGGCTGGCGTCTCCAAATCCTGCCCCGGTCCAGACCACACCAACGTCTGAGGCCCCCACTACAGCAGAGGGCGCCGAGGAGGAGGCGGAGACCCGGCTGGTGTCTCCAAATCCTGCCTCGGGCCAGACCTCACCAACGTCTGAGGCCCCCACTACAGCAGGGACTGAGAGAGAACTAACAGTTTGTCGCCCTATCCGGACTGCAATGCCGTCTGTAGACATCACATCTACAGGTGGGTGTAAAGAACCGGTTTTATCAGAGGAAGGGCGACAGGTACAAGAGATTCAGGAGGAGCTTCGGCGGGTGAGGGCAGAACTGAACAAAGCAGTTCTCAAAAATAAAACGCTGGAACAAAAGCTCAACAACCAGAAGAGACTGACCATAAACAAGTCCATCCAGCTGGACCAGGCTACTGCCCTGCTCCAGAGACAAGAGGACTATATTTACAAGCAGGTCATGTCCACAAAAGAGCTAACAGACAAGCTGCGAATTGAGATGCATAAGAACGAGACTCTGGAGAAAGGTCTGAAAGCTCGGGAAAAACACATCAAGGACAAGTCCGATCAGCTGGAGCAGAGGAACGGATTGCTCCAGACAAAAGAAAATTACATAGAGAAGAAAGTTTGGGAGAATGAAGACCTTAGAGCTGAGGTTAAATACCAGGAGCAGAAACACCAGGCCGCCCAGAAGCAGCTCGACGAAGCCAACACGCTAATCCTTAAATTGAGGGCATGGATAAAGAGCCAGATTTCAGGCGACAAAGACATATATCTCTCTAAAGTTAAACCACCAGCAAACATCGCCACCGCCAGAAAGAACATGGGGAGAGTTCAGGCAGAAGAAACCAGCTATGCAATCAATAAACCAGACGCAGAGCAAGAACCAAAGGCTGCCCTGGACACAACTATGAACTTGAACAAAAACTCAAACAGAAAAGTTGAGGCGACGCGGTCAAAGGCAAACAGATGGCGCCGACGCTGAAATCACCTCCAGCCAACACAGCTTCAGAAACAAAACGATAGCATTTTATGAAAACAAGGAAAAAATCTCTGTATTGTTATATTTTGTTGTTACAAAAACATTCAGAGGGGATTTTTGATCGTGTTTTACAGCAAGAAAGCCCAGGGTTTGATCTCAGGTGGGACCTTTCTCTGTGGAATTTGCACGTTCTCCCTGTGTCTGAATAGGTTTAGTTGAGAGGGCAAATGTTTAACAATGGATGGAAATGGTCCCATGGTGTGGCATGTTTACATAAATGAGTCCCATATATGCTCATTAACATGCTCTGTCCAGGCCAAAAATAAAAAGATCAATAAATTAGGAATAAAATAAAAACCTTGACTTGTTTTGGGGGGTTTAAAATTCGGTAATTCAGGCGAGGAATTAGAAATGAACATGTCCCTAATCCCTCAGAAGTGCCCAGGTTGCTCTGATAGTGGCCATCAGCTCTTCTGCATTGTTGGGTCTGGCCACGCCCCACTTTTCACTTTTCTATTTTTTGAAAAATAGCAGAATCATGTATCATTTTGCTTTCACTTCACAGTTGTTACTTGTGTGTGAACTTTCAGTAAAACAAATCTAGGGTTGTAAACATGACAAAATGTGCAGAAGTTCATGATGTATTAGTACTTTCGCAAGGCACTGTAGAAGAACCATTCAAGTACTGAGAAATTGTTAGAGTGTAAAAGTCTGATTTATGTTTAAGACAATGTGAAATTAGTGACACCTCCCCCCCTCTCCATGAAAAAGAAATAAGTACATCATTAAATGTAACACCTCGTCTGGTTTGATGCACACTGAGCTGCTGCCTTTCTCAAGAACTGCAAACACACTGATCTCACACCTCTATACATAAAACCCTGTATTCTTCCAGAAAGCACTCACAATTATTTCTTATACAAAGGCCTATATACAACATAAACCATCATCAAACTTGCAGTGATAATTTTAGACATCCCATAGCTTCATCTCAGCATCCAGACATTGTGGTCTCATTTTAAAGTCACATCGTGACTTGATTATTGTATAAGATAATCAGGAGGCAGCCTGTAACTGTTTGGAGCACATTGCATATCCCTAGCTTGAGCTGTTCAAACCCACTTATTTTATGTGAGTTTAAACAGACAAACTCAAATGCTGAGCTCGGGGACTGAGGACATTTTCAATAAATACCTTTTTTGCAAAATGTTAAATATATAAATATAAATCCAAAAAAAAGACAATCCAAAAAACAAAAACAAAATTGGAACAACAAGTTGTCTTTAAATGTATTAATAATGATTTAACGAGCAGTTTTCAGAATTCGCCACCGAAACACGTTCTTTCATTATGTTACTACTCCACTTTGACTTTGCTTTTCCCTTTTTATAATCAGTACTAGACCAGAGCTGTATCCTGCACAGTCGTATGTCCATCAAAGCCATTCACCCATTGCCAGAAATAGGCTTATGGGCCAAAACCTGGCACTGACTTCAAAGCATCAAGGGGTGTTATGTGCCTGTAGTGCTCCCTGGCTAATGTGAAACAGTGTCCGGGCTGTGATGAGTGCTGAGGGGCTGGACTGGGGCCCGCTGGGCAGGACCATCTCTGGCAGAGCTGCCTGTAATGAGAGCACATGAGTGTCTGTGTGAAGCCTGAACAAGTGTCTCCCATTGTTTCCTATAGCTTTGAGTTCAGTAATCTGCTCTGTATGTCCACATATGCATACTTGCATGTAAGTATTCGGGATAGTGTATGTCTGGGCAGTATATACAGTATCAGACATATCTGGGCTCATGGAATTTATTCTTTCCAGAAACTGGTTGGTCCAGAGAATTTCCAACACCTGTGATACTGTTTCTAGATAGTCTACCCTTGCTGGGCGGGGCCTTTCTGTGTGGCGTTTGCATGTTCCCCCTGCCCAGGTGCTCAGGTTTGCCCTATTGATAGAAACATGTACAGGTCAGGATGAATGATGAGTGTGTCTTTGACGGTGGGACAACGGATAGAAATGAGCTCATGGCTAAAAGCTGGTGAAGTGTTTGCATCCATGAATCTTATGTTTGCTTATTTAGGAGGCTAGAAGATGCACTGTCCCGTCCTCATGCATAAAAAGATAAATAAATAAAAGTAAACAAAACCATCTGATCAAAGAGCAGTGAAAGTCGCTGTTAAAAAGTATACTGGCAGAATGTTTAGTACAGCAAAATGAAATCATTAATCATTAATCTGTTTGGCATCTCATATGAAGTTTCACATATGGTTATTTTGAATACAGCTAGATGAAGCTGATGCTAGACTTAAAAAATGCACTATGTCCCTTACTATGAGAGACATTTCAGGGTGGCAAATTGCGTTTGATCCTTACAGAATATAGCATGCATTTACCTTTACAAATATGCGTGTTTATGTTTAGTATCACATGTAAACCAGCTCAGTTTAATGCCATTTGCAAACACTGGCTGAGCATTACCATCTCATTACAGTGGCTCCAGAACCACTCTCCGGCCTGTGTGTCTGTCTGCACTAATCTCCTCCATTCTCCCCAACATACCCCCCTTCACACGCACACACGCACGCACACACACACGCACGCACACACACACACACACACACACACACACACACACACACACACACACACACACACACACACACACACACACACACACACACACACACACAGCCTCTCGCTCCCCCATCCACCTAATCACTCTCTCTATCTCGTTCTCCGGCTCGGCTGTCAATCTCTGCCTTGTTTTTCCAGTCGCCCTATCTGTCACACACACCTCTGCCCCCCTCCTGTCCCTTTGGTCTCCACCTTGTTGATTGCACATTGTTTCACACACTATGTTTTGTGTCTTTTTCAGTGAAAGATCTGGATACGGAGAAGTATGTGCATTTGGTGAGTACCATGTAATCAGACATTATAATTACAGGGATGAGGGCCTGCACTTACAAGTGGCTGCTGTGCAGAAAGTGTAGTTTTGTTGGTCATTTTGCACTAAATTGTAGTTGGTGATGGTAAATGGTGACGTATTAGTCATTATGTATTCAGTAACAAAAGGTCAATTAGCCAATCGACTGTGCCCACCTGAGCCTGGACACATCAGATTTTGTGGGTAGTTTTTTTTTTTGGCATAACAACCTATGTGAACTAAAAATGACTAAACACTTACGCAGAGGATATATTGTCTAACATGTTCAAAGTAAACATATCCATCTACAAGTTTCTCTTGAGTTTAGAATCCTTTAGTTGCTTTTCTAGTCAGACATTAGAGAGGCTGACGACTGAGAAATGAGGTGAACAGAGGTGAGAAGGAAAGCTGCTGAGAGGACATGACAGCGGTAATGCTGTTTAAGCTCTTTTCTAAACGTCAAAAAAGATATGGGGCCTTTGACTTCAGAATAATGAGTTCTTTGGAATACAATTTGCCGGGTGAATAGTTAGTTTTCTGCTCCCTTTTTTACCACCAGTTTGAAGGGACTTTGTGTGGTTTTTATCCTCACCTCTGCAAGACCTGCCAGATGCATGATAATGTACAGGTTATCTCAGGGCTGGGTAAAAGAGTGTTTTGTACTGAGTACCATTTCTTTTTTTCCCTCAAATGATAGAAATTTTCCATACAGCTTAAAATTGGGGAATAAAGGAAAAGTGGCGAGTGCTAATCTCAATGCGAGTGTTATTATGGGGTTGCTCTGCTCGTTCCTTCTGCTCTAAGACATGTTGGTGAATGTACATGGCCCTTAAACATGAGGCGATAGAATGACTGTGTTTGGAGGGTATGAAGGTGATGTCACAGCATAGGCAACAGGGAACTTTTCGGGTTCTGTTAAAGACAATAACGAGACTCCAATACACATGACCCTGACCCAAACTAGTATTAGTGTCTGTGTGGGCTCGTCCTGGCATGCTCCAGTGCAAGGTTTTAAAATAGACAGTCAACAATCTGGAACGAGTAATTCAGTAAAGATGTTTTACTTCTTATTCAGTACGCTTTGGTAAGAGAGAGATGGACAAAAACTCATATCTCTAATTTAGCTTGTTACAGTGTTTACATGAACATTACTATGTAGGAAGAGGCCACAGAAACTTTTGTATTTTTGTTTTTATTTAAAAATCTAAAACAGATTCAGCCTCACACTTTTTTTTGCTCTGCCAAAACCTATGTAGGATTATCATATTAAATAACTATTATAATCCAACTGGATCATCTTAACTTAAACCATATTATTTATTTATTCGTTTATTTGACAGGGACAGTACACATTAAGGAACATTTCTGTAAATGTGTCAGTATTAGCTGCAAAGCTAGTTTTCAACTGTTGTCCCTGGGCGAGGTGTATAATGCCAACAACAATTATAAAACATAAAACAATTTAAAAGTTGAGGCTACACACTTACACAACAAATGCTGACACAACTCACACACCAACAACATCCAAACGCTCGTTCTGTGACTTGCACAATAGAATAGAGATGTTGGTGCAAGGGCAGGTCACACAGTTCAAACAGACATTATAAGGATAAATATGTACAATTATTTACAAAGCAACGCCTGAGCGGAGGATCCTGAGGCTCGGCTCAGTCCTGCAGGAGATCTGTACAGGGTCTAATGAGCACATTGTTGATTGGATTTCAACCAGTTTTTTAATTGATTCCTAAATGTGTTAAATGTGGGGCATTCTCTTATAGTGAGAGGGCTGCTGTTCCAGATGTTACAGCCCCTGACTGAAAGAACAGTCTGGCCGAAGGTGGTATGTCTGACGGGCACTTCAGTCTCCTCTAACCATACACCGAGTGGTTCTGCCAGAGGAGGATTTCAATTTTACAAATTCCCTTAATGGCGGTGGTGCAAGTCCGTTGAGTATTTTGTAGACCATACAAGCAAATTTAAAGTATTTAAAATGTTTGAAGTTTAGAAGGTTGTACGTCTCAAGAATGCGGCAGTGGTTACGAAACAGGTTTTCTGGCAAAAACTTTTAAAGCTTTTTTATATAAGGATTCTATTTGTCTAAAAGTGGTTTCATTTGTAAGAGACCAGTTTGTAAAACAATATTCGATGTGTGAGAACACCATAGCAGCAGAAACATCCGAGCTGCCTGAAGTGTCATTGATGAGCCAATAAATCTGAAGTTATGAAGACTGAATTTAATAGTTTTACACATTTTTGTGACGTGACTTGAACGTGAGAGTAGAGTCAAGAACTACTCCAAGGTATTTGAACTCTTGTACCAGTTCAAGCTCCACATCTCTGAGAAATACATGTGAATTAGTAGTTTTTTTGTTTTGTTTGGAAAACATCATACATACAGTCTTTTTAGTGTTTAAAAGTAGACATGATTTTGAGCAACATCTCTCAGCCATAGGTTATATTTAAAAACTGAGGGAAAGGTACTTAATGCAGCTTCAAAATACCCTGTGGTGGTGTCAGAGTTGAAGCGAAGACAGAAATTCCCCCTTTTGACACTGAAGGGGCAGAAGCTGTGGAGCGTTCATGCTTGGTTTCACTGCTTAAACATATGTGATGACCTCTGGGTGTTTCAGGTCCTGCCTCACGACGAGCTCATGGAGACCAGGAAGAAACACCGACAAAGTCACCACAAGAAAGTGCTGCCGGAAATCTACCTGACACGCCTCCTGTCCACCAAGGTGACTGCAAGGATCAAAGCTTAAATACCCAACACTTACAATATGTAACGAACAATATGTAAACAGTAATACGTCTTGTATACATTTTACACAGTGTGCTGACTCTGAGCTCACTTTGGGTTTGATACATTAGCATCATGTATGGGCCGCTTGTCTCTATGCTCCGCAGGGAACCCTGCAGAAGTTCCTGGATGACCTCTTCCAGGCCATTCTCAGTATCCCTCCGGACCGCCCTCCTCTGGCCATTAAGTACTTCTTTGACTTCCTGGAGGAGCAGGCGGATAAACGAGGGATAACGGACCCGGACACCCTGCACATCTGGAAAACCAACAGGTAAAGTTTTTCCAACAAAATATACAATGGCGTGCGGTTACCTCACTGTGCGGATGGAGGAACGACTGTTGCTAATTGTCTGTGTCATTGTTCCTGTGGCCATAGTTTACCTCTACGCTTCTGGGTGAACATCCTGAAGAATCCGCAGTTCGTGTTTGACATTGACAAGACGGATCACATGGACGCCTGTCTGTCTGTCATCGCCCAGGCCTTCATAGACGCCTGCTCCATTTCTGACCTGCAGCTTGGCAAGGTGAGCCAAACCTGTCCATCAACTGATCAACAAAACAAATGCCAGCTGCAAATAGAAGCCACCTGCTTATATCAACTGAAATGGTGACGCTCATACTTGCTGGCCAATACACCGTCTCCAAGCAAAGTTCCCTCTCGGCTCTTTGGTTTTGTTCCACTGTTCATGACATGTGTATGTCAACAATCTCAATGTCCTTTTGGGAATACATTTGAGAGCGATTTAATGCTTATACTGGGTTTTAAGTACAGCAAGTAATTGGCCAGAAGTCAGGTAGAAGAAATAAAGCCCCTAATATCAGGTATTTGGTATAATTTAGACTCAAGGCAATTACAAAAGTAATTTAATATTAATAAATGATTGGTTATATTATTATGAAGCACTTTCACACAGTCAAAGCACCTTTCATTACACCATTATTTATTCACGCCCTGGTGGTGGTAAGCTACCTCTGCTGCCATCGTTGCCCTGGAGCAATGTGTGGTAGTCCTTTGGTGCCAAAGTCCTGTACAACCCCGACAACCTGCTAACACATTTATGCACCAGTGGTATTAAGAGGAAAGATGGGCTGAAATTCTAGCATACAAAAGCTGAAAAGAATCAGGGAGATGGGGATTTAAAAAGCCGCCGCCCTCCAATGAAGCAAACTACACTGCAAAATTAATTTGTTTTGCAAATAAAATCCACAAATCTTTCCATCGCACGTCATTGACAAAATATTTCCTTTTCCATTTCTATCTCATCCGGGGTTTGATAATGTCCCAAACCGCTCAGACTGTCTACCTCTGCTCATGTTATTTCAGAGCACTGATCCAAGG
This sequence comes from Proterorhinus semilunaris, assembly GCA_021464625.1. NCBI lineage: Eukaryota > Metazoa > Chordata > Actinopteri > Gobiiformes > Gobiidae > Proterorhinus > Proterorhinus semilunaris. The sequence goes on from CM038347.1 coordinate 22,714,600, forward strand.
TCGTGACGCGCTGTGGGGATCTTCTTCTTTTGTGCAAACGTGTGTGTCTGTCTGTCGCTGTGCGCGGCTGAATGTCAATGTCCTTTACCGCGTACAAAACCCGTCTCATTCGTCTAACAGAGTGACCCTGAGCGCGCCGCTTCCGGTCTCTATACGCAGCGCCTCCTTCCCCAGAGAGGCCACACAACTCATCAAAAATGCTCCTCGTTCACCGGGAGACTGTCAGAGTTGTTTGGGGGTTATGAGCCAAAAAGTACAATGCGGGCGCAGCAGTGAAAGTCATTAAGTGGAGTATTATGCGGTGCCCCGGTTTAGGTAAGAGCTCAGTAATGCGATGTCTGGCTGTGTTTGTTTTGTTGAGAAACTTGGTTCAAGGATTTGACAACGTTGATGAGTAGAAAATTAATAATGGTAATAATGCATTGGTCTTATATAGCCTTTTTCCAGATGCTCAACATCACTTAACAATTTCATGCATTATTAATTCACTCCATGTTCGGTAGTGGTAAGCTACATTTGTACCCACAGATGGCCCTGTCTCTGACCACTAACAACCACTCACAGTCCATTCACCGAGGCTACCCTTTATTCTCTCATCCAGTTACTAACCTGGTCCAATCTCGCTTAAATTCCGAGTCTGACAGGATTGGGTAGATTTATATATTGGGTAGCCCTTTTTATTCAAAAATACATAAAACCTAAGTGAGTATTTAGCACCCCAACTGCAGGGTTAGTAAGGTCGGTTGTAGTAGATTGTCTTTGGTTAATATTAATAGAAATGATGGTAGTTTTACCCATAAAATACCATGCCATCACTGAGTTCCTTAAGCCAGTCTCAAATTGGGATACACGAAAAGAATGATGCCAAAAATTGTATTAATTATAAAACCGTATCAAATGGTAATGATGTAGTAATAATTAATCCCACTCTACTGGAACAGTATATGTCCAGCCTGCTGAGATTATTTGTTAGTGTTGAAGGTGAGAGGCAAAACACCCATAACACTAATGCAACCTTCAGATGACCTTACAGAGACATAATTGTATTGATTATCTATTAAAATATCTGTTTCTCAAGGTTTTTTTTAGTAAATTAACTTTTTGAAAGACATGTTTCTGACGATAGTAGCGGGACAGGCAGCGAAGGGAGGGGACAGGGTCTGGATTAGTGAGGAGCAGCAGGGGTGACAGCGGGACAGAAGGGAAACGAGGCGAAGCTGGCTCTCTTATCTGGAGAAGGGCACACATGCACAGGTACCTCAGGGGTCACCCAGGGGTCACAAGGGTCACCAGGCAGATGGGCCAACAGCAGGAAGTAACCTTGTGGACAGGAAAAGAGGAGGGACTGTGCCACCGCATCCTGGCTCCAGACTGTAGTCAGACAAAGAAAGGCGCTCACGTGGGAGGTATAATTTATTGGCAATCCTACTACATGTAAAGCACATGCAGAGAATCGAAATCCTGTTTCTCTCGATCCACTGATACAAAAAGACCACAGTTAACAGAGCAATATGAGATATATATGTACACAATGGAGGCAGGCAGAGAGAGGGAGGGAGGGAGGGAGAGATTTCAGGTTCCTGACAGCCTGATGGATAAGGCTGTCCTGCAATCAGTTTGACTGGTCACTGATCGAGAATCTACTACTATCTCTGTATATAACTAGAATTACCACTGCTACTGTACGTTTTTGGCTTCACAGAATTACTCGGCAAATAAGGGTGACCCCGTAAACAGTGTTTTTATGACCCATCTCATTGTTGTTTTATCCCCAGACATAGGGACACATAGGGATAAGCAATCGGTTTCAAAATATTCAAATCCATAAAGTTACGACGCCCAATAATATAAATATATGCAGAGAATGTGGATATTATGCTTTTCTTATTATAAAATGTGCTCAACATTGGGACAAAAAGTGGGACAAATAAGTGGGACAGGGCAAAATTCATGCAGCAAGAAACAATTTGCAATTGTATCTAATCTTCATCTAGTCATCTTACAGTAATTTATTGACAGAATCTTTTTCTAATAATTGTCAAACAGCTTTGTCACGGCATACAGACCTTTAGTGAGATTAGTCCTGGTTCCTAATGCTGTTGAGCCCTTGGGCAAGGCATTTCACCACCTACCCGTGTAACAGTGTGAGTGTGTGTTTAGTTGCGGTCAAAGAGGTCATTAGCATGAATACCACATCTGCCATTTTGCCTTGGGGCGGATTTGGCAAAAGCAGCTCATCATCAATAATAGTGTGCATTAATTGGAGCGATGGAATAATGGGCGTTGTATCTAAAGCTCTATAATATATTAAACTATATAACGTACCTTAGAATCCAGCCCTTGTGCCTATTGCATTCTGGCCACCATTTACAAAAGCAGACAAAGACAGGCGCTCACTACACACACTATAGGTGACATAAATAACTCGTGACACGTAGGAATATTTACGCTGTAAGCACATTCGGTAATGCTGGGAGCTGAGGCTGCCTGTCTCCTCTGCCTTGTCCTAGTTTTCCTCCCTCCGTGCACACACAGAGTCAACAGCCTAGTCCCTTTAAAACTGGAATATGCCCACAACCTCTTAGCCTCGCCATTCTTCTGTTCTGCCTGAATACGCTGCAGAGCCTTAAGTGAGGGTGGAGAGTGTGACCGAGCTATGAAGCAGGACTGTTTATTCATTCAATCTGACTCAGGCTTTTTAAAGGAAGCTTTCCACACCTTCCATTGTTTCAAAGCATTTGAAATGCCGGAGCCAAAAAATGAAATTCTTTTTGTGGCCTCATACTGTGCGAACATCAACAAAGTAGAACATTGTGGATACGTCAATTTCAAGGTTCCAAAGAGGTTTTGCGATCGTCCCATGCCTGTATGAATGGTTATGTCAGCAAGGCTTGTGTTGGCCATGGTTAAATCTGGTGCATTTACTTTGTGCAGTGATTTGCTGAATGTTCATGTATGTGCACTGTCCTCTCCAAATAAACAAATAAAGTAAAGTATTAATGGATGGGCCTGCAAGCTGTATGGTACATATAGCATATTTGAAGGGTACAAGTACAAAGCCCAACACCTGACTTACATTTGTGCTGGAAAACAAGTATTTACTTATCTTTAATGTATGTGAATCACAATTAAAAAAACATAAACAACAAAACACAAAGTTAGCGGGAGAAACGGATACTTTACTTAATTTTAGAAGGGTTGATACTTTTAGAAGGGTTGCTTTGTGGACAGTGTGTGCTTACATGTTGAGTTTGCTTGTTCTCCCTGAATCTAATTCAAGTTTAACGTTCAACAAAACTTCAGAAACAGTAACTTTTCCACAATATTCTTATCCCTTGATGTTCCATATTAAGATCTTTCTGGCTTCATAATGATTGTCTTCATTACCACCTCAAGGCCTGAATTGTTCCAATAATGATTACTAATGAGTAAATGTCCTGCCCTCAGAGAGTACTTCATCAGAACTCAAATTCATTCAATATTCTCCCTCCCATTAGGATTCACCCACCAACAAGCTGCTGTATGCCAAGGAGATCCCTGAATATAAGAAGAGAGTACAGTGGTATTATGCACAGATACAAGAGATGCCTCCACTGAGCGAACAGGAGATGAACGCGCACCTGGCTGAGGAATCGAGGGTAAGCTGACTTTAATTTAAAGGAAAAATAATCAGTGTAAACATAACTTGCTCACTGACAGATATCGTAAGTGAACAGATTATCTCTTCTTCACAGCTTCTGCTTGTGGTCGAGTGAGTTAAGGAAGCAAATAAACATTTTACACTGTGGTAGAAGCAGACAAAATAGTGTGCTATATAATAGTAATGTTGGAGACCTTCATATCATACCATAATATTTCTTTTTTTTACTTTGTCGTTCCGTCGCTGAAAGGAATTATCTACAAAAGTCGTCCTGCAAAGCTTGAACATCAAACACTATCTGTCCTTCCTTCGACATTATATCAATTTGGAGAACCAGCACATAATCTCTCAGATGATCAACGTTTTCACTTATAAATACGACTGTCTCATTTTCTCTTGTAGAAATGCAAAAATGAATTCAACACCAATCTGGCCGTGACAGAGATCTACAAATATGCCAAGAAATACAGAAACCAGGTAAGTTTGAAATCTGATTTCTATCTGATACAGTGGTGTGTCTAAACTGGCCTTTCACTTGCGACACATCGCCCTGTACCCTCAGCTGTATCACGTTTCTCATCTGGGCATCAGAGCGTGACATACCAGTCTAGATTATTGTCTCTCCAAACTCTCACCAAGTGTCACTCAGCCTCCCAAATAAAAGGGGGCTGACGTGTTGGCGGTGCTAAAGCATTGTTTTTCTTTCTGTAAGTGTTTCTGAGAAAAGCTTTATGTCAACATTGTTCCCACCACTTCAGTTCAGTGATCCTTTTCAACCCGCATGTTCAGATGCAACGAGAAAGTTATTGCTTCAGCAAAAACACTTCTGAAATCGAGGTCCTTCGACAGTTGCAGTGATTTGTAAGGATGTGCTTAGGATTTACTTCTGATGCCTTCATAATGAAACCCTCTTGATTGTTACTGCTTTGCCTTGCATATGAATTACTGACATACAAATACTAGTATAATACAGTAAAGTAAAATAAACACACTCATTAAAAGGTAATTAAAGTGAGTGACAATCTGTAAGTTTAAATGTTTCACTAATGTAATAGATTGACCATCTGCAATTTGACGTAACGTAGATAATAATAAATTATTATATTTTTTCTGAAGTCCCTCCTTTTGCTGATCTCAGACATTAACCTCTGTGCCATCACTGTGCCCAATGAGACAAGCTGTCCTGTAATCTGGCCAGTCAGGTTCAATATCTCTCTCTCTCTCTCTCTCTCTCTCTCTCTCTCTCTCTCTGTCTGTCTGTCTGTCTGTCTGTCTGTCTATCTCTCTGTCTCTGTCTGTCTCTGTCTGTCTCTGTCTGTCTGTCTCTGTCTGTCTCTGTCTGTCTCTGTCTGTCTCTGTCTGTCTCTGTCTGTCTGTCTCTGTCTGTCTCTGTCTGTCTGTCTCTGTGTCTCTCTGTCTGTCTGTCTGTCTCTCTGTCTCTGTCTGTCTGTCTGTCTGTCTCTCTGTCTGTCTCTCTGTCTGTCTGTCTCTCTGTCTCTGTCTCTGTCTCTCTCTCTGTCTCTCTCTCTGTCTCTCTCTCTGTCTCTCTCTCTGTCTCTCTGTCTCTCTCTCTGTCTCTCTCTCTGTCTCTCTGTCTCTGTCTCTCTGAGTGGCGTTCAAGTCCAATCAGGAAGATGGGGGTTTAGTTTACTTTTGAAAACAATACCCCTCACTCTCTCCCTCCTCCCTATGCAATCTTACAGATTATCACTTTAAGTAATGTAATAGTTAATGCTTCTTCCATGACTACTGCAAATTGTATTATTACTACTACTGCATTTATATATTCTAAAATTGCATTCATACAAACACCAAACAGTGTAATTTACATGTTCAACTCAACACCCTCCCTGCTTAATGTCAAGTTTCAGCTCTGACCCTGCTCCTGCCCCTCCTCTAGTGAGTCGTGTGCTCTGTAGTACTGTGAGTATTCTCTAGAGAGGCTTAGTCAGTGGTGACTGTGCCTTAATAGAGAGCCCTCATGGTAATAGCATTTAGCTGCCTTCCTCTGTCAGGCTACTGTACAGACATGGGCCAGGGGCTTAGAGCCTGATTCACAGTGCTGTATGAATGGGCGCTGATTGCCTATTCTCCCGGCTCCGGCTCAGTTCGCTCTGCCTGGTAGCACGCTGCCGCTAAGAGCCCATAAATCCCACTGACACTATGACAACTATTGGGCAGGAAAAACACAGCCGGCGTGGGTTTGGTAAATAAGTGGTGAAGAGCCTTTGTGGTGTGGAGGCATGCGTGAAGAAGGCAAGAGGCTGGGGCACATTTCTGCCGCTCTCTTCGACGCTTGAACGCTCGACAGACTAAAAGTACCCTTTGTTTTGTGGTGTTGCATCAGGCGCACTCTAAGGTTTTTTCCCCATGACTGATTTGAGGAGGAAGCCATGTTTGAAGAATTAGTTTGTCTAAATATCTTAGAGTGAATTAATGTGACAGTGAATGATTGTGTATGCATGCCTTTGATAGCCCTCCAACTGGCCCGAGTCTCACCCGGCTGCGTTGCATAGTTTTACATTGGATGGAGCTAAGTTAAGAATCCTCTGTGGCCAAATATAACAGCTGCTATCGTATTGTGTGATTGTAACTGTTGGTACAATGTTATTCTAATCGTTTTTTGGTCATGTTACTCTGGGTTACAACTAAGACGTTTTAGCTGCCTATTATTTATATGGTCAATTTATGTCCTAGTAAACATAAAGAGACTAAAAAATATATATTGATGCATTAATGCCACTTTGACTTTTGTTGTGTCATCCAGGTGGTGAATGCTCTGGAGGCCAACCCCACCGCCCGTCGAACCCAGCTGCACCACAAGTTTGAGCAGGTCATTGCGTTAGTGGAGGACAACATCTATGAATGCTCCAGCGAAGCCTGAAGTCTCTCTTCTGTGTTTCTCCGCTCTAAGACCAACTTCTCCCTCCTCTTCCATCCGCGTGGATTCTCGGGAATGTTGGCCACTGAGGGATTAGCCTTTTTATAAGTGTCATTATTATTCCCAGCTCCCCACCGCCACAGACTTTAATAGTGTGAAAAGCAGCGGAAGGACATATATATAAAACTGCCTCTCGTCTCAAGCATCATTTATTAGCGAGGTGTTCGGCATTTTCACATGTGGGAAGCAATTTCTATTGCCAAATCGTTCCCAGCGAAAGTAGCAGATAAAATGCCGGTTTTCGCTCGACTGTCAAAATCAGATGAGTCTGAAGATGCTATTTCTGGATGTCTTTAGCGTTGCTGGGACCTAAAGCCCTGGTGGCAAAACGCACTGAGCCCTTCTTAAAGGGATTGAGCCAATGATGCACTGTACTGTAATATAATGTCCATAGCAATATTTATAGATGTGTTATAACACTTTGGTCTGTCAGGATCAGAGAAGGACCTTGACAAACTCTCCCATCTCCTAAAACCGGCATCATTCTCAGGTGTGACTGCTGAAGATTTTAATTTCCATAGGTGCTTTAAAATTACAATACTGTGCAAAGGTTTTAGCACGGCTAAGAACTGTTTTATTTTTTTTGTGAATTTGTGATTATTTACCATCAGATAAAGATTAAAGTTTTGTCCCTGAACTAGATCGTTTTTTTTACATCCCGGTTTTTACATTTGCAAAAGAGCACTAAAGTGTCTCTACAGTGGCATAGCGTGCGTCTAGTTTGGGTTTTTCTTTTTGTTTCGCAATTTTATTACGACATTGCCACATATTAATTAGTCCATATGGCCTTCTTGAAATGCTCGTCTAAGACCTTTTCACAGTATCTTTATATCCAAGTGTATTTTGCAGGTTGAGGACCGGGTTTGGAGGAGGGAATGAAGTGTAACCATTATGTGTGGGTATAAACGGTGATGCGGTTCAATGGGAAGAGCTGCCATTAGCGACGTGTTAATCCGTGTTAAACAAACAAGAATCACCATGGATTAAAAATTACAACAAGAGGGAAATTTACATATATGGAAGTAACGTGAGCTCAATATAATCTGAAGAGAGGATGACTGTATTTGTGACGCCAAATGACTTGTCAAAGTTTGTGAAATAAATTATAGTATTTAGGATTTTAACATGTCCCAGTCTGACAGTGTTTTTCTTTCGCTAAGTACCGGGGCTCCCGTCATGTCCAAAATGCATTATGGGAGAGCAATTTTTTAACAACATTTGAAAACCATTAAGCTCTCTGCGCTGTCATACTTAAGCCAACGGAGCTGCAGCATCTGGAATTTCTCAAAATGAGTCGTAAATGCTCTTGTGAAAAAATCCGAAAGGAAAAGGCCATGCTGTAGATGTTTAGCATTTTTATTGCAGTAAACACAGAATAATTCCACCTTCTGCATGTCATTAACACAAACAAGAAAATAATAATCCCATTGATTAGCATCAAATTCCCTTATACCTGCATGTAAACATTATTTGCACAGTCTGTTGTAGGAAGCATCTTCTTCCAGTAGAGGCGCTGTTCTGGTTCATCGCTTTACGCTCTCATCCACTTGTGATAAGATGTACTCTAGGTACAATTTTATGTCTGACCAACAAGCTGCAACTATATAAAAATATTCCAAACGTACTACAAACTATTGTTTCGAAACTCACAGCTTTAGTGCACTCAAATGTGAAAATATTATGTTTTATTGTGATGACCCAAGTTTATGGGTCACTTAAGTAAATTGTGTCAGAAGAGGCATTTTGTGAAAGCCTAGCCTATGCCAAAGCAATAAGCAAATCACTACACGATATGACGTCTGACTGTGGCTAATGTCATATCAAACCAAATTATAAGCCATAACAATCACAACAAATGAAGTAGCCTAAACCAAAGCTTCAATCCACTGAAACTATATATTATACTTTTCACTACTCAAATAAGCGATCACTTCCACAAGCTAATTTAGTGAAGTGTTTTGGAGCTCACCAGCGACAACAATACTTTCAAAGAAAAGAAAGAATAAAATTACTTTGATGAATTAGGGGACGATGCTTTGATGGTAGTGGGAGATTGGACCGCGTTCAGCTGGACGGGCACCAGTACGATGGCCCTTATGTTCCCGGGTTAAACTCTTTGAAGCCAACTGAACACTTCCCATGATTAAACGGATGGAAAATATGCACGCTGGTTTTTCAGTATGTCACCAAATGTGCAGTGGTGCCGCTGAGAAGACTCGGAGAGGTAAGCCGAGAGGATTGGCCAAAAGAACATGGTGCTGCCTGGCTCTGGTAGTGGACTGTAGGCCCCATGTGCTCAAGACAGATGGGACGTGGAGGGGACGTGCTGTAGGGAGGGGGTTCAGGCCGGGGTCACCTGGCTGGAGGACACGGATGAAGTCTGGGTCTTGGAGAGAGTGGTGCCAGCGTCATCATCATCGAACGGGTTTCTTCCACAGCACACAGTGGTGATCATACAGTTTCTGAACTGTAATGGAAAACAAATCTGTTTACACAAAACACTAAAATATCAAAACCTCGTGTTCCAATCATCAATGGCGGGGTCGATGTTAGAGGGGTGGAGAATATGTACATTCTATTAGTAAATCGCCACACAGCTAAAAGATAAGAGCAAAACAAAAATCTTTACATCGGCACACATTAGTTTAACTCCCACCTGAACAGGGACCATTTTCTTCAGCATTACCCAAATCTAAAAACTTCAAAATAGCGATGAAAAAGAGACATAAACAAGGATGAAATTGCAACAATAAAAGCATCAAAAAGTGCCAGAAAACAGCAAGAGTTACAACAAAGCCACATAAACATGATGACAAAGTGATGATAAACCAACAAGAATTTACAAGCAAAAACACAACAAATACAAAGTTACAATAATATGACGAAAAGGCGACAAAAAAGCAACAAGTTCCAAAAACGCAACTAAAAAGTTCCAAAAACACAACAAAACTGTAACAAAAAAGGGTAATTAATATGACAAAAAGTAACGACTTAGCTTTCAAATGAGGCATTGCACTGGCCTATATTAGCTCTCCAGGTGAGAAGGCGGGGGTTAAGAAGTTGATACCTGTTTGTTGAGGAGGATGTAGATGACTGGGTTGTACAGGGCAGAGCTTTTGGCAAAGAAAGCAGGAGCAGTCATGAAGACGGGTCCAAACTCTGTTCCCTGATTGGCAAAGATGTACCAGGCCACAGTGGCGTAGGGCACCCAGCACACCATGAAAGAGATGATCATCACCACCACCAACCGGGTCACCTCTCTCTCCGCTCTCTGAGTGGTTTCCGACTCCTGCTGCTGGGCTGCGGCCTAAACACAGGTAAAGAATTAATCACAAATTCATTTAATACATCAGTTATTCCACTCAGCAGACTTTATTAGTGTACCCATTCTACAACCAGTGCCTCGGGACAACTTGGGCCAGGAACTTGGTCAAGGTTACCTAGCAAGAGGATTAGCCTACTGTGCTTGCAGATAACTCATGAGGGAAACTGGGGTGCCAAAAGGAAAATTGTTTGTCAAACCATGTGACTGATTTGAAATTATATTTCTCTCATCCTTGATTGTGGAGCGGGGGGTGGGGGAAGAGGGGTGGGAGGGAGGGGTGGGGGAAGAGGGGTGGGAGGGAGGGCAGGGAGTTCAGCTTCCCGATGGCCCTGTGTACGAAACTGTTCTTAAGGCGACTCGACCTGGCCCGTAGATTCCGCAGTCTCCTCCCAGAAGGCATTACTCTGAAGAGACTGTGTGATGGGTGCGTAGGGTCCCTGGTGATTCTGGCCCTACACAACCTGGGAATCAAACCCACAACCATGTGTTGAAGGCCCAAAACAGTTTGGCTGAGGGTCAAACAAAAATAATTTTGCTTCGGGTCTACCGACAACTGACAGTCTAGATTCTGCACAAATGCACTATTTTGTTCCCTTTGCATATCTCAAATCACAAAAATCTTTCTTTGTCCAAAACAAACATCTATTATGCACAGTAGCACAGCGGTTAGAGCTCGTGCTTCACAGCTAGAAGGTCCCGGGTTCGATTCCCACCTGGACGGGGCCTTTCTGTGTGGAGTTTGCATGTTCTCCCCGTGTCTGCGTAAGTTTCCTCCGGGTACTCCGGTTTCCCCTTCCACTAAAAACATGTACAATAGGCCAGCATGAATGAGAGTGTGTTTGAGAGTGTGCATAAGGGACAACGGATGCAAATGAGCCCAAGGCTACAATCCGGTGTGGCTTGTTTACATGCATGAGACCCATGTATGTTCATTAACGTGCACTGTCTCGACCAAATAAACCAATAAATAAATACATCTATTACATGAATTTGAGAATTGTAATGACGTATACTGAATACAATCTTGATGGCTGTCAGAGTGGCGTACTGCAAATGACTGGTCACTATGTCCATAATTTCAATGACAGACACCGAAAACCCATGTGACGTAACATGGAAAAGATAAATGAATAGGAAGATATCAAATAGACTTTATCTGATTAAGAAATACAACGAAGAAGGAAAATAAATCACTGCTTAGATACATCATCAGACATTGGAATTGACCAGGAGCAGGTGTAACAGTCATCACACAGGCAACCTGGTTATATCTCATTATTGATTTCAAACAGGACCGGAGCATAATTTATCAACGTTAATGACACTATAACAAAGAATACACAAACATGTCCTGGCAATATGTATAATAAATGATAATGATGATGGCATTGGGCTTACACAGGAGCAGACAGACTGGCTTTCAGCTGAAAGGGCCTGGCTCTAAGCTGCGGTCTGCCCTTCTGAAACGTCCTTGAGCCACTAAATCCTTTACATCTCCAGAGACTGTGCTCAGAGATGCCCCTAACCTTCATGCGGAAGGGGGGCGAGGTAAAGTAAAGTACATACATTTACTTATCTACCAACAGGGATAAACAAGGATCAGATTTTCCTGTTATTAATATTGCATCAGGCACTAAGAGAGTGGCTTCCTACCGCGCGCACAGTGCAGAGGAGGCGACCGTAGCAGAAGAAAATGATGATAAGAGGAATGGAGAAGTGCAGGATGAACATATAGATGACGAATGAGGTGTTGTTGATCTCGGGCTTCGGCGTGTAGTAGTCGATCCCACAGGAGCACTGCATACCCTCGGGGATGTACCTGTATCAGCCAACACATTAATAATATCACTTTCAAGCCGCAGCATGATGACTAGGGCGTCTGTGGCTTTTTATAGCAATGCAAAGCAAGCAAAACAATTCCCTCAGGTTCCGATTATTGTGCTATTGAATTTGTATCTGTTTAAGAATGAAAGAGCGTGCGTACCGGGACCATCCGAGGAGGGGAGGGGCGGCACAAGTCAAAGCCATTACCCAGGTGAAGGCCAGGCCAGCTAAAGCGTGCGTCTCTCCAAAGCGGAAGTTGGCCATTGGCTTGCAAACCACAAGGTAACGTTCAATGGCCAAAACCACAAGTGACCACAGGGCAATCTCTCCTGCAAGATGAGATCAATTAGAAATGCTTTAGTCCATTACTTGTGCAATTCAAATGCACAACACAAACTCCATTTGCTAAGATAGAAAATAAGACAAGAAATATCTAAGTTTCACGGGCTTACCTCCAAGTGTGGCAAAGAATCCCTCAATGTTGCACCCGATGACCCCCAGGCTGAAGTACCCATGCAGAGCAGTGTAGAATGTGACAGTGAAGCCACCCACCACCATAAAGAGATCTGCCACCGCCAGGTTCAGCAGCACATAATTCAGCGGAGTCCGCAGTCTCTTGTGTTTGACAGTGACAGTCAGAGTGAGGAAGTTGATGGGAAAGGCCGTGATCATTAGAAAGAACATGTAGGCGGCTAAAAGCGAGTATTTCCAGGGCTCAGCCAGGTAGTACTGCGGGTACTCGAATGGGCTGCGCACCACCCCAGTCTTATTAGACATGGGCACGTAGAAATTGGGCCCCTCTGTGCCATTCATCGCTGCAGGTGATAGGAGCTGAAATGTCCTCTAAAATGCTGACAGTGAAGGAAAAGAGCAGTGGCTTTTCAGAAGAACTTGCACAGTCCTGTCATACAGCTGCAGAGGGAATAGCACCGGGATGGATGGCTATGGTGATAGCAAGATATGCAGTGCAGTCCCCAGGAGGGGAGCAGCACCTTTTAACAGGAGGCCGGATTAGGGACATGTACGAAGTAAAGTGTTAGCATACATGGTATTAGGAGACTCTCAGTCCCACACACACGCACACACAAACACACACACTCACATGAGGCTTTTAGTCTTGTGTTATGGTAAGCATCTTGGAGGTCAGAGGTTATGGTCATAATGATATGCCATCGTATAACATCATTGATTGTTGTAAAAGTAAGAATACATCATGGAAATGTTCAGCTAGTGAAGAGGCAGTGTGTTTAAGAAAAGCAATTTCCTTGTGATCTCAAGCACTCAAAGTGGATAAACTACAAATGAAATGTCTTGGTCAGTTCAAGTTATTTGCATCATGGAAAGCCTAATCCCTAATAACTGCATAATGCTGAAGTCTCCCTATACACTCAGTCTAATCAAAACCAGTAGCTCATGCCACATGCACTTTCACTTCAGCTCTCAGAGTGAATGGAAAATGAGTCTTGCTTGTCATCTTAATCACAAAAACATCAAGTAGTCTTTAATGTTCATTATGTAAAAAAAGAAAAAAAATACAAAAAAAGTTTAATTACAATAGTACTGCCATTTAAGAAAATAAACGAATAAATAAAAGCTTGATAAATGTATATATTGAAATGTGTGCACTAATGAAATGAATACAAATCAAACCCACATTAGCCTAAAAGTGTTGATGTTTTCAGTGAGCGCGTTAGATAATCTAATTCCAGTAATCAAGGTGGGTTAAGTGTCTGACGGTGCACTTTTCTCATTCTACAATGACAAACACTCCAGGAATTAGTCCAGTCCATTATTCTTGGTAGACAGCTAACTCTCTCTGATTTAGAGTCCGAGCAACATGAGCAATAGTGACGCATAAGAAAGTGAATAGAAAAGTTCACATAGTTGCTCCCATTAAGTCAGTTGGGCTCGTCGATGGGTCTGCGGCAGTACGGGCAGCAGCTGTGCTGTAGCACCAGCAGCTCGTAGTCCTCACTGTGAAACATCTGCAAAAGACAAAAGACACCGGTATAAAGCTATGGGACTAAAACAGTGTTACAAAGCACAGCGACTAAATGGAGCAACGTTTTAGTGTGTGTCTAAACATTCTACCTTGAAGCAGGTGGGGCACATGGTGATGCTCACATCAGGCAACAGGGAACGGAAGTATTCCCATTTGAGCGGTCTAGGCCAGCGTTTGATCAGGACGTCCCGTCTGCTCATGGAGCGCAGCACTGAGCGATTCACCTTCACCGGGACAAACTCGGAGCCCCCCTGCTGTAAATGCACAGATTGTTGGATGCACATTGCACTTTTGCCCATGAAGACAGAGGTTTGAATATTTAACAACCACCTTTTCTTACCTCAAATGTCATTTTGGCGGTAAAAGGGTCCTCCTCTGACTCACTGAAACTGTCGTCTATTCTTAACGACTGCGGCTCTAATTTATGTCAGTTAAGAAAAGGACAAAATAAATATTTAATTATTAGATTTTTTTAAATGAGGAAATCCTATTTGCTTTATAAATGTATCACTAAGAACCTTTTAAGATTGGAAAGATTGCAACTGTCAATCACTTTCTCCCTGTCTGTTAGATGGGTGTGTTAAATCAGAGCAGGCCTCAGTGCCCTTGAGTCTCTTGGGCTAATGCAGGTTAATCCCCGCTCGGCGGCTACGGCTACGACTCCAAGGGTTAGTGTCATTAAGATGAGACAGGAGAGCCTCACTAACCCTATTAGCTCAAGAGCTAAGATGACTTAGCTCTGACAGCTTACCCACCAGCAAAGAATAGAGGCCAATGCAGACTAAACTGCTTCTAAGAACTGTCACGAGAAAGACCAGTCACATGGTTCATTTTGGTGATGATCAACTGAATGTGAAGACCACAAAGTGAAATGACGAGTTACATATATTTTTTCAAATTTTTGGTGGAGGGAAAAATACAATGCTATACAGAAACAAACATAACTTACTAATTATTTTCTTTCGCTCTAATGTTTAACGTGAGTATATTTACTACTGCACAGGAAATAAACAGTAAAAAGCTACATTTTTGGCTATTCTCATTTGAGACCCACCACTCATGGGACCAACAGAATGCGGAGTAAATAATTCATAATCTCAGTGTGTGGACCATCTGTTATTGTGTGAGTCGGGGATTTGTTGCAGGTGATCAAAGGATACCTCCGCTGCCCGCATTGTGCCACTGTGTGTCCCTCTGATCTGAGCGAGGCACTTCTAGGTCAATGAGAGAGACGGCCTCTTCGTCACCGATGCCCTCCTCCAGGTAAAACTGCACCAGCGGCAACACTTCTGCGAAAGAAAGAGGCTAAGCTGAATTATTGAGCATTATAAAGTTGTGCAATATTGTTTGAGTGGCACTGACCATACGAGGAGGCTGAATAGATGAACGGCTGTCTACAGTTGATGCACACACTTCCCTGGTTGTTCAGCAGTGGGTTGTTGGTGGAGCAGCGGTAACACATCATGCCCTCAATCAGGTCCTGGAGGGAAGCACCCTCATAGTCAAACTTTTAATAACTGAAGTGAATCGTTTACATTAGTGGTTATATCTTATTAAGTGTCAAATCAAAAATAACTTTCTCTGAACCTACTAAACTGAGTAATGCAAAATAGAAAACTACTGATAATTAAAAATGGGTGCAATACAAAAGGTAGGTCTAATTCAAGACTAGGCCTGAAATAATAAATAAACTGGACCACCTGGGTAACTGAGACTAAACAGTGATTACTATTGGACAGATAATTAAAAAAAAACACACTTAGCATACCTCACTGTCATGGAACGGTTTGGAGCGGATGGTGAGGCTGCCCACTTCCACGGAGTCCTGAAAACGAGATGGAATGTGCAACTCCTGGAGTTTCTCATACGAGTACCTGGCGAGCTTATAGGCACCCAGTCTTCGACTCTGTTTAGCCAATGCATAAAAGGTGTTCCTGTTTTTTGGTCAAGGGAAAACATGGCGTGTATAATCAATGCAAGAGAAACTCTCAAGTTTGAATACCTCCCACCCTAAAAAAAAAACTTTGGATATATATATAATTGCAAATTTAATATATTCTATATTTTGAAAGTCAAAGTTAAATGTATGACTCTACTCTACAAGTTAGGTTTTTTATACATATTAAAACATCATGCATACAGCATCCTTAGTTGTTTGGCGAGCAGGTCCAGACGTTTTTCACTGCGGCGGTCTAGTTGAGGCTCTAACAACACAGTTGTTATGGTTTTAGGCTAAAGGGTTCCCCTCTGGGGCCAGGACTCCCCTGTAAAAGAGATTCTTAATCTCAGCGGGACTTACCTGGTTAAATAAAGGTCAAATAAAAAAATATATATACGTTTGAGAATTAAACACTAAGGTTTTATCATTCGGGTAAACTGTACTTCTTTTATATAATTTCTCCCATATGGTATACAGTAAAATTGAACTGAACTGGCCTCCAAAACACTGTTTCAGTTCCTCTGAGTGGGGTGGCACTTGGGATGGTTCTGTGGTGCCCCTGATCGGCTCCAAGGCCCTTCCCTGCTGGTGTGAACAATCTACTTTTTTTTAAAACGTATCGCAACCGGTGCGACCAATACATCTGCAAAACAGATTTGATTGCAAAAGATTTTGCAGCCCAACTCAAGAAATCACATGCTTTTGAAGTATTGGCTTAAACATTGTAAACTGTCAAAACAAGACCAAATGTCTACTATGTTTAGCTACACCCGTCTATTGGGTCAAGAAAGCTTTTAGGAAAAATGATAACGGCTGCCAAAATCTCGTTCTGCATCAACTTTCATTTCAGCTGTTGCTTATTTTTGGGACTGCCACCGCAGCAAACCATCTGCCTCAAATGGATTACAAAATCATTGTAGATCTGGTTCAGTATTTTTAGGATCCCGAGACTTTATCATCATCATCATCATCATATAAAGAACAGTACAGTCCCTCATGTGCGTAATGAGTAGAGAAATATCTTTGCTGAGGCTGCAACACCGAGTCCCAAATACCAAACGTAAGCCCCAGTAACTTTTTCATTTGTGTGTGCGTTTTGGGACACATGTTCAAGTGCAAAGTGCTATATTTGTATGTAGACAGACACTGCTTAGAGTGTGGCCCTCTTAGAACAACATGGACAAGTCAATGAGTTGCAGCTGTACTCGCTCTACACTGGCACTCCTCGATCACTTCAGCTTAACGTCCTCACTTCGCTCCTCTCCGCTCAGCGCTCTCCAGTTCCTCCCACACACACACCCAGTTCTGTTCAACTCCTGATAAATGCATGTTCCCCTATTGTTGGTGCCGCACTTCGGTGACAAAGTGTTTAATTGTTCATATTGAGGCCTACAAATCTAAGTTTAAGTTATTAGAGCAACCACAGCTGTAGGAGATTCCAGGTGCTCAGCCTGATTTCAGTTACAGATGGTCTTTTCTTCCTTTTCCTCTACTTGTGTCCTATCAGTAGGGATTTACAGATTTCTTTTTACATTTCTATTAATAGTGACGTCAGACGTTCCAAGAAGTTTTGCCTCCATATGTTTCCTGTCCCAGGCCCGAAGTTGCAACCAAATGTTTAATGATTATTGTTATAAAAAAGTAAGCGAACCACAATTGCAACTGTATTTTGTTTCAATCAGTAGGGAGCTCTTCTCCTCTATGTTGACTGTGTGCTTCCATATGATTTGAGTCTTTAGGATGCAGTCTGATCAAATTAAGCATATTGTGTGGGATGTGTATTCATATGTCAGAACAAATCAAAGCATTTGTTTGGATATCGGAGAGTCTGTCTCCCCTTGGCATGGCTTCCACTCTGTCATCAGATCTTTTATTTTTCTCAGCATGGCCGACTCCTCCTAAACCATTTTCCAACTCTTTAGTGATCACGTTTTTACTATACTTTACTATTAAAATAAAGGATACACTTTAGAAATGCCCGGGGGTATTTCTTTGGTGAGGTTGTTCAAGAGGAACCTGCAAATGTTGAACAGAGTTTCTGGCATGTGGGAACTGAAGGGCTCATCCTGTAAATGTAAAGAAGAGCGAAGATAGTTAAATTCTGTCATTTTCTTTTTATGTCTGAATGTCTTGTTGTTTCACATTTCAATTGACTTTTGGTATGACGGCCACTATATAACCCTAAAGTGATCAATCAAATAGTGTATACAGTGACTGTCCAGGAGGGTTAAGCTCACATGTAAAGGTTTTATGTTCTGCTGTTAATCACTGTGATGTCTCTCTATTGCCTTGGGTGCGACTACGGCACAGCCCAAACCTGTAAAAACAAACCAAGGTGACTGACACAGGCCAGCACACCCATACAGCGCTCTGTTTATTTGGGAAATGTATAAAGTCTCCGGGACACACGATGAAGTAATAATTATTGTGACACTAGTTTGTTGCCATGGTTACTGGAGACGTTTGTTGTCAGTCCCAAGCCTAAATTAATGACGTACAAACATCTTATTTCCTTTTGGATTTTTTGGGTGACTTCAACATCTCAAACTGATAGCAAGTTTTGTAACAGACGCAGATTTGACCATCAACCATCCACATAATATCGACAGTGTAAATGTGTTACTCACGGTGTAGCGTTGAATAGATCTATAGACATGATACAGCTCTGCCAGGTGTTGAAAACGATCGAACTTCCTCAGCATGTCACTGCACTGGTCTCCACTTTCTGATGAACGTATGATACGGACACATACGAGGATGAACAGCGTGTTGAATTACAGAGCGCACAAATGTGTCGCTGTTTAGTGGTTTCTGTGGTGTGTGCGGAGAGCGAGCATGCTGCAAACCTCACCTCGGGCGATGTCCAGGCACTGCATAGAGAGCATCCAGTAATAATAGCCGGCATCATTGAACCTGTTTTCCACCACTGCATTATGGGTAAGCTGCTCCAGGACTTTAACAGCCTCATTCTGGAGCCCTGCCTTGTGAAACGCTGACAGAGGGGGGGAAAAAAATACAAAAATGAATGATAGCAAGATGTCGTAGCAACTGCTCTGTGGGGCTGCACAATTCTGGGGAAAGAATCAAATGGTAACTTTTTTATGTGTGTTAATTAGATCATTTATTTTTGAAAACTCATTCATTTCACAGTGTGCATTTTTAACAGAGGGAAGACTGAAATACAACCAGATATAATAAGTTGTAAGAATAATTTCAAAACAGGGTTAGCAGTCTATAGGGTTAGCAATTATGCGATTTACTAATTGTGACCACTTAAATTGTGATTTTCAATTCGGTTGCGATTAATCTTGCAGCCCTGTTATTCTGAAAAACAATAACCATGGACTTATTAAAAATCCACCCCCCCTTGAGGTTTCCCCAAGTAATGATCAGTACCAAAGACATTTTAACGCTGGAATAATTTCGATAACAGCCAATTCTTTTTAAATGCTTTTGTATATGTGTAGCTTTTGTCATGAAGTCGATTATAAGCAGGGTCTGTGATTCACCGCTCAGTCTGCGCTGGAATAACCAGCGACAAAGTTTGGCTATGTTTTTCATGTACGTCATCTGGCTTTAAAAAGGTCTACTGCACATGTTCCCATCAGAAGGTAATTAGAAACAGCATCAGGGAGTCGACCCCCTCTGATGACCCGGCCCCAACACACACAGCAGGGGTCAGCATTCATTACCACCACATAATAATCAGCTTACTTAACTATATGAAAAATCCTTTAAGTTCATTTTCGTTTCTTTTCAACACCACCACAAACACACACACACACACACACACACACACACACACACACACACACACTTAGCTCTCCTGCACAAATTAGTGAATTATAACAACCGCTTTTCCTACAGGGTTTATACAGGTAGCAGGATGTAAAATTGAATGCCATTGTAATGACAAAATACTATATTTTTAATGCGACAAACAAAAACAAAAATCTGTGCACATTTCATTTCAAAAGATTTGTAAACATTGCATCAAACTAATGAGGGGAAATGTTGTTATCTCGAAGCAAATTGGACATAACTTTTTTTGAGGGAAAAATTTAGTGTAATTTCCGCCAAAAATGCAGCTGAATGTGTTTTAGACCAGACTTGATGTATTTTTGACAAAGGTATGCAGGAAATACAAAGTCAAAGCCATTATGCATATCCAAATCTCTAAGCTTATTGACAGGAGAGCTTACAGCCTACAGCATGTGATACCTCATTTAAAAGCCACTACCTCCTAGTTTAAAAAAATATGTGTAAGACCCTAACCATAACCCTAAACCTAACCCCTTGGGGGACGGTAAATGAAAGGTTATTATCATTTAAGGCCTTAATTTTAGCGCAAATAATTTAATGACTTTAACGTTTAACACTTCTTAATGTCCCACGGAAACCCAGTACTAAATTCAAGTTTAAATCGGTTTCACTTGCATGTGAAATTGTACCTGGATAATGTGGATAATACCATGTTAAAGTACATATGACACAATAAACAATTTTTTTGCTGAAACATAGGTACCACAATTATATTAAAGATTTAGCTAAAAAAATTACCCAGCTTTCTTTAGTTTGACCATTTTTGTGATGTTTCACTTCCTTATTGAACGCTGACAGGAAGTGACATGGAAAGAGGCAAACAATTTTAAACCGTTGCCGTGCCAACCATGTTATGTCAATGGGAGTCAGACTAGGGTTAGGGTTAGGGTTAAAGGGACTAGATGCACGTTGGTCATTTTTATACTCACTACTGCCACCTCAGGTCTTCTGCGTAACTGCAGTCTCTATATTAAGCTTGTGCATGACGGCAATTTGGACCCGAATGAACAACTTTTTGAGTGACAGTGCAGGATTTTAGAGGCAGTTGTGCTGAAAAGGTCTGGGCTCATTCTACACATTAGGACAAGGCTGGAACATGTAGGGGGAGGAAAATACTTAATTTAAACATTTTTAAACTTCGTATAGTCCCTTTAAGATGGCATCTCTGGAATCGCCCACATATGATTGTGGAAATTCCCCCCTCCTCTACTCATCCTCCTTTGGCTCCTCCCTTTCCCTGTCTTGGCCCCTCCTTTGGCCTCCTCCTTGCCCCACCCCAAGTCTATAATTAGGGGAGCGACACACCTATGCAGCCATTGTTCTCCTGGAGCTGGCATACCTGGTGGAGCTTCCCAATCCTTCCCAAGTAGAGTATTGAAGTATGTATTTTCCCATTTATCACCCCTTGTCCTTATTATTGATCCTTATCGATCTTTTGGTTAAAGCTTCTTGTATTAGATATATTTTACTGCTATTTACTTTGGTAATTTGTTCTCCTTTGTTTCCCCATAGAAAATACCACTGCCCTGCTTCCCCACTCTACGCTGCCCCCAACGTCCACTGCACTTCTACTTCTCATGGCCAACCATACTTCCACCCTAATCAACCAATACCCGCCATACTTTTGTCAATAAACCATTCTAAACCTTTTTGCTGGCTGCTCTGAATTGTCTGTTGCGTTGGTGCCTCACCTGGAACCAGAGTTTAAGAGGATTCAAAGCTAGAGATGTTTTTCAATGATCATGTTTTGCAGCAGTTGAGGGGGAAACAAAAAATGTCTAAACTTTCTCCAATTATTCAAAAACTACTTTAACAAATGCTGAATTATAAATATGGTTTTCTACTGAATAAACATAAAGACATGGCGAGGAGCAACGTGGTTCAACAGCCCATAAGTCAAATAACAGAGAATGCTAACATTATGCTTCATGTTAGCATTGATTCGTGCTACATGCTAACGCTAGCTACGACCGCTGTTTTTTCGCTTCTACTGAACAATCTGTGAAAAAACATATGGACCCCATTTAGACTTGACTTTATTTGTATGTGATGAACTACATTCCGCCAGAAAATGGCTAAAAAATGTGAAAAATTAAGTCTCCCATTTTGAATTGCTGCTCCACTAAAATAAGATAATTACAAAAGAGGTCAATTTAAAGTTTAAAAACCTGTCATATGCACTTTAAGGCTGCTAACTAATTGCAAGTATCTGAGCATTTAGATTTGCAATTTGAAACATTTTTTGTGAGTTTTAAGTTCAGCTGCATCGATATTTGATAGACTGAAACATGAAATGATACACCATACTCCCATTTTCGGAACAGGTTAGTAGATGTTTAAACTTCGATAACTACTGTGGCCTAAATAGCAAACAAAAATATAATTGTATGAGACTGAAACTCAAACTATGCCTATATTGTAATGTTGAATGTGAAACCAAGAAGTCTTTTTACTCGTATTAACGTTATCTACATATAAGGTACACTACCTAGCTCGAACACACAAATATATGACCAATAGTGGGGCACAATCCGGTGAGAACCGTCTAGCCTCGTATTACATGTGGAGACAGAGGCCAGGGAAGATTGTAGGGAGGAGGAAATCTGCCTGCTGAGATCATAATTATAAATCTATGAGCTGATTATAACTACGGCCACAGTTGGTAATCATCATCAGGCCGGCTTGTAGTACGGGTGATTACAGCCATACATGCTTGTCCTTCAGTTAACAGGCAATGCTGCTCTTGTCTGCTCTCTCCAGCAAAGAGGATCACGTTTTACAGTGGATACAAGGGATCTCTGGGAAGTAGTGAAAAATGCCTGGGACGAGAGCTGAAAAGGTTTGATCATTACCACATGTACTTTATAAAACAGTCATGAGAACGTTAAGTAGGACTAGAGATTTGTTATGATGGCAGTATAAACAAACATTTGAGAGCCTACTCAAAACTTTTGTTCTCATGAAACACAAAGCCTTTGGGTATACTTATTTCTAATAAAGCATACAAATTACAATTGTATTGTGTAAAGAAGAAATGTAGGTTCTAAAGTTATTGTGCGAAGAAAACTCACCATTTTGAGCCTCTTCAAAGCGATCATTTTCAGCCAGCCATTGAGCGTACGGTACATAGACGTTATTCTTAAACTGCAGGTGTCTCTCCACTATCGAAAAAGCCTACACAAACAGGGATGCAACAGACACCATTAGTGAAATGCCCCGAGCAATTACAAATGACCTGTGACCGCTTGTGGATGAAGTAGTTTTGTTTGAAAGTTAAAGTGGTACACATAACTTCCTATTTTACAATTGTAATGACCTAAGTCCATTTTTATTCTTCCCACAGGTTCAGTCCTTTAGCAGTTTGAATGACAGGGTAAAGGAGTCAGTGGAGTGGCCAGCGGACACAAGCTGCAGACCTGTCACAGTGATGGATAATACTAAATGTCCTGTAGCTACGTCTATGCCAAGAAATACACGTATTTCATACTAAAAACACGTACGAGTGCCTCTGGACTTTGACTCCTAAGCCTTTAATGAAATCCTGTTATTTATCAAACAGTGGGTGTAGTAAATAGCATCCATATGGCCACTTCTGTAACTTAGTCTCTGCTCTGGTATTCCTTATAGTCCATCTCCCACTGAGAAACACATAAAATACTCTTTTGTGCTTTATCCAAGTGCTCTGAAGGACTGAATCAAGAAAGAGATGGCTTGACTTTATGAGGGAGCTGTTTTTAGCGCATTCTATATATATAAAAAAGTGTCACTATATCTCTTTTCTCTGTCTTTCTTTAGCTAAGAATGGAATTTAACTGTGAGTAAGTACTGGGTCACGTTGTGGTTTCACTGCATTTTCAAACATTTCAAGTCAAAATACAAAAGCACATTTTGGGAGATTTGGGACGTTTTTAGTTTTGGTAAGGGTCTTTTTCCATTTAATCTCGAAATTAAGAGCAAATATGGACAAAACGGGTGTTAACTTAAAGCCACAACATTCCAGATAATATTTGTGCCTATGTGACAAGATCAACAAAACCCCCTCAGAACCCCCATAGATAAACAAACTGCTAGCGATGCTGGACAAGGCCCTATTCTAGGTAAAGCGGCATAACTGAACTAGGATCTAAACATACAAACCAGGATTGGGGTTTAAGAGTCATGCCTTTCAGTACATTTTTCTCCCACTAATCACTTAACTTAAAAAGACATAATTTGCCACCTGTAAAAAAAGACAAAGAAAAAAACGACTCCTGAATACCACGATAGGAACCGTGTGAATGCCATGGGGCTACTAGAAACTATACTTTCTTGCATAGCTTTGCAAAAACTGAAAACACAGTTTGCGATGTAACTTATAACAAACTTCAGTGCAATATAGCACTGTACAGATAATATTTATATTATAGTCTCTAGAGGTTCTATATAAGTCATGATGAGTGGAGCAGGTGTGCCGCTCATGTACAGAACTGTGTCAGACCTCGTCCCAGTGCCGGGTTTCCACATGCAGCTGCACCAGCGCCTGCAAGTCCCCCATCTTCGAGTAGGTCTCCGAGGCATAGCCGTGGTGCTGCAGCTTCTTGAAGTAGTGTGCGCATTTCGCCAGTGGTTCGCGGTCAGCTTTGTCCAATTTACGAGCTAAGGCTATTAACCTGTAGAGAGGAAATAGATGAGCACACCTGTTTATTGGTATAATGGAGCTTAAAAATGAATTATACACATTCTCCCTATGAAGAAATCTGGGACATTATTCGCATAGAAAAATAAAAGGCTCCAAGGGCTATGTCGATCTAAGGCCAGAATACATCTTATAAATTGTGCCTAGTTACAAACCAAATAAATACAATCAAGATTTTCCAATACCTCAGGCAATATTATTCACTCCAAGTAATGTGTTGTTCCCTTTACTTTTTCACCCGTCTCTGCTTTCACTCAAATGTCAAAATGTATCCTTTATTATTTAACTTTAGGGAGAGAAACATATGTTCCGGATATAAGCAATATCAGTTCATGGTTGTAAAAACTCAGATGGCTTTAGTCAGCGCATATCTAGTTTTACACATGCTCATGAAATTTGCTTCTCCCCGCTCCCTCTGAGTTGTATTAGCTAATAGATTTAATGTGCTGTAATTTGAATAATTATAGTTTGGGGATGTTAAATTGATGCTAATTCACGTCCTCAATTAGATTAATTTACATGTAAAAATATGGAAAAATGTATACAAGACACCCACATGTCTGCCCAGCCATTCTCCCCGATAATCTCAATGGCTTTTAGATGCTCTCCAGCTGATAGGTACATCTCCGCTGCTGCTCGGGGCTCCTTGCTGCTCTTGGCCCAGTCTGCCTGTTTGGTTATCAGGTCCCGGGAGCTTTTTGGATCTGTCCCTCCGACGTATTCCTGCAAAACACACAGATTATTTATCCATCACATCCCTTGTAACTGGGTCAGATGCAGCATATTAGGCACCATTACAAAGATTGGAGGAGATAATTGAAGTAATCTTTGCATGAGAAATCTATAACTTTTACATCAATAGAAACATCAATAGACAAAGGTGGTCATTTACAATGCGTTTGCTCATGTGCAAAACAAGTAGCACGTGCAAAAGTGGATCAGAGTCTTTTGTGCATTTTTTTAATCAACGCCTCAATCTCTCATATTAGCTTTAAACTGTAATACGGGCTGTTTCAAAATGGCAAATTAGGTTCAGAACAAACGGCTACATGCTTTACAGTTTGCACTTGCTATAGCACCTGTATTGATGCATGACCCCCCAAGTGTTAGTTGTGTTTATACTATATAACAGTAAAGAGAATTCAATTGTACCCCATCTTCACAAGCAATATTTTTATCACTTATTTCTAATGATTATGAAATGTCTCTATAAGAGCCTACTGATCAAAATGCGGCTATTCCAGTCATATAGATGAAGGACAGGCATTAAGGGAAGAAAAGAGGGTTGGGGATACTTTGTAAACCCCCTTGTAGGGCCCCAACTTGGCATCAGAGCGCTCAGTGAGGAAAAACACATGTTTTTTAGCCCTAAAAACATGCAAGTCCTTTAGTCCATATTGATACTGAGGTTACACATGCAACAGGGATGGATGTTTTACCTTGGCAAACTCAAACATTCGCAGGTCTGTGTACATGCTCAGGGCCCTGGCTTCTTGGTTGCTGCGTTTGTAGAGATTGGCCGCCTCATGGAATTTCCCCTGGTTGGCAAAGACGTCTGCCAGAAACAACTCATTGTCGCTCTCGCCCCGCTTCTTCCTCTCCTACACATCAGTCAAACAACACCAACATGTACACAGAAAACAGCAGTGCCATATGTGAGAAATGCTATCATGAGAATCCATTGGGCAAAAGGTACAGAAGTGTACAGAATTTCCACATTCTATGCAAAACTGTGAAAAGGATGTTTTTGTATGTCCAGGGAATAAATAAGTAGGCATTAGGGCTGGGCGATATATCGATATATTTTTAAATGAGATATGGAATTAGACCATATCGCGTATATCGGGATGTAACTGCCCTCGTCGTGAACTAGGCAGCTAGTTAAACTTTGACTCAAAGACCAGACGTGACCTTCTTGAAATTGGCGCTTTAATATTCAGCCTTGCCATTTAGTACAAAGTAAAAAAACTGTAAGAAAAACAGAGAAACAGGCTACAGTTAGGTGGTTGCCACGGCAACATGACAACTGATGCTCACTAAATAGCTAATTTGGACAATATTACAATATTATTTAAGATAAATATTCATACTGAATAACTAAATGAAAGTCCTCTAACTCAACAAAATACTTGCTCCCGAGCAAAATAAAAGGTTCAAAGGCTTTTGCGTGTCAGCAACGATCTAGGGGAGCTATTTATAGTACTGGGTGTGATCCGCCAAAATAAGAGCGGTTGTTTCAAAATAAAAGTACATGTAAAAAATGTACTTAAAACATGCCACGAGGCAAAACACTCCCCGCCTGACCTACTAAGGTCACAATTTATCTCAAAACATATTTAATCTATAGGCAAAAGGAGAACTATTTCTGAAATGGGTCTCTGAAAAATCTTAAAGGTCCCTTGCTCTGAGGTTTTGAGTAGAACTTCTCTGACTCTGCCATCTCTTCCTGGGTAGACAGCAGTAATCTTCGCCATTGGCCACTTGTTGCGTGCATTTTGACAGTCTTTAATGAGTACGATGTCTCCTTCTTTCACATTCCCTTTGTTTCTGTCAATTTCTTCCAGGTTTGAAGCGTTTGAAGATACTTCTGATGCCAGCGATGCCAGAACTCATTTGCAATTGCTTGCACGTATCTCCACTGTTTGCTGTAGAGATCTTTGTTAGCTTCACTCGTGTCGTCTGCGTTAGCTTCACTCGTGTCGTCTGCGTTAGCTTCACTCGTGTAGTCTGCGTTAGCTTCACTCGTGTCGTCTGCGTTAGCTTCACTCGTGTCGTCTGCGTTAGCTTCACTCGTGTCGTCTCCGTTAGCTTCACTCGTGTCGTCTGCGTTAGCTTCACTCGTGTCGTCTGCGTTAGCTTCACTCGTGTCGTCTGCGTTAGCTTCACTCGTGTCGTCTGCGTTAGCTTCACTCGTGTCGTCTCCGTTAGCTTCACTCGTGTCGTCTGCGTTAGCTTCACTCGTGTCGTCTCCGTTAGCTTCACTCGTGTCGTCTGCGATGGCGTTGTTGAATGATGACTGCCATGCTCGGTAACTTTTGGGTTTGTCGTCAAATTGGTAGAGACTCGTACTCACCAAGTTGCGGCGGGCCAGGTAACGAGCCAGGTTTCCTGTTTCTGGTGTTACACTGGTGGAGGTTGGCATTCCTCGTGGGACATATGATGGCACTGCTGCATTTAGTGAAGGATAAAAAAGAGCTGTCTTGGGTATGGTTTGGTGTCCACCTTGCTCATTGTAATAGTTTGTGTGGCTGCCGCTTTTGAAATGAGCGTAATAGGTGAGAGGTGCATTTTCTTCTGAATTGTTCAATGGCCGCTGACTGCTCTGCTTTTTGACTACGACACTGGAGGCCGCCATTGCTCCACCTTTGCTGTAGTACCTCCATATGACCGCTATGCCCCCATTGCAATGCATTGGACTTTAGACACGTTAAAAACAACGTTAATGCCTGGTGCTTAATGGTTTAGAAGTGGCTAGAGCTACATATTGCTCCTGTGATTACGCTGGGTTAAAAACAATATGAAGCACCAGGGTTTTTATCGTAGATACGAATTTTAGAAATCTTGCGTAATTAATGAGAGCCTGACTTTGATTGACAGGCCGTTTACGTTGCTGCCTGGCCATGGGCGTGATTACAACAGAAATACACGCCCATTACACGCCCCGCGAGGGCCGGGTCTACAGTCAAGATCCCTCCCTTATCCCTTTTTAGGAACATGCTTCGTCAGAGCTGGAGAGGAGGAGCCTGTAAATCCGCCATGATTTCCCCCACGAACGTGGTCATTTTGGTAAACGGGGAGGAGTGAGGAGGAGCTGTCTATTCTTTATACAGTCTATGGAATTGTTATGCTCATCGTTGGTCACATGCTGTACCTGTGCTTCATCTGGTAATGGTGCGTGCCATGTAATAAAACTCTCATCTGTACTGGGTCCTGTGTGTTGTGCAGCTGCGGTGGCTTGGCTTTGCTGTGACTGAAGCTGTACTTGTTTTTCAACATATTCTTCCGTTCTTATTTTGATGTTCTTTTGTAATTTTTTGTGTGTTATTGAGTTGGATTTTTCTGACTCCAGCTCCGCAGCTGCTTCTAATGCTTCAGCTTCTGCTATGGCTGCAGCTGCCTCTCTTTGGAATTCCAGTGCTTTTAACTCAGCTTCTAACCTCGCTTTGCTCAACTGTAGCTCCGCTTCTTTAACTGCACTTTCCACTTTAAGCTTTGCTTCCTTTTCAGCATATGAAGCCCGTGCCTTTGCTGCTTCGGCCTGAGCCCGTGCTGTGATTGCGGCGCTGGATGCAGAGGAACGGGAGCTTTTTATGGTTTTTGAGCCCCTGTCTGACTTAACTGCTACTGCTTCTTTCTCCATCTTCTTTCAGTTAAACTCCAGATTCTTACGCCTTTTTTCACTCTAACTGCCCTCGTCGTGAACTAGGCAGCTAGCTAAACTTTGACTCAAAGACCAGACGTGACCTTCTTGAAATTGGCGCTTTAATATTCAGCCTTGCCATTGAGTACAAAATAAAAAAAGGCATTGCCTTAGCGGGAGCAAAATAAAAGGCTTTTTCGTGTCGGACATCTCAGCAACAATCTGACGTCTGTGGTCGCTAGGGGAGCTATTTATAGTACTGGGTGTGATCCGCCAAAATAAGAGCGGTTGTTTCAAAATAAAAGTCTATGTAAAACATTTACTTAAAACATGCCACGAGGCAGAACACGGGATATTTCAGAATCAGATAAGCTATTAAGTTAACAAAAACAACCAGGTAATCTCAAGATGATTTTAAAAAAAAGTTTATCTTAAACTGAGCTCTATATTTTGTTATCTCTTAATATATAAATGCTGCCCTCAGAAAAAGACTGACCTATTTTATTTTATAGGCTATTTTTATCCAAGACATTTTTTTTTATTTAAATTTGCACTTTACGGACCTTTGTTATATAGTGTTTATGTTAACATTTTATAGTGAGTTTTCAATAAAACTACTCGTATTTGACTTTGACTTTGTCTTAACATTTCATTTCACAGCTCTCACTTTGCAGAAAAAATATTGGGATATATATCGTATATCGATATTTGACCTAAATATATTGGGATATGACTTTTAGCCCATATTGCCCGGCCCTAGTAGGAATTAACTTAAGACAATGCACATTTAAGGACCATGAACAACTGTTAGAGCGCTTTTATTTCAGTGTAAGTTGCCCTTTTAATTGATCCATAAAACCATATACTGCAGGGGTATGGCAAAGGTTTGGGTGGCACTGTATGCCCTTGTCATGTCATCTTATACATTACCTGTTAAATAAAGATGAACAGAAATATATTTTACTTTTAAATAATGATTTGGGAGAATCATATGGATTTGAGCGTAAATGTGAACATCAATTTGAGCACAAATGTGCGAAATGCATCAGAATACAGGAATTTATAAGTATTTAGGAAATTTAGGGACAAATGTAATCCAGTGCTTCTGGACACATGAATAAAGCAAATAAATTGAGTTGCATTTCAAGCAAAATGAATAAATAAAATGAATTACGGTAGTAGTTTTAATTAGTAGTTAATTTTGTATATGTTTTCGTATCTAGTGGCGGCTCACTCAAAGGCAAAACCATTTACCCTATGCAAAAATGCTTGGCAACCCCTGTATCAAGGAACAGTAGAGTTTGTTATCACTAGTCTAAATAGAACTATTAGTACTAGCAGTGTCTTGCCTATAGACAAGAAAGACACACTTCACGACCCCCAAGATGACCATATGAACAATCCGGTGTTTTAGCAGAATGTATTTACGTTATTTACTTTGCTATTTGCTATATGCAAATCTATGCTGAATCATGTTAAAACACTATCAATATTTTTATTTTTCCATTGCGAGCAGTGGCCCCCCATTTTGGGATCTCTAAAGTGAGAATGTGGTTGGTCTGGTTGTAACTGCATTTTCCAACAATGAGATTGAATATGAACGTAGTATATTTACCTCAATAGTGTTAATGAGCTCCAGGTAGCGCAGGTCTCTTATTCTAATGAAAGCCTGGACACAAAACATTGAAAGGAATAAAAATGTTTATTAGAATACTTATTAATTAAGTACAAACAATGTTGATATAAACCATGAACATGGCATTCAATTGGTTTATCTCTTTTAAAATTGTACATTATTCTTTTGTATGAATGTTTTTTACAATAATTTATTTCTCTCTGTCTGCAGCTTAATGATCATTGCTGCTGATCAGTATGATTTGTGCACATCGACTGACCTTTTTAGCAGTATCAAAGTCAAGTCCCTCCAGGGCTTCTGTGGCCAAATCTCGCCAGTCGCTGTCTGTCACACCCAGACAGGCGATCTGATATGCCTCCTTAAACATCTTCTTCTCAAGATATTGGTACATGGGGGCTGACTGTCAAAAATGCATTAAAAAAACACATGGTAAATCAATTGGGGGCAAAGCTCTCTGAACAAAAAAATATACATACAACATAAAGCAATAATGTGTTTAAAACAGTCAAATTAAAATGTAATCTACACATGGATTTTCTGTAGTTCAACAGTTTTAGTCTATGCATAAAATAATAGTAATAATGGTTTACACTTGTATTGCACTTTACGAGCCTGAGTTGACAAGCTTCTGAAAGCACTACACTGTAGTCATTATTCATTCATTCCATACTCGATGGTGGTAAGCCATTGTAGCCACAACTGCCCTGGAATAGACTGACGGAGGAGAGGCTGCCAATAGGCCCCTTCGACCATCACCAACCATTCACTCACAAACTACATTCACACAAGTGTCTTGTCAAGACCACAATGACAGCCTGCACTTGCAGGAGCTGGGACTTAAACTGCCAACCTTTTGGCCATGAGACAACCCTCTACACCATCTTAGCCACTGATGCGGGAAAAATATTGTGTATGGACTTTCCCACAGTATCTTAATTTGTTTGTTTATCTTGCACAAGTACCTGAGGCACCTCCACTGCAGACATAGAGTAAACATGAAGGCAAAAGATCTTAGAGCCATTGTAGCCGACCACAAAGCCCTGCATCTTCTGCTGGTGAACTGGGAAGTTGCTGGCCTTGATGTTAAGGTACCCATTGCCAGAGAAGCACAACATGTCCTCACACTGGGTGTTCCATGCCACGCTGTTAGCATTAGGCTCCTGCAGGAGAGAGGGAGTGAGTAAACAAAGAAGGATTAAAAGTCACTGCCAAGCACAGAGCTGCATGCTTTGGTCCATTGAAAGATCTATTCTAACATATGGAGTCTTTTCACTTACCTGAAAAAGCAGTTCTTTATTATGAACGTCATAAACCAGAAGAGTGTTGTGTTCATCTACTACAGCCAATTTGTTGCGTGAGGCACTCATGTCCAAGCAGCGAACGGAGGTGGATAACTTCAGTAATGTGATGGGGAATGGGTTGTCTACAAAAATCTTCAAAATCTGACCAACAAAAAAACAATGAACCAACATTAAAGTGATCTCAGCAAATGTCTTTAAGTTGACATTTTTGCTATTTTCTACTGCCTACGTCTGTTTTTATTTTTGTCTAAAAATGAGGCATGCCCCAGTTACAGCATTCTTAATGGGGTTTTTTCTCATATCATGCTGCCATGGATTAAATAAGGGCAGATCCATCTACAATTTGAACTTGATGGATGAATTTAGGACAAGTTGAAACACCATGGTGATTTTTTTTATTTTTTTATTTGTGTGTGTGTGTAGACCTGGCTTTTAATACAAACTTTTTAGAAGAAAACCAATCTCTGTTCAAATTTCCCCACACTCACAGCTCCATTCTTTAGCCCGACAAGTAGGCCCTCTCTGCCAGGGGGTCCACCAATCACTTTGATGTAGCGGATCAGAGATTCCATCACCCATTCTTTTTCTCTGACACTGGTAAAGGACAGGCACTGCAGTCGCTTCTCCTGCACGGCACAAGATGAAACATTAAAGCTAATTTAACTTTGGAGTCTATACTTAATGTACTTTCAATTCTAAGTTCCTTTCTACATGTGATTGGTGATTAAATGGCTTACAATTGCTTCCAGACAACAATTAGCCCAAAGGTGACCCACCCTTGATAATTTATCATGAGGTAGTATGCAGTTGTATTTAATACTAGTATTCAAATATTCAAATGAAACAAAAAACAAAGGAAGGTAAGTCATGTTTTCTCCCTCCCGGTCAAAAGGCATTGTCTTACAGAATGCCTAAAACTAATATGGTTAGAGTATGTAAGCTTTCAGCACCATGGTAGAGGGTGTACCCTATCGCCCATAGCAGCTGGGGTAAACTTCTGCCATTTGCAAACATGTTGATGAGTCTGTAATTGAATTTTCAAAGTCTTACACACTTGAAGTCTTACAATGTTTAATTTAGCTGTTTTTTCAGGTGCATAATGATTGTATGTGACATGGACCTACTTTTGAAAACATAAATGTGGTAAAAAAAAAAAAGAAAAAAAAAGGTTTAGATAAGATAAGACTGCAAACTGAAAACAGAGCTGGAACAAAAACGTACATAAAACAGAACAAAAAAACGTGTTAGTGCTCCTGGTGCCTAATAGTAATACATACCGACAAGTAGAGGAGGAAAAATCCCAGAGACCCTGACAGGTTCAACAGTCTGTGGTCCTGCCCTTCAACCGACTGTCTAACTTTATCTATCTTAAACAGCGCTCAGAGAGAGAAGGCAACTGAGCCTGCATACCACACGCACAGCTGCATCTTCTTTTCAAAATAGACAAGAACATCTGGAGAACTAAGTAATTCTTGATAACATCTCTTCTGACTTTGCTTGGGAAAGTGAAAACCGCCATTCCTCGGGTGTTTTAATGTTCCAAGTGTGAGCAGTTAATCAGTGTTAAGAAGTCAAATGTAATGAACAGAGTCAAAACGCTGAATTAGTGCTGCATGTATGATTTATAATTAAACATTCTTGAACATAAATAAAATGAATTTGTGTCAGTGTGTTATAATGCATCTGGGCCTCACCTGACACAAGATGATATGCTGGGAGCAGACCACTAACAAGTTGCATTCAAACTTTCTGCCTATTTTCTCCTTGATGCGGTAGTGCATGTCTGTGGAGTCGTCTGAGTTCAGTTCGTAGATGAAGATCTTCTCTGGAAGCTGGATCGCAAGACGATTTCTGTAGATGGCAATCTTTTTTACTAACTCCCGACACCTGATTCTCACTAAAAACAAATGGGAACAGTTGGTGTTTTGGTAAAAAGATTATGAAAAGAGAATAGTCTTATGTAATTATTATAATCTGTGCATCTAAAGAGACAACTTCGAGTTAGGTATACCAAAACATGACTACTACAGTACTATTGGTTAGATGAGGTCAAGTGTAGTACACAAGTAATACTGTTATTATTCATAATGTGACTGAAAGACAAAGTACAATGACCAAATGCAATGATACCTTTTTGTTCTGTGATTAGATGCTGCACAATAACATCAGTCATGTTGTCTCTGTAAGCATAGCGATCTTTGTAAAGCCCATGAACTGTACTGAAGATAAGCTGGTAGCAAGTGATGGTCCCATCTTGGCAGCCTAACACCTATAGGAGAGATAGCAATGCAGTTACATAGGAATGCACCAATACCAATACTAGATTATAGCTTTACTGAAAAAACACTGGATCAGGTATCTGATACAGAACTGATACGCAGAAAACTTCGAAGTTTTACAGTTTGAAGATGCATTTTAGATTGCCACTAATGTCAAAAGACAATGTTCACTGGCCACTGTTGAGGGTCTATGTTTTCAAGTTTCAAGTTTGCATGTTTAATAATCAGATCATCTTATGTTGAAAGTTGAAAGTCACAGAATCAAACATATCAATGCTTCTGGAGTCGGACGTAGTCATAACACTTTTTATCACACAAACAGTGAGGATTACATCAGTTTTTTGGATACATGTTGAAGTGTGGACCTACCACAAAGTTGGTCTCGGGTCTGACGCCACACGTCCACACCCATGAGTTCTGCTCTCCAATGGAGCCCAGTCGAACTCCATCTTTGGTGTAAAGAGACGCCTGTTTGTCAGAGCCCCCCATTACTATGTACTCGCCCTTGGAGAAGTAACTGACACAACAGGGGTCATAGTTGAGGTTCCGGTCTTTTCCAATCTAAGCAAAGCAAATGCAAACCCGTCAAAAATATATTAGTATCTCCATCCATCCATTCATCCATTTTCTTCCACTTGTCCGTTGCCGGGTCGTGGGAGCAGCTGTTGGACCTGCCCAAATCATTTTGCACCAGCCCCTATGGCTCCTCCTGCAGGTGGTGAGTCCACGGAAGGACGACCTCATGGTTCTAACCGGGCCTGTTGGTCTCTCACAAGGGGCTTCTGAACCGCTCTTTGTCTGACCCGTCAACTTGGACCTGTTTGCCATGGGAGACCCTACCAGGGGCACAAAGCCCCCAACAACATAGCTCCAGGATCATTCGGGCGCTCAAACCCCTCCACCACGTTAAGGTGGCGGTTCCAGGAGGGGATATTAGTATCTCTGATGCAAAATCCAAGAAGCAGTGTTTACTAAGGTGTTGAAGTGAAAACTATGCTCTGAATTGCTTTCTTTGTTCACAGTCCATTTGCACTACATTACATCAAGCCTATTAACTAAAAGCATCCACTACTAGGCCATGTAATAACATGGCTGGTAATTTGCAATACACACTTGCTAATAGAAAAAAAAAATGTTTTATAAAATAGTAAACACGACAAAAAGGACCTTAACTTACTGACAAAATAATGAACAATGCAAATTTGTCTGTTATTACCTTAATGCCAAAGGCTATTATTGAAAAGGAAGTGTAGTAAAAGTACCATTAAAACAGAGCGGGGATCCTTTCATTGTGTGAGTTAAATACACCTTTATGGACAAGTGCAACAGGAAGCATTTACTATTTTCAGAAATTACTTAATTTTCTTCCGCTTTTCTTTACCCCCCTGTATTGAATGTGCCTTAAATTTTAGCAGTAAACATTTTATAATAACCTGTTTCCCACTGAGCTGATAGAAGGATAGCTTCTGGCCCCAGTCTGCCACAGCCAAGATGTCATTGTGCTCATCCCTGAGTGTAAAAAAAAAGAACAAAAAAAGAATGACATAGAATAAATACAGTGCAATAAAAACAACATTTAAACTGATATTCATCCGTCAACATTTTATATCTCAATGTAATATTTAAAACACATTTCCGTGCTTTGATTTCTTGAGGCCACCCAAGAGGCAATCTAT
Source organism: Proterorhinus semilunaris (assembly GCA_021464625.1). Classification (NCBI taxonomy): domain Eukaryota; kingdom Metazoa; phylum Chordata; class Actinopteri; order Gobiiformes; family Gobiidae; genus Proterorhinus; species Proterorhinus semilunaris. The sequence goes on from CM038347.1 coordinate 22,750,020, forward strand.
ACATTGGTTGATACTGCCACCTATTGTCCAGATTTAAAACTGGTACTGCATAATGCCTTACTATTTTGGACAAACTATACATAGCTCAGTGGTTCTCAAGCTGTGGTACTTGGGCCTCTTCAGCAATTTTACAAGTTGTTAATTTTATTTAATTATTAATTTTGTTAATTAATATTTCAGTAATGCATTTTAATTTGGTGTTTTTTCTGGTTTGGACCATCATTGTAGGAAATTAATTACTGTAAGGACTATTTTATGCCATTTTTTAGAACTGGGTTAAGGCCTGATTTGGTCTTGATCTTGATTTAGGCCTGGTGGTATTTGGAAGGAAAAATATTTGGTGTGAAAAGTTTCAGAACCACTGGCTTAAGGTAAAATGCCTTGCAGCCAGTAACTAAATGAAATGAAATGAAATTAAATCAAACTAACTTGGAGGGATTCCAGGCTATAGACCAGATCGGAGAGGAGGACCCTCCTGGACGCTCTATCTTAACCTTTTCCTCTCCATTCTTGTTGCGAATGCTAATGACTCCATTCATCATACCAAGAGCAAGGTACTGGCCATCATTTGTCCACCTAAATAAAAGAAAAGAAAAGAAGGTAAGAAACTCCAATAGAGTCCCATGAACACACAGACAACAACTCAAAAAGAGTCCCATAGTACAGAGTAACACTGCTCACCCACAACATGTAATTTTACTGTTAACTTTATGTTTGTTAACGGATTTTTGTTCGGGTGACCACAGGCCTGGAACACACAGACAAAAAAGTCAGCCTGTATCTAGACATGGACACATTATAACAAAGATCCTGATTTACCAAAGTCACCGGTGGAGCAGGATGCGAGCTGGTGTGTGACCGGATTATATGCAAGGCACTGGATTGAATCATTATGTCTGTCAACATGGAAAAAAATAATAAATACATTTACTTGATGTGATACAATGAAGAAAAAGCTCAACTTACGTGTATTTCAAAATGCCCTCAAGTTTAGATGTCCAGATAATAATGCTTTTATCTGCTGATCCTGAGGCAAACCTCTTGCCTGTACAATGTTACAGATATAACCTAATATAGCAGTAGTACACCAATACACTACAATGGATTTGGATAAAACAAAAAGAGTCATACCATCTTTGGCATATGCCACACAGTATACCGTGTCTTTGTGTCCTTTTAATGGTGGGTGAATTGTTCCATCCACAGCATCAAAAACCTAGAAGCAACTCATACAAAACATAATTAATATTTGAAATTATTGTTTATTCATTTTGTCCTTGAAGTGCTAGGAGAATTGAAAGATCTTACAAGAACTCGCTTCCCTGCTGCAACAATAAGTTGGGTGCCATCTGGCTTGAAAGCAAGGTCATATACACTGCAAAACAGTCCAATCAAGCACTATTAGCTATATGTAATGACAGAAATATCAATGGTTGGAATCAACTCATCCATGTTTGAGACCAAAACAAAATTTCATAAAGAATATTAGTTACCCGGTTAACTGTAAACACTGGTGTGAGGGTAGCAAATGTACGAATTCATCAATTACCACAGGCATTATGGCCAGTGTATTGAATGGTATGTACAAAATGTATTCAAACAGTGCTTAAACATTGTGACACAAAAGCATGATTTGCTCCCATACAGCGCAAAATAGACAATACTTTTTATTTTTACAGAGGCAAACCATAAACTTTACCAAAGTTTACCACAAATCAAGTATTTACACAAAACATGTAGTTATTTATGGCCCATAAACGATCAAACGTGCAGGCTAACAGAAGCTAGCTACCTAACGGGCTAACTTTAGTTTACATAGCAACCGCGGTTACTAACGCCACCCAAAGCAGAAACCTCACCACTGATCCCGCACAGGCTCCTTCCATGCCAACACGGCTCTCATTTCCACTTTTTAGAAGATCATGGGGGAGAAACTTTGTAATGCAATTGACCGCGTACAGTTTTTCAGGGTTGCAGTTGATTCTCGCCGTTTCTTATTTTTTTCATTTCAGCTTCACGCCGTTCACACAGTGCGCACAATGCGCAGACTCAGACCACTTCACTTCCTGTTTTGATGTGACAAGCAAATGGAGACAGCGGGCGTGTTATTGTTTTTATCTTTAACCTGTTCGTGCTTTGTGATGAAGTCAATCACGCTTTTGGTGTCTTACAGAGGAGGGGACTTGGTACATCAAATACCTAGGGCAGGTGCGTAGGAGACGAGGGAGCAACAAGAACCACAACGAATCATGCGGTATTTTCAGGTTTGTAGCTTTTTAGCTTTTGTCCTACAACTCAGACCCGACCAAAACACAATTTCATTATCTTATCTTATCGTATTTAACTTTTTCTTAACTTTACCCAAATATATTTAAAGTACATTATTGGTGTGTTTACCTTGCTCTTATCATTGCAGATATAACTTATACATGAAACTGCTGTGCAACAAATCCAACAACTTAAACTCCATAGTCATAATTTCTAAGGGACTAAACGCTACAAAAAGCCCTGAGTTATGAAACAATGTATCGATCTCACACCATCCAGCAACCAACTCATGAAGGCCTGAATGATGCTGAAGATAAGGATTATTTGTCCTCTTGTACCTCTTCATTGCCTCCTGGATGGAGTAGGGAGGTCAGACAGAGGAAAACGGGCAAAACTACTGGCAAAATCGATGTTTATATTATAAGGTGACACTGCTGTCTTGTATGTCTTTGAAAAAAATGCTTAAATATTGTATAACATGTATTATTTTCTCTCTTTTTTTTTTTCATTTTAGTCCTCATGGGCAGAAGTTTCGCTCCAAGGCAACCTTACAAGCGTTTCTTCAGAAAAATCGAGATGGAAACTTTGACATCAGTCTATTTGATTTTTCGCCTACTATGGAAAGCGGCACAAACTTATCATCTGTTTCTTACCGCACAAAATTAAGAAGAAACAAGAGACACTCTGGTGACTGTCAAATGAAAATAACAGAGTTGTCAGAGGAACCAGTAATACAATCTAACAAACAACTCCCCAATAATTGCGAAACAAAATCTATAGAGGATGATAACCATTTTTACCATATACCAGATGAAACATGGCATGAAAATACAAAAAGTGTTGAACAACCTGATCTTTCAACATTTGAAGATGCGGTGAAATTGCAGATCAGCTCCCAAAGAGGTGGTTTTCTAAAAGAAAAACTGCTCACACTAAATGAAAAAGACACTGCATTTTCACATCCCTCGGTCCCTTCTCTGAGTGTGGAACATGCAAGGGGGATTGAGAATGAGCAAGATGTGGAGCCAATTCACAGTGAAGTTGACAAGAAGTCTATTTCAGAGCTGGGGATTGTGAACCGCAGCAGTTCTGAGTTGGAGAAGCAGATGTTAATACCTGATGTCTCAGAGGGAAACCGCACACCAGTGCGAGATTCTCAAAATAGTAAGGATCCTAAATAATGTCACACATATTTACAGTAATGGTGTTATTGATTCAGTACTGACTTTTTATATGCAGAGTCAAAGAAGTTGGAAGACAAAAGGAAAACCAGCCCTTATTTCAGTGGGAGGAGGATAAGAGACTGTATGGCTAGATATTGGAAAAGGAAGTATGCACAACAATGTATAGATTAAGATTTTAATTTGTTCACAGGCCCAAGTCCTCCCAGAAGGAGAGTCTTTAAGAAATGGACACCACCTCGATCTCCATTTAACCTTGTCCAAGAAACCCTTTTTCATGACACTTGGAAGCTTCTGGTGGCAACTATTTTTCTGAACAAGACCAGTGGTGAGTTGTCAATTGTTGTCTCTTCTTTGACATTTTCTCAATCTATGTGGTTCAAATTGTTCCCAGTCTTTATGCATGTGGTTTAAAATGTACAAGGGTAAGTGCTTCAAAGGCTTCGTATCTAGATAAAAACAATACACTTGCTAAAACGCTGGTTCTTGCTAAAACTTGTACCATTAAAACTGTAATGGTTGTCAGATTCTTTCTTGCCACACAAACATTAGTTAATGGGACGTGTTTAAGCAACATCCAGCATTTCTGTACGATATCTTTAATTTTGAGAGAAATTGCTTAATAAACTGACTTTTCACCTTTCAGGCAAAATGGCTGTACCCTTACTATGGCAATTCTTTGAGCATTACCCCACTGCTGATGTTGCACGAGAGGCTGACTGCAAGCCAATGTCTGACATCTTGAAACCACTGGGCCTTTATAAACTTAGAGCCAAAATAATAATTCGTTTTTCAGGTAATCTTGTGTTCTACTCTTATGCTACAGGATATGTGTGACAACTGTGTTCAAATTACCTAATGCTTTTAACAGTTGTGCCATTATTCAACATAAATATTGAATAATGAAATACATTTAAATGTAATTCACCTTTGCATAGATGAATATCTCACCAAACAGTGGCGCTACCCCATTGAGTTGCACGGCATTGGAAAGTACGGCAATGATTCATACAGAATCTTCTGCGTGGAGGAATGGAAAGACGTAAGTATGTTTTAATGGTAATTTTAGGTTTTGCTAGTCTTGCAATATTTACATTATATAATATAACACTAATATATTTTTTATTTTGCCAAAGGTGATACCCAAGGATCACATGCTAAATAAATATCATGCATGGCTATGGCAGAACCATGAAGCACTTGGCATATAGATCACTGAATTGCATTAAACTTTTAGCTCGGAAAAGAAACTACTTGTTTTAAATAACAGTGTTAAATCTGTATAAGTTATGCATTATGTAATGGATTTTAGGACAGTTAATAATTAAATTACTTTTGAACTTTTCTTTTGAGTGTTTTCTTATCCTGTCCCTTTAAATGTACCTGGCATTAGAGACATCCTTTGGCAATATCATATTCCTTTGTCACAGGCTAATACATTCTTTTGGAGCGCAGTGATGCATGTACGCTGTACACCGCCTTTTGTTTAGTTGGAGGTAACCTGATTCCCAAGGCGACAGTTGCCACTGCAAAACACTCACTCTGTGCCTTACGTTGTCATCGTCTAATCTTTAACCAGCATAAGTAGTACAGTACTAGTTAGTTATTGCCAAATTTTAGTACTCTTAATTGACCGAACAATTTAACTTGAAAGAAAAAGTGGTGTGAAGAAAGATTCATGAGCAAGACTGATCTACAAAATGAAACTTCGTAAGATATATTTTGGTTGATTCTATGATTGAACAGTTGATCTTTTTTTATTAGAATTTTTTTTGCATAAAATGCTACCATGGATGATGTGATGTGATTAGAACCAACTGGCTGTGCGAGTATGTATTATGTTTTTGTTATATATATATATATAACTATATTCTTTTCGGTCTTACATGTTCGGTCAAGTTCAATTTTAGCTACCAAAGGATAATGTGGATTTTGGTGATTTGATATAGGCTAGTGAAAAACATTTCATTGACTGCGCAATTGGCTTTAATACATACTTTTTTTAATTTTTATATGGTGCATAAAAATATATATATTTGTCATCACAGCAGCCATAGTGTCCACACCAGTATATCTTCCTTTCCTTCCACCTTTGGCCAGACGGACTCACCTGGCAGTCACTCCTATGACATTCCCCCTGATATCAGAGAATGCTATATGGTCCAGCAAACAAGTAAGAAAAAAATGTATAGTTTTTTTTTATAACAATAATTAAAGTAATCAAAGTGTTGACATGAAACATGAAGTGGGAGGTGTTGATGATTTGTTTGTAGCCTATTCCACGACTGGACCCTTTGCATCCACCTTTTGTCAAAAAACGTACTATAAGCCTGGAGACACCAGCTGTTCACTACCACAACAATCAGAGAGCTTTGATAATGCAGCGGAAGGAGAACTACAGGTACCAATAAATGTAGAAAAAATAACACACAGCTGAAAATATACTTTATCCAAAAAATAATAATCTTACAGCATTATTCCAAAATGGGGAAGAAAAAAACCCTCATAATTTTCGTCATCACTCTACACACAATACCCCATAATGACAAAGTGGGGATTTTTTTTTTTCAAATGTATTAAAAAAAACAAAAAAAACTGAAGTATCACATGTACATAAGTATTCACACTTGTTACTATGACACTCAAAACTGAGCTCTGGTGCATCCTGTTTCCTCTGATTCATTGTCATTGGTGTGTCTACAACTTGACTGGAGTCCACCTGATTTGGAAAGAGACAAACCTGTCTATGCAGTATAAGGTCCCACAACTGCATATCAGAGTAGAAAGCAATCCCTGAATTTCCAGAGACAGTTTTGCATCGAGGCACAGATCTGGGGATGGGTACAGGGTCTGTAGGAATGCTGCCACCACCATGCTTCCCTACGGTTAAGCTCCAAAGTGCTCAGGATCTCAGACTGGGGCAACAGTTGACCTTCCAACAGGATGAGTTTACGAAATTAGTGTTTTCAGGACAAGTCTGAGAACGTCCTTGAGTGGCCTAGCTAGAGCTCAGACTTGAACCCGATTGAACATCTCTGGAAAGACCTGAAAATAGATAACCTGACAGAGCCTGAGAGAATCTGCAAAGAAAAATACCCCAAATGCAGGTGTGCCAAGCTTGTAGCATCATACCCAAGAAAACCTGTGGTTGTAAGGTGCCTCAACAAAGTAAAGAGTGTGAGTACTTTACTCTACATGTAATATATATATTTTTTTATTTCAATACATTTGCAAACCCACAATAATAAACTGTTATTAATTGCCCAAATTTGTATTGATTAGATTTTTTCACCTTACGAAGGCCTTTGCGTAATATTTTCCTCATGGAAATTGTGCTTTAATTCTGTCAATTATGTGACAATTCATTATTTGACAGATTTCATCAGGTGTGGCGAAAACCCTTTTATGGAACTAGCAGTGAGAGAGAGGAGTACAGGTAAACATATTGAGGGAAAAATAACACTTGATGGCAATTACCCATCGATAGCCTAATTGGTGCATAACAGGTTTGTTTGCCTTTCAGGAAAGAAATTCGCGACCACTTGAAAAAGCAGATTGAAGAGAAATGTATTGCTCTTAAGCTTCAGTTCACTAACAGAGCAAAAGATACCGAGTATCTGTGTGAAATGGATCGCCTACATTTGTCCAAAGAAAAAGAGCAAAGGATCTGGCACAGACAAGCCATGACAGCGTACAGGGACGAGAACAAAAAGGTACACTACCTTTGGCCACGCTAATGGGAATACTATCGCATCATTGTACCTTGTTGACAGTGAACATTTTCTCTACGGTTGATTAGTCAATAGTATCAGAATGGGGAAATGAGATTTGCAGGGCTTTGAAAATAACCTAGGTGGTCTTTTTATGCTTGGTCAGTGCATGTTTTTTTTTTACAACAAGCGTTTTTGGCAGTGCATAGATTGCATGGTAGCCTTCCAGGATTGTACAATAAAACTAATGTTTTTTGTCTTCTCTGTATTGTGGTGCAGCTAATGGAGCAGGGCTGGAGGGACAGAGCACTAACACGTTCCCAGGAGGCTCTGAAAGAGAGAGAGCTGCTGCGCCTCAACCCTATTAACTGGAGTGGCACACTGAAATAGGCTCACACTCAGACTGGAAACATCTGATGTCTTAGCTATGTGGCAGGCATGCAAACTACTCATTTAGGTCTGATTCTGTTCTTAAAGTATCATTTCACTTGGAGGATATTATAAATGTGTGTTTTGTTGTTTGTTGTGATGGATGGATGGATGGAAATATAAGGTTTCCAAATATAACATTTTAAGATAAGATACCGTCTCAAACATTGTCTCATAAGAGTTTTATTGTAAAAAAAACAAACAAAAAGAAAACTAATAAATAAATAAAACATTAGATGACATTATTGTGATAAACTATATTCAATTGCATGTTAAATATTGCTACAAAATAAAGGCAACATGACTCCAGTGTTGAGTTCAGAGCTGGTGTGTGTTCTAGTTGCACTATTACACCATTATAACAGTTACTGCTCTGTTAAGTCTTCTTCATGCTCATGCATCTTCAAAATACACAGATAATGTAACAGAGGTATAGGGTATAGGGCTAATATGTCTCTCAGTTGTTTAGGCGTATTTCATAGCAACACAGTTTTAGTAGTCTGAACAAGGTTATTTTGATTTGGGGTAAAAGAAAAAAAAAAAACTTTGTTACTATTGAGATTACCTAGTAGTTCATGATGACAGTTTCAATAAATAACATTGCCAATCCTAAATCGGACTAACAATTATTACAGTGATGGCTGGAGAATGAATGGAGGCATTTTGGAACAATTACATCAAATCACAAAAAAGGATAAAAATTTGAGGTACATAATCAACCCCATCAGTGCAGTGTAGCTGCATTTTCTTATAAATGCACACGTGTGGCTCGGCAGCCTTGAAGTTCCTCTTTTCCCTGTTTTTTTTTTCATTTTACATACTTCAAGCCCTTTTGAATAAACCCCAAATTTCAATCCCTGCATAAAAAGCTTTGCAGAGACAACGCCATGCCAAGATGCTGTCTTCTTTACATTCAGCAGCATTTTCAAGTCTTTTTCAAAGGCTCAGCAGTCTACCTTCCTTTTAAGAACCCGTCCAGCATGTAGTCTCCTTTCTCCGTAAGCCAGTATCCAGCCATAGCAGCAACTCCCCCGATGAATATGGCAGTAAAAACCATGTCTCCTTTGGCAGCGAGTGTAGCCAGAGCACAGATGACCACTCCAAAGAACATCTGCTGCAGCACCTGGACTTCATCATCGGTCATGTCATCAAAGAGACCCTTATCTGGATCAGCTAATCAATGAAGAGGACATATTAGTATGCGAAAATGCTGCTGGTGATACTATACAACAAACACTAGAAAATAAAACACCACTGAAATAATTTTCTTTAAGACAATCATTCCAGGTGATGGTTCAAAATGAAGTGAGGCTTCGAAGTGTGTTTTGAACTAAAGTGAAGTGTTTCTCAAGAACAAGGAACTCGCATGTAAATTAATTATTAATGACTTTATTATCATAAACTACAAATGCAAGTCATATTTAAACTCCCGATCGTGAAAAAGAAAATGTAATGCATTAAATAAACAGCAGATGGCAGGATGGTAAATGGTCGCATTTATATAGCGCCTTTCTACCTGCTTTAGGCACGCAAAAGCGCTTTACATCAAGGAACCACCCACCCATTCACACTCTCAATCATACACCAGCGTGCGCAGCCACTGGAGGCAAGGCGGGTGAAGTGTCTTACCCAAGGACACAACTACAGTGTGCACTCGTGGGATTCGAACCGCTGACCTTCCAATCACAAGACACGCTCTGCTATCTCTGCCAATTTTTGTTTTAACTACCCATTGGTCCATGGGGTTTTAATTTTCCCCATCGCTAATCTTAGGCCAGTGTCTGTTTATTTATGTCAAGTGACAAAACGCATCCTGCTCCATCAGGTAAAACTGAAGAGTGGTATCAAGTTATGTAACCAGAGCTACTGCAATAAATATTGGTGTTTAAATATTAAGCTCGTCTAATGCCTATGTAATTTGTGCCGACTCAAAGCCCAAATACTGCAAATCAGCAGTGCTATAGTTGAGAAGGCACTGTAGAACTAAATCATTGCAAGGAGACTGGAAAAGCAGGAAAAAATATGTATTCCTGATTTTTATATTTTCATTTATGATCATATAGCAGTAACCCATATTTTTTATGTTTGCTATGAATAAAACAAAATTCTTAATAATAAATAATAACAATAAATAACTACTTACTTGGGGGCTTGTTCTCGACACAAATGCTGTCTCTTCTAATGAAGCCTTCGGCGCACTCACAGTGAAAGGATCCCTCCTCATTAATGCAGGCCTCATTGAGCCCAGGGCAAGCTATAGTACGCTCGCTACATTCATCTACATCTGCAGGCAAAACAACGGATGAGTCACAAATGGTGAATATGAAAAAAAAAACAAAAAAAAGGAAGACATTGACAGGAGGAACAACCCTTACCGAGACACTTGGCACCTTTCAGTCTGTAACCACGTGCACATTTTTTGCAACGGGCTGGTCCGCTGCCCATACAGCCAACACATGCCTGGTCACAGCCTGCAAGGAAACAACAATAATGTAATGCTAATAAACCATTTAAGCTGAAGTGCTTTTATGTCATAGCAGTAGTAGTAATAAGAATAATACGAATATTGCTGGTATATTTATTTTATTCCAGACCTATAAATAGATCAGCACCCTTACCTCGACAATCATATGACCCGTCAGTGTTATGACAGTAGGTATTAGTGGGGCAGCGGGCCAATTCAGTGCCACATTCATCAACATCTTAAAATAAAATGCATTTTAGACTGCAAATATGTAAAAATTCAAAGTTCAGTTTTTTTTATTGACTCACCTACGCATTTGTTATCATGAAGAATCCAACCAGGTTTACAGTCAAGACATTTATAATCCTGTGGTCCTGAGCATTTCTTACAAGAGTGGTAACAAGCTGAAAAAAGATCAACCGCCTAGAGAATAGCATACTTAAAAATATATATATTTGTAGAATAACAGTGACTTACCCGCACAGGCGCCAATACTGTTATTTGAACTCTTTTCTCTAAAGTAGCCGTCCGCACAGGTCTGACACAGATGGCCTGAATATCCAGGGTCACACACACAGTCGCCGTCCCCGAGACGAGTGCCCTCCCCTTCACAGCGCCCCAGGCCTCCACAGATACCACCAGGGCCAGATAGACACTCTGGGTATTGATAAATCAATGTTACTCCAAAACTTATGAAAATATATATTGACAACAAACTGACAATATAACTGAAGAGTACAATGTATATCAGCCTATACAGTAGAGGGCTAGGATGTATTTACCAGATGTGACTCAGTGGCTAATGGAGATGTTTCACAGTTTCTTTCTCTGTTTTGTATACGTTTTTTTTAGCTAATATTAATCTATGAAAATTGTTTGTTAGTACCCACAAATATGATGGATTTCCATGGTAACAGTGAATGTATACAAGAGCCGGGTAGACGCACGTGCAAGAGCTAGAAGTGACCAATGAAAAAATGAAGATAACTCAGCACAGCTTGACAGCTCACACATTTGTTATTGCTTACACCACACGATGTGACGTTTCTGGCGTATTAACCCTTTATCGGACATGACTGATGAAGGGTTAATACGCTTGATCATACTGATTCCCTTCTATACAAAAAATATAGAGTGGAATCATTCTGTTCTCCCCTGGGTAACTCTTCTCCCCCATTATGATACATAATAAACACAATTTCTTGATGGAGCAAGCATACATTGACTAAGGGGCGGGGCTTTTGTGAAAGGTCAATTATACACATGTGTAGGTTAGAGCGTGTTTTACAGACCTTTGCAGTCGGGTCCATAGTGGCCTGGTGGACAGCATAGTCTTAGCTGCTCTATGCAAAGCCATTCAAACAAATCTGGTGCCTCTTCTTGCCTACAAAAACAAAACATTTATATGATGATGACCAGAGGGCTGTTTCATAAAGCTGGCTTACTCTGTAAGCTAGGCTTATTTGGCCCAGTCTGGCTTATTCTGTAGTATTTTCGGTTTCAAAAAACAAAGCTCACTCTGAGTCTAGCTCAGTTACTATGGAAATATAGTCAGAGAACTTAGCCTGGTCCGGACCAGGCTAAGACTGAGCACCAATGTCCGCTGGCTGCTCTGTTTTGCGACGACGGCACTGGAGGCCGCCATTGCTGTAGTACCGCCATATAGCCGCTAGTCGCCCATTGGAATGCATTGCACTTTAGACACGTTAAAAACAACTTTAATGCCCGGTGCCTAATTTTTTGGAACCATCTACAGCTAGATATTCCTCCTGTGATTACGCTGGGTTAGACACAATCAGAGGCACCGGGCTGGTTATCGTAGGATACATTTTAGAACACGCGTACTTACTGAGGGTCGGACTGTTAGCATTGGAGCTGCACGAGCTACACGTCACGCAAGGGCCGAGTCTACAGCGAAGATCCCGCCCTTATTAGGAACATGCTTCTTCAGATTTGGGGAGGAGGAGTCTGTAAACCCGCCATGATTTCACCCTCGAACGTGGTCATTATGGTAAACGGGGAGGAGTGAGAGGGGTGTCTATTATTTGTACAGTCTATGCTGAGCACAAGCTATGCTTCTTCTTTATGGAATCCAACACCAATGGGCAATATAAATGACACAAGCAGGTTATTAGTGCCATCATCTGGCCAAAATGAACGTTAGCCTAAAATCACAAAATCAATTACTTATGCAATAAATTATAAATGTTTGGTTTGATGTGATGGATTCAGGGAACAGGCCAAAACATTTGCCGGAACACTCTCATTAAACACCATTATATCAGATAAAATATTTCCCAGATCCTTTACCCTGAAAAACTGAAAATTGGGGGAATGCGTCGAGGCTGAGATCGATCTCGCAACCTCGTGGATGGGAGCCCTGCGCTCTACCTATGGAGCTAACGTTGCGGAACAAAGCTGGCGGCCTGTGAAGTATGCTACGTGTTCACGTTTGACCATGATTTCTCAATGAACTCTGTGATTGTTAGTGTGGTCTGCTTATGTACGCGGCAAGGGCTAATTAGTTGAACCTGTCTTGAATTAGTGATGAATTAGCGATGAATTAGCCAAGCTAAGTCCCTTTGGTGAAACCCAGTAATCGCAGCTTGAATTGTTGTGCCTCACGTAAGCCAGGATTTGGAGCCTAAGCCAAGCTTTGCTGAGCGAGTTTTATGAAATGGCCCTCAAGAGTTTAGTTTTTTCCTACTCTATAAACAACCTAGTCTTTTCCTTCTGTTCACATCCGAGCTGACATGATGCAGTGACAGCTCTCTTTACATGCCCTGTCTGCACAAATGCAGCACATTTTTAAGTTATGATTTTCACAAAATTGTATATAGTTACCTGTGAAACCACCAAGTCTCAACCTGATCTTCTATCTGCTCCAGTAGCCGATTACATTCAAATTCTGTCTTTTCACAAGCCGCTTCAACAATCTCCAGCAATCGCGTCTCACTGTAAAATGTATGTACAAGTCATAAATAAATAAATATATTTATTTATTTAATTCGCGCATTATTATATTTATTCATTTTTACCTGCGTGCATATTTGGCCAATTTTTCTTCCTCCCAGGCGGTGTTACCACCACCAAAATTTTTGTTGGCCGTTCTCTCCAAGCCCTAAGAGAAAGTAATTGGTACGTCATCATACTCAATATTTGTATTGATCCATTTAAAAGGGACAATGTATTTACAAAAAGTGGATAATAAACAGTACATAATTGTAGAAATACTTGAAATGAAGGATAGCCAAAACAAATTTCCATCCAGTCAGATGTGTCTCACGTTACCTGAATGAAGCTGTCAGTGAGTTTTCGGCAGGTCTGACATGGTGCTGTCTGCACCATGACCGCATTGAGCTCAGACAGAAGCAATAGAGCATGCAGGAAAGACCAGTCCCAACTCATGATGCTGTAATCGACAAAACACTGCTTTACCTCATGTCTATTTTGCTAAACAGACATAATAGCTTTATATACAGAAAGTCAATAGATAACTCTACAACCAAACGCACTAAGCTGACATTTTGGCTACTTCCTGTTAGCCTCCTCCTCAGCATCAGCCTGAGATCAGCATCAGCACCAAAAACATTGGCTAGCAAACATTTAGCTAGCCAAACTGCATCTGTCCAGTCTTTGAGCTTTTTTTCTTAATTGTTTTAGTATTAACCATACAAACGTAATCTTAAACGTGATACATTTTCATTTTTGTAAGATACATCCCCTTATACCACACAGCAATAGACATGCATGTTTGTAGTTACCTTTCTGAAAAGACTAAAGAGCCAACGCGTCACTGCGCCGCGCCTACGATGATTGTTGCCTGTGCTGGGTTGTAGCGTCACATTTGCCTCCTTTAAACCTTAAACCTTTTATGAAAATCTATGTGAAGTACAATGGAAAGCTTCAAATTACAATGCCCCAATGCAGTGTCGTATAAAAATGAATGGAGTAGCGACTGCTGCAGCAGCTGGCAGCTGCTCCCACACGAACTGCTCCTCCTCCCACCACTGCCTACTACGGATTCAGGCTGCGCATGCGCTCTTTTTTTTATTGTATTTTTTTTTTTTCCATTTTGAAATAGATTGTGGAAAATGTACCTTGCCTTTTTAATTACGACTTTATGCCTACAATAAGTTTTATTTTTTTTAAATTAAAAAATAAATAAATAAATGACCATATTATAGGCATACAAAGTCTAAATAAATGGCTGATGCTGCAACAACCATTACAGTGGACTACCACTACTACTACAGCTATTGCTGCAGCAGACGGATGGACATGCAGCTTTTTTCAAGTTTACAACTCCTACGGCCAGGGCACTGCTAGTCACCCAACTCATGGATGAAATAATGACAACCCCTAACATGTAAGGAAGTAAGTAAGCTGAAAGCATAACACACCAAAAAGCAAATAACAGGTTTATTGTTGTGAATAGGTCTGTAAAAACGTAGGCTGCACAAGTCAGGCAATAAATATGTTTAAATTGTAATTCAGGCAATGATCATTAAATACGTACATGCATTGTAAAATGGTAAACAGTCACATTTATACAGCGCCTTTCTATCTGCTTGGTGCACTCAAAGTGCTTTACATCAAGGAACCAGTCACCCATTCACACTCCAGTGTACGCAGACACTTGGAGGCAAGGTGGGCAAAGTGTCTTGCCCAAGGACCTGCAGGATTCGAACCGCCAATCCTCGAATCGCACGACCCACTCGACTCTGTGCGCCACCGTCGCCCCATTAATAAACCATATCATAAATACAAAGACATGATAAACGTTTAGTCCAATAACAATGTATGTCGGGAATTAATGCACGTTTTTACATCATAAATGTCAGTACTAGTTTAGACCCACTCCATCTGACTAATTTTGGGGTTTGTGTCTGGACTGGAGGGGGGTGTAAGAAGGTAAGGTTGCAGCGGCATTGTCTCTGCTAGATCTTCTTCTCCTGTCCCTACACAGCTTTGGGGCATCACTGCTAGTCTCAACACCGCTGTCCCAGCTGTAAACCCTGATAGCCCTCTTGCCAAAGCTCGGGATGCCATTCTAAGTCTGTGTGCCTTTTTTCTTCTCGATGAGGAAGTAGCCATTTGCCTAGCTCCTGCCAGTTCAGTTAGAAACCCCAGGCTCTGAGATGGAAGGCTGTAGACATGAAGACCACGGAACAGTTCTGGAAGTGGCTGGCAAACTCCTTCAGGAGGAAGAGATTCGAACTGCACCAACATGAAACGCTCTCCGGCTCGACCTTGTAAGTAGTCTGCAAGTATACAACTCAAAGATGCACTAAATACATCTACACAAGTTGAGTTTGTGTCAATGTCTTTCTGATTTGGTGTGAACTTCTCCCAACCGCTAGCTCCCCACTGCTCAGCTTTCCTCCTAGCGGCTTGAGTAAGGACTAGAACGACTTTTCCACCTTGTCTTTGCAGTTGGTCCAGTCTAGAGTGAAGCCAAGGCACAGGACCCAAAACACTGAGTTCAGCATGACTCCACAGATCTAGGGACACGCTACAGCCTAAGGCCTGGAGAGAAGACCCCAAGTGGCACATCAGTCCAGGTAAGGCTTGCTCATCGTCAGGTGGATACAGCAAAACCACGTGACCACTGCCTACAGCACCTTAAATGACACAAAATCACATGAACTCAGCAATCGTCTTTTGATTCCTCACATAATGGGATCGTTGGAGCATCTATATTATGAGCTTAATGACTGCTACACATTGGATTCAATGCAATGGCACTGTAATCCTGTACTTCATGTAACATCATTAATTTAATAAAAAACAGAGAACTGAGTGGTGGCTATGAAGGATCAATACCATGCAGTACCTCTGACATCAGCATCTTTTGCCCATCTCCATGCGTAACCTATGCAAAAAAATAAAAATAAAACGTAGGGTAAAAATGTATAAGTTAATGACATTGTCATTGTTTTTTTTTATTATCATTAACCTGACCTTTGAGCATTCTCTGAATACAACATGCTCCAAGAATTGACAGACAAACCAATAACAAGGCAAAAAGAAGTATGACAATCCAGCGCCATCGAGATACTGAAAATGTAATTGAAAGAGTTACTATCAGGATGTAGACACATGTACAATGTGCATAACAAGTAAGTTAGAATTGATTCACCTGCAAATGGACAATAAGGCTCTAAGTGAGACTCTATTCCATCAAGTTTTATCTGAAAAATAAGGATGACAGCAATAGTTAAAAGGCAGAATATAGAAGACACACCGATAGCAAATTCAATTTGCCTTTTAGTAGGTGCGTTGGCTTAGGTGTAACAGTCTTTTACACAACTCAATACAGAGTATTGTACGTTTCTCTTGTGACAGGAAAAATCTATATAAAAGTAATGCCAAATGTGAGATGTGCGAGTATTGAAAGTGTTATGGGGTGTTATGGCGCACATAAGCTTCCTTGCTATTAAGGCTCCATTACTGTGTACTGATGTGAATTATGTAAGAAAATATGAATGTAAACAGCTCAAATAAACTAAACTAATGTTTAAAACATCTTGTACCTGAAGACAGAGCAGGGGATGTGGTGGCATAATGAATTCTCCAGTTTTCTAAAATTAAAATAATCATATGACAATAAATAAGGGTTGCATTGTGTTATTAACCTGACAAAAGGCATAATAATTAGATAATATACAAAACTCTTAAGCATCACCATTACCCAGGATGCTTTGTGAGTTGCGACCCAGCCATCATGTCCATCCACTCTCTGTCTGGACCCCATCACCTCCTGACATGCCCCACTGACCACTTCCTTTTTACACAACCACACTTCCACCTTCAGCCTGCAGGGTGCGCTCACGTTCCAGATCAGCACAGAGTTTCCCCTTCCCATGGGAGATTCCGTCAAAGCCAGGGATACACTGTGCTGCATCCTCTCCAGCAGTACTGAAACATACATTACATTATATTATGCAGATTTGTGTTTATGACAAAGGATTGAGTGAATCATCTGTTCTATTTTGAGGATTGGATAAAAGATATTAATGTTTCTCAGGAGGAAACATAACTTATTCCACACGACTTGTAGTGACCATTGTGTGGAATAAATAAATCATATTAATACAAAATCTTTTTTCAGAGCTGTATTTTGTAAGATTGAAGACACTGACTTCCCTTAAACATCGTTTGCATAGTGCAGCAAATAGATTTTTATTTTTTCATCACCTTGCTGATTCTTGAAAGGACAGTATTTTCTTCTTAGCTTGTCATCTTTCCACCAAACCTGGAACAAACATTTAATAAGAATGAATTACAATCACTAAAAATGTGTTAATTACTTTGTGTATCGCACTCTTACCAGGAAACACAAGCATGGTGCAACTGAGTTCAATGAGATTGAAATGTCTTTTCTGTCTTTAGGCTAAAATAATTTAATGAAAGACAATGATTACATTTAAATAATGTATAATGCTTGGTGATTTCATGTGTATATTTCTTTCTTTTATTCACCATTGGAAGCGTGTCTCCAACACTCTCATCCCACATCATCTGGCACATGAGGGTCTTCTCCTTATCAATGTTCTCCAGTTTGAGTCGCACCATCTCTGACTCATGATCTGTTTCAACATTAAGACTGGGGACTGTGCAACACATTAGTTTATACATATTTTTCCTTTAATGTGAATGCAAAATGATGCAAGCACAGCTATTGAAAATATCTACTTTGGATTGCAACGCAATACAATCCAACTTTTTAAAGCAACTACACAGTAAATCTTTAATTTTCTACAAAATTAAATAATAATATACAGGTGAAAAAAAACAAATATTTTACGATTATTTTACCATCACAATCTTTGATTTTGCGGCCCTCCGGATTCAATAAACAAACTGGAAAAATAAAAGCACATTTTAAGATCAAAACAAATGCAAAGAAAAGGTATAAATCCTACCTTTTTCTAAAGATGGAATAGTGATTTGTTGTTTGTACTCTTTTGAGTGGGCCAGGACACGGACCACAATTAGGCTGCCAAACATCGCTGTTTCTCTTAAAAGTAACTGAAAGGACACAAGGCCATATTGTTTACCTTTGATCTATAATTGAGAAATGTAAATTCATGCTGTATTCCAACTACTACACAAGCCAGATTTGCACCGATTCCATGTATTGGTTGGAGTGATAAAGCAAGACAGGCATCAAGAAAGCCGAGAGAGAGATGGAAAAGCAAACAACAAACAAAATAACGGACTACGGATATTCTTTTTTTTTTCCTTTTATTATATATATTTATTTATTTATTTATTTATATATATATATTTTTTTTTTTACCTCATGTGTGGACGTTACATTTGAACTGGAGAAAGCAAATTGTAGTGTTTTGCAAAAGTCACCACTGCCTGGAGAACTGAAGCATATTTTGATGAGGGCTGCGTAGGCAATAAATATGGCACAAAAGATTAATTGTTGTTAAAGATTTTATAACGCAAAGCTAATGTTCTGTGTCTTACGTTCTTGAAGCATAAGCTGGCCACTTCCTGATGTGATCTGCGGTGTGGTCAGAAACTCCTCTGTGCTATCTCCAGACTCCTCCAAGTCATCAACCTCTGAACACACAAACACAGTCATAGCAGCATTTTTCAAATATACAACTACTATCACTACTACTACTACTACTACTACTACTACTAATAATAATAATAATAATAATAATAATAATAATAATAATAATAATAATAATAATAATAATAATAATAATAATGATAATGATAATGATAATGATAATAACAATCATAAAGGTGTGTCCATGGTCTTCTACTGGAGGATGTAACTCACCCGTGAGGCTGATGATCACCTGCAGACAGGGCACACAGAGCTCTGAATTTGTGCAGCAGAGAACAACATTCAGATCCACACACGTGATGTTCACTGGCCCCTCGGGATCAGACAGCACCGCTTCATAGGGAGACACTGTGAAAGTTGCTTTACATTAAATTTTGTATGTTAAAGGAACAGGCCACTGCTTTTCCTTACTGAGATATGTTCTTACCTGAGCTAGACGAGTTGATGTGTACCTGTCCGGTCTTTACCTGTGCACCAAGTCACGCACAAAGATGTTGTTAGTATTTAGCCTCTCCCATCATATTCCTATGGACCCAAATGGGGGTGAAGTTAGAAGCGACCAAGCTCTTACACGTTTTCCCTATTTGAATATGGTCACGTGAGTAGTTACACGATCCAAGTATAGTTACACAAAATTAAACATATCGATTTTCTACACTGATAAAAGTAATATCTTCAGAATTCTTTAGGCGTGAAGTGCTCCTAAGGTGTGATTACGCCTTACAATATAGTACCCCTTTTTATCCGCTTAGAAAATCGACATGTTTAGTTTTGTGTAACTATACTTAGATCGTGTAACTACTCACGTAACCGTATTTAAATAGTGAAAACGTGGAAGAGCTTGTTCACTTCTACCTTCACTCCCGTTTGGCCCCATAGAGGAGAGGCTAAATGCAAACAACATCTTTGGACTTTTTGCGTGACTGAGCGCACACACAAAGACCAGACAGGTAAGTATCAACTCGTCTAAGCTAAGAGCATAATATGTCCGTATGGAAAAACGGTGGCCTATTCCACAAAAGTTTGCAGGTTGATCACGGTTTTGTTCTTTTTTTTTTCTATAATAACAAATGTATTATTTGTCGTAATGATGCATACAGAGCAAATGAATAATCTGTCCAAGTCACAAATTGTGCCTTTTGGATAAAAAACAACCACAATTCAATAGCTTGCACTATTTGGTCCTAAATCAAGTGGTCTTACCTGAGGTCACTTTACAGTCCCGCAATCCCTGCAGAAAAACAAACAAAACAGAAATCGTTGATTAAGACAAATCTACCTCTAATGAATTGGACTCTTCACCTTCACATTATTAATAGAAGTTGAAGCACTATTTGAATTTTGCTTTACAACTACAATTAGTGAATAAAATAAGATATAGCTCACTGAGTTTAAACCCCAGACATTTGAGTTACTAGTTTCTGACTATGTAAAGGTAGCCTTTTCTGTGAGGACAAGAAATAGTGTTCGCAACATTACCACAGCTGCTTGAGACCGCGGAGACCTCTCAGACACCATGTGGAGAAAACTAAGCTATTCGTTTTCACTGAGACCACCTGGAGATTCACCTTATCTCCAGGGGACGTCTCGAAGACATATCCGTGACCAGCGACAACTCAAGTTTCCAATTAGTCTCCAAGCCGGTGAGATATAGGCCCTGTGTATGCGCACAATCAATCCATCTGCTGCTGACGCTCAGGACATTATCTCTGTTGGACATTATGTTTGCCTGTACACTACTACATTTACTTGGACATTGTTGTTTTGTTTTATTGTTTTAATATTTGGTGCAGCCCTGTGAGGCAACTCCTATTGTGATTATGGGCTATAAAACAAATGATTGATTGAGTTATTGATTGACTGACTGATTGATTGATTGATTGATCTTATCAAACATAAATAAATATAATTCAAAAGACTAACTGTAGGTTAGTTAAAAAAAAAAGCCTAATTATTTTGTATCATTCAAACTTGCAAATAAGCTATTTATTAGGCTGAACTGACTTGGAAACTGAGCACTGGGTTAAGATGTCACGTGACGCAGTAAATAAGTAATGGACATTAAACTAGTATCCCTCATTAATGATTACCTAACGAAGTATTTGATTTGTAGACGTAGTAGAGTAACGGCAGTCGCAGCAAAGAGTAAAAAAGTGCATATGCAAACGGTGACAGATGTCATATCGCTATGCACTATGGAATTTGGAGCAATTGTAAACTAATGGAGATTTTAAAAGTTAAAATACTGGAGTTATTGTTAACATTAAAACACTTGGACACCACAGTGTGTTAGATATATTTACCAGCAGTAACTCAGCAGCTAACGGAGTTGTTCCACGGCTTTTTTCTCCACTTTTTGGCTAATATTACTCAATGGAAATGTATGCTAACAGCTGCAAAGATGGCCGATCTCCATGGTAACTGTGGAATTTCCATCCATCCATGGACTTCCACTTGTCCGTTGCCGGGTCGTGGGGGCCAAATCACACCTCCTGCAGGTGGTGGGTGCACAGAAGGACGGCCTCATAGTTCCAAACGGGCCTGTTGGTCTCTCATAAGTGGCTTCACCCATTCATACTCTCATTCATACACCAGTGTACGCAGACAAGGAGGGTGAAGTGTCTTGCCCAAGGACACAACGACAATGTGCACCTTCAGGAGGCGGGATTCGAACCCCTGACCTTCCGATCATGAGACGACCCCGCTCTACCATCTGCGCCACCATCGCCCCTTTTTTTTTCCTGAACTCTATAGATTGTATTAATTTTTTTATTTTATTGTATTTCTGCTCTAAACTACTCATGCCTGCAGCTATGGGCTATTCTTACCTCAGTACAGGTGAGTTCGGGCGAGTTCCTGTCTATAATATCCAGCGCTTTAGTCCAAGGCTCACTCCACCACAGATGCAGCAGTGACATCAAAACAAAAGCCACACGTTTTTCAGGGAAGTGGAGAGGTGTCTGCCCCATCTTTGCGCCAGGTTCTTGCGTATTTAGGTTCCACGGCCCCCCCAAAAAAATTATCCTAGAGCCCTCAACCTGGCAGTGGTGAATAAAAACACAAAAACAACACCTTGCACCATGACAGCGCGGATTTTGTCATCCAGCTCCACCGGTTACAGGTTGGTTTGTTGGTTGGCAGACTCCCGCCCACGAGGCTACGTGAACACTACTCATGTTTCAAGGTGTAACTCTCCTGTAACGCTCCTAAAGCAAACAAACACCAGCAGGCAGCCACAATATTCAACTCAGGTCATTTGAGATTTTCGATTGTTGCATTTTGAAAACAATGCTAAGATATAGTAAGATATAGTATAATCTTTGTTAATTCATTAATCCGTGAGTCAATGATCTGTCTCTGTTATTTAAAATCAATGTACTTGTGACTGTAAGTGCAAAATCACAATAAGGTGTGCGACTCCAAATAGTTGCTCAAATAGTCTGATGTCAAAATGTAACTGTATAAGAACTTTAGCAGCAATTGAAATGCAATCCATACTCACCTTTGACATTGCACAGCACAAGGAAAAATGAGCCTATAATTGACAGACTGTATTAATAGGATTTCCCTGGATATATGATACAAAATTTGACATTGTGGCATTCCTTGTTTAAAATGAATTAAGGCAACGTTATTTAAATCCAATTTTATTTTTATACAGCTATGTATACAAATATTAGGCTTAGGTATAAATATAACAGAAAGAAAACAAATACTGCATGAAAATGGCTGAATAAACAGATATTACCTGGAGATGTTTTGCATAAAATGTTCCGTTAAACTGTAGCAGAGCAATACAATTCCTTATGGTGAGAACCCCCACACCTAATACACTTAAGTTTTCCTTAATATGGATGTTTAGTAAAAATGAGCAATACTGAACTTCATATCGTCACACAAAAAACAAACACACATATGCAATGTAATGCCCGTTTTATGTTCCTTCAGCTTGGAGGTAGGATGAACATGAAATTGCACAATGAAAGGATTTTGTTGCAGCAGTAACACAGCTCAAAATGAGTGATTGTATGAGGTTATATCAAAACATGTACAGCAACCAGTGCAGTGCAAAAATAAATACACAACAATAAAAGTAACTTGTAACTGCAATGTTGTCCGAAAAGCTTTAGGTTTGTGTTTGAGGAATCCAATGCAAATATCTCCGCTACAAAACGGGTGGGTGTACAAATTACTTTGTTTACACACACACCTTTTTTTTTTCATGATTTGCAACTGAATTTTCATAAAATATATTTAGAGAGCTTAATCATAATGGGACTCTGTTTTCTTCTTCGTATGCAAATTCCTATGCAACAGATTCGCTGGTTCTGTGAGGTGTACTTGAGAATCCAAATATCACATAACAGAGGTGTCTTATTTCTACACGTGGTGAAATGTGAGATGAAAGCTTTACTTCACTGTCCACTGCCTCTTACTGAAAAGAAAGTAGGCCCTTGTTTGTCTGTGGCAGTGTACGGTTGCAGTTTTGACTCCTGTTTTGATACCTGGAGCCACGCAATGACTCGTGAGTACCACCAGAAGAAATAAATGACATTTTTTAGTAGTAATGTTCTATCAAACCACTGCCATTTTGTGGTTTGGATAATACTTTATTCAGCTTCAAAAACAGACATCAAGTTTCATGTGAGCAATGCTTTCTGCCTATCAAGTAGATCCCTGAGGTTGTGTCGGTTCATTCGTCTGTAATCTCTTTGCCAGCTGTTGTCCCACCCAAAAACATAACACTTTAGAGAGCAGTCCAGTCCAACAATGGAACCTGGACTTTTCTGACAGTCTCGACTTCACTCCCAGCTCCTGCATTAGTTCACTGAACTGACGTGGTAAGCAATAACATGGGAAAGCTCTAAGAGATTTGGGTATGTCCTTCCTGGTGTTGTGCCCATGCAAACAGACAAATGCTACTTGCTGGAGATTCTTTTCCTGTAGCGCCCCCATAAGGCAGGTAAGTGCAGCTTTAAACACCGGTGCAATAACTGTACATGGCTCAGTTACTACAGTTCTTTGTGCGGCATGTTCTTTTTTTACTCTATATTTTCCAATCAATGTGGCAGTCTCTTCCATTTTGTGAGATATATGTGAGATAGAATCCTTTTGGTTTGAACTTTTAACACTTTCCTTTTCACTCCACCAGTCTTTATAGGCGATTATAGCATCCAGACTCCAAATAATGAGTACATTCCCATGCGCTTTGATGACAGAATCCCATTGACCGTAAAGCCAAGGCAGAGGTCCCACGTCAGTCACGCCCATTCCATAATGTGAGCGTGTGCTCTGGGCCCAAAGAGCTAAATGCACAGTGGCACCAAGATCCCCTTGTAAAATGGAAGCCAACGCACAAACTGTGGAGATGTGGACAGAGTCTTCGGATGAGCACACAAGCAATACAGGTCTCTGGATGTTGAACCAACCTGTGGCAGAATCAAAATAAAACAAGTGGGTATTTTAATATAGTGAGTTGATTAATTTCAAGCTTTGTACAAAGGCCACCAAAGAAAACAGTTACACATTGATTAGGCAGGTCACATGCACATTTCATGAATGTTTAGGCCACCCAAAAATACTCCTTAATATATCTGCATCTTTTTACTTTGTTGACGTTGAATTTTATATGTAATCATCAGCAGACTCCCTGCATAACAGTGTGTGAAAACTTAAATTACAGCAGTTCAATATTTTATGATATAGCCTCACACTTTCACTCTGGCCAATGGCAAACTATGAAGCTGCCGAGGGCCCTATCTGCTGGGGAAGGCTTCAAATCAAGGCCGTGGGAACCCAGGGTGCTGAGGGCGCTGCAGCACCCCCTGGTGGATAGTTTGCAAATTGCAGGCAATATTATTAAACAGGAAATATGCACAGAAAAAGTGGTTTTGAGGTAAACTTTATCCCTCAGCACCCCCTAATTAAAAGTTCTTCCCACGGCTCTGCTTCAAATTGTGCAGTTATTAAAAAGTATTGTGTTTTGACTAATACTTGGTGTTTTTAACCCTCACAGCTCCCTATGGACTTTTTGTGTACTTTGACATTTTCATTTTTATGGCCTTTTTCTCTGTGTTCAGTGGATGTTCCTCAAATTTACCTCAGCATAATCAATTCTGGAGAAGTTCATTTTGGGTATTTCAGTTTTTTTACATTAGCTTTCCCGAGCTGGGGCTGAAAAAAAAATCAGGTAGAGCGGGTCGTCTCATGATTGGAAGGTCAGGGGTTCAAACCCCAGCTACTGCAGGTACAGACTGTCGTTGTGTCCTTGGGCAAGACACTTCACCCAATGCCTATGTGTGAGTGGTTGGTGGTGGTCGGAGGGACCATTGGCGCAGATGTGTGCAGCCTCGCTTCTGTCAGTCTACCCCAGGGGAAACTGTGGCTACAAATGTTGCTTATCAGCATGGAATGAATGAACCCCCCTCCCTTTCATGTGTGAAGCGCTTTGGGTGTGACTTGTGTCATATGAAAAGCGCTATACAAATAAGATTCCCTTCCCCTTCTGTAGAACATTTGTATTGATTTTCAATGGGATGACAGCATTTTGTTCATTTTAGTGTGGCTCTACAGAAACATTTAAAAACAAGGTTACTACCATTGTATTACCAACCCTTAGGGCAAATGAACAAATGAAGCTCATTCAATTTGGATCACATTTATAAAGGTTATACAAGTATTACTGACTCTGCAAGAGCAAAAATGAGGAGTTAACAATGCATTTTGGCTCATAAAGAAGTAAAAATATAAAAATATGACAGATATTTGGTATGTATGTGTCAAGCAGACATAGATCTATGAGTCGGAGTTTTTAAAGTATGAAAAAATATGAAAGTATAGTGATTTTATGGCTGTTAAAAGTAGAGGCCACGTTTTGGTCCTTAGGGTGCCAAGTGTGATTTTTTTTAATGAAAATCTGTCACTGCAGAAAAACAAAAAACTTGATAATTTTACCACTAAACCTTGACCCATCCCAAGGCCTGATAAAAATAAACACCTCATTCAATTTGGAATATTTGTATAGAAGTTATGCAAGTTTTTGTGATTTCTAAACAGCACAGCAGTGGACTTTTGTGTGCATTTTGGCCAATAAAGGGTTAAAAATCATTTAAAAATTCCAAATATTTGGTATGTATGTATCAAGCAGAAGTAGTTCTATGATTCTGAGTTTTTAAGGTATGAAAAAATATGAAAGTATAGTGATTTTATGGCTGTTGAAAGTAGAGGCCACGTTTTGGAGTTAAGTGTGATTTTTTTAAAGGGAGCCCTGAATGCTTCAATTCAATTCATCTTTTTTATTTGAGCATCTGATTTCCACACAGTTCTACTTATATACAAAGTTCAGCACAGTAATCAAAGCCAAAAGAGGTACAGTCGTAAGTAAATACGTAAATAATGAAATAAATAAATGCTTGACTCCCATAATACTTTGTCGCATTAACTGTCCAAGTGCCCATCCCTGCATACAGTATCACAGCGTGCTGAGGATGTGAAGGGGAGATATGGAGGCCCAATCATGTCTAGTGCACAGTTTAGCTACAGCTGTAGCTACAAGAGGTCCACAGGCCAAGCCTGCGTGTGCTTGAGCCTACAGTAGAAAGTAACATGACAGTAACTTGCCTGCAGTGTCCTTCTTGATCATATGATAGAAGAATATCCCCAGTGTGATCACTATGATCCCACAGACTAGTATGGCCACAGCATAAATCCCATATCTGCCACGGGAATCTAAAAACAAGAGAAAGTACAGTTGACATTGACTGCACATTCCTTTCATCCAATGTTTTGTTATTTTAGTTAAACTCACATTCAGGACACAGAATCCTCTTCCCATGAAGAGCTGGTTCTGACTGCCACACCTGAAAAAGATACATTTCATGAAGGCAGTTTTTTAATGATTATAGGGCCCATTCATTCCTGTTTTTTATGCCAATTTCATACTTTGGAAGAAGACACATACAAAAAAAAATGTATGCGGATTAAGGTATTAAGGTATATAGACGCTCTACTTCAAAGGTGTTTACCCACAGGTGAGAGTAGCTGTGATTAGAGAGGAGGAGCCGGGCCTACCCTAACTCCTCCCCGTTGGTCTATATATTAAGCTGCGGCCAGAGTGGGACTTGTCGCTGACGAAGCCTTTTGGATGAGAGGCGAAACGTTCGAAGACTTCAACTACTGAGTACAGAAGATGAATCAAGTACCTTCATTGAAGATGGACAACTCCTGTACGACTGAGAACTTACACAGTCGTATTAAGGTATACTTACTACAATGCAACTCAAGTGGATCCTTTTACACTTTACTACCAAAGTAACCAAATAGTAACATAACTACACTGTATGTTAGTTTTGTCATTTAATTTTCTATAAAATGCAGAGACCTTAAGGACAACAATTCACCTTTTTGTATAAGTAAGACAAAGGCTGTGCATTCACATACCTGAACACAGGGCCTCTCCTCAACCGACAACACAGGCAGTTGAAGCATTGTAATGTTTTGTTTCTGTAGAAGATCAATATTAGCCAGAAATACTGAAGCCATAGACAAAAGTTTGCACTACATTATTAAAAATATAGTAAAAGTTCTGGTAGCACTTAACTATGCTGCACAGTATCACAGTATGATCTTTTTGTAAATTAATATGGAACAGGACTGTAAAATGCATTATACTGTATATCACTTGACATTCCTAATTACCTTTCTCTTTCTACTATGTAACCATGTTATAGAGTAATTCAATGTGAGTGGCACAGAATCCCTTACTGTATTTAGGGACTGAATGTCTCCTATTGATGCACATGTAGTCTTACTCAGTTTACACAACTGAGCTGAGAATTTTGCAGGGACAGAGGAGTTAATGTAAACAAGTATGCTCTGCCTCCTTAGATCAACATGAAACATCCACGAAGACATGTCTGAAAACACACAAGCTAGATCAGTATTGTGATTATTCAAATTTATATTAAAATACTGTATGACGGAGCCTTGTTCAACTCACCAGCCTCAAAATGGCAAGAGATATTGAGGCTGCCTCGGAAAACCCGCTGTAAATAAATAATAAGTAATTATCAACAATTCATTACATTCCCCATAGCAATTTATCTTTCTTTTTTTTTCCTTCTCACCTGCACACACATTTGAGGATGTGTATCAACAGCAGATATGTTATATTCCTGGGTAAATTTATGCAATTAAAAACAAGCATTGTCATCACTGATTGATCAGAATTGTTCTGTCAAACCTACTCGTATTCGTCCATTTTTTTCCTCCAACGTATCGAGGTAAAAGACGACAGTGCAGTAGCTGCCATGTTTCCAGCAGAGAGCAGTAGACATATTTATTTCTGCAGCAGGACACTGGTAAAGCATTCTCAAAGTGTTGGATTTCAGTCTAACGTTAGTGGATGGCCAAACATCCGTCACATCTAAGGAAAACGAGCATATTAGAGGAGAATGTGTCATTTTGACAGTAATGTTGAGGGACCACATGTGTAAAAATAATCTGGAATGTGTTTAAATTAATTTTCAGTTCAAAAAGTTTACATTTAAAAGAAGTTTTTACAAATACCCATCTATTTGAAAAATGATTTAATTTATAAATAAATAATTCCAACTCAAATGGTGTAAATTGGCTTTAAAGTTACAGTAATTTATGCATGGGTCGTCAGGAAACAGTTTATAGGTCAAAGAATGTGGTTTGGGTTTTGTTGTTCAAGAAGGGTGGAAAACTTATTACAAATGAAGTTCTAAAAAAGTACTTGATCACATGAGGACGTGCTCAACAATATACATTATCTTCAAACCATTGTACTTGATAAATCTCTACCAAATTCTTGCAATGTGAAATTTTAGTACATAACGCGTACATTAAGTAACATGCAGAAAGGTCAATGGTAAATAACAAAACAAAAACATGCTAATGATGTAACTATTTTATGACTTTCATTACCTAACACAGTTGCATTTTCTAGTGGGCACTTGAGATACCTCATGCAATCAGAAGGGGGCATGTAGTAAACCTGTTAAAGTTAATAAAGACAGTAAGCCACAATTTGAGATTTGTTAAAACATCCCTCTTTCAAAAGCAGCATACCTCGACACATAGACATGGTAAAATATAGGGGACACTAATGACAGCTGACCTTCTTGACGCTGATGAATTAATCTACAAGAAAAAAGAAAATGATATAAAAACAATACATTAGAGCAGCAAACACAATACCTGCAATATGCAAAAAATATGTTGAGGTTTGCAACAAAACAGCCAGAAAGACTAAATATTGTGATAAAAAATAAATGGTACTTACAAACAATGGTTTAGTCTTTGTATTTAAGGAAGTATTTATTGTTTTATACCCCACTCTGACGTTGACACTGTGTCCTGGCTCCACAAAGACATTCACCAATTTGGAAGACTCATTTACAGTGAAGTTAAACTCCAGTTTAGAGGCTACAAATAACACAAAATCAATAAAGAAGAAAAAAAAAGTGCACATAGACATGCTAAATAGACTGATCATTTCTCAAGGGTGGTTATGAGTACTGTTTTTTAATCATTTTTTTGTGTGGAATTTTATACTATATATAGGCTACTAGCAGCCTATGCTGTCTTCAATCAATACAAAAACTCAACTCAGATGTTTCACAAATTTACTTCTGTTACTTGAGCAACAAGACTTACCTGGACATTTATCCTATAAAAGGGAGTAGAAAAACATGTCTTATTAAACCTTATTATGTCTAGTAAATACAACCAAGTATGTGTAACCAATATTGTTTTTGGCGTCCTACGTTGTTGTATATCATAGAAGTTGGCTAATAGTTACCTGCTCTGTTGCTACCTGACGACATTCCAACAGCAGGTACAAGATAAGAACAGACGTCCACGCGGTGCCAAGACACATTTCAACGCCGTTAGTATCCGCATAAAGGTTACAGACTCAAAATC